>CAMRHE010000322.1:930000-2260824 GCA_947044405.1 Leptodactylus fallax
TTCCAACCACCGTGTCTTTGTGCGACGCAGAAAAGGTGAACGAATGGACTCTACATGCCTGGTTCCCACCGTGAAGCATGGAGGAGGAGGTGTGATGGTGTGGGGGTGCTTTGCTGGTGACACTGTTGGGGATTTATTCAAAATTGAAGGAATACTGAACCAGCATGGTTACCACAGCATCTTGCAGCGGCATGCTATTCCATCCGGTTTGCGTTTAGTTGGACCATCATTTATTTTTTAACAGGACAGTGACCCCAAACACACCTCCAGACTGTAAGGGCTATTTGACCAAGAAGGAGAGTGATGGGGTGCTACGCCAGATGACCTGGCCTCCACAGTCACCACACCTGAACCCAATCGAGATGGTTTGGGATGAGTGAAGGCAAAAGGTCCAACAAGTGCTAAGCATCTCTGGGAACTCCTTCAAGACTGTTGGAAGACCATTTCAGGTGACTACCTCTTGAAGCTCATCAAGAGAATGCCAAGAGTGTGCAAAGCAGTAATCAAAGCAAAAGGTGGCTACTTGGAAGAACCTAGAATATAAGACATATTTTCAGTTGTTTCACACTTTTTTGTTAAGTATATAATTCCACATGTGTTAATTCATAGTTTTGATGCCTTCAGTGTGAATCTACAATTTTTATAGTCATTAAAAGTACAGAAAACTCTTGGAATGAGAAGGTGTGTCCAAACTTTTGGTCTGTACTGTATATATAAAAACACAACCAAAGCAAACAGTAAAAACATAGGGTGATGGACAGTTTCATGTGGTGGTTCTGTGGAAGAAATTATATTTAACAGCTGGAGAAAAGCTGTTATAAAAGTTATTAAATCCAAGTGAATTTTATTCTATTTATTTCACACCTTTTGTTTCAGTTAAACGCAACTGTTTTTATACAAAAACATTTAAGAAACTGTTGTCTTTGCTTTTACATCCAGTAAAATAAGAGGGTTTTGAGTTTGTTTGTTTTTTTTTTTTTGTACACATCCATCCGAAAAACTGATTCCCTGTCTGAAGCAAACAATGTGGTGGGCTGCACGGTGGCTCAGTGGTTAGCACTGCAGCCTTGCAGCCCTGGAGTCCTGGGTTCGAATCCTGCTAAGGACAACATCTGCAAGGAGTTTGCATGTTCTCCCTGTGTTTGCGTGGGTTTCCTCCAGGTACTCCGGTTTCCTCCCACCTCCAAAGACATACTGATAGGAAATGTAGATTGTAGGACAGTGACTGTCAATGTCTGTAAAGCGCTATATAAGTAAGCATAATAAACATATGTGGTGTGACAGCAATCTTAAGGAAATGATAATTTGTATTTAATGTTCTCACATTAGCTTTTTCTTAACTCTTCAATTACCGATGGCTGGAAAATCTCCTGGACCTTTTCCCAATTGTGACTGGAGGTTCAATGAATTCCCCAATCCAGCTGCCCATGCTCTTCATGTTACTTGTGTTGAGCTGATGGCTTTAGCTGTTCCAGGAAAGGATGTTGGCAACGCTCTTCTCAATGTGGTGTTAAAGAGGTATTCCTGATGACATTTACTATTGACATTATGTGTCATACATCCCACATTATATTGTCCCGTATTGGCACATTATCCTGGTTAGCGCACAAGTTATCTTTTTAAGTTCTGTATGTAAGTAGAGAGATAGTGTGCATGTATGACCACCTCTACAGTCACTTCTGTGTGACAGACAGAAAACTATACCTGGCTATCTCAGTCCCATTAAAGTGAATGGGGGTGGTCTTACATTCTCACTATCGCTCCATTAATATAGGAAACTCTGGGCCATTCTTGATCAGTGGGGGATCCAGTGGTGGGGACCCCAAGAGATCAGGCACATATATCCAATTGTTGTTCTTGAGAAAACGCCTTTAAGTCCCTAATTCACAGCCTTATTCCTGTTCAGTTATAGACTCATGCCTTTTTATAAGGTCACAATCTATTGTAAATAACTAACTTAAGTTTCATATCTTATTAAATATTCTATAGTGCATAGACCATGTTTTGCATTATTTTTCTTCTTTACAGCCAGCCACTTGTGCCTAGAGAAAATATTACAGCTTGGATGAATGCAATTGGTCTCATTATTACAGCTTTACCAGTGAGTAAACATGTTTCTGTAAACTAGCTTTATTTTAGCATCTATGTTTATTTATTGTATATGGTTACATATGAGCAACAATTTGTTTAACACTCTGGGCATAGCCCATTATGGAGCATGCATGTTACTTGCATTGGCCCTTCCGACCACACTGTAAGCCAGCATTCCCCCCTTCTTATGACATGTACAGAACAACAGTCTCACTTTGTTCGCAAATATCTCTAAAAACAAACACTAAACTAAAAACACTGAAAGATTTAATCAGTCCTCGCATCGCTTAAAACCCTTAATGACACAGTATGTACTATTACTTCCTGACCATCAAGGACTTAACTTATATGTACGTAATAGTATGTCTGAGCATTAAGGGGTCACCGTGGCCAATGACATGGTGACCATGAGAAAATTGCTTCTGTACATGACAGCAGACTTCTCACATAGGCTGGCGGAGGGTTGATCTCTTGTCCCCTTCCACAAAGACGATTGCCGCTATCCAGTGAGCCAGCATCCGGCAGGGATTGGTGCTATACATAGCACCAATCACTACTGAATATCCGGGGTCATGTAGTGGCACCACCTCCCCCTGACCACTGTAATTGGTCAGTCTGTACAGACGACCATTTGCAGTCTCGGCGGGCGGTTTAAATTACCAGTAACTGCCCTGCTCATGTCACTCCTACTGGGATTGTGAACAGAGCAGTTACTGTACATGCCCAGCAATTTATAGAACAAAATGCCACCTCTTCATATGTTAGGCCCCAGAGGTGGACTCCGGGGTCTTGTTCTTCATATGGTAAATCAAAAATTTGACAGTATTAGAGTGCAGAGGTCCTTGGTAAACGGAAATCAGGCTTCTGCCTCCCAGGTCTGCATGGCTGCCAACTAGGCCTCTTTCCACACTTTTACCAGTTCTGTCAGATCCATTCAGTGGCCTCTGCCGATGCAAGTTTGGGTCGTAAGGTTCTGCAAGCACCTGTGTGCTAGTTTGCTTTACACCCTCTGTTACAGCTTTTGGATATCCCATGGTTCTGTGTTCCCCAATGATATAAATAAGAAAATTGGGGGACACAGATCACATCTTTTGTATTTTCTGTCCCCAGCTGTTCAACTTTTGTTCCGGGTTCAGGAAATGTTGGCGGTTGTTGGTTTTGTGTTCTCTGGTTTGTTTACTTTTTTTCTCTCCTACTGCTGCGGTACAAACTGACTAGCATAGCGTCTGAGGAGAAGGGAATAGCCCAGGAGCGGAGCCAACACGCTTTTGATTTTCCTGGTGTCAGCCTCCTAGTGGCCAGGCCTATATCCATAGTTCTGTGTCCCCCAATGAATACAAAGAGAAAGGGATTTTACGTTGAGTACAAAAATGATGACATCCATATGTACTAATACGTTACATGGAAGGTTCTTTCTTAATGGAACAGCACCTTTTAATAATTATGTAACACTTCTGCCTTCATATTTTTAAAGGTGTTCAGTGTTACATGTTGCATAGTGTCTTCTGATCAGTCTGTATTATTACAGAGGCTTATCATGGGAAAGGCTTACATTGTGGTGCTTAGTATCACTTGTGGCATTTCCAAGTCCATTTTTAATGTTAGTAACTGTAGGTTTTGTTAACAAGAAATAAAATTAAGATTGTACTACCAAAGCAGAGGAGTTTGGGTCCCATTTTGTATTTGCTTTCTGTACAGCTTGTCTTTTGTCATTCACTTCCTAAATTTTGTTTATATTTCAGGAGCCCTATTGGATAGTTCTCCATGACAGAATTATCAGTGTACTCAGCAGTCCAAGTCTGACAACGGAGACTGATTGGGTCGATTACCCTTTTCAGCTTTTTGACTTTACAGCATGTCACAAAGCTTACTCAGAGATGAGCTGCAGTTACACACTGGCTCTGGCACATGCTGTCTGGCACCATTCAAGCATTGGGCAACTATCTCTCATTCCTAAGTAAGTATTCTATTACTGATATGCCTTTATATTTCAGATTGTTTACTGTGTCTAGATAATATTTTACATAATCTATATTTTTATTGTAGGTTCCTTTCTGAAGGTCTTATACCAATAGTGAAAACAGAGTACCAGTTACTGTATGTGTACCACTTGGTAGGACCATTTCTGCAGCGATTTCAGCAGGAAAGGACTAGGTGCATGATAGAGGTAATGAACTACTACATGTGTTTAGGCACTCCATATTTTAGAAACCTTCATTTGAAAAATATTTGTGCAGTTCTCAGTCTTTTTTTTTTCACTAAAAAAGGCCATAAATAAAAATAAGAATCCTGCTCAATCTTGCCAGGGATTCCGCGCCTCGAGACTTCCTGCTGATTAGGCCATTCATCTGTGCTTAATCGGCAGCGGAAATCTGTGATGGAATGCCGATGCCCTGCCAGAATTCCTCTTCATTTTCCTTGTGTGAATTTACCTAAGATGTGTATGGTCTTACAGAGCTTGAGTCATACACCAATTACTCAGCTCTCTGAGGAAAGCCAAGCAGAGCCATTCAAAACTAAAGGGGTGCAGTGCACAGCTCTCCACTTCTGATCCTTGTTTATGAACTGACAGTTACATTTTATAAGGGCATCTGTCGCGGATTTTTCTCTAGTCAGTTGTGCCACAAGAACACTTGGTAATTCAAGCCTTGATTGTATGCATGTTCCTTAAAAAGCTTTGGGTCATGCTGATGCAGCGGTTATGGATAGTGAACGAAACCCAGCCCATATGTGACCGTCAATGATCACACAATTATACAGTATAAACGTACAATCGCTGGCAAGTATATGTAGGGGGAGTTTCGGATGCATGTAGCTACTGCTAAGTGAGCATGCACCTTTATTACTCAGATTCAGGCTCTTTGTCCCCTACCCCTTAAGTTAGTTACACAATTTGTCATTTGTAATCATATCCTCCTCCAGTAATTACATTTAGGTTCATTGTTCCTTCAGAACAACACATCGTGGGGTTCACTAAACTCCATTTATATCGCCCACTCCCACAGCTCACTGCTCCTCCATTACACCCTCCAAACACCCCTACACAGCTCACTGTTACTTTCTTACACCACTCCAGATGCCCACCCCCCACGGCTCACTGTTCTACTATTTTATTACAAACACCCCCACCCCACACCTGCACAGGTCACTGTTCTTTTATTAAACCCCTCAATGCTCTTTTATTAGACACACAACCACTGTTGTTTTATAGCACACAACCCCTTTCCCCCCCCCTTCCCCCCAACGGCTTACTGTTCATGAGATTCCTTGCAGTGCAGGTTGCACAATTCTGCTAGGTCAAGACCCACCTTCCTTATTTTGCCCCACTAAGTAGAGTGGGAGAAAGCCTGAAATAATCCGCAGAGTGCACATTATTTTGCAGTAGGGATGGACTATTATGACCCAAGTCAAAATCATAATTAATTAGCCATTTTATCTCGATTATGATTAGTTAGGTTACGTCCCTTTTTATGTGTTGGGTAAACCTCGTGAGATTAGTCTCACAAGATTCGCCAGTGTTTTGATTCGGACTAAACATGGCAAAACCAAAACTGCTATTATATTCTGGGGTCTCTTCAAACCCCAGAGTATAATAAGCAGAGGCCCAGAGAAGGCTTGTTTGCTACAATGGTCCAGCCATCTTTTAATAGAGAAGGTTGTGTAACTGAAGCTGTATGAACCCATCACCAGCAAAGAGTGCCTTGTAACTTCTAGATGGAGGGGCCAGGATCTGAGGAACAGAGGAAGGAAGGATAAAAGGTTTTATTGTTCTCCACCTCCGCACACTACACTGTGATCAGGTCACCTGATAAACCTAACCAAACAGATGTGATTTTAGGGCAGTTTGGAAGCTGCTGTAATTGAGAATTAATTGGATTGTCTGGGGTAAAGCATTCCACAGCATCGGTGCAGCTCGAGAAAAGTCTTGAAGACGGGAGTGGGATGTTCGGATAACAGAGGATGCAAGTCTAAGGTCATTGGTAGAACGGAGAGGACGGTTAGGGTGGTAGACAGTGACGATAGAGGAGATATAGGGGGACGCAGCGCTATGGATGGATTTGTGGGTCAGTGTGATAATTTTATATTGTATTCTGTGATGGATGGGCAACCAATACAGCGACTGACAAAAGGTAGATGCGTCTGTGTACCGGTTTGACAGAAAGATGAGTCTGACAGCTGCATTCAGGACAGATTCTAGTGGGGAGAGTTTAGTAAGAGGAAGCCCAATTAGAAGAGAATTGCAATAGTGAAGACGAGAGAAAATCAGAGCGACAATGAGGGTATTTGATGTTTCCACGGTGAGAAAAGGGCGAATTCTAGAGATGTTTTTAAGGTGCAGGTGGCAAGAGCATGTAAGTGTCTGAATATGTGGGGTAAAGGTGAGATCTGAATCAAATACAACCCCCAGACAGCGGGCATGCCGCCTCGGTGTAATAGTAAGGCCATAGACAGAAATGGAGATATCAGGGTTAGAAGAAGATGTTCAGTTTTTGAAAGATTCAGTTTCAAATAAAGAGAAGCCACGATGTTAGAGACAGCAGAGAGACAGTTACTAGTGTTCTGTAGTAGTACAGGGGTGATGTCATGGGATGAGGTATTTAGTTGGGTTGCATCTGCATAAAGATGGTATTGAAAGCCAAATTTGCGAATGGTTTGTCCAACTGGGGCTGTGTACAGAGCGAAGAGGAGGGGACCTAGAACTGAGCCTTGAGGAATCCCAACCGCAAGGGGCAGAGGAGAAGAAATAGCACCAGTGAATGATACACTAAATGAGCGGTCAGAGAGCTAGGAGGAAAACCAAGAGAGAGCGTTATACCTGAGACCAATAGAATGGAGCATAGTGAGAAGGACTTTGTGGTCTACAGTATCAAATGCTGCTGAGAGATCCAGAAAAATAAGTATTGAAGAGTTCCCTTTAGATTTAGCAGTGAAGAGATCATTGGAGACCTTTGTGAGGGCCGTTTCTGTAGAGTGTAGTGCACAAAAACCTGATTGTAAGGGGTCCAGAAGAGAGTTAGCAGAGAGATAGCGGATTAGGCGGGAGCAGACCAAGCTTTCCAGGAGTTTAGAGATGAAGGGGAAGTTACAGACAGGTCGGTAGTTAGCAGCACAGGATGGGTCAAGAGAGGGTTTTTCAGTAGTGGGGTTATGACAGCATGTTTGAAGGAGGAGGGGAAGATTCCAGAAGAAAGAGAGAGGTTAAAAATTTTAGTAAGGTGAGTTGTAACAGTAGGGGACAGAGACCGGAGGAGGTGTGACGGGATAGGATCACTTGTGCAAGTAGTGGGACGAGAAGAAGAAAGGAGCTGAGAGACATCATCTTCTGTTACCGGGTCAAATAATGAGCGTTCACAATGAGGAGCAAGGAAGGGAAGGGAACTGATGCCGCTTGGAGATTGGGTTATTTCCTGATGGATGTTGTCGATTTTGTCTTTAAAGTACGTGGCCATGTCTTGAGGACTGAGATCTGTGACGGGTACCCACACCTTTAGCGTGAGATGGGAGTGAAAGGTGTCAGTCATTTAGGATTATTGGAGAGAGAAGAGGTGAGAGAGGTGAAGTAAGCTTGTTTGGCGAGGCGAAGGGCAGAGTTATAGACTTTGAGCATAAACTTGAAGTGAAGAAAATCTGCAGATGTGTGAGATTTTCACCATAGCCATTCGGCACATCTTGTGCATCGCTGAAGAAAACGTGTTTGAGGAGTGTGCCAAGGTTGCTGGTGTCTGTGTTGGGATTTTCAGACGGTCAAGGGTGCTACTTTATCCAGGGTGGCTTTGAGAGTCTCATTGTAGTGTGTGGTGGCCAGTTCAGGACTGGAGAGAGAAGAGATGGGAGAAAGTGATGACTGTAGGGTATCTGAGACGTGCTGTGTGTTTACAGCCCGTAGATTTCTGCATGTGCGGTAGGACAGTGTGTTTTGTGAAGGACAAGAAGCTTTGATGTTAAAGGAAAGAAGGTTGTGGTCGGAAATTGGTAGGTGAGCGTTAGTAAAGTCAGAGAAAGAACAGAGCCGTAAGAAGACCAGATCAAGGATATTACCATCTTTGTGTGTGGGAGAAGAAGTAAGCTGAGAGAGACCAAGAGAGGCTGTTAGTGATATAAGGCGAGTGGCAGATGGAGAGACAGGGATGGGGTGTTAATGGGAATGTTAAAGTCACCCATAATGAGGGTAGGAATTTCACAGGATAGGAAGTTGGGAAGCCATGAATTAAAGTGATCTAAAAACTGGTAGGGTGAGCCAGGGGGGACGGTAGATGACAGCTACTCGCAGGGAGAAAGGGTGGAAGAGTCTGATAGTGTGGACCTCAAAATAGGGGTAAGAGAGCGATGGTAGTGGAGGAATGACTTGATAAGTGCATTGTGGTGATAGGACACCTACCCCTCCACCTTGCTTGTCCTCAGGTCTAAAAGTTTGTAAAAAAAAAAAAAAAAAAAAAAAGCAGCAAAATGCAGTGAAAATGGTGAGATAATTGTATTTAAAACTTACAAGTTTTTGGAGAGGTTATTCAGCTGATCTGTCTTCTGTCCTGTCTAAATGCCATGTTTAACTGCAGCTTCTACACACTTGTGATTGAATCACACTTAGGATTGAATTGCATGGTGCCAACCCCAGCACTCATGCCTCCCCTAATACTACTTATATAGGATATATATGCTTAGATGTAGCACTAAACTAGCCCGTTAAACAATTAATCAATTAAACTCAAACTCAAACTAGTAATTCCTGATAATGGTTCCATGTATAGCCTGTAAAAGACATAATCTCTGTGCCATGGTTGATAAATTATGATTTTTAATGTAATATTCTTTTTGGAGTGACTCAGCCGTTTTACACTATCACCCCTTAAATAAGTAAGACATGCTATATACCATTTTTCCTTTTTCATTAGATTGGTGTGGCATTCTATGAAATGCTGTTAAATGTGGATCAGTGCAGTACACACCTGAATTTCATGGACCCCATATGTGATTTCCTGTATCACATGAAATACATGTTTACTGGAGACAGCATAAAAGATCAAGTAAGTAAATTAAGAGTTTGAAAGTTTCTCAAAAGATGACCAGAATGTGTGCTATGTCTTGTAACTGCTGAAAGCCTACTGGGGTATCTGGTGCACATCGCTAACAATTCCACATAATGTGGGTTTACTGTTTATGACATGTTCATAGAGATTTTGCTTGGGCATCATGCATATACACACAATGAACATTCCCATAGCCATGGTCTGGTACTGTACTTAACATTTATGTGTGACTTTTTCAGGTTGAAAAGATCATCTTTAACCTGAGACCAGCTTTAAAGTTACGGTTGCGATTCATCACTCACATTAGCAAGCAGGAACCAGCCAGTGCTCCCCCTCCACCAATTACCAGTGGATCTCCGGCCCCTCAGCCTAACCAGGTGTCTGTTAATGTTACCTTACCTGTCGCACAATAAAAGCTACCATCAGACTGTCACATCTGGTCTCTGTAAATGCCTTTCATGCCTTGGACAGCACCATGGCAGTTCCTGGACCAATATCCTTTTTTGTACATTTTAAAAAGCCAGTAGTAACCTTTTTATTGTTTTTACACTTCAAGGAAACAGTTATAATATTAAAACTCTTTACTTTTAGACCAGTGTGTTTGTGC
The DNA here is from genome assembly GCA_947044405.1 of Leptodactylus fallax. Classification (NCBI taxonomy): domain Eukaryota; kingdom Metazoa; phylum Chordata; class Amphibia; order Anura; family Leptodactylidae; genus Leptodactylus; species Leptodactylus fallax. The sequence continues at coordinate 939,724 of CAMRHE010000322.1, forward strand.
ATCAGAGTGGCAATTTTTTTGTAATTCAGAAGACAGAAATACATATGGTGATCAGAATATGAAAAATGAAGCTGATACTCCATATAGTGGACACTGAAGGCCTGTTTCCAAGTAACAAAACATGAATTATCAATCCCGGACTCTCAAAATCAATTACATAAGTTGGACGAGTTTTCTTATTATGTGTGGGCTGTAGTTTGTGGACTGACCGCAGGCATGTTGAATGAAACTCATTACGGTGAATCATAAAGCAGTGACTTCCTCAACATTCTGATCACCATTGTACTGAGCTGACATTGCTGCGATGCATGGAGTTCCATTCACACACCCGTGGTCAGTCATGTGAATAAGCCCTTACTAGCAGTGCAATTTAGTAGAGATGGAGGCAATTTTTAATGTTCTCTGTGCAAATACATTGGATATCCTTGTATATATACTGTATATATGATTTAATATGAAAGTAGATCTTTTTCAGTTTTAATGTTTTATCGTAAATATCATTTGCTACCACTTAGTGCAGGGCATATGCCCATAATGAAATACAAGCCTATTATGTAAAGTATAGTAAGTAAAATGGAACTTTTAAGCAAGGTTAAATACTTCAGTATTAAATGTACCCACCACATATATGAACTCTCAAATGAAGTAGTGTAGAGCAAATGCCTGTCTAGTGTTTAACAAAGAAATCTTTCCACACAAAGTGCCAAAAGGCAATTTTATCACTCTAGACTATTTGAAGTGTACGATTAGCAAATGTAAAAGATACCTTTATTGGGATCAAATTAAAATGAGTCGTCAACTATTAAACATGGGCTAGTTTTCTTATACTTAATGAGTATGTCTATGTCTCTATCCAACTTGGAAGTTATAGTATGTCCCATTAATATCGCACGTATTCAGACACAACTGAACTATTAAGTCTGCACTATATACCATCAACGGTTAACGACAAAGAAATATGCTTCTTAATGTTTCTAGTTGATTAACAATGAGAGTTTGCCCTTTTGTGCGTCTTTTTGAAAATGGCATGAAAGTACATATACCCTTTATTACATAAAACTATTAAAGGGCTATGCCACAAAAAGTATTCATCCTCTATCCATAGGATAGTGGATAAATACCTGATTGGTGGGGTCTGACCGCTGAGACCCCAAAGATCCTGAGATGGGGGGAGTCTGTGCATTCAGACTGGCTGCAGCCAGATTGAATGTAGGCATGATTGGTGGTAGACGGCGCTCACATCGAAGTGAATGGCAGCGCATCCACCACCAGTCATCCTCACATTCTGCCTGGCCTCGGTTGGTCTGAATATGCAGCAGGAAAAAGGACCTCCCATTTGCGCCTCATGGCATGACCCATTTATCCCTGAAAATATCCTTTTTGCATTGCAAAGGCATATTTAACAATTTCTATGTTTGACAGACCTAAAATATGTGTGATTATTTTTATAATAAAAGTCTGAACACTTGCTTGGGGCTTTTCATTGTGTTTATCTATTGTACAGCATTTCAAAGCATCACTAAAAGCTAGAATCCAGTGAATCCAAGTGACACAAAAAGAAGCTAAACCAGTTTCAGCAGAATGGCCTTGTTCAACTTGCTAGGCTTGCTCATTTTTTTTTTTTTCCTGAAGTCAAAGAGATACAATTCTAACAGCTTAAAAATTCCAGGCAGTTTAGCTAACAGATAGACTTGAAAGAGATTTATGCTGTTGATACAATAACCACACATAAGGCTACTTAGACTGGATAAAGTTGTAGCATTAGATCTGTCGATTACATATACAGGTGCATCTCAATAAATTAGAATATCTTTAAAACATTTGTCTTTCAGTAATTAAATTAAAAAAGTGACCTCCTATATTTCAAGTGTAGGGCAGCACGGTGGCTCAGTGGTTAGCATTGCAGCCTTGCAGCGCTGGAGTCCTGTGTTCGAATCCTGCCAGGGACAACATCTGCAAGGGGTTTGTATGTTCTCCCTGTGTTTGCGTGGGTTTCCTCCGGTTTCCTCCTACACTCCAAAGACATACTGATAGGGAATGTAGATTGTGAGCTCTATATGGGACAGTGACTGACAATGTTTGTAAAGCGCTGAGGAATATGATGGCGCTATATCAGTAAGCATAATAAATAAATAAGTGTTTTATTTCTGTAAATGTTGATTATGGATTACAGGTAATGAAAACCAAAATCTAAGAAAGTTTGAATACTGTAAAAAAGTTCAGTATTGTAAATTCAATGTCACCTGACAAGGTTTCCTAAGCCTTTAAATGGTCCCTCAGTCTGGTTCAGTAGGACACACAATCATGGAAGACGCTGATTATGAATTGTATTACTGAAATGAATGAACGTTTCAAAGATATTCAAATTTATTGAGATGCACCTGTACTTGGGGTCTATATATTTACTGCAAACCATATTGAACTCACAAACACTAAGTATGTCTAGAATCTTGTGTGTTGTGAAATGTTTTTGCTATAGGAATAAATAAATCCTTTTAAGGGTGTGTTCACACGGAGGAATTTGCCGCAGATTTGCGGGCGGAATCCGCCCCGAATCCGGAGCAGATTCCTCCCGAATTCATCTCCCATTGTTTTCAATGGGAGGCGGAGATAGCAGCAGGACGCGGAGAAAAGAAGCATCCTGCTCTATCTTGCCGCGGATCCCGCCCGCAGTGTCCGTGGCTCGAAACGCACTCCTGATTATGCCCATTCATCCGGGCCTAATCAGGAGCGGGATGCCGCGATGGAATGCTGATGCACTGCATCGGCATCCCGTCGCAGCAGACTGCGGCGAAAATTCTGGCAGCGGAAAATGAAAAAAATCATTTTCCGCCGTGTGAACACACCCTTTAAGGGTTTGTCTATTTTCAGCAAATAACTGTAATTGTTTGCATAATGAAAAGTTAATCAATTTTTCAAAATACTTTCTGTATTCTTTATGGTTTTCTAGATCTTTGTTTGTTGTCATTGTTTACTTCTAGTGGATAAAAGACAGTCCATGATCATGTGCTGAACACAAAGGTGCATAGTAACCAGAGCTTTGTCTTGTAATGAGCTGTATACCTGTGTGATCATCATACGATCATTTATTCATATTCATCCACTGATAATAAACAGAGAATGACAGCAAACAGAGATCTAGAAAACTGTGAGGAATTGATACAGAAAGTATGTTGGAAAATTGTAGAACTTTTCTTCTTCTTTCCTTAGGCTTCAGTCACATCTACTTTGGAAGCTTCCATTTAGCCTCAGTAACTGCTCCCGTAAAAAAAAAAAATTCAGGACAAAATGGGGCAACGTGAAAAAAAGATGGAAACCTGATCGACCCCATTAGAATCAGAGGCGTGTGTCATATGGTGGATGATGTACTTCTGTTACTTTGGTTGTTAAACCTTACTCTGTTAGATTATGCAGAATAGTCAAGTTTTCAACTTTAATTTTTTAAAAATGCTCTTGGGTATGGATAGTGTTTCCAGTTACATGTTAAAGCACCCCATATGTGTAAAGTTTTACTGGGCAATCTGTTCTATGGCTATATAATGACTTATATGGTTTCTTGACACTCAGTCTGCTGCTAGTAGCCCCATTATGGTGAGAGACCAGCCCCATCTTGATTTTCACGGTCGCTAAGGATGGAACAGGGAGTAAACAAATTAGCTGGAGACATCTAGTGACAGGCGGCCTTTTGGACCAAAGTCAGGAGTGAAAAGTAATGGAAAACACAAAGGAAGCCCTTAGATGTTTCCCTTCTTTTAAATCCACTCCTGACTTTGGCTAAAAAAAAAAACGGTGCGTTTCCGCAACATGGGGCTATAGCCTTAGAGGTTTTTCACACAGAAAACAGTAACATTTTTTCAGATATAGTACAATACATTTTAGTCAAGAATCAAATGCTCTATTAAAGGAGACTTAAGTTATTAGAAAAGTTAGTGACCATTTAATGATGGCGTTTATCAAGCATTGAAAAATTTGATTTTTGTGACTCTTTGGTATTGTTTGGCGCAAAAATTGTGACATTTTTAATTTTTAAGCCACTTGTTGGGTAGAGAGGTGTGGGCATGGTTAGCCTCTTGAGCTGATTGTTGTAATTTCACTCCAGTATGGGGGTGGAGTAATATATCAGGACAGAAGTATTAAGCTGATCATACACATACATACAAATATTTATCTGCAGACCATTGGCAGATTCTCAGTGGATTTTACAAACTTAGCTGGATCTACCAGAGGTTTTCAGATAAATTATCTTATTTGTTTCGCTAGCTATAGAGTTAAAGATGTGCTAAAATTTATCAAACTTATTGTGGTGCAAGTTCTGGCAATTTAGACTCCAGCAAAACAGACTTTAAAACCACCTGCTCATGATAAATCTCCCCAGTTGTCCTGAGTTGGTCCAACATACTCAGTAGCTCAGCTTGGTTCCACTTCTACACAGGCATTGATTGGCTTTGTGCAGGCCGGCCAGTAAGGATTGGTGTACTAGAAATTGCTTCTTCCCATCAGCACTGAACACCATACAGTAGTGGAAAAAAAAAACATGGGGGGTGCCATAACAAGTGCGTAACAAAAAATACCTAGAAACAAGCATTTAAAAAACCCTGTTGGGTAGTATTACTCTGATTCTTTCTCTTAAAACCTGTTTACCAAAGAAAACAAGACCTCAGAAATCGTTTTTAATGGTGTATATTTAGCTTTACCTATATTAACAAAAACACATAAAAAATAAGAAACATTTACACAGACATAGGCACTAAATGCTTAGACCAGCATTAGTTTTATGTGTATAATTTATCTACTTAAACTGTTGAGTTAGGCCTTATGCACACGACAGTGACATTTTTCATGGACCCATAAGTGGTGTGTTCACGTCCACAGATGGGACTTATTTACATGGCAGTGAATAATGGCCATCACTTGACCGTTATAAAACCCATGAATGACTATGGGTCTTCACACTGCTCTATGTCCATTTCCCTAGACAGAGATAAAGGAGGGAATTTTTTTTTTTTTTGTGATGACCGTGTAAAACAGTCTGTCAACAAAACAGACCCATTCACTGCCATTGTTAAAATTGATGTTTTTCACTATTTTGTGAATATGGTCTAACTCAGTATGCATTGCATCACTTATCTTTTACTCATCAAGAGTCATAGAATGTGTTATAGTCTAAAGCTACATTCACAATTCTTTGTGCCTCAGTGCTGAATATCCTTGTATTCCTTCCTGTGCTTGTTTGCTTTCTGGGAAGTTTCATCTTTATTCCAGGTACAATAGTGTTCTGCATGAACTTTTAAATGTACAGACAGTGTAAAAAGGTTAATGCAAAACTAGCCTGAAAATCGTTAAGACATGCTAATTTTGTCACCTGTTTTACCTTTTACATTGCAAATCTGCCTTTAAATTCTGCAGTAGATGCTGATGGATTCTTCAGGCACATTTTGCACCCCACAACAAATACAGTATGTGTGAACATTACCCTATCTAAATTGTGGCAAATCAAAGTTTAAACATTTTTGCAAATATAAATAAAGAAAAGCATTTTAAAGTTTTTCTCTTTAACTGTCATATTGGTGACAGTCTTTTCTCTTGATCAGTTACCAATGGATATAACCATGAATGCAGGAATTTTTGATGGTCTAGCAGTTGTCGCAAACCCAGTCATGATTTCCTTGTGGTCGGGTTATCTTCTCCTACATCCACTGTCCTTGCTTGTTTTTGATGAATAAGAAAATTGTGGTGGGTTTCTGACATGTGTCAGACCATACAAAGTTCCTGCATTTATGGTTGTATCCTTTGCCAACCACTCAAAGCAAAAGATTGTCACCACTAAGATGGCTCCATACACATACTATAAGATAGTCTCTACAAAGTGTGTACTAGTAAGAGAAGAGTATGGTGCTTTACTTGTACATAGCTATCCATCTGATTTCATATAAAGTTTGCTCCAGTATTACTTCATTGCAGAGTTATTCTTCCTTAGATTTGCTGTAACTCAAGATACAAACTAGGTAAGTTTTTCCCTGCATTTACAAAGTTACTTGACTTATTATGTAGGTTATATTAGTATATGAGCTGTGAAATTGTGTTTAAAGGTGAACATATACATTATTTTATTTTATACAGTAATTTTGATAAATGAGAATAAATGACAATATATTAAAATGAGCAGAACTGATGTTTTACATCAGCCTTTCAGATAAAGTCTATTGCTATACAAAGAGTAATGTCTCTAAAGCTGGCCATACACTAGATCCCACACACATCTATGCTCAGTTCTACAGAGTGTGCATGTGTTTTCTTTGGGGCTATGCGTATAAGCTGCTGCCAGATACTTCTGGCAACAGCTTATCTCCTTCAAGAACAAAAGGATCAGGCATGTCGAAATCTAGTGTGACTGATCCTTCTTTTCCACATCTGTTGTCGTGGTGTGGGGTTAGTCAAGACATTCATCATACACGTTAGATTATCTGAGGGTTTGGCTGACATGAATCCAATGTGTTTGACCACCTTTAATAGAGACTCCTTATTGATTTGCAGACAGAAAAAGATTAACATATGATATGAAAGCATCAGGTAACTAAAGGGTTTAGCTGGTTTCTGGAAGATAAAGTGATGATGCATGAAATCCTTCCCGTGCCTTTCCAAAGCAGGATAAAATCATATTTAGAGCAGTGTTGACAGTCAGCTGAGCGTCTCTTCCTGTTTCTCCACGAGATGGATTGACTTCCATCATATCCACGGCAGACAATAAACCTGAATTGTACAAATACATATTAAGTGTCTAGATTCTACTTAGTTGAAGCCTCTTTAGTATTTGTCTTTACAGGGACACTTAATCCTGAAGAATAAAAACAAAAATATGCATGATATGGTTACCCTCTAGCTGTGACAGCAGGATTAACTGCTAAACTGATGCTCTGAGCAATTTAGCAGTAATCTTGCAGACAGATTGGGCAGACAGTGCTTCCTGTCTCCATACAGTGCCATTACCTGCTGGAGGCCGAATACAAGCACTAGCATGACATCACAGGAAGTTTGGGGGGTGGGGCTTAGCTCCCCTTCAGTCTAATGATGTATGGGAGTGCTAGTAAGTGTAATGGAGAGAGGAGGCTTATAAGTGTGCAATTGTCAATTACTTTGTGCTAATCACTCATCTTTTCCATAGTCCTGAAAACTGTGTTATAACGTAGAAAAGAGGTTTATAAATAGGTAGATTTAGATTTATCAGAAGTCTGTAGTACAATATAGACTAGTATATTACCCAGCTTTTTTGGGACCCTGAAAATTACATCTGTGTTGTTATGGAACAATTACAGAGCAAGAAGAAGGGTTTACTTAGGTATATTTAGTACTCAGCAGGACCTAATACTGCGTTACACCCTGCAAATCACATCTGGCATGTTATAGCACAATTATGTGGCAAGGAGTGGGATTTATTTAGATAGTATTCAGTATTCCCTATCACAGTTCCTCATGCAATGCTACTCAGCTTTCCCAGAACCCTGAAATGCAAATCAAGCAAGTTTTGGCATGATTTGGGAGCAAGCAAGAGGGATTTATTCGTTATATTTAGTATTCATCAGTCCTTATTATTGCATTACATGGAATGTTACCCAGCTTTCTCAGAACCCTGAAGTGGAAATCCTGGCAAGCTGTGTTATGATTATAGCGCAACGAGGTAGATTTATGTATATAAATATAGTATTCAGTATCCCTTATTACATTTCCACACACTACGTTACCCAGATTTCCCAGAAGACTGAAAGGCAAATCTGGCAAGCTCTGGATCAAGGAGATTTATATTATACTACTTATATTATATAGCTATTATTCAGCAGTTCCTATACCAGCATTACCTGGTATGCTACCCAGCTTTCCCGGTACACTAAAAAAGTCATATGGTATGCCATAGTGTGTCTGTGTGTGTATATATATGTGTGTGTGTATATATATATATATATATATATATATAGTGTATCAGGACATCAGTGAGGTCTGATATTCAGTATAGCAATCCATTAATTATTTTCCAAAGCTCCTGAAAGGTAAACATGCCTAATATTACAGGGATCTAGGAAAGAGGGAAAGTTTGGTGACTTTCACTGTGGAACTGTACTGGGTTTCTATTATTGTCCCTGTGTCTACACTACTGCTGGCACAGTCGCTGCTGGTCACTGTATTTATTTCATACTGTCAGTTACTTGGAGAATTCCTTCCAACAAAATGGCCACACTAATTGTATAGACAAAAAGTGTGCAGCCTAAACCTGCCCTCTCCTCCTAAACTTCTTGGCTCACATGCACTAAAAAAAAGGATCAGTTGAAAACCAAGATTTTGATCCTCCTTATCCCCAAGACATCTGCTGTTGGGGAAACGGACGGGGGACCAAAAGCCATCTTAAGGCCTCCTTGTGAATGGAGCACCAGTGCACTTAAATGACTGGCACTCCTTTCACTATTATGGGGTTGCAGGCGCTGCCTGAGATTACAGTCCTGGCAGCCCCATAGAAGTGAATGGAGAGCGGTCATGCAAGCACGCTGGCACTCTATTCAGAAGGAGGCCTTCGAGGGAATGTTGGTTCCCTATCCTGATGGCTGGGGAACCCGACAATCCATAATAGCAGAACCCCTTTTAAACCACTGACTGAAGTGACATATATCAATTTCATTTGTAGTTTAAAGTTACTTTAGAACTAATTTTGTATCCTCAGTGTTAAGGGTGTGGTTCCATGGAGGCAACACATGCAGCTGCTATGGGGACCTTGGTCTTTAACTGGCCATGCACATTACATTAATGTTGGCTAAACCCAATGATTTGTCTAGGAGCTGCCTACCATATCATGTGAGTGGGGCTGTTTCAACTTTCCCCCAACAGCAGATGTCTAGGGGAAAAGAATGTGTCTGAAAGCAGATTTAATACCCTTTCTCATTCAGAAAACATGATTGCTTGTTTGGGAGTACATAAGTATGGTGGGCCAGAGTGAATATTCTTACTTGTATAGCGCCATCATATTCCGCAGCGCTTTACAGACATTGTCAGTTACTGTCCCATATAGGGCTCATAATCTATATATATTTAAGCTGAACAAGCATTCAGCCAATAGCTATCAGATTGTGTGGCCAGGCTTATTTTTACTACTTAGTAAAGGGAACTTGTTTATAACTTCACACTCCTTGGTAATTTTAAACGAAGGGGTAAAAAATTGATCTAAGGGTTTAAGGAAAGTACACTGTAACTGTCCAAGCATACTGGGAGTGCAGTTCTGCAACAGTTGGGAGACCAATTCTATCATATATGAATTGGCATCAAATTATCTCCAGGATAGTATAACCCTTTGTCCATAGAAACAAATGAATGCAGTTATTGTTTTACCTGTATTGTGAATCTGTTCTGTAATGTACATGCCCTCTCTGTAGGTCAGTCCTCCAGGGACCGGTGTACCAGTAGCTGGTGCTACACTGGGGTCCAAGCCATCAATATCAAAACTTAAATGGATTGGTCTCTGCTTCCTTTAAAGATTGAAAGTTAAACAATGTTTTTTAATTTTGAAGAGGTAAAGTAATTGAACCATAGTTAATGCAAAAACATCATTCAAGTCTATAAATTTTTTTTTCACCCGTATTCTATAAACATCACTAATGTAGTCTCCTTATAATATCAATGATTCATCTAGATGAAAATATGTAGGCTTTTTTATTCTGTTGGAGTTTCATCCATATACAGGTGCCTCTCAATAAATTAGAATATCTTTGAAACATTTATTTATTTCAGTAATTAAATTAAAAAAGTGACCTCTTATATTTTCTAGATTCTTTACACACAGAGTGTTCTATTTCAAGTGTTTTATTTTTGTAAATGTTGATTATGGATTACAGGTAATGAAAACCAAAATCTAAGAAAATTTTAATATTGTAAAAGAGCTCAGTACTGTAAATTCAGTGTGTCACCTGCCAAGGTTTCCTAAGCCTTTAAATGGTCCCTCAGTCTGGTTCAGTAGGACACACAATCATTGAAGACTGCTGATTATGAATTTTATTACTGAATTACTGAAATGAATGAACGTTTCAAAAATATTATAATTTATTGAGATGCACCTGTAAGTTTGCCCTGAAACAATTGGAAAGTGCCACCAGGAAATTACCTATTTTTTTTAAATCATCTTCTTATATTAAACATATATTTTAAAGAATTTTTGGTGCTGTTTTTAATTTTCCATGTTATTATCCTGTATTTTAAAAAATCCTAAAAATCTCGCAATTCCGACTCTTACCACTAAGCCTAAAATAGTTTGTGACTTCCTGTCTCCTGTAGACTGACCATGGGCCATAGATACAGTGGTCTGGAGCAGACCCTATTAACTTTAATGGGACAGTTTTCTTGGCATGCTCTGTGACTTGTGCAGGAGGGGATTAGATAAGCTGTGAAATCACCTATTGTGAGTGGCGGATTCTGTGTCTTATCTATATATACACTACAGCTGTGATTATCAGTGTGCTGCTGCAAAGAAATCTCCTACACAAAACAGGATATTAATTTCAGCATATTAACTGGCCTGGTGGCCAGAATCAGAACTGAAAGATTTTTAGGAAATTTTTAAAATATAGATAATAACATGGAAAATTTTTAAAAATCTTACCAAAAATTCTTGAAAATGTTTACCTTACAAAAAATCTTTTCAATAAATTTTTTTTTTTTTAAAATGGTGACATATTCCCTTTAAGTGTTTAAAAAAAAAAAAAACACTAATGATAAGGGATACCTTGGTTTCATTTAGAAACTGAGGCTTAATACAGCAAGAATCTAAAACCTCTTGCCTTGACTTAATCACTGACATCAGAAAACTACACGCAAAATTTTCCGAACTTCTATAATTATGTCCCTTTCTTAGTTGTTAATGCATTTAGTTGCAAGCACATCTTGTATAGAGAATTATAGCCTATTCTATGAATGACATGTTATTGAACGTGATGCAACATTTTCTCCCACACCACTTATTACTGTGCACATTTTCTACAATATCACCACTAAAATCACTTTTTATAATGGTAAAGCTAATAGCATTTTTTTTTTCTTAAATATAACTGTTGAACAATATGTTCCATATATAGATGAAACAAACATAGGAATTTCATATTACAAACAAACAAGCATGTATGGGTGTTTTTTGCTTTTATACTATACTAGCAGAAGGACGCGGGTTCGCATGGATATATTTCAGTTTTTTGTTTGTGTCGTGGCCCCATAAGAATTGGCACTGGTTTATTTTGTATGTCGTTTGTGTGTAGTTTAAATACGTTTCAATTTATAAGAATGCTGACATCCAGTATAGGTACAGTCTATTTATGGCTGTGCTGTTATGGAAACCTGGTAAATTAACTGTGAAGTTATATTGGCTGATACACGTCATATGACTAAATATTTAAGTATAATACAGGTCATAAATGGCTTGATTGCTATGGAAACTTGGTTTAAAGCTGTGTGTATGTCAAGACTGAAGAACCTGTGAGTTTCCATTGGTCTATAAGTGTCATGTGATCATGTTTATTTCAGTTTGGATATCAGTGAAAAACCTGTGATTGGTTGTTATGGAAACCTGGAGTAAAACTGTGCATGTGGAGACTAGGCGCCTGCGAGCTTCTATTGGCTGAAAAGGGACATGTGACCGTGTGTATGGCAGTTGGAATATGAGTGAAAGTCTTTCAGGCTTCTATTGGCTAATGTAAGTCATTTTTCAGGACTACTGTATCTCAGGAACGGTACATTCTAGGCAACTGAGACCCTTTCTAAAACCTTCCCGAACACCTGTTGTACCTGTGTGCCAAATTTGGTGAAGATCGGTCCAGTTGTTTGGTCGCGCATAAAGAACAAACAGACAGAAACTCATTTTTATATATATATAAGAGATGTGGTCTATAGATAGATAGATGGACACACATATAGTATTAAAGCAAAAACACCCATACATGTTTGTTTGTCTGTAATATGAAATTCCTATGTTTGTTTCATTCAGGTTAAACCGGTTGAAGTCCCATTGTTTCCTGGTTGACAGAGCTACTGAATGTAACTTTTTCATAAATCTCCTATTGGCATACTTACTTTCCCAATAAGTATTCAAAGGTTTCTTCCATCACTTTGTTTATGGTCAGTCTATCCACATCAGTCATTGAATAAGACTTTATACCCAGTGTTTTCAGAATTAAACTATAAAAAAAAAAGCATACACCTTATAAGTATTCATCATATGTACAGTATACATGTTAGTCTCGTTTGGTTACATGGAAAGAATACTGTACATGTATTTCTATTACCATAAAAATGTTAAAAGGGTTTTTTTCATTTCAGGCATATATGGCATATTCAGAGGATATATCATAAATATATTTTATGTGTAGGCCTCACCGATTTACAATACAAAGGGTGGCCTTGTATAGCATCCTTATTTAGGCTGCAGACTGAATAAAGAGCTGGGGACTTTCATGCTATAAAGCATACCTCCAATTATAAAACAAATGTTCAAAAATGAATAGTACAGATGAATATAAGACACTTTGTAATATATTTTATTAAATAATAATGTTTCATTCTCCACTTTTCAGGTTGTGGTCCTCCTTTCCTTCACTACTGAAGGAATAGCAGCCCTATTGCAAACAGAATTCTATGGAAATGGGAGGAAGAAGATACTGTGGACAAGCTAATTGATTTATTGCCTCATTCTGTACAGAGGTGGAGCATCATTTTGTTAGATAGCTCCTTTGACTCTACTCTGTCTTAGTTAAGTGCAGCAAAATTTAGCAGCTACAGTATATGTGTGTCTCTACTACCACCCTCTCCACTTTCCATAGAAGTAAATCAGTCTCCATGTAAATGTAGGTTTTGTAAGAAGTGGTCAAATTATAAGTACACCATGCAGAGAGATTGTTGCTGCTACCATGGCAAACCCTGAGCAAGGAATAATGTAAACCAATAGTTAGATTGCTACAGTAGTTAAGAGATGTAAATGTTAATTTCCCCAACAATCTATTGGCATCCATCTTTTGAAAGAACAATTTCTCTTTAAGGAAAGCTGCACTAAGGCAGAAATAACCATACAAACAATGCAAGTGTATACTTATTGTATGAAATAACAACTGAATGTCTAACTTACTGTTCTCCAGGGTCCACATCTCTCAGTCCTATGTAGACTATGTCTTTAGCAGATAGACATGGCTTCACCCATGAGAATCCTGGGATATCTGGCACCTAAAAAGAGACAATTGTTTTGTATGTAAGTATGTTTAAATAGTAAAAAAAATTCTTCATTCGATAGTGATTTCATAAGACTGCAAGATAAATGTTTTCAGGGTGAGATGCTGACAGGTGAACCTAAATAATTCATAAAAGTCCTTTTAAATCTTAATATTTGTAAACTAACACAGAGTATTGGGAAACAAATGTCCAATTTTTACATTTTTATGCTATTTGTGCAGTTAGCTTTGCTGTCTTAATTTCATTTTGAGATGAATTAACTGTCCCCTTCAAGTGCCCTTGATGTCTGAGACTACAAACCTAAGTGATGACAGTTGAAATTAATTTTGTCCTAAAAAGGATGCGATGTAAAAAAAAAAAGAGTAGATATACTATCCCATAATATTATCAAATGAGTAAGACATTTGGAACATAATGGTAACATAAGTTGTTGTTGTTTACCTTGTTTTGCAGTTCTTTTATTAGGAAAGAGACAGGCTGTCCATGAAGGTTGCCACTGGGTGATGTCGATGGAGTGTTGATATCAGCATGGGCATCCACCCAAACTACACACAGATCAGGATGAACCTTAGCATGACCTGCGATTGTCCCCACTGCCAAGCTGCATCAGCACAAACAAAGGGTAAGGGTAAACAAATAGAATGTCACAATATATTGACTTGGGACATCTAGTCCATTTCTAACGAAAATTCTCCCAATAGAACATCATATGACAGATTGTTCATGAATGTGCCAAAATAGCTGAATATGTCCCATGATTGTATTAGACTTCAAGGACAAATACAATTAGCAGTCAAAGTATCCTGCATAACAGAATGTGTGCTTTTTCTATACTTTATACAGATGTTACTATCTCACTGATCTTTTTATGCAGAATTTTATATATTTTTGCTGTAGTGGTCAGATATAATGTTGTGGGGGGGGGGGGTAAGGCTGTATAAGAGCACATATTAGTACCTGCAGATTTATTGTGCATGTCTCTTTACAGATACTTCACTTGTTTTTATCTTGAAGACTGCATGTTATCAGGCAAATGTTTCATATTTTTTTTCACACATGGTAAACAATACAGTTATAAATTCTAATAATTTCAATCACAAACAAATGAGACCTGTGATCACCACCGAGGGTCAGACACACTCTGCCAGTCTTCTTGATTTCTGCAACTGTATTAGCAACCTTCTCAGTAGCTTGACCGACATTCCGTGGGTTCTTCACGTTTTGAAATGGTTCATCATTAGGTAATTCAGGAAAATGCAAATCTCCAAAATCCTTTACGTCATATTCTGTTACAAAATAAAGGAAGTTCAGATTTATGTTGTATTGGGGAATGGAGAGGGCCATGGCTAGATAACAATAGCATCTGACTAATAAGGAAACATACTGTATCTTAAAAATATCTTTAACCTTTAATTCAAACAAATCAGAAATATCTGAATTATTGGACAGTTACTACTCCAGTAACAAATAATAATAATATTACTGCTGCTATGAACAGTGCTGGATGGTGTTCCTAGGACCCAACCTACAGCTACATGGAAATATTAGGCAACTTTTACACAGCATTTAGTCTGTTCTTGTAATCCATCAGAACAATGAACTGAAAAAAGTAATAGAATGATGGATACAGATGGAGCATCCATTATCATTTACTATAATGTTAAAAACAACTTTGTTTGTTTTTGCTTTAAAAGGAAGATAAGGACTTGGATGCAGGACTGTATCTTCTGTTTTAAACAACAATCCATCTGCATCTGTAATTGTTAGCTTTTCAGTCTATTGCTCTGATCCTATTATAGATCAGAACAACTGACTAAAGTAACAAAGTAAAATTAGCCTTACCTGTTAGTTTTTCGATATACAAAGAGATAATAACCATAGTTTAAAATGAAAATTCCTAAAAAATGCATGGTTAAAACTGAGTCACACAAAAGATGGGCTAACATTACCTGGGAATAATGGGGCAGCCACTTAAGATATGATGACAATTCATCTAAGTGGATAGTGCAAGCATAAGCTTTTGGTACTTGTACCAACACAAATCAGTAATCCTGTAATGGCATAAACTGTAGGGAGCCCAAGCATTGTCAAATATATAACAAAGAGTTAAGTATCTATTGCATTTTTCAATGCCAAGATTGGCGGCAGATCTGACACCATCAACTGGTGTCATCCTGGGTGGGCCATCAGGACAACCAGCAATCGGAGAAGAAAAGTCCTGAGTGCTCAATGTGAAGGGAGCAGTGTTTGGCCAGCACTCCTTTCATTTCTATGGAACTGATAAAGATCACTGTTTCAGAAGTCCCATAGAAGTGAATGGAGCAGTTGCCAGCATACATCACAGCACTCCATTCACATGGGATACTTGAAGACCCTCATGATCAGTGGGGGTTCCAGAAATACTGTGACTAGGGTGTAAGTGATATTAGTGGGAAAGCCCTTTATTCTTTCGCATAGTCTAGACCAGGGGTAGGCAACCTTTTTTGTTCGGCGTGCCGATTTCGATTAAAAAAATCAAAGTTGAGGTACTCGGAGTGCCGGTCAATAATTGTAAGTCTGATGACCCCTGCACACGGTATTATGTCACATAGCGGCCCCTGAACACGGTATTATGGTGATAATACTAGTGATAATTGCTATTACTATTATTTTAGCGTGTAACGGATATCACTAGAGAGGCGGGCGGAGTATTTTACTCTATAAAGATCAGGTATGGACAGGACAGGGACAGTGAAAAAATGTAAACTTTATTGGTGACTTTGTGCATGTGTTGTATAAGTGTTTGATGGGGCACTTCTGGCGCTGCGACCTGGACGATGGTAAATGTCTGGGTCACAGCGCCAATAACTTCCTGGTTATGTGATTAGGCTCAGACGGGTATTACATTATCCCTCTATGTGACTATCAGAGAGCAGAGGTATAGTATGCTCTCTGATTGATAGGAGAGGGGATAACATGGACTGAAGTCCCTGCTCCCCCCCCCCCCCCCCCCCGGTCATCTGCAGCTTATACACAGACAATGATGAGTTTACATTGTCTCTGCAGCTCCTCCCTCCCCCTCCTTCCTTAGCTCTAAGATGCTGCCTGACACAGGAGGGGGGGGGACACATTTAGAGCCCCATTTCTAAGGATCTATTAGGGCCACAAAGATGCAACTGGAATCATTTTAAAGATGAGAATCTCCTCTTTAAAACGATACCAAGATCTCCATGATTGACCTTACACATTCAGAGCGATTCACTGTTAAAACGATGTCGGGAATTGAGATCTGCATTGGGCTTTCAATGCCGAACATCGTTTTCACTAGCGAATCGCTCAGGATGTTTAAGGACGATCCTGGTGATCTTGGTATCATTTTAAAGAGGAGATTCTCATCTTTAAAATGAATCCAAGTGTTTCTTTATAGCTTTAACCAATCCTGAGCAATTCACTCAGGTACAGTAGTGAAGCCGGCAGTTACCGGCTTTACTACTGTACATAGACTGTGTAGAAGCCGGGTGATGTCGCATCCATCTTCACCCAGCGCTAATGAAATTTTAAGGAAGCCGGATGGAAAAACGCTGCAGGTAAGGTTTTTCCATCCGGCTGAGGCACAGATCCGGGGCCAGAACTGATGCCTCTTGTGCCAGAACCGATCCCATAGAAAACTATGTGTGCACCAAGCCGGAGGGAAACAGATAGCTGTGCCAGACATATGTGAACACACCGCTGCCGTGCCAGGGAAATAAGCCTCGCGTGCCACTCTTGGCACGCGTGCCGGGGGTTGCCGACCCCTGGTCTAGACCTAAAAAGAGAATTTCCATATTCTGCTAGAGAGTCTTTAATATTAAATGAGAAAAATCAACTTTAACTTACAAGACCATATTGCCCAAGCAGCTCTAAACATTTATGCAGAAACTTGCACATTACTGAGTCAAAAGAAGGTGGCTATCATAAGTGGACAGAAAGAATGACACTAATGTGAATCACTAAAGTGTAAATCTGCACGTAGCTCCACATCAATGATGCATGAAAAAGACAGGAAGTTAGTTTCACAATAAGGCTTTACTGGATATATGTGTACAGTCATAATTAAGAAAACCCTATTTCATGTACATTAGGTACTGTAGAATAAAGTCAAGCAGGAAATCCACAGCAAAATTCACGTGCAGATTTTAAGCCCATGCCATATAGATGTTATCTCCTTATGTGGATGAGATTCTTAATTCTCACCTACTTTGCTGCTGTTGTAATATGGTGCTGGGTTTTGGCAGACGGGACCATCAGTAGGGTATTTTTTTCCTGAATTTTGCTTCATCATTCATTATGTTAGACTACCAGTCTCACACAGTTTTTATTTGCTTTTCCCCACACTTCCCTCAGGAGTAGAGAGTACTTTGTAAGAGCACATTTTTGGTTCAAACTGGTTCTCTCTCTAGAGATTAAACTTTTGTCTAGCCAAACTTGTGCACCCTATCTGCAAGAATATAGTCCTATAAGGGAATTTCATATCCAACTTGAGTCTCTAACATTTATTTAAGTAATAACTTAAGTCTCTAAAGTACAAAGACCCTATTGTGGAAGATTTCTGCAGGACCTGCACCATCTAAAGAAGGTGGCTATCATACGCATCTGAATAGAACGAACGTCACTGATGTGAATCACTATGGTGTAAATCTGCACGTATCTCCACATAAGTTAAGTATGAAAAAGACAGGAAGTTAGTTTCATAATATAGCTTTACTGGACACATTATGACAAATGTCATACGATAAAAAGGAATTCATGTATATTACAGATTTAATACAAAAGTTATAAATTGTATGGAATAAAATCCCAAATCAGGAAGTGATTATTTCCTCATAAGATGATATCTAATATGAAGATTTGCTTGTACATTATTTTGATATACAGATCATTTCTCTATTTTAAGAATAAATAGATATATTTATCTCAAGCCTTGTTGCCTCAACCATTGCTAATGTTAGTGGTATTTCTATCCCAAAATTTCTAAATCTACTTTGTTGCTCCTATAACCATTTCAGTGGAATATCTATTGTGCTGAAAGCTGCCTAGCGTGCTTTTACATGTCTTTTCTTATATATCTGAGAATAATCACTAATGTTAGCGGGGGGAAGGGGGAGGTTATACAGCACTCTGTTAAGAGCGCAGATCTAGTTGCATTAGTGAAATACAACAATGTCTAAACAAAAACATAACTGTGCGGGAGTTAAAAAAAAAATGACATTAGGTAATACTTTGTATGAATTCCTATTCAAAGCTACTACTCCAGGTATATATCATTTGAATGCATACATATTGATACATTTCAGTAGATTTCCATTACACTACTATTTCATTGTTAGGGTCCTTTCACACTAACTACTTTTCTGTCTGTATGCTATCCGTGAAAAAAATTGGACAGCACATGAACCCATTGTAGTCAATGGAGCAATACACATTCTCTCTTTTCTCTATTCAGCTCAGATATTCAAGTATATCGATCCATGAAAAAAAAAAATGGTAAGCACATGCAATGGAAAAATGCTGCATTTTACAGTACCAGCAAAGTGAATGAGATTTTAGTTAATCTCATCCATACATTACGGAAAAAAAAGAGCTGCGTAAAAGCTGCTGACTCTACACAGCATGTTAATAATTTTGGCTGTGGCGTCAAAAGTGTTTGTTTATGCGTTTTGTTTTTTTTAGCTGCATTTCGCTCTGTGCGGCCTCTGCCTAAGGGTGAGTCTTACTAGCTTAGGTGTGACTGCACTACAATAAAAAGAGTTGCAACAGTTTGCAGTTACATTGCAGTTTTATAGCCAGTTCTAGCAGGTGCTCGACTTGTTTTATTCTCGAAACCATACGGTCAAACATACACATCACAAAAAATGACTAACGCAGTAAAACCGCATACTATTGCAATTTCTAGCCTCACTTTAGCCACTGTGTCACCTCACCCACATGTAATTGCCATTTGCCTATAACAAACACATAATACACATAACACAAATACACAAATACATAATCTACATTCTGTGTATGAAATATATTGTTTACCAAGTTCCTCCAGTTTTTCGATTAACCCAGCTCTTCTTATATGTATTGGACCTTCTTCAACCCCACCTCTTGGCTAAAAGAAAAAAGGGGAAGAAAATATATACAGTTATATGCTATATTTTATTGTAATAGTTATGTTTTGTAAAATATAAAAAAATTCCCTACTTAGTGATAGAGAACAACACAGAGCAATGGTGTTCTTGTCACACTTGCTATCAAAGTGTCTTGCAATGACAAAATGTGGCAAATTTTTACAGCAAATCCAGGTATATGGACATGCGTATATCCTGAGGCTGGATTTATATAGCTGGTTCTCTGAATCTTTGCCCCAAGTTGATGCAATCGTGTGACTAATAAACACAGACATACATACAGTTGGATATTCAAGTCTAGGGACATGTTAGACGCATACCTGACATGATTTTCTAGGTGTATGCACAGAACGATTACCACAAACATTGTGTGTATTGAACCTTAGACGTTGTTAGCCCATTTTAGGCTTTGATGCATAAATTCCTTCTCTCTTTGACTAGGAAGCACTTACAACGTCTGATGTGTGGAGATCAAACCACTGGGAGCCCCGACCAGTCTTGAGAATGGAGGTCCTGTTGATCTAGTTGATCTATAGATGGGCACAGCACCTGATGAGTATATTTGTTGCGCTTGATATCTATTGGACTGTCCGAGATAGCTGAATGTGTTACTTTGCTATCTCTGAAAGCCTCATAATTGAATAGAGCACAACAGACGTGTGCCCAGTGCTCCAGGTCTCCAGATTTCAAGACCAGAAGGGGCCCAACGGTCAGCCCCCAAATATCAGACACTTTTCTCCTATCCAGTAGTTCCAGTAGTCCCTTGTGATTTTTGAATGCTGTAATGGGAAAGGGGGGGGGGGGTGTGGGATGAGGTAGTCAGTAGGGGATTTTTTACCACTACATTTTTAGTTGCCAGACTCTGCTAATTTTTGTGTGATAAGTAAATATCTAACCTCAATGATGGCTGTCAGTGCTCAAGCAATATTGTTTCCTACAGAAAAGTTGTCTAATAACCTGTCACTTCTAAATACTTTTCTTCCAATATCTTTTGAAGCTGACTGCTATTTATTGATAGTTCTCTATTATCTCTATGCACCTTTTTCTTTCTGTATGCAGTAATTTTAGCATTTATGCATGACAGATAAATGCCGGATGATAGACTATTAATCACAAAACATATGACCCCTCTTGGTCCACCTATAATGACACTGCATATAAATGAGGCTTCAAATTAGTTTTTTCCAGTTAGTCTTAAAGAGCCATGGGTAGATGCTGTCCACTATATTGAATGATGAATTGCTTTATACTATAAGTAATGATACTAATGCTTAACGGTTGATCCTGAAGGTGTCTATTACAGTTGTAATATTGTAGTATACATAACCTATATCAAGTATATCACCATATATATCACCATAAACTGGATTGGACTTCCCAAAACTTTTTTTTTTTTTTTGCGTGAAGGAGGAAGGGAACTTTTTTGATTGCACATGAAGAGAGCTAAGCATGGGAATGCAGCCTTAAGGTCTGTTCACACTTCTATTAAGGTCTATTCTATCAAGAAACAAAAGCCTTGATGCAAGTGTAAAAAGAGCCTACTTTTGAATAAGGCCTGTTCACAATTTGCATTATAAAGTTTGGCCCTTGATGAAAAGAAGCTCCATAGAGTGCCATTATTTGTGCTGTATTTACTCACTTTAACACATTATCAAAGATGCAAAACATTAGTGTTGCTTCAAAAAACACATGAATGTGGCTTTAAAAACGCAAGTAAAAACTGAGATTTGCAATAGCACCCAAAGATACAATCATTTAAAAGGCATAATCATTTATTTTGGTGGTCCACAAATATAGATACAAAATAATGACAAATTAATCAGGATCTGATCATTGATGTATAGCTAAAGTCATTTAGTAAAAATTTAGTTAGTTTAGTAGCTAGGTCTCATGGTCTTATGAATTTTTCCAAAACTATGTCATATTTTGTTATTTATTCACTTAGATTGGTTTCTCTTTCAGTGTGAGACTGTTTTTACTACATTCTAAATGAAAGTACTAGGGTCTAGCCATATTTCTGATGAATCAGCTCAACATCTGGCTAGAATTGCCACTATTGTCACAAAGTTTGTGAAAGATGACCCTGAATGATAGCAGGGAAATGCTTTTTTATATGGGGAACATCCCTCTAAATATCTGAGTAAATGAATCCAAATTCACCATTTAATAATAGTTACTCATGCACCTGCCAGATTAAAAACTTATCCCACTCAAAATTTATCCTAAAAAAAAGTACAAATGATGGAATTTTATGTGATTAAAAAATAAAGATGACAAGAGGAATCTAGTAGACACTGGTCTGAAGAAAGTAGCATTTGTTTACAAATAAATTCTAAAATATATATCTTTACAGTATAATAATATAACAATGAAATGTAAGAAATCAAATTAAGGATACAAAGCAAGATGTCACATCATGGATAAAATCTGTCTGGTAAATTATTAATACAAGCTGGCTTCTGTTTCTAAGTTAGTCAGTTGTGCACAAATAAGAATATGCTCACCTGCCCCTTGGAGAATGGAGCTCCAACAACTCCCAGTGATCTTTTAGCCCTTCCACTCATTGCAACTGGTTTCTTGTGTGTGTGTGTAGGTCTGACTGCAAGCACTCTCCTTTTGTACATTTCTACTGTGCATTACTAAGGTCGAGAGGTGTAACATCTCCACCCAGGAACAAAACTTATGCAATGTGTTTCTTTTGCAAAGCATCAGCTGCTGCAACTCTGTATTTGCCTAGTGATGTAGTTATAAAAAAAAAAACCCAAAAAACAGCAGGCTGTTATTGGACCACTCCTTCCATGTAGTAACTAATCCAGGTCATCTTATTTATGTGTTTTATATAATGAGGGTGACCATACATATTTAAGTTCCGTTCAAGTTTTGATGATGCGTTTTTTAATAGGTATAAATAATAAATGTAATTATAAAGGACAAATTCAACTTCTATTATTTTAACCCACTCCTGGTTTTAGCTTCCAAACTGCATTAAAAAACTTGAACAAAGCCTGATTAAGGCTAAGGCCCCACGTAGAGAATACTCCTACATGACACATCTGCCTGGTTTTCACTGATATACTACTTAACATTGAAATTGCAACACCAAGAAAGAAAAGTCTTGGAATTATGGAAATAAGAAGCTCGATAGACATGTTAATAATATGAAAATGATACAAAAATAGAAAGAAAATATTCAAAACATCTCAATTTATTCTGTATTGCGTATGGGCACCACGCACAGAAATAGATGTTTTTTATACACCTTGGTATGCTATCAATAAGGTTATTAATGGTTGTCTGAGGAATGTTATGTCACTCTGAATGCACTTGGACATGCAAATCATGAATCTTGGCTCCTGACAGGTTCCGACCAATGACGTCACAGATGTGCTCTATGGGAGACATGTCTGAAGATTCTGCAGGCCATAGTAGCATATTTAGGCCACGCAGGCTACTGGCAGTAGCACAAGGAACATGCGGCCTGGTGTTGTTTTGTTGAGATATGGCTCCTAGGACACTTTGGAGAAATGGCTGTACCACTGGTTCCACAACTAAATCAAAGCAATGCCAAGTTTCAGTACCCATAATGAAGACTAGAGGGGTCCAGCTACTGTACATTATTCTACCACACCATAATCCCCAGAGTACTGTAGAATGTGACATTTCCTTGTGAATACCTCTTGACATTGCCCATGTGGTTTCCAGTCCAATCTCCAACTGTCATTGCATCCAAAATAAGTGGGACTCATCGCTGAAGAGGATAGACCTCTATTCTAGCCTCCATTTCTTTTGCTGTACACTAGGATAGCCTTTTTGGTGATGGCATGAGGTCGTAGCCCAATGTTGTGCAAATGCCTTCAGAGAGGTTGAAAGGTGTAACATCTCTACAACAGAACAAAACTTATGCAATGTGTTTCATTTGCAAAGCATCAGCTGCTGCATCTCTGTATTTGCCTAGTGATGCACAACTCGAATTCCAATGAAATTGGGACGTTGTGTAAAACATAAATAAAAACAGAATACGATGATTTGTTAATCCTGGGACTGGGAAAGTTGAGGAATACTCAAAAAACACCCTTTTGGAGCATTCCAGAGGTGAACAGGTTAATTGGAAACAGGTGAGTGTCATGATTAGGTATAAAGGGAGCATCCCTGAAAGGCTCAGTCATTCACAAGCAAGGATGGGGCGAGGTTCACCACTTTGTGAACAACTGTGTGAGCAAATAGTCCAACAGTGTAAGAACAACGTTTCTTAACGTACAACTGCAAGGAATTCAGGGATTTCATCATCTACAGTCCATAATATCATCAAAAGATTCAGAAAATCTGGACAAATCTCTTCAAGTAAGCAGCATGGCCGAAAACCAATATTGAATGCCCGTGACCTTCGATCCCTCAGGCGGCACTGCATTAAAAACCGACATCATTCTGTAACGGATATTACCATTACATGGGCTCAGGAACACTTCAAAAAACCATTGTCAGTGATCACAGGTCTGACCAGTCCACATTTCAAATTGTTTTTGGAAATCATGGACGTCGTGTCCTCTGGGCCAAGGAGGAAAACGATTGTCCGGATTGTTATCAGCGCAAAGTTCAAAAGCCAGCATCTATGATGGTATGGGGGTGTGTTAGTGCCCATTACATGGGTAGCTTGCACATCTGTGAACGCACCATTAATACTGAAAGGTACATACAGGTTTTGGCGCAACATATGCTGCCATCCAAGCGACGTCTTTTTCAGGGACGTCCCTGGTTATTTCAGCAAGACAATGCTAAGCCACATTCTGCATGTGTTACAGCAGCGTGGCTTCATAGTAAAAGAGTGCGGGTACTAGACTGGCCTGTCAGCAGTCTAGACTTGTCTCCCATTGAAAATGTGTGGCGCATTATGAAGCGCAAAATACAACAGCAGAGACCCGGACTGTTGAGCAACTGAAGTTGTACATCAAGCAAGAATGGGAAGGAATTCCACCTACAAAGCTTCAACAATTCATGTCCTCAGTTCCCAAACACTTATTGAGTGTTGTTAAAAGGAAAGGTGATGTAACACAGTAGTAAACATACCCCTGTCCCAGCTTTTTTGGGACGTGTTGCAGGCATCAAATTCAAAATGAGTGAATATTTGCAAAAAAACCAATAAAGTTTATCTGTTTGAACATAAAATATCAGTAAATATAATGAGGGTGACCATACATATTTAAGTTCTGTTCAGTTTTGATGATGTGTTTTTTAATGGGTATAAATAATAAATGTAAGTATAAAGGACATATTCAACTTCTATTATTTTAACCCACACCTGGTTTTAGCTTCCAAACTGCATTAAAAAACTTGAACAAACCCTGATTAAGGCTAAGGCCCCACATAGCGAAACGCAGCAAAAAAAAAAAAAAAAAATGGTGTGGAAAAAAAACGCAGCGGAAATGTATTTAGTTTTTTTTCCGCAATGTTTTTCATTTTGTTTTTTGCAGCGTTTTCCTCTACGGACTTTCTGTCCTTATATAGCTCTACAGAAAATTCCAGCGTTTCCGCAGGTATAATTGACATACTGTGATTTTCAAAAACGTGGGTGTTTTTGAAAACGCAGCTTTTCCACTGCGGATTTTTTTTCTGAAATGTGTGGATGGGATTAGCCAGAATCCAATTCACTTTGCAGGTGCTGTAAAGTAGAACTCAAGCGAAGTTCACAGTTAGTATCTATGACGATTTTCTTGTTAAATGGTTTTTATTAAAGTTTTCAATGAGTACGAGTAGCGTTTAGATATTCAAAGCTTTCTCATGTTACAAATGTTATCGAAAGATGTCATGCATCAATTATAGGATGTATACACATAAATATATACAATATCTCTTATATATATAAAAATGAGTGTCTGTCTGTCTATCTGTCTGTCTGTTCTTTATGCGTGACCAAAAGACTGGACCGATCCTCACCAAATTTGGCACACATGTACATCAGGGGTCGGGGAATATTTTAGACTGGGTCTCAGCTCTCTTGGACGTACCGTTCCTGAGATACAGTATTCCCAAAACATGACCAACATTAGCTAATACAAGCCTGCAAGTCTTTCACTCATATTCCAACTGCCATACACATGGTCACATGTCCCTTTATCAGCCAATAAGAGCTCGCAGGCGCTTACTCTCCTCAGACACACAGGTTTCCATAGCAACCAAGCTATTTATGACCTGTATTAGTCAATAGCAGTTCGCAGGTCCTTAAATATTCAGTCATATCACGTGTATCAGCCAATATAAGTTCACATTTAATTTACCAGGTTTCCATAACAACACAGCCATAAATAGACTGTACCTATACTGGACTCAGTGGCGTAACTAGCAATGGCTGGGCCCCAAGGCGAACATTTGACATGGGACCCCCCTGGCAACCGCCCCCCCCCGCACAAACTGCATTCCTGCACACACTATTATGCCCCATAGTATCCCCTACACACACTATTAGGCCCCATAGTGGCCCTTGCAAACAGTATTCTGCCCTATAGTGGCCCCTGCACACAGTATCATAGTGGCCCCTTCATATAGTATTATGCGCACTCCCTGCTACCTCTTCAATGTTGGACCAGATGTCACGTAAGCCAGGCATGCATCGCGACGCATAATGACATCGGACTGGCCCACCGACATCTGGGACATCACCAAGGAGGCTCGAAGCCTGCTGAAAAGACCCCAAAGTATAATGATAGCAGTGTTTGTGGGGTTCACGGCCCGCAGGCCTTACTTACTGATCCCCGCTCCTGCTCACGGCCGTGAGCAGGAGCGGGGATCGGTAAGTAAATAGGGCCCGTTACCTGCTGGTGTCACACCAGCAGGTAACGGCCGATTAAAAAAAAAAAACATCAGGGGCCCGCCGGGACCCCTAATGTCCCGGGCCATGTGACAGTCGCTACCACTGCTACCCCAGTATTTATGCCACTGACTGGACTGCCATACTGGATTTCAGCATTCTTATAAATTGAAACATTTTTAAACTACTCATGCCCCCTGCAACAAAACGCATGGCTGCTGCTTGAGCTAATGAAAACTCTCAGCAGACCCAAGCCTGTCTCTAATCTGACAAGGTATGCCACAGACAACAGCGAGCTGCTGAAACAACCCAGCAGACCCAAGCCCTTCTCCAATCAGACAAGGCATTGTCAGCCACATGCACACAGCTGCACTCCATGTTTCCATAACAACCCAGCCATTTTTCTTCACTGCTGTAGGTCAGCTTTAAAGGGGCAGGGCGCTGTGGATGACACTGTTACACAAGATCACATACACACAGCTTTACTCCAGGTTTTCCATAACAAACAATCGCAGGTCTTTCACTGATATCCAAACTGAGATACACATGATCACATGACGCTTATGGACCAATGGAAAATCGCAGGTTCTTCAGTCTTGACATACACACAGCTTTACACCAGGTTTTCATAGCAACCAAGCTATTTATGACCTGTATGAGTCAATATCAGGTCCTTAAATATTCAGTCATATGACACGCATCACCCAATTTAAGTTCACATTTCAGTTACCAGGTTTCCATAGCAACACAGCCATAAATAGACTATACCTATACTGGACTGCCATACTGAATGTCAAGTGCAAAACTGGCCAATTCTTATGGGGTCACTACACAAACAAAAAATGAAATGTACCCGTGCGAAGCCGGGTCCTTCTGCTAGTCTCTTATATATATAAAAATGAGTTCCTGTCTGTCTGTTCTTTATGCGCGACCAAACGACTGGACCGATTCCTCACCAAATTTGGCACACATGTATATCAGGTGTCCGGGTTTATTATAGACTGGGTCTCAGCTCTCTTGGACGTACCGTTCCTGAGATACAGTAGTCCCAAAAAATGACCAGCATTAGTCTATACAAGCCTGCAAGTCTTTCACTCATATTCCAACTGCCATACACACGGTCACATGTCCCTTATCAGCCAATAAGAGCTTGCAGGCGCTTACTCTCCTCAGGCACACAGGTTTCCATAGCAACCAAGCTATGTATGACCTGTATTAGTCAATAGCAGTTCACAGGACCTTAAATATTCAGTCATATCACGTGTATCAGCCAATATAACTTCACATTTAATTTACCAGATTTCCATAACAACACAGCCATAAATAGACTGTACCTATACTGGACTCAGTGGCATAACTAGCAATGGCAGGGCCCCAAGGCGAACATTTGACATGGGACCCCCCCCCCGCACAAACTGCATTCCTGCACACACTATTATGCCCCATAGTGGCCCCTGCATACACTATTAGGCCCCATAGTAGCCCTTGCACACAGTATTCTGCCCCATAGTGGCCCCTGCACACAGTATCATAGTGCCTCCTTCATATAGTATTATGCGCACTTCCCGCTACTTCTTCAATGTTGGACCAGATGTCACGTGAGCCAGGCATGTATCGCAACGCATAATGACGTCGGACTGGCCCACCGACATCTGGGACGCCACCAAGGAGGCCTGAAGCCTGCTGAAAAGACCCCAGAGTATAATGATAGCAGTGTTTGTGGGGTTCACGGCCCGCAGGCCTTACTTACCAATCCTCGCTCCTGCTCACGGCCGTGAGCAGGAGTGGGGATCGGTAAGTAAATAGGGCCCGTTACCTGCTGGTGTTAAAAAAAAAAAAAAAAAAAAAAAACATCAGAGGCCCGCTGGGTCCCCTAATTGTCCGGGCCCTGTGGCAGCTGCTACCACTGCTAAACCGGTA
Source organism: Leptodactylus fallax (assembly GCA_947044405.1). Lineage (NCBI taxonomy): Eukaryota > Metazoa > Chordata > Amphibia > Anura > Leptodactylidae > Leptodactylus > Leptodactylus fallax. Next base: position 967,819 of record CAMRHE010000322.1, read on the forward strand.
TTTACGCCACTGACTGGACTGCCATACTGGATTTCAGCATTGTTATAAATTGAAACGTTTTTTAAACTACTCATGTCCTCTGCAGCAAAACGCATGGCTGCTGCTCGAGCTAATGAAAACTCTCAGCAGACCCAAGCCTGTCTCCAATCTGATAAGGTATGTTACAGACAACAGCGAGCTGCTGAAACTCCCCAGCAGACCCAAGCCCGTCTCCAATCTGACAAAGCATTGTCAGCCACATGCACACGGCTGCACTCCAGGTTTCAATAACAACCCAGCCATTTTTCTTCACTGCTGTAGGTCAGCTTTAAAGGGGCAGGGCGCTGTGGATGACACTGTTACACAAGGTCACATACACACAGCTTTACTCCATGTTTTCCATAACAACCGATCGCAGGTTTTTCACTGATATCCAAACTGAGATGCACATGATCACATGACACTTATGGACCAATGGAAAATCGCAGGTTCAGTCTTGACATACACACAGCTTTACACCAGGTTTCCATAGCAACCAAGCTATTTATGACCTGTATGAGTCAATAGCGGTTCGCAGGTCCTTAAATATTCAGTCATATGACGTGCATCAGCCAATATACTGTAAGTTCACATTTCATTTACCAGGTTTCCATAGCAACACAGCCATAAATAGACTGTACCTATACTGAACTGCCATACTGGATGTCAAGTGCAAAACTGGCCAATTCTTATGGGGTTACTACACAAACAAAAAATGAAATATACCCGTGCGAAGCCGGGTCCTTCCTCTATTCTCTTGTATATATAAAAATGAGTTTCTGTCTGTCTGTTCTTTATGCGTGACCAAATGACTGGACCGATCCTCACCAAATTTGGTACACATGTACTTCAGGTGTCCGGAAATATTTTAGACTGGGTCTCAGCTTTAAAGGATGTACCGTTCCTGAGATACAGTATTCCCAAAAAATGACCAGCATTAGCTAATGCAAGCCTGCAAGTCTTTCACTCATATTCCAACTGCCATACACACAGTCACATGTCCCTTATCAGCCAATAGAAGCTTGCAGGCGCTTAGTCTCCTCAGGCACACAGGTTTCCATAGCAACCAAGCTATTTATGACCTGTATTAGTCAATAGTAGTTCGCAGGTCCTTAAATATTCAGTCATATCACGTGTATCAGCCAATACAAGTTCACATTTAATTTACCAGGTTTCCATAACAACACAGCCATAAATAGACTGTACCTATACTGGACTCAGTGGCGTAACTAGCAATGGCTGGGCCGCAAGGCGAACATTTGACATGGGACCCCCCCCGGCAACTGCCCCCTTCCCCGCACAAACTGCATTCCTGCACACATTAATTATGCCCCATAGTGGCCCCTGCACACACTATTATGCCCCATAGTGGCCCCTTCATATAGTATAATGTGCATTTCCCGCTACCTCTTCAATGTTTTTATCTCTTGAGATTGTCTTGTTATGATATATACCTGCATGTAATAACCTCATGATCACCCATCCTTACTGCCACCGCAGGCACTATCCTTTCTAGGTAGGTAGGTGTAGATATAGTAGCAACATACCTTGGCACTGGGGCTTTCTACTTGCTGCATGGTCCTAGAAAGAGAACGGAGGACTACCTTACATTCTAAATATTCTTTGTCTGTATGAATAGACTATAAGAGGGGGCACATGGTATACGTGTACTTCAAGCGACACTAAACCCTGAAAACTAAGTCCTTGATATAGTTAGTTCATCTCTAGTTCTATCTGCAGTGTTAGCTGCTAAACTGTTGCTTAGAGCTGTGTAGCAGGAATCTTATAGACATACAGTGGGCAAACAGTGCTTCCAGCTCCATTGTCGGCTGGTGAACAGTTAGAAATACAAGCATGACCTCACAGGTAGTTCGGGTGGTGTGTGGGGGTTAATTAGCCCCAATTTACTATAATACTGTAATGGAGTGCCATTTAGTGTAATGGAAATAGTGCAACTCCTGGGCAGGCATAACAAGAGGGAGAAGTGAGGATTATATGTTTGTTGTTTTCATCTACTGTGCAAGTCATCCTACTTTCCTAGATTCCTGAAAAACAAAACTATATAACAACAATGTATAACTGTGTCATAACTTAGAAAGGGGTTTATAAAAGTAGATTTTGATTTGGCAGTCCACATTACAGCACCAAGTGGTACTGTATGTTAAAAAGGAATGTCTTTCAATTTGCATAGACAGGAGGTAGTTTATTTTGGTATAGTTAGTATTCAGTAGTCCCTATTTACAGCAGTACTATGTATATTACCCAGCTTGCCCAGGACTGTGAAATGCATATCTGTCACGTTATTGAACAATTTTGTACTTGAGGGGGCCTAATTTAGGTATATTTAGTGCTCAGAAATCCATATTATAGCATTATCTAGTATGTTACCCATATTTATTTAGGGTAAAGTTTAGTTAGGTGTATTTAGTATTCTACCGAGCTTTCCTGGGACCCTAAAAGGCAAATATGACAAGGCATTACACAATTACAAAGTAAGAAAGGTTTACTAAGTTAAACTGTGTTTGAGCAGGTTTTTATTACAGTTTACTACAGAATTTTACCCAGCTTTCCTGGGACCCTGAGAGGCATATCTTGAAAGTTAATGAAAAGTTATTGCGTTAGATGGGGAACATATTTAAGAATATTTAGTATTCAGTAGTCCCTATTACAACATCCCAAATGGCAAAGGTATGGCACAATTACGGAAAAAGGAGTGGGATTAATTTAGATAAATATAGTATTCAATATTCCCTATTACAGCTCCATGTCCTATGCTGCCCATCTTTCCCAGAACCCTGGAACTCTAGCAAGATTTGGCATGATTTGGGAGCAATGGGGGATTTATTTAGGTATATTTAGTATCCAGCAGTCCTTATTTGCTGCATTACCTGGTATGTTACCAAGCTTTTCCAGAAAATATAAATCAGAAAAAGGATGCATACATATAAAGGAGACACTCAACCCAAAATAAGCAAAACATTTAGAAAAATATATACTTTATTGTCACAAATAAGTTAAGAATTAGTTAGAATATAATACAAAGTAAGAACTCAATGCCGAAAATAGATAGAATAGTCAGAATAGCATAAGACACGCAAAAAAAATAAACATATGAATAAGTACCAAATGGTGCATGTAAAGAAACAATTACTATGTGACCTAACCTAAATCTATTCCTGAACCACTAAGGGTGTGTACAATAAATGATGTTGCAATGGATCTGAAAAAAAAACCACATGAAAAGCAGAATACGTAAAAAAAAAAGAATACATAAATAAGCAAGTGCTTATATATTCAAAGAAATGGCAATGTAATATTACAAAAAACAAAAATAGGGGTGTGGCTGCCATATTACCTGCCTCACAACAGCCCGGCTTATCTCCTCTCTTCTCTGTCCCCCCTGCGGCGACTCCTAACACTTTCGGCCCGCCGCAGGTACACATGCGGCATCTCACTATAATGCGCTCCATTCCTGGGCCGGTCGGGACTTCTTCAGCTGCTGTTCACTCTGCTGGCTACTTCCCTGGAGAACTTCTCCTGACATCTCTCAGCTTCCCTCTATCCTCCGGCCCTACTCTTCCTGGCCTGCCTGCATTAGTGCTCCTCTGATATAGTGGATCCTCCCTGGTGCTAGTTAGTGAGAGCTGCTGTATTGTGGTTGACTATACAAGGACTCATTGCTTTTATACTTGGTCTCACATTGGCAGAGGTCACTATTAGAGTTACCTGTGGACTTCTCTTGGCTTCTACGCGCTGCTCCCTACTACTGCTACGCTGTTTTGACTGCTCCTGACGCTCAGCACCCTTTCAGCCTGCCGGCCATGCCCAGTTAATGCCTCGGCTACCTGCCACGGCTTCGTTGCTTGCACCATAGACCCAACTCTTCTCTGTCTTCCACTTTTCCTCTGCCTTGGTCTCTGGAATGGCCACATACTCTCAAAAACCTAAAGCCCGTAAAAATAGAAAGGACATGCCTGGCATACTCTACCTGAACTATTCAGATGACCATGCTCTACGGGCTCCGCAGGCAGAGGTTCTCCTCATGGTAGTACTACCTCTCTCACCACCTCTGAACAAGAACCCATGGCTGACCCTGGAACAACAGATATGGACTTAGCTACCTTTTTCACTAAAATCAAACAGCTATTTTCCACTGAACTTTTCAGGCAGTGGCGGATTTTAATAAACAGAAGACCTTGGTTCCAGAGTATAGGAGGTGGAGAAAAGAATGGATGACGTGGCAGATGCTCTGGAAGAGGATAAAACTCGCTTTTGACGAGTGTGCTCAAAAATTTTAAGCCATTGACCTGAAATTGGAGGACTATGAGAATAGATCCAAAAGGGCTAATATCCACTACCGATGGGGCTTTCCTTTTCACATTGCATGTACCCTCAATGCTAAGGATTACATTATTTGTTTTCTGCAGAAGACCGCTACCCCAGAGACCTCTGCAAGCATGGCACCCGAAATGCAAGCTGCCGTTGTGTGCTCCTGGATTTTTTTATCCTACTGAGGCCCTGGGCCCTCCCGATTAGTATTTCGACACTTGCTTTTTTTTCATTTTCAAATTTTTTGTATGGACACTGCTGATTGCTTATGCTGGTATTTCTGACTCTGAGTATAGGCCTTAGTTTTAACATCTTCTAATGATATACCTCAAGGCCTTAGTTTTCTAATTGTGCTTTCTATAAGTCCCTATGCTAGTGTTTTTGATTTTGTTTTTTAATTTTTTTTCCCTTTTAAGTCTATGGAACTTTACATTTTTCCTATTGCTGCTATGGGGATTTAACTGTGGTGGCGGTTCCTATGTTCCCCCTACACCTTTTGCGTTATAGGGTATGTCGCACACCATCCCCCACTTGTGTGCGCACCCTTACCTGGAGTTTGTTGTTACTGTTTTGTTCTGTTAATGCTTTATTTTTTCCTCCACACCACCCCCTGTTACTATCTTGTGCTTTTGGTCTTCTTGGTCCCCTGTCCCATATGTCTCGTAGCTATATGACCTTCTTCAAGTCACAGCTGGAAGAAGTGGTCATGGCGGTCCAAAGGGAAGAGAAAGGAAATGTGACCGATTAGTCAGAGACGTCACCTGTAAGTCACAAAATGTTACTGCCCTGTATTCACCTAAATGATAGAGGATAAATACCTGATTGATGGGGGTCTGTCAGCTGAGAATTGGGTTTTTCCCCCCCACTGGGTGGGACTTCAGCCTGACCGCAGCCATATATATAGATGTGTCACTTGGTGGATGGGCGAACCCGCATGTCTCTCATTCACTTCGATGGAAGTGCCGAAGATACCTGAAGTCCAGTACTTAGCTATCTGCGGGGCTCCTATTATAGAGAATGGGGGCCACGTGGGCTCGTCCATCCACCAAGTAGATGTGTGAAGTTACTTTCATTGTTAATGCCGTGTTGTTGATCTGATACTGAAGTAATACAGGAAGAATTAAAAATAATTCTCTCAATAACCATGTCTTTTGGTCTTTCACAACTTTCCTCTTCCGCCACACATGTAGATGGCAACACCATTGATCTTGTCTTCCATCGACTCCTCACAGTTTCTAAATTTACTAACTCTTCTCTGCCACTCTCTGATCATAACCTTCTGTCTCTCACCATCAGTGCTTTCTCTCCTTCACAGGACACACCTACTCATCATACATATAGGAATTTATGTGCTATTAACATCCAGCACCTCTCAGATACTCTACAGTCCTCTTTGTCCCTCATCTCTTCACTGTCCTGTCCCAATCTGGCCACCAGTCACTATAATGAAACCCTTAAGAGTGCATTGGATGAGGCGGCTCCCCCCTCCACTCGAAAGGTTAGATGCAGGAGGCAGCAACCCTGGCACACGCCATAGACACGTTTTCTTCAGCGGTGCTCTAGGTGTGCTGAACGTCTGTGGAGAAAATCACGTATACCTGCAGACTTCCTCCACTTTAAATTTATGCATAAAACCTATAATTCTGCCCTTCACCTAGCCAAACAAGACTATTTCACCGCTCTTATCTCTTCTCTCTCCTGTAACCCTAAAAGGCTATTTGAAGCTTTTCACTCCTTACTCACTCCCAAGGTGCAGATGCCATTCACAGACAGCGCAGATGACCTGGCCACTTATTTCCATGATAAAATTGATAAGATCCGTCAGGAAATAACTGCCCAATCCCCAGTTGGCACTGACCCCCTCACCAGCCGCACTTAAGACTGTTCATTCTCATCTTTTGAACCTGTTACAAAGGAGGAAGTATCTCAGCTACTTTCTTCTTCTCACCCTACAACCTGTAGTAGTGACCCTTTCCCCTCACACCTTCTCCAGTCTCTGTCGCCTGCCATCACGACTTACCTTACTAAAATTTTTAACCTCTCTCTCTCTCTCTTCTGGAATTTTCCCATCCTCTTTCAAACATGCTGTCATAACCCCACTGCTGAAGAAATCCTCCCTTGACCCGTCCTGTGCTGCTAACTATCGACCTGTCTCTAACCTTCCTTTTATCTCCAAAATCTTGGAATGCTTAGTCTATTCTCGTTTAATCCGCTATCTTTCTGCTAACTCTCTTCTTGACCCCTTACAATCTGGCTTCCGCACTGTGCATTCTACTGAAACGGCCCTCACAAAAGTCTCCAATGATCTCCTGACGGCTAAATCCAAAGGTGATTACGCTCTTCTTATTCTTCTAGATCTCTCAGCAGCATTTGACACTGTTGACCATCAACTCCTCCTCACTATGCTCCGTTCTGTCGGCCTCACAGACACCGCGCTCTCCTGGTTCTCCTCTTATCTCTCTGACCGCACTTTGTGTATCATTTGTGGGCTCTGTTTCTTCCCCTTGCTGTTGGGGTTCCTCAGGGCTCAGTCCTAGGTCCCCTGCTCTTCTCCCTCTACACAGCCCCCATTGGACAAACCATCACTAGATTTGGCTTCCGGTACCATCTTTATGCTGATGACACCCAATTATATACGTCATCCCGTGACATCACCCCTGCACTAATACAGAACACCAGTGACTGCCTCTCTGCTGTCTCAAATATCATGTCTTCGCTTTATCTGAAACTGAATCTCTCAAAGACTGAACTACTGCTGTTTCCACCATCTAATAGATCTGTCCCTGATATCTCCATTGCAGTCTCTGACCTTACCATAACTCCTAGGCAGTATGCCCGCTGCCCTGGGGTTTTGTTTGACTCAAACCTTTCCTTCACCCCCCCCATATCCAATCACTTGCACGCTCTTGTCATCTCCACCTCAAAAATATCTCCAGAGTCCGCCCTTTCCTTACCACAAATACACTAAAGACACTTATTGTTGCCCTGATTCACTCTCGCCTTGACTACTGTAACTCCTTACTAATCGGTCTTCCCCTTACTAAACTCTCCCCTCTATAATCTATTCTGAATGCGGCGGCCAGGCTCATCTATCAGTCTAGACGCTATAGCGATGCCTCCGGTCTGTGCCGGTCACTACATTGGCTGCCTATTCAATACAGAATACAATATAAACTTATCACCCTCATCCACAAGGCTCTCCATAATGCTTCACCTACATTTCCTCCCTCATCTCTGTCTATCGCCCAACCCGTGCTCTCCGTTCACTCAATGACCTAAGACTAACATCCTCTATTATCAGAACCTCCCACGCTTGTATACAAGATTTCTCCCGAGTTGCACCACTTCCCTGGAATGCTCTATCCCGGACTATTTGATTAACCCCCAATTTCCACAGCTTCAAGCATAAACTAAAGACATATCTTTTCAGACAGGCCTATCACAACTCCTAATGTAAACCCTTCTGTAGTTAGAATCCCTAAAACATACCCTCCTCTGTTCACGCTCCCGCATTACCTCACAGGATATGATGCCGTATCAGACTAACTTTATATGTCCAGGCACCATCTGCACGTTAAAGGACATGACTGGTGACGGCTCTTACAGCTTAATATATGTGTAATGACAGTAACCTCTATTACATTATTGTCTGACCATTGTACAAACAATGCTACCTCTGTTTCTGCCCCTGCTACCTCCTGTGTCACCCCCTCTACCTCATAGATTGTAAACTCTTGCGAGCAAGGCCCTCAGTCCCAGTGTGTGAATTGAATATTTCTTTGCAATGTATCTTTTTTGTCAGTACTTGAACCCTACAAATTGTACAGTGCTGCGGAATATGTTGGCGCTATATAAATAAAATTTATTGTTATTATTATTATTATTATTAATAAAAACTGTTTCATAAGTTTGTGTATATTGTACATCAATAGCAGCGTGTGACGCTAACAGCATGTAAATGCAATTTTATATATTTTTTTTTTGGGGGGGGGGGGGTGTCTTTTGATAGTCCGGCTCAGGCAGCAAAGAGGCTAGGTTCAGCACTGTATGGATGCCATATACAGTACAGACCAAAAGTTTGGACACACCTTCTCATTCCAAGAGTTTTCTGTATTTTCAAGACTATAAAAATTGTAGATTCACACTGAAGGCATCAAAACTATGAATTAACACATGTGGAATTATATACTTAACAAAAAAGTGTGAAACAACTGAAAATCTGTCTTATATTCTAGGTTCTTCAAAGTAGCCACCTTTTTCTTTGATTACTGCTTTGCACACTCTTGGCATTCTCTTGATGAGCTTCAGTTTTGTGGCTGGGCTTCCACGGCTCCTATTCATTGAATGAATGTGACCACAGAAGCACGGCCGTTGTACGGGCGGCACACGGATGACATCCGGTCGTGTGCAACCGGCCTTAGGTGAGACAGAAGTACACAGGACCGCTGTGACAACAGCGTTATAGCGAGGAAGCTGGAATCATAAAACTTCCTCAATATGTATATTCCTGTGTCCCTTCAAAACGCTCACAAGGGGAACACATAGGATCGCTGTGAAAACAGCGTTGTAGTGAGGTGGTTGGCTATATTGATGTGAGCATTGCAAGCAATAGTGGAGGAGGGAGAGAAGAATCGCTGTAATGACAGCGTAAAATGTCTATCCTTCCCCTTCCTTAGCCTCTTCGGGACTGATGTGCGGCCGCATTATGGGAAGAGTTGACACTTTACTTATAGAGCCTCCACCTGGCTGCTAATTATCCTCATTAACAACCCACCTATCTGCAAACCAAATGAAACACCCAACTTTCCATAGACTTTTCTCTTCCACCCAGCTTTCCCAGGGTGAAATACACATCTTTCTGTACCTCCAGTGCAGTGGTGAACCCTAGCCTCTTTGCTGCCTGAAGCGGACTATCGAAAGACGCCCCCCCCCCCAAAAAAAAAAAAAAAAAAAATTGCGTTTACATGCTGTTAGCGTCACACGCTGTTATTGTCGTACAATAAACATACACAAACTTATGAAACAGTTTTTAAGAATTCTTCTTCCTGTATTACTTCAGTATCAGAAATCAACAACGCAGCATTAACAATGACAATAACTTCACACATCTTCTGCTTGGTGGATAGACGAGCCCACGTGGCCCCCATTCTCTATAATAGGAGCCCCGCAGATAGCTGAGTACTGGACTTCGGGTATCTTTGGCACTCCCATTGAAGTGAATGAGAGCCACGCGGGTTCGTACATCCACCAAGTGACACATCTATATTCAGCCTGGCTGCGGTCAGGCTGAATTCCCACCCAGTGGGGGGGGGGGGAAACAATTCTCAGGCTCAGTGGGGGTCTCAGCAGACAGACCCCCATCAATCAGGTATTTATCCTCTATCATTTAGGTGAATACAGTGCAGTAACATTTTGTGATTTACAGGAGACGTCTCTGACTAATCCTTCACATTTCCCTTCTCTTCCCTTTTTATCGCCATGACCACTTCTTCCAGCTGTGACTTGTCTCTGTAAAGTTTGCAACACAGACATCTTTGGCTCCTCACTTTTTCCAGGCATCCAACCCACATTGTCCTCACCTGCACACCCATCGTGCTGCTACCCCAATTATAAAATATATGATATAACCCCCCATAATGAATAATACTCCCAAGTGCATCTTTATATTAATAATGTCCGTGTGTACCCTGTATAAATAGTGCCCCTTATTAATAATGACCCAGGTGTTAACTAATTAAAAGGTTTTCCAGGTCATTAATAAACTAATCAGTGGGGCTCAAAAACCCAGGACCCCCACTGATCAGCTGTTTGAATGAACTGTGGTACCTGTGTAAGCGGCGTGACCGCTTCTCTGTTTACATAGTGTCATTCATCTCACAGTGGCCATGTAATGTAACTATAGCCTCATCCTATACACGTCTATGTGACAAGGCTGTAATTACATAATACGGTCACTATGTGATATAAACAGGTGCCATAGCCCCTTCATACAACTGATCAGAGGGGGGGGTCCACTGATCTCTTATTGATAACCTGTCCTAAGGATAGAACATCAATAAAAATGAGCTGGAAAGACCCTTTAATAAAGCCCAAGTGCCGCCCCAAAGGGGTTGTCCAGGATAACCACTTTTTTTAATATGAGGCTGGGGAAGGTGCTCCGGTGTCTTCCAGCGCGTTTCAGTCCTGCTGCTCCGGTGTTTTCTTCCCCACATCACTGTGATGTCCCGTGTAAGCGACCTCAGCAGTCATGTGCGGTGGGGACTTCCGCCAGAAGAAAACACCAGAGCAGCAAAATCAGACTGCGGTGGGAGACGTCGGAGCACAAGGGACAGGTGAGTAGGTGTTTTTTCTTTAATACAGTATTACACGGTATTATGGCCCACAGCGGCCCCTGCACATGGTATTATGCCCCGCAGCGGCCCCTGCACACGGTATTATGCCCCGCAGCGACCCCTGCACACAGTATTATGCCCCGCAGCGGCCCCTCCACACGGTATTATGCTCCATTGTGGCCCCTGCACTTGGTATTATGCTCCATAGTGGCCCCTGCACACAGTATTATGCTTCATAGTGGCCCCTGCACTTTGTATTATCCTCCATAGTGGCCCCTGCACACAGTATTATGCTCCATAGTGGCCCCTGCACTCGGTATTATACTCCATAGTGGCCCCTGCACACAGTATTATGCCCCGCAGCGGCCCCTGCACACAGTATTATGCTCCATAGTGGCCCCTACACTCGGTATTATACTCCATAGTAACCCACCCATGAACTATTATTATACTCTGGGGTCTTTTCAGACCTGTGACGTCACCAAAGAAGGCTGAAGCCGGCTGGGAGTAACATCAGATCGCCGGAGAGGTGAGTAACATTTGTTTTTATGTTTATCACCTCCCCTGGGTCTCCGATTATTATACCCCGGGGTCTAATAGTAGTAGTATTAGTCCTCACTTAGCGATCCCCTTCTGATTCCCTCTTCTGCATCCGATAGCAGAAGGGGAAGCGAGGGCGGCCACAGCAGGTGCGGGGATTGATAAGTAAATAGGCCGTTACCTGCCGGGGATGCTCCAGTAGGTTACGGCCTATTATATATATATATATATATATATATATATATATACACCTGCGATGCCTTGATGCAGCCGCCGCCTCTTCTTCACCCGCATCCGTGTCTCAGCGTAGGAGGCGCGACGACGTCATTGTATCGCCGCCTGCGCTGAGATGCGACATCTCATAAACCAGCCCAGGACAGGTATCACGCAGCTTTGTTTTTTTTTTTAAACGGCCTGTCCTGGGCTGGTTTACGGTAAGTGGAATGTAAAAAAATGCCCCCCCCCCCCCAGACAGTGCCGCCTGAGGCGGCCGCCTCACTTCGCCTCATTAGCGGTGCGCCCCTGCTCCAGTGGCACAAACATGCTACTCCAGCACTCACACAGCCACACAGTACATAGTGTGTACGCTAGAATATATGCATTTGGACCGTGGTGGATACCTGCAACTGTAGTGGAATACACAGGATCAGAGTCTTACAAAGATAAAACTGCTGCTGGTTCTATTCCAAGGAGCCATATAGACCAACTGAGATGCAGTCCTGGATTTCATATCACCTGCTATGAAAAGTGACCCTGATTTACCCATCACTCAGAATAATGCCTAACATCCCACTGATCCTGTTCTCATCCAATAAAGAGAATAAGCTCTTCCACCATGATGTGCTACAAGAAAATGACCCAGATGATTATAGCACTTGGGAAATGCGACTATTCCTTAGTTCTATGAGAACTTCCAAGAAGGGTTAATCACTGATTATCTCAGTTATCTCAGTGATTATACTATCAAAGGGAGATGAGTTTTATGTATTGAATTTTGTCTAGCATCACTACACGGCAGTGTTTGCAAGTTTGTAAAGCAATGTCAGTTAATGTAATATTTTTTTCTATATTATTCACATTAATGAAGTAAAAAACAAAACAAAAAAAACACGCAAACACAGATGTTGTCCTTGGCTGGATTTGCAACTAGCACTCCAGTGCTGCAAGGTACCAGTGCTAACCACTGAGCATGTCGGTTAATATAAAAGGGGACATTGGGGTTGACAGTAGGGTTCGTTCTAGCAAAATAAACAAATTTCTGGCGTTATCTTAACAAGGTTAAAATAACTGATTAACAGAAAGAGGAGAAGAAAGTTCAAAGACAGGACAGGAGATGTCAGATGGTGAAACTGAGAATGAGTAGGAAGGACCTGGAGAAGGAGGAGGTAGACTCCCAACATCATTTGTCCTCATCATTGTTACAGAAAATACTGGTGATAAACTAGACCTCTGGATGACCTAAAGTCATAAGTGGGGAGCTTGACCTTTCTTTGACATGTTAGGATATTGGCAAAATAAGGGAAGGGTTCACGAAGTGGAGCAGAGAGTAAATGGAGTGAAGGATAATATTGTAAACATGCAGAAAAAGATCAACTGTCTCACTAGGACTAACAAATGGATAACCACCAAAATTACGGACCTGGAGGATCGATCCAGATTTTTAGGATCTGAAGAGGTTGGGAGGGATGGGATTTTTTCTACCATGGAGGTACTGTGGCTCTGGGCAAAACAGAGCGATGGTCCAGAAGGCAGGAAGGAAAGAGAAGGAGAGGAGGAAGGAGAAGGAGGAACAGGGGGGATTTTTTTTTTTTATCAGATAGTACATGCGTATACAAGTATTGATGTGTAAGGTAACAGGTATCAACAAGAGAATTAAAAGATTAGCTGTATTTAGGGTGATAGAAAATGTATGTCATGTGTGATATGGCTTCTGGAAACTCACATCTCTTGGGAAAGAATTAAAGCGTAACTAAACTTTCGGACAACTTTTGATTTTTTTGGCAGTGTTTTTGTCATAAATAAATTTTGTAATATACTTTCTTAACAAATTTTGGATACTTTCTGTGAAATCCTGCATTTTTCACTCTTTCCCTTGTTTCTGAATGTTACTGTTTATGGAGTACCGGCTTGGAGTAGGGGCAGTGTAAAATCTAGAGAAAATGAGGGTAGGGAAGGGTCACTTAAAAAAGTTATATCTTGGACATCATAAAATGTACAAACTTGCTTTTGAAGTCACATGAAAGAAGAGATTCTCTTCTTTCATATGACAATTAGGTTGATGTTATTTCCAGAGATATCACTAGTTGAAAACACCGTCGGGATTAGGATATTTATATGCAACTATATAATATATGATATAAAAATCCTGACTGTGTTTTCAACCAGTGATATATCTGGAAATAATTTAGATAGCACCTAACCTTAGTGTCTTATGAAAGAAGAGAATCTCCTCTTTCAAATAACACCAGTTTTACTGTTTTATAATGTTTGAGATATAACTGTTTGAGGTGACCCTGCCCTACCCTCATATCCTTTACATTTTACACAATCCCTGTAGTCCAAGCCTGTACTCCATACACAGTAACATACAGTACAGTGGGAGGCAGAAACAGCTTTCAATACAGAAGCAAGGGATAGAGTGAAAAACGCAGATTTCACAGAAAGGATCCAAAATTTGTTAATAAAATATATCACAAAATTAATTATTGATACAAATACTGCCAGAAATCAAAATTTGCCTGAAAGTTTAGTTACATTTTAATTTACTGAAGAGAAATTGCATGAGTGGACTGAGTGAAGGGCAACCCATCTAAAATGGTGGCCTAGGATTGATATGGTATAAGGTCCAAAGTACTATGTACAAGCCAAGATGCATCTCAGACTATGCTCCATTATTTGTAAAACAGAACATTGGAGAGAACCCAAAAATCAGGCCATAATTTTAAATAATTTTTTTATTTATTGACCTTGATGAGAAAGTAGGATATAATTGTAGATCAAGGATCTGTTCTGGCCGAAGTGGTCTGGGATACGGAGAAGGCTGCTGTATAAATCAGTCTCTGGGATCAGAGATTTTAATGTTTTAAGAAAGAACAAGAGGCTAGATCAAGAGTCACTCAGGTCAAGGCAGAAAGTAGATGAGGTTTCAAAACCAGCATGGCTGGATGCATCAGGTTGGTATAAAGCGGTATTAGAATATAAGGCCCTGGGAAGCTTTAGTTACAGATCAAAGTAATTACTTGGAAGGGGGAAGACTTAGAGGGTTTTTTTTTTTGCCAAGGATGATAAAAAGTTACTGTAGCCCAATGAGGGTTGCTGCAGTTATGGATGAGAAAGATGCATTGGTTAATCAACAAGACAAAATCAAAGCAATTATCTTAAGATTTTATAAGGCATTATACAAATCATAATTAAGTCACTTCCTAGACTTTCTGGTCATAAAATGAAGATGTTAGAGACAGATATTACATTTGAAGAAGTTTGCAGAGTAGTAAGGGAATTTCCAAAATACAGGTCAACTGGCCCAGATTGGCTGCCCTTGGAACTATATCAGAGCTTTTATCTAAATTGGCAATTTAGATGCATAGAAGTTGGGTACTCTACCCTAGTTGATGTATGAGGCGACAATAATACTGTTAGTTAAACAGGAGAAGTGGAGACAAATGTAGAATGTTATCATCCTAACTCCTTATTAAATGTTGATACAAAAATTATAGTAACAGTTTTAGCAAATGGATTGAAAAGAGTTATTACCTCCTTGGTCCACAGAGACAAATGCGGTTTTATTCTAGGTAGATCGATTCATAATATCAAACAATTGTTTGCCAAAATGCTGGAGGGGGCAACTCCCATTTTATTATTGGATGCTGTAAAGACACTCAACAGGTGTGGACACAGGGTGGAAATGAGAAAAATGCAGTTGTACCATTTTCTTATGGGTTTTGTTTTTACAACTTTCACTGTTCTGTAAAAATGACATGTTACTTGTACTCTGTGAGTCAGTATGATCACAACAATGACAAATTTATATAGTTTTTATGTTTTAATCCTGAAAAAAAAAGTCTTTGCATTACCATAATGTGACACCCACTTCTAAATACAGAGCCATGTAAGGGGATTTTGTATGGGGTGAGATGTTGTTTTTATTGATACTACTATGATGTACATACAATTTTTTGATCGCTATTTATACTTTTTTTTTTTTCTGGAGGAGTGATCTAAATCATTGCCAGAAGCAGCTACAGTGGACCAGGAGTGCATGCAAGCTGCTCTTATTCAAATAGGAGCATCTCGGTAATTCCCTGGAACCACCATTATACAGTTGATGAGGCTTCAGCACCACTCCTATTACGTGAAAAGGCAAGCCTGCACATGCTACCCATCCACTGCTCCAGCTCGTGGCGTTTGGAAGCGGCCAGAGCAGCTGATCTGTGCGGTGTCTGGGTGTCGGACCCCCACAGATCTCATACTAATTAAAAGTCAGTTGGGGACTGGAAAACCCCTTTAAATATGCCTGATCATTATTGTTTTAAAAGGGCAATCACTTATACCAGAAACTAGCAGTAACATTTTCAATGGCAACCTTATAAGCTGGAATTTTTGTCTAGCAGTTTGGTGACACAGTATAGTAAACCATAATATTTTAATAAGAACAAGGAGAAGATACTTGGTGGAGTAAATAGATCGTTGGTATATCCTATAGCACGCTATCATACTATATAGCATTCAGCTTTGTGTCCAGAGGAGGCTGATGTACAACTCCAATTCCAATGAAGATGAGACGTTGTGTAAAACAAAAATAAAAACAGAATACGATGATTTGCTAATCCTTTTCAACCTATATTGAATTGAACACACTAGGAAGACAAGATATTTAATGTTCTAACTTATAAACTGTATATGTTTTTTGCAAATATTCACTCATTTTGAATTTGATGCCTGCAACACGTTCCAAAAAAGCTGGGACAGGAGCAACAAAAGACTGGACCCGGGTCCTGTTTCCTGCTGTGTTACATCACCTTTCCTTTTAACAACACTCAATAAGCGTTTGGAAACTGAGGACATAAATTGTTGAAGCTTTGTAGGTGGAATTCTTTCCCATTCATGCTTGATGTACAACTTCAGTTACTCAACAGTCCGGGGTCTCTGCTGTCGTATTTTGCTCTTCATAATGCGCCACACATTTTCAATGGGAGACAAGTCTGGACTGCAGACAGGCCAGTCTAGTACCCGCACTCTTTTACTACGAAGCCACGCTATTGTAACACGTGCAGAATGTGGCTTGGCATTGTCTTGCTGAAATAAGCAGGGACTTGCCTGAAAAAGACGTCACTTGGATGGCAGCATATGCTGTTCCAAAACCTGTATGTATCTTTCAGCATTAATGGTGTCTTCACAGATGTGCAAGTTACCCATGCCATGGGCACTAACACCCCTCCATGCTATAAGAGATGCTTGCTTTTGAACTTTGTTCTGATAACAATCCGGAAAGTCCATTTTCTCTTTGGCCCGGAGGACACGACATCCATGATTTCGAAAACAATTTGAAATGTGGACTGGTCAGACCACAGGACACTTTTTTTCCACTTTGCGTCATCTCAGATGAGCTCGGGCCCAGAGAAGCCGGCGGCGTTTCTGGCTGTTGTTGATATATGGCTTTCGCTTTGCATGGTAGAGTTTTAACTTGTACTTGTAGATGTAACGACGAACTGTGTTCACTGACAATGGTTTCTGAAGTGTTCCTGAGCCCATGTGGTAATATCCATTACAAAATGATGTCGGTTTTTAATGCAGTGCTGCCTGAGGAATCGAAGGTCACGAGCATTCACTGTTGGCTTTCGGCCTTGCCGCTTACTTACAGAGATTTGTCCAGATTCTCTGAATCTTTTGATGATATTATGGACTGTAGATGATGAATTCCCTAAATTCCTTGCAATCATACGTTGAGAAACATAGTTCTCAACGTATTTGCGTATTTGCTAACGTAGTTGTTCACAAAGTGGTGAACCTCGCCCCATCCTTGCTTGTGAACGACTGAGCCTTTTGGGGATGCTCCCCTTATACTCAATCATGACAGTCACCTGTTTCCAATTAACCTGTTCACCTCTGGAATGCTGCAAACAGGTGGTTTCTGAGCATTTCTCAACTCTCCCAGTCTTTTGTTGCCCGTCCCAGCTTTTTTGGAATGTGTTGCAGGCATCAAATTCAAAGTGAGTGAATATTTGCAAAAAAAACAATAAAATGTATCTGTTTGAACATTAAATACCTTGTCTTTGTAGTGTATTCAATTGAATATAGGTTGAAAAGGATTTGCAGATCATTGTATTTTGTTTTTATTTATGTTTTACACAATGTCCTAACTTCATTGGAATTGGTGTTGTAAAACATATCATGTAACTTGTGAATTAACTGAACTGAGTATAACTGACCTGTTATACAAAGCCACTACTAGTTCCTTGGTTTAGTTATAGTGTTGTTATAATGATCAGACAGATTTAATATGTATAATAGTTATTTTTTATAAGGACAATGAGTTATACCACATACTAGCAGAACAGCATCCTGCTGAACTCAGCATGAGAATTTAATAAGAATAAGGAGAATATACCATACCTTGTGGAGTAAACAGTATAGTCTATAGCATGCCATGCAGCACTCAGCTCTGCGTCCTAAGGAAGCTGATGTATCATGTGACTTTTGAACTGTCTAAACTGGATAAACTTCTGAACTAAAAAAAAAAAAAAAACACACACAAAGGTCTCGTTCAATGAGATGCATATGGCTGAGCATAGCAGTGATACCTATTGTAATTTAATGGTACAGACTCAAGGGTAGTATTTATGAGAGATCTGAAAGACAGCACAGCAGTACCTAGCATATTTAGCACAGAGTAGACTGGACTAGAGCTGGGTGAACCAATTCGTCATGAACCAGATTCAACCTGAATATTCCAAATTGTTTGGTTTTTAACAAAACCAAATAAATGACGATTCGTCTCACACAAACTAAAATGGCTGCTGCCACATTTATTACACAGTAAAAATATAGAAGAGATACATGTCTTGTGAATCACTGTGACATTCTGGTGCCACCTGACAGCCTCTCAGACAATAGTCAGTGGTAAGTGGACATCTTACAGTGCTAATGTCATATACAGTATATAAGGTGCTGTGGTCTGGAACACGAGGTATATGAGTGATGGCAGAAGTAGGGAATGGAGCTCTACTCCCATACACTTTGATGTTGACTCAGAGGCCAACCGATTACCGGTAGAAGTCAGTCAGTAGTCAGTAGGAATTTATCAACTCTATGCAGATTTGTCTAGTGGCTTTTGTGGATCAACTGGGATATACAGTGGGGAAAAAAAAGTATTTAGTCAGCCACGAATTGTGCAAGTTCTCCCACTTAAAAAGATGAGAGAGGCTTGTAATTGACATCATAGGTAGACCTCAACTATGAGAGACAAAGTGAGAAAACAAATCCAGAAAATCACATTGATTTTTAAAAAATTTATATGCAAATTATGGTGGAAAATAAGTATTTGGTCACCTACAAACAAGCAAGATTTCTGGCTCTCACAGACCTGTAACTTCTTATTTAAGAGGCTCCTCTGTCCTCCACTCATTACCTGTAGTAATGGCTCCTGTTTGAAGTTGTTATCACTATAAAAGACACCTGTCCACAACCTCAAACAGTCACACTCCAAACTCCAC
Organism: Leptodactylus fallax; assembly: GCA_947044405.1. Lineage (NCBI taxonomy): Eukaryota > Metazoa > Chordata > Amphibia > Anura > Leptodactylidae > Leptodactylus > Leptodactylus fallax. The sequence goes on from CAMRHE010000322.1 coordinate 986,750, forward strand.
TATGGTGAAGACCAAAGAGCTGCGGAAGGACGCCAGAAACTAAATTGTAGACCTGCACCAAGCTGGGAAGACTGAATCTGCAATAAGCAAGCAGCTTGGTATGAAGAAATCAACTGTGGGAGCAATAATTAGAAAATGGAAGACATACAAGACCACTGATAATCTCCCTCGATCAGGGACTCCACGCAAAATCTCACCCCGTGGGGTCAAAATGATCACAAGAACGGTGAGCTAAAATCCCAGAACCACATGGGGGGACCTAGTGAATGACCTGCATAAAACTGGGACGAACGTAACAAAGGCTACCGTCAGTAACACACTACGCCGCCAGGGACTCAGATCCTGCAGTGCCAGACGTGTCCCCCTGCTTAAGCCAGTACATATCCGGGCCCGTCTGAAGTTTGCTACAGAGCATTTGGATGTTCCAGAAGAGTATTGGGAGAATGTCATATGGTCAGATGAAACCAAAGTAGAACTGTTTGGTAGAAACACAACTCGTTGTGTTTGGAGGAGAGTGAATGCTGAGTTGCAACCAAAGAACACCATACCTACTGTGAAGCATGGGGGTGGCAACATCATGCTTTGGGGCTGTTTCTCTCCAAAGGGACCGGGACGACTGATCCGTGTACATGAAAGAATGAATGGGGCCATGTATCATGAGATTTTGAGTGCAAACCTCCTTTCACCACCAAGGGCATTGAAGATGAAACTTGGCTGGGTCTTTCAGCATGACAATGATCCCAAGCACACCGCTAGGGCAACAAAGGAGTGGCTTCGTAAGAAGTATTTCAAGGTCCTGGAGTGGCCTAGCCAGTCTCCAGATCTCAACCCCATAGAAAACCTTTGGAGGGAGTTGAAAGTCCATGTTGCCCAGCGACAGCCCCAAAACATCACTGCTGTAGCGGAGATCTGCATGGAGGAATGGGCCAACATACCAGCAACAGTGTGTGCCAACCTTGTGAAGACTTACAGAAAACATTTGATCTCTGTCATTGCCAACAAAGTATTGAGATGAACTTTTGTTATTGACCAAATACTTATTTTCCACCATAATTTGCATATAAATTCTTTAAAAATCAGACAATGTGATTTTCTAGATATGTTTTCTCATTTTGTCTCTCATAGTTGAGGTCTACCTATGATGTCAATTACACGCCTCTCTAATCTTTTTAAGTGGGAGAACTTGCACAATTGGTGGATGACTAAATACTTTTTTTCCCCACTGTATAAATATAAAATAATGAACTTTTGCCTTTTTAATGACTACCTTTGTGAATACCTTGTTTGCCGAAATAGGTAGAGATGACAAAATTGAACACTTACAGTAAGGCCTTATTCACACGACCATCATTTTCAAAATAATGAGAGTCTATGGGGCTATTTAAAAGTTGTTTTTTCCAACAGACCACTCCGTAGCAGTGTCCAATTAAAATTGCCAGACGAAAAACCTTTTCAGTTAAAAAGAGTGATGGAACCCCGTTATAGACAATGGAGTCCCTCGGACTCTTTTGTGACTGCTATGTTAATGGTCCGATTGTCAATTCTTCTGTCCCTCTGACGGACCAGGAGAGCGGACACCCCGGTGCTAGTGTGAACCTATTACTGTTAATGTTAAAGGGGATGTGCAGGACTTTGAAAACATGGCTGCTTTCTTCTTCTCAGAAAGTGACATTATGTCACATCTCCATCCCATTAAAATGAATGAGACTGAGCTGCAGCATAGCCATGTGACCAACGGACATGATGTCACATCCTGAGAAGAAGAAAGCAGCCATGTTTGCAAAGTCCTGCACAACCCTTTTAATACATTAGATCAAACAAGAACATGAGTTACATTTGTGATGATTATATACAGTACTGAAGCTCACAGAGGAAATTGTAGAACTTTTCAATGTATGATGGATAAGTGGTGACTGTCATTTTAAACTGTGTGTATATCAACATAGGAGAATATCTTATCAGAGAAATACGCATCTTAAACTCCCAACACCCAATAAACTTGCTAAATCCACCAAGAGACAATCTGCAGTTTACAAGTATCGAATTGCACACGTCCAAAAAAAAAGTCTACACAGAAGGGAGGGAGGAATGAGCAGGGGCCGAGGGATACAGAAGCAGAGAAACAGGATTGGGCTGTGATAAAACATTATATTTAGCAGCAGCGTCAGTCTTAATTAATTTATTCACATAAATACAGGTCAGCACCTCTCTATAAATGTCCTGCACAGTCACAGGGCTATTCCTGAGGGAGGGAAAGAGAAAAAGCTGGAGACCAGAATCTCCTCCATTTTTTAGGTGCTGTGTATGGCAGACATCAATACACCCACCATCTCTGAGACAAATTGAAAATGAGATTTAGCATGCAGAGAGGAAAACTGTTAAAATACCCACCGATCAGCTGTTTAAAGTCCTGTGGCCTCTTCTTCACCAGAGGCCTAACTTGAATTTCCTGGTCCCCAATGCAAAATCTGGAATTGGGCTTCTACTTCCCTTGTGCCACTTAGAATAGTTGTATAATTTATGTGACAGTGGGACCTTTGGCCCCCCCCCCCCAGGGTCCAGGGTGAGGTAGAGACTGTGCCGCTGTACCCCGTATAGCTGTACATTGTATAACAGCTGCACACGTGACCAATGAACGTGATCAGATGGCCTGTGAAGTGCAGGCCGACACATCGATTAGCTTAGGAGGAGCCAGGAGGAACAGCTGTCACCAAGTACAAAATGCTGAATGCAATATATCACTTGATTCTTGCCGTGTCCCTGAACAATTAGGTGTTTGATTTTTTTTAATCCATCTGTCCATTCAAAAGACATGGCCCCTGGAAGTTTATATGTAAATTAGATCTAATTCTCCAAGACGGCAGTTTTGCTTTCTATTTAAAAAAAAAATATATATATATATATATAAAAATGAAGGTTAACGCACACTTGGAGAATAACAGCTAATTCCAGGGACACAGTGGCAATGAAATAATATATGGCATTTAGCATTTTGTACATAAGGACATGTCCTTTTTAAGCTGTATTGCTATCTTTACTAGAAGAGAAGTACATGGTCCTGCCTCAGACACAAGGCAGGCGCCAACACCCGGCAAAAGCGGGCAGGTACTGTTGGCCCAGAGGGCCTGGGTGGGGGGGAAGGCACTTGGGTTCGGAAATGAGCGCTTCCATCACTACAGAGTGCTCATTCCACTGACAGAGCCAAGTGGTAAGTGCAGATTTCAGTTTCACTTAAGGCTCGTTGATCCTCAGACCTCTGCCCCTTTCCTGCTCTGGCGCTGACAGTGTTCCCAGAACAAGGAAGGGACTGGAGTCCGAGGTGCTATAAGTAGAAAGTGAAATCTGCACTTACCACTCTCTCCCCATAAAGCAGCATGAGGGGAAATTGGCATAAAGGGGAACTGTACTGTATGTTGGATTAGTTTATGGAATGTTATAAGAGGGACTAAGGAGGCACTGTACTATATGGAGACGTAATGGGGGCCATTATATGGGTGAATAAAAAGCACTCTATTATATTGGGGCATAAGAGACCATTATATGGGGGAATAAAGGGGCACTGTACTGCATGGGGGCATAAGGAACCATAATATGGGGGAATATGGGGGCAATAAGGGACCATTATATGGGGTTATCGTACTGTATGGGGACACACAGTAAGGGGCCATTATATGGGGGCATTAGGTGGCATCGCCTTGTATGGGGACATAAGGAGTTACTATATGGGTGTACAAGGGGCTCATTGTACAGTATGGTCCATAAAGGTGTAATTATACGGGGGTATAAGGTCCATTTTACTGTTTGGGTGCATTATATGAGGGTATAAGGCGGACGATAGATTAATAAACTTGGGGTTATTCAGTTTAGAAAAAGACGTCTACGGGTAGATCTAATAACAATGTACAAATACATGAAGTGACAGCACAAAGAACTTTCTAATTATCTTTTTACTCCTAGGCCAGCGACAGTGACAAGGGGACATCCTCTACATCTGGAGGAGAGAAACTCTCACCAGCAACATAGAAGGGGATTCTTTACTTTAAGAACAGCCAGGCTACGGAACTCACTGCCCCAGGAAGTGGTGATGGTGGATTCATTGAACAAGTTCAAAGAGGACTTGGATGACTTTCTCGGACAGAACAATATTACAAGTTATAAGTTCTAGATCTTGTTAAGGACAAATTGATCCAGGGTTTTATACTGATTGCCAGATTGGAGTCGGGAAGGAATTTTTTCCCCAGAAATGGCGCAATTGGCATAAGCCTCATGGAGTTTTTTGCCTTCCTCTGGATCAACACTGTAGGATACTGTAGGATTATAGGTTGGACTTGATGGACTGATGTCTTCATCCAACCTCATCTACTATGGAACTATATTATACTGTGGTGGTGTAAGGCGGACATTATACGTGTGGAGGCACTTAAATTTTAGCTGCAAATTTCACCTACGATTTTTGCAATGCAAAGGTCAAAAGTTACAGAAGATCTACACAATTGAGTGTTTCTTTTCTTTGTGCCTTTTAGGGGAAAACAATGTTGCCTCCTGAGTTGTGCCACAAAGTTACCCACAGAGACTCTCAAGGGCCTACACAAATCTAGAGCCAGCCCTGCTCAGACAGTTTCATATACCACCACCTATAGGGTTTTCTACTTTATTGATATGAATGTCCGCAAATAGTCACTGAAACAAGATGAGATGTTGAAAGACCTTAAATTTAGGAGAACACATTTTTATTGGCGATGTTTCTTATTTCAGGTGTTCAGAAGCTTTTTACACAACTTTTGGTTTGTTTTGCAATTGTTTGCAGGACGTTCACTCTCAGACATGTGACATTCAGGACATTAAATAAAAACACACCTATGTGGTAACTCTCATATGAATACTCTCATACTTTCAATTATCTAGCAAGATACGTCACTACAAAGTGGAGAGAATAGGGATTTCTAGTTTAATGAGATATAAAGCAAAGAAAGCTTCACCATATGCAGTATTTATTAACCACAGACAAGCTTTCCAAAGAACAATAATAGTCTATGACTTGATGTATGTTGTGTGACTTCAGCGGTCCCTGGCCACCTCCACTTACCACCATGACTTTAGGATGTATATATTTATGCTTTTTTTTTCTGGGTAATTTTTCTACTTTTAAAGTTACATGCATGCTGTTAAGTAGCATTATCGTTTTCTATGAGAACTAGGGGATGTTGAACTATAAAATTGCATACTACTTTGTATGGTCTTGTCTTGCTTGACGGACCAGAGAAAGAATAACTAATCCCAGGGTGTGCCACTACTAGGAATCCCATAAATCAGCTGTAATGCCTGGAGAAATCCGGTAGCAATTGCTCAGTTCTCCTGCAGAGCTTCTACAGGGGGATTAAATCACTTAGGCTAAGGCCACGCGTAGAGAAAGGCATCCAAAAACCGCAGTCTCAAAAGTACTTGCATTTTTTTTCACTACCATTTGCAAAGTTTTGTATTAGCCTTAGGTCGGGGCCCCATGTGGCATAAAACCAGCAGAAAAAAACACGGCGTTTTACAGTCACTGCAAGGTGGATGGGATTCTAGGAAATCCCATGCACACCTTGTGAAAAAAATATGTGCTGCAGACACGCTGCGATTTCCAAAACTGTTGCGGTTTTGGAAATCATAGCATGTCCATTATACCTATGGAAACGCTGGCGGTTTCCCTATAGGTATAATTGAAACAGAAAGTCCGCAAAGGAAACCTCTGCAGACTTTCTGTGAAAAGAGCTGTGGGAAAAAACGCAATGCGTTGCCACGCATTTTTTCCTGCAGCGCTATTTTTTACTGCAGTCTGCTATGTGGGGCATTAGCCTTAAAGTGTACTGCACTTCACCCTATGCATATAACCACTGCAGCAATCTCTGGCCTCACCAGAGGTTAGTAACTGGTTGTAATGGTCATATGTCAAGTTTTTTAAAAGTCTGTCAGCTGCTTATGTCATAACAACAAATAGTGAAAACACATGTGCAGATCAACACATGAATTACTGTATGACAATGCTAATGTATGGATGTGTAGAATCAACTCGGACTCAACAATAGTTAAATGAGTTAATATTGTACTATATCCGCATATACTCTATGTATTTGTACTCTATATACTCTATGTAAGTGTGAAGTAGTTCTAAAGCATGGCCTTAGGATGCAATTGTAATTTATGTAGAACATTGTAAGACTCTACCAAGGTTTTATATACTGCTTATTTACAGTCTTCAATGGCGAAATCTAGAAAATCAATCATCTTTAAATCAATAGCTGATAGTTATAGGGTATACATTGCAGAACACTAGCCTGTTCTCCATAATAATATACATGCATACCCGCAGAACATTTCTAGAGGTATTTGTAAGATCATCATCGCCTGTCAGCTGCAGGCACACAAGTCCTTGTTGTTTGGTGTTTCCCAGGGAGAATGAAAATCTATTGGTCGAGCCCCTGCACACCCACAGTGAAGTAGAAATGTTGTTTTTGTAGTTTGTTAGAACATGTAGCTGTTCATTTCAGTGTAACAAATATAGAAACATCTGTATATATACATAGAGGGACAGAAGCAGGCTCGAGCAATTGAGGGACCCTGTAAAAGAACAGCATATGGGCTTCTTGGCTTCCAACTACTAATTTGACTCTGAGGTGTTAGTTCTCGATAGTGGAAGAGTGAAGAAATCAGGCGATACCTTTTAGAGGCTAACTGAGTATATTTATAAGTAAGCTTTCAGGAGTACTCGCTCCCTTCATCAGACATGTTAGTTCTCGATAGTCCTTCATGGTTCTCTAAAAATTCATCTCTCGTCTGCTAGTCCACCATGGGTAACAAATATTTGTGCAATCTATTATGTGAAGTCCATATGCAATAAAAAGAAATCTGTTATATTTTCTGTGAAGGGAATGTGTCACCTATTTTTTTCATTTTAGCATTTTTAATTTTTAGTGATGTGTGAAACAAAATTCTAAAATATCTTAAAATTTATAAACAGTAATTTCATATTCCCTTTAAGTATAGAAGAGGGCCCCTTTAGCTTTAGGACCCTTGTACAACACCATAGGTTGCACAATAGTTTCTGCTGCTTCAGGTGCACGGGGAATATATGGAGCACTTTACTGCAGATTCATTGTTTAGGACATACAGTATATGCAGCAGACATCTGCTGTCCACAATTGCCAGAAAATAGACAGCAATTGGCTTACTACAACCCATTTTACCATTTAGTGGATAGATAAAATATTTGTTTTCTTTAGCTATACTTTGCTAGAGCATTTTGATGAAATCCATTGATCTCTGAGGTTAGTTTAACGCAGCTCTATAACATGGTGGGAAGTGGTATATTTCCACATACATTTACATGATAGATGGGAGTAACAAAGGCCCAAGTTCTGCTCAGTCTTGATGCCTGCTAGAGCATACCTAGGTAAGTTGTTACCTACATATCAACCAGCGTCTAGCACTGCAAGGCGGCTAACTATACAGTTTATATAGAGGCCACCTCAACATTAGTGGAGGAAAGGTTCCCAGAAGACGCCTGCAAAGGGTGTGTGGCCCAGGGTTTATATATCTGGGTCCTGCTTGGCATTTCTACGGCTAGTCATCACGCCCGGCCGGTGGACATTAAACCATTGATCTGATTGGGGTGGCAATGCTCCTAAGATATTACAAGGGGAAGAAAGAATGTCTCAGAGGCTCTGTTACAGCTACAATACCCTAATATAGGGGGATATGAGTAAAAGTCCACCGTTTGCTCTCACAGTCATCCTAACATATAGGGAAGCAACTAGGAGGAACTTGGCTATTGGAGCCTTATCCACACATGGATCAACTATCCTATAAACCATCCGTGATTACTCTATATATGCTGTCATTTGATTCTATTATAATGACCATATATGCTCAAGGCGGGTGTTAGTCGCTGCATGGTTAGGATAGGAGTATTAAGGTGGGGGTGGTCCTATGGGGAAATAATCAATAACCCCTAGTAGGCCAGCTAGAAGGTCAATTTATGTTTTTAATATTTGAGCTGGCCATTGAGCCTACTTTATATGTGTCGTGACACGTATACGATGACTAATAAAATTAAATTTTAGTGTACTACTATTTTTCTTTGATTCTGGTTAATCCCATCCACACATTGCAGAAAAAAAATCTGCAGTGGAAATGCTGCAATTTCAAAAAGGCTTGTATTTTTGTAAAATGCAGCATATCAATTATACCTACGAAAATGCTAGTGTTTTTCATATGCAGTAGGTACGGAAAGTATTCAGACCCCTTTAAATTTTTCATTTTATTTCTCATTAATGTACACTCAGCACCCCATCTTGACAGAAAAAAACAGAAATGTAGATATTTTTGCAAATTTATTAAAAAAGAAAAACTGAAATATCACATGGTCATAAGTATTCAGACCCTTTGCTGTGACACTCATATTTAACTAACATACTGTGCATTTCCTTCTGATCCTCCTTGAGATGGTTCTACTCCTTCATTGGAATCCAGCTGTGTTTAATTAAACTGATTGGACTTGATTAGGAAAAGCACACACCTGTCTATATAAGACCTCACAGCTCACAGTGCATGTCAGAGCAAATGAGAATCATGAGGTCAAAGGAACTACTGCAGGTATAATAGAGGCAGAAAGTCCGCATAGGAAAACTCTGCGGACTTTCTGTGAAAAACGCTGCAAAAAAAAACACTATGTTTCCGTCATGGTCTTTTCCACAGAGCTTTTTGGCTTTGGCATGCTACATGGGGCCTTAGCCTAAAGGGGTTTTTCCAATAATTAACTGACACCTGAGCCAGTACTTTGCTTTATGTCCTGGGGCACATGGGGAAGCAGGTTGCATACTCAGCATCTGAAGTCACTTTCTCTTTATGGCTCCTGCACAGTGAACTCATGTAAACTAGTTACAATGGTAGTCAGGAGACTTCTGAAGGCCTTCCATAGCATTATTACAGCCTCAGTGTATGTATGTATGGTGCAAGTGATTTAATGATCACCGATTTCTAAAAATGTTTAAAAAGGTTAAAAAAAAAAAAAAAATTCAGATATAAAAAAATTTCAAAACACACTACTTTACCTAAAAACAAAAATAAACATAAACACATTAGGCATTCCCGTGTCATAAAATGCCTATAAGATAAAAATATTTATCCCATATGGTTTAAGAATATACTCAAGTTTTCCAATGTTCCCTAGCATCCATTTTGATGGTTGGAAGGTCACCCCCCTTCAGGACATTTTTTCAAATTTATTATTTGGGCCTTAAACTTTATGAGAAGGTTCAAGTTGGGTGTAAAACTGTGTGCAATATGATCTCAATTTCTATTTTATTATAAGAGCAATAGCTCTAGAATAGTTATTACATGAAATAATTTTATAGATCATATCTCTTTTAAATGTGTATGCTGCTGTAGACAACCAAGTTATACTCTGTTAAATAGGTAATAATATCACAGATCAACTAGACCTCTATAACAAAAGCTGAGTATGCTGGCCTTGAGAGGCAATGACCAGTCCATTCATGTGACTTTTCTGGAGAGGGCAGGTTTACACATGACAAGATAAAGGTAAACTGGTGTTCCAATGTCATAGAGAAATTATGTAACACTAATGCAGGAAGCCTGGGATATCAGATAAATCTGAAAAATATTTGTGGCTTAACTCATGCAGAATGTAGTCATGTGTTATAGATTTTATTACATTTTATTTCATCTTTGCCCTTGTCAGGTGTCCCCACAGAGAAATTCTACATCAGCCCCCATTAAAGATCACACATTAGTGAAGCAATACTTTGTGTTTTGAAACTGCTTCATTGGCATGGCATCTTACACACTGCAATAGGTGAGGGAATAGTTAGTTCAGCCTGACTTATCTGCTATTGATCTTCGGCTTCACATAACCGGTTATGCATCCAGCAGAATAGCAGGAAATTATTCTGTGCTTAGGGCAGTAGATATGAATATCTCTGTTTAATCTCTATTCATGGCAAATGGGAAGAGGTAAATGTGCATACTTACATGACCAGAAAGATGATTTCTGTGTGGAACTTTAAAGGGCTTAGAATTCTTATTTTTAAATATTCTCTTGGGCGACAATGAATTAATAGGCTGGGTTCTCAACGTCATCTGTTAGCCAATGTTGAGAGAGGTCACAAACGGTCTCTCTGGAGGACTTGTCAAGCCCATGCTTTATGTGTACCGTCCTCCGATTTTAATTAAAACTGTGTTATACTTAAAGGGTTCTCGCAAAACTCCTGATAGCACTAGATAAGTGAGGGGTAAAATAGCATAAACATACAGTACTGTGCAAAAGCTTTAGACAGTGTGGAAAAATTCTGTAAAGTAAGAATGCTTTCAAAAATAGAAGTATTAATAGTTTATTTTTTGGCAACTAGACAAAAATAAAATCTAAATCTAATCAATATTTACTGTAAACACTGTCCCCCCACTTCTCACATCACCTCCAATTATTATACTCTGGGGTCTGAGGCGTTCCCAGTGTATAATACTAGCAGTAAAACTAATTGGAGAGCCGAACCTCAAGAATATTCATCGAATTTTGTGGGGTTTGTCTGAAGCGGCTTAAGGGGGACTCTTGGGAGCATTTTATACTGTTTGGGGCTACTGTAGGGAGCAAATTATACTATGTGGTGGCCACTGTGGAACATATTATACTAAGTAGGGGCCACTGTGGAACATATAATACTGTGTGGGGGCCACTGTGGAGCATATGATACTGTGTGGGTCCACTGTGGAGTATATTACATTGTGTGGGGGCTACAGTGAAGCATATTACACTGTGTGGGACCCCTTCATTATTTACATCACACCTCATCTATTTTATAGATGACATGTGATATTATCACAGGCTGTAATTACATTGTCACTATAAAACAGATCAACAATGTAAATAGCGAAGGGGAGAGGGCGCTCACAAAAGCACCACGGTCCCTTTAAACAGTTGGTAGATATAATTCGCTGGTACCGCACACTGATAATGATGCTGGTGGTGCCAGTTGAAGGGTTCTCCAACCCGTTACACAGTATTTCCAAATCACTGCACACTCCATGAAGATTCAAGTGAAAGAAGTGTAACATTTATTTTCACACTGTATACAGTGGGGAAAAAAAGTATTTAGTCAGCCACCAATTGTGCAAGTTCTCCCACTTAAAAAGATGAGAGAGGCCTGTAATTGACATCATAGGTAGACCTCAACTATGAGAGACAAAATGAGAAAACAAATCCAGAAAATCACATTGTCTGATTTTGAACGAATTTATTTGCAAATTATGGTGGAAAATAAGTATTTGGTCACCTACAAACAAGCAAGATTTCTGGCTCTCACAGACCTGTAACTTCTTCTTTAAGAGGCTCCTCTGTCCTCCACTCATTACCTGTAGTAATGGCACCTGTTTGAAATTGTTATCAGTATAAAAGACACCTGTCCACAACCTCAAACAGTCACACGTCAAACTCCACTATGGTGAAGACCAAAGAGCTGTGTAAGGACACCAGAAACACAATTGTAGACCTGCACCAGGCTGCGAAGACTGAATCTGCAATAGGTAAGCAGCTTGGTGTGAAGAAATCAACTGTGGTAGCAATAATTAGAAAATGGAAGACATACAAGACCACTGATAATCTCCCTTGATCAGGGACTCCACGCAAGATCTCACCCCGTGGGGTCAAAATGATCGCAAGAATGGTGAGCAAAAATCCCAGAACCACACAGGGGGACCTAGTGAATGACCTGCAGAAATCTGGGACTAACGTAACAAAAGCTACCGTAAATAACACACTACGCCGTCAGGGACTCAGATCCTGCAGTGCCAGACGTGTCCCCCTGCTTAAGCCAGTACATATCTGGGCCCGTCTGAAGTTTTCTAGAGAGCATTTGGATGTTCCAGAAGAGTATTGGGAGAATGTCATATGGTCAGATGAAACCAAAGCAGAACTGTTTGGTAGAAACACAACTCTTCGTGTTTGCAGGAGAGTGAATGTTGAGTTACATCCAAAGAACACCATACCTACTGTGAAGCATGGGGGTGACAACATCATGCTTTGGGGCTGTTCCTCTGCAAAGGGACCAGGATGACTGATACGTGTACATGAAAGAATGAATGGGGCCATGTATCGTGAGATTTTGAGTGCAAACCTCCTTCCATCAGCAAGGGCATTGAAGATGAAACATGGCTGGGTCTTTTAGCATGACAATGATCCCAAGCACACCGCCAGGGCAACAAAGGAGTGGCTTCGTAAGAAGCATTTCAAGGTCCTGGAGTGGCCTAGCCAGTCTCCAGATCTCAACCCCATAGAAAACCTTTGGAGCGAGTTGAAAGTCCATGTTTCCCAGCGACAACCCCAAAACATCACTGCTCTAGAGGATATCTGCATGGAGGAATGGGCCAACATACCAGCAACAGTGTGTGCCAAACTTGTGAAGACTTACAGAAAACGTTTGACCTCTGTCATTGCCAACAAAGGATATATAATAAAGTATTGAGATGAACTTTTGTTATTGACCAAATACTTATTTTCCACCATAATTTGCAAATAAATTCTGTAAAAATCAGACAATGTGATTTTCTGGATTTGTTTTCTCATTTTGTGTTTCATAGTTGAGGTCGACCTATGATGTGAATTACAGGCCTCTCTCATCTTTTTAAGTGGGAAAACTTGCACAATTGGTGGCTGACTAAATACTTTTTTTTCCCCACTGTAGGTGGATTATGCCATATATTCCATATATCACAACGCCATGTAGTTTAGGACATAGATTACAGTAGGATCAAAAATAGTGTGCAACGTTTTGTTCAAACAGTTGATCAGCAGGGGCCCTGGGGCAGTGGGAGGAAGAGTCATGCTTTCACATGAAACTGCTTGATGGAAAGTCCTGTGAAGAAAGGAGTGATGTTTTACATGGGATTGTTTGATGGAAAGGCCAAAGGGGAGAGGAGTGATGCTTTTACATGGGACTGCATGATGAAAGGGGCAGAGGGGAGATTAGTGATATTTTTTTTTACAAGGGACTGTATGTTGGAGAAAGGCGATGAATTTACATGGTACTGTAAACATGGAGAGTCTGAAGAAGGGGAGTTGTTGTATGGAGGACCTATTTATAGTAACTACAGAATACTCTGAGACCATAAACCTACCTGCAGAATCTCCATTCTAGACTGCCAGGATGCTTTACATTACTCCCTTTTTTTCCCTCACGCCTTCCCCCCACCAGCTGAAATGATGACAGACAACGTAATTTACTTTTATGTGGGCAGAGGTCGGCCACAGTTTTTATTTGTAAATATTTATAAACGGTAACCAAGTAACTCATTGCCATCATAACTATGTTGCCATGGCAACCCAACATCTTGACACAAATTTAAACTCTGGATCGGGAGAGGATGGCCCAGCACCGTTATCCAGAGGGCCAGACACCTCCCCAAACACCCTATCTCCTATGCAGCATTGCCCTCCAGCTGTGACTTGCCAACATGACACGTGGGTGTCCTGAAGTAAAACAAACTCCATGTTAGCTGGAAAAACCAATAACTACAAGAGACCCTCACTACATCTCCATCTGTTTTTTTTTTTTTTTTTTTTTTTTTAGTAAATCGATAACAGACATAAGGGAGGGACGGTGGGAATGTCCGATCCCGTCTGTGAAGGTGCCAGAGAGAGGCCGAGGGGAGGAGGCACCACCACTTATACAGTCATATGAAAAAGTTTGGGCACCCCTATTAATCTTAATCATTTTTAGTTCTAAATATTTGGGTGTTTGCAACAGCCATTTCAATTTGATATATCTAATAACTGATGGACACAGTAATATTTCAGGATTGAAATGAGGTTTATTGTACTAACAGAAAATGTGCAATATGCATTAAACCAAAATTTGACCGGTGCAAAAGTATGGGCACCTCAACAGAAAAGTGACATTAATATTTAGTAGATCCTCCTTTTGCAAAAATAACAGCCTCTAGTCGCTTCCTGTAGCTTTTAATCAGTTCCTGGATCCTGGATGAAGGTATTTTTGACCATTCCTCTTTACAAAACAATTCCAGTTCAGTTAAGTTTGATGGTCGCCGAGCATGGACAGCCCACTTCAAATTATCCCACAGATGTTCAATGATATTCAGGTCTGGGGACTGGGATGGCCATTCCAGAACATTGTAATTGTTCCTCTGCATGAATGCCTGAGTAGATTTGGAGCTGTGTTTTGGATCATTGTCTTGCTGAAATATCCATCCCCGGCGTAACTTCAAATTTGTCACTGATTCTTGTACATTATTCTCAATAATCTGCTGATACAGAGTTGAATCCATGCGACCCTCAACTTTAACAAGATTCCCGGTGCCGGCATTGGCCACACAGCCCCAAAGCATGATGGAACCTCCACCAAATTTTACAGTGGGTAGCAAGTGTTTTTCTTGGAATGCTGTGTTTTTTGGACGCCATGCATAACGCCTTTTTGTATGACCAAACAACTCAATCTTTGTTTCATCAGTCCACAGGACCTTCTTCCAAAATGAAGCTGGCTTGCCCAAATGTGCTTTTGCATACCTCAGGCGACTCTGTTTGTGGCGTGCTTTCAGAAACGGCTTCTTTCGCATCACTCTCCCATACAGCTTCTCCTTGTGCAAAGTGTGCTGTATTGTTGACCGATGCACAGTGACACCATCTGCAGCAAGATGATGCTGCAGCTCTTTGGAGGTGGTCTGTGGATTGTCCTTGACTGTTCTCACCATTCTTCTTCTCTGCCTTTCTGATATTTTTCTTGGCCTGCCACTTCTGGGCTTAACAAGAACTGTCCCTGTGGTCTTCCATTTCCTTACTATGTTCCTCACAGTGGAAACTGACAGGTTAAATCTCTGAGACAACTTTTTGTATCCTTCCCCTGAACAACTATGTTGAACAATCTTTGTTTTCAGATCATTTGAGAGTTGTTTTGAGGAGCCCATGATGCCACTCTTCAGAGGAGATTCAAATAGGAGAACAACTTGCAATTGGCCACCTTAAATACCTTTTCTCATGATTGGATACACCTGGCTATGAAGTTCAAAGCTCAGTGAGGTTACAAAACCAATTTTGTGCTTCAGTAAGTCAGTAAAAAGTAGTTAGGAGTATTCAAATCAATAAAATGATAAGGGTACCCAAATTTTTGCACCGGTCAAATTTTGGTTTAATGCATATTGCACATTTTCTGTTAGTACAATAAACCTCATTTCAATCCTGAAATATTACTGTGTCCATCAGTTATTAGATATATCAAATTGAAATGGCTGTTGCAAACACCCAAATATTTAGAACTAAAAATGATTAAGATTAATAGGGGTGCCCAAACTTTTTCATATGACTGTACATCAGCGGCACCTACCGCTCGAATACAGGACGAGGTGGGAACCGCCTCCGCCCGTACCACCACACAGCGACCTGCGGGGGAGAAGACAAGGGAAAAAATGAGGGGGAGGAGGAAGACGACGACCTGCATCCAGCGGACACCCGCCTCCACCCCGCAGTTTCGGGCATCCTCCTGCCGTCCGGCGCCTACCAGACTGCGTGGATGCTTTACCTTACTCCTTTTTTCTCACGCTCTCCCCCCACCAGGTGGAATGATGACAGACAACGTAATTTCCTTTTATGCGGGCAGAAGTTGGCCACATCTTTTATTTGTAAATATTTATAAAAGGTAACCAGGTAACTCATTTCCATGGTGACTATGTTGCCATGACAACCCAACATCATGACACAGATGACCCAGGAGCAGATGGCCCAGCACCGTCATCCGGAGGGCCAGACACCTCCCTGTCCATCTCTTGTGCAGCACCGCCACCAAGGGGCCCATGTACACCTACACCAGGCTCCGACCCCCACCCAGGAGAAAAAGGGCCTGCTCCACCCCGTCCTGCAGTCCTGACAAGAAAATGTCCAACCCAATGTCATTCAGGTGCACGCCATCGGGGCTCAGCAACCTCCCATTGTTCCCTTCCAGCTGCCTATGCCGGTCGACCACCCCACCTCTGGACCTCACGAACCGGGCCATCCTGGTGTTGACCGACCTCCTACACCTCTCAATGGATTCAGCCTCTCTCGCAACCTGCCACTTCGACCTGGGGACAATCTCGGACCAGACAATCACTACCTCAGGGAAGAAACCGGGGATACTCTCCAGGTCTGACCGCATGACAGCCAGAAGTTGGCCATGCGGATAAAGCATAGGTCGTTACCTCCGGCGTGGATGACCAGGATGACCAGACCAGATATACATCGTCTCAGGGGGGACCTGGCACCACCGCAAACCTCGCACTCCCCAGTTCACCATCTCGATATGCTGAAATCCGAGGTTCCTACTCCCCGGCCTGGTCTCAGCCCGCTGAGCTGCCCAAAAAATAAACGAATGGCCCACCACACAGACCACTGGGTCATGGCGATCTGCAAAAGAAAGGAGAGAAGGGGGAGGGGTTTACAGTACCAGCTCAGGGTGAATATATCCGGCATAGCAACCTGACTTCCATCTGCAAATCCGCTTAACGTCGTCCTCCAGCAGGTCAGCGCGTGGCCTCCGTCGCCGCACCTATGCGAAACAAGTGTGTACCGTAGTCCTTGTGAGGGAGCCCAATTTCACGTAACCCCTTCTTCAATAATACCTCGAACTTGTAACAGGTAAAGGTGGTGCCGTCCCTGTGGGCCAGAAAAGTGTTGGCCTCCCACTTTACCACCATGTAGAGGGCCAACCTGTGAACGGGGCACCCCGGGCTGTCTACCGCTTTCAGTGTTAGCCATGTCCCCCTACCTAACGCATCGGTTTTAGACCGCCAAACTCGTATCCACACTAAACCTTCCGTAACCAAGACATCCCCCGCTAACAACCCACCCAACTTCCGTTTTGACCCTGAAATGAGTTCACCCACCCTGAGAGCATCATAAAAGGCCAAACAGCACGCTGCTCCGAACAGCTCACCCTCAAAGAGGGAGCGCAGAACACTGGAGACGCCAGAACCAACCTTGAGAAAACATCATGCGTTATCGGACACCTGCACTCTTTACGCACATACTCCCTATGCCATCCCTGGCGTATGAGGAAATGTTGTGTGAAATCCTCCATACCCGCTAACTTAAAAAAGAAACCCACCCTGGATAACCGCGGCTGCGCCACCAAAGCCTACAAACCCATGTCACGTAACTTGCACACATAGTTTACCATCACCTTGAGAAGGGAAACCCGGTCATGCCAACACACATCCTTCCCTGCTACTGCCAACCACTCTCCCCAGGCCTTACCGTGTCCTGTCCAGGTAGAAGGGGCAAGCGAAGCTTTTACTAACGGCATCAAGCGCTCCCCACTAAGTCCCATAGACGGGTCGGGCAACATACACCCTCCTCCGCAGCCCCTGGCAACAGGTCCTAGAACTCCTGCCAACGGAAACGTGACAACGTGTCAGCCATAATATTCTTGACACCTGGAACATGACGAGCCCGGAACCAGATGTTCTTCTCCAAGCACTTCAGGACCAGGTGTCAAAGAAGAGACAAAACGGGGGGGGGGGGGGAGATGAAGTCAATGCAATGAACTAGGCTCATGTTATCGGTCCAAAAATGGACTTTCCTGTCCCGGAGCTGATCACCCCATATATCCACCGCCACTACTATGGGAAACAACTCCAGGAGGGTCAAATTCTTACACAACCCAGCCTCGCACCATACCCTGGGTCATGCCTCTGCGCACCATTGCGTTCCCAAAATGGCTCCGAAACCCTCACTACCCGCCGCGTCCGTGTAGAGGGAGATCGCTGAATTCGGACCTTCCTTCTGTTGACAGCACATGTGCCCATTATAGGTTTTTCAAAAATGATGGCCATCCCCAGACTTCTTCCCTTAGGGGGTTAGTTATCCAAAATCTGTGCAGGGTGGTTGCAGTTAGCGGCAGCATGGGATCCTCCACAAGCGGAACACTCATGCTTGAATTTGCACAGGTAATAGAAATGGCAGTGCCCTTCATTAAATAGCCAGCACGTTCCTGGCCAGCATACGGCCAACAGACCGGGGGAAGCGCTACCCACGCTGGTAGCCCCGGGTTGAAAGGGTGACGATTTTTGCACCAATATCAGCCTAATCCTAAGTCGGTGGCCTGAACAGCCCACTCTATGTCCGACTGAAGAGCCAGGTGGCGCCTGAACTCTTCGTCGTAACGTCACCAGGCGTTATCCCCATGCGATTTGTAGGCACAATAAATCGGGACCATATACACGAATAACTCAGAGCAGCGATCTGGATGGCGCTGCCCCATCACGCACCCCAATACCGTAAAGGCCTGAATCCAGTTATTTGTCTTAGCCACCCGGGGGCACTTATCCACCGTCCTTTCAGTTATTACCCATCGCTCTTTGTCGACCGTGTGCTGGTCAACTGATAACAACGACCAAATATCTACGTATTGGTTACTAAATATCTTGTTACGCATTTCTTCATCAAGGCAAACCCCCAAAGGGCTCACCCCGCAAAAGACAGACTCTTTGCGCACCCCCCCGCTGCGGGGGGGTACGTCTTTTCCCCTGACTTCTTTTCTAGTTGCCCCAATAAGGCTTTTAGGGTAGGGAGCAACTCTGACTGTTCTCCCGCCCCCCAGGCCCCAGCAAAGTCAAACTCACCAACCGGAAGCACCACAAGAGAATCCACTGCAGGTATAGGAGCTGGTGCCACGCTGGCCTGACTGGCCCCACGGGAAGACCGCCTGTGCGATCGGTCAGGCTCCTGCCTCTTGCCACACCACCGTGGACCTGCAGAAAGACTCGCTGGAAGAGGATGGGGAGCGCCACCTAGAGGAGCGGGAATGCTTTGAGCGACTACTCCACTTGGATGACCGGGAGTACCTACTACCACTATCCCGCTGGCGTCTAGAACCCTTGTGGCGCCTACGCCTAGGGCGGCCTGATGAGGATGACGAGGATACATCAGAGCGACTCCTAGCCCTTCTATGGGACCTACGAGCTGGCGCACTTCTAGGCGACAACTGCTCCAGGGGCTGCTGCATCACACAACGCGGACAACTGTGGACCCTGGGATGAGGTCTCAGGCTGCACACCTGTCATAACTACTCACTGAACCTCCTGAGATACCGGAGTGGTCGGGGGGAACAGCATGAACTGTTGGCACAGATTCTTTGTTGCCCATTATCCCATGAGCCAAAGTATGCAGCTGGCCGTTACCTAAAATGGCCGCCAGATCCACTGGGGGACGGGGTCACAAAACGGTGGGAGGATAGGCACCGCCCGCTGCGGTTGTGGTGCAACGAGCCTGACCGCACACTCCCCGCCGTGCCTCCTACTTATATGGGAGGGGCTAGGGCTCAGGCGCTCTGGAGGCCTGCAGTGCCGAGCTGTCCGCCGGTTACCTGCGGTGCCCGACACCGCAGCAGTGGGGGCTGAAACTTCTCTTGCGCCTGCTAGGAGCTGCGCAAGAAAAGCCTCCCCCTCAGCAGAAAAACCCGCCCGGAAGGCCTCCAGGAGGTGGCTCTCGTCAGCTATGTCCTACTCACAGACCAGGGAGTTCGTGCACATCTGATCCCATCTGTGAAGGCGCCAGAGAGAGGCCAAGGGGAGGAGCCACCACCACATATACATCAGAGGCACCTACCACTCGCCGCTCGAATATGGGGGGAGCCGGGAACCGCCTCTGCCCGTACAACCAAACCGCCACCTGTGGGGGAGGAGACATGGGAAAAAACGAGGGGGAGGAGGAAGATGACGACCTGCACCCAGCGGACACCCGCCTCCACCCCGCAGTCCTTGGCATCCTCCTGCCATCCGGTGCCCACCAGCAATTTCAGTAATTAATTTTTTAGAAAGGAGCTGTTCCTGGGAGGTCGTCCCTCCAGAAACTCCACTTTAGACCGTTCACTAGTGAGGTGACTAGACTGGAATTGCTGGAGGACCTACCAGGAGCAACTCCATTTTAGGCGCAACTCTAGCGTCAGCAGGGATCAGTAATCACACTTGTCTTCACACATGAGGGCTCTTGCACAGGCAGCAGGGACAATTGACAATTCCTGGTGCCACTTAATGTAATGGATCAGGGCTTGGGGATGTGAACGCAATCCGCTCTAAGTAGCACCATATTGAAGTCCAAATTAGTATAAAATGATATATGAGTTATACATTGCAGAGATAAAGAGAAGGTGTGATTAGTATAATTAACATAACATGATTGGATATAAAGCTGTCACATAGGTTTTAGCACATAACTATTGGATAAGGCGCGAAGAAGAAGTTTCATCCCATAGATAACAGTTTTCAGTAAAGGAGGGGATGAGCTCTGGGCAGCGCCCGAGAGAGGAATGTCAGGATGGACACAGGCACAAGCTGCATTCCTTACAGCAGGGGTCTCAAACTCAATTTATCCGGGGGCCGCTGGAGGTAGAGTCTGGGTGAGGCTGGGCCGCATCAGGTTTTCCACACCGGTAATATGCTCCCTAGTGGCCCCTGCACACGGTATTGTGCTCCCTAGTGGCCCCTGCACACGGTATTGTGCTCCCTAGTGGCCCCTGCACACGGTATTGTGCTCCCTAGTGGCCCCTGCACACGGTATTGTGCTCCCTAGTGGCCCCTGCACACGGTATTGTGCACCCTAGTGGCCCCTGCACACGGTATTGTGCACCCTAGTGGCCCACCCACGAACTATTATTATACTCTAGGTTCTTTTCAGAACCCAGAGTATAATGTTTGGAGACCCAGGGGAGAATACAAACATAAAAACAAGTGTTACTTACCTATCCTGGAAACCGGAGCACTCCCAGCAGCTTTCAGCCCTGTCTAATTGCGCACAGACGTCACGCGATGATACCGTTGACGCGACCTGATGACATCACCAGAGCGCCCAACCCTGCTCGGAGTGACAGCGGATCGCAGGAGAGGTGAGTAGCATTGGTTTTTATGTTCCTTTACCTCCCCTGGGTCTCCGATTATTATACTCCGGGGTCTAAAAAGACCCTGGAGTATAATAATAGTAGTATTTGAGGCCCGCGGCCTCACTTACCGATGCCCGCGGCTGCTCACACCGAAATCCACTTACTCTTCTACGTCCCATAGCAGAAGGGGGAAGCGGGGGCGGCCATGAGCAGACGCCGGTTAGGGAAATAAATAGGCCGTAGCCTGCCGGGGATACTCCAGCAGGTAACGGCCTATTTATATAAATAAAAAAAAAAACTTATCCTCACCTACCTGTGATACCTTGATGCAGCCGCCGCCTCCTCCTCTTGTCCGAGACATCTGTGTCTCAGCGTAGGAGGCTCGATGACGTCATTATATCGCTGCCTGCGCTGTGATGCGGACGTCTCATAAGCCAGCCCAGGACAGGCCCCGCTCAGCGTTGTTTTTTTTAAAGCGGCCTGTCCTCGGCTGGTTTACATTAGATAGTAAAAAATGCCGCCCCCCAGACAGTGCGCCCCTGGTGACATTCGTATCAAACTTGGGCCGCACTAACATTAAACTTTGATATTGAGGTGGGGGCCGCAAACTATTGTCCCGAGGGCCGCAGTTGGCCCGCGGGCTGTGAGTTTGAGACCCCTGATCTAAAGCATACCATATCATCTGAAAAACACGGCGGAGGCAGTGTGATGGCTTGGGCATTCATGGCTGCCAGTGGCGCTGGGTCACTAGTATTTATTGATGATGTGACACAGGACAGAAGCAGCCGGATGAATTCTGAGGTACTCAGAGACATACTGTGTGCTCAAATCCAGCTAAATGCAGCCAAACTAATTGGTCGGTGTTTCATAATACACATGGACAATGACCCAAAACATAAAGCCAAAGCAACCCAAGAGTTTATTAAAGCAAATAAGTGGAATATTCTTAAATGTTCAAGTCAGTCTACTGAACTCAACCTATTTCACTTGTTAAAGACTAAACTTCAGATAGAAAGGCCCACAAACAAACAGCAACTGAAAACTGCAGTAAAGTCCTGGCAGAGCATTAAAAAGGAGGAAACACAGCGTCTGGTGATGTCCATGACTTCAAGACTTCAGGCAGTCATTGCCAACAAAGGGTTTTCAACCAAGTATTAGAAATTAACATTTTATTTATAATTATTTAATTTGTCCAATTACTTTTGAGTCCCTGAAATGAAGGAATTGTGTGTAATAAATGCTTTAGTTCCTCACGTTTTTATGCAATCATTTTGTTCAACCCACTGAATTAAAGCTGAAAGTCTGAACTTCAACTGCATCTGAATTCTTTTGTACAAAATTCATTGTGGTAATGTACAGAACCAAAATTAGAAAAATGTTGTCTCTGTCCAAATATTTATGGACCTAACGTATTTTCAGCTATAATATAATAGTAAAGGGGCTTTTCATACATGTCCCAAACAATATTTTGGGATATATTTTTAACGATTTGGAGTTATTAATAAAAGTTAAGTTTTATTTTCATTTTTTGAAGAAGTTTATCAACTATAAAACTCCTCCCACCATCTTGAAACCCATAGAAGCCACTGATTGCACAGCAAAACAGAAATGTCTGATTGACGCCTAATTGACTACTGCGTATTCAGCCAAAGTTGGAAAGTGAAAAAACATGTGCAAGGCAAGTAGTATATTTAGATGTTATAAGACTCGCCTCCTGCCCATGCCCACTTAGGCTCCGCCCATTTCCATCCATGTATTTTGTCCCTCATACAGTGCAGTGCTGAGACATGAACCTGGGAGAGCCCTTCACAGGATGATTTGTGAATACTAAGTATATATATATATATATATATATATATATATATATATATATATACAGGTGCATCTCAATAAATTAGAATATCTTTGAAACGTTTATTTCTTTCAGTAATTAAATTAAAAAAGTGACCTCCTATATAATCTAGATTCTTTACACACAGAGTGTTCTATATCTGATTCCGGGCAGAGGACAGGCAATCTGAATATTTGCCCAAAAATGGATATAAGGGCTATTATAGAAAAGACAGAGAAAACAGGTAATGCTCAAAGAAATTTTCACTGGTGTAAATAAAGATAGAGGGAAATCTCTACTAATGGAACTGTCATCCCCAATGGATGGTTTATACAAAAGCCGTCAACTAGCTTAAATTTAGATTCACCCCATGGGGATGCTCTCTGAGAAGAGCATACCCTGTGACTGCTTCCTAGTCTTGATGATGCTGCTGCTCTTTAAATGAACGTCCTACATTGCTCAACAGGCAGTCGAAAAGTCGCTTTCCTATGCTTTTCCCCAGAATTTCATCTGAATCATTGGAGGATAAGGACTGTACTGTAGTGCAGTCAAATCAGCAGTGATGCCGAGTACTGGAGGTCCAGATTATATAAAGGCCAGGCCCCTCCTCCAGCAACACACCCCTTGAATGTGTCAAACGGAAGTCAGTAGACGGTGAGCTCAGCCAAGTCCATCTTCACAGTGCATGCCACGTCAGCGCATAGGGGCAGAGTGAGGCGGCGCTCCGAATATTACCATAGGGACCATCACAACCATCATGATCGGAACCAGGAACGGTAAGTATATGAAATGAACTCTCATCCGCAAAAGCCACATTAGAGAAGGTTTTCTCGACAGCAAAAGACTATTATCAAAATGTTGATAATGCAGTGCATGTTATTTACACTCTGTATACATTATTCCATAAAATAACTGAGATTATGAACTAATGAAAGCGCAACATTGCCTTTATCAATGCAAATGGGCTAAATCTGATTAATTTTTTACAACAATAGCCACACTGAAAAAGGTTTTTCCTGGTCACAATTATATTATTATTATTGTCAAAGTGTTAGTAATGCTGCACACATATTTACCGTATATACTGGCGTATAAGACGACTTTTTAACCCCTTAAAATAATGGCTACAGTGGGGGGTCGTCTTATACGCCGGATATACGGGGGCCGCACTGTGTGAGGTGTTTTTTTTCCCCGTCAGCGCGTAGAGAGCCGCTTCCTGGGACCGCCGCGCATGCGCGGCAATCCGCCTCTCACAGTCATTAGAAGAGGCTTAGTACGCGCTGACGGGGCGGCGCGCTGTATGCTAATGCAGCCGCCCCGTCACAGCGGTCGGCGTCACAGAGCTGGGGGTCACAGGCGGCACTTACAGAAGCATGTCGGATCTTCATTAATATCACAGCATGGATGCGAGGGGAAATCTGGCGGTGCAGTAACGCCAGATTCCCCTCGCATCCATGCTGTGATATTAATGAAGAGCTTAGCTTTACCGTACATGTTTGAAACAACCTTATGTTTATAAGTGACAGTTTTGCTGCTATATACAGTACCTGCATGTCATATGCATTTGAATTAAAATTAACATGTTGAAATCAAAGCAGACTTTTTTTTCATTTGGGAGAGGGGTAGTCTTATACAGTGAGTATATACCAAATTCTATATTTTTAGGGCAGAAGTTGGGGGTCGTCTTATACGCCCAGTCGTCTTATACGCCAGCATATACGGTATATTTTATATCTATACTTCCATAAAATGAGCTGAGATTGTATCTAACAGAGCGAAATTTACATGTCTATCAAAATCGATGAGCTATGTTGTAATACATATGAGAATAAAATTAGATAAATTCACGAAAATGAGTGTTCTACAAAGTTGCTACTGTGAGAATTTCAAGGGTACATCAAGAAATCACATGGGTTAAGTCTGTCAGGTTAATGATCGCCCTAGGAGGTCACATAGGTCGGGCAGTTCAAAAATGAGTAATTAATGGTACATGTACTAGTAAGGGGTAAGGAAAGAACACACAAATATCATATTACACATTTTTTGAGCAAACCGTATGATGACACTATAATGAAGAGAGAAGATTCCATGACATGAATATCTATCTCTCTCTCTCTCTCTCTCTATAGTACAGATAAAGGGACTCTTAATTTTGGTAAAAAAAAAAGGGAATTACACATAGTATGTGGACTTATTATATTAGCGGTCATGTAGTTCATAGAAAACAACCAAAGGAAATGTTGTTATCTATGGAACCACCTACATTCTCTTTGTAAAATAACTCAATCCCAGTCCCCCTCCCCTTCTTGGAGGTAAGACTGTCTGTATGCCTTTAAAGCTATACGCCAAGGGGTTACAGTCATGTTTTAAATGGGCATGTTTGGCTAAAGGTGTGTCGCTTTTATGGACTATATCAGGGATAGGCAACCTTTTTTGTTCGGCGTGCCGATTTTAATTAAAGAATCAAAGATGAGGTACTCAGAGTGCCAGTCAATAATTGTAAGTCTGACGACCCCTAAACTAAATTCATATACCACAAACCATAACACAGAAGTGCTGCCACCAGGCTTTAGGACACATGCGTTTACTGCTATTTCCTGGGACACTCCTGTACTTTCCGATTAGAAGCAATGAAAGTACAAGTGCATCCCCCAATTATTGGTAAATGTAAGTGTCCAGGAGCACCATATGGCGGCATCCTTATGGTGGAAACACACTATGTATCTGGATGCAGATATAGTCTTAGGCCACTGGAACTTTTACTTCAATATAAAACTGCGTTCACATGGTGCATTTTTGCCACAAAAAAAAATACCTGTGTTTTCTGTGCAAAAACACATCCTTAATGCAGAAAACACACAGTTATACTGTTGGCAGCGGATTAATCTTTGACTGTCCAGGTGTTCAACAGTAAACAGATATTTATTGAGGAACAAGAATAATACACTGTATTCTGTAACTTATGATCTCAGCTACTTGTCTGTGAGCTCCATGTGCTCTGCTCTATGCTGTAGCTACAATAGAGGAACTGCCTGGTTTTGTTACTCTAGCCCCCACCTTTTTAACAGAGCTTTATTAACAACTTAACACTATGCCTAGAGACAGAAGCTTATGCAGTTATAAACGTATAAACAGTAGTTGTTGCAATACAGGCAATAATAAACATTATTCCAACATATACAGAATAATGTCCCATAGCGGCCCCTGCACACGGTATTAGGTTCCATAGCGGTCCCTGCACACGGTATTATATCCCATAACAGCCTCTGCACACCGTATTATGTCACATAGTGGCCCCTGCACACGGTATTATTTCATATAGTGGCCCCAGCACACGGTATTAGGTCCCATAGCGGTCCCTGCACACGATATTAGGTCCCATAGCGGCCCCTGCACACGGTATTAGGTCCCATAGCGGTTCCTGCACACGGTATTATGTCCCATAGCGGCCCCTGCACACGGTATTATATCCCATAACAGCCTCTGCACACCGTATTATGTCACATAGCGGTCCCTGCACACAGTAATAGGTCCCATAGCGGCCCCTGCACACGGTATTAGGTCCCATAGCGGCCCCTGCACACGGTATTAGGTCCCATAGCGGTCCCTGCACACGGTATTAGGTCCCATATCGGACCCTGCACACGGTAATAGGTCCCATAGCGGCCCCTGCACACGGTATTATATCCCATAACAGCCTCTGCACACCGTATTATGTCACATAGCGGTCCCTGCACACAGTAATAGGTCCCATAGCGGCCCCTGCACACGGTATTAGGTCCCATAGCGGCCCCTGCACACGGTATTAGGTCCCATAGCGGTCCCTGCACACGGTAATAGGTCCCATAGCGGCCCCTGCACACGGTATTAGGTCCCATATCGGACCCTGCACACGGTATTAGGTCCCATATCGGACCCTGCACACGGTATTATGTCCCATAGCGATCCCTGCAAACGGTATTATGTTCCTTAGCTCTCTTCAGACCCCCGAGTATAATAAGTCCAAGAGAGGTGACAAACATAAAAAACAATGCTACTCACCTTTTTCCACGCTCCGCAGCCGCTCTGTTCTCTTCGGCGCTTCTGCCTGTAGTCAGCGACCGCTGATTGAGTCTCTGGTGTCACGTCGCGTCATTATGCGTAATGACGTCAGACGCAGACGTGACCTCTGAGGCCCTGTCAGCTGTCAGAAGCGCTTGCAGATCGCACAACCACTGCATAGCGCAGGGAGCAAGGTGAGTATCATTGTTTTTTATGTTTCATCACTTCTCCTAAGTCTCCGCTTATTATACTCGGGGGTCTGAAGAAACCCCACAGTATAATAATAGCAGTTTCGTTTCGGCCATGTTTGGTCCGATCTAAGCTGCTGGGTGAGGACTCCCCTGCCGTGCCAGGGAAATAAGCTTCACGTTCCACTCTTGGCACGCGTGCCGGGAGTTGCCGACCCCTGGACTATATCATTATAATGATCTCTCATGCGGCGCCTGAATGCTCTTTTTGTTTTACCCATATAGTCCATTGGGCAATCTCACTGGGCCACATAAATAACTCCTCGACTTTTGCAATTAATATATTCTTTATCTCGAAAGTCTCCTTAGAAACAGAACACGTAATGGTCTTAGTGGTCTTTATCTGTTCACATGCAGTCACCACAATGATAATTCCCCTTTAACTTGTTTTCAAGCCATGTAGTTTTTTCTAGATTGGTCTATGAAATGGCTTTGAACTAGACAGTCTTTCAAGCTCCTACACCTCCTGTATGTAATTTGGTGGTATGGGGGGAGGACCTTTTAGAGTTTGTCATCCTGTAATAAAATCCACCAATACTGTTGAAGAATCCGCTTGATCTCAAAGTCTGCTCTCTCAAATGTGCCAATAACCCTAAAACCTTGTTTCTCAGTTGATGTTGGTTTGACCATTAGAAGATCTTTTCTTTTATTGGTCACTGCTATGTTAAAGGATTTTCTTACGGTGGAATCCGGGTATCCCCTGTTTATAAAACGTGTCCTCAGGTCATCAGCTTGTATTTTAAATGAGGAGAGGTGTGAACAATTTCTCCTCAGGTGTAGGTACTGCCCCTTGGGGAATACCACGCCTGAGGGTTTCAGGATGTGCAATCTCCCATCTTAAAATGCTGTTGGTAGAGGTCTTTTTTCTATAGACTTGAGTATGAACCTGACCCTGTAAATCTTTTTGTATGAGGACATCCAAGAATGAAAGACTCTCTCTATGCCACTCACAAGAGAAAGTCGAGAGAATTAGTATTTAAACGGGAAACAAATTCCAAAAAGGCATCACTGGTGTCTTTCCAGATAACAAAGATGTAATCAATATACCTCAGCCAGAGGGAGATGTGTTACTGCCACTTGTTGAGGTCATTCGAGTCAATTATATTCGCCTCCTACCAGCCTCGAAGCAAATTTTAAGCGCGAGCACAGGGGCTCCCCATTGTGGTGCTCCTGAGTTGGTGGTAAAAGCACCTGTTAAAGACCAAAAAATTCTTTGTTAAACAGAACTCCAGCAGTTCAGTGCAAATGCAATATGAGGTTTGGTACGTATATCTCTCATATTTAAATAATACTCGACTGCTCATAACTCATGTTCGTTGTGTATTGAGGTGTATAATGCCTATCAATTGAGGCTAAGATCATGTCATCCTCAACACACATCTCATCTAGTTTTAACAGGAGGTCAGAGGTGTCACGTTTGAGGGGAGTGACTCCACAAAGGCTTGGAGGATACTATCGATATATATCTTTAAATTACGAGTCAAACTGCTTACCCCGGAGATAATGGGTCTCCCTTTTAAGGGAGTCACCCCCTTATGTACTTTTGGTAAGAAATAAAAAGTGGCAACCACTGGAAATTTAGGCAACAGAAAAACAAATTCGTTCTTATGGATGAGACCGTCCTCAAGAGATTGTCTTAAGATAGACTGTAGTTTGTTATAAAAAATTGTTGTAGAATTTCTATCCAGTTTTCCATAATAGTCCCTATTGGATAATAGATCAAGACAGAGTTTTATATAATCCGAAGTATCTAACACCACCACATTTCCACCCTCGTCTTGTTCTAAATTTCATAGGTTTCTTCTGTATTCAAAACTTAGATTGTTCGCCTGGCTAGATTTGACCTTTAAGGTCTAAGGTAAAAATTGGTTTAGACTCTTACTAGCTGTAGAATATCGAACATTAGTGGCAGTTAGTTTTACAATAGGCAGCCCCATGTCACCAGACCCCCTGCTCACAGAACCAAGCCATCTTGAACCTGTTTTACGGTGAACATTTTCCCTGCTGTGAGGTGTCCATGGCCAAAATATGCCCTGCATCTCCCTAGGAGCAGTTGGAAAGAGAAGATCAGGTCCTATGCATCATCCCAGATCACCATGGTGGAAAGTGTCAGAGGACTTGAGGAAGGGGTGAAGAGCAATAGCCACTCCTGTCCATGTATGTAAAATGCCATATGTGTGAAACTGCTGTTGTAAGAGAATGTGCTTCCACGTTGCTTTGTAACTGGATAATTCTTGCCAAAAAAACTTTGAAACAAGCATTGTCTGTTTCAACTGCCTGTCTGTCTCCTGTGACTTCATTTGCACCTAACATCAAGGGCACGCTGAAACACCACACAGGAGACAAGCAACAGAAAGTGCCCTTTGGGACCCGTAACATCACTTCAGTGCGACCCACTCACCATTTTGCTGCCTTAGGACCTGTAGGTGGATTTGGTGGCAATAGCCACTATGACCAGTGTAGCTGCCATCTTGGGATACTACATGCACCATTTTTATACTGCTAGCCCCAAGGGTTGCAGAGTGATAGAGCAACAGCCTGAAAGACTACCATGGGTTGCTTTCCATACAAAGTCATATAGACAACAGAACTAGCCAGGGTCATAGCTAAAGGGCCCTGATGAAAAAGTTCAGATTAGGCCCCCACCCAACTTACAACTTCTTTCATGGCAACAAGAGGTACAAAGTGACTTTCGCCGTGACTCTTGTTACCAAAGATTGCTGTGTCGTCCTGCAACTCTTTCACTAATGTAAGTGAATGGAGTCACAATGGGACTCAGGGAATGTGGCATTTTCAACTTCTAGTCACAAAAAAAAATTAAATCTTGTGCAACATTCACTTACATTAGTGAAAGAATTGTAGGGTGACAAAGTAATCCTTGGTCATGAGATGGAAGTTGTGGCCAGAGTCTACGTTTAACTTTAGCTTAACTTTAAGCTGCATTGCTGAGTGCCAGGGGCCCCTTTAACTCCTTAAGCATCATGACAATTTTCATTTTTGCATATCCGTTTTTTTTTCCTCCTCATATTCCAAGAGCCATAATTTTTTTCATTTTTCAGTTGACATGAAGGTTTATTGTTTGTAGGACTTAACATCCTGTGCAGTGTACTGGGAAGCTAGGAAAAAATTCAGAAGGAGGTGGCATTTGGAAAAAATAAAAAACGCATTTGCGCCAAATTCTTATCAGTTTAATTTTTACACCATTCACTATGTGGTAAAAATGACAGGTTACCTGTATTCTGTGAGTTAGTCCGATCACAGCGATACCAAATTTATATAGTATTAGTGATGTTTTAATACCTTAAAAAAAAAAAATTTTTATTTCTTAGTGTTGCCATGATCTGACACTTGTAAGTTGTTCATATTTACATGTACGGAGCTGGGTAAGGGTGGGTTCACACCTGTACTTGAGTCCGTCCACTGCCGATCCAAGTGAAAATCTCGGGAAATAGGATAGGCATCGGATACCGACAGGTTAGTGACGCATTGGTTAAAAACCCATTCATTTGAATGGGTTTTTAAAGCAATGCGCGGGTGTCCGATTGCACCCTCTTTGCTGCGAAGCCGTTTTTTTTTCGTCGGACACAAAGTCCTGCATGTCCGACTTTGTTTCCGATGAAAAAAAAGAATTTGCAGCGCAGAGGGTGTAAGCGCACACCCGCGCATTGTTTTAAAAACGCATTCAAATGAATGGGTTTTTAACCAATGCGTCGCTAACCTTTCGGTATCCGATGCCTATCCTGTTTCCCGAGATTTTCATTGGGATTGGCAGTGGACGGACTCAAGCGAAGGTGTGTACCCACCCTAAGGCATCTTTTTATGTGGTACAAGATGTAGTTTTTATTGATACCATTTTGTGGAAGGTCTGATGGCCTGATCACTTTTTATTCTTTTTTTTTTTTTTTGTTAGGAGGAAAAGTGTTGAAAATACGTTGTACAGCCATTTGGCCATTTCAATTTTTTTCCCACTATGGTGTTCATGGTATGGGATAAATATTTTAAAAGTTTGGGCATTCGTAGGAATGGGAAAGTGTTTATTTATTTTTATATGTGATCTAGGGAAAGGGGGGGCGATTTTAATTTATATATTTTTAGTTTTTTTTATATACTTTTATTGATGACCAGAGGATAGGTCATCAATAAAAGATCAGGGGAGGTCTGACACCTGGTCCTCCCACTGATTAGCTGTTTGAAGGAGCGAAGTGACCTCTCTCTATTTACATCGCATGCCATATGATTCATCACAGCCATGCAATGTAATTACAGCCTTGTTCCATAGAAGTCAATTGGATTAGGCTGTAATTACATTGCAGGGCCCTTATGAAGCAAAGGGCATGCAATAAAAACAGTAAAGAGGTCACAGCACTGGCACAAGCACGAACCCTTCAAAAAACTGATTAGTGGGGGTTCCAAATGTCAGACCTCAACCGATCTTTTACTATCCTGAGCATAGGTCATCAATGAAAAAGGACTAGACAATCCCTCATCAATCAGTTTTGTAGATGTCAGATATCCTCTTTAAGTTATTTACAGGGACATTCTAAGTCCAAGAACCTATAATTAGAGGGTGACTAAGCCCCAGGCTCATGAGTTGAGATAAGGTATCTTAACAATCATGAATGGTGGCATCAGTAAATGTGAAACTTTCAAGCTGATGAGTGGAAGAGTGAAGAAATCAGGCGATACCTTTTAGAGGCTAACTGAGTATATTTGATAGTAAGCTTTCGAGAGTCTAGCTCTCTTCTTCAAACATAGTGTTATACAAGAAACTGAAAATTCATAGACTCTTTATACACACAAGACATAGATCTTCAAAGGATCTTAGAATCTTTAAAGAAAACAAAATGCAATATAAGTAGAGAAGTTATTTACAACAGGTCAGAAATAAACAATCTGGACACTTGTGGGGCGTGACGGAGGGATCAGTGATTCTTGCTGTTATCTGTTTGCTATCAGGTGGTGATTTGTGACCCTCACAGTTCATACATAGTGTGACATGAAACTGGCATGAATATTAAGTCCAAATTGCAGAGTTTGACATTTTTGCATTAACTTATATTCTCATGAGGTAATTGTTAAAGGAAGTGTGTTACCAGGGAATAACCAATTGTTTAAGTCATGTTTTTATGTTAAACATATTTTTTAAGATTTTTTGGGGAATTTTTAATTTTCCAATTTAATAGGTATATATTGTTTTTAAAATGCTTTTAAGTCTTGCAATTCCTACTTTTGCCACTAAGCCTATAACACTCTACTGTATCATAGCAGGACCATAGGCCATAGACACAATAGTCAGACCCTATTCACTTGTATGGGAGAGTTTTCTAGGCATGTTCTGTGACCTGGGCAGATGTCATTGTGTGGAGAGGGGAGTAGATATCAGCTATTGTGACTGGTGGATTATGTGTTTTATAAAAAAAAAAATAATAATAATAATAATAAGTCATTTTTTGGCGATAAATTGTTTCATTGGAGCTAAAAGTATTCTGCCCTGCAAATGAGGAATTTGGTGCACTTAGTGCATGTCTTCAGCTTTCACAGTGCTCCAGGATCAACTCCTCTTTTTAATATGAAATAATTTTTCTCCACATCTACAAAAGTGACATAACAAACGTATGTGGTTTATTACTGTAATGTGCTCTGTAATGTGGCAGTGGCAGTTTCATTTGCCTTCAGGAGGTGGTAGACTCTCTTTAAAGAATCTCCATACATTCAGATGTAAAAACAATACTTCCCTTTATATTATTGCTTATGTGCAGTGAAACTTGAAATAAAAATATGATATATGCACAGACATAGTATATAGACAAAAATGCTGCAAAACATCATAGGGACAGTCAACATTTAATTCTTCCCTTGTATAAATATGTTTTCAATGGAGGAGATAAGGGGCAAAGTACATATAAATTCAAAATTTGAAAGCTAACAAACAAGATCTTCAGCTCAATACAACATTCCTTGCAGCTCTCTAAAGCAGGCACCAAATATAAAAGATTTACATCAGATTAAAAAAATTAAAGGGATTATCTAAGACTCCAAAACTGTCCTTAGGACAGACTGTTAATGTAAGATCAGTGGTTGACCAACTAAGGGCACCTCACCGATCTTCTGATTAAAAGGCGCTGTGGTAAGCATAACAGGCGTTTTTACGTTTTTTTGCTGATAGATTACAAATCCAAGCATCTTTAATTAAAGCATGACTAGGTCCCAGGGTCCCAGGCTGATGCGAGGCTCTCAAGCTGATCAGGTAATTGTTAAGTATATTACTCACCTCTTTTATAGCTCACCAAGCAAGGCCAAACATACTAAGGAAAACCTTGTGATGATGTCTGGAAAGTTAGCCTTGGCAACTAGGTTTTGCTCTCTATCATTTGTGTACTTGGTCACTGGGTGCTTCCACCCAGGGTCAAACGCATGGAGCTGGTTTGGCCTAGTAGATTTTTGCCGAGTAAGTTGCATCCAGCTCCATCTGTCTCTGCAGAAGTGTGCTCCTTCTGCATTGATCTTTGTTAATGTGTAGCTTTATGTCAGTAAAGGGCACATAAATGGAGCATGTGGGAGATAAGTACAAATGATGATGTCTTTCTGTGACTACTATATAGTTAGCTGGGGGTCCTACTATGACTGCTTGCTGGTCATGTTTATATGTGAAAATCCACATCATGCTTATGTTTCTGGGTATATATTTCCACTACATGTGGATGAGCTTTTAAAGACCTACTCCCCATGTACTATACTGTAAATAACAACTCTGCTATGTGTGAACTAAAATTTAGAACATTTTCTAGTAGAAAATACAGGAACTGCAAGGGGGGAGGGGTTTAAACCGCATTATATTATCTTTCACAAACTTCATTAAAAAGGACCTTTCACCATCTCCACCAACTCCAGTTCTTAGCATCTATTAATAGGTGCAGCTCCACTGTTTGTGGTGAAGTTGGAATTTTTCCTCTAGCCCCCACTGTTCCCGAGCAATCAATGCTGTTATATTTGGTGCCTAATATGCTATTCAAGCTCTGTACTGTCAGGAGGGTGGTGACACTGCCCTTCTGACAATATAGATCTTAAATAGCACATCAGGCTCCAAAACTAACTGCACTTGTTGTGCAGGAATGGTGGGGCTAGAGAAAAAATTCCAACTGTGCTGGAATCAGTGAGAAATGCATATTGACATATGCTAAGAACTTGAATTGGTGAAGGGGGTGAAATGTTCTCTTTAACAGGTGGCACTGCTCTTTAAATTAAAAAAAAAAATCATAAGTAAATAATTTGAGATATAATACAACAGGCCAGAAAAAATAACAAGCAACATTTGTGATTTAGAACAATATATGTGCAATATTGCAGAAATTCTCAACAAATCTTGTCTGCCCTCTAGTGGGCTATGGGTAAAATAATTTCTAGTTAAGACTAAATAGAGGTTGCAGTGCTCCAATTGTATAATTTTTTATATACTCATATACTTATTAACTCTAGCTCTCTTTTTATATTGAGCAGTAAGGCAAAATTTATAGATTTTATCCTTTATGGAAATTGATGTGCCAGCATCTTATGGGTATTATTACAAGGCAGCAAGATTGGTATTTTCATAACTCAATTCCATATGACATTACATCTGTCACTGCCACATATTTCTACAGTACTATATAGGTAACCCATGCATATCATTAGAGAGAGGCAGGGTCCAGCTCTGGTTGGACCTATCATCTTGCAATGTAGTGGTTGGAAAAGAGCGCCTAGTATAGAGGAACTGTATTATTGGAAACAAATGGGTAGAGGTTTGGCCTGTGGTTTTCAGAAATGGATAGCACCTCCTAACTGGTAGGGCTGATTCTTAGCCTCTGTTTGAAGCTGCGAGATGCAAACTGTCTCTTTGTCCAATCGTGGGTCCAAATTAGTATTAGTTTATACAGTAATGTGGAGAGAAGGTGAAACACAAGTCTATGAGATTCTGCTTAAGATACTACTCCGTTATTATAAGCAATCTTGTGCAGTTATAGTTAGAAAAGAGATGGCCGTTGACTAATTGATCTCAGACACAAAGTTTATCAACATTTCATGAGGATATAAAATATCCAAGAAGAAAAAAGACATGGACAGCACATTCCAATCTTATACATTGATCTTGTGCTTCTCTGCAAAATCTACAATACTGAACATGAGGTTCTTAGCATACATATTGATCAAGGTGTATAAGCCCACTAGCCGCTTCACGGCAACCTCTTTATAGTGGGTCCCTACACTACTGGGTGCAGCACTGAACAGCAACTGCCACCAACGCAACACAGCGCCCACAGGAAAAGTGACCCAGAAGTCCAGCAACACTCCTGCCACCAGGCTAAGTCCCAAGGCTCTGAGCCACATCACACCATAGGCACTGCACCACAGCAATGGCAGACACCACACTGCACTGCACCATGTGAACAGATCACAAAAAAGTTCACCTTACCATATGGTCTCAGTCAAAGGACTGCAACATGTGAACAGGTCTCAAAGAATTAATTCAAGAATTTCATAAGAATACATTCCACAGACAAAAATCACATCATTTCTGGGAATAAACAAAATGTACAAAGTTCCAATGACTAAAATACAGACAGTATACAGAATATATATAGAAATATTCCTTTGCTGAATACAAAATAGAAGCTCTGTACAATGGACACACAAAGTTCAGGCATATCTTAACAATTTCCCTCCTGTTGTTCATTTGTACAAATATTACCTACACACCCAGCTACTATCCATGAAGCCTAGTACCCCATGTGGAGACTTGCCTAGATCTTCACTCCATCCACCAGGAATGTAAGTCTATGTCTGATGAGGTACCTCAATGACTCACTGAATACTGTTCTCTACACTAATATCTGCCCTATCCCACAACCTCAAACAGCTATTCACTACCTTCAACTCCCTTTCCCGTCCTCCTGCACCACCTCTGACATCACTTATCACAGCTGATGACTTTGCCTCTTATTTCAAAAGCAAAATTGACACCAGAGACAGTCTCACCCTACACCCCCGACAACCACTCTACCCAACTGCTCAGTGCTCTTCTTCTTTAATCTGTTTCCCCACCTTCACTGATGAAACGCTATCCACCCTAATCTCTAAATCCCACCTCACCTCCTGCGTGCTTGACCCGATCCAGTCACACATCATCCCCAAACTCTCTGAAGTCATTACTCCTGCCCTAACCCATCTCTTCAACCTATCCCTAACCAATGGATTCTTCCCTTCCGCCTTCAAACATGCTACCGTCACACCTATACTTAAGAAACCCTCCTTCGACCTGTCCTCTCCAGCCAACTATCGCCCCATCTCACTGCTCCTGTACGCCTCTAAACTGCTGGAGCAACACGTCCACTCCGAACTATCCTCCTATCTCTTGTCCAATGTGCTCTTTGACTGACTACAGTCAGGTTTCAGACCCCATCACTCCACAGAAACTGCCCTAACCAAGGTCACTAATGACCTTCTAACTGCCAAAGCCAAGCGTCACTACTCTGTCCTCCCCCTCCAAGACCTCTCCTCTTCCTTTGACACAGTTGACCATTCCCTCCTTTTACAAACACTCTCATCCCTTGGCATCTCAGACCTGGCCCTTTCCTGGATCTCCTCATACCTCACAAACCGCCCATTCAGCATCTCCCACTCACACACCACCTCCCCGCCACGCTCTCTTTCTGTAGGTGTCCCCGAAGGCTCCGTCCTAGGACCCCTCCTGTTCTCCATCTACACCCTCGGCCTTGGCCAACTCATAGAATGCCATGGTTTCTGCTACCATTGCTATGCTGAATATATCTCTCTGGACCAGACATTACCTCTCTGTTGTCCAGAGTCCCAGAATGTCTAGCAGCAGTGGCCTCCTTTCTCTCCTCCCACTTTCTCAAACTTAACATGGAGAAAATGGAGTTCATAATCTTCACCCCTCCTCGCACGGCCCCCCTACCTGACCCATCTATTAAAGTTACTGGAACCACACTCACCCCAGTCCCACGGGTCCGATGCCTTGGGATAACCTTAGACTCTGACCTATCCTTCAAGTCGCATATTGAAACGCTTAACACCTCTTGCCACCTCCAACTCAAGAACATCCATCAAATCCGCTCCTTCCTCACCCCTGAAAATACAAAGATACTAGTCCATGCCTTCATAATCTCCCGCCTAGACTACTGTAACACCCTACTCCATGGCCTCCCAACAAACTATCTCGCCCCCCTCCAGTCCACCTAAAACTGTGCTGCTCGCTTAATACACCTCTCCCCTGTTCTTCATCGGCCGCTCCCCTCTGCCAATCCCTTCACTGGCTACCCGTCGCCCAGCAAATAGCGAATAGAGTTCAAACTACTAATTACCAAAGCCATCCACAACCTGTCCCCTCCATATATCTCTGACCTAATCTCCTGCTACCTGCCCACACGTAACCTCCGATCCTCCAAAGATCTTCTACTCCGCTCTGCTCTTATCTGCTCTTCACACAAACATCTCCAAGACTTCTCCCTTGCATCCCCCATACTCTGGAACTCACTACCAAGACACATCAGACTGTCCCCCACAGTCACAAGTTTCAAGAAGGCCCTGAAGACCTACCTATTCAGGAAGGCCTATAACCTCCAATAACACTACTGTCACCACATCACCACCTGTACAGTCTCTATTCCTCTTCCCTCATAGATTGTAAGCCCTTGTGGTCAGGGCCCTCCATCCCACTGTGCCAGTTGGTCACTGTTAGTATTATCTGTTTTGTATATCTTGTGTACCGTATGTAAATCCTCAAATGTAAAGCACCATGGGATTAATGGTGCTATATAAATAAACAATAATAATAATAAATGGGTTGGTGGTGAACTACAGTACAAACTGGCCCTTCAAAGAATAGAATATATAAGCAAATACAAAATAATATAATTTACTTAAAGCCTTGTAGAATTTCCATTAACACTGCAGGTGGCCTATTATCTGGTAGCTGGGAATGCCTGGTGACCACAAACCACATACACACTGTCAGGCAACTTGTACAGTAACCCATTCATCAAAATATCAAAATGCATCGACTGGGTGGAATTTATAAAACAACACCATGAATCTTTAGTATTGTTAGCCACGAGGCGATAAATGCATATCCAACAATTCCATAAAAACAAACTTAGTTCTTAGCCAGTCTTTTCCTTTTATTATTTCTTGATGGTGTCTTACAAACTTGTTACCCCAGTCATGACTCAGGGAGGAGGAATATATCATCACTGCGGCTGACTTACCATAGCCCATTACACCTCATGTCCTACCCCCACTTCTCCCCCAATAAGGACTCAGACCACCTCTTGGATTTTAAAATTGGCCTGTTCAGGCCGATTTATTAAAACATATATAAAAATACCTTAAACATATAAATAACATATAAATCACACCGCCATAAAACGGGCGGTATAAATACAAACCAATACTTAACCGTTACAACTGTTTACATAATTAACACCATTTAAAAGTGCTTATATCACAACCCACCCCACCACGGGAATAGGCACCACCACTAATCTGCCCAGGCGCAAAACCCCCACCTCGGCCAGGCCTTTAACCATCTGTATGACCACAAAGCCTGACCCCCAAAGGGACCTAAGCCCAACTAGGGGACTTCCCAGGCTTACACATTCCCCACCAGGATCCCCATACCACCGATGAGGTCCTACAACAGTGCCTGATAGGCCTCTAACCCCACCAACCCCCAGCCACAGACTCACGGGCATGACCCCTTATGCCCCCGAGTCCCGCCACACAGAAAAAGCTTGCTCTACACCATCTCGCAAACCCAGCATCCACATATCCGTCCCTATCGCATTTAAATGCACCCCATCCTGGTGCATATGCTCCAGAGAAGGGACTTCTAAATCCCGATGCCGACCACTATCCCACCATTTCGCACCCCAAAACGAGCCACTGCCCTATTTACTTTAATACGGGTCTTGTCCAAATGGGCCACCGACCTCGCATTGCGCCATACCAAACGCGCAACCATGTCAGACCAAACTACAATCAATCCCGGAAACTCAGTGAGCAACCACAACACATCAAATTGAATGTCCCTGATGAGTTCCCTGGACGAGCACACCCCTAGATCATTGCCCTCAACATGCAGAACAACGACATGTGGGGGGCGATCGACCCGACTATAAAAATGAAACTCGGGCAAAACCCGACTCCAAATCATACCGCGCACCCCGATCCACCATACCACGGCATCCTCCCGACAAAGACCCAACTGTCACCCGTCCGGCCGGACGTCTGCCCGAAGTGCGCTCCAAAAAACGTACGAATGACCCAATATCCAGATCAAACAGGGACCTAAGAAAACAATAACAAAGAAGACTAAATACCACACAGCAACCAAAAAAGAAGGGACAGGAGGAACATTCCCAATGCCACTAACCCAGCACCGCGCTCCTCCCACTCACGGGAACACCACCAACTCACCGCAATAGGGACGGACGCACGTAAAGGCGGAACCGGTCGGATTCCCACCTCCCGATACGGCGCACAACATCATCCCCCAGACCCCAGCGAGAGGCCTCCGTGGCCGCACCGATTCGGAAAGAGTGAGAACCATAATCACCGGGGAGCTCCCCCACCAAGACCAAGGCCTTCCTAAATACAGCTACAAACTGAAACCTAGACAAAGCCCCCCCCCCTCGCATGACAAAGGAAGGACCCAAGGAGTGAACCCCGAACCCGAAGAAAATTAGACACCCCTGCCACCGGACAACAGGGATCCCCCCAACTGCATGAAGCACCACCAACCTACCGTGACCCACCTGGTCCGTCTTGGAGTGATGTAAACGGCACTCCACCCGATCCTCAAACAAAGCTACTTCATTCCACTGCAAACCCCCCAAAGCTGCCACCAAATTGTTAACCAACTCCCCAACACGAAAAGCCCCATAAAAGGCCAGCAAAAAAGCTGCCCGGAACAACAGCACTTCATATTCTGAAAAACACAAGCACTGCAGACACTCTAATAAACGCCCTAATAATGCGAAGGAAACCGGGTGGCGAAGATCGCGCCGCCCGGCCCCCAGCCGAAAACCCCTCATAGCCTGGCGTACCACAAAGTCTTTAGTGACATCCCGCAGACCCTGTAAACGAAAAAGAAACGCCAGACCCGCCAAAAGCTGAGACACTACTGCGACCGAGCACTCTTCCGCAAATGCTACTCCTATCCAAGACAAAACCAACAAAACCCGGTCTTCATCCGAACGCACCCCCCCCGCCCGACAGGCAATCCCGATCCCAGTCACACCAAACCTGCTGGTAAAGCTTCCAAGTTACGGCGGACACCGAACGCTGGATGAGCTCCGCCGCGGAACCGACACCAGGGACCACAAGTGGGCCGGACAGTCCTCGCCCACCTCCACCGCCTCCGAAGCCAACTCCCGGAACGTGCCAAACTGACAACGAGACAAGGAATCAGCCACAGAATTAAGCACCCCAGGCACGTGACGCGCCGAGTCGTGCACATTCATTTCTAAGCAGCGCAACACCAGATGCCTAAGCAGCGACACCACCGAAGGGAACTTTGCAGATTGGGAATTGATAACGAACACCACAGCACTGTTATCACAATGAAAGCACACCTTTCGGTCCCGAAATTCGCCCCCCCATAACTCCACTGCAACTATAATCGGGAACAATTCCAACAACGCTAAGTTCGCCACCAATCCCGCCTCCACCCAATCAGCGGGCCAAGCCCCTGCACACCAACGCCCCTGAAAATAAGCCCCAAACCTACTGACCCCGCCGCGTCAGTATGCAAATTCAACTCCTCACTAGAAATAACAAAAGCAAGCCATAACGAACGCCCGTTAAACCGACCCAGAAAATCATCCCAAACCACCAAGTCCGCCCTCACCTCAGCAGTAAGCCGCACGAAGTGATGAGGCGACCGCACCCCCGCCGTCAGCGCAGCCAACCGTCGACAAAAAACTCGCCCCATCGGCATGATGCGACAGGAGAAGTTCAATTTACCCAGCAATGACTGCACTTCCCGCAGCCGAACCTTCCGGACCCCCTGGAACCTACGAACAGTCAGCCGCAGGTCCTCCAGTTTATCCCCCGGCAACCTGGATTCCATCAGCACTGAATCAAGTTCAATGCTCAAAAACTTTATCACTGACACCGGACCCTCCGTCTTGTCGGGGGCCAGAGGGACCCTGAACAAACCCACCACCCGCTCGACCGTACGAAACAACACCAAGCAGTCCGACGAATCCCCAGACCCGACACAGAGGAAATCATCTAAATAATGAATGATTGACGCCAAACCAGACAAGTCCTTGACCACCCACTCCAGAAAAGAACTGAAAGCTTCAAAATAAGCACAAGAGATGGAACAGCCCATAGGCAAACAACAGTCTACATAAAACTGGTCCTCCCACATGGATCCCAACAAATGGAAGCTCTCAGGGTGAACAGGTAAAAGCCAAAATGCCGCCTCTATATCCGTCTTAGCCAGGACCCGCCCGACGCACCAACACCACCGCCTTCTCCAATGAAGCATAGGAGACGGAGGACAGGGAAGGATCAATCCCATCATTAACCGACGCCCCAGTCGGGAAGGAAAGGTGATGAATAAGGCGGAACTGAGAGGGTTCACGCTTGGGGACCACACCCAAAGGTGAAATCCGTAAATGAGGCCAGGGAGGGGCCGAGAAGGGCCCCGCCATGCGCCCTAAACCCACCTCCTTCATCAACTTTGCCCCCACAACCTCAGGGTGATCCCTAGCTGATTTAAGGTTTCCAGGGCGAAAAACAGGAGCTAACGCATCAAAAGGAATACAGAAACCCTCCCCAAAACCCTCCGCTAACAACCGTGCTGCCACCCGATCGGGGTATCTACTTAGAAAAGGAAGCATTACTGCGACCTTCACCGGCGTCTTCCCTTTTTTTCAACAACATCTCCTCCCTCGCTTAAAGCAACCTGAACACTCATGTTTGAAGCGGCAGGAAACACCGAATTTACACTGCCCTTTGTTGAACAACCAACAGTACCCCTTTTTCTGAGAAGCCGAGGATCCGGTTGCAAAGCCCGAACCCCCGCGAAAGGACGGTGCCGCAGGCGCCGACATCAGCCGCATCCACAAGGAGATGTCCTTGTGATCCCACCGCAGGCCCAGACACACCGCCTTACGCTGCCGGAACTGCTCGTCGTATCGGAGCCACGCTACCCCGCCGTACACTTGGTGCGCCTCCCCAATAGAGTCCATGTAGCCAAAAAGAGCTGAGCAGTGCTCGGGCTCCTTTTCCCCAATTACGCTCGCCAATATGGCAAACGCCTGCAGCCAATTGACGAACGTACGCGGGATTAAATGGTAGCGACGCTTCTCCTCGTCCTCCTTCTTGCTGTCACTAGGCTTAACCTTGTCCAAATTAAATTTGTCCAGAGGGAGCAGGGAAAAAATTTCCACATACTCCCCTTTCCAAATTTTTTCCCGCATTCCCCAAGTGGGCCCTCGAAGCATATGTAAACCTCCCCCTTCGCTCGGTCATCTAGACGCACTATATCCACCGCCTTCTCCTTTTCCTTACCCTTGGCCCCCGCCGCCGCATCCGAACCCTCAGGGGCCCCGCCTGGATGGGCTCCGCAGGCACCGACGCAACCTCCCCCCAGCGGGCCAGCAATAGGAACTACCGGTACCGCCGTCCCCCCAGACCCTGGGGAAACACTCGCGTCCGCGCCCACCCAAGCTCCTGCAGGCCCCGCGGCCCCAGGCCGTTCGCCCACCAATTGCTGG
Organism: Leptodactylus fallax; assembly: GCA_947044405.1. NCBI lineage: Eukaryota > Metazoa > Chordata > Amphibia > Anura > Leptodactylidae > Leptodactylus > Leptodactylus fallax. The sequence continues at coordinate 1,029,570 of CAMRHE010000322.1, forward strand.
AGCAGACCTAGCAACCGGCCCCATACTGCCCCCTCCGCAGATGACCCCCCCCAGGGACTCTACCCCCGGACCCCCCAGGCCCTAATACCGCAGCGCCCGACACGTTCGCCCCAGAGCCCCCACCCATAGGAGAAGAAAGAAACCCCATCTGCTCACCAGGCTGCATCGGGGGGCGCCCCAGATCAGCCGCCACCGGTCCCGCATCCTCAGGGGGTTCATCCACGCCGTCCGGAGAACATTGGCCCTCTTCAGCGCTGGAGCCACCAGCGCCCGCGCCAAGAGGTGATGCAGTCCCCGCAGTGCAGCGCACCCGCCGCCCCCGCCGGAGAACTGCTGACGCTGTCTTCGGCCGGCCTCTTCTGGCCCAGGCCCGACCCACTGCGACAAGAAGGCCCGGCTGTGCCGGAAGTACCGGCTGCGTCACTTCCGGCACGCTCGTTTGCGGCAGCAGAGAGGAGGCCAGGGAGCGCGCCCCACCCGCTGACGTCACACGCTGGGCACGCCCCCCAGCCAAAGCTCGGGAAGCTGCCGCGTGGGTCCTGGAGGACGAAGAGGAGGTAGGAGGCGTGGTAACCGGGCCTCCCTCTGGACGACTGCAGCCTCCTCGAGAATTCCTCCCAACGGCTGGGTGTTCTCCAACGGAGCTGGCTTGGGCGCCCGTGGCCGGAGGGTCCCTCCTGGGGCTCCTAGAACACTGCCGCGTCGCCCGCCCCTGTTCAGGAGAGTAACGCTCCAGCGGCCGGGACCGCCGAGCGCGTGGCGAAAGGACCAGGGCAGAAGTGCTCTGGCCAGGGGGCACCCGGACCGCCGCAATGAGATCCTCCACGACCTGCTCGCCATGGACCACCGCCGCCGCCCGAAGGAGAGACCACAAGGCTTCCAGATTGGCCATGGTGAGTAGTGTATACGGTCCACTTCCTTACTCTGCCACTTTCTGATTGACCCTTAGCTCACCCTAGCGACCCTTTTTAACACCTAAGATCCCACCCCCATTTTTCCCGCTCAAACTCTTCTATTGCTTAACCCCTTCGTTCCTTAATCCTCCCCCCAGTCATGTAGTCCCTATCCCCTGGTGTCTAGGGCCTTCTCTTTATTCAGAAATTCATTCAGTGTTCCCACCAGGGGCACCATCACTGCCAGGTAATTCAGAAGGCTGAATAGAGGACGCAATAACATCTTTATTTTGGGATTTTATGATAACTAGCATGGACCTAGGCGGTTTTGCCCTGAAACTTCACTGATGTGTGCATGGTAAACTGCACTTGGTACGGACCATCAAACCTAGGCTTTAGACTTTCTAATGTGCCCAGTCTCCTATACGCAGAGCTTCTGCAGTTTCTTATGAATCTGGATCAGAGATGGAAGAAAATACATATTTATGAGCATTTATCAATTTGGTTTGCAAAAACTCCAACATAAATGGTTAAATCCCCATGGAACCCTTGTATTTCTGTTGGGGGTGGTGCTTACAGGATAAAGAGTCAGGAAAAACATCCTTTCCAAGGCTTATGTATCTCTTTCATAGCCTGAATTTTCAACTTAAGGGTTCCTTTCCACTTTACCAATACTCTGGAACAGAGGCGTAGATAGGGGTTCAGTACAGGGGGGGGCGAACACTTTCAAGTGGGCCCCCAACTCAGGTATACCAACACTATCACTATACGGTGACCATATAGTGGTAGATAGTGGTTCTACACAGGTCTGTGAAGATCAGTTAGGTAAGTACAGTACAGGAACAATGTTGTAACTTACAGGTGACATCTCTGACTGTTTACACTTATCGTCTCTTCCATCTGGACTGTTATGACCACTTCTTCCAGCTGTGACTGTAAAGTTTGTAACACAGACATCTTTGGCTCCTCACTTTTCCTGGCACCAGACCCACATTGTCCTCAACTACATAAAATCTCCATCCTGCTACTACCCCAATTATAAAATATATAATATAAAATCCCCTGGAAATGAATAATACCCCCATGTGCCTTTTTAATTTAATAATGCTCCTATGTACCCCATGTATTTAATAGTGCCACTCAATGAATAATTCTCCCTAATTAATAATGCCCTCTGTACCCCTTAAATCAATAATGCCCTGAGTGCCACCTAAAATTAATATTGCCCAATTCCCCTATTATTAATTATACCCTCTTATGTCTCCTTGTATAAATTATGCCCTTTTAGATAAATTCCACTTGGGGACCCGAAAAACGGAAACCGAGCGCTAGTGTGAACCCATCCTTACCTGTCCCCAGTGCTCTGGTGTCTGCTGCCACTGTCTGTTCAGACACGTGCCATACGTGACTGCTGAGGCCATCAGTGGCCTCAGCGTTGGCAGTAAAGGACCCAGTCATGTATATGAGTGACATCACAGAGTTCTTTCCAGCCACCGCTCATGCCAATCACGTGCAGTGCAGGACTTGTGGCAGGGAAGCGGTGTGCGTGTGCCTCGACAGACAGCAGCAGAGGGCTGCGGACGTCGATAGCCAGGGGACAAGTGAGTATTTTTTTAATGTTTCACCTTCCCCCCTCCTCTCCAATTTGCCCAATACAATCCTTACCAGTAAACTTTATTATTCCCTAGAAAACCCCTTTAATACTGACCCAATGCCCTCTAATATTATCTCCCCTTACATTCATACAGACCCCACTGACCTTTCTCTATAATTTATATCCTCTTTTATTAAAGCCCCCTAAAACCCCTTATATTAGTTATGGCCTCTTATCTTCCTAAATTCCCAATGCTCTCAATGACCTCTTATATGTATTACAACCCCCATCCCCCCACCACCAATTAAAATGCCCAAAGTGAGTTAAAAAAAAAAAAGTTGATGATGCTCACCTACCTCCGATCCCCCGAAGAGGAGCCTCCGCCGCCGCCACTGCCGCTGCTTACTGAAACAGCAGGACTTCTGCGTCCTGGCGCGTACAGCTCAGGACAGTGACATCAAAGCGTAGACTTCTGTGCCAGGACGCAGGCATCTTAGGGCAGATCGCAGGCCACAGGCCTGAAGTGGCTTGGGCCTATGAGCTACTTAATAGCAGAGAAGTAAGCCAGAGGCAGTTGATGTGTGATGGTAACCTGTGTTGCGGCGGCCCCGAGGTGGGCCCCCAAGAGTCAGTGGGCCCAGGACCACCCCCCCCCCCCGGCCCCCCACTAGCTACGCCTCTGCTCTGGGAGTGACATTGTGTGTGGAAGCCCCAAAAGTTTGTAGCCAACCCATGAAATCTTTTTCACATGGTCTTGTTTTGCAATGCAATATGTTATTTAGTTATTTGAAAGGTCTCATGAGCAATCTGGATTTGTTTTGATTTTTTTGTTTCAGGTACAGTATTTTAAAGTTAGGTAGTGAAGCTGAAATATGGAAATGGAGAAGTTGGCAAAGCGAGCAGTCATTCAATACTTTCTGAAAAAAGGACTGACACCACAGGAAATTCGCAAGGACATGGCACATTGCAGAATGTGTGGGCATATCAGTGGAGAGGGTTGCCATATCCTAACACAGCTGCTGAACATGCACAAAGTTTCAGCCCAATGGGTGCTAAGACTTTTGACTTTAGAGAACAAACGTCTGAGAGAACTTCGCTCTGCGGAAAATGTGCAACTGTTTGAAGCTGATATTCAACTTTTCCTGCAGAGATTTGTTACAATGGATGAGTCAAAATGAGCCTCGATACAGTGGAAATATCCCACCCCCCACGCCCCAAAAAGGCAAAGGTGGTTCCATCCGCTGGCAAGGTGATGGCATCAGTGTTCTGGGATCTAAGGATGTCATGCTTCGGGAATTCCTCCAGAAAGGTCAAACCATCAATGGGGAATATTATGCAGCTCAGATTCATCGTCTGATGTCAGCAAATAAGGAAAAATGGTGAGGGATGCTCCGTAAAGGAGTATAGTTTCACCAGGACAATACACCAGTTCACACATCAGCTGTTGCAATGGCTGCAATTCACTCCTGTGGTTTCAAGCTGCAGCATCCCAGAGGCTGCTGCTTTAATCTGTTTGTCTTTTGTGCCTCTGGACTTTATTGGTATGTTCCATCTTCTGTGTTAAGTGTCACTGTTTGCAGCTTTTCACTGTTGTTTCTCCTCTGCAGTGTTCAAACCTAGCCTTGGTTTAGCCCTGGCCTATCACAGGCCACTGGGCGGGGTTGTGGGAGACTCCGTTGGCCTGAGTTGAGTCTAGTCAGTTCATTGTGAGCAGTGGAACAGTGAGGGTGTGCAGAGAGTTCCTGCCCCCACAAGCTGGACTGAGGCCAACGGTCAGTCATCATAGCCTCCAGGCGGAGTATTGTCGGCCCCAGAGACAGCCAAGAGTACTGGTTCGGCTGTCCATCATTTTGGATCTTTCCGGTGCCGTGCCAGGAGGAACAGGAGAGGACCCTGACAAGAGGATCATGTCGGGCCTAGTCTTCAGGTAACGAGAACTCTGTCAGGCCTCCCTGTACCACCACTCTCCCTATCATCCATCTCTAGGAGAGGCACGAGAGGAGGACTGTGATAGTTAACCCTGGGCTCCCTGCTAGAACCAAGGCTGGGGAATTAGACACTGTACTACTATCCCCATTTGGAAGCTGCCATTTTGCTATTACCAGTTGTAGTAATAAACTGTTTCCTGGTTCAACTGTTAACATTGGCTGCCTGAGTCATGCCTGCTATAACATCAGGGCCCTTCCGACCTACACCACACCAGCTCAGAGAGGTCCCCTCTCCAACTGGAAGCACCCCGGGAAAAAGAACTACTACCACCACCATCCGGTAGTGCTGCAGGACCCCCCTTGACTTTGTCCGGCCCAGGAGTGGGACTGGAGTAGTCGGTGAGTGTGCTCGCCCTAGTAGGTGGCACACCCTCGGCCACTACAACTCTCATCCTCCGATCTCCTCCATCGGGGCTGTGTCACAACTGCTTCAGCACCCACCCTATTCCCCTGATTTGGCTTCCTCGGACTACCACCTATTCCCACAGATGAAAAGGCACCTTGGTGGAAGTCATTTTCCTTCTGATGAAGCCATCATGAATGCCTCATCCCCATCTGGGGTTTTCTAATTTGTATGGATTTGAATCTTTGTGATAGCCACCTTTTTTGGTAGCTCTAGGGCTTTAATATTCAGCTAAACATTCAGCATTTTTTGATTAGTTTGCCCGAGGACCCAAAAAAGTCTTATAAATGTGGGGAATCTTCAAAGACATTCTTGAAGTCTACATACATTTGCAGTCTTATTTTCAGTCTTTGTAGAATCTGGAATCATCTATGAAAATACTCAAAATCTATGTTAGGAATGGGGTCTTCTTTTACATTTTCTAAACCTTGTGTTTCTCTGTTCATACATTTTAGACAGTCATATGCCATTTCAAATTGTTCCTGTTTTGGGGCAAGCTCAAAATCCTATCTGCTATAACAGTATTATTTTCCTGCAAACATCACATGCTACAAAAATTCCCCAAAATTATCTGCAAATATATCCACAGCAGTGGTAAATACTCACTGTTCCCTTGTGCATCCTTTGCTTGGATTTATTGTACTTGCTGCTCCTTGTTATTTACATGCAGTGAATCTGTGAACAAAATACATTTCCCATTATTCTCTTGTCTGCTCTCACTTTCTGTGTACCCCTCCCTTCTTCACTCTCCCCTGCAATGAAATCACAGGTAATAAATCACTTTTTTTTTTTTTGGCAAAGTTTTGGATTTTTTAATAGCTTAAAACATATAAACTATATAAAGTTGGTATCGCCAGAATTGCACCAATCCAGAGAATACAACTGACATGCCATAAAAACAAAGCCTGTAAGAAAGTCACAAAAATGCAGTTTTTCTCCAATTCCATTCCCCATTCTGAATTTTTTTACAGCTTGCCAGTACATCGTGCAGAATATTAAATGGTACAATTTGTCCCACAAACATTAAGTCCTCATATGATGCTGTTAATGGAAAAATAAAAAAGTTATTGGGTTTGGAAGGTGGGGAGTCAAAAACTAAAAACAAAAAATCCCTGCGGCAGGAAGGGGTTAATTCACATAAACAAGTTCTTTTAATCCCTTAAGGGTTAAATGAAGTACTTTAAGGACCAGGCCTCATTTTTCAAAACTGACGTGTCATTTAATATGGCAATAACTTTGAGACGCTTTACTATGGCGGAAGCATGGTGCGCACACAGAAACCTTGCTTTGTGGGTATCAGCCGTATGTAACGGCTGACACTGTCCTCTAACACCCACGGTCGGAGCTGAGCTATGATGACAGGCGTTAACCCCTGAGATGCTGCGATTTTATTATATATTGGGGTCCTGATTGCCCCCCCCCCCCCCCTGCGACATTATCGAGGGGTGCCGCTGCTCCTATTCCACAGCCCGGGGTCTGAATAGTGACCCCGGGTTTGTCCCTATGTGTCTGCATGGGCTGACAGTCTCCTATACACTGCCCCCCTCATTGAAGGAGCGATCAGAATATCGCTGCTTCAATCCCCTCCCCCCTATTGAAGCTGTTATCAGAATATCACTGTTTCAATCCCCCCTAGAGTTGGTGCTATTATTATACTCTGGGGTCTTCTCACAACCTAGAGTATAATAATCAGAGGCCCAGGGAAAGTGATTAAAAATAACAAACACTTATACTCACCTTAACCTCACCTCTCCTGGGAATCTGGCTGCCTGACCGTCCTCCTTGCTCCTCTTCTTCCTTCCGAATGAAGTTCTGCTCCCCAGACGTCACTGCTGGGGCCTGCTATTGAGCCTCAGTGGTCCTCTTGGGGCGTGGTGATGTAATTACGCCGGCGCCAACATCATTACGCCCAATCACAGGACCAAGCAGTAAGGCCTGGGGAGGAAGAGCTCCGGAGTTACTGCTGAGCCCAGGACAGGTGAGTATCAGATTTTTTTTATTTTTAATCACTGGGTGGGGTGCCAAGGGGGACAGGCACCCGATCGGAAATGTGCGATTCGATACATCGAAGTGTAAGGAAATCCGGAATCGATGCGAATTGAAGAGTTCCTGAAATTCGGATCAAATTCCACTTCGTCAGCTTCGATTCGCTCATCTCTAATTATAAAGGTTACAAAAGTGTAACAGCGATTTTCCAGATTTACAAGAACATTTCTCATTTTTTAGGGACCTCTTAAGTTCTGAAAGGGATTATAAAGGCCTATATATTAGAACCCCCCCCCCCCCCCCCCAAATTACCCTATTTTCAAAACTACACCCCTCAAATAATTCAAAACAGCATTTTAAGCATTTCACGGGAATAAAAACAATATGGAGGTGAAATAATACATTCATTTAGCCCTAAAATTAACACATTCACAAGGGGTTAAAGGAGAAAATGCATCTCACAGTTTGTTAAGCAATTTCTCCCGAGCACTGAATTACCCCACATGTGGGTGTAAACTGATGTTTGGGCACACGGCAAAGCGCAGAATTGAGGGACCAAACCTGTGTGTTTGAAAAGCAGATTTTGCTGGAATAGTTTTAGATGTCGTGTCTCATTTGCAGAGCCCCTAGAGCAGTGATGGCGAACCTTTTAGAGACCGAGTGCCAAAACTGCAACCCAAAACCCACAAAATTATCGCAAAGTGCTAACACAGCAATTTAACCTTAAATTAACCAGGATCTTTTTTTATATTGACCGTGCAATGTTATTACAGCCTGTAATAATATCACAGGTCTGCTATAAAACAGATACTATGTGATATAAATAGTGAAGGGCCCCCACACAGTACAATGCGCTCTGAAGTGGCCCCCAGACAGTACAATTAGCTTCAAAGTGGCCTCCAGACAGTATTATATGCTCCAGAATTGCCCCCACACAGTATTATATGCTCCACAGTGGCCCCCACTCAGTATTATATGCTCCAGAATTGCCCCCACACAGTATTATATGCTCCATAGTGGCCCCCACTCAGTATTATATGCTCCACAGTGGCCCCCACTCAGTATTATATGCTCCACAGTGGCCCCCACTCAGTATTATATGCTCCACAGTGGTCCCCACTCAGTATTATATGCTCCACAGTGGCCCCCACTCAGTATTATATGCTTCACATTGGCCCCCACTCAGTATTATATGCTCCAGAGTGGCCCCCACTGCTTCACATTAAGCCTCCCCACACAGTATTAGATGCTTCACAGTGGGCCCACACACAGTAGTATATGCTCTACAGTAGGCTCCCACACAGTAGTATATGTTTCACAGTGTCCCCCATACAGTAGTATATGCTTCAGTGTCCCCCACACAGTATTAGATGCTTCACAGTGTCCCCCATACAGTAGTATATGCTTAAGTGTCCCCCATACATTAGTATATGCTCCACAGTAGGCCCCCACACAGTAGTTTATGTTACTTACCTAGTCGCACGAAGAGCTGCAGTCCCAGGAAGAGCGTCCTTTTTCTTCTGATCGCAGGCGCTGATGACTTACATCATCGCGCCTGTGTCGGGGCAGAGGTCACACTCTACAATCAGTGTAAGCCGCGGACCGCGGCCTACACTGACAGCTTTCATCAGTACGTACATATAGCTGAAAGAAGCGATCGCTCACTAACGGGGAATCCTGTACCAGATTCCCCATTAGTGAGCGATCATGGCGACGGCACGCGTGCCAACTGAGAGGGCTCTGCGTGCCCTCTCTGGCATGCGTGCCATAGGTTCGCCATCACGGCCCTAGAGTACCAAAACAACAAAAACCTTCCAAAAGTGGGTATAGTGAGCATTTTGACCCCACAACTGTTTCAAATATTTTATTAACATCGGGACATGAAAATGAAAAATTAAATTTTTTCCAATAAACCGTCAATTTATCCCCAAATTTTTAATTTTCACAAGAGGATAAAGGAGAATTATCTCTCCAAAGTTCATTATACAATTTTTACTGAACACGGGAATACCCCTTATGTAGTCGTAAAACTGCTGTATGAGTACATGGCAGGGCTCAGGATGGATAGAGCGCTATTTGGCTTTCAGAGGGCAGATTTTGCTGCAATAGTTTTCAGGTGTCATGTCACATTTGCAGAGCCCCTAAAGTACCAGTACAATGGAATCCCCCCAAAAGTAACCCCATTTTAGAAACTATACCCCTCAAAGAATTTCCCAAGGGGTATTATCATTTTGAGCCCAAGAGCGTGAAATTCACGAAAAAGTGACCCTATTATGTAGAGGCAATTTTAGGGTCTCTTCAAACATGACATGGTGTCCAAAACCAACAATCTAAATCTGCTCTTCAAAAGCACATAGTGCTCCTTTACATCTGCACCCTGTTGTGTGGCCAAACGGCAGTTTATGCCCACATTCATGAGACTGTTGTACCCATAAAGTACTTAACAATGTCATATGTGGGTATAAACTGATGTTTGGGCACAGCCGGGTATAGAAGGGAAGGAGCACTATTTTGGTTTTTGGAGCACAGTTTGGTTTTTGGATGTCATGCCACTTTTGCAGAGCCCCTGAATTGCCAGTAAAGTGGAATCCACAGACATCTGACTCCATTTTGGAAACTACACCCCTCAAGGGATTTATCAAGTGGCATAGTGAGCATTTTTAACAATTGATTGTTGCATTAATTTAATTTCCAAAAATGAATGAGCAGCTGATAATGAAAAGTGAACATTACAATTTTTTCAGAGATACACCATTTTAGTGCCCAATATGTTGTGCCCAGCTTGTGTCAGCAGATACACACACTCCAAAAACTGTTAAGTATCCCGCTCACAACAGCTTTTGTAGCCTTCATCACTGATACAAGCCGGGCACAACATATTACACACTGAAATACGTGTTCGTGGAAAAATTGTCATTTTCACCTTTCATCATCAACTGCGTATTCATTTCTGGAAAATAAATTATAGCATCACTTGGGGGTTAATAGTGCTCACTGTACCCCTGGATAAATTCCTTGAGAGGTGTAGTTTTCAAAATGGAGTCACATGTCAGGGAATTCCACTTTACTGGCATTTGCAAAAGTGTCATGATGTCCAAAAACCAAACCATCTAAATCTGTTCTTCAAATATCCCATGGCACTTATTCCCTTCTGTGCCTGGCTGTGCCTAAACAGTAGTTTATACCCACATTTGACATTAAGTACGTTATCTTGGGTAGAGCATTGTCATACATGTGGGCATAACAGCAGGGCACAGAAGGGAAAGAGTGCTATGTGGCTTTTGGAGAACAGATTTAGATGTTTGGTATCTGGATACCATGTCATGTTTTCAAAGCCTCTAAGGCACCAGTAAAGTGGAATCCCCCAGGGTGTGACTTCATTTTGAAAACTGCACCCCTCAAAGAATTGATCAAGGGGTGTAGTGAGCATTAGTTTCTCATACGTGAATGCACAGCGGATGGTGAAAAGTGAGTATGTAAGCTGTGTACCAAATTCCCTATTATTTCCCCAGTAGCTTCTATGATAAGGGGGATCATTCTGGGGGTCACTTCTAGTTTCTTTTCTCTCATAAGCTCTAAGTCTCCAGCTTATACATTCCCTTCCGGCCACAGCCACTTGTGTTCTAATGATTTGGCGATTTATGGGGTTTTTGTCTTTATAATGTGCAAGCTATATATTTTTTTTTTATTTTTTCTGGTGATGTAACCATATGAGGGCTGTTTTTGTGCAGGATTAGATGCATTTTTTAATGACACCATGGGAGAGGGCCTTTCTGGCCAGCCAGTTTATAAACCCTGGACAACAGATGTCAAAGGAGGGAGAGAGGGCTAATGACCCTCAGCTCAACCCCAGACACCCATCTTTCCCCAGCTAGGAAGACATCCCTCTTTCCTCAGATCCTGTACTGTGTTGAGAGGAGGGGGGCTACCTGGAAGGGAAATGTGACTGGACACTAGCCTTATACTGAGAGGAAGAATTAGATTCTTTGGTCACTCAGCAAGGAGGCAGCTATGGGTTAACTGGGGTGTCCCTTCTGCACAAGAAGACCCTCTACACTTGTTCTATCCTGGCAAGCTGTAAAGATTCATGCTCTGTAACTTGCTTAAGGAAGTGACCTGAGGCCTAACACATGGAGGCTCAGAGAACCAGAATACCACTTGTTCTGGGTAATAACTTTCTCTTTTAATCCCATTTTATTTTCTGTACTGTATTGTGCTTTTATACAACCTAAAACATGGTGTAAACGATAATGGGCATATATCACATCACGTAGTAAACCTACATTGCCCAAAACAGAAAATGAAACAAACCTCCATATATAGGTGTGTCTAAAATACCAATATACAACACAACAAACCAGAAAGAATGGAAAGGACACTCAGTGTACAAAAACAAATGTATAAAAATTATAAATTTATTAGTCCATTAAAAACTACATATATGACAAAAATATATATAAGAAGACAATGCAAAAGGTGTCAGACAAAGGGCATAGACCATATAGTGGTGAAAAAAAGTATTTAGTCAGCCACCAATTGTGCAAGTTCTCCCACTTAAAAAGATGAGGCCGGCCTGTAATTGTCATCATAGGTAGACCTCAACTATGAGAGACAAAATGAGAAAACAAATCCAGAAAATCACATTGTCTGATTTTTAAAGAATTTATTTGCAAATTATGGTGGAAAATAAGTATTTGTAAGTTTCTTCTAATTCAAATAGATACGGTGAACATCTTGAAAAATATATACAGTGGTGGCCAAAAGTATTGGCACCCCTGCAATTCTGTCAGATAATACTCAATTTCTTCCAGAAAATGATTGCAATCACAAATGCTTTGGTAATAATATCTTCATTTATTTTGCTTGCAATGAAAAAAACACAAAAGAGAATGAAAAAAAGTCAAATCATTGATCATTTTACACAAAACTCCAAAAATGGGCCGGACAAAAGTATTGGCACCCTCAGCCTAATACTTGGTAGCACAACCTTTAGACAAAATAACTGCGAGCAACCGCTTCCGGTAACCATCAATGAGTTTCTTACAATGCTCTGCTGGAATTTTAGACCATTCTTCTTTGGCAAATTTCTCCAGGTCCCTGAGATTTGAAGGGTGCCTTATCCAAACTGCCATTTTGAGATCTCTCCACAGGTGTTCTATGGGATTCAGGTCTGGACTCATTGCTGGCCACTTTAGAAGTCTCCAGTGCTTTCTCTCAAACCATTTTCTAGTGCTTTTTGAAGTGTGTTTTGGGTCATTGTCCTGCTGGAAGACCCATGACCTCTGAGGGAGACCCAGCTTTCTCACACTAGGCCCTACATTATGCTGCAAAATTTGTTGGTAGTCTTCAGATTTCATAATGCCATGCACACGGTCAAGCAGTCCAGTGCCAGAGGCAGCAAAGCAACCCCAAAACATCAGGGAACCTCCGCCATGTTTGACTGTAGGAACCGTGTTCTTTTCTTTGAAGGCCTCTTTTTTTTTCCTGTAAACTCTATGTTGATGCCTTTTCCCAAAAAGCTCTACTTTTGTCTCATCTGACCAGAGAACATTCTTCCAAAAAGTTTTTGGCTTTCTCAGGTAAGTTTTGGCAAACTCCAGCCTGGCTTTTTTATGTCTCTGGGTCAGAAGTGGGGTCTTCCTGGGTATCCTACCACAGAGTCCCATTTCATTCAGACGCCGACGGATAGTACGGGTTGACACTGTTGTACCCTCGGACTGCAGGGCAGCTAGAACTTGTTTGGATGTTAGTCGAGGTTCTTTAGCCACCATCCGCACAATCTTTCGTTGAAATCTCTCGTCAATTTTTCTTTTCCGTCCACATCTAGGGAGGTTAGCCACAGTGCCATGGGCTTTAAACTTCTTGATGACACTGCACACAGTAGACACAGGAACATTCAGGTCTTTGGAGATGGACTTGTAGCCTTGAGATTGCTCATGCTTCCTCACAATTTTGCTTCTCAAGTCCTCGGACAGTTCTTTGGTCTTCTTTCTTTTCTCCATGCTCAATGTGGTACACACAAGGACACAGGACAGAGGTTGAGTCAACTTTAATCCATTTCAACTGGCTGCAAGTGTGATTTAGTTATTGCCACCACCTGTTATGTGCCACAGGTAAGTAACAGGTGCTGTTAATTACACAAATTAGAGAAGCATCACATGATTTTTCAAAGGGTGCCAATACTTTTGTCCACCCCCTTTTTTATGTTTGGTGTGGAATTATATCCAATTTGGCTTTTTGACAATTCTTTTTGTGGTTTTCCATTGAAGACAAATTAAATGAAGATATTATTACCAAAGCATTTGTGATTGCAATCATTTTCTGGAAGAAATTGAGTATTATCTGACAGAATTGCAGGGGTGCCAATACTTTTGGCTATCACTGTATATATCACAATGCGCAAGTTAACATATTTTGGTCACATTTGGCCCCAAAAAATAGCAATAAAAAGTGATCAAAAAATGATACAAACCAAACATTGATACCAATAAAAAGTACAACTTGTCCCACAAATAAAGGTCCCTGACATATGTCCGTCAACAAAACTTTAAAAATGTTATAGGTTGTCAGAATACGGTACCCTAAGAAAAGCATTAATTCTGAAAAGATGAAGTTTTATTTGTAAAGTGGTAAAACTTAAAGGGGTTGTCTGGGATAAAAAAACATTTTGACATTGAACTAAACACCCCCCCATCTACTTTATGAATTACTTTAATTAGCAAAAATTTATATTTACCATTATTGCTGGGGCGGTCACGTGACTGCCCCTGGTACATCTTCATAGTATCCTGTGATGCTCCGTTTCGCCGTTTTCGGAGATGGGGGTCACATACTATATCCCCCCCTCCTTCTCTTCCCAGTCTCCACCCCTCACAGACAATCCGCATAACAAGGTATGATATCACATAAGGGATAAACTCCCAGAAAAGTATGCGCCAAATCAGAGGGAGGGAAGAAGGGAAAGGCAGAAGAGCAGAGAGGGGAGAACAGAAGCGAGAAAGGTAAAGGAGAAATGAAGGAGAGGACAGGAGGGAGTAGAGAGAGGAAGAAGAAAAAAAAAAAAAGGGGGGGATGAGGAAGAAAGAAGATGGGACCAGGAGGTCCAGCAACCCTGCCACAGGAAGTACCGCTCACGGATTCCAGTTCGACGCACCAGGTCCCTGTAATTCTGCGAACCCTGGAAGAGAATCTCAGGCATCAATGATGGACTCATGTGTGTCCCTGAGGCACGCAGTAAGGTCCTCCATACCATGGATGTCCTCCACTTTACGGATCCAATATAGGAGAGATGGTGGAGTGGAGGACTTCCATAGCGCTGGGATGCAGGCCCGAGCTGCATTGGCCAGATGCTTCAAAGAGGACTTACGATAAGCCCGGAGGAAGAAGTCAGAGAGATGAAGCAGGTAGAAGGCAGGTATTTTAAGGGGGGGGAGGGGTAACCTGATAGACCTTACAGATAGTCCAGTGTACCCATCCTAGAAGTCCCTCAGCCCCACACACTCCCAGAAGATGTGTAGCAGTGTCCCCTCCTCCGTGCCACATCGCCAGCACCTCAGGGAAGCAGATGGGAAAATCCTATGCAGCTTAGAAGGGACATTATACCATCTAGTTAAGAGTTTGTAACACGCTTCTTGGTATCTGCTCGCAACGGAACTCCTGTGAACAAATGTGGAGATCAGTCTCCCACTTCATCAGGAAGGCAGGTCTGTGACCCTGAGGAGGGGAAACCAGCAGCAGGTAAAAGTCCAATAAGGAGTGCCTGACCGGGCCAGACCCAGAACAGGTTCTCTCAAATTGTGTGAGGAATCGGTCAAATCCCGGGGAGTCTGGAAGCGAAGAGAGGAAGTGAGTGAGCTGAAGGACTCTCCACGGACCCAGCGGAGGGAGGTCCGGTGCATTAAGTAAGTCTCTCTGAGATAACCAGTGTCCAGCAGAGCGAAAATACACTGCTCTGTGTCTGCCTGCTTCACGCCACTGTCAGAAGGTCCCGGGAGAGAAGCCAGCAGGAAAGGCCATATTACTCAGTATTGGAAAAATCGGGGACGGGGAGGCAGAGATCGGTTCTCTAGGGAATAGGGTCTTACAGGCTTGAAACGTAGGCCCATGTTTTGCCAAGGGAAAAGATTCTTTGGATTCCGTGTAATAGAATAAAGTTATAGAATAAAACACTAGACTATCAACAATAG
This sequence comes from Leptodactylus fallax, assembly GCA_947044405.1. Taxonomy (NCBI): domain Eukaryota; kingdom Metazoa; phylum Chordata; class Amphibia; order Anura; family Leptodactylidae; genus Leptodactylus; species Leptodactylus fallax. Next base: position 1,044,620 of record CAMRHE010000322.1, read on the forward strand.
CTTAACATTTTATTAAGAAGAGTATAAGAAGATAGCAAAAGGTAACATTTTACTGAGAAGAGTATAAGAAGATATCAAAAGGTCTTACAACAAGGAAAAGTATAACAGATATTAGAAGGTATATCAAATCAACCCTTGCAATAAAGCAAGGTATAATCAAATATCAAAGTCAATCAAACTGTGATATAATTAAATCAACACTTCCAACACTTAAAAGTATCAGAAGGTATATCAAATCAACCCTTGCAATAAAGCAAGGTAAAATCAAATATCAAAGTCAATCAAACCGTGATATAATCAAAACTTACAACACTGCCAAGCTTCATTGATGAATTCCGATAAGGGTATCTGCAGGAAGTATCACCCAGCCATGTGACAGGTCTCATGCAGCATCAGGCGTCCCCAATGATCTGCTATCAAGATTGCAACCACGGCTGGGGGATATCATCCGTCTTTTATACCCTTTATGTGCGTCATAGAGTGGGCGGTTACAGAGGTGTATACACCTCTGTAAGGCTTTACTCGTTTCCAAGCTCACATTCCTGTGAAAAGGGCCAACTCCCACAGGAATATGTCTCGTGACACGTACGCTTCAAACAGAGTTAATCTTTAAGCTGGCTTCTAAGTCTATTGTAGACATTAGCTCATACAACGTTAAACTTTAAGCTCGTTTTATATCCATGTAAACACTAGCTCAAACAGAGTTGAACCTTTGAGCTGATTTTTAAGTCTATTGTAGACATTAAGTACAAACAGAGTTTGAACTTTGATCTGGCTTTCTGTCTATCTAGACACTATCTCATACAGAGTTGAAATTAAGGTTACTATGACCTGGCTTCTATAATAGCTTATCATGGGCAACTATTTTATCAAGGGCAGCTATTTTGCATTACATTCCACCCTAGACAGGTCAAGTAACCTTATATGCACCATAAGCCACTTTTATTGTTGGGTGCCTAGTGGGTTTTAACATAGTGTATAAGGATGGAATACATTGTAGACAGCAACAGCTCATAATTAAAAGAGTTATTATACAAAGGATGACTCCGACAATTTGTCGAAGATATCCGAAATTGGGTAGGAAGGCTAATAGCCAATCCCACCACCCTTGATTTACATCTTGTTTAATGTGAGTAATCATTTCCTGCAGTTGCTGCAACTTGTCATGAACATCTTCTGAATGATCAGACAGATTGAAGCAACACATTCCTGCAAAGCTGTTACATCCATAACCATGCTTAAGTAATAAGTAATCTATAGCAGCTCTATTCTGTAATATTGCTTTCTTATATGATTGTAAATCTAACAAAACATCCTTTATAATGGCACTAGTAATATTTATATTCTTTACCATAAAGCAAGCCATACGTGATATAGTTTTATGATTATATACTGTTAAGCCTGGTATTCCTACCCGTGATACAGTCATACTTATATATACACATGTTCTGATGTTTGCACAAGCATAATAAGGACTTATCCAATCCACATGGAAATGTAGATCGGCTTCCTGTAAGTCAGTATCATTTAACTGAATTTGTAACAATTTAGTCCATACTGCAACAGAAGTTGTTACAGCGACCAAACAAGTTTCCAGGACATTGCTGGAATATGCATTTTTCAGGCAAAGGTCTGTCATATTCAGTACTCGAGCTAGGTACAGCCACATATTCTCTTTTGTTCTCCTCACTCCCCGATTTGGGCTGAGGGCTAACAAAATCCAAACCTGAGAGGGAACACAAATTACTCACGTAAATACACATTATTGGCTAGAGTGTACTGATATTGAGTTGTACCAGGAGTCATAGTAACTATCACATTGTCAGTCCCCTTTGCAATCACTTCAGCTGGTGTGGGAGGACCTTGTGGCTGTTTTACCCACACCTTGGCCCCATCTGAGTGTCCAAATTTCACCTAATTTTCTAATTTTCCAATATGTCACTGTCTGTTGATTCAGACCTGCTTTTAGGGGCATTACCTGCAGGTTTGGGGTAATCATTCGCATCAGCGGAGTCTCTTGCTCAGCTATTGGTCTATTATTCAATATGGTGACTGCTTCATTTAACACTTTCCTCCAATTTCCCCATGCCCCATCAGTTAGCTTTTGCAATTGTTGTTTTAACATCCCATTCATCAGCTCAATTAAGCCTGCAGCTTGGGGGTAATAGGGGATATGAAATATCCACTCTATATTGTGTTCTTGGGAAAATTGCTGTACTCTATTGTTTTTAAAATGGCTACCATTATCTGATTGCATTTGCAAAGGTATGCCATAATACAGCACTATATTTTCTAACAGGCGGATGGTGGAATTAGCATTGGCAAACTTACAGGGGTGTACTATCAGTACACCTGAGTATGTATCCACTGCTGTGCAGGCAGATTTACATCCTTGTGACTCAGTTAATGGTCCAATGAAGTCTATCTGCCAAATCTGGCCAGGCAATGTGCCTCGCAAGCTATGTCCCTTTACCACCCTGGGCACTACCCTGTGTTGTGAATGTTGACACACGGGACACTGTTATATTATTGTTTTTATAACCTCTAACCTGAGGGGAACACCTCTGATCTGTCCCCACTGGAAGGTGGCTTTTTGGCAATCTTTGATTGTTCATCAGCTATGCTGTTGTAAAGTCTGTCAAGAGAATTGACATTAGTATCAGCATCCACATGAAAAACAGTCACATTCTTTTTATGACATATTCCCCATATTTCACTGGTCCCTATTTTCCAATCATGAAAATGCCAGGTGGGCATCCAGTTTACCAACCCGTTTGCCACAGACCATGAATTGTTTTTGTGGCTCTGGGAATCTCAACAGGTTTCATTTTTAATTTCCCTATCAAAACAGGATTAATTTGCACAGATTTTACTCCAAAAGAATACTTACCATCAGGCAAATGTAACTGCATTCCCTTCACTATGTTTATACCAATGATATATTCAGGCACTGGAACTACAATTACACTGTACTGCCTAACAGGAAGGTTTCCTATTCTCAGCCAAATTTTCTTATTTGGGTTCCCATAAATGAGTGCAGCCTCCGCCCCCGTATCTACTAATGCGGTTACATTTTGTACATTTTTGTGTTTCCATTCAATTCTCAAATTTACATGGGGTCGGGCATCTACACGGTGGGCTTGGCTAATCTGTCAATCATATTGTTCCCGGGAAGAATCTCCCTGAAACATTCCTCCTCTCTCCTGTGCTTTGTGTTCTAATAACAATGCCTTCACCTCTTTGGATAAATCTGTGAATTCTGCAGAGGAAGGGGCTGTCTGCTCAGGGGAATCTTCCCAATCATCATCCCCCTCAGAATCACCTGGGTGGTCTTCATCAGTGGAGGAGAACACCGAGGCATCAGTTTGTGACAGGTCATAGTTAACCCCTGCACATGAGACTGCGAGGGCGACCCGTTTCTTATTAATTTTCCCTCTCCTCTTCTTATATTTATATTGAGCAATCCTAACCGCTGCTCGTTCAGCATAACTCTTGAACTGATCAACTTTATCATCTAAAATCTGCTTTTGACATCTATTCATAGTTTCCTGAGACTGGAGGGTTAACAATTGCTGTAACAACATCTGTTCCTCATTTTGCTGTCTGTAGGCAGATAGCAAAATCCACCCCCTCCTCCTCCTGCACATAGCAACATGTTCATTCTGTTTGTTCACCAACCCCCTTTCTAAACATTGCACTGGGCTGCCAGTTCCCAATTGATTTTTCCAATCCTCCCTCAGCCCCGTGAATTTAGCACATTCCTGAGCTGGAATCAAGTAAAGAGCCTGCTCCCAACCCGGAATAACATCAGGAGACACATTAGAACTAGCTTGTGTTTTACTCTTAAACATTTTATTCTATAAAATGGAATCCTGCCGACTACGCCAAAAATGTTTTGCCAAGGGAAAAGATTCTTTGGATTCCGTGTAATAGAATAAAGTTATAGAATAAAACACTAGACTATCAACAATAGCTTAACATTTTATTAAGAAGAGTATAAGAAGATAGCAAAAGGTAACATTTTACTGAGAAGAGTATAAGAAGATATCAAAAGGTCTTGCAACAAGGAAAAGTATAACAGATATTAGAAGGTATATCAAATCAACCCTTGCAATAAAGCAAGGTATAATCAAATATCAAAGTCAATCAAACTGTGATATAATTAAATCAACACTTCCAACACTTAAAAGTATCAGAAGGTATATCAAATCAACCCTTGCAATAAAGCAAGGTAAAATCAAATATCAAAGTCAATCAAACCGTGATATAATCAAAACTTACAACACTGCCAAGCTTCATTGATGAATTCCGATAAGGGTATCTGCAGGAAGTATCACCCAGCCATGTGACAGGTCTCATGCAGCATCAGGCGTCCCCAATGATCTGCTATCAAGATTGCAACCACGGCTGGGGGATATCATCCGTCTTTTATACCCTTTATGTGCGTCATAGAGTGGGCGGTTACAGAGGTGTATACACCTCTGTAAGGCTTTACTCGTTTCCAAGCTCACATTCCTGTGAAAAGGGCCAACTCCCACAGGAATATATGTCTCGTGACACGTACGCTTCAAACAGAGTTAATCTTTAAGCTGGCTTCTAAGTCTATTGTAGACATTAGCTCATACAACGTTAAACTTTAAGCTCGTTTTATATCCATGTAAACACTAGCTCAAACAGAGTTGAACCTTTGAGCTGATTTTTAAGTCTATTGTAGACATTAAGTTCAAACAGAGTTTGAACTTTGATCTGGCTTTCTGTCTATCTAGACACTATCTCATACAGAGTTGAAATTAAGGTTACTATGACCTGGCTTCTATAATAGCTTATCATGGGCAGCCATTTTATCAAGGGCAGCTATTTTGCATTACAGCCCATTAGTGGGATGAGATCTCAGGGCCCCGTTAGGGCGTGAATCCAGCCAGGGGAGCAAGTAAAGGAGAGTTCCCCAGAAGGCACGTTCCAAGGAGACCCACTGCTTGAAGGGGAGATGACAGCACCAATCCACCACCTGCTGTAGCTTCTAGGTCTTGTAGTACCTATGAGGGTCAGGGAGACCCAAGCCGCCCAATTGCTTCGGAAGAATAAAGGTCGAGCGAGCCAGTCTACACGGTTTATCCTGCCAGATGAAGTTAGTCAAATCACTATATAGCAGTTTAAAGAAGCAAGCTGGGAGCTGGATCAGGAGAGTTTGGAAAAGATAGAGTAAGTGGGGTAAGACATACATATTATAGATGGAACAGCGTCCAAACCGGGTGTAGGTTCCCTTGGACCATTGTTTCAGGTCCAATCTGATCACACAAAGGAGAGGTAGGTGGTTCTTTGTGTACAACGCTCCCAGGTCCCGAGAAATCCACACCCCCAAATATTTGATGGCATCACGAGACCATTTAAAGGGGAAGAAGGACTCTAAACACATCTGTACCCATGAGGGGAGCGAAACATTTAGGGCCTCAGATTTCTGGAAGTTCATTTCGAAGCTGGCTATATCACAAAACTTTTGAAATTCAGTCATCAGAAGTGGCAGCGATTTGGAAGGATCAGACAAAAAAAAAAAAAAAGATTGTCTGCGAACGCCGCATCTGGACGTGACTGCCGCCTACCTGTAGACCACAGATATCAGCGTTGGCTCTAATAGTGCGGAGCAAGGGCTCTAAGGTCAGGACAAAGATTAGAGGAGAAAGGGGGTACTCCTGGCGCATGCCATTCCCTATCAGAAAGGGTGAAGACAGGATACCGTTAACCCTCGTCGAGGCCGATGGATTGGAGTAAAGAGCAGAGATCCAAGATTTCATCACCGGGTCCAGGCAAACATGATCTAGAACCGCAAATAAGAGAGGCCACCACACCCTGTCAAAAGCCTTTTCTGTATCGGTAGAGAGTAGGCACAGCGGCAGATGGTGAGTCTGGGCATAATGAACAGCATTCACCACCTTTACAGTGTTATCTCTTGCTTCACAGGTGGGAACAAATCCAACTTGATCAGAGTGTTATTAGACCAGGCAAGAGGGGAGCCAATCACATAGCAAGCATCTTTGCAAAAATCTTGAGATCAACATTAAGAAGAGATATGGGCCAGTAACTTGCACAGAATGCTGGAACCTTACTCTCTTTATGAATAACGGCAATGTGGGCACGGGTCATATCTGGGGGAGGCAGGGCACCCCCCGACAGGAAATTTAAGGCACACACCAAGGGACCCAGCAGCACAGAGGAATATTTTTTATAGTACGACGCCTTACTGGGCTGCATAGTCCGAAGCGCCAGTGCCACCTCCTCCACAGAGATTGGGAGGTCAAGGAAGGACCGGGTCTTGACAGAGAGCGACGGTAGACCGGAGTTAGTGAGATAGCGCTGCAACGCAGAGACCAGTGGAGGGGAGGTCGACGCAGGGGAAGGGTAAGTTGTATAGGCTGTGGTAGAATTGGGCAAATTCTTCAGCTATAAGGAGAGGGTCAGAGATCCGTCGGCCTGCTGCAGTAGTAACAGAGGGAACGTAGTTACATGTTTTCTTTTCTCTAAGGGAGCAAGCCAACGTCCGGCAACACTTATTCCCAAATTCATAAAAGTGACGGTGTCCCCTAGCTAAAAGGCACCAAGTGCGTCCGTCTAAGCGTTCACGGAGATGCTTATGTGGTTGGGTTAAAGCTGCATGGGTCGCTATCGCATGGGAAAGCTTATGAGCCTGCTCCAGAGCAATGACATCCGCAATAAGATCCGCAATTTCACGAGATCGGTCTTTCTTAATGCGAGAGCCATGCTGCACAAAAGTCCCCCCGAACCACGCACTTATGAGTGGCCCACAACGTCAGCGGGGACATATCCGCCATGACATTTTCTTTAAAATAATGTTCAAGTGTGGAGGTTACGGCTTGAGAGGTTGGGACATCCTGGAGTAAAGACTCATTGACACGCCACTGCCAGGTGCGGAGCCGGTTGGAGGGAGAGGCCAGGACAGCATGGATCGCCGCATGATCAGCGAAAGTGATGGGGTCTATCGCGGCTCCTCTACTAAGTGGAATGTCAGCGTGTCTAATGAAAAAGTAGTCTATGTGCGAGTATACATCTCGGGGATGTGAGTAAAACATATAGTCCCGGCCATCAGGGTGATCCGTGCACCAGAGATCTTTCAACTGGTGGGAGGACAACAAACGACGGATACATCGAAGATAACAATAGGAGAGGTGGGATGAATCCCTAGAGATATCAACTATTGGGTCCAAGGCCAGATTAAAATCCCCACCCAGAATCAGGTTTCCCTCAGTGAAGTCCTCTAGTTTGGATCGGATACTTTCTAAAGTCCCTAGTTGGTTAGTATTGGGGAGATAGACATTAGCAAAGGTGAAGAGCACACCCGCCAACTCCCCCTTAACAAACAGGAATCTGTCCGAGTTGTCCATGGAAGCTGCCTTGAACCTCCAGGGAACAGAACGTGCAATGAGAATGCTTATCCCCCTGGACTTGAACTCAAAATAGCAGTTGTGATAGGCATCCAAGTACCTGGGTGAAGATAGAGACGGGGCCGCTCCCTTACAGAAGTGTGTCTCCTGGACAAAGGCTACCTGAGTTTTCTTGCTGCAGAGTAAGCGGAGCAAGGAGAATCGTTTCTCAGAAGTATTGAGGCCATTTGCATTGATGGAAGAGAACACCAGAGCGTCCTTGATGGGGAGCTGTAACTCTGCAAAGGGAGAAAGGAGAGGGGAAAAAAAAGGGGGGGGAAAGTGGGGAGGAGGTGGGAGAGAGAGCGGAAGTATTAGGAAGGAGAGGAAGCCAAGAGGGGGAAGAGTAAGTGGGAATGAAAGGGAAGGAATAAACAAAGAACCACAAACAACAATAATACAATTACAAATAAACACACAGAAATCCCCAATCAAAGCTAGACCAAGAACAGAGTAACACTAACAGTGAGTCAACTCACTAAAGCAGGTCTCAAGAGCACACCGTGGTGCACAACCAGAGAGCTGCAAAACAACTACTGGGGGAGAGGTAGAACCACAAAGGGGTGCTACCCATTCCCGAGTGCATCAAAAATGTGATACAGGTAGGAAATAGGGACAGACCAGAGAGGAACACTGACTCAGAGGGGGGGGGGGAACCCGTAGAGTCAGTGCTGGTGGAAAGGAGATGGCCAGGGTGCAGGAGGGCTGATAGACAATCAAAGATGGCAGGTGACTTAAAGTGCTTATCAAGGAGAGCTAAGGGCAGGGAGTAGAAGAGCCAGGAAGGCCTCGGGAAGGCTATAGTATTAATCAGGAGGGGGAAGGGCTCACACCAGTGGGGGCCCACACAGATAGAGGTCTGCAGGGGGCCACACCGGGGCACATGGCTTAAAGGCACTGCACAGAATGCAAACCAAACAGTTCCAACCGATGGAGCAGTCCAGGGCCCTAAATAACAGTAAGTGTACAGAGGCAGTCAAAGATTTCGGAGATGAGCTCAGGCATCAGCATATCAGGCAACCGCACGGAGAAAGTCTGGAAGATCAGCGGTTGGCAAAGGATACAGTCCATCAAGACGGCTGTGGCATGGCATCTTCCCACCCAGGCGTTGTTGATGAGGCAAGGAGAAGGTAGATGGCTGTCCATCAGAGGATGAAGACACAAGGGGGAACTTCAGCCAATCCGGGAGAGACAGGTCAGGCAGGTCGAGAAACTTAGCAAGGGAGGCCGCCTGGTCCAGAGAGTGGAGGGCAAACATCGCTCTGTTGCCGAGGACCTGAAGATGGAAGGGATGGCCCCATCTGTAGATCGCCCCAGAGTCCATGATAGTCTGTAGGACCGGCTTGAGGACTCTTCGCATCTCCAGGGTGCGGCAGGAGACATCAGGGAGGAGTTGAACATGAGTATCCAAGAAAGGAACCGGACCCTTCCACCAGGCAGCCCGAAGGATATCTTCTTTCTCCTGGAAGAAGTGGACCCGGCAAAGAACCACTCGCGGTTCAGTGGAGTCGATGCGCCGAGGACCCAGAACTCGGTGCACTCTGTGGATGTTTATAGCAGTGTCTGCTGAGCGGGAAAGGACAGTATTGAAGAGAGATGTCACTGCAGAGAGCAGCTCAGCAGGGGGATGCTGTCAGAGATTCCTCATAGTTTGACATTATTCCACCGACCTCTATTTTCCTGGTCGTCAACTTGCAAAAAGGAGGGATCTGTTGAGCTCCTGTTGAGTAGTCATAAATTGCTCCACCGAAGTGAGACACTGGTCAAGCAATGCAGACTGTTGTTGTTGAGTAGTGAGCTGTGCTGACAGGGAATTAATTTCAGACTTGAATTCAGAGATAATGCGTTCTTGTTTGGCTTGAACTCTGCGTACAATAGTTTGCAAGTCAACTTCAGTGGGGAGGGAAGTTAGAAGATTCCAAATATCCGCCAGCTTGGGTCATTTCGGCTTACGGCCAAACGAGGCCGAGTCTTGTATAGAAGAGTCTGAAGAATCAGAGGATGGTGGTGTGCGTAGGGAGGTTGGGGTGGAGAACATGTCACAGGCAGAGAGATCTAGGTTGGTGGCAATCTCCTGTAGGCAAGCAGGCCGACGTCCCAGTCAGGCCGACATCATGATGCAGCGACGCCGGCCTTGGCCCACGTGACGTCTGTGCAACATTGAAGAGGGCCAAAAGCAGGGAGTGCACCGGAGCCCAGGATAGGTAAGTAACAGTGGTTTTCATGCTTGTCAACACCTGGGTCTCTGATCATTATACTCTGGGGTCTGAAAAGACCCCAGATTATAATAATAGTTCATGGGTGGGCCACTATGGGGCATAATACCATGTGCAGGGACCAGTATGGAGCATAATACCGTGTGCAGGGGCAACTATGGGGCATAATACCGTGTGCAGGGGCCGCTGTGGGCCATAATACCATGTAATACTGTGTGCAGGGGCCGCTGTTGGATAATACTGTGTACTACTGTGTGCAGGGGCCGCTGTGTGCCATAATACTATGTGCAGGGGCCGCTGTGGACCATAATACCGTGTAATACTGTGTGTAGGGGTTCTGTGGAACATTATCTTATTATCTTATTATTATTATTATCTTATTATTTTATTATCTCTCTCTTATTTTTTTCTTTCTCTGTCTGTTTTTTATCTCTCTACTTAATGGACTTTACACTATGAAGAAATGAAGAAACAAAGACTTGGAATTGGACCTTTGTGATACTTTTTTTTTTGTTTTTATCTGTCTTTTTGTCCTGCTCAAATGGGGACTCTTGTGTCTGCAGGCATTTCTTTTGTCTACACAAGAGAGAAATTACTGCAGCTTAGAGTCACAACAACAGGGCTGCATACCATTTGCCCACCCATCCCCCAAGAACTCTGGAGAAAGAAAAAGCGGGGGAGGGGCTGCAGAGCAGGAACTCTTCAGAGGATTAAAAAGAGGCGTTACCGACCAACTGTTCCCTCCATCATTATGGGCAATGTGAGATCTCTTGCAAACAAGATGGATGAACTAACAGCGCTCACCAGGCATCATCAGGAGTTTTGGGTGTGCAGCATGATGCTACTTACAGAGACTTGGCTCACTGAAGTTACTCCTGACTCTCTGGTCTCCTTGGATGGGTTTAAACTACTTCAGGCAGACAGGACAAGTGAGAGCGGTAAGAGGAAAGGAGGGGGGCTGGCAATGTTTGTGAATAATAGATGGTGCAATCCTAAGCACATTGTGATTAAGGAGCAAACTTGCTGTAAGGACATTGAACTATTAGCTGTGAGCATGAGACCTTTCTATCTACCAAGGGAACTATCACATGTCATCGTGATAGCTGCATATGTCCCCCCCTCTGCGAAAGCTGACGCTGCCTGCGAGGTCCTACAAGCCACGCTGAGCCAGTTACAGTCTCAGCACCCCCAGGCCCTCCTTCTTGTGTCTGGCAATTTCAACCACGCCTCTCCATCATCCACACTTCCCAGTTTCACACAGTATGTAACCTGCCACACAAGAGACAACAAAACACTGGACTTGTTCTTTGCCAACGTGAGGGAGGCATATAACTCATCAGCCCTACCGCCCCTGGGAAGATCGGATCACAACCTAGTACATCTCCGACCTGTGTACAAGCCACTTGTACGTAGAGAACCAGCTGTCACCCGCACAGTGAGGATATGGTCCGAGGAGAGTGATGAGGCTCTGAGGGATTGTTTTGACACAACCGCATGGGAAGTTTTGCAGGATTCGTATGGAGAAGATATAGAAGGACTCACACACTGCATAACGGACTACATAAATTTTTGTGTGGACAACACAGTACCCACAAAAGTGGTGAGGTGCTTCTCCAACAACAAACCATGGATTAACTCTGATATAAAAACACTACTTAAGGAGAAAAAGATGGCATTCAGGACAAGAGATAAGGAGGGGTTGAGGGAAGTACAAAAGGAGCTGAGGCATCTAATCAGACAAGGAAAATCCAGTTATAAGGAAAAAATGGAAAAGCAAATGGAAAGAAAAGACATAAGGGGGGGTCTGGGAGGGGCTTAAGTCAATTTCGGGTCATAAACAGTCGGTCTGCCAGATTGAGGCAGATGTTAACTGGCTTAATGAACTAAACCTATTCTTCAACAGATTTGATCACACACCAGCTCCTCCCACCCCAGCATGTCCTTCAGCTCCCCTCACCACAATGACTTCACCCCATTCACCCCATGTGGCTACTTCCCAACAGACCAGTAAATCCAGAAATCTGTCTTTATCTGACCACAGTCTGACCTTCACACGGGCCCAGGTGAGGAAGGAGATGAAAAAGATCAAGGCGAGGAAAGCCGCAGGGCCAGATGACATCAGTGCAAGGCTAATTAAGACTTGTGGGGACCAGCTGGGTGGTATAATTACATATATGTATAATATGAGCCTGAGGCAGGAAATAGTCCCTGAATTATGGAAATGTTCTTGTGTGGTACCAGTTCCAAAGAAACCTCACCCTATGGACCTCAACGACTACAGACCTGTAGCACTGACATCCCACTTGATGAAGATCTTAGAGAGATTGGTTCTCATACATATTCGCCCTCTAGTGAGCCCCGCTATGGACCCTCTCCAGTTTGCTTATCGACTGGGCATTGGGGTAGATGATGCCATCATCCACCTTCTGCACAGGGCTCTGTCTCACCTGGAAAAACCAGGGAACACGGTGAGAATAATGTTCTTTGATTTCTCCAGTGCTTTTAACACCATACAGCCCAGGTTACTGAGAGACAAGCTGGGCCTTGCTGGAGTGGTCCACCACCTCTCCAACTGGATCCTAGACTACCTCACAAATCGACCTCAATACGTGAGAGCCCAAGACTGTGTGTCAGGTACCGTGATCTGTAATACGGGGGCACCTCAGGGTATGGTTCTCGCCCCTTTCCTCTTCACACTGTACACTGCAGATTTTAGGTGCAACTCATCCAGCTGCTACCTACAGAAGTATTCTGACGACTCTGCAATAGTAGGCCTCATCACAGACGATGATGACAGGGAGTACAGAGAACTGAACCGGTTTTTTGTGCACTGGTGCCACCAGAACCACCTGAAGATTAATGCAGGGAAGACCAAGGAGATGGTGGTGGACTTCCGTAAAGGCAGATGCCCTCCAAAACCAGTGGACATCCTGGGGACGGGCATCGAGATTGTGAACACCTATAAGTACCTGGGTTTGCTCCTTAATAATAAGCTGGACTGGGCAGATCATATGGAGGCCCTGTACAGGAAGGGTCACAGCAGGCTCTACCTGCTTAGGAAGCTGAGAGCCTTTGGAATCCGGGGGGCACTTCTTAGGACTTTCTTCAACTCGGTAGTGGCATCAGCCATCTTCTTTGGAGTGGCCTGCTGGGGGAGCAGTATATCAACCAGGGACAGAAATAAACTTGACAAGCTGATTAGAAGGGCCAGCTCTGTCCTGGGGAGCCCACTGGACCCAGTGCAGGTGGTGGGTGACAGAAGGATACTGTCTGTGGTGAGCTCCATGCGGGAGAATAACTCCCATCCCATGCATGAGACTGTGATTGCGCTGGGCAGTACTGTCAGTGACCGACTGCTCCACCCTAGGTGTGAGAAGGAGCGCTATCGGAAGTCTTTCCTCCCCACCGCGGTTAGGCTGTACAACCAACACCGACCTAAGCGGAGATCATTACATACAGAGAACTGAAATATCTCTCTGCCTGTTAAATCCCCCCCCCCCTCTGCTACGTCCTATCTGTCTGTCTGCTATTAATGTAATGCCTCTCACCTTGGAACATTCCTGTACATGTTGTATTTGTATTTGTATCTGCTTATCTTATCTTATCTTTGCTGCTGTAACACACTGAATTTCCCCACTGTGCGACTATTAAAGGACTATTATTATTATTATTATTATAGTGTGTGTAAATGGGTCGTTATACTGTGTGGGGGCCAGGAAAGGGGGTGTTATGCTGTGGGGGGCCCAAGTCAAAAGTTTGCTGGGGGGCCCAGTCTTTGCTAGTTACTCCCCTGATAAGGGGTCATTAGGAAGGGGCACAAGGGGGGTTATTTATATAAGCGATCATTAGGGGACATCAATTATATAAGGGTTCATTAGGGGAAATTATGAATAGAAGGGGGCATCAATTATATAAAGGGTCATTAGGGGAGCAGTATTTATGTCAGGGGGAATCAGGGGTATAATATAAGGGGGCAATTAATTAAAGGGGTTGTCCATGATAGCCACTTTCTTAATTTGAGACCGGGGAAAGTGATTAAAAAAAAAAAAAAAAAAAAAAACACCTTCACACCTGTCGCTTGTGCCCTGATGTCTCCCACTGTGGTCTGGTTCTGCTGCTCCGATGTTTTCTTCTGGCGGAAGTTCTCACCGCACATGACCGCTGAGGTCGCTGATTTCGGACATCACAGTGCTGTGGGGAAGAAAACACCGGAGCAGCAGGTCTGGAACACGCTGGAAGTCACTGGAGTACCTTCCCCAACCTCATATTAAAAAAGTGGTTATCCTGGACAACCCCTTTAAGGTGGCACTTGGGCTTTATTAAAGATGCTTTCCAGCTCATTTTTATTGATGATCTATCCTTAGGACAAATTATCAATAAGAGATCAGTGGACCCCTCCCCCCCCCCGATCAGCTGTATGAAGGGGCTATGGCGCCACTTTATATCACACGCTGTCTGTTTATAGTGACCATGTGATGTAATTACAGCCTTGTCACATAGACGTGTATAGGACGTCTATTAATATAAAGATGCACTTGGGAGTTATTTATTATGGGGTGTTATATCATATACAGTGCCTTGCGAAAGTTTTTGGCCCCCTTGAACGTTTCAACCTTTTGCCACATTTCAGGCTTCAAACATAAGGATATAAAATTTAAATTTTTTTGGTGAAAAATCAATAACAAGTGGGACACAATCGTGAAGTGGAACAAAATTTATTGGATATTTTAAACTTTTGTAAAAAATAAAAAACTGAAAAGTGGGGAGTGCCAAATTATTCGGTCCCCTTAAGTTAATACTTTGTAGCGCCACCTTTTGCTGCGATTACAGCTGCAAGTCACTTGGGGTATGTCTCTATCAGTTTTGCACATCAAGAGACTGAAATTCTTACCCATTCTTCCTTGGAAAACAGCTCGAGCTCAGTGAGGTTGGATGGAGAGTGTTTGTGAACAGCAGTTTTCAGCTCTTTCCACAGATTCTCGATTGGATTCAGGTCTGGACTTTGACTTGGCCATTCTAACACCTGGATACGTTTATTTGTGAACCATTCCATTGTAGATTTTGCTTTATGTTTGGGATCATTGTCTTGTTGGAAGATAAATCTCCATCCCAGTCTCAGGTCTTTTGCAGACTCCAATAGGTTTTCTTCCAGAATGGTCCTGTATTTGGCTCCATCCATCTTCCCATCAATATTAACCATCTTCCCTGTCCCTGCTGAAGAAAAGCAGGCCCAAACCTTGATGCTGCCACCACCATGTTTGACAGTGGGGATGGTGTGTTCAGGGTGATGAGCTTTGTTGCTTTTACGCCAAACATATCGTTTTGCATTGTGGCCAAAAAGTTTGATTTTGGTTTCATCTGACCAGAGCACCTTCTTCCACATGTTTGGTGTGTCTCCCAGGTGGCTTGTGGCAAACTTTAAACGAGACTTTTTATGGATATCTTTGAGAAATGGCTTTCTTCTTGCCACTCTTCCATAAAGGCCAGATTTGTGCAGTGTACGACTGATTGTTGTCCTATTGACAGACTCTCCCACCTCAGCTGTAGATCTCTGCAGTTCATCCAGAGTGATCATGGGCCTCTTGGCTGCATCTCTGATCAGTCTTCTCCTTGTTTGAGATGAAAGTTTAGAGGGACGGCCGGATCTTGGTAGATTTGCAGTGGTCTGATACTCCTTCCATTTCAATATGATCGCTTGCACAGTGCTCCTTGGGATGTTTAATGTTTGGGAAATCTTTTTGTATCCAAATCCGGCTTTAAACTTCTCCACAACAGTATCACTGACCTGCCTGGTGTGTTCCTTGGTCTTCATGATGCTCTCTGCGCTTTAAACAGAACCCTGAGACTATCACAGAGCAGGTGCATTTATACGGAGACTTGATTACACACAGGTGGATTATATTTATCATCATCAGTCATTTAGGACAACATTGGATCATTCAGAGATCCTCACTGAACTTCTGGAGTGAGTTTGCTGCACTGAAAGTAAAGGGGCCGAATAATATTGCACGCCCCACTTTTCAGTTTGTTATTTTTTACAAAAGTTTAAAATAACCAATAAATTTCGTTCCACTTCACAATTGTGTCCCACTTGTTGTTGATTCTTCACCAAAAAATTAAAATTTTATATCTTTATGTTTGAAGCCTGAAATGTGGCAAAAGGTTGAAAAGTTCAAGGGGGCCGAATACTTTCACAAGGCACTGTATATAAATGATAGAGAACCCCGGTCCGCAAACACAGTCTCTTAAAACTAGATTGAGTGGAGTAAGGCAGCCTAGGAACTGGAAAACCTGTGCAGTCCGAAAAGCCTCTGAGGGAGATGGGGAAAGTGTAGTAGTTAAGTATTCTCTGGTGAAAACCCATCGGTTACAGAGGCAATCATTGAGGCAGCAAAAACGAGTGTGTCTCCACCAAACAGACACCTCAGGGGATAGACCAGGAGGGAAGAGGGGGTTAGAAAACAGTGGTATTAAAGGTGAAATTGAACTTCATAAGAAGTTGTTATGTCTCTGCCTGTTCGGGTTTCTGCGCCACCCTCTGCTCGCACGCTGCGGCGTAGGAGGCGTCCTCAGTTTGATTCTTTGCTTAGGATTCTGGATGCTTAGTCTGAACGCAGTCCTAGTTCCCTTGCTGTGTAATGGATTTCCAGCCACACCCGTGTTCTGAGCATTGTTTCTCTCTGGACTGCATAGAGTTAATCTTTTCCTTGCCTGTGTGATTGACAGCCTGTGTGCCTATCAGGTCTGGGGCTGGGCCCAGACTTTCTATATACGGGATGTCACTTTCACAGCAAGTTGCCAGTTATTGCACTGACTTTGCCTGCTTTCATTGTACTTTTGATTTTGACCTTGCTATTATCTCTGACCTTTGGCTTGCCTTGTGACTATTCTCTTGTATTTTGATTCTGTACTGCATTGCTCGTCTGTTACCGAACCCTTGGCTTTCTGACCTCCCTTTTTGTCGTTTGTTCTGTCCGTGTTCTGTGTTGTCACTTTACTCAGTATAG
The DNA here is from genome assembly GCA_947044405.1 of Leptodactylus fallax. Lineage (NCBI taxonomy): Eukaryota > Metazoa > Chordata > Amphibia > Anura > Leptodactylidae > Leptodactylus > Leptodactylus fallax. Next base: position 1,061,279 of record CAMRHE010000322.1, read on the forward strand.
GGCTCGTCTTCAGGTTGTCCTTTTACCGTTTAGGGTAAACTGAGGCAATAGGAAGGGACAGTGACTGGGGTGAGATTAGGGCTCACTTGTCTCTGTCCTTCCTCCCAGTCCCCTGCAGTAGTGTGAGGATATTGCTACGTCTAGCAAGACCCTTACAGAAGTGCTGAAAATGAACCCTCCGCCACAATTGCAACATGTAATCAGTCACTTTGGCTGCAGACGGAATAGTGAGGGCTGCGGACCTCGGGGCCCAAAGTAAAGCTTGCAAGGTGGGGGCAATCAGTTTTGTTAAGGATAGGACTGAGTTGGGAAAGCCTAGCAGCAACATAGTATTTATAAAAGTGAGGTACCAATACCCCCCAATGTCTTATACATAAAATACTTAACTCGCCTACGAATATGTGGCTGTTTGTAAGCCCAAATAAAATTAAAGATTTCTTTCTGAAGGGATGCTAAGGAGGCAGAAGTTGCTGGGGTTATAAGGATGCGGAAGAAATAGAGAATTTGGGGCAGGGTAACCATCTTAACCAAGTGAACCCATCCAAACCAAGAAAGAATGGGGCAGTGCCATGCACCAGGATCCCTTAAAAGCTTCAGGATCAGTGTGGCATAATTCCATTTAAAATGTGCCTCTATTGAGTTACAAAAGTTAATAACTAGGTATGGCAAATATTTATCCTTAGACTGGAAGCAAAAATGTAAGGTAGTCAACTTAGCAGTGGCAGGGGGGACATTACAAAGGAAAATTTCCAATTTAGATATATTAACCTTAAAGGGGTTGTCCAGCCTAAAATTTTATCTATTAATTAGGTGAAAAAAAAATAAAATAACATGCCCACCTGTCCCTGGTGCTCCAGCGCCTCCCCGAGCGATCTGGTCCTGTGGCTCCATTGTTGTCTTCCGGAGAAAGTACCCACTGCACGTGACTGTTGAGGCCAATCAGCGGCCTCAAGAAGGGAACTGGGGGCGTCACTACCTGTGACATCCCCGGTACTCTTCCTGAGGCCGCCGCGGCCGCTGATTGGCCTCAGCAATCACTTGAATGCTGAGGCCAATCTGCGGCCTCAAGAAGGAATTTGGGATGTCACAGCTGTAGAACCGGGTCATCACAGCTGGAGAGAAATTCATCAGCAAGAAGGCAGCCAATCGGACTGGACTGGGAGGACACCGGAGCATCGAGAACAGGTGAGTATGTTTTTTGTTTTTTTTTTGTTTACCTCCCCCAGCCTAATGATAAAATATTGTTTAGTCTGGACAATCTCTTTAAGGCCTGACAATTCGAAGAGAGTATTAATCAGGTTCGGGAGGGAAACTAAAGGGTTAGTAATAGTTAGTAATAGCAAGACATCTGCAAAAAGGATAAAGGCCTCCGATTCGCACACCCTTAATATCATGGTGGGACTGAATAGCTATCGCCAACGGCTCTATCGTGAGGGTAAATAAAGCTGGAGCTAGAAGGCAACCTTGACGGGTGCCACAATGAATTCGAATAGGCATGGGAGAGTCCATAGGGAGTTTAAAGAATAATAATAATAATAATAATAGTCCTTTAATAGTCCCACAATGGGGAAATTCAGTGTGTTACAGCAGCAAAGATAAGCAGATACAAATACAAATACAACATGTACAGGAATGTTCCAAGGTAAGAGGCATTACTTTGATAGCCGACAGACAGATAGGAAGTAGCGGGGGGGGGGGGGGTAATTTAACAGGCAGAGAGATATTTCAGTTCTCTGTGTGTAATGATCTCCACTTAGGTTGGTGTTGGTTGTACAGCCTAACCGCGGTGGGGAGGAAAGACTTCCGATAGCGCTCCTTCTCACACCTAGGGTGGAGCAGTCGGTCACTGACAGTACTGCTCAGCGCAATCACAGTCTCATGCATGGGATGGGACTTCTTCTTCTGCATGGAGCTCACCACGGACAGTATCCTTCTGTCACCCACCACCTGCACTGGGTCCAGTGGGCTACCGAGTTGAAGAAAGTCCTAAGAAGTGCCCCCCGGATTCCAAAGGCTCTCAGCTTCCTAAGCAGGTAGAGCCTGCTGTGGCCCTCCATATGATCTGCCCAGTCCAGCTTATTATTAAGGAGCAAACCCAGGTACTTATAGGTGTTCACAATCTCGATGCCCGTCCCCAGAATGTCCACTGGTTTAGGAGGGCTTCTGCCTTTACGGAAGTCCACCACCATCTCCTTGGTCTTCCCCGCGTTAATCTTCAGGTGGTTCCAGTGGCAGCAGTCCACAAAATCCTGGTTCAGTTCTCTGTACTCCCTGTCATCATCGTCTGTGGTGAGGCCTACTATTGCAGAGCTGTCAGAATACTTCTATAGGTAGCAGCTGGATGAGTTGCACCTAAAATCTGCAGTGTACAGTGTGAAGAGGAAAGGGGCGAGAACCGTACCCTGAGGTGCCCCCGTATTACAGATCACGGTACCTGACACACAGTCTTGGGCTCTCACGTATTGAGGTCGATTTGTGAGGTAGTCTAGGATCCAGTTGGAGAGGTGGTGGTCCACTCCAGCAAGGCCCAGCTTGTCCCTCAATAACCTGGGCTGTATGGTGTTAAAAGCACTGGAGAAATCAAAGAACATTATTCTCACTGTGTTCCCTGGTTTCTCCAGGTGAGACAGAGCCCTGTGCAGAAGATGGATGATGGCATCATCTACCCCAATGCCCGGCCGATAAGCAAACTGGAGGGGGTCCATAGCGGGGCTCACTAGAGGGCGGAGATGTGTGAGAACCAATCTCTCTAAGATCTTCATCAGGTGGGATGTCAGTGCTACAGGTCTGTAGTCATTGAGGTCCATAGGGTGGGGTTTCTTTGGAACTGGTACCACACAAGAAGATTTCCATAATTCAGGGACTATTTCCTGCCTCAGGCTCATATTATACATATATGTAATTATACCACACAGCTGTTCCCCGCAAGTCTTAATTAGCCTTGCACTGATGTCATCTGGCCCTGCGGCTTTCCTCGCCTTGATCTTTTTCATCTCCTTCCTCACCTGCGATGGGGTCACAATAGAAAGCTTGAAGGGCTCTCTGAAAATCACCAGTAATTCTGATAATTTTCAAAACATGAGCAAGGTAAGTCCAGGAAAGACTATCCAAGGCCTTCTCTATTTCTAAAGCCAACAAGGAGATAGGTTTATGATGGCAGTAAATGTACTGTATACTATTACATAGTTTTCTAACATCATCCGAGGCCTGTCTACCAGAAATAAACACCACCTGTTTGGAATGTATAAGAGAGAAGAGGAGGGGAGGAAGCTATTCAAATGAGTGGCAAGGATGGAGGAAAATAGTTTAATGTCTATGTTTAGGAGCAAAATTGGTCTATTAGCAGTGGTGGTGGCGTCATACAGTTAAGTAATAAAACCACTATGCGAGGAACAACTATTATCACCATACTACTACTGAACAGTATATCAAGGCCAATATTAGCAATACTACCACTATATACAGATCATGATCAGATATTGCCACCAAAGAGTGGTTAAATATTTACCAACATACTAATGAAGGCCCAAAATTACTACCATACAGTGATAATAGAATGTAATGGTAGAGATCAGTTCTGCACAGGCACTCCACGGACCATGTAAGTGAATATGCTACAGTTATACATAGTGATTTACAGATTATATCGTGTCTTGTTCACTTTCCCTTTTCTTGTCCATTTGGCCCAAAACACCAAGATGACTTGCAGAATTTAATGCACAGGCTTATGCTTGGCTTCTCACTTTTTTAATACATACACAAAATCTCATTCCATAGTGCCCCAGATGAAAACAATGACCTCCCTGGTGCCTAGAGGCGTAGCTAGCAGGGGGGGGGCAGAGGGGGCGGCTGCCCCCGGGCCCACTGAATTTTTGGGGGCCCCCCCGGGGGCCGCCATTAATACATCTTTTATTTCTAACCAAATCGGTGTCTGCAGACACCGATCTAGTTAAAACGTAACCTTCAACTTACCAGTATTGTAAACCGCAAGCCAATACAGGCTTGCGGTTTACAAGACGCCGAGACCACAGACGATGTCTGCTTCTCAGCACGGGCGGCGCGATGACGTCACAACAACGCGCTGCCCGCGCTCAGACACAGACGTCCTATGCGTGTACAGGGAGGAAGCGACGGCGGCTCCATTCAGCATCATTGCAGGTGAGTATGACTTTTTTTTTTGTGGGTATATTAATAGTATAAGGGGTGGTTAGGAGGGGGAAGTATAACTATAAAGGGAGGATTCATTAGGGGGCATTATGATGATGGGGGGTCATTTATATAAGGGTTGTTGGGGGGTATTATTAATAAAAGGGGGAGGTTATTTATATAAGGGGCCATTAGGGGGCATCATTTATATTACAAGGCATTATGAACATAAGGGGGTGTTTATTGATATAAGGGGTCATTAGAGGTGCAGTATTTATGTCAGGGGGAATCAGAGGCATAATATGAGGGTCAATCACTTTTAATTTTAAAAGTGACACTTGGGCTTTATTAAGACTAAGGCCCCACGTAGCGGGCTGCAGCAAAAAAAGCGCTTGAGGAGAAACCATGGTGGTAAGATTGTGGTTTTTCCCGCAGCGCTTTTCACAGAAGGTCCGCAGAGGTTTCCCCTGTGGACTTTCTATTTTCAATACATCTATATGGAAACCGCTGGTGTTTCCATAGGTATAATTGACATGCTGCAGTTTCCAAAACTGCAACAGTTCTGGAAATCGCAGTGCGCCTGCTGCACGTATTTTTCCGCAATGTGTGTATGGGATTTGCTAGAATGCCACGTTTTTTTCTGTGGGTTTTCGCCACATGGGGCCCCATTCCATCCCCGCTTTGTAGTAAAATATGCGCAGCGGAAATGCTGCAATTTCCAAAACAGTCGCAGTTTTGGAAATTGCAGCATGTCAATTATACCTATGGAAACACCAGCGGTTTCCCTATAGATATAATTGAAGCAGAAAGTCTGCAGAGGAAACCTCTGCAAACGTTCTGTGCAAAGTGCTGCAGGAAAAACCACGATGCGTCGCTGCCGCGGTTTTTCCCGCAGCTGTTTTTTACTGCGGGACGCCACGTGGGTCCTTAGCCTTAAGGCGTTTTCCAGCTCATTTTTATTGATGATCTATCCTCAGAATAAATCATCAATAAGAGATAAGTGATTCCCCACTGATCAGCTGTAAGAAGGGGCTATGGCGCCTGGTTATATCACATGCTGTCTGTTTATAGTGACCGTGTGATGTAATTACAGCCTTGTCACATAGACGTGTATAGGACGAAGCTGTAGTTACATTACATGGCCGCTATGAAAAGAATGACACTGTGTAAACAGAGAAGGGGTCACGGCGCTTACACAGGTACCACGGTTCATTCAAACAGCTGATCCTGGGGGTGACGGGTATTGAAACCCCAATCATTTTTTTTTCCCTTTTTTTTTTTCCCTTTTCAATTAGGAAACATCTGGGGCATTATTAATAAGGGGCACTATTTACAGGGAGTACACAGGGAAGTTATTAATTTAAAGATGCACTTGGGGGTATTTAACATTATGGGGGGGGTATATTATATATTTTATAATTGGGGGTAGCAGCAGGATGGGGGCTTTGCGTAGGTGAGGATAATATGGGTCAGGTCCTGGTGAGGAGCCAAAGATGTCTGTGTTGCAAACTTTACAGAGACTGGAGGAAATGGTCATGGTCGTCCAGATGAAAGAGATGGGGAATATGAAAGATTAGTCAGAGACGTCACCTGTAAGTCACAAAATGTTACTGCCCTGTATTCACCTAAATTGTCTACAGAGCCCTGTGTAGAGCCGCTATATACCACTATACGCTCACTGTATACTGATAGTATCGGTATACGAACATGTCCAAGTTGGGGGCCCACTTGGACATGTTCGCCCCCTGTGCTGAACCCCTAGCTACGCCTCTGCTGGTGCCCCAAACAGTAAAAATTACCCATAAACTGTAATCATGTCCACTGTATGACCTACATAGTAATAGTGCTCCTCAGAGTGCCCCATGCTGTAAATTTGGCCTCTTTGTGCCCTAAATAGCAATAATGTTTCCCTATGCTCCCCTCTGTGCACTCCGCTCACAGCCCAAATGTTTCACTTTGTTAAGGCAGAAGTGCGTGTTAAAAACACACAATTGCACCTTTTGTAGAGTTCCCAGTGGACACTACATATGCCACTGAACTCTATAATTATAGATAAGCACACTATAAAAACTAAAGATAAGCCTCCAAAATGATGACCTATTACAGCGTCAGCTGACAGATAAAAATACGTGAATTAAGGTGCGATTGTAGAAAGCACTACTGTTGTCCCTATTTGCTTGTATGTGAGCAAGGCCTATAAGTTAGTATTCAGTGCGGTTCTGACATTCCACTTCTAAACAAGAATGGTATACTGTTGTATGGGTCGAATATATTAATATACATGTGATAATCACCAGTAATAGAATCTATAGGGATATCCTGTAATATGTTAATATAAACCCTCCACTGTAATTTACTTCTGTGTAAGATATTGAGATTCTGGAGTCATGATTAGAAATATGCAGAAAGCCTTATGGTTTGGTAGTTGAAGTTATTGGAGCATGGATGATCTGAGTGCTGAAAATGGTAAATTATTTATGCTGCATGGAAAGTTTTCTGTGTGTAGCTGGCACTGGCAGTTATGATCAGGCAGCTCCCACTCTGCAACCTGCATTTTCTTTTTCATCATCTATATTCATCAAATAATAACAAGCCCAGAAGATTCAGGTTATGTTTGCCCCACTAGTGACTCACACAAGTAAATACCAGATTCTATTTTTAGATCTTACCTTCCTATGTGTAAGTCTCCCTCTCCTTCATCTATTTATATGGTGGAAATAGTATTCCAGTTTCCAATAAACATATTGCAATAGATATGAATCAATATGTTATTCAGTATATAAAATGGTTTTATTAATAATAATAATAATAATAATAATAATAATAATAATAGTCCTTTAATAGTCCCACAATGGGGAAATTCAGTGTGTTACAGCAGCAAAGATAAGCAGATACAAATACAAATACAACATGTACAGGAATGTTCCAAGGTGAGAGGCATTATATTAATATCAGACAGACAGATAGGGCGTAGCAGAGGGGGGGGTTGGTTTAACAGGCAGAGAGATATTTCAGTTCTCTGTGTGTAATGATCTCCGCTTAGGTCGGTGTTGGTTGTACAGCCTAACCGCGGTGGGGAGGAAAGACTTCCGATAGCGCTCCTTCTCACACCTAGGGTGGAGCAGTCGGTCACTGACAGTACTGCCCAGCGCGATCACAGTCTCATGCATGGGATGGGACTTCTTCTTCTGCATGGAGCTCACCACGGACAGTATCCTTCTGTCACCCACCACCTGCACTGGGTCCAGGGGGCTCCCCAGGACAGAGCTGGCCCTTCTAATCAGCTTGTCAAGTTTATTTCTGTCCCTGGTTGATATACTGCTCCCCCAGCAGGCCACTCCAAAGAAGATGGCTGATGCCACTACCGAATTGAAGAAAGTCCTAAGAAGTGCCCCCCGGATTCCAAAGGCTCTCAGCTTCCTAAGCAGGTAGAGCCTGCTGTGGCCCTTCCTGTACAGGGCCTCCATATGATCTGCCCAGTCCAGCTTATTATTAAGGAGCCGACCCAGGTACTTATAGGTGTTCACAATCTCGATGCCCGTCCCCAGGATGTCCACTGGTTTAGGAGGGCTTCTGCCTTTGCGGAAGTCCACCACCATCTCCTTGGTCTTCCCCGCGTTAATCTTCAGGTGGTTCCGGTGGCACCAGCCCACAAAATGCTGGTTCAGTTCTCTGTACTCCCTGTCATCATCGTCTGTGATGAGACCCACTATTGCAGAGTCGTCAGAATACTTCTGTAGGTAGCAGCTGGATGAGTTGCACCTAAAATCTGCAGTGTACAGTGTGAAGAGGAAAGGGGCGAGAACCGTACCCTGAGGTGCCCCCGTATTACAGATCACGGTACCTGACACACAGTCTTGGGCTCTCACGTATTGAGGTCGATTTGTGAGGTAGTCTAGGATCCAGTTGGAGAGGTGGTGGTCCACTCCAGCAAGGTCCAGCTTGTCCCTCAATAACCTGGGCTGTATGGTGTTAAAAGCACTGGAGAAGTCAAAGAACATTATTCTCACTGTGTTCCCTGGTTTCTCCAGGTGAGACAGAGCCCTGTGCAGAAGATGGATGATGGCATCATCTACCCCAATGCCCGGCCGATAAGCAAACTGGAGTGGGTCCATAGCGGGGCTCACTAGAGGGCGGAGATGTGTGAGAACCAATCTCTCCAAGATCTTCATCAGGTGGGATGTCAGTGCTACAGGTCTGTAGTCGTTGAGGTCCATAGGGTGGGGTTTCTTTGGAACTGGTACCACACAAGAAGATTTCCATAATTCAGGGACTATTTCCTGCCTCAGGCTCATATTATACATATATGTAATTATACCACACAGCTGGTCCCCGCAAGTCTTAATTAGCCTTGCACTGATGTCATCTGGCCCTGCGGCTTTCCTCGCCTTGATCTTTTTCATCTCCTTCCTCACCTGGGCCCGTGTGAAGGTCAGACTGTGGCCAGATAAAGATGGATTTCTGGATTTACTGGTCTGTTGGGAAGTGGCCGCATGGGGAGAAGTCATTGTGGTGGGGGGAGCTGAAGGACATACTGGGGTGGGAGGAGCTGGTGTGTGATCAAATCTGTTGAAGAATAGGTTTAGTTCATTAAGCCAATTAACATCTGCCTCAATCTGGCAGACAGACTGTTTATGACCCGAAATTGACTTAAACCCCTCCCAGACCCCCCTTATGTCTTTTCTTTCCATTTGCTTTTCCATTTTTTCCTTATAACTGGATTTTCCTTGCCTGATTTGATGCCTCAGCTCCTTTTGTACTTCCCTCAACCCCTCCTTATCTCTTGTCCTGAATGCCATCTTTTTCTCCTTAAGTAGTGTTTTTATATCAGAGTTAATCCATGGTTTGTTATTGGAGAAACACCTCACCACTTTTGTGGGTACTGTGTTGTCCACACAAAAATTAATGTAGTCTGTTATGCAGTGTGTGAGTCCTTCTATGTCTTCCCCATAAGAATCCTGCAGAACTTCCCATGCGGTTGTGTCAAAACAATCCCTCAGAGCCTCATCACTCTCCTCGGACCATATCCTCACTGTGCGGGTGACAGCTGGTTCTCTACGTACAAGTGGCTTGTACACAGGTAATAAAGCTTCATTCATCTTTTAAAGGGGTATTCCTATCTCCAGGATCATTTTTAAATGTTTAGCTAAAGCTAACTGAAGTGTTTTACCCAATACATTTCTTTATCTAACTTGCTCTAAGTTTACAGCTTGTGGCCTAGGTTTTAGAGCACTTTTCTTTGTCTAATGTAGGTCTAGTGGTCGGCTGATGACTCAGTCCCTGTTCTTGGCACAGGGCCGGCGTTAGGGAAGGAGGGCAATTTAAAGGGAATCTGTCAGGGCAATTTGGGACACTAAACCACCCACACATCCATATGGACCTGGGGTTTACTGTCCCAAATCACTCTGTTATAACGCAATCCATGGCTGTATTAAAAATAAAAAAGCTTTATACTCACTCTATTGCTGTACTCCCCGCACCTGCGCTGTTCTTCAATTAAGCCAGAGGAGTACTCCTTGGCTTCAGTACGCATGCCCCACAGTGCAGGTGCCAGGAGGAGTGCCAATGAAGAATCTCATGAATAAGCCGGACTGTTCTCGCGGAACAGCGTCGATTGGACCTTTCTCTAGGTAAGTATAAAGGTTTTTTATTTTTAATGCGCCTGTGGATTGCATTACAACAGGGCGATTTGGGACACTAAACCTCAGGTCTATAAGGAACTGTGGGTGGTTTAATGTCCCAGATTGACCTGACGGATTCCCTTTAAGAGGCCCCCTGGGCTGCCAGGAGCTGGCTGCCTCTCTCTCCCCTCTCACTTACCCATACAGGCTGACAGCTCCTCCTCCTCTTCCTCCTGGAGTCTTGCACTGCAGGGGATGATCAACTACATTGGGCTGCTGCAGAGGGCAATTTAAAAGGATATGAGTTATAAATTATAGATTAGTTCACTGAGTGTATACATAGCTAATCGCATATTCATGTAGGTGTATACATTAAAGGTATATTAATAAAGATTATAAGCAGAACCCAATTCAGAATGTGACTAAGTGTATAAATAAAACAACAATAAAGACCAGTGCCGGTAAATCAAACATATGAAAAAATATATGTATATATAGCAACATATATATAATTATATGTGTGTATATAAATATTAATTGTAAATATGTGCATGTGATATGCAAAAAAAGAAAAAAAAGTGCAGTCATTGTGTAGTCATATATGATTAAAAAAGAATCTGGTGGTAACAAAACGTGAAATAAAAGTGAGTTAGGATGCCAAAGAAAACAAGAATAAAAAAAACACATGTAAGATGGCAAAATATAAAAGTGATTAAAATGCAAAAAAATTAAATAAAATTATTTTTTATATTTATTAAAATAAATTTACCTATTAAATAAATATACAATTTTATATATATATATATATATATATATATATTGTAGAAAGGTAGAAGGTAAAATAGTGGATGGCAGACACCTTCCACTAAGGTGGCTGGTATCTGTGAGATAACTGGCATGAGTCTGGGTCCAGGTTTTGGAAGTTGTTACAGACCCGAGCCTATACTCCAGTCCAGGTCTTGCTGGGTGCAGCTTTGAAGAGCTAAAACTGCCCCAAAAGGAAGGGGTGTGGTGGTCTCTTCTGTGTGAAGCTCTGAAACAGAAACATACACTGCCTTGTGTGGAGGACAGACGCCTAACATAGCCTGTTGCATTGGTGAGTTCTGTTGACCCATTTGTACCTGTGTTGAGGACGGTTTATGTTTTCCTGACCTTTCATTTATGCTGAAGCAAGCTGTTTTTTTTGAGTTGGACTGTATGAGCTGTTGGCAATAAAACTGCACGTATGAACTGTTACCCTGCCTCTATGCGCCTATCTTACATGGTTACAAGCCACTCTGAAGGTCACACATTTACATTTGGTGAGGACGCAGGCAGTGCTGCCATTGCTAGTGGCAACCACGAGCTAGTTTAAAAATTACCAAGCCGTGAATGTCTTGGGTGAAGGCTGCTACAACACTAAAGGACGACACCGGAGCCATGGACGAGTTGGTCAGACAACTAGTGCAGTCTAATGTGCAGCAGCAGGAGACAAAACGCTTACTAGCAGAACAAATGGCAGCACTTAGAGAAGTGGTGAGTGCACAGCGAGTAGTGTCAGTAACTACTCCTCCTTCTGTGCCTGATGTCTGGAAGAAAGTTTGTACCTCACTACAGAAAATGAGTTCTGAGGATGATGTAGAGGCCTACCTAACTATTTTTGAACGAACTGCTGACAGAGAGAAGTTACCCTTGGAGCAGTGGGCTGAGGTACTGGCTCCATACCTAACAGGTGAGCCACAGAAAGCCTATTATGATCTGACTGTCCAGGATTCCAAGGACTTTAGAAAATTAAAAGCTGAGATACTAGCTCGCCTGGGGGTCAGCATGGCAGTCCAGGCCCAGCGGGTACAACAGTGGGTTTTTCGCCAGGACAAGCCCCCACGGTCCCAAATGTATGACCTTTTCCACCTGATCCGCAAGTGGTTACAGCCAGAGGCTCTTACCCCAGAGCAGATGGTGGAAAGAGTAGCCATGGACCGGTATGTGCATGCTCTCCCTGTTCCGCTGCAGCGCTGGGTTATCCAGGGAAACCCACAAAACACAGACAACTTGGACGACCTGGTGGAGAGATATTCTACAGCGGAGAGTTTCGTCTTAAGACCCACAAGAGAGAAAACTTTGCTGCTGAATCCCAAGGCTCAACATGAGGCCAGTAAAAGGTGGAATACACCAGTTGAGGAGCGGAAGCAAACTCCTGGATACAAGCAAGTGGAGGAACAGGAGGCCACTTCCAAACCACCGCCTCGTCAGCTAGTCTGCTGGAGGTGTCACACTCCAGGTCATATTGCAGCGCATTGTCCCATGAAGGCGGAGCCCATGAACTGTAGTGCGGCTCGTCGCTGCTCCATGATTGCACACCCGGTGTGCAGTACTGTGCCATCTTGCCCTGTCTGACCCCAGGAGTGTCAGGTCACTATTAATGGCACCAAAGTCACTGCGCTCCTCGACTTCAGGAGGTTTGGTGACTCTGGTCAGAGACAAGTTGTCCCCTGTCATGTGTGACCCTGGAAAAGGCTTGGGAGTTGTGTGTGTCCATGGGGATGTCAATAATTATCCCACGGCTCACGCAAGCATAGAGACTATGTGTGGTAAAGTGTCCCACCAAGTGGTCGTCGTAAAGGACCTGTTATATGAAGTTATTATAGGACAGGACTTTCCTTTGTTTTGGGAACTGTGGGATAGGCTGATGTTCTCTCATGTTAAAAAGTTTTCCCCAGATAATGATATGCCTTCAAGAGATGTATCTCCAGAAAATAGTTTGCACACCAACCTGGTTGAGGTAAATTTCCATATAGCAGATGACGTTCCTCTGGCGGTGTTGGTAGGGGATGAGACTGAGACCACAGATACGGAACCAGTCTTCCCAGACCTTGAGGTATCAAGGGTTAATTTTGGGACCGCGCAGTTGCAGGATCCCACCCTGAAAACCGCATTAGAAAATGTGACAGTCCTAAATGGTGTACCACAGGAGCCAGGCGCCGATCAGCGGTATCCTTTCTTTGAGGTACATGACAATCTGCTATATCGGTTTACCAAGGCAAATGGTAAGATTGTGGAAAAGTTAATAGTTAGACCTTAATAGTTAATAATAGACCTTACAGGAAATTGGTATTGGGTATGGCCCATTCACATGTGTTAGGGGGACACCTAGCTACAGATAAGACCAGAGAACGGATTTTCCAGAGATTCTATTGGCCAGGTTGTTATAAACATATTGAAAATTACTGTATGTCTTGTCCTACTTGCCAGGTAAATGCTCCTGTCGTACACTTCAGGAGTCTTTTGGTGCCCCTACCCATCATTGAAGTTCTGTTCGAGCGGATTGCCATGGATATCGTAGGGCCCCTGGTAAAATCGGCCAGTGGGCATCAGTACATCTTGGTAATCCTGGACTATGCTTACAGATATCCAGAGGCAGTCCCTTTGAGGAACCCCACTGCCAAGTGCATTGCTAAAGAATTGTTCCATATATGCACTAGGGTGGGAATTCCCAACGAGATATTAACAGACCAAGGTACACCATTCATGTCTAAGGTCATGAAAGAATTGTGTAAGGTGTTGAAGATTAGGCAGTTGAGGACGTCTGTATAGCATCCTCAAACGGATGCCCTAGTAGAAAGGTTCAATAAGACTTTAAAAGCTATGTTAAAAAAAGCTGTTGAAAAAAGATGGAAAAGATTGGGATTGTCTATTACCTTATTTGCTGATCTCAATTAGGGAAGTTCCTCGAGCCTCTACAGGTTTCTCCCCATTTGAGCTGCTGTACTGTAGACATCCCCGGGGTCTCTTGGACATAGCCAAGGAAACATGGGAATCTGAGTCCACCCCATACAAAAGTGTAATTGAACATGTTGCTCAAATGCAGGAGAGGATCTCCAAGGTAATGCCCATAGTGAGGGACCATTTGCAAAAGGCGCAAGAGGCTCAAAAGAGGGTGTACAATTGTTCTGCCAGGGTTAGAGAATTCAGCCCCAGTGACCGGGTCTTAGTAATAGTGCCCACTTTGGAAAGCAAGTTCCTGGCTAAGTGGCAGGGGCCTTTTGAGATCCTGGAGAAAGTTGTAGAAGTAAACTATAAAGTGCACCAACCCGGGAAAAGAAAACCAGTATAGATTTATCATGTAAATCTGATCAAACCCTGAAGAGAAAGGGAATCAATGGCTACCCTGGTCTGTCCACCCACCGTTACTGAGTCAGAGTACCACAAAGTGGGAGTAGCTGAAACTTTGTCCTGTTCCCAAAAACAGGATACTGAAGAGTTTTTACTGCGTAACAAAGAAATGTTTTCGGGCTTACCAGGGTGTACCACTGTTATTGAATATGAAATTGTGACTGAACCACGTGTAAAGGTAAAAGTAAAACTTACAGAATACCTGAGGCTCGTAGGCAGATTGTTTCAGAAGAGGTCCAGAGGATGTTGTCCCTGGGAGTAACTGAGGTGTCCAAGAGCGAGTGGTCTAGCCCAATTGTATTGGTTCCCAAACCCAATGGTACTTGGCTATTTTGTAATGACTTCCGGAAGCTTAACGAGATTTCAAAAATGGATGTCTACCCTATGCCCTGGGTAGATGAGCTCATTGAAAGGTTGGGCCCAGCTAGGTATATAACCACCTTAGATCTCACAAAGGTTATTGGCAGATATCACTAGCCAAGGACGCCCGAGAGAAAACTGTGTTTTCTACGCCTGAAGGCTGTTTTCATTATGTTAGGATGCCTTTTGGTTTGAAGGGAGCCCCTGCCACCTTCCAAAGAGCAATGGATAAGATCCTGAATCCTCACAAGAGCTATGCAGCAGCCTATCTAGACGATATTGTCATCTATAGTCTAGACTGGGACAGCCATTTAAACAAAGTTCAGGCTGCCTTGGATGCCCTTAAGGAGGCGGGGTTCACTGCCAATCCTGAAAAATGTGCCATAGGCATGGAACATGCTTAATATTTAGGCTATGTTGTGGTGAGGGGTATGATTAGACCCCAGAACAATAAAGTGGACGCCATACAAAATTGGCCCCGTCCCCTCACAAAAAAGCAGGTAAAGGCTTTTTTAGGTATTGTAGGCTATTACTGGCGATTTGTGCCTAACTTCGCCAGTATGGCGGCACCTTTGTCAGACCTCACTAAGGGAAAAAAAGTGATGGTTCGCTGGTCACCAGATGCAGAAAGGGCCTTTCAAAATCTAAAAATAGCTCTCTGCAGACAGTCGATCCTAATAGCCCCATATTTCTCAAAAGGACTTTATATTCCAAACAGATGCCTCAGAGTTTGGCTTAGGAGCTGTCATGTCACAGGAGGTTAATGAGGAAGAACATCCTGTTATGTATCTTAGCCGAAAGCTAACCCCTGCTGAGAGGAATTATTCTATTGTCGAAAGGGAGTGTCTGGCTGTAAAATGGGCTCTAGACTCCTTGAGGTATTACCTGCTGGGAAGAAAATTCAGACTGGTCTCAGATCATGCTCCCTTAAAATGGATGAGTAGAAATAAGGCCAATAACGCGAGGGTGACATGCTGGTTCTTGGCTCTACAGTACTTCGACTTTGTAGTTGAGCATAGACCAGGTAAGGCCCACATGAATGCAGATGCTTTGTCAAGGGTTCACTGTCTCTTCTTTGAAAGTGCCCAGCCCGCCGGCTCTGGGCAGAGGGGGGGGGATATGTAGAAAGGCAGAAGGTAAAATAGTGGATGGCAGATACCTTCCACTAAGGTGGCTGGTATCTGTTAGATAACTGGCTGTGGTCTGGGTCCGGGTTTTGGAAGTTGTTGCAGACCCGAGCCTATACTCCAGTCCGGGTCTTGCTGGGTGCAGCTTTGAAGAGCTAAAACTGCCCCAAAAGGAAGGGGTGTGGTGGTCTCTTCTGTGTGAAGCTCTGAAACTGAAACACACACTGCCCTGTGTGGAGGACAGATGCCTAACCTATCCTGTTGCATTGGTGAGCTCTGTTGACCCATTTGTACATGAGGTTAAGGACGGTTTATGTTTTCCTGATCTGTTCATTTATGCTGAAGCAAGTAGTTTTTTTGAGTTGGACTGTATGAACTGTTGGCAATAAAACTGCACGTATGAACTGTTACCCTGCCTCCTTGTGCCTATCTTACATGATAACAAGCTACTCTGAAGGTCCGGCATTTACAATATATATACACAGTGCCTTGCGAAAGTATTCGGCCCCCTTGTACTTTTCAACCTTTTGCCACATTTCAGGCTTCAAACATAAGGATATAAAATTTAAATATTTTGGTGAAGAATCAACAACAAGTGGGACACAATCGTGAAGTGGAACAAAATTTATTGGATATTTTAAACTTTTGTAAAAAATTAAAAACTGAAAAGTGGGGCATGCCAAATTATTCGGCCCCCTTAAGTTAATACTTTGTAGCGCCACCTTTTGCTGCGATTACAGCTGCAAGTCGCTTGGGGTATGTCTCTATCAGTTTTGCACATCGAGAGACTGAAATTCTTGCCCATTCTTGCTTGGAAAACAGCTCAAGCTCAGTGAGGTTGGATGGAGAGCGTTTGTGAACAGCAGTTTTCAGCTCTTTCTACAGATTCTCCATTGGATTCAGGTCTGGACTTTGATTGGCCATTCTAACACCTGGATACGTTTATTTGTGAACCATTCCATTGTAGATTTTGCTTTATGTTTGGGATCATTGTCTTGTTGGAAGATAAATCTCCGTCCCAGTCTCAGGTCTTTTGCAGACTCCAACAGGTTTTCTTCCAGAATGGTCCTGTATTTGGCTCCATCCAATTTCCCATCAATTTTAACCATCTTCCCTGTCCCTGCTGAAGAAAAGCAGGCCCAAACCATGATGCTGCCACCGCCATGTTTGACAGTGGGGATGGTGTGTTCAGGGTGATGAGCTGTGTTGCTTTTACGCCAAACATATTGTTTTGCATTGTGGCCAAAAAGTTTGATTTTGGTTTCATCTGACCAGAGCACCTTCTTCCACATGTTTGGTGTGTCTCCCAGGTGGCTTGTGGCAAACTTTAAACTAGACTTTTTATGGATATCTTTGAGAAATGGCTTTCTTCTTGCCACTCTTCCATAAAGGCCAGATTTGTGCAGTGTACGACTGATTGTTGTCCTATTGACAGACTCTCCCACCTCAGCTGTAGATCTCTGCAGTTCATCCAGAGTGATCATGGGCCTCTTGGCTGCATCTCTGATCAGTCTTCTCCTTGTTTGAGATGAAAGTTTAGAGGGACGGCCGGGTCTTGGTAGATTTGCAGTGGTCTGATACGCCTTGCATTTCAATATGATCGCTTGCACAGTGCTCCTTGGGATGTTGAAAGTTTGGGAAATCTTTTTGTATCCAAATCCAGCTTTAAACTTCTCCACAACAGTATCACGGACCTACCTGGTGTGTTCCTTGGTCTTCATGATGCTCTCTGAGTTTAAACAGAACCCTGAGACTATCACAGAGCAGGTGCATTTATACAGAGACGTGATTACACACAGGTGAATTATATTTATCATCATCAGTCATTTAGGACAACATTGGATCATTCAGAGTCCTCACTGAACTTCTGGAGTGAGTTTGCTGCACTGAAAGTAAAGGGGCCGAATAATATTGCATGCCCCACCTTTTCAGTTTTTTATTTTTTACAAAAGTTTAAAATAACCAATACATTTCGTTCCACTTCACAATTGTGTCCCACTTGTTGATTCTTCACCAAAAAATTAAAATTTTATATCTTTATGTTTGAAGCCTGAAATGTGGCAAAAGGTTGAAAAGTTCAAGGGGGCCGAATACTTTCGCAAGGCACTGTATATAAATGATAGAGAACCCCTGTCCGCAAAGAGTTTCTTAAAACTAGATTGAGTGGAGTAAGTCAGCGTAGGAACTGGAAATCCTGTGCAGTCCGAAAAGCCTCTGAGGGAGATGGGGAAAGTGTAGTAGTTAAGTATTCTCTGGTGAAAACCCATCGGTTACAGAGGCAATCATTGCATCAACACCATGGCCACAATATTAGGATGACGTATTCACTTCTCTTTCCATATGATGTATCCATAATACACACTACACATAAAAAAAACAAGCAAAAAATCACCAATCATATCATTAACCCTGGTACATTATATGCCATATGCAGCATCCCAAACACTGTATAACCTTAGGAATTCAATAGCAACCCAAGATCTCCAAAAGATATCCATCATTTAAAATATTAAAAATTACACTATAAGGGCGAGCCTGTCAACACATGTCCTTATCTCTATAGATAGCCTATTTACAGGAAACACCCAAATCCAAATTTATCAATGAGTCCCCTAGGAGTTAATGTCTGGAGCAAAGTGATCCACTTAGTCTCCAATTGTAAGAGACGTGTCAGCACATCTCCACGTATCCCTAAATGGATCTGGTCAATCCCCCTTACCTGGATTTTCAGTTCTCCTGTATTATGATGGTCCCGATAATGTCTGGCCACTGGTTTCAAATTCAGCTGTAGAGTCTGGTCTGATGGTTCCAAAGCCTTCTTGATATCCTGAACATGTTCAAGAATTCTAACTCATAGTTGACCTGAAGTAATGCCCACATAAATTAAACCATATGGACATGTCAGATAGTACCGTGTTTCTCCAAAAATAAGACTGGGTCTTATATTATTTTTTGCTCTGAAAAAAGGGCTAGGGCTTATTTTCGGGGTAGGTCTTAATTTTTTACGTGAAGAACAATCACACATTTGATCGCTTTTTAATTCAACTTTTATCAGACATGAAACAGTGAAAAAACAGCAGTTCAGCACTTTTGATCCTTTTTTTTTTTTTTTCACTACGGCATTCACCATAGAGGTAAAATATTTTTATAAGGCTGTAGACCAGGAGTTTTCGGACACAGGGATACCTAATGTGTATGTGTTTCACAGTAATATTTTATTTTTATATGTATTCTAGTGAAAGTGGGAGGGGGCTTGAACTTATTATTTTGTGTTTTTTTTTAATATTTTTTAACTTAACCCCTCCTAGGGGTGTTTGAACTTGCAATCGTCCCATAGACTGCAATACAACCTATTGCAGTCTATGGGAGATTATCTACATTACTATTGAGGCAATAGTAATATTCCTATGACAGGCCTGGGAGCCTTCATAATGTTCTCGGCTGTCAAAGGAACAGGTCGGCTCCTGCGATCTCACCCGCGGGAGCCGACCTGCAACTTCAAAGGTACGGGGCTAGTTTATCTGCTTTGGGGGGTCGATTTGGAGGGGGGGGGTCACGGACTGGCACACTTAATAATGCCCACGATCAGCGGACTCTGATCGCAGGCATTAACTGCGGGTCTCCACTGTACAAGGAGACCCGGTATAGCAGCTATACAGGGTGGGGACTGGCCGTGGGGACTGCGGGGGGGAAGCACGGAGGTCACGCAATGCCCGCGGTCAGAGTCCATTCTGATCGCGGGCATCAACTCCGGCGGTTCTGCTACTTTGGTGGGCAGGAGAGGGGGTCACGTTCAACAATGCCTGTGATCATGGTAGACACTGAC
The DNA here is from genome assembly GCA_947044405.1 of Leptodactylus fallax. Taxonomy (NCBI): domain Eukaryota; kingdom Metazoa; phylum Chordata; class Amphibia; order Anura; family Leptodactylidae; genus Leptodactylus; species Leptodactylus fallax. Next base: position 1,080,511 of record CAMRHE010000322.1, read on the forward strand.
CGCGGGCATTGACTCCAGGTCTCCGCGGAGACCCGGTACGGCAGCTATGGTAATCGCTCAGCAGAGCGGCCGACATCTTTAAGGACCCGGCATCCGCTGTAATCGCACGGCAGATGTCGGGAAGGGGTTAAATTAACTAGGGCTTATTTTTGGAGTAGAGCTTATATTTCAGGCCTACTCCAAAAAACCTGGAAAACGTAGCTAGGGCTTATTTTCGGGGTAGGTCTTATTTTTGGAGAAACACGGTATACCACCCCTTCACGTCGACAATTCATTGCATGCACAATGTTATATTGTTGCAAGTTCCGAGAATCACTGAAAGAATCTGTTTTCACCATGTATTTACATGCAGAACATTTACCACATGCAGTGAAGCCCCATTTTGGGCGTCTGCTTGAAAAGATGAAATTTGATGATGCTAGAATGTAATGGCTCTTCACCAAGCTTTTGTTTCGTTTAGCAATCAAGCGAGGTTCATTTGGCAGAACAGATTGTAGATCTTTATCTTGTTTCAGTATTGGCCAAAATTGTTTGATGGTACTATTTAATTCCTTCCATCTGCTGTTAAAGTTTGTAATAAACCTTACTTGGGTTTTTGAGAACGTTGCTTAAAAATCAAAAGATTGTTCCTTGGTTCCATACGGGTCTGATTGTATCCCCCCGTTCAATATCTTTTGATTTTTATCCACGTGTCGTCAAAGTTCCTTCTATTCCTTTTCAAAATCTTGATTGGTGTCACAAATCCATTTGGCCTGCAGAAATTGGCCAATTGGTATAGATTTAATCACATTCTTTGAATGTGCTGATGTGGCATGCAAAAAGGAGTTTACACTTGTCTCTTTTCTGAAGATAGTAGCATGTAATTAAATCACCATCACAGTTCACCTTAATTCTGAGATCAAGAAACTCAACTTCTTTTTGTGTAACCAAGTATGTTAATTTTATATTTAATGCATTGTTGTTCAGTTGAGTTGAGGAAAAGATCCAATTGTGGGAGGGTACCCTGCCAAACAAACAATATGTCTTCAATAAACCTCATCCATGCCAAGACCTGTCCCCTTGTTGATATGTATGTTCAAACGCCTTTCTCTCCCAGTACCCACTACCTCTTTTGATGTCTTTATGTGGTTTTAATTTTTCCTTTTTTTGATAAATAAAATGCGATGCAAATATACATTTACTGTGGTGAATTATTTTGGTTTGGTATAATAAATATGAATTCCAGATAGGGTTATAAATATAAAAATCAGACCTGAAACCAGGTAAAAAGGAGAGAAGTTGAATCAATCTTTACATTGTGGGTCTGTGTGTCTCATACTAAGCATGTAGAACAGAAAGAGGAGAAGAGAACTGTCTGAGGACTTGACCAAAAATTGTGGAAAAATATCAACAATCTCAAGGTTACAAGTCCACCTCCAGAAATCTTGATGTTCCTTTGTCCATGGTGCACAACATAATCAAGAAGTTCACAACTCATGGCACTGTAGCTAATCTCCCTGGACGTGGATGGAAGAGAAAAATTGATGAAAGGTTGAAACACAGGATAGTCAGGATGGTGGATCTGTAGCCCCAATCAAGTTCCAAAGAAATTCAAGCCGTCCTGCAGGCTCAGGGTGCATCAGTTTCAGTTCAAACTATGTTGATATTTGAATGAAATGAAACACTATGGCAGGAGACCCAGAAGGAACCCACTGCTGACACAGAGACATAAAAAAAGCTAGACTGCAGTTTGCCAAAATGTACATAAGTCAAAATCCTGGGAAAAGGTCTTGTGGACAGATGAGACCAAGACAGAGATTTTAGTAAAGTACATCATTCTACTGTTTACTGAAATTGGAATGAGGCCTACAAAGAAAAGAACACAGTACAGTCAAATATGGTTGAGGTTCAAAGTTGTTTTGGGGTTGTGTTTTACTGCCTCTGGCGATGGGTGCCTTCACTGTGTGCAAGGCATCATGAAATTTGAAGATTACCAAAGTATTTTGTTGCAATGTACGGCCCAGTGTCAGAAAGCTGGGTTTGCGTCCTAAGTCATGGGTCTTCCAGCAGGACAATGACCCCAAACATACTTCAAAAAGCACCCAGAAATGGATGGAAACAAAGCACTGGAGAGCTCTGAACTGGCCAGCAATGGGTCCAGATCTAAATCCCATTGAACACCTGTGGAGAGATCTTAAAATTGCTGTTGGGAGAAGGCACCCTTCAAATATGAGAGACCTGGAGCAGTATGTCAATCGCAGCATGTAAATTATACCTATGGCAACGCTGGCATTTTCCATATACTGTAGGTATAATAGGGTCAGAAAGTCCGCAGAGGAAAACTCTGCAGACTTTCTGTGAAAAACCCTGCATAAAAAACTGTAATGCGCTTCTGCCGCGGTCTTTTCCGCAGCGTTTTTTACTGCGACTTGCTACATGGGGCCTTAGCCTCAAAGTGAGTTCTAACACAGTTAAAACAAACTAGAATGACAATTCAAAATATACTGAGCTCATATTTAACACATACAGTCATATGAAAAAGTTTGGGCACCCCTATTAATCTTAATCATTTTTAGTTCTAAATATTTGGGTGTTTGCAACAGCCATTTCAATTTGATATATCTAATAACTGATGGACACAGTAATATTTCAGGATTGAAATGAGGTTTATTGTACTAAAAGAAAATGGGGAAAATGCATAAAAAAAAAAATGGGGGGGGGGAAAAAATTGGGGCCCCTTAAAATTTTTTTTTTTTTAAAAATTTTTATTTTTTTTTTTTTTTTTTTTAAAGAAAAAAATTGTTTTTTTTTCTCTTTTTGTTTTTTTTTTTTTTGGGGGGGTGTTTTTTTTAATGGGAGGGGTTGTTGTTGTTGTTTATTTTTTTTTTTTTTTTTTTTTTTTTTTTTTTTGTTTGGTGGTTGGGGTTTTTTAAAAAAAATTTTATTTTTTTTTAATAAAAAAAAATTGTTCAACATAGTTGTTCAGGGAAAGGATATAAAAAGTTGTCTCAGAGATTTAACCTGTCAGTTTCCACTGTGAGGAACATAGTAAGGAAATGGAAGACCACAGGGACAGTTCTTGTTAAGCCCAGAAGTGGCAGGCCAAGAAAAATATCAGAAAGGCAGAGAAGAAGAATGGTGAGAACAGTCAAGGACAATCCACAGACCACCTCCAAAGAGCTGCAGCATCATCTTGCTGCAGATGGTGTCACTGTGCATCGGTCAACAATACAGCACACTTTGCACAAGGAGAAGCTGTATGGGAGAGTGATGCGAAAGAAGCCGTTTCTGAAAGCACGCCACAAACAGAGTCGCCTGAGGTATGCAAAAGCACATTTGGACAAGCCAGCTTCATTTTGGAAGAAGGTCCTGTGGACTGATGAAACAAAGATTGAGTTGTTTGGTCATACAAAAAGGCATTATGCATGGCGTCAAAAAAACACAGCATTCCAAGAAAAACACTTGCTACCCACTGTAAAATTTGGTGGAGGTTCCATCATGCTTTGGGGCTGTGTGGACAATGCCGGCACCGGGAATCTTGTTAAAGTTGAGGGTCGCATGGATTCAACTCAGTATCAGCAGATTCTTGAGAATAATGTACAAGAATCAATGACGAATTTGAAGTTACGCCGGGTATGGATATTTCAGCAAGACAATGATCCAAAACACAGCTCCAAATCTACTCAGGCATTCATGCAAAGGAACAATTACAATGTTCTGGAATGGCCGTCCCAGTCCCCAGACCTGAATATCATTGAATATCTGTGGGATAATTTGAAGCGGGGTGTGCATGGTGGGGCGACCATCAAACTTAACTGAACTGGAATTGTTTTGTAAAGAGGAATGGTCAAAAATACCTTCATCCAGGATCCAGGAACTGATTAAAAGCTACAGGAAGCGACTAGAGGCTGTTATTTTTGCAAAAGGAGGATCTACTAAATATTAATGTCACTTTTCTGTTGAGGTGGCCATACTTTTGTACTGGTCACATTTTGGTTTTAATGCATATTGCACATTTTCTGTTAGTACAATAAACCTCAGTTCAATCCTGAAATATTACTGTGTCCATCAGTTATTAGATATATCAAAATGAAAAGGCTGAAGCAAACACACAAATATTAAGAACCAAAAAAGATTAAAATAAAAAGGGGGGCCAAACTTTTTCCAATGGCCTTTATCAAATTGAAATGCCAAAGTGATAAATACAAAGCAAATTAAGAAAAATATTTTAATAGCCCCTTTGGTACATGATACAATGCGTGTACCAATAGCAGCACAGTGGCTTTACTCGGTTTCAATCCAATCAAGAATTATATCTACAGTGGGGAAATTGTGCAAGTTTTCCCACTTAAAAAGATGAGGGGCCTGTAATTGTCATCATAGGTAGACCTCAACTATGAGAGACAAAATGAGAAAGCAAATCCAGAAAATCACATTGTCTGATTTTTAAACAATGTATTTACAAATTATGGTGGAAAATAAGTATTTGGTCAATAACAAAAGTTCATCTCAATACTTTGTTATATATCCTTTGTGGGCAATGACAGAGGTCAAACGTTTTCTGTAAGTCTTCACAAGGTTGGCACACACTGTTGCTGGTATATTGGCCCATTCCTCCATGCAGATCTCCTCTAGAGCATTGATGTTTTGGGGCTGTCACTGGGCAACACGGACTTTCAACTCCCTCCAAAGGTTTTCTATGGGGTTGAGATCTGGAGACTGGCTAGGCCACTCCAGGACCTTGAAATGCTTCTTATGAAGCCACTCCTTCGTTGCCCTGGTGGTGTGCTTGGGATCATTGTCATGCTGAAAGACCCAGCCACGTTTCATCTTCAATACCCTTGCTGATGGAAGGAGGTTTGCACTCAAAATCTCATGATACATGGCCCCATTCATTCTTTAATGTACACAGATCATTCGTCCTGGTCCCTTTGCAGAGAAACAGCCCCAAAGCATGATGTTGCCACCCCCATGCTTCACAGTAGATATGGTGTTCTTTGGATGCAACTCAGCATTCACTCTCCTCCAAACACGATGAGTTGTGTTTGTACCAAACAGTTCTACTTTGGTTTCATCTGACCATATGACATTCTCCCAATACTCTTCTGGAACATCCAAATGCTCTGTAGCAAACTTCAGACGGGCCCGGATATGTACTGGCTTAAGCAGGGGGACACGTCTGGCACTGCAGGTTCTGAGTCCCTGGCGGCGTAATGCGTTACTGACGGTAGCCTTTGTTACGTTAGTCCCAGCTTTCTGCAGGTCATTCACTAGGTCCCCCCGTATGGTTCTGGGATTTTTGCTCACGGGGTGAGATCTTGCATGGAGCCCCTGATCGAGGGAGATTATCAGTGGTCTTGTATGTCTTCCATTTTCTAATTATTGCTCCCACAGTTGATTTCTTCACACCAAGCTGCTTGCCTATTGTAGATTCAGTCTTCCCAGCATGGTGCAGGTCTACAATTGTGTTTCTGGTGTCCTTCCACAGCTCTTTGGTCTTCACCATAGTGGAGTTTGGAGTGTGACTGTTTGAGGTTGTGGACAGGTGTCTTTTATACTGATAACAATTTCAAACAGGTGCCATTACTACAGGTAATGAGTGGAGGACAGAGGAGCCTCTTAAAGAAGAAGTTACAGGTCTGTGAGAGCCAGAAATCTTGCTTGTTTGTAGATGACCCAATACTTATTTTCCACCATAATTTGCAAATAAATTCTTAAAAAATCACACAATGTGATTTTCTGGATTTGTTTTCTCATAGTTGAGGTCTACCTATGATGTCAATTACAGGACTCTCTCATCTTCTTAAGTGGGAAAACTTGCACAATTGGTGGCTGACTAAATACTACTTTTCCCCACTGTACATGTAGTTTGTGTGCTCACCTCTTGCAGTGTAGACTGGTTTTGTATGCAATCGACCCATTTGTACGATATAGGGAAGTTAGATTGTGAGCCCCATTGGGGCAGAGACTGATGTGAGTGGTAACAATCTCTGTACACTGCTGCTGAATATTTTAGCACAGTGAAAGCAGCATGAATATCTAAGAGCATAAAAAGGGCATGCGTTACACAGCGCTTCTATTTATACGTATTTGAGGAAGTGAATTGCTCAGTAATCTAAAGCATGTGCCCTTATAGAATGTGGGAATGTGGCACTTTATGTATGCATGTACTCCAGCGGCATGTTCGGTGGCTGATAATTATTGACTATTAATGCTTCTGTTTCATGTAATCAGAACATCTGCACTGCCCTCTTGCCAAATCATGGGTTAATGCGTTCTGCTTCACATCATCTCTGAACACAGGCACTTTCTCCGGAATTGCTAATCTGTTTATTGACTTGTTCTTGGAATACAGAGAACAAATGTGTGTAGTACCTTGCCCAGTGTTTTCAGTGTAGCTATAGCCACTTATTTGGATTGACTATGTAATTTATATAGCACATGACTGGATCTCTTATATAATAAGAAGGCATGCTGGGTATGTTCCACTTACATTGGCACCTTTGGTATATCCCATCATATACTTGTTTTGCCATTGTTCTACTGGAGGACATTGCATGTTTTTGTATACAGTTAGTCAGTTCAGTTAATGATACATTTTCTATAATCTAGAGTAGTTATGGGGTTCATCATAATATCTTTAGTGGTGTGAAGTAGATAAAGAGGGATCTTTTGCTTTAGTGCAATTAATATATTTATTAAAGTAAATAGGTAGAACTCCAGCAGTCTTGTGTAATAAAGAGGTTAAATTAAAGGGGTTGTCCAGCAAATAGCAAATTTATGTTTTGTTTTTTTTTACTTATTACTTAATGAAAAACTTCCCGAAAGGAAGTCATTTTCAACATTGCCTGATAAACTCAGTACCCCCTGCTGTCATGTGAATGGTCCTCTGAAGCGTCAGACATTACAGCATGCCGCACCATCTAACGATCATGTGATATTCACAGATTGTGGCCATGCCCCTTTTAGACGGATCATGGCTATAACTTTCCTTCAGACATAATTATTTTTGTCTCTGTCCTCTCTGTACATCTTCTCCTCGTTCCACACCCTCTCTGCCCCCTCCCCTTGGATGGAGCGAGATTAAATAAATACATCCAAAGTATATATTTTTCTCCTCCCTTCCAGTGGTACTTCAGTGATAGTAGGACAACCACCATCAATAGCAGCAATGGTCCCGCTAAGACCTATGCTTGTGTTGTGACACTATGATGTCACAGTATGGGGATAATAATAAAATTGGTGGCAGTGTTTGAAAAATATAATAGCAGAGCTGCCACCGCTACTACCAGTGGTGGCCCTGCTATGAATCGGCCTTCTGGCCATTTGAATTTAGCGCAAAACCAGGAGCTTGGATGCTAAATTGAGATGAACCAATCACAGAAAAGCCGCTGGCACTAATGAATTCAAAAGCGCAGCAGCTCTTCTGTAATTGGCTCATTTGAATTTCAATACAAATTGCCGAATCACCAGACAGTTGCTGCTATTGGTTTCAAATGTGGCAGCAACACTTCTGTGACAGTGGGACCACCACTGGTAATAGTGGCTGTGATCCAGCTATCATCTATCCTTGTGCTGTAACACTATGATGTCACAGTACAGGGATAATAATAATATTGATGTTAGTGCTAAAAAAAATGATAGTGGAATTGCTGCCGCTATTACAGGCAGTGCCCCTCTATGAATCAGCTAGTACCAAACCAGGAGCTTTTGCTTTGGTGCTAAATTCAATTGGTCAAATCACTGGTAAGCCGCTGTCATTATTGAATTCCATAGCTGCAGTGACGTTTCTGTGGTAGCGGGACAACCATCGGTGATAGTAGCGGTGGTCCTGCTATGATATATCCTTGTGCTGTGACACTAGGGTGTCACAATACAGAGATAGTAAATAACATTGGTGGCAGTGGTGAAAAGACAAAATCATAGTGGAACTGCCACTGCTATTGCATGCAGTAGCCCTGTTATAAGTAGACACTTTGGTCATTGGAATTTAGTGCCACAGCAAATGTTTTCAGCATTTAATTTATATATATATATATATATATATATATATATATATATATATATATATTTATTCATCCATGTATTGTATAGACCTGTAGCATTTTCCACTGTGTTATGTGTTTCCCGTTGATTGTCTGTTCCTCATTGATGTTTTATGTGGTCAAGCAATAAATATAAATTGAGTTTTATTTGTGGTATTCTGGATTATATATTGGTCTTACTTTAATCCATTTTTTTGGTAAGTGTTGATAAACATGTGGAATTATAGATGATTTCTGAGGTACTTTATAGGTTTGCATTTGATGTTCTCTTTATAGTTACTGAAAATTCCTCGGTTTATATGGATTTTAGAAAAAGAGATAATAATTGGATTTTGCAATTGAATTCTATATTTGGTGAAGGATCTGTTAATGAAATAGAAACACATGATGTTAAGGACTTAAAGCTAAGGATACGTGAGCTTCTGAAAAAACGAACAAAGCTATGGTGGAATAAGGCAACACTTGATACTTATATGCAGAAAGATATTATACTTAGAGGCTTATGTCTGCAGCTCTTTCCTATTTTAGAGATTGATGATCCAAGTTTTATTTGTAAGTAAGAGGAGACACTTGACCGGTGAACTTACTCCATGCTGTGACTCTCAAATACTGTAACTGCACCACTCTTAGGTTATATAATACGAGCTGGACACCGGATAACGATGGCATTAAACAACCACAAACAGCCTCTTTATTAACATTTTGTAACATACAAGTTGTATAATAGCATGACCAATAAATCACATTAAAGTCTCTAGGAATGTCTGGCAGAGCCCAAAGTAGACAGCACCCGAAAGAATCTCCCAGCTACACTGCGCTGACTCAAGTCATGACAAATATGTCTTGGATGCTGCATATTTTCCCGGATTTACCATGACATGGCCTTTTGATAACCATCAGTTCACCAGAAACACCATAAAATACCAGAGGTACCATTCCAGCAACGTCCTCCTTTTACCTGAAACTCAGCATTGACCTTCCTACTGCCACAACGAACATGCATGAGACCTTATGCGTGAGAGTCCTACCACACCTGCAGAGCTCGCTCAACTCCCTTTTGGATGGCTAACAATCAAATATTGCAACCAATATTGTTATGTGGACCCCATCTCAACTCATGTGGCAACAGTCCAGCGTCTCCAAATCCTTATGGCGAACAACAATACCCCCATTGTGGGACATAAAGCAAGAGACTGCTTTGTTAATGTTGCGCCTGGCCTTGATGATTTTATCAACAGACTGAACATGATGCCACGATAGACAAACTGCAATCTCAGACCATACTAAGATAACTCCGGGGAACAGTGACCAGATACGCAGGACATCAAATTTTATATCACTAATTAATTCACGGGAAGTACGTAAACCGAGGACGTTGCCCCAGTATGGATTACCAGAACATCCAGTGGACAATCAGGTCTAGAATGAAAGTGAAGTTCGGGCAGTAGCCCACTCCACAACATGCCACGGACACCAATCCAGTGGAAAAATGCTTCACTACACTGAAAACCTAACTGTCTACCATTGGGCCTCACCACTACCCTAAGGGCACCCCAATATGCATATGAATGCCCATGGATCCGGAACAGCATCTGAAAGAAAATGAGGCACAAAATAACGAAAATTAAGCAATCAAGCCCCTTGTAGAGAACATGTAACCCTGTGCAAAAGACAGCAGGTGGGGGGGGGGGACTCCAAACTATAGCAACTGAGAACAAACATAAAGACTACTACATACAGACTACCACCACCCAGTTTGTTTAACTGCGTTGTCTGGCAAACCCCACCTGGACACCTCAGTTGCCATCCCAATTCAGGAGGAATGAGACATATACTCGTGAAGTAGGAGACTAAGTACACAGAGGACTTTTTTGAATACAGCTATGAACTGGAATCGTGAAAGAGCCTTACCTGATGCATGCACTAGCAAGGCCCACAGCCTTGTGGTCTAGAATGCAAGAAGTCCTGAATTGACTGTATTGCGCATGATCAAGAACCTGTAACTCTAAACACCTGTATATGAGCTCCTCTACCTAACTGATCATTTTTTGAACGTGTAAGGAGACAGCTAACATAATGTGAGGTAGAAAAAACATGTTCAAATTGTAGAACATCATGGACTGCACCTGAAGTACTTACTAATTTGTCCACAAATAGCTCCCCAAAAAAGGCGAGCGAAAATGCCGCCCTAAATAACAAACATTCATATACTGTACATCTGTGCATATACAGTGGGGAAAAAAAAGTATTTAGTCAGCCACCAATTGTGCAACTTCTCCCACTTAAAAAGATGAGAGAGGCCTGTAATTGACATCATAGGTAGACCTCAACTATGAGGGACAAAATGAGAAAACAAATCCAGAAAATCACATTGTCTGATTCTTAAAGCATTTATTTGCAAATTATGGTGAAAAATAAGTATTTGGTCAATAACAAAAGTTCATCTCAATACTTTGTTATATATCCTTTGTGGACAATGACAGAGGTCAAACGTTTTCTGTAAGTCTTCACAAGGTTGGCACACACTGTTGCTGGTATGTTGGCCCATTCCTCCTTGCAGATCTCCTCTAGAGCAGTGATGTTTTGGGGCTATCGCTGGGCAACACGGACTTTCAACTCCCTCCAAAGGTTTTCTATGGGGTTGAGATCTGGAGACTGGTTAGGCCACTCCAGGACCTTGAAATGCTTCTTACAAAGCCACTCCTTCGTTGCCCTGGTGGTGTGCTTGGGATCATTGTCATGCTGAAAGACCTAGCCATATTTCATCTTCAATGCCCTTGCTGATGGAAGGAGGTTTGCACTCAAAATCTCACGATACATGGCCCCATTCATTCTTTCATGTATTTGCATCAGTCGTCCTTGTCCCTTTGCAGAGAAACAGCCCGAAGTTGAAAGTCTAGCGACAGCCCCAAAACATAACTGCTCTAGAGGAATGGGTCAACATATCAGCAACAGTGTGTGTCATCCTTGTGAAGACTTACAGAAAACGTTTGACTTCTGTCATTGCCAACAAAGGATATATAACAAAGTATTGAGATGAACTTTTGTTATTGACCAAATACTTATTTTCCACCATAATTTCTAGATATGTTTTCTCATTTTGTTTCTCATAGCTGAGGTCTACCTATGATGTCAATTACAGGCTTCTCTCATCTTTTTAAGTGGGAGAACTTGCACAATTGGTGGCTGACTAAATACGTTTTTTCCCCACTGTATCTGTTAACTTAACAAAGATATCCTCAAGTTAATGGATCTAGCATCTGGGAATGAAGATCCAGGACCCTAAGACAGATTAAGAACTGCTTATTGTTAAACACTAAGTCAAACCAAAAGGCCAAGGCTGCGGGATACTTTTGTATAACAGACTTGGACCTACCTTTCGAAAAATAATCTCCGATCCAAAACAACAATAAAGAAATGGGGGCACCTTTAGAAATGCCATGACCCACTTCTTAACAAAGTATTCCCCATTCATGCCAAATTTTATTATACGCCTTCCAAGTGCTGCTACTGAGAGAGCACCCAGCTAATGTCATGGCCATCAGAACGCTAGGTCCCATAAGTGTTGGGGGCAAGAAATTCCATACTATACTTCAGGTGCCAAAAATATGGAACCTGTCCCATTGAAAGCATCAGCTATGCGATTTCAAACACAGGGAACATAATGAGCTGAGAGCCAAACATTTAGCAAGAGACAAGTAAGCACAAGGTGACGGGTAAAATTGATGACTGGAGGGGAGGATGCTGAGTACATGCACCACTGACAGATTATCACAAGCGGACTCTCTTGTGCAACTGAGTGCCTCAAATCTCAAAAGCGGCTACAATCGGGAAAAGTTCTAACAGTGTTAGATTGCTAAGTAGACCTGCCTTCCGTCAGCTATCCAGCCATTCACCAAACATCCACTCACTCTGAAAGTGTAAAAAGCCAACTCCGCATTATCTTTCCATATGTCTTGCCAAACTGACTTCCTGTTGTATTATGCTAAAAAGGAAGTCTAGACGCGTAAATCCACTTCATGTGCAGAAGTTAGATGAATAAAATTAGTAGGTCTTTTATCCCCAACTGTGGCTTGAGCCAAACGCTTGCAGATTATTCTACCCATTGGAATGATTATACATGCGAAATTCAGCTTACTCAAATCCGACTGAAGTTGCCAAAACATCACCTTCTTGACAAACTGCAGATCAATGAATTAATTAATCAATCAATCAGTTAATTTTTCTGTGGGCAATCTACACTCCATGGCCAGGGAATCAATTTCGATGCCAAGGAACAAGATCACTGTGGTGGACCCCTTGATCTTTTCCAAAGCTAACTGTATGCCAAAATGGGCTGCAACCTGCTCCAGGATAGCCAAAAGCACTGAACACATAGGAGAAGCTGGAGGACCAATACACAGGCAGTAATCGAGATAATAGAGCAGGGATGGTATCCTGGATTCGTCCCTAACCACCCATTCCACAAATGTAGCAAATCATTCAAAACAGGCGCAAGGTATAGCACAACCCATTGGGAGACACCGGTCTACAAAGTATGAACTACCCCAAAAACATCTTAACAGAGGAAAGCTATCGGGATGAACTGGTAGCATCCATGAGAGACCCTGAACCAAAGCTGTGTACCCAATCAACTGCTCTATCAAATGACACACATGAGACAAAACCCAACTGCTCAGCGATCCCGTCATTGACAGACTAGCCCAGGGGTCGGCAACCTCTGGCACGCGAGGCATATTTCCCTGGCACGGCAGCGGACTCCTCACCCAGCAGTTTCGATCAGACCAAACACGGCCAAAACGAAACTGCTATTATTATACTGTGGGGTCTCTTCAGACCCCCGAGTATAATAAGCGAAGCCCCCGGAGAGATGATCAAACATAAAAAACAATGTTACTCACTATTCCACGCTCCGCAGCCGCTGTGTACTCTTCAGGCGCTTCTGCCTGAAGTCAGCTGACGGGGCCTCAGGTGTCACGTCTGCGTCTGACGTCATTACGCATAATGACGTGACGTGACCCCTGAGACTCAATGAGTGGTCGCTGACTACAGGCAGAAGCACCCGAAGATACAGAGCAGCTGCGGAGCGTGGAATAGTGAGTAACATTGTTTTTTATGTTTCATCGCCTCTTTGCCCTCCACTTATTATACTCTGTGGTCTGAAGAGACCCCACAGTATAATAATAGCTAGTGAGTGGCACAAATTGGAATATTATAAAAGTTAGAATATTATACCATGTGCAGGGGCTACTATGGAGGATAGCGCAGTGTGCTGGGGCCACTATGGGACATAATACCGTGTGCAGGGGCCACTATGGGACATATACCGTGTGCAGGGGCCACTATGGGACATATACCGTGTGCAGGGGCCACTATGGGACATATACCGTGTGCAAGGGCTGCTATGGGACATAATACCATGTAATATTGTATGCAGGGGTCGCTGTTGGATAATACTGTGTACTACTGTGTGCAGGGGCCGCTGTGTGCCATAATACCATGTGCAGGGGCCGCTGTGGACCATAATACCGGAATTGGACTATTATAAAAGTTAGAATATTATACCGTGTGCAGGGGCTACTATGGAGGATAGCACAGTGTGCAGGGGCCACTATGGGACATAATACCATGTGCAGGGGCCACTATGGAGCATAATACCGTGTGCAGGGGCCACTATGGGACATATACTGTGTGCAGGGGCCGCTATGGGACATATTGCTGTGTGCAGGGGCCGCTATGGGACAAATACTGTGTGCAGGGCCGCTATGGGACATAATACCGTGTGGAGGCGCCACTATGGGACATATTGCTGTGTGCAGGGACTGCTATGGGACAAATACCGTGTGCAGAGGCCGCTATGGGACAAATACTGTTTGCAGAGGCAGCTATGGGACAAATACTGTGTGCAGAGGCAGCTATGGGACAAATACTGTGTGCAGAGGCCGCTATGGGACATAATACCGTGTGCAGGGACCGCTATGGGACAAATACTGTGTACAGAAGCAGCTATGGGACAAATACTGTGTGCAGAGGCAGCTATGAGACAAATACTGTGTGCAGAGGCCGCTATGGGACATAATACCGTGTGCAGGGACCGCTATGGGACAAATACTGTGTGCAGAGGCAGCTATGGGACAAATACTGTGTGCAGAGGCAGCTATGGGACAAATACTGTGTGCAGAGGCCGCTATGGGACAAATACTGTGTGCAGAGGCCGCTATGGGACATAATACCATGTGCAGGGACCGCTATGGGACAAATACTGTGTGCAGAGGCAGCTATGGGACATATACCGTGCACAGAGGCCGCTATGGGACATATATCATATTGCAGGGGCCGCTATGGGACATAATACCGTGTGCAGGGACCACTATGGGACATTATTCTGTATAATGGTGTGTTTTCTATATTAAGGATGTGTTTTTGCACAGAAAACTCAGGCTTTGTTTTTTTTTTTTTTTTTTTTTTGTGCAAAAATGCACCAGTTTTACATCGAATGAAAAAGTTCCAGTGGCCTAAGAATATAGCTGCATCCAGATACATAGTGTGTTTTCACCATAAGGATGCTGCCATACGGTGCTCCTGGACACTTACATTTACCACTAATTGGGGGCTGTACATGGACTTTCATTGCTTCTAATCAGAAAGTACAGGAGCGTCCCAGGAAATAGCAGTAAAGCATGTGTCCTAAAGCATCTGGTGGCAGCACTTCTGTGTTATGGTTTGTGGTATATGACTTTAGTTTAGAGGTCGTCAGACTTACAATTATTGACCGGCACTCCGAATACCTCATCTTTGATTTTTTTTATTAAAATCGGCACGCCGAACAAAAAAGGTTGCCTACCCCTGGACTAGCCTTTGAGGCAATAGAGGTGATGGATTAATTGACTTTTTGGGTACTAAACCAAGAGCTGATACTTGTAAATAGGGCCAAGAGATGTCACAAAGGAGCCTGCCATATGGCCCAGCGAAACTTCTTTCACTAGTTTTTCTGCCACAATCTGAGGGTATTGATGGACCGAGTGCAAATTACATGTGCAAAACTTCGGTGGGTCTATGGTAGAAAGGATCTTAAAACCGAAGTGAAAGCCCACCATCAAAAGTGAGGCTATCTGTTGATCCACATTTCTATTTAAATAAAGAAGCATCATCTCTAGCTTCACTGGAGTTGTCCCTCTTGTTAGAAGAGTCCCACTGCTTACTTGTCTGTTTTTTTAAACAACAGGAATGGTGAAGAGAATGACGAAGACTTGAAGCCAATTAGAGGATTTTTCTTAATCCTCCTTTTTCGATTCAGAAACCTTAACCCTATTCAAGTTGAACTTTCCTAGAGGGAGGAAGAGAAGATTTCGACATTTTCATAATCTTCCGCCTCACTTTCTGTTTTAAACGTGCCCCATTGTGCTCCTTCAGCAACTGAAGAGTGGCCACAGGGTGGTGCAACTGTAGGGTCAGAAAGGGGAGGGGAGATATATTCTGTGAAATACGCATCCAGGCATTTACAGTGGATGGATATCTGACTATAGGAAGAACAAGATAATTACTCAAAAATTGACATACACCAGCGACAAAATGTGTAAGTGCATTAGACTGAGAAAAAGCATTTGCAGGAGACACAGATGGAAATGACGGAGGTGATCTTGCTAAAATCCCACCCTGCCCTATCACTAAAGGAGGTGATACAAGAGGTTTGGGTTGTAGTAATTCACCAGGCTGACTCGTTTGGCCACCAGAGAAGCCGCAGGTCTGGGCACTGAGGTCCTTTCGGCATCTGTGCAGATTTCATCTTTGGTGCTGGAGGAGGACAAATGCCTGTTATAACGTTCCCACTGCCCAGTGGCCGGTCTAGTCGCATCAGTATTGTGCATCTACTGGTGGCTGCACACAGTCCTGTGCACTGAAGAAGGAGGAGCTGAAGAGGACAGGCTGGGTAGTGGCTCTTTTAGCCCCTTTTCTACCCAACCTGTCAGGCTGGAGCTTAGCTGCATAACCGTGTTGTTGAAGAAGCAATGCAGATGTACTTGTCCCAGGGACGAGTATTGAGGGGAGAGGAAGGTGAACGCTCAGCACCTGGTAGGAGCTCCTTACTCGTCGCTGGCTTTTGCAGGTATCAGAGGGACTGAGCCATTGAGAAGACTGGGAGCATATGGTCTGAGGTGTTCTAGGGGAGGAAGCAGTGATGGGCTGGGTCTGAATTAATTCGGTCTCTTGCATCATTGCTATGTGCTGAAGGTTCTACAGGAAAGCACTGTTTGGGCTGTGCTCCATCCTGCCTCTTCTGTGGCTGGTCCGGCAGTGCTCCAGTCCTCATCCAGGACTCAAGCCTTGATAATGGTAAGCTTATACTCCCCTTCCCTTCCTCCTGCTCCTGCACACTGACCCCCCATCGAGTGCTGCTTTTTTTTCCTGCCACAAATAAACTCCCCAACTCCCAGTAGCCTACGTTAACCAAATGCCCTGTCAGTACACTTATTGAACTTCTTATTGGAGAGAAGTGTAAATGTCTGGAAGTGGCGGAAAAAGAAAACTGACCAGCTGAAGGACAAAATTCAACAAATATCGGTTGACATACTATGCTATGATATGATATATGATATGATAATCTATTCACTATGATTAAAGATTTAGAATTTTTTTCACGTAAACTTTAAAAAAAATAAAAATTCAATAGAGGCTCTAGTGAACTTTCCTCAAGTATGAAAATACAAGCCATTAGAGATCTTGAAGATCTCTTGGAGGGTCTCAACAATAAGAGTAGTGTATCTTTACCCATCTGTGCCAGCACTCACAACATTTTCCCCCTTTGTCCTTCTGTATACATTTTTGTTAATCTGGTTAAATGTGATTTGAATGAGATTTCTGGATCAGGTCTTCCATCTGCTCAACGGCAAGCTACTAATAAATTGAAACAAAAATTAAAGATGTGGTCATTAAACCAGCGGACAAGCAGTGTAATGCTGTGATCTGGCTGGCACAGATGTATGAGAAGAAAGCTTTTCGCCATCTGAAATTGTCTCAATGCTAGACGTCTATTGAGTGATCCAGCCTTGCAATATGAAAGTCAGAGATTAATGCAGGATTTGACATTTGATTTTCCAGGCATCCCTACTTTTTATTAACTACCAAAAGTACATAAAGTTTCTACTAAACCTTCGGAATGCCCTATAGTATTTAGTAGGTATTGGTGGATTAATCGAGCAGGATTGTAGATTTATTGATTTTTATCTGCAAAAAGAGTGTAGAAACTGTGCTGTCCTTTGTAAAAGACACATCAATTATGTTGAGGAGATTAAATGGATTGCAATTGGAAGAGGATATGATCCTTGATACTTGCAACATTGAGTCCCTGTACACTTTATTTTTTGAGGATGACCAATTTGGATGGTGATTTGATACATTTTGTGATTGAACTATTGAAATTTGTCATCATTTTTTTTTGTGTTCAAGAACCGCCTCTTTCTGCATCTCCAGGGAACAGCAATGGGGGGCAACCTGTGCTCCCTCACATGCTAATCTATTCCTGGGGCTGTGCGAGAAAGAGGTGGTCTAAAATACTCTAGGCTACAATAATGTACTTATGTGGTATAGATAATGAAAGTTCATTTAACACACAGTTGATCGATTTCTTTGTATGCGGCACACAAAGGATATGAATCATACCATTCAGAAAGGTTATTTGAGGTCACATGATTCTTCTTGTGACTCATTATTGGTAAGTTGTGGCAGGAGGGAGTCTGATCGCTCTAATCAGAAAGTTACTCATAATTACCTATCATTCCAATTGGATAGATATTTGTGACATCCTTTAAAACCATTGGCCCATTCTTATGACTGATAATGATATATCTTGAGACAGAACCATTAATTTTGTGGAGGAAATCCTAGAATTTGAAAGATATGCTGACCTCTAGCCATTATGCTATACCAAATGTTTTTGGTAGTAGGTGACTCATTTGGGGTTCATATCAGTGTGGTAATTGCATGGCCTTTAGGTACTGTATATGGCACGGGTGTTTGCATTTTTGAATTCTATGCATATCAAGTTATTTAAGATCATATACCACATCAACTGTAATTCGGTTGGTGTGGTGTATGTTGTGTATGTCCATGCAACCTTATCTACATTGGTATGACTATCAGAGAGTTAAAAGTACCGGTCCTTGAACATATGAGTAGAATCCGTGCAGCAGCTAATGTGAGGATTAGGAGATTACTAAATTATAACCAATTTCTCAACATTTTCGTGATTTTGACACCTGTGCTCCAAAGGGCTTGAGAGTATGTGGAATTGATAAAGTTAGTTTAGGAGTTAGAGGGGGGAAGGTGAAAAAGGCTCTTCTTAGGAGACATGTACACAACCGTGTGCGTATTGCCGGGCCATGATTGAATGACACGGATGGCACATGGATGACATCCATGTGCTGTCTGTACCTCCACAGCCCCATTCATTGAGGTCAATGAGCACAGGAGTAGGACCTGTCCTGAGTTTTTTCACCTGGCTCACAGACCCATACACGAGACTGTGAAAACACATGGTTGTGTGAATGGGGCCATAGAAATTAATGGTGAAAGGGTCAGTGTGCAAGCCCTGAAAAACATGGCTAGCCAACTGACAGTGCACATGGTTGTGTGCATGAGGCCTTAAAAAGGAGACTAGGTGGATTGTTCTTCTCAGTACTGGCTCACCACATGGTTTGAATGAGGCGGTTAGCTTTAAGTCCTTTTTGGAATAACAGCACAAATTTTAATAAATGGTGAGTTGAGTTTTATTTTTATGTTATTGTATTTTGTTTCTTGTAATTGAATCTTAGTTTTTTGATTAGTAGTCCGTTGTCCTGTGGATGCATTTGATACTGTTGTGATTGCATAAGAACTTGTTTTTTTTCACTGTGCTATATATTTATACATATTTATGTATGAGATAGGCAAGATAATTGTCTTTAAAATGATGGTAGTCTCACGTTCGAAGCTGTAGTGGATGGTGAGATATGGAGCCTGAAAGTCAAAAATTCAAAATATTGTTACCCTTTTGCTCATCAGTATACATTAGCATATGTCTCTCCTGGTGCATCTGTATTGGGTTGCTAGCGACATATGTGCTGCGACGCTCCTCTTCCCTACGTGCCCACTTCAGGCATGCTTTCACTGGCTTCATGTCAGGTCATGAGCATGTCTGGGGCGCAACCAGAAGTGGAAGTTACACCATGTCCGGCCAGCGCCATTTCGATCATAGCGTGTAGGTGACCGTTTGCATGTGGAATAGGATAAATAGACTCCTTTTTCTGCTACGTATTGTATCTCCTGACAAAGCTCTTAGTGGCGAAACACATGATGAGTGTGAAGGATCTCACTTTACCAAGCCACCTTGCACACCTGAGAACACCCTTGTTACCTCCCACTCACGCCCCGTGAGTGACCAGGTTCATAGGATAATATGAAATGAGCTTTATAAATTTTATATATTTATTAACCGAAGTGGGTTGGTAATAGGCAATAACATATACAGAAATACATATTAATGGATTATCAAGCAAATACAGGTAAAAGCAAAATACAGTACAGAAAATAAAATGGGAAATAAAAGATAGGAAAATACCAGAACAAGTTGATAGTCTGTTTCTCTAGGCCTCAGCAGTTTTTGGGCCTAGGGTGCATTCTTAAGCAAGTTAAAGAGCATGGGTCTCCTACATGCTCTCACATCTTCCCCAGAATAACAAGGACCCTTCTTTCCCTGATCTGAAAGCATTTAACTATCCTGGTCTCCTCCCTAAGTGATGTCACCAGGAGGAGAAGCCCCACCCTCCATCCTAAGATCCCCATAACCATGTTTCATCGTATCTCCTCGCCTGATGACCGTAGAGTTGGGCAATGGGTATGATAGGGTTTGTTGCAAGATCCCCATCATGTAGACACCAAGGATGACACCCCAATCCCCTTTGGGTAAGGAGATCAGTGTCTGGACCTTTTCTGGACTTTGAACAGTACCTTGTGTGAGCTTGAAATGTGCGCCTTGGCCCGGTGCACCTGAGGAATTTATCGGGGCGATTGTAAGAGGTTCCCTGGCGAAGATATTGTCATAAAACCATATATAGAAAGCACTGATACAAACAATAATAAAACTTAACATTTAATAATCAATTTAAAATGCAGAGGTCCCTAAGTCTGAATCAACCATTATAGATTTGCCAATCTATAGAGTATCATGTTATAGCAGATACATATAAAATCACCACCATAGAAAGTTGTATATTATGGCAGCTATATAAATAAATAATGAAACTATCTTACCAATATCTGAAGACGGGAGTAAAACAACAGGTGAGGGCGCATTACAGGATGAAGAACCACAGTCCCTATTCCTCCCCCTAAAACACTTACCCTTACACCCAAAATGACTCCTGCCCTAAAAAGGGCAGTACCAAGCTGACCCTAAAATTGACCCTAGTTATCCCTAGTTCCTACGCGTTTCCTGGTACAGTAACGCAATCATCAGGGGACTTTCTAGACTACTTATAGACTCCAATATTCTTGGTCAAAGAAAATGCATAAATGCTGCCTACAGTGGTAAAGCAAAACAAATAAAACCCCACAATGGAGAAAAAAAAGCTATTTGACTCCATGTAGTGACAATGGTAGCACTATATCTTAGGACATTTTATATAATAAAGGGCTCTACTCCCTAACTCAGGTGTGCCCAAACTCACATGGATAATGTTCAAGATTCGTGCCAAAACTGACGCATAATGATAACGTCACTCGCGGGACCGCGTCATCTCTATTATACTGAAAACGATACATCCATTTCATCGCTGTGCGCACACACGAAATAAAGATATCGCGTATGCACACATTCTACCGGCCTCGGACCAATCATAACAAACTGGAAACGAACATGCGCAATGAGGTGATCTTTTGGCCACACCTCATATGCGCGTCGGCCAGGAGGATTGTTCAATTACCTTCTCCTAGCACTGACACATACCTAAATCCAAAGACGCGTCCTATAGTCACCTGGCAGCAATCCGGTTGCTAGGTAACAAAACGCTTAAGGATATTACACCAAAAAACACCTGGAGAGGCCCGATCAGCCTACCATCCAGATCAGTAAGCATCGGGACGAAATATACCACTAAATTCGAAATTGCAGAACTGACAAAATAACATGAGGTATATACATATTACCAAAGGATCTCTCTTTATATAAAATAGAAAAAAGATTTTTAATATGTGCTTTCAAAATGCAGCACCCTTTCAAAGAAACACCCAAAAATTTTATTTTATTCTATGCTATGGGGAAAAAGGAGGAGGGAAGAAGGGGGAATTAGCAAAGGACAATCAAATGAAACAGCAAAAATTTAGCCGCTCATTAAGCCCATCTGGAATCTCAGTTTTTAGTTTAAATATCCACTTTGCCTCACGCTGTAACGTCATCTTTATACCAATCTCCCTCTCTTGGGTGAGGTTTTACCAAATCAATGCCAGTGAATCGCAGGCAGTTTCCATTCCCCACCTGGCAAAAGTTTACATGTCTCGCCACCGGGGTATCCCGTTCATTCCGTATATCCCCAAGATGCTCCCCAATTCTTTTCCTCAACTCTCGATTTGTTTTCCCAACATATTCCAACTTACACTGGCAGATGATCTTATAGATCACTCCCCTTGAACGGCAAGAAATAAAATGTTTTATTTCAAAAGTAGTTTTTAAATTTTCTGAAAAAAATTGCCGTCCTACCAGTAGAAATGGACATGTAGAGCAGCCGCTGCATTTGAAGCATCCTTTTGGTGGAGATAGCCACGATGCAGTTTTCTCTGCATCCAAGTGGCTATGAACTAAAAGATCTTTCAAAGATCTTCCTCTCCTGAACGTGATCTGCGGTCTCTCACTTACAACAGCCTTAATTTCAGGGTCCATAGTTAAAATGTCCCAATGGCGCTGTAATACCTCTCGTACTTGTGATGCCCCATTATCAAAAGTTCCGATCAAATGGACAATTTTATCTGAGCTTATTTGTTTTTCTTTTTTAGCTCTCAACAATTGGGTACGGTCACACTTCAGGAAAGACCTATATGCCTCTCTCAAAATCCTATCAGAATAACCACGCCTAATAAATCGTGATCTAAGATCAGCAGCCTGGTCCACAAAGTCCTGTCCCCCCCGAACAGTTTCTTCTAAGTCTCAGGTATTGGCCACGAGGGATTCCCCTCTTCAGTGAATAAGGATGGTTACTACTTCACTGAAGAAAGGAATTGGTAGCTGTTGCCTTTCTGAATACTTTAGTATTCAGTGTACCTCAACATCCCTTAGAAATCAATACATCCAGGAAAGGGAGGGTGGAGTCTCCCACCTCAAACGTGAAAGATAAACCAATTTCATTCACATTTAAAGTCCCTACAAATGATGAGAGAGACTCTGCACTACCCCTCCTCAGGCCCAAGATATCATCAATGTACCGTGCCCACAGTTCAACTCTGGTCACAAAGTCCTCTCTTTCCTCTGTAAACACCATTGTCTCCTCCCACCAGCCCAGGAGCAAGTTTGCATATGTAGGTGCTGGTGGAAGTGCTTACCATTGTTGAAGACAAAAAAGTTATGAGTCAAGGAGAATTCCAGAAGATCCAAAATAAATTGACTGGGCATGGTACTGATTCCCACGTGACCGAAGATAATGTTCCATGGCCTTTAATCCCCATTGATGCGGTATCGATGAATACAGTGCCTCCACATCAATGGAGCACAAAATGACACCATCATCAAGGGTTATTCCCTCCAGCTTTCAAAGTACATAAGAAGGAAGGGAAGTTACAAAAGATCTTAATACTTTGTCCAAGTAAATCCCAGCATTTTGGCACAGACTATTCACTCCTGAGACAATTGGCCGTCCCTTTACAGGGGACAGGCCTTTGTGGACTTTTGGTAGACAGTAAAAAGTTGCCTCTTGTTCTGACTCAATAGCTTGGCTGCAAGTGTGAGGTTGTGAGAGTGTCCTGTAGTCTCTATGCTAACCAGCAATTTACACCAAGATATCTATCAGATAGTGTTCAACTCAACTGAGGAGGCGTAGATAAGATTCCAGATGCTTTAATCCAGGTAAATCTTGTAAAACCTCATACAGCAGTAGGTGAAAAATGATGAAATACCAGGAGCTGAGCAGACATGTTGCTTACAAAGAAGTGAAACTAAACTGAGGGGGAGAGAGGAGGAGCTACAGCATCACAGCTAAGGATACAGAGAGAGAAAAGGGACAAACTACAAAGACAAACAGTATCACAGATACATGTCAGTGAATTAAACCAAGTCCTGGGACATGACACTCCCCGCCTGAAATCTTTAGATTTCAATGAAAACAAACATTAAATGTCCTGAGATGTCCATAAAGTCCTCTTCAAACCTGAAAAACAAAAAAGAAACATGCACAACAAACAATAATCAAGTTAGTCCAAATAAACCAATCTTCAGGTCGGGAAGCCGCAATTTGCCAACACCTCCACCGACCCACACTGTAATCCACAAGAACACGGTTTTAGTTCATGGAAGGAAGCTCCCCGCCATGAGCTGTGAATGGTGTCCTTATCTTCTTTTATGTGACGTCTCCTCTTGGAAGAAGAAGCACCAGTTCATTAATTGGGCGGAAGAAAACTCGCACTGAGCCTCCCTTGGTCACCTTGACCTCCACTTTCCGAGTCTTCCCATCATCACTAGGGACAACTTTAGTGATGAGACCCATAGGCCATTCATTCCGATGGACTTCTTTATCCCTTAGAAGGACGAGGTCACCCACCTGGAGATTAGGTTTTGAGGTCTGCCATTTGTAACGGCTCTGTAGCATGTGGAGGTACTCTGTTTTCCAGCGGTGCCAGAACACATTGGACAGGTGTTGAACTTGTTTCCATTGGTGTCTGTAAATGTCACTGTGATCTAAGGTACGTGGAGAGGTAGCAGCAGTACCAATTTTCTGAGTAAGAAGCGTTGCTGGGGTTAAGATAATTGGAGATTCAGGGTCTGAAGATACTGGGACAAGTGGCCTTGCATTGATTATCGCAGACACTTCAGCAAGAAAGGTTATTAACGTCTCATGGGTAAGCAGTGTCGACTTGTGGTCCATCAACATAGAGTCAAGGATTCTGCGTGTGATCCCAATCATACGTTCCCAGGAACCTCCCATATGGGATGAATGTGGAGGGTTAAACGTCCAAGTGCACCCATTGTTGGATAAGAAGTTGTCTAACTGCAGTTCTTTGCAGGCTCCAACGAAGTTAGTGCCACAGTCAGACCTCAGTTGTTTCTCAGCAGGCAGTGGAGTGTCCCAGTCCATGTTCTCAGTGGTAAGCTGTCTTAGTAGTAGCTTGCCTTGAATGGTGATGGGAGCAATGAAACCAAGAGGATCATAAATGCTGTTCACAACAGATAAAACTCCTCGTTTGGTGAAATGTTTGTCACAAGAAGACACTTGGAATGTGAATGTGTCTTGTTCAGTGTTCCATAGCAATCCTAGGCTGCGTTGCATAGGAGGAGTATCAGAACTGAGATCAAGATCCTTCAAGTTGATTGCATGATCATCAGAGGGAAATGCCTTCATTACCTCCATATTGTTGGAGATGATCTTGTGAAGTCTGAGGTTAGCTACAGACAGCATTTCCTGTGTTCTAGAGAGGAGATCGATCACTTCTTCACTTGCAGGTAAGGATTTAAGACCATCATCAACATAGAAGTTCCTCTCAACAAACTGACGAGCATCAGAGCCATACTCTTTCTCACCACCTTGGGCGGTCCTTCTCAGTCCATAGATCGCTACTGCAGGAGATGGGCTATTGCCAAAGACATGTACCTTCATCCGGTAATCTATGACTTCATTGTTGACATCATTGTCCTTATGCCATAGGAACCTGAGATAGTTTCTGTCATCATCCTTAACAATGAAGCAATGAAACATCTGTTGGATGTCGGCCATCACTGCAACTGGTTCCTGTCTGAAACGGATTAAGACTCCTATGAGGCTGTTGTTTAGGTTAGGACCAGTGAGGAGCAGGTTGTTGAGAGAGACGCCTTCATACTGAGCACTAGAATCGAACACAACCCTGATTTGGTCAGGTTTGCGAGGGTGATACACGCCAAATGATGGAAGGTACCAGCATTCTTCTCCTTCCTTTAGTGGAGGTGCAGGTTCTGCATGATTTCTCTCAAATACCTTCTGCATGAAACCTACAAAGTGTTCCTCCATCTCTGGTTTCCTCTTGAGGGTACGTTTTAAAGAGGAAAATCTAGAAACTGCTTGCTTCAGATTGTTTGGTAGTTTTGATCTCGGGGAGCGGAAAGGTAAAGGTGCAACCCAGCTGTTGGAGTCATCTTGAATGAATTCCTTGTCCATAAGTTTGAGAAATTCTTTATCAGCTATAGCCGGTGCCAGCTTGTTGTCATCACTTGTTGTATTGAACACTGTTAATGCAAGGGTGTCGTCCCCAGGCAGGAAAGTATTCACGTTGTCTCGGTGATTATGTAGCCACTTACTATTGCTTATCTTCTCTTTCACTTGGTAGTGATGTGGACATGGCTGAAAACAAGTGCTGCGACCATTTGGTAACATATGCGTCTTAAATGAAGAAATATTGGTGGGCCTTTTCATCCTACCTATGCAGACGTTGCCAATGATAACCCATCCTAGATCGAGGCGCTGGGCAAATAGTGCATCATGTGGTCCATTAATTTGCTGGCGTATTTTGTGCAGTCTGAGAATGTCTCTACCTAGCAGAACTAGAATGTCTGCATTTTTGTCAAGGGATGGTATTTCACTGGCTATAGCCCTTAGATGAGGGTGCTGTAAAGCCGCCTCTGGTGTGGGTATCTCTTCTCTGTTTGATGGTATCTGGTTGCACTCAACAAGTGTGGGCAAAGGTATCTCCAAATTGCCCTTGAGAGAAGCTATTACGAGACCACTGGCCCTTCTTCCAGAAACCTCTGATATGCCACTACAAGTACCCAAGGTATACGGATAAGTATCACCCTTTAAGTTAAACAGATCAAAGAGTTCTGACCTTGCAAGTGAGTGGTTGCTCTGGTCGTCCAAGATGGCGTACACCCTCAGAGCCCTTTCTGGTTGGCCCTTGGGGTATATATTGACTAGGCATATCCTTGCACAGGACTTGTCACAAAGGTCTTCTCCGCAGACTTCTGTGCATGAGGAAGATACTGTGGTAGTATTTGCTGCTTGATCTGTGTTCTCCCCGCCATGCTTACTTGGGGAAGGGGAACCTCTAGGCGGTGTGGCACTAGGCTGGGATGGATGAAGAGCCTGTACATGGTCCTCACTGCCACACTCTATACACTTAATAGCAATTTTACAGTCTCTAGCAACATGTTCAGTAGAGGCACAACATTTGAAACATATCCCTAGTTTCTTTAGAAGCTCTTTACGTTCCTGGATTGGTTTCCTCCTGAAGCCAATACACTTCTTGAGGGGATGAGGCTTCTTGTGAATAGGACACAGACGGTTAGGATTTTCTACCTTTTCGTCTTGGTTGCTGTTGCAACTGCTTTCTTCTGGTGCTGATGTAGGTATAGGAAGAATATCAGTCTTTTTCACTGAAACTGGGCCTCTGCGGTTTCTGTAGTTAGAATATGAGCTGTCATACTTAATAGGAGGTGAACCAGGAACACTGGGATCCCCATAGGAAAAGCTTGGGACATTCTTGGATTCTGCAATGTTCTTGATAAACTCACAGAAGTAGGAAAATGGAGGAAAGGAGACTTGATTCTCATTTTTGTATCTTGACCCAACTGTGGTCCACCTTTCTTTAATATTATATGGCAACTTGGTGACTATCGGGTTTACCCCACGAGCAGTGTCCAGGTAACTGAGGCCCGGTAGGAGAGTGTCCGCCTTAGCCAGTAGGAGCTCCATGAGTAGGTCACTAAGTTCTTGAAATTTCTGATGATCCTTACCAGATATCTTTGGAAACCCTTGCAACCGTTTGAACAGAGCATTCTCTATTGCTTCAGGACTGCCATAGGTTTTCTCCAGTCTTTCCCAAGCAGCGGTAAGGCCTGCTATGGGGTTGTAAATGTGGACGGATCTGAGTCTTTTAGCACGTTCTGTGGACTGTGGGCCAAGCCACCGGATAAGCAAATCTAATTCTTCAGCTGCAGTAATGCCAAGGTCACTAATTGCAGTTTTGAAGGCACATTTCCAGCCTCTGTAGTTCTCAGGTTGGTCATCGAACCTTATGAGTACAGTCTTAGTAAGCTCACGGCGAACCATGTACCTTGCAAACTCTGACATGTCTGTTCTCTCTGACTTTATATATTGAGTTGCTGGCTGAGTAGCGGTGATTACGTTGTTAGTGGGGTTCTGATTAACAGAGGTAGGTAGTGTAGGGGCTGCGTAGGCATTCAGCCTAGGAGCTAGCTTAAAGTCCATAGGTTTAGCCACATATGGATGTGAGACTGGACGGTTGTTTGCAGTCTGGTAGTATGGTGTCACATTGGTGTTTACCTGAGTATCAGTATATTGCATTTGCTGAGGTGCAAGGCTTTGGGAATCCATGAAGGAAGAAGAAACTGGATGCTGGACAGGCAGGGCATTGTACTGACCTTGAATGCGGTGTGCTGCAGAAGATACTGTGCCCTGTTGCTCTGGAGAAATGTTGTCCCTGACAGGAACATATGTGGCAAATAGGGATTCACTGCTTTGGCTTAGTACATAGTCTCTTGTGCGCTTGAGGGGATCCTCTGTTTCCACATCACACAAACTGGTGCTGTCTCTTTCACTTCCACTGATGGCTTGTTCTAAAATGCTTAACCTTGCCATGGCTGCAGCATGCTCATACTGTTTCTCTAGAGCCTCTAGTTCTGCCCTTTTTTGAGCTGCATTAGCTTCCATTGCTGCTGCATTAGCTTCCATTTCTGCTTTCTGTTGAGCTGCCTTAGCTTCCATCGCTGCTTTCTGTTGAGCTGCCTTAGCTTCCATCGCTGCTGCATTAGCTTCCATCTCTGCTTTCTGTTGTGCAAAGGCTGCCTGTATCTTAGTAGCTTCCGCCTCTGCACGTGCTTTTATAAGTTGCTCACTGAGTGTGGAAGATTTTGAGGAACGTGACTTAGATGTACGCTTTGAACGCTTGGTAGACTCAGAAACATGGGATGCCATTTCCTGCAGTTGCGCAATTCTTGCCTCTGTCCTTAACTTAGTTTCATGTACTAAGCTGTCTCGTTCTGAATTGAGATGCTGGAAGCTTTGCAATTCAACTAAAGAATCGTCTGTATGAAGTTTCCTCAATATGCTTTCATACTCCTCAGCTTTCATTTTATAATGTCCATGCATAGAACAAAGCTGTCGCAGAGCTCCCTCTAGTGGTGATATATGGTATGCAGGCAAGCACATGGCAGACATCTTAGTCTGTATTTCCTGCCACCATTTTGAGAGTTCACAGGAAAGTTCATGCTTTAAACCTTCTAGATTGTCTCTAACCTGTTTAATTGAGCGTCTAGCCTTCTCACTGGGCTGCAGACTGAGGTCCATGCTACCTTGTGCTTCAGGGTGCCCTTCAGCCATGATGCAACACAAACAGGATAAATATAACTTTGCTGGAGTGAGATGGCTGCTTGCTAGAATCTTCTTATGCTGAGGGAGTCTGAGCTGCAGATGCAACTTACACAATGCTGATTCCTTCTGGCTTCAGGTAACTTGCTGTGACTGACTGTATGTCAGAAGTTGGTGAACTGTCTTACAGCCGTATCTGGCAGTCTTTATGCATCATTTTTCACTGTTCTGACTCAATAGCTTGGCTGCAAGTGTGAGGTTGTGAGAGTGTCCTGTAGTCTCTATGCTAACCAGCAATTTACACCAAGATATCTATCAGATAGTGTTCAACTCAACTGAGGAGGCGTAGATAAGATTCCAGATGCTTTAATCCAGGTAAATCTTGTAAAACCTCATACAGCAGTAGGTGAAAAATGATGAAATACCAGGAGCTGAGCAGACATGTTGCTTACAAAGAAGTGAAACTAAACTGAGGGGGAGAGAGGAGGAGCTACAGCATCACAGCTAAGGATACAGAGAGAGAAAAGGGACAAACTACAAAGACAAACAGTATCACAGATACATGTCAGTGAATTAAACCAAGTCCTGGGACATGACACCTCTACTGGTGTCAAAGGCATCAAAAATCAAATTCCTTGTCAGAAATCAACCTCGAAGTTTTAGCCTCCAATAATAAAGAATGCAAAATTCCACTGTATTCGACAGTCGGATTACCATGAAGGACAGCATAATTCTCCCTCTGGAGGAGGAGAGACTCACACATATCAATATATTGAGAGATTTCCATAAGCACCACATTACCCCCCCTTATCTGCCGGCTTTATTACAAGCCCCTTATTCAAATCCAGGTTATGCAATGCTGACATTTCTTCCTTACTCAGATTAAAGGGGCAATGTATATGCTTAATTTGTTGTAAGTCTAACAAAACTTTCTCCATAAAGACATCAATGCATGACAGATCACTCATGGGGGGTAGTTTAGTATTTTTAGTATGGAGATCAGTAAAGGGCCCTCATCCTGTAATTTCACTCCCTTCATGTTCAAGGTTAGATATCTAATCTAATCTAACATCAGGGAGAAGAGCTATTGGAATACCCAGCTCTGAACTCACTCTTTCATCTTGTTTTTTAAAAAACGTATGCCATCTCAGTTTACAAGTGAAAAGATGTAAATCCTTCACCCTAATTAACCCCTTAACGATGCAGGGCGTAATAGTACGTCCTGAGTCGCATGACGATGTATGGAGAGCGCTCAGGAGCTGAGCGCTCTCCATACACCGCGGGTGCCAGCTGTATAATACAGCCAGGACCCGCAGCTAACAGTAGCGATCGGTGCCTGCACCGATCGCGGCTGTTAACCCTTTAGATGCCACGGTCAAACGCGACCGCGGCGTCTAAATTGCGGAGCCGACAAGGGCGCCGCCATTTTTACCTCATTGCCTCCCTCCAGAACGTCATCGGAGGGCGGCGCTTGGTTGCCATGACAGCCGGGAGCCTATTGAAGGCTCCCAGGCCTGTCATTACAGTATAGCTATTATATGATGCCAGAGGCATCATCTAATAGCAGTGAAGGCATTTTGCTATTCACTGCGATACAGTAGTATCGCAGTGAATAGTATGATCGATCAGACTCCCTAGGTTTCAAGGTCCCTAGGGAGTCTGATCATACAAGTAAAAGTATAAAAAAAAAGTTTTTAAAAGTATGTAAAAATTAAAAAAAAACACAAAAGTTCAAATCACCCCCCTTTCCCTAGATCAGATATAAAAGTAAATAAACAAAAGTAAACATAAACACATTAGGTATCCCCGCGCTCCAAAATGCCCGAACTATTAAAATATTAAAATATTTATCCCATACGGTGAACGGCGTAGCGGGGAAAAAAAAAATCAAAATGGCCAAATAGCGTTTTTTTCAACACTTTGTCTCCTATAAAAAAAATGAATAAAAAGTGATCAAACCATCAGATCTTTCCCCAAGTGGTATCAATAAAAACGTCATGTTGTCCCGCATAAAAAGACGCCTTACCCAGCTCCATACATGTAAATATGAAAAAGTTACAGGTGACACAATATGGCGATGCAAAATTTTTTTTCTATTTAGCAAAGTTTTTAATTTTTTAAAAGGTATCAAAACATTACAAATACTATATAAATTTGGTATTGCTGTGTTCGTACTGACCCGCAGAATACAGGTAACATGTCATTTTTACCACACAGTGAATGGTGTAAAAATTAAACCCATATAAATTTGGCGCAAATGCAGTTTTTCTCCAATTGCACCTCATTCTGAATTTTTTTCCAGCTTCCCAGTACATTGCACAGCATATTGAATAGTGACATTACAAAGTACAATTTGTTTCACAAACAATAAGCCATCATGTGACTCTGTGAACTGAAAAATGAAAAAGTTATGGCTCTTGGAATGTGGGGAGGGAAAAACGAAAATGCAAAAACAAAAAATGACCCGGTCATTAAGGGGTTAAATAAATCAAAATAAGAGCTGGGAACAAAGGAGAGTCCCTTATTCAAAATACTCATCTCTGCCATACTGATTGTTTTTGAGGAGAGGTTAATTACTTGGGATTCAGTTGGATTTGAGGCTGGTTCCGGTTTCTTAGCAGATATGATTGTTCTGAAAAACCTCCTGTTTGAATCTTACCGCCTCTTTCTCTTCCTCTACCTCTCCCTCTCGGTCGTCCCCTAGTTGATTTATTACAGGTTTCTGAATCCGAGCGTTCAGTATCTGTAGATGATATCTCAGTTTCCCCACCCCTAAAAACAGATCTATCTCCTATTGTACTATACACTTTATTTTCTCTGAAGTCCTGTAGATCTCGAGAAAACTGTTTATGCTTGCGTTCCTTTAAGTGATATTGAAATTTTCCAAAGAATTTTGGAGTTGTATTTCCTTGGACGCAAATTCTGGTTCTCCCTGAAATTTTTTAATAATATCAAGTTGCTCTTTTAGCTGACTATCAAGTGCCTCTAAATGAGTCTTCTCCTCCTCCAGAAGGATCTGTAACAATCTAAGGGAAAAACTCATAGCCTCTTTTTCCCATTTACTTAACAAATTGGCATTTCTAATGCGGGCTGCTGGAAGTAGCCCCACTCTCAAACCCCTAGGAACTATACTATTTTTTATATAACTATCCAGGTTTTGAATTTACCACCATGAAACAATTTGTTCCTTAAAGGTCACAGTTAAATCCCTAAAAGCTGCGTTAAAGGAGGGGTATACCGTTTCTGTACATATGTTTTGTCAGAGAAAACCTCCTTAGCTTCATTTAACCATTGTTCTTTATCTAGGCCAGCTGATAATAATCCAGCCATGTTCCAAATATATAACCATCCTTATTCACTGAAGAAGACTTAGGGTTCACACCTGCGCTTGCTATCTGTCCGTTACCAATCCAGTGAAAATCTCTGCGAACTGGATTGGCATCGGATACAGACCGGTCAGCGACGCATTGGTTAAAAACCCATTCATTTGAATGGGTTTTTAAAGCAATGCGTGTGGTGTGCGCTTACACCCTCTGCTCTGCGAAGCCGTTTTTTTTCATCGGACACGAAGTCCTGCGTGTCCGACTTTGTTTCCAATGAAAAAAAAGGATTCGCAGCGCAGAGGGTGTAAGCGCACACCCGCGCATTGCTTTAAAAACCCATTCAACGGACGGATAGCAAGCGCAGGTGAGAACCCACCCTTAGAAGAAACTGTTCAGGGGACAGGTCTTTGTGGACCAGGCTGCTGATCTTAGATCACGATTTATTAGGCATGGTTATCCTGATAGGCTTATAGGTCTTTCCTGAAGTGTGACCGTACCCAATTGTTGAGAGCTAAAAAAGAAAAACAAATAAGCTCAGATAAAATTGTCCGTTTGATCGGAACTTTTGATAATGGGGCATCACAAGTACGAGAGGTATTACAGCGCCATTGAGACATTTTAACTATGGACCCTGAAATTAAGGCCGTTGTAAGTGAGAGACCGCAGATCACATTCAGGAGAGGAAGATCTTTGAAAGATCGTTTAGTTCATAGCCACTTGGATGCAGAGAAAACTGCATCGTGGCTATCTCCACCAAAAGGATGCTTCAAATGCAGCGGCTGCTCTACATGTCCATTTCTACTGGTAGGACGGCAATTTTTTTCAGAAAATTTAAAAACTACTTTTGAAATAAAACATTTTATTTCTTGCCGTTCAAGGGGAGTGATCTATAAGATCACCTGCCAGTGTAAGTTGGAATATGTTGGGAAAACAAATCGAGAGTTGAGGAAAAGAATTGGGGAGCATCTTGGGGATATACGGAATGAACAGGATACCCCGGTGGCGAGACATGTAAACTTTTGCCAGGTGGGGAATGGAAACTCCCTGCGATTCACTGGCATTGATCTGGTAAAACCTCACCCAAGAGGGGGAGATTGGTATAAGATGACGTTACAGCGTGAGGCAAAGTGGATATTTAAATTAAAAACTGAGATTCCAGATGGGCTTAATGATCGGCTAAATTTTTGCTGTTTCATTTGATTGTCCTTTGCTAATTCCCCCTTCTTCCCTCCCCTCCTTTCTTCCCTTCTTCCCTCCTCCTTTTTCCCCATAGAATAGAATAAAATAAAATCTTTGGGTGTTTCTTTGAAAGGTGCTCCATTTTGAAAGCACATATTAAAAATCTTTTTTTCTATTTTATATAAAGAGAGATCCTTTGGCAATATGTATATGCCTCATGTTATTTTGTCAGTTCTGCAATTTCGAATTTAGTGGTATATTTTGTCCCGATGCATATGTTTTCTCATTTTGTTTGGTAGGTTTTTTTTTTTAACCTCAAAGAATGCCTATTATGTATTATTCTGGGCTGTTATTTTTCTGATAAAGTCGATCTTTTAATGTTCTGGAGCTTACTGATCTGGATGGTAGGCTGATCGGGCCTCTCCAGGTGTTTTTTGGTGTAATATCCTTAAGCGTTTTGTTACCTAGCAACCAGATTGCTGACGGGTGACTATAGGACGTGTCTTTGGATTTAGGTATGTGTCAATGCTAGGAGAAGGTAATTGAACAATTCTCCTGGCCGGCGCGCATATGAGGGGTGTGGCCAAAAGATCACCTCATTGCGCATGCTCATTTCCAGTGTATTATGATTGGTCCGAGGCCGGTAGAATGTGCGCATGCGCAATATCTTTATTTTGCGCGTGCGCACAGCGATGAAATGGATGTATTGATTTCAGTATAATAGAGATGATGCAGTCCCGCGAGTGACGTCATCATTATGCGCCGGTTTTGGCGCGAATCTTGAACATTATCCATGTGAGTTTGGGCACACCTGAGTTAGGGGTTAGAGCCCTTTATTATATAACATGTCCTAAGATATAGGGATCTTGCTACCATTGTCACTACATGGAGTCAGATAGCTTTTTTCCTCCATTGTGGAGTTTTATTTGTTTTGCTTTACCACTGTAGGCAGCATTTATACATTTTCTTTGACCAAGAATATTGGAGTCTATGAGTAGTCTAGAAATTCCCCTGATGATTGGTGCGTTACTGTACCAGGAAACGCGTAGGAACTAGGGATAACTAGAGTCAATTTTAGGGTCAGCTTGGTACTGCCCTTGTTAGGGCGGGAGTCATTTTGGGTGTAAGGGTAAGTGTTTTAGGGGGGAGGAATAGGGACTGTGGTTCTTCATCCTGTGATGCGCCCTCACCTGTTGTTTTACTCCCGTCTTCAGATATTGGTAAGATCGTTTCATTATTTATTTTTATAGCTGCCATAATATACAACTTTCTATGGTGGTGATTTTATATGTATATGCTATAACATGATACTCTATAGAGTGGCAAATTTATGACGGTTGATTCAGATTTACGGACCTCTGCATTTTAAATTTATTATTAAATGTTAAGTTTTATTATTGTTTGCATCAGTGCTTTCTATTTATGATTAATAATCTGCTGCAATTGGTGTATTGCTTTGCCAAATGACATATTATTCTACACTTCTGCTCCTTTTTGCTTTTTGTGTATTCATAAAACCATATCCCTTTTGTTCTGTGGCCTGGAGACATGGAGTCTAGGTTTTGCGTATTCTGAGGTCCTTCTTAGCCACAGGCTTGCAGGAACCTCCAGCTGGGATAATCAGATTAACAAGAGTATGCTAATTGAGCCTGGGACAGAACAATAGAGGGCTTTGATTACAGAGTAGAATGGCCGAATTCCTGGAGACAAATTGGATGATATGAGCAAGTGATTATACAATAAAGAAATATATAACTGGAAAATACATCTTGGGGATCTCTCATAATCACACCTCCCCCTTTTAGAGTGTGCTGGGAGGAAGAAGGATCCTACGTTCATCTTCCTCACACACCTCTGCGGCCTCACCTCACCAGGACAGACCTTAGTACCTGAACCACTTCCAGGCACACTGATACCCTCCTTTAGGGGCTCACTAGGAGTCAACCCTCTTCCCTGGGAACACCTGGGCCTAAACTGGATCACTGGCTGCATATCCTCTTTGAGGGTCTATGCTTCCCAGCTTCCCCTCCCCTGGTTCTGTACTAGAGTAAGGTAAGGGGGACAGCTGGAGCCCATCGACTAGGCCACTCCCCTGGGAAGTGGGCTGGCAGGCAGTCCCCCTAGGACCCCAACTAGAACATCGGGCCCAGTGTCCTCCCCCACCACTGGCCTTGGTACCTGAACCGCTCCTGGCTCACTGATAACCTCTTCCTCTCTAGTCTGATTGGAGACACTTCTAAGGCTCCTGCTCTGAGCTGTGCCCACCTGGCTACCTCCAGCCTGCTCTGGGTCCTCCCCCGGAGTGCTGGCATCCCTCAGATCCACACTCACAACCCCTGGTCCTTGAGGTCCCAGTTCAGAGACCCCGTCCCGGTAGTCTCCGCACACCTGGCTACCTCCGGCCTGCACTGGAACCTCGTTTATCCCTCAGATCCACACTTGCTACTGCAGGTCCTTGAGGTACCAGTTCAGAGCCCATCCCGGCAGTCTCCGCACACCTGGCTACCCCCGACCTGCTCTGGGTCCTCTCCTGGAGTGCTGGTATCCTGCAGATCCCCACTCACAACCCCAAGTCCTTGAGGTCTAGGTTCAGAGACCCCATTGCGGCAGTCTCTCAGGGTCTCTCCCGCACTAGCCGCTAGAGCTCTAGGGGATTCCTTACCTTCCCCTCCAAAGGTCAAGCCTAGCCAAATCTGCTAACCACTGATCCTGATGACCAGTAAGAAATACACAGTCTATGTAACAATGCTTCTGCCTAGAAAGAGCCTTCACGCCTTGGCTTAGCGTGGAAATGTGGCTACTCACGTGGATGTAGACCGTATAGTGCCCAGGCTGGCAAAACCATTAAAGGTCTGGAACATGCAAAGGGGCCCTTGACATAAGATTATCCCCTCTGGCTCAGAAATACATGTAAATAGTAAGTGCTCTTCTGGCGTGGACTGGTAAACAGGAAAGTAGCTTGCCCAAGTCTTACAAGGGACTACATAGGAGTCTTGAACACAGCAACTATCCAGCACAGGTCGTCTTCAGGATCAGTGGTTAGCAGATTTGGCTAGGCTTGACCTTTGGAGGCAACCCCTTTATAAAACACCTCAGCCGGGACTACTGGTGAAGACTTGACAGCTGAACAATGCAGAGTAGCAAGTAAAATCATAGTAGAAGTCTGAGAGACTCATCCCTTAAGGCAGGGGTGTCAAACTCATTTTCTCCGGGGGCCACTTCAGCCTCACGGGGTACCTTGAAGGGCCAAGATTATTTTACACATGTATAAAAGTAACTTCTCCTTAACAGATAAGCGAGCTATTAAGCAGTAGTTACATTTGTACATTACTACTGTTACAATCAGCCCTTTGAGGTCAACCAGGAAGAACATAATGTATTGTTAAAACCTAAGACGTTGGCATGTTACATACTATCCTCATCCTTTTCTGAATATATCAAAAATTAAGCACTATACAAATACTGTTTACCCCTGCAAACGGTATTATGCTCTATAGTTGCCTCTGCACACGGTATTATGCCCCACAGCGGCCCCTGCACACGGTATTATGCTCCATAGTTGCCACTGCACACGTTATTATGCTCCATAGTGGCCCCTGCACACGTTATTATGCTCCATAGTGGCCCCTGCAATCGGTATTATGCTCCTTAGTGGCCCCTGCATTGGTATTATGCCCCATAGTGGCCCCTGCAAACGGTATTATAGTCCATAGTGGCCCCTGCACATGGTATTATGCCCCATAGTGACCCCCCCCACCCATGAACTATTATTATACTCTGGGGTCTTTTCAGACCCCAGAGTATAATGATCGGAGACCCAGGTGGTGACAAACATAAAAACCAGTGTTACTTACCTGGGCCCCGGTGCGCTCCCTGCGTTCGGCCTTCTTCAATGTCGCACAGACCGGCATCGCGAGATAATGACGTCGGCCTGGCTCACGTGACGCCTGGGACGTCACCAAAGAAGGCCAAAGCCGGCTGGGAGCAGCATCGGATCGCCGGAGAGGTGAGTAACACAGGTTTTTATGTTTATCACCTCCCCGGGGTCTCCCATTATTATACTCCGGGGTCTGAAAAGCCCCCGGAGTATAATAATAGTAGTATTTGATGGGGTTCACCGGCCGCGGCCTCACTTACCATCCCCGCTCCTGCACACAGCCGCTTCTGCGACCCATAGCAGAAGTGGAAGCGGGGGGTGGCCACGACCAGCAGCGGGGATCGGTAAGTAAATAGGCCGTTACGTGCCGGGGATACTCCAGCAGGCAACGGCCTATTTATATATATAAAAAAAACTTATCTTCACCTACCTGCGATGCCTTGATGCAGCCGCCGCCTCCTCTTCTTGTCTGCGTGTCAGCGTAGGAGGCGCGATGACGTCATTGTGTCGCCGCCTGCGCTGACATGCAGAGGTCTTGTAAACCAGCCCAGGACAGGTATCGCGTAGCTTTGTTTTTTTTTTTTTTAAGCAGCCTGTCCTGGGCTGGTTTACATTACATAATGTACATAGACAATAAAAAATGCCGCGGCCCTGCGGGCCGGATAACAGAAGGCAGCGGGCCGGATTCGGCCCGCGGGCCTTGTGTTTGACACCTGTGCCCTAAGGGGAGAGATAAGGCCATCTTGCTTTGTCTTAGGACAGCCCCCAACTCACTACTGAAGGAACCACACACTCTCCTTAGGAGGGAGGGGTGAAAATCTAGCAGGTTATAGAACATTCAGAGGCATCAGAAGATGCCATTGGCTGGCAGGATCATGTGACAGACTTGGCACGCACCATTACAAGCAAGGAATAAACATATATTTATGTAGACAAATCATTGTGTCATTTTGGTCATTAGGTGGCAGCAACACAATAAACCTAATGTGGGCGAATACGATATAATGTAATGACAATATAAAGTCATTGCACAATATTATTTAAGGTGACAGCACTAATTAATATCCCCATTCAGAGCATTGGCCAGTGGCACACGAAGGCCCAATGTATACAGAAATATTGGCCATTCTGGGACATTACAGGGACACCTCTGGTTTTGGCACAGGTTTAACCGCCACCTATCCTCCCTCCCAGACACACTGTCCCCTCGGGCCTATGCCCATTACCTCAAGTACTTGGGTGGGTGATGGTGATACCTCGGGCAACTGACAAAGATCATATTCCCCCAAACCATCCCCCCACAATACACTGACAGGTAATGCATTTGACATACCCCTTTCTTGGATCCCACCCCCAGGCCATGTGCACCTTGGCCACAGGTAGTCCTGGACTGGAGCTAGACAGAAGAGACATGTATGTCTCATCCCCGCCAGACTCCTCCGGCTCCAGTGTGGTGAGGCTAGTCACGGTGGTCTCAGTACCATCTCCAGGTGATATAGGGAACGACTCAAGGGTCGGAACGTCTTCCATCCTTTTAGCACTCTGGCTGCGTGTGACCACCACAACACCAGCAGTCAGTCCCTCACCCGGGTCGGCCTTGAGATCCCTGTGAACTACCTGACCACCTGGTACATAGTCAGCAGTTGGGTGCTGAGCCCAGGCACTGGGTGAAGTGCTTGGGATTGCCCCCAGTGTCTCAGAGGAGGTACCCCGTACATTTTCATAGCAGGCATTGGCAATTACATTGACAGTACATTCATTAGCAATTGTCGATTCACACTGAGCTACAGTGGTGAATGGCTCAGCCAAGATCACACTGAGGGGGCTAGAGGACCCCGCAGATGTGGGTGTGTCTACAGCCGAGACTGCACTAGCATCTTGCACAGGAGTAAACAAAGCATCATTTGCATTTTCACTGTACTCTCCTGCTGTGCACACATCATTGGAGAGCAGGCAGATTACCCCTCTCTCTGGCAGTGTGACAGGTTTCAGGACCACAGTAAAATCATCATTATTCACAGACAATTTATCACAATGAGTTGGGGTTACTCCCACCCCATATTGGGACTCCAGGGGCCCCAAATCCATCCCCAACAGCACATTAGCAGACAGATCAGACATTAGCCCCACATCCCGCATTCCTTTTCCCGCACCCCAGTCCAGATGGACACAAGCTATGGGTATAGTTAAGCGTTCTTGTTCAATACCCCTCAGGGTCAGAGTTTTTCCAGGAACAATACCGTCCGGAGGGACCAAATCAGGTTGCACCAGAGTAACATCCGCCCAAGTGTCCCAAAATCCCTTGACCACTTTATCCCCCACAGTGACCGGTTGACGGTTGGCCTTGGGTTGCGACTCCCCCCTCCCAACCAAATACACAGATGAGACAGTTGCTGTGACCTGGGAAGCAGGGGGGTCCTCAGGACAGTTGACGCACTCTGCCTTGAAATGTCCTGGCTGGTTACAGGCGTCACACCGTCGGACCTCTCCTTGGGGCTTGGAGGTGGTCGCCGGGGCGCCCAGAGTTCTTGGGACAGGGGAAGTAGAAGGACCACCTGGGACAAAGTTTATGTTACGCCACTTGGAGACAGGAGACTGTGGTGTACTCCGGCCTTGCCTCTCCTTCCAGCTTGGGGACCTCTGCAGAGTTGCTCCTCCCATGGTCTCAGGTGTCCTGTTGGCCGCATAGGAGTCTGCGATCTGCACTGCTTGGTCTGCTGTTTTGGGAACCCGGTCACATACAAACTGGTGGATATGCAGAGGACACACCTGGAGGAACTAGTCTTTTATCATAAGGTCCTCAAGCTCCTCAAACTTGGTAACAGCATGTCCTCTGATCCATTGCCGGAATGTAGCCCATAAGTCACCCACAACATCCGCATAGCTGCCTGTGGGGTCCTGCTTTATATTCCGGAACTTTTTGCTGTACACCTCAGTAGTGAGGTTGTACTTTTTATGAGGACCTCCTTAATAGCATCATAGTCCCCATCCAATTCCGGTGGTAGGTCCACAAAGACTTCCAGGGCTTTGCCCTTTAACCCTGGAGTCAAATACGCTGTCCACTGTGCACGGGGCAAATGTTGTTGCCGGCAGGTTTTTTCAAACCCTCTCAGGAAAACATCCAATTAGCCATCCTTCTCCAGGACAGGGAAGCTCTCCTGGCTAGGCCTCCATGCACGCACATCCTGGACTTGGTTCTGGGAAGAGCTGCCAATCCTCTCCAGCCGGGCCATCGCC
This sequence comes from Leptodactylus fallax, assembly GCA_947044405.1. NCBI lineage: Eukaryota > Metazoa > Chordata > Amphibia > Anura > Leptodactylidae > Leptodactylus > Leptodactylus fallax. The sequence goes on from CAMRHE010000322.1 coordinate 1,120,682, forward strand.
AATTTATATTCCCTCTCAGCCTGCCATTCTGCAGCTTCCCTCTCCGCCTGTTGATATTGGAGGATCAACTGTAGGCGAGCGTTAGAGTCAATAGGGCCTAGCTGCTGTAAGGCCAGTTGCAAAGAAAAGTCCATACCCCTCAGAGAGCTAGGGCTACTGGTCCCTCCAGGCAAAGTGATCTCTAGGACAGAGTTAACTGCTGTACCTTATGGCATGGCAATGATTTCTCATCCCTTCACTTCAGGACTTTGCTCCATGTCCTCCATATCAGCCATCTGCTGGAAGCCGTTGCCAAATAAAAGATAGGATATAAAAACAAAGAGAAAGGGAAGGGAATAGCAACGTACCAAACTTTCACCGTATCTTTAAGCTTGATCTAGTACCGAGCTCAATTCATAGGATTGCTGTAATCCTCAGCATCTGAGTGATACCACACCCACACGCTGTTATCCTATATTCCACAACGCTGCGAAGGATCTCACTTTGCCAAGCCGCCTGGCACACCTGAGAACACCCTTCTTACCTTCCACTCACGCCCCGTGAGTGACCAGGTTCATAGGATAATATGAAACGAGCTCTATAAATTTTATATATTTATTAACCCAAGTGGGTCAGTACTATGCATTAACATATACAGAAATACATATCAATGGATTATCAAGCAAATACAGGTAAAAGCAAAATACAGTACAGAAAATAAAATGGGAAATAAAAGATACGAAAATACCAGAACAAGTTGATAGTCCGTTTCTCTAGGCCTCAGCAGTTTTTGAGCCTAGGGCGCATTCTTAAGCAAGTTAAAGAGCATGGGTCTCCTACATGCTCTTACATCTTCCCCAGAATAACAAGGACCCTTTTTTCCCTGATCTGAAAGCATTTAACTATCCTGGTCTACTCCCTAAGTGATGTCACCAGGAGGAGAAGCCCCCTCCCTCCATACTAAAATCCCCATAACCATGTTTCGTCGTATCTCCTCGCCCGATGACTGTAGAGTTGGGCAATGGGTATGATAGGGTTCGTGGCGAGATCCCCATCATGTAGACACCAAGAATGACACCCCAATCCCCTTTGGGTAAGGAGATCAGTGTCTGGACCTTTTCCGGGCTTTGAACAGTACCTTGTGTGAGCTTGAAATGTGTGCCTTGGCCAGGTGCACCTGAGGAATTTATCGGGGCGACTGTAATAGGTTCCCTGGGGAAGATATTGTCATAAAACCATATCCCTTTTGTTCTGTGGCCTGGAGACATGGAGTCTAGGTTTTGCGTATTCCGAGGTCTTTCCAGCTACAGGCTTGCAGGAACCTCCTGCTGGGATAATGAGATTAACAAGGGTATGCTAAATGAGCCAGGGACAGAACAACAAAGAGCTTTGATTACAAAGTAGAATCGCTGCATTCCTGGATTCAAACTGGATAATATGAGCAAGTGATAATACAACAAAGAAATATATAACTGGAAAATACATCTTGGGGATCTCTCATCATCACATTGAGGTTGCTCCCGGGGAAGCTGCGGTGCTATTTTGCCTGTGTCCTTAAGTAAATTATATATCTTGCAAGGAGTTCTTAATATATATTATATTACTTTGTTTGGTTGAGGCTGTGTGTAATTTATTTCTTTGTCATCCGGACAGTGTCACTATATATTTATCATAGTCATTTCAATTGGCTGTATTTTTATGTAAATTATATATTGTACTTCTATATGAATTATTGTTATTATTCTCTAATTATTATATATATTTATTTATATGTGATGTTCATAGTGTCTTTGTGTCTGTGTACTGTATATATGTATTATATGGACCTGTAGCATGTTCTCCTGAGTTATGTGTTTTCTGTTCATTGTCTGTACCTCATTGATGTTTTTTTACGTGGTGGATTACAAAATATGAATTGAGGATTATTTGTTTTACTTTTCTAGTTACTCCCCTGATATGAAGGACACTAACAGCTCAGCAATATATGCAGAAAATCCAGTCGCCTCATGTATTGCCTTTCATGGCAGAGCTTCAAATCTGCATTTTTCTTTGAAAATTCTCATCCACATACTCCATGGCTTTCCCATGAATGTTACCTTCAGATTACAGTATAATGTTGTACCGTGTTAGCCATTGAAACTAGTGGAAGAGTGAAGAAATCAAGTGATACCTTTTAGAGGCTAACTGAGTATATTTATAAGTAAGCTTTCAGAAGCACAAGCTTCCTTCATCAGACATGGTGTTATACAAGAACTGAAAATTCACAGATTTTTATACACATGGTCTTCAAAGGATTTTAGAGACCCAAAACAAAATGCAATCTAAGTAGAGAAGTTATTTACAACAGGTCAAAAAAAAACAATCTGGAAAGTTGTGGTGCGTGACAGAGGGATCTGTTATCTGTTTGCTATCAGGTGGTGATTTGTGACCCTCACAGTTCATACATAGTGTGACATGAAGCTGGCATGAATATTAAGTCCAAATTGCAGAGTTTTAAATTTTTGCATAAATTTGTACTCCCATTGTTTCCTTTCCTCCTGCGTCTTAAACTGTCCCATTAAAACCACAACCCGCAAATCTTCAATAGAGTGGTTTTCTCCGGAGAAATGTGCGGCCACTGGGAGATCGGTTCTGCTGTTATTAATATTGGACCTGTGTGAGTTCATTCGCTGACTAAGTCTCTGCCCTGTTTCCCCCACATAGAGGCCTGTGGTGGGACATTGCACACACATTATGAGGTACACCACATTGGAAGACCTGCAGGAGAATGTCCCCCTAATTCTGTGCACCTGTTGTGACTGTGGGATAGGTACACTGTCAGCGGTGTGGATGTGCTTGCAGGTCATGCACCTTTTATGTAGGCAAGGTGAGGTGCCATTTTCAGTTGGGGCCTTTAGGGCACTCCGGACAATAATACGCCTCAGGTTTGATGGTTGTCGAAAGGAAAGGAGAGGGGGGACTGGAAATATGTCCTTGAGTCTGTTGTCCCTATGTAGCACAGGTTGGAGATCCTTGGCAATCCTTCGTAGGATCTCCAGCTGTGGCTTGTAGGTGACAACTAGGGGCACTCGGGCCTTCTTTCTGGGTCTTTTTATATGTGAGCAGACTGTCTCTGTTAATGGCTGCCGCTTTGTTTAATTGGTTGTCTGTCACTTTTGGTTTGTATCCCAATCGGAGAAATTTCATCTTCAGATCCAGGAGGTGCTTGTCCAGGTCTGCTTTGTCGGAGCAAATACGATTGTATCGTATAGCCTGGCTGTAGATAATAGATTGTCTTGTGTGCTTGGGGTGGAAGCTGTCGTTTCTCAGGTAGGCCGTTCTGTCTGTGCGTTTGTGGTATATCGATGTGAGTAGCCGGTGGTCTTTGATGTATATTGTGGTATCCAGAAAGTGAATTTCACTCCCTGAATAGCTAGGTTTAAGGTTGAAGGTAGGGTGAAAGTCATTGAAGTCATTATGGAATTGAAGTAGGGCCTCCTCACCTGCAGTCCAGATGACAAGGATATCATCGATATAACGAAGGTAAATCATAGGTTTGGTGGTGCATGTTGATAAATATGCTCCTTCCAGTTCTGCCATAAAGAGATTTGCATATTGGGGTGCACATCTGGTCCCCATTGAAGTTCCCATTCGCTGTAGATATAGATCCTCTCCAAAGGTAAAATGGTTGTGGCTCAGGATGAATTGTATGAGCTGCGTTACTGGTTCTGTTGGGAGGTTTTGTTTTGCCAGGTGTACCCGACATGCTGCAACTCCATCCTTGTGGGGAATGTTGGTATACAGGGATTCCACATCCATGGTGGCCAAAATGGAACCCTCAGGTAGTGGGCCCAGGGCATTCAGTTTGTTAAGAAGGTCAGTGGTGTCCTGGATATAGCTTGGAGTATCCCTGACAAGGGGTTTTAGGAGATTTTCCACCCAACCTGAGATGTTTTCTGTCAGTGTCCCAATGCCAGAAATGATAGGCCTCCCAGGGTTGCCATCTTTGTGTATCTTTGGGAGCATATAGAAGCAGCCCGGCCTGGGATCTTGTGGGATAAGTCCTTTTATCTGATTCTGGATCTGGATTGGAAACTTCTTGATCATATCCTTTAGTTTTTTCATATAGGCCTCTGTGGGATCACTTCCAAGTTTGGAGTAATATTAATATTAATATTCATGCCAGCTTCATGTCACACTATGTATGAACTGTAAGGGTCACAAATCACCACCTGATAGCAAACAGATAACAGATCCCTCTGTCACGCACCACAACTTTCCAGATTTGTTTTTTTTTGACCTGTTGTAAATAACTTCTCTACTTAGATTGCATTTTGTTTTGGTTTTTTTAAGGACTCTAAAATCCTTTGAAGACCATGTGTATAAAAATCTGTGAATTTTCAGTTCTTGTATAACACCATGTCTGATGAAGGAAGCTTGTGCTTCTGAAAGCTTACTTATAAATATACTCAGCCTCTAAAAGGTATCGCCTGACACCTTCAGATTACAACACTTCCTTGGCCTGCCTGGTTGCCAGATTTATCTCCAATCGAGCATTTATTGGACACCAGCTTTGTCAGCCAAGGATTGACTGACACAAGTCAAATAACAGTCAAGATTAGATTCCAGATATGGAATTCCCAATTTTATACACTTGACAAAGAGGCTGATTAGCCTCGAAACGCATTGTGTCTTGGCTTTCAATAAAAGAAGGATTACTCTCCAACATTGACTGGGTAAGGGCTGATCTTTTTAACTCCCTTGATTTGGAGTTGAATTTGGTCCATATCTGGAATCTCTTGTGCTGACATCCGGGCAACGGTGATCCAGCTACTACATCCAAGACCCAGCACTATTCTACATGCTTTTATGGTAGTTGTGACTGATTCGCAACTCCAGAAGGTGAGCAACCAATTTGGTTGACTTTATTTTTCATTCACTGTACCATACAGTATCACACGAGGTACAGCTTGGTGCATTCCTTTTATTGTCATAACACATGGTCAAGATGTCATCTTAGGTCATTTAGCACCTTTATTGTCACAGAAGGATCGCTACCTTATATGAAACTTAGCTTTTAACTGAAATTGAGTAAAAATCAGGTTATCAATAACCATATAAAATAACTATAAATTCCAAATTGGGGGAATAAATAACACTCATATAGTATGGTACGTATACTGTCCAAGGCCCCCAACAAAAAACACCTAAACAATTACCAGAACAATACCAAATACAGATGCTGAACCATAAACAAATTCTCTCATGTTGGCTAAACATCGTTGGATCCTGCTGGAAAGTATCGAGGGGTCACATGGGGTCATATGGTAATGAGAGATAATACTAAACACCACATGATCCCGCAACTACACAAAACCCAGTGGTACACAGTAAGTGCAAATGTGATACACAGTAAGCGCAAACTGTGCATGCATAAGGTTTTACCTTCAGAAAATATGACATATAGCTTTCACATAGTAAAACATGCGCAATGAAGAAGACCCAATATCTAAAAAGAAAAAGGATCCTATCAACCAACAGAAAAAGGGGGACTAAACTACAGGTTCCACTTATATTTAGCCTCTTAAACCATGCGTTTTATTACAAAATGTACTAACAGATCCCGATGGATAGAGATATAACCCAAATATTAAATATAGAATGATGTTATAAATATAATATACATCACTTCTTGCTAATGAACTAAGGAGCCATATAAAAAAGTCTATACCTGATAGATAACCCATTAAACAATCTCTCTCAATCTCTCTCTCTCTCTCTCTCTCTCTCTCTCTCTCTCTCTCTCTCTCTCTCTCTCTCTCTCTCTCTCTCTCTCTCTCTCTCTCTCTCTCTCTCTCTCTCTCTCTCTCTCTCTCTCTCTCTTTTTATACCCTAGTAAATAAAAAAGAACCAAACAAAAGTTAGGGGCTTATTTTAACCCCTTCATGACTGGGCCTATCTTAAGGACCAAGCCCTATTTTTGAAATATGACATGAGTTACTTTATATGGTAATAACTTTGGAATACTTTTACCTATTCAAGTGATTTTGAGTGTTTTTTTGTGACACATTGTACTTTATGTTGGTGATAAATTTTGGTCATTATACTTTGCATTTATTTATGAAAAAAAATCTAAAATTTACTGAAAATTTAGTAAAATTAGCTATTTTGAAAGTTTAAATTATTATGTTTATAAGACATGTCAGGGGCAAGTCCCCCGGGATGAATGTCACCGTAATCCTAATCAGGTAAAGAACAGGTATCGAGCTCGGGAAACAAACGTACAGACACACCCAGGTATCTAGTAAGAATGGTTTCATTTATTGCATAGTTCATACAGTTTTTAAAGGCAAGCTTGGTTACACAACAGTCATGTGACTAATGTACATATTTGGTCCTTCCGGTTCCGCTACTAGGCAGATTTGTTCAGCTTCTCATAACATCTGTTTCCTCTCCTCGATTATCTGAGTGTTTCCCTTATCTTTCCTGAGAACAGCAAAACCTTTGGGTGCCGTCCCAGACTTAGTGTCTGCTTTCTATCTCTAAATTATGCTGACTATCTGCAGAGCATTTCACTTTCTGTGTATAGAATATAATACAAGTTATATTTTAACCCTTACAGACACATAGTTATACCATGCAAATTTATTAATAATTAACATTTTCCACATGTCTACTTAATGTTGGCATCATTTTTTGAATGTCCTTTTATTCTTGTGAGATGCTAGAATGCTTAAAAGTTTAGTAGCAAACTTTCAAATTTTCAAAAAAATGTAAAAGTTCTATATTTTAGGGACCAAGTCAACTCTGAAGTGAATTTGAGGGACCCTTATAACAGAAACCCCCATTAAATGACCCCATTTTAAAAACTTCACCATTCAAAGGTGAAATTTCAACATCCCTGTGATGATACGAGACTCAGATATGGATTTATTGTACTAATATTCGCTCATATTGTGTGGGTCCTATCTGTTATCGGCCATTTGGTTAGAGGCTTGGGGGATGTGGTTCATGGGATCTGTAAACCTTTGATCCCCAGAAAATCACTGACACAGGCCTTTATTTGCATAACACTGCTACACTCATTAACCTGACAGGGTTTCCTGCAGAAAGGATATGCTGGGGAAGCTCTCTGCATACCGTCTACAGACAGACTGGAGCCAGCTTTACTTCAAAGGGATTATGGTTTTATGACAATATCTGCCCTGGGGAACATCTTACAGTTGCCCCGATAAATTCCCCAGATGTGTTAAGTCAAGGCACATGCTCAGAGTACACACATGTCACAGTTCAAAGCTCAGAAAAGGTCCAGACAATGATCTCCTTACCCAAAGGCGATAGGGGTGTCAATCTTGGGGTCTACATGTTGGGGATCTCTCAAGAACCCTATCATACCACCGGCCTGACTCTACAGTCATCAGGCGAGGAATTATAAAGAAAAATTATTCTGAGATGTAGAAAGGGGGGCGGGGCTCCTTCTCCTGGTGACCTCACTTAGGGAGGAGACCAGGGGTGGTAAAAAGTCTCAGACCAGGTTGAGACTCTCTCTTTGTCTACTGTCTTTTGTCCTGTGCTGTTCCTGGAGGAGATGTGTGGGGGAGGTCAAGTTGGAGACTTCAACCATGTGGACACCATGCGGTCGAGCATTGAGGCCTGAAACCCTTTTGTTAACCTGGAAGAAATGTAACAGCATGTAGGAAACACATGCTCTGCAACTTGCTTAAGAAAGAACCCTGAAACTTTAAAGTTTTCACTCTTTGTTTCATTGCAGCCACAGAAATGTAGATATTTTGCAAATGTATTAACAAAGAAAAACTGAAATATCACATGGTCATAACTATTCAGACCCTTTGCTCAGTATTGAGTAGAATCACCCTTTTGAGCTAGTACAGCCATGAGTCTTCTTGGGAATGATGCAACAAGTTTTTCACATCTGGATTTGGGGATCCTCTGCCATTCTTCCTTGCAGATCCTCTCCAGTTCCGTCAGGTTGGATGGTGAATGTTGGTAGACAGCCATTTTCAGGTCTCTCCAGAGATGCTCAATTGGGTTGAGGTCAAGGCTCTAGCTGGGCCAGTAAAGAATGGTCACAGAGTTGTTCCGAAGCCACTCCTTTATTATTTTAGCTGTGTGCTTAGAGTCATTGTCTTGTTGGAAGGTGAATCTTCGGCCCAGTCTGAGGTCCAGAGCACTCTGGAAGAGGCTTTCTTCTAGGATATCTCTGTACTTGGCCGCATTCATCTTTCCTTCAATTGCAACCAGTCATCCTGTCCCTGCAGCTGAAAAAAAAAACCCTATAGCATGATGCTGCCACCACCATGTTTCACTGTTGGGATTGTATTGGGCAGGTGATGAGCAGTGCCTGGTTTTCTCCACACATACCGCTTAGAATTAACACCAAAAAGTTCAATCTTCGTCTCATCAGACCAGAGAATCTTATTTCTCATAGTCTGGGAGTCCTTCCTGTGTTTTTTGGCAAACTCTATGCAGGCTTTCATATGTCTTGCACTGAGGAGAGGCTTCCTTTGGGCCACTCTGCCATAAAGCCGCGACTGGTGGAGGGCTGCAGCAATAGTTGACTTTGTGGAACTTTCTCCCATCTCCCTACTGCATCTCTGGAGCTCAGCCACAGTGATCTTTGGGTTCTTCTTTACCTCTCTCACCAAGGCTCTTCTCCCACGATTGCTCAGTTTGGCTGGATGGCCAGGTCTAGGAAGAGTTCTGGTCGTCCCAAACTTCTTCCATATAAGGATTATGGAGGCCTCTGTGCTCTTATGAACCTTGAGTGCTGCAGAAAATCTTTTGTAACCTTGGCCAGATCTGTGCCTTGCCACAATTCTGTATCTGAGCTCCTTGGACAGTTCCTTTGACCTCATGATTCTCATTTACTCTGACATGCACTGTGAGCTGTGAGGTCATATAAAGACATGTATGTGCGCCTTTCCTAATCAAGTCCAATCGGTTTAATTAAACACAGCTGGACTCCAATGAAGGATTAGAACCATCTCAAGGAGGATCAGAAGGAAATGGACATCATGTGAGTTAAATATGAGTGTCACAGCAAAGGGTCTGAATACTTATGACCATGTGATATTTCAGTTTTTTTCTTTTTTAATAAATTTGCAAAAATATCTACATTTCTGTTTTTTCTTCTGTCAAGATGGGGTGCTGAGTGTACATTAATGAGAAATAAAATGAACATTTTTGCTTTTAGCAAATGGCTGCAATGAAACAAAGAATAAAAAATTTAAAGGGGTCTGAATACTTTCTGTACCCACTGTATATACAGGTACATGATATCTGTGGTCAAGTATGGGGTACATCAAATCCCATACTATCCTCCCATACTATTCCCAGGACAGGGGAACACTCTGGGGGCTCTATAGATGAATCTTTCCCCTCATATGTGCAGAACTTGCAAGTGTAACCAGATACCCCTTCACTGACTTCATTTAACTTCACGCCATACCTAGACCTCTTGTTAGGCTGATATTGGTGGAAATGAAGCCTGCCCTTAAAGTGTACCAGGGATTTCTCTCCTGAAATGCATTTTTGTGAGGTGTATGCTTCTGTAATGAGCAACTTTTGAAGAGCCTATTTCAGGGTGGACACTCATCATTATTATTATAATTAAGACATTTTTATAGAGCTTTAAATTGTGCTCTTGGTATGGTGAGTATAGTGGTCGGTATAGTGGGGACTGATACAGTCATTGCTCCAATAAGAGCGTCTAGTGGGCTTTTTTGTAAGGCCCATATTTAGTAGAAGACCCCAAAACTTGCGCATTTCCAGCATCATTAGTAGGCTCCATTCGTGGGTCCTGGTATAATTGCTGTTAGGATTGGCCACAATAAATTTCTCTGCTTAGAGGTTTGTTTGTGCCACCATTAGAGCAATTAAATCATCAGAAAAAAAGGATTTTAAGAAAAACAATCTCTGTGTAACCCATAGTATCTACATTGGTGCCTGGGGTTTAATTAATCAAACCAACAAAGTAATTTATAATTGATTAATGCTTGGTTAATTTATTAATTAATTAGTCATTAATTAATTAACACCAAAGGGGCAGTCTGTGTTGAATTAACAGTGCAATTTATTAGTTATTAATGTGTAATTAATAAATAAATTAATGTAATAAATCAATTGATTAATTAGTTTATTTATTAATTGATTGATTAACACAAAAGTGACTGTGGAACACTGTGTCATTGATCCAGTAGACAGATCAGTGACACAAAACAGAAAGCAGCTCTTGCAGGCATATAGAGAGGTGCAGGGAGCTGGGTTCCACTGTTGGGGCACTGGTAAGGACTGTTGTCCCTGGGAAACAGTAGATGGGGCACTGGAAGGCAGAAAGACAAAAGGATCAGCACAGGGAAATGATGAGCAGAATAGGTAAATGCTGGTATACAGGAGGATGCCAATCAGTGACAGGAGAGCGGTGACTGGCAGTTAAAATGTACTGCTGGGGCACGGGGAGAGTTTATGGGGCACTGAGAGGCAAAAGGGGACAGAAGGTTTTAGCAATCGACACTGGGGAACGGCAATATGAATCAGAAGGAGACCGATTGGTGACAGGAGGGGGGTGAGCAAGTCCCCCAAACAGGCGATTTTTTTGTTAAAAAAAAAAAACATTTTCCAATATATCATGTGGATATAACACTAAATTCAGGCTACGTGGAGCATTTTTAAAGGGAGTCTACCACCATACCCCAACATATTCAACAGTCACCACCATGTTACAGAACACATTACAGTGTCTTATGTATGTCACTTTTGAAGAGAAAAAGGTTAGAAGCCTTATGCAAATAAGTCAGTTGGTGCACTGCTCTTGGCACTCAGACCCCTATAATTTCTTGTAGGCACCACCCCATGCAGTGAGAGTTGATTGTCCCACTGCTATGACATTACCTATTCTACATGAGAAGCAAGAGCAGTGCCATGCAAACTGAAGGCCCACACCCAGTGCACCAACTACCTCATTTGCAAAAGACTTTAAAGTTGTCTGTTTCCAAATTTTCAAAAGTGATATACATGAGAGGCTGTCCCCAAAAAATTTCATACAGCTTAGGGGCCTTGGTGTGATTCATCTCTCACCTTATACTCTGACTCTTCATATAGAACGGCCCTACATTCATTAGTGATCTGGATATAGCGGACAGGGGGAGTCTCCATAACCTCTATAATTGACATTGTATTTACACCTTGATGTGATTGATTGCATACACAGCTCACTTTTGTTTAGTGCATGTTATATAATATGACTGTGATACCTATACATCAATAATGCATTCTTGTTCTTTATCATTTTTCATGTAGCTAGGACACTTATCAGGTACCCCGCTATGGACACTGACTCATGAGGCTACTATGGACTTGCGACAGTGTCGATTTATGTTACCTTATTGTTTCTCTATTGATGTGTATTATACTTTGTGTTGTATATCATGTATATATGTTACCGTTAAAGTGCAGAAATCAGTTAGTCTGCAGATTAGCTAGGTAATGTGCACATTAACTAGGGCGATCCGTTTAAGTGCGGAAAACTGGTTTCATTTCTGACATTACCTAGGTAATCTGCACATTACCTAGATAATGTGCACATTACCTACTAGGCACTCGTTAAAGTGCAGGTAACGACATGTTTCCTGGAACAACAGCAACGTTGCTGTAGGCTTAAGTGAATGTAATGTTCACTTAAGCCTACAGCAACGTTGCTGTGAATCCGACCTAAACGTTGGCAAAAAAAAAAAAAAAAGGATTGGGACAGGATAGAGAAAGGTTGAAGACGGTTTGCATCAAAATCCATTCACTTGAATGGGTTTTGAAAGCAATGGGCGGGTGTGCTCTTATACCCTCTGCGCCGCAAAAATCCGTTTTTTTTTCGTCGGAAACAAAGTCCTTCATGTCCGAAAAAACCCGGTTTCGTGGCGCAAAGGGTGTAAACGCACACCCGCCCATTGCTTTCAAAACCCATTCAAGTTGAATAGGTTTTGATGAAAACCTTCTTAGCTATGCTACGCACTGGCAGCCGACGGCAATTGTGACACATAAAAAACAACCGGTGATGACAAGACGCTGGCGAAAGAAGACTTAACAGTGGAGGGAGAGGGGGACGGAGTAGGGATATGACATGAGAGAAACATACTTCTGAACTTTAACGATCTGCAAGCCGTGAATGTGCACATTACCTAGGTAAAGTGCGGAAAACGCCTGATTCCGCACTTTAACGGAGCAAATCAGTTAATCTGCACATTTCCTAGGTAGTGTGCACATTCACGGCTTTCGCACTTTAGCGGTAAAATATACATTTGAAAACTTTATTTATATATTCTTCAATAAAACTGGTAGTGGATGAATATGTTTGGGGAAGGTGGTAGATTCCTATTGATGTTAGAAAGCATATAAAATTGTTATAAATTTTTATTTATAACATTTTGAGAAATGTCTGATGTTTTGATTGCTTTTTATTCCAATTTTTTGGGAAACAAAACAGTGTTAAAACATGCCTAATTTATTTGTATTTCACTTCTTTATTTCTATATCTGATCTAAGGAAAAGGTGGTGATTTGAACTTTTTATTTCATTCATTTATTTATCTATTTAACTTTTTAAAAAACTTTTAAAGGTTTTTAATCCCAGGGGGTCTGATCGCTAGTACAATACAGTGCAATGTATAATAATGCATTGTGGTGTCTGTAAAATCCATTGAATTCTATTACAGGCTGCCTAGTGCTGCCTGTAATAGAACTATGCTGAAGAAAGGCCTGTGATCTTTCAATAGGCTCACCACCGCTGTCACAGATCGCCACCAGATCACAGGCATTACTGCTATATAATACAGCAGGAATGTTTAAAGTGAGTTAAAATCTACTCCTGGTGTTGGCTTCAAGAACTGCATCTGAAAACCTGAAAGTGTAGACACACCCTGTGAACTGACTAGTCACTCATCCCTTGATAGGTGCAATTGACGATCAAATAATAAAAAATATTATACACTTGACCAGTACATAGTGTGTCGCCATCCTAATGCACAGTACAATGAAGGTGTCAGGAAAGTTGTCCTCAATATTTGTACAATCAAAAGGTAGAACTTAGACAGCATTGCTCAATCTGTTATAGTCAATTGATATGGCTTAAGGTGCGATTTTTAACTAAGGAACACACAAATTTAAAAAGTGAAAAAAAACTAAAATAAAACATGATGGATTGATTTTCATTGTGGATAGAGATGAGTGAATTTCTCAAAAATTCGATTCGGCAGCTTCGCCAAATTTCCCAAAATAATTAGATTCGATCCGCGGCGGATCACGTTAAAAAAACAGCTATTTTCCTGGCTGCATAGAGCCTGGGGATATGCATTTTAAACTAAGGACATGTTGGAATAGCTTTTAGAAAGGCTATTCTACGCCTAGCTTTGCCGTTGCATCACTCCCCCTGTGATGTCCTGGACCTCCTAGCTTGTGTAGGAAAAGAATAAAGATGGCCACTGTGCATGTGCAGAGCCGCTCGTGTAGGACTAGAAAAAAGATGGCCACTGGACATGCGCAGAGCCGCTCGTGTAGAAATAGAAAAAATATGGCAGCCAGACCACGGCGTATGCGCATGGCCGGCGACCATCTTTTTTCTATTCCTACACAAGCGGCTCTGCGCATGCCTGGCGGCCATCTTTATTTTTTTCCTACATGAGCTAGGAGGACCAGGATATCGCAGGGGGTGTGATGCAAAGGTAGAAAAGCCTTTCTAAAGGCTATTCCGACGTGTCTTTAGTTTAAAATGCGATTCGATACCACGAACCATGAGGAAATCTGGATTCAATGCGAATCGAAGATTTCCTGAAATTCGGATCGAATTCCACTTCGTCAGCTTTGATTTGCTCATCTCTAATTGTGGACAATGGATTATGATAAATGTTTGGAGAACATCAGAATTGTAAGACACTGGTTTATGTACTTGCTTTATTTTTTATTTTCTATTCTATATCACCAGATCACCTGTGAAGTCATTTAAGAGCACAGTCACAGACATTCAGTGTTTTTAGTCTAACTAACAATGGAACTACCATGAACCCAGAGCAATCTCAAGACATCTCTTACAGAATCTTTAAATCTATCAAAGTGTATTCTTCCTTTTATACTTCTGCTCTTTCATTGGCTCCTCTTCTTCTATAACAGTAAATCACTTCTATACAGAAATAAGCATTATTGTATTTTCAGGCATCCCAATGTTCCTCAGAAATCATATATATTCTATGAAGCCATTTCTACAAATAGGTGTTATTGTGCAGTTATAAGAAAAAGTTGCTGCTAGGTATCTTACTGTGTTTTCTGAATAGGCACTATTATAGCCACAAAATGACTGATTTGTATATCCAGGCAAAAAATTATAATTTCTAGTTTCTCCAAATAAGTGTCAAAAATAGGAAACTAAATAATAAAGAATTGTTTATTAAAGGTTTACTTTAAAGGGGTTGTCCAGCTCCAAAATGATTTTTCATACTGATGACCTATCCACAGGATAGGTCAATAGTATGTGATCTGTGGGGGCACTATATGAAGCCTCTAGGCAGCAGTTACAGCAGTGGATGGGGCACACATGCAGGCTCTTCTATTAAAGTAAACGTGTCGGACTCCACAGATCACAAACTGATGTCATGTGGATAGGTCATTAGTATGAAATCTGTTTAACTTCCTCCAAAATCATATTATCTGGAGTGTGGGATTCTGAGATCTACTGTATGGCAATTTTTGCCCTTACTAGAGAATCATCTTATTGAATTCTTGGTGCTTCCTTTGGCGAGAGTCTTAGTGTACATTCACACAGAGGAATTTAGAGAGGTTTGACCAGGTCTTCCACCTCAAATTCCTCTCCAAAAACCTGTCTAATGTAATCCGCCATGGGTTTGTATGCTTACTAACCTCATATACAATTGAGCTTTAGTTTCTCACTGTGGTTTTTTACTGGGAATCAGCATTGGAAAATGTGACAAGATCGAGCAGGGTGCTGCCTCCCATTAAATATAATGAAAGGCAGATTCCAGGTGAAAATTAGAGCTGATTTTGAGGTGGAATCCTTATAGGCCCCATAATTGTTAGAGAATCCCATTAAAACTCCTGCAGATTGTTCTTCACGGTACTTCATTATTCACCATCTGACCATCAAACTAGTATTTATGCATTTTATTCAGTTGTAACCAAAGTTTAATGAAAAGAATGTATACAGTATGTATCTCCACTGATACTATAATTCTTAAATAATATTGGTTGATAGAACACACTAGGGAAAGGAAAAGAAGGGATAAGAGTAGGTATAGATAGAATGGCAAGAATAAAATGTAACTTTTATTATTCAATTAAAACTCCAAAAGATTTTTAGTGTATGATATACAAATATAGCCCAAGGTAGAGAAAGTATATACATTCATCAGACAGGTGGTGAGAAAGTAACCTAATATAAGCTTCTCTTCTGTCTAGGGTATTGGATGGCAGATAAAGCAACATCCCAGTGTTATACAGTTGTATAAGGCTGTATGTTATTAAATTGTGGTCAGTACATCGCTAAGATGGCACAATAAACAACCCTATAGCCACCAAAACTGATAGAAATGCATACTTTTATTATGTGTCCATGCAAGTGATCTATGTAAAGGCACTCACTGGGGTGGGTCAGGTTGAGACATATTTACAGACTTGCCAATCAGCCCAGGAAATCCCCTTGTCACCCCTCCAATTCGCACCAGTATTGGGCAGCCAGAGTGCAGTAAGTGCAGACGAGGACAAAACCAGGTAAGGTAAGTAGTGAGAACCACTCAGTGCCAAGTGAGAAGATTACTCAGATCGCAGATACATAAAAGTATGTATGGCAGTAAGATGGTAGGATCGCTGCCATTTGCATATATATGTGCTGACACAGGATTGTGAAAAGGCCATGGCAGCAGGTAAAATGTCCACTGCCGCAATCCAACTCTATCTACCTATAACCACCCAACACGCGTTTCACCAACTGAGTTGGCTTCTTCTAGGAGAAGAGACGACCAGACATGATGACCTTTTATACTATGTACTTAAAGGGGTTTTCCCATCTTCCTGTCTCAGCAGTTTTCCTGTGGTTTCTTCTTCTCCTCACTTCCTACAGTCTTCAGCAAGCTGGGGGGAGGCGGCTTTGACTGTTTGATAGAACACTATGAAGTATCACAATATAGACTTTGCTTTTACCATGAGAGAATATTTATTACGATTACTAGAAATATCATAGAAATAATCAAATAATATGGACAGTAAATATATATTACATTACACAGGTAGAACACAGGTGTTTACATAGAGAGATAACAGACATGGCTCCTGGAGCCTTTATCAGCAAACTGCAATTAGCTGAACTGATTGTCCTGCAGACAGAACTGTAGATAACAGTGAGAGCACTCTGCCCCCCAAGAGAGCAGTGACTCATGTCCTGCTTATCAAGCAGTGCTTTATGAAAATGATGTGTAAACAATGGGAGGATTAATTTCACATAGCAGGCAAACAAAGCAGCATTGCTAAAGCAATGTATTTAGGAAAACTCTTCAATTTACTTAATCTGGTGGTATAGATAGAATACTTGAGATGGGAATACCCCTTTAACTGACAGTTATATCAGGCAATCATACGAAAGGAGAGAGTTAACTGATTTGCCCTCTGTCCATTGCATTAAAAAGAATAAGAATTTTGTAAGGACGGCTGTAAACTGCGGCTTCATTGATCTGCCCTTTGGCAGATCTGCCCTATTGATAGTTATACAATATTACAGGTACAGGTTACACTTGTATGTAGCAATTTATACCCTGTTGGGATAGAGATTATGCTTTCTTATTAAATATTTCCAATTATTCATGAGACACACAGTTTTTATATTTACATATCGCAGCTGGTGGTTGTGCTTAGAGGACATTGTATTCATAATGCCACTGTGATACCATTTTGCTGTTTTTTGTGTATTTCCCATGTCAAATGAGAATAACATGACACTGGCTGAGCCGATTTAGTTGGTGAAACATGCATTGGGTGGTTATAGGAAGATAGGGGTAGATTAATTGAAGGATAGACAGATCCACTGCCCACACAATTGCATTAGTGTCCATTGCTTGTTCCTGTGTCAGCGCATATACTTTGTAATTTCCCTAGAGTATGTTTCTTATGTGTAGTATTGACTATTGGTACGCCTTAGATTACAAGAGATTACTTTACATTCTACTTACATTATGTTCTGCTAAGCAACGTATATAATATTCTGCAATATTACACGCTACTATTCTCATAATAAAGAGTAGAGTAAAGCAGGCCATGCACATTAGATTTTTGACAACCATGAAATCTGCCATTTTAGATGACAATCATCCATGAATATCTCTGAAATTCATCTAATGTGTATGTCCACCTCAATATATTCCTGTTCTTTTAGAATGCAACTATCACCACCCCATTATACAATGCAAGACAATATTACATTTCTCATCATTACTGGTTTATTTCATATTGAACCATAGATTTATAATTCCCCCTGCGGCCTTTCACAGCCCATCCCTCATACTATCAATAGCTGACTATTTAATAGATTACTATCATTAGAAACAGCAAAAGTCCTGAGTCATTCCAGGATTCAGTCTGCTAAGAAAATCATACTAAATAGTAGCCAAGGCCTTGGAAAATGTCTGATAGGGCACTGCATGAATGTCGTGACCATATGGTTAACTTCACCAAACATTGATGTATCACAAGTCATCATAAATATGCAGACTGAAAAAGTCGCAGAGAGAGATGCAATATCTCAATTTATTTTCCGTCAGCTCAATTAAAAGTGTCACTATTTGATGTGAAAGCTTTGCTATTCATCGCTTCCAAAACGCAATGTTCCAGGAAGAAAGTCCTTGACATATCATCATATCTGCAATACTCTGAGCTGAATAACATCCACTTGCATTAAAATAGCATAGAATAATTATTACACTTGATTTCATTGAAATCATATTAGAACTGTGGCATCTTCTGTTATAAAGTATCCATAAAAAAAGTAAACCTAAAGGGAATGTGTTGCCAGGAAATGTCCTATTTTTTTAAACTAAGTATTTTATTTTAAAACTTTTGAGAACTTTAACTCATCAAAATCTGTGTTACAAGATTTACAAAAATACATCCATCCATCAAAAGGGAAGTAACAAACTCAGTGATGCAGCCAAAACCAGGGCCAGCACCAGGCAGACCCGGGCAGTTGCAGGGGCCCAGAGGGCCCCAGTCATTCACTTGGTTTCAGCAATGAGCGCTTCCATCAATAAAGTTGGAAGTGCTCATTCCACTTACAGAGCTATATGTGTGCTATATGGGGACATAAGGGGCCATTATATGGGGAATAAAGAGGAACTTTATTATATAGGTGCATCAGAGACCATTATATGGAGAATAAAGGGGCACTGTATTGTATGGGGGCATAAGGAACTATAATATGGTAGAATAAAGAGATATTGTATGGGGGCAATAGGGGATCATTGTATGGGGGTATTGTACTGTATGGTGACATGATATGAGAGCATTAGATGACATTGTATTGTATGTGGACATAAAGGGCTAATATATGGAGGAATAACAGGTTACTGTATGGGGCTATAAGGGGGTCATTGTACTGTATAGAGCATAAAGGTGCAATTATATGGAGGTATAAAGGGGCATTTTACGGTATTGGGGCATAACGGACCATTAGATGGGGGCATAAGGGGGCCATTGTACTGTATGGACATTAAATGGGGGTGTAAAGAGACCATTGTACTATGGGGGGCATAAGGGACCATTGTACTGTATAGGCACATAAGGAGGACATTATGTGTGTGGGGCACATCAATAGCTGCAAATTTCCCCCACGGTTTTTAATCTTTGCCTTTTAGAGGGAATCACTCCCACCACATTAGTTGTGCCACAAAGGAGCAGACACCAAGTGAATAAGGCTATGCACCTCCACTCAGTAATGGCATAACCACCAAATAAAGAAGAAACAGCTCAACTCTCCACAAGCAAATGCTGTAAGTCCATGGATACTGGTACATATGGGAGAGCCCCTGGGGGATCAAGTATCAGAACATCAAGACCTCATACCCTGATTCCACTATGGAAACATTTATGGTCAATTTAGAAATTTCTCTGCCGCATCTTAATATTCCATCAGGGATTGCCCTAAGTCCTGCTCCCATCTAAGCATCTACAGATATGTCTGTCTCCATACTAGGCCATTGCATAAATCCAGAGATCCTGATAGGACTGGGGAGAACACAGGCAGCTGTGTTCCATTTACACACTGTGAAAGATCCTCAATGCGCCAACACCGCATTGGCCCACACCTGAGACTTCTTTCATAAAAACCACACTCACCGCCAGTGAGTGCTGGGTTCACAAGATAAATACAAGACAAGCTTTCTAAATTTTATATATTTATTAACCCCTAAATGGGTCGGTATTAACATCTAACACATGCAGTTCAGAACAGATATGTAGATATATACAAGCATTAAAAGTTGCTAGTTACAAGATACAGTACAATAAAATAAAAGGGAATAAAAGTGAAATAATTACTTTACCACACATCTCCTTGATGTGGCTCTATAATCCAACCCTCACACATGGCATGTGGGGCTCACCAGTGGAGGCAGCATCAACACAGCATTCCAGCCTGCATGCTCCTCACAGTATATCCCAATAGTCTCTCAGTCTCTTGTAGTTTCATCACAGTATTCTCTCAGTGGTAGTCTCAGCCCAATCTCCTCCCCACTGACCTCTTACCTCATCTTTTATACCCTTGATTACACCACCCAGAATGAGGTCACCGGCGACGGCAAGTCTGATTGATTAATGCATTCAAGTCAAGATTCTTTGTAAGGAGATGGGACTAAGTGAAATGATACAATGTTATCAACCATGTCTGATCTAACAGCCCAGGCTGAACAATGCATGTTTATTTGATCACCCAGGGCTATGTAGGAACTCAATAGAGCTATTCTGGGATGGATGCAAAGCCCTATTGTTACAAGGTTGCGCTACTGACAACATACATCTAGGATTATAGCTGCGCACATTATGAGTAAATGGAGCTAAGAGGGAGATACGATACCCAGAGATCAAAATACAGCTTTGAGTTATAGCCATATTTAAGTGGAATCATCACACACACACCAAAAGATATAATCTAAATAATTGGGAAACACCACTTTTGCCTCAATTGTGACCCAATGCGGTCGAGAATCTCATGCAAAAATGGTGGCAAGGTGGGCAAGTTGTGCTTCTTGAAAATACTTGAGAAAATAATGCACATCCAGTCTCTCCACAGTCCGATGGCCCTTGCTAAATAAGACTTAACACCTTCGTCTGTAGTCTTTTAAAGGAGACAGAGGACAGAGATGGAGAGAGTATGAAACAAAGGATCTTTGGGGGCCCAGCCAAGGCATCTTTTAGCTGTGAATTCTACTGAACCAAGACCACTTATATGAGGACCACTGTTTCATATCTGTCTCTAGGTTACAAAAAAAGCAGAGGGGTGGGGTTAATTGCCTTGATAAGAAGTATCAAATTGCCTGGTTAAGTGGATCCCCAGATACAGAATGCTATTTGTACTGGTAACTGGTATTATAATCAAAGTTCAACTCTAGCAATTTCAGTACTGAATAAGTAAAATTAAGTATGTTCCTAAATCATGCCAGGAGTACCACATCAGGGGGAACAGTGATATTGCTGAGGGGCCAGATCTGAGGAGGCCCCTTCCCTTCCAGAAGGCATAGACCCCATTAGTCCAGTAAGCAGAGTAGCCCAGGACTGAGGTAGAAAGGTGCTGTGGAGGGAGCTGAGGTGATCTAGTGCTAGCTGTGCAGTACTCGGTCGTGAAATATTTCCCCAGATGCTTCCTTTATAGGGATCTATGGAGGCATCCAAGGAATGTTACAGAGGATGAAGAATGCTACTGATGTTTGACTCTACTCCCATCTGCCACAGCTGGTTGGAGAACCTCTGATTCCGGGTTATTGGTGGGGGCATGGGAGGGACGTTACTAGCCTTTAGTTGCTCTGTCCAGTAGTGAGTTGGTAGTTACAAACAATGGGGCAGATTTAATATTTTATGCCAAATTTCTGGGGCAACCTCAGGTTTGAAACTGTTTAAACACCAGTTGTGGCAAAAATTGACCCAACTGGGTTCTTTACACCACTCGCTACACTTTCCTGAAAAGGGGGCATGATGAGACCATGCAGGGGGCAAGTCCTAGATTTATTATCTTTACACCAGAAAACTAGCATAAATAACAGTGGAAATCTACCTGAATGCTGTAATGGACACCGGACACAGACATTCTTATATGAGGGGATATTCTGACAAGATTTTGAGACAGTTGCAGCAATTAACCACGACATGACAAATTGTCGCCTAACCATTGTTCTGGTCTGTCGGAGGACCAGAACAACTGATAGGCAGACCGCAAAAAGGAAGTGATGGGAGCCATTTGACTGTATGAAGATAGTGATGAAGGCTAATGTCCTGTGGGGGGGGAACTTTAGGGCATATATTAATGGGGTTATTCACCTTACTAATATTGAGGGCCCTAGGATGGACCATGAATATTACATCAGCGGGAGTTTGAAAGCCAGGACCCCTGCATATCAGCTGTCCTGGGACAGCATGGCGATTGGTAATGTTGTTAACATGCTGGGGGCTGTGCTACTGATTTGCCATACAATTTATAGTGGTGGATTTAAGTATTGCAATGTTGCACATTGTACAGCAGGTGAGCAGCGCAGCTCCCAGCATGTTAACATTGCAAGTCATGTGGTCTAAAATTATTCTTGGTGTGTTTTGCAAACTGCTCCTCTTCACCACCATTGGTAGTTTTTGTGGCACACTGTGCACGACATCCTTCTCCCCACCAAAAAGCCTGTTAAAAAGATTTGAACCACACCCTTAGTTGTGGCTAGTCTGCAGATCTTCTGACCCGAACTTCATAGTATCATAGACTTCTATGATGCTCTATTTATGGATCAGTGAACATGGAGCTGGGCCAGGATGCACACCAAAATACAGACGCTCTAATACAGAGATGGAACACTCATCTGTGCACAGTCCTAAGGACGGAAATAATATTTAATAGTAATAAAAAAGCTTATGTAAATTAAGGGTGCCCCCATCAGATATTTAGCCCATAGGCCTCCACCGACTTTAATCCAGCCCTGCCTTAAAGAGGCCGGGGGAGGTGGAAAAAAAAAAAATAAATGTATATATATATATATATATATATATATATATATATACTCACTCAATTTTGCTTGAAACGGTTTTAGGCTCCATTGTAGAAAAGTCCTATAAATGACCCCATTTTGAAAACTAGACTCCTTAACCCCTTTAGTACCAGGCCAGTTTCTGGTCCAGGACCAGACACATTTTCGGATTTTTTTACATGTGCGGTTTTGAGGGCTGTAACATTTTTATCATATGCGTTATTCAACTAATTTCTGCGTCTTTTTTCGGTGACACATAGGGCTTTATTTTTATGTTGTTTTTATTTTTGCATGTGTTTTAATTTTTTTTTATATCCGGGAAAATATAAACAAATGAGGAGGGAAAACATGTCTGTTTTTCACTTTTCATTATTTTTTTTTTTTATTTCATAACATAAAGTGCTACTAAAAAACTTTATAAAATAGTTTTTCCTCTACGTTATGGTAATTTTTATTTTGTATGGTGTCGTCGGGGTGGAGCTATAACCTTTAATAATGGTGTTTTATTTTATTTATTTTTTAAATTGTTTTATTTACATTTTTTTGTTTAACTTTTCTATTAATTTTTTATTTATTTATTTTTTTTACATTGTGTCCCCATAAGGTTGTAATAGACCTTTGGAGACATCTGATCACTTTTTTTGTGGGGAGGCTGATTTCCCCTGTAACTGGGGCTGGTACATTTAGCCCCAGTTGCAGGAGGAATACAGCCTCCTGCACGTTACTATATAGCTTATAGAGCTGATCTGGGTGCTGTAGGACCCAGCAGCTCTTACAGATGCTGATCCCAGCGGATCATGTGACCACCGGGTCAGAGGGGAGCTGCAACATGGCGGCGCCCATAGTGCTGTATACAGCGTTCATTGAGCGCTGCATACACAGCGATCAGGAAGGCAGGGAAGGTAATAAACCTTCCCTGCCTTCTCTCTGGGAGCTCCTGCTGAAGTTACAGCAGGCTCCTCTTTTCAGCAGCTGCACGATTTTGTGCAGCTACTGAGTTCTGCTTGGACGTACCGGTATGTTCTTGCAGAACTAGAAAACCACCTTCCGGATGTATATAGTCTATGGGTGGTCCGGAAGTGGTTAAAGGGGTATTCCCATGAACATAATCATATCTATATTTGTAGATAGTGAAAAGTTAAACATTTTTGCAAATATAAGTAGTTAACAATTCTGCAGAGTTTTAAAGATTTTCTCCGTCTGTTGTCTTGATCGGTTGCCAATGGTTACGACGACGAATGCAGAAACTTTCTATGGTCTGGGACTTGTCAGGAACCCAGCCATGATTTTCTTATTGTAGCTGAGTCATCAGGCAGAGACACTACATGTATCAGAAGATATCCCGGCCACAATAAGGAAATCATGGTTGATTTTCTGACCTTAGAAAGGTCCTGCATTCATGGTTGTATCCACTGGCAACCAATCAAGAAAACAACTTGTGACCACAAGATATTTAGAGAAAATCTTTAAAACTCTGCAAAATCTTTAATTACTTATATTTGTGTAGGGAACTACTAAGATATAGTGTATTTAGCCTCTCTGCCCCTGTTGCCTGGCCTCAGAAACCCCAGGGGTTCAATACAAGGTTTGTTTTGTAAGTGTGAGTCAGAACCATGAGGGACAGAGCTGTAGTGAGGAGACATCTTATGTCTCTAGGAGTCTAAGGCAAGTGACAGGTGTAATCTTTACAACTAGAAGGAATAGATAAGCAGATCTTTGAGCATGTATATCCTTAAAATCAGCTAGTGATGCTGGAGTGTATGGGAATAGATTGCCACCTGCTCCACCAGTAGTTCTGCTCTGTGTTACCTATATACTCACAGGATCTATCTAGTAATTGTAGCTAGGGAACAGTATATAGTTCAGGGTAGTGATAGATTAGGCTTCTGATGGCCAACTAGATAGAGGCCCAGTTGCACTGGTATATTAGTTAGCAGGTTAAGGACTCAGTGCCAGGGTAGTTAGGCCTGCCTGTTTGTTGCCTGGGAAAATCCTTTCATCAAGCGTCATCATCATCTTCTGATCGGCTGTGGGTCATCTCCTGGAAGAATCCGAGGATCTACAGTCATTCACATGGGTCCTTGCAACTTGGATCATCTCTTCTGTTGCCTGGAGGTATTGTGCACAGGACTCTTGGTATCTATCTATCTATCTATCTATCTATCTATCTATCTATCTATATATATATATATATATATATATATATATATATATATATACCCGGGTATATAACTTAAGACTGTTGCAGAATTGCTGGTTGTTGTAGTACTGCTGTGTTCTCAGTATACTACATGTATGTACTATTATAATTTTGACTCTTATAAAGCTATTGTTATAACCTGATGTGGTATCTATATGTATTCTTCAGACTGTGAGATTAGTATAGTAATACTTGTTAAGGCTACTAACTGTACTTCACGGGTAAGTCCCAGGAAGAGACCCTCCCTGTAATACAGAGGCTCTATCCTGGGTGGAGGCACTGATATACTTCATACAGTGCTGGCCAAAAGTATTGGCACCCCTGCAATTCTGTCAGATAATACTCAATTTCTTCCAGAAAATGATTGCAATCACAAATGCTTTGGTAATAATATCTTCATTTATTTTGCTTGCAATGAAAAAACACAAAAGAGAATGAAAAAAAAAGTCAAATCATTGATCATTTTACACAAAACTCCAAAAATGGGCCGGACAAAAGTATTGGTACCCTCAGCCTAATACTTGGTAGCACAACGTTTAGACTAAATAACTGCGAACAACCTCTTCCGGTAACCATCAATGAGTTTCTTACAATGCTCTGCTGGAATTTTAGACCATTCTTCTTTGGCAAATTTGAAGGGTGCCTTCTCCAAACTGCCATTTTGAGATCTCTCCACAGGTGTTCTATGGGATTCAGGTCTGGACTCATTGCTGGCCACTTTAGAAGTCTCCAGTGCTTTCTCTCAAACCATTTTCTAGTGCTTTTTGAAGTGTGTTTTGGGTCATTGTCCTGCTGGAAGACCCATGACCTCTGAGGGAGACCCAGCTTTCTCACACTAGGCCCTACATTATGCTGCAAAATTTGTTGGTAGTCTTCAGATTTCATAATGCCATGCACACGGTCAAGCAGTCCAGTGCCAGAGGCAGCAAAGCAACCCCAAAACATCAGGGAACCTCCGCCATGTTTGACTGTAGGAACCGTGTTCTTTTCTTTGAAGGCCTCTTTTTTTTTCCTGTAAACTCTATGTTGATGCCTTTTCCCAAAAAGCTCTACTTTTGTCTCATCTGACCAGAGAACATTCTTCCAAAAAGTTTTTGGCTTTCTCAGGTAAGTTTTGGCAAACTCCAGCCTGGCTTTTTTACGTCTCTGGGTCAGAAGTGGGGTCTTCCTGGGTATCCTACCATAGAGTCCCTTTTCATTCAGACGCCGACGGATAGTATGGGTTGACACTGTTGTACCCTCGGACTGCAGGGCAGCTAGAACTTGTTTGGATGTTAGTTGAGGTTCTTTAGCCACCATCCGCACAATCTTTCAATGAAATCTCTCGTCAATTTTTCTTTTCCGTCCACATCTAGGGAGGTTAGCCACAGTGCCATGGGCTTTAAACTTCTTGATGACACTGCGCACGGTAGACACAGGATCATTCAGGTCTTTGGAGATGGACTTGTAGCCTTGAGATTGCTCATGCTTCCTCACAATTTTGCTTCTCAAGTCCTCAGACAGTTCTTTGGTCTTCTTTCTTTTCTCCATGCTGAATGTGGTACACACAAGGACACAGGACAGTGGTTGAGTCAACTTTAATCCATTTCAACTGGCTGCAAGTGTGATTTAGTTATTGCCACCACCTGTTATGTGCCACAGGTAAGTAACAGGTGCTGTTAATTACACAAATTAGAGAAGCATCACATGATTTTTCAAAGGGTGCCAATACTTTTGTCCACCCCCTTTTTTATGTTTGGTGTGGAATTATATCCAATTTGGCTTTTTGACAATTCTTTTTGTGGTTTTCCATTGACGACAAATTAGATGAAGATATTATTACCAAAGCATTTGTGATTGCAATAATTTTCTGGAAGAAATTGAGTATTATCTGACAGAATTGCAGGGGTGCCAATACTTTTGGCCAGCACTGTATATGTTCCCACTCTTCCCTTCAGCGAAGGCTTCAGGTCCCATTTTTAACACAGGTCAGTGCCAGAGTCTGTTGTGGGAAGGATAATACTAATACCCCCCCCCCCAAATAGGGCTACATTTGCAAAAAAGGTTAAACTTTTAATTATCTACAAATTTAAAAATGGTTATGTTCATGGGAATACCCCTTTAACATATCCCTCTAGGGTAAATGCTAGAATGGAATGGGTGAAATCAGGTTCTGCCAGGTATGGCGTTGATCCAGTAGGTGGCACTGCAACCTGTGACTCTTAGTATGAGGCACCACCTGCTTTATCCACATCAAACCAGGCAGGTTAGAGTGGCATGTAGGAGAGGCATAGTTGTCGGAGCCTGCCAGACCACACAGCTATGACTCCCTGAGCCAAGGTAGCACCACCTACTTGGATCCATGATATACCTGATTTAAACCACTTCATTCTAGTGTCAACTATCCATCTAGGGGTATAGTGTAGAGCAGGGGTAGACAACCTTTTTTGTTTGGCGTGCCGATTTTAATTAAAAAAAATCAGAGATGAGGTACTCGGAGTGCCGAGCAATAATTGTAAGCTATTATTATACTGTGAGGTCTCTTCAGACCACAGAGTATAATAAGTGGAGGGCCAAGACAGGTGACAAACATAAAAAACAATGTCACTCACCTTGTTCCCTGTGCTCCGCAGCCGCTCTGTTCTCTTTGGCGCTTCTGCATGTAGTTAGCGACTGCTGATTGGGTCTCTGGGGTCACGTCGCATCATTATGCGTAATGACGCCGGACGTGACCCCTGAAGCCCTATCAGCTGTCAGAAGCGCCTGCAGAGCACAGATCTGCCGCAGAGTGCAGGGATCAAGGTGAGTAACAATGTTTTTTTATGTTTCATCACTTCTCCTGAGCCTCCGCTTATTATACTCGGGGGTCTGAAGAGACCCCCGAGTATAATAATAGCAGTTTCGTTTTGGTTTGATCGAAACTGCTGGGTGAGGAGTCCGCTGCCGTGCCAGGGAAATAAGTCTTGCGTGCCACTCTTGGCATGCGTGCTGGGGGTTGCCGACCCCTGGTGTAGAGCATAGATTTTTGACTATGCAGTTTTTTGCAGTCGTCAAAATTATGTCAGTATTACCAGTTGTAAGTGTCCAGCAAAATCTGAACAAAACTGTAACAACTTAAAACTGTGTTTTGATAAGGATCAGCTTGATTATTAGAAATACCTCCCAATAAAAAAATGCCTGTATCATCAAATAGCAATATGAACGGACAAAACATTCATCTAGTAGTATAGTGGGATTATTGAGAGTGGATTTGGTTGTAGCAGGTGATAAAATTAATTTCACAAAATTTGGATAGGCAGCATGTAAAAGTGTAGTTATGCTGCTTAGTTATTTTGTAGCACAGTAGGGCCTAAAGTAATAAGCATTTTTTTTTTATTAATCAGGAGCTTTTGAAAAGTGTGGAACCTTTGAAAACATGGGTGGATACAGAGGCCAGGGATTGTGGAACACTTTGGGCTACACACATTATAGTTTTTGAGGATTTCTCCTGTCAGTTATTAAAGGGATAACAAAATGTTATTTAGCAAGTCGTCAATCTCGAATTCTTGACAATTCCAAATATGTATTCCTGCCTCCTCTTTCTTTGTACAGTATAAAACTGTTAAACACGGCCATCTGAATTACTGGTAAGTATATGGCCCCCTTTTTCATACTAGGTTTGCTGAATGGCTGCAATTCTTGGTCTGCTAAATCGACCCCCACCATGAATTTATTATAATCAGTTATGAAGGCTGTTTTTTTCTGTTGCAAAACCACTGTTTCTCACCGCTGCCTTTGCATCAGCATGAATTGTGCCCAGCACAAACATAACTTTTTTATCTCTATATTTGACAGCCAGCTTTTTGTCACATCGAAAAAAATAGAAAGATTCCTTTAGGATTTGTTTTACCACTTGCTGCTGTGGAAACCCTTTAATTTTTGTGAATCGTGTCATGCTCCCATGTTTGGTACATGTAGGTGTTTGTACAAAGGCACGTTGTGTAGAAATTGTATGGTTATGCAATTTGTGCAGGAAGGGCTGCATTATTTTCAGGACTATTTTTACACTCTTGGTCAAGTTAGATTGGTGCTGTTACTGTTACTCCCTTCATAAATTCTAAACATGGTAGTATACCTGGCTTTACTTTCACAAAGTTTATACAACTTTACCCTGTATCTCACCCTTTTAGAGGGAATGAATTGAAAAATACTGATCTACTTTTCACACAATGAGCAGTGTGGGATGCTGTCTGTAAAAAAAGCAGATGCGGTCGCATGAATGAACACACCTATTTTTTTTTCTATTTTTGTAATTTTATATTTTTTTTTTCAGGGTGCCCTAATGTCCAACACTAATGTGACTCAGTAACATGCAGTAATGTTCCACCCTAACGTCACATTGTAACGTGACGCCATAACATAATGCCCTAACGTCACACTAGCATGACGTAACAGGTCTAGAAAACTCTCCCATAGATCTTTATTAGTCAGCTCCAATCTACTGTTGCCTATGGCCATGATTATGCTGTACAACATTACTAAATACTGTTAACAGAGCAATGGTGAAGCTCAGACAGAATGGCAGCCCTGGTTTTAATAAATAAAAAAGATATTGATGATAAATTCTCTTTAAGTAAACGATAAAATTAAAAGGGTTGTCCATGATTACATAAAAGGACAGTTTTTGCCAATAACAACATAACACTTGCTCAATTTCCATCACTTGAATGTGAATGAACTGCAACCAACTTCAGAAAAGTTGGACATTGCTAAATGTTAAAAAAAATAGTATAATGATTGGTATTTAGACAATGCTAGACATTGCCATGTCCCAACATTTTTGAGATGTATTGCAGCCATCAATTTCTAAATGAGTTATTTTTTCCAAATGAAATGGAAAAATGTCTCAAGTTTCAACTTCTGATATTTGTTTTGTGTTCTGTTGTGAATAAAATATGATAAGATTTTCCAATCATTGCATTCTTGTTTTCTTTACAATGCCAGACATAGAGATGTTCAAATCGGTTTGCAACGGACTGGATTTGGATGAACTAAAATGGCTGCCGCCAGTAAATGAATATACTCTGGGGTCTCTTCAGACACCATAGTATAATAGCTGGAGGCCCAGGGGAG
Organism: Leptodactylus fallax; assembly: GCA_947044405.1. Lineage (NCBI taxonomy): Eukaryota > Metazoa > Chordata > Amphibia > Anura > Leptodactylidae > Leptodactylus > Leptodactylus fallax. The sequence continues at coordinate 1,150,207 of CAMRHE010000322.1, forward strand.
GTGACAAAAAAAAGAAAAAAAAATTATACTCACCTTCTGTTACCTTTTCTGGACTTCCTCACAGCATCCGGAGCTCTGTGTCTTCCTCGTAGTGGCGTTTGGTACTCTTCTGCTATGTCTTGTGCCTGGGGTCACTGCTGAGGCCATTGATTGGACCTCAGAGGTGATTGTGCCTGTGATTGGGCCTCAACACTCACCGTGCCCATGCTTTTTAATTCTAGTTATGGTAATTTTCTTTCAAGTGTACATATTTTAGGCAGTAAAATGCATTAGAGAAAGTATGTTATAACAGTCTTGTTTTTCCACTTAGATCTATTTATTTTTATATTTTTCTCTCCCTTACTTGTATAGCACCACCAAATACAGATCTATTGACAGCTACAGCTACTGCATATGTGCTTCCATCCTAATTGAAAGCATTCATTCTTCACAAGCTTTTCAGCAAAACCTGCTGTAATGAGTTTACAGGTTTGTCTGGCCAACATCTCTCCTACAAGGATTTCAACGTAAAACATACAAAAATGTGGTTGTAACTGTGCCAAGCAAGCTAGATGTGCATTATGTGAGATTATTGCATGCTGAGAGTTTCCTATTATGAACATTCACTTGAACAGCACGAGATCACAGACGTGTCTCTACCTACAAGACATAAAAAGAAAATAAAACTCATCTCCTGTAGAGTGTTATCTCTTTTTAGAAATGTCAGCATAACAACACACAATATTCAGCTACCTTTAGCTTAGAAAGCAACAGGCAAATTCCATGCTGTAATGTGCTGTAATATTGATCATGCATTTAATATACTGTAATCTACACTGTAAAAAATACTTTTAATAACTAGTTTATGAGTAGGTAGATTTAACGGTAGAAAAATAAACATCTTGTGCATATTTTGTTCCAGAGTATTGCCAGAGATTTGAAGAAAAACAAATAGGTTCTTCTGACATGTCTGTAATAAACACGAAGACTGATGGCACACTAAATCCCATAGGACTGATGGCACACTAAAACCCATAGGACTGATGGCACACTAAAACCCATAGGGCTGAGGGCACGCTAAATCCTATAGGACTGATGGCACGCTAAATCCCATAGGACTGATGGCACACTAAATCTCATAGGACTGATGGCACACTAAATCCCATAGGACTGATGGCACACTAAATCCCATAGGACTTATGGCACACTAAATCCCATAGGACTGATGGCACACTAAATCCCATAGGACTAATGGCACACTTTCCCTAGGAAATTTGTGACCCACGCTATAAAACGTAAACCCCTTGCTTAATGGTTATATGGTTATCCACAGCTTTATTGAAGGGTTTATGCCACGAAAACTATTTATACTCTTATCCATAGGCCTAATCAGTGGAGGTCTGACCACGGAGACCCCCACTGATCCCGAGAATGAGGTTCCTTTTCCCCACAGCCAGGCTGAATGTAGGTGTGGACGGAGAACCCAGTGTCTTCAATAGGAACACGGAAGACAGCTGAAGTAAAACACTCAGCTATATCTGGCAATCCCACTGACTTCAAAGGGAGCACTGATCACTCCAAGTCACACCTACATTCAGCTTCACTGCAATCACACTAAATGTGCAGCAGGGCAACGGAACTCCCGATCTCGCCTCGTGGCATACCCTCTTTAACACAAGGAGAAGTTTGCCCAGTAAAATAACATATACCAATCAGTATACAAAAACATTATTGCCTATTAGTAATAAACTGGTAGGTAATCTATTAAACTTTAGCTCTAGCATGATCTAGTAGGCATATAACCGCATCTACCATGAGGCGAGATAAGTATCTCACCTCAGATGGCAGACCCTAGAGTATTATAAGTAGAGGCCCAGGAGAGGTTATCAAACACAAAAAACAATGTTATTTATCCCCCCTGGACTCCGGTGTGGCTCCCTGTTCTCTTCGGCGCTTCAGCCTGAAGTCAGAGACTACTGATTGGGCCTCAGCAGTCACGTGGGTTACGTTTGCGTCATTATGCATCATGATGCTAACATAACTGCTGAGGCCAATCAGCTGTCTCTGACATCAAGCAAAAGTGCCGAAGAGAACAGGTTGCAATGCTGGAGTCCAGGGGAGATGAGTAATGAGTGTTTGTTGTGTTTGCTCACTTCTCCTCGGCCTCCTATCATTATACTTTGGGGTCTGAATAGACCCCAGAGTATAATAATAGCTTGTGAGTGGCAAACCAAAAAAATTTGGGTTCAGCTGAACCCAGAATTTTTGGAAAATTCGTAGAGGCCACTATGGGATACTGTACTGTCTGGAGTGGCCTATAAGGGACATCATACTATGTGAAGGGGGCACTATGGGACATTATAGTGTGTGCTGTATGAAACATTATTCTTAAAAGGGTTTTCTAGGAATTGGATAAACTCTGAGGGGGCTGGAGCAGGAGTAACATAAAAGAAACAAAACATACTTACCTGTTACTGGCACTCTGCCACTGCAACCCATTTGGTCGTGCACTTTGCCTCATTCCCCAGAAGCCCTGCACCTAACCTGACCACTGAGGCCAATCAGCAGTTTCAGAGATTGCTAGAGAGGGACCAGTGATGTCACTCTCATATGTCACTGGTCCCTCTCCAGCGACCACTGAGGCCATTGATTGCCCTCAGTGGTCACATGGGGTACAGGGCTTCTGGGGACCGATGCATGGTGCACAACTGAACGGGTTTTGGCAGCAGACACTGGAGTGTTGGGGACAGGTGAGTATATATATATTTTTTTTTTTATGTTACACCTGCCCGGGCCCGCCCTTCCCCCCGACATTTCTAACTTCGTGGGGAGTGAGGTTCAGCCATTTCAATTTCTGCCTCAGGCAGCAGAAAATACAGAATGAGCAATGTGCCCAGTTGTCAATTTACATTTGTAACAATCAGGAAGAATAACAGATGAATGGCATGACCCAGAGCTACAGTGCCTTGCGAAAGTATTCGGCCCCCTTGAACTTTTCAACCTTTTGCCACATTTCAGGCTTCAAACATAAGGATATAAAATTTTAATTTTTTTGGTGAAGAATCAACAACAAGTGGGACACAATTGTGAAGTGGAATGAAATTTATTGGTTATTTTAAACTTTTGTAAAAAATAAAAAACTGAAAAGTGGGGCGTGCAATATTATTCGGCCCCTTTACTTTCAGTGCAGCAAACTCACTCCAGAAGTTCAGTGAGGATCTCTGAATGATCCAATGTTGTCCTAAATGACTGATGATGATAAATATAATCCACCTATGTGTAATCAAGTCTCCGTATAAATGCACCTGCTCTGTGATAGTCTCAGGGTTCTGTTTAAAGCGCAGAGAGCATAATGAAGACCAAGGAACACACCAGGCAGGTCCGTGATACTGTTGTGGAGAAATTTAAAGCTGGATTTGGCTACAAAAAGATTTCCCAAACTTTCAACATCCCAAGGAGCACTGTGCAAGCGATCATATTGAAATGGAAGGAGTATCAGACCACTGCAAATCTATCAAGACCCGACCGTCCCTCTAAACTTTCATCTCAAACAAGGAGAAGACTGATCAGAGATGCAGCCAAGAGGCCCATGATCACTCTGGATGAACTGCAGAGATCTACAGCTGAGGTGGGAGAGTCTGTCCATAGGACAACAATCAGTCGTACACTGCACAAATCTGGCCTTTATGGAAGAGTGGCAAGAAGAAAGCCATTTCTCAAAGATATCCATAAAAAGTCTCGTTTAAAGTTTGCCACAAGCCACCTGGGAGACACACCAAACATGTGGAAGAAGGTGCTCTGGTCAGATGAAACCAAAAGCGAACTTTTTGGCCACAATGCAAAACGATATGTTTGGTGTAAAAGCAACTCAGCTCATCACCCTGAACACACCATCCCCACTGTCAAACATGGTGGTGGCAGCATCATGGTTTGGGCCTGCTTTTCTTCAGCAGGGACAGGGAAGATGGTTAAAATTGATGGGAAGATGGATGGAGCCAAATACAGGACCATTCTGGAAGAAAACCTGTTGGAGTCTGCAAAAGATCTGAGACTGGGACGGAGATTTATCTTCCAACAAGACAATGATCATAAACATAAAGCAAAATCTACAATGGAATGGTTCACAAATAAACGTATCCAGGTGTTAGAATGGCCAAGTCAAAGTCCAGACCTGAATCCAATCGAGAATCTGTGGAAAGAGCTGAAAACTGCTGTTCACAAACGCTCTCCATCCAACCTTACTGAGCTCGAACTGTTTTCCAAGGAAGAATGGGCAAGAATTTCAGTCTCTCGATGTGCAAAACTGATAGAGACATACCCCAAGCGACTTGCAGCTGTAATTGCAGCAAAAGGTGGCGCTACAAAGTATTAAGTTAAGGAGGCTGAATAATTTGGCACGCGCCCCTTTTCAGTTTTTTATTTTTTACAAAAGTTTAAAATATCCAATAAATTTTGTTCCACTTCACGATTGTGTTCCACTTGTTGATTCTTCACCAAAAAATTTAAATTTTATATCCTTATGTTTGAAGCCTGAAATGTGGCAAAAGGTTGAAAAGATCAAGGGGGCCGAATACTTTCGCAAGGCACTGTATGACAAAGGAAGATCCAGCATTTTTGCTTCATAGGGAATACAAACAAGTATAGTACTGCCCCCATACAGTGACTTTAGGCCACTATCTACCGGATTACTCCAGCAGGGACTCCTCTGCTTTGACTTCATTCTTTGCTACATATTATGTCCTGACACTGGATGCAATGTCCGGATGTGCGTTAGGACATAATGTGCAGCGCCCCGTGGAGGCAGAAGGTGAAATATCAGCTACTGTATGCATCCACTTTGTAATAAATTATGTTTATCCACACAGGACAATCCATACCCTCATGACCAATAACGTCCTGCAGCATCTGAACTCCTCTAATTATTTTAATTAATTAGCAGAAAGGACAATACATCGCAAGTGACAAAAACTGAAAATAGTTAATCCTATCACATCATCAATATTACAGGAATACTCCCATCTCATTCCTATCACTGTGACTGAAGGTCCCAAGGCTTCTCAGTATCTGTTTTAATTCTTGGTGTAGAAGGGACCTATGACAATTGCCTCCCACAGGATTAGTATGGATCACCTCAATACCTGTAAATAAAACACAATACCTCTGTGTATGTCCCTAATATGCTGAGGGGACCTATGGCCTGTCAAAATAGACTTAAAATGCTCTAATTCAAACATATAAGAATCTCATATTCTTTTCAATGTAAAACCTATTGCAAGGGCAATATTACATACATTGGGCATACCAATTGCATGTACTTGGGTAGACTCTGAGAGGATATATGTTTTTTTGGGTTTTTTTTATACAAAGATTAAATATATTAGGTTTATAGGGAATTTTTCAGAATTATTAACAATGTCTTCATTGTGTGTTTGGGCACTCAACAATTGTTTTATGACTTTGTTGATAACCTGAATGAGGGAAATAAAATGAATATGATGTCTACTTTCACTTTTGGGGACAAAAAAAAATCTATTTTTTGGATGTGTCTGTAATTGTGAATAAGGGCCCCAGTATTACAAAAGGTTTTAGGAAGCCAAAAGCCACTAACTTGTTATTGCACTTCAGGAGTTCACATCTGGAGATGAGCGAATTGAAGCTGACGAAGTGGAATTCGATCCGGATTTCAGGAAATATTTGATTTGCATCGAATCCGGATTTCCTCATGCTTCGTGGTAACGAACCACACATCTCCGATCGGGGGTTTTAACCGCGGCATCCAAGGGGTTCCGCCATGCTACATGTCCCCCTCGGCACCCCCAGCGGCAAGATCGGGGGGTGACGACAGGGCCGGCGTCAGCCGGGCCTCATGGTAGTGGTCTTGGAAAGCCTGGTTCCTTGACTGCTATACACACTGCTACTGGAGAGGGGCCTGGCAATCACCGGACCCCTTTTCATTATATGCCAGGCCAGGGGAGTTGATTAAATATAAAAAAATACTGATGCTCATCTGTCCTGGGCTCAGTATCCAGCTCTTCCGGCCAGTGACTGAGGTCCTGCTCCCCAGGCCACACTGCTGGGGCCTGTGATTGGGTCCCAGCGGTCACGTGCAGCGCACCGGCGTAATGACGTCATCGCGCCCCATGTGAGGCCCAATCACAGGCCCCATCACAGATGTCTGGGGAGCAGGACCTCAGTCGCAAGGAAGAAGAGGAGCATGGAGGACACTGCAGATTACAGGGTACCCTGAAGAAGTAAGGTGAGTATAAGTGTTTGTTATTTTTAATCACTTCCCCTGGGCCTCTGAATATTATACTCTGGTGTCTGAGGAGACCTCAGAGTATAATAATAGCACCCCATAGGGGATTGAAACAGGAATGTTCTGATCGCTGCTTCAATAGGTATACAGTGCAATACACGTGTATTGCAGTGTATAGGAGGCTGTCAGCCCGTGCAGACACATAGGCTGACAGTCTCCATTCAAGGCAGGATCAACCAGGTATGCGGAAGGACAGCGATGGGGCAGACCCGGGGTCACTGGTCAGACTCCGGGCTGCCAAATAGGAGCAGCGGCACCCCCTGAAAATGTCGTGGGGGGGGCGATTGGGACCCCAATATATTATAAAACCCCTGAGATGCTGCGGTCATGTTTGACCACAGCATCTCAGGGGTTAACACCCGCGATCGGAGCTCAGCTCTGACCGGGGGTGTTAGAGGACAGTGTCAGCTGTGACACACGGCTGACAACCACAAAGCAAGGTGCGCACACAGTTTTTGTGTGCACACCAAGCTTCCGCCGTACTATTAGGGCGGATGCTTGGAAGGGGTTAACGTGATTCCTTGCAAATTAATTTGGATGGAATCGAAAAGTTACGGAAAATTCAGTGAATTGGCTGAATCTATTCATCTCTATTCACATCCTTATCACGTAAAACAAGCCACCTCCTATGGACAACTTGTCCATCTCAGGCTAGGTTCACACTAGCGTTCGAACTACAATCGGCGTTTCCGTCCCTGAATCCACTTGAAAAATGCGGAGAGAAAAGTCCTGCAAGCAGGACTTCTCTCTCAGCATTTTTCGGGCGGAAGCCTGGCAGACCCCATTATAATCTAAGGGGTCCATGGGTAACCGCTTTTTAAGCAGATTAGACCCGAGGAACAGAAAGCCGAACACTAGTGTGAACCTAGTGTTAAGAGGACTATTAATGACAATGGCAATTTTTGCGCAACCAAATGAGTTGAGACAGAGACCACTTCAGAGAGGATATCCACGTGACACATGAGGCATTAGAGAGAGCATCAGCCTTGAACTACATCAGCGATGGCGAACCTTTAAGAGACCGAGTGCAATAAATTAGTAGGTTTTGGGTTGCAGTTTGGGCAAAGTGCCAACACAACAAGTTAACCTTAATACTGAGGTTTTATTTGGGAAAAAAACAACTCATACATTAACATCTTTTGTCTTAAAAGAAAAACACAGTGCCCCCCCACACAGTATTATATACTCCACAGTGGGCCCCCACACAGTATTATATGCTCCACAGTGGGCCCCCACATAGCATAATATGCTACTTACCTTACCTCCCACAAAGAGCAGTCGGGGGACCTCCTTCTTCCACCACAGTGCAGGCGCTGATGAATGACGTCATCACGCCTGCGCCAGGGCAGAGGTCATAGTCTTCTGTCAGTGTAAGCGGACCCGCGGCCTACACTGACAGCTTTCAGTTATTTTACAATTGAAAGAAGCACTTGCTCACTGTGCGATTGGGAAGTCTGGATGGAGCGACGGCGCATGTGTCAACAGAGAGGGCTCTGCGTGCCCCCTCTGGCACGCATGCCATAGGTTCACCACCACAGAACTAGATGATATAGTTAGTAAGGTTGAAAAAAGACTTATGTCCACCAAGATCAATCAAGAGGTGGGAAAGAGCATGACTGAAGGAACAAGTGAAAGAAATAAGTATTATTTATATTTCTATAAGCATCAATACTATTTTGCTGTAAAAAGGACCAGCTTCTGGATAGGCTATTCCACAGATTCTTTTACAGTGAAGAAGCCTTGTCACTTCTGGAGAGTAAACCTTTTTTTTCCAGATGGAGTGATTGTCGCCTTGTCCTTTTTACATGGCATAACTTCTCTCCATATTTCTTGTATGGGTCATTTATATAGGTTTATCATATCTCCCCTTAGACGTCTCTTCTTATGATTACACAAATGTAACTCCTTTAATCTCTCCTCATAACTCCATGTTCCTTATCAGCTCTGCAGCCCTCCTTTGTACAATTAGGACATCCTTTTTATGGATTGGTGTCCAGAACTGAACTGCATATTCCAGATGAGACCACAACAATTATTTATAAAGTGGTAATATTACATCCCTGTCCTGTGAGTCCATCTTACTGGCCTTAGAAGCATCTGATTGACATTGCATGCTATTATTCAATCTATGATCTACAAGTACATCCACCGGTACCTCTTTCAGCTTTACTACTAGGACATATGATGCATGCAGATTATCTTTACCAAGATGCATCAATTTTCCTTTATACACTTTGAACCTCATTTGCCAAGTGGATGCCCAAACACTCAGTCTGTCCAAGTCAGATGGTAACCTATACACATCCTTCTGTACTACATAGCTTGGTGTCATCTGAAAAATAGAGACAATGTTATTAATCCCATCTTCTACATCAGGGGTAGGCAACCTTTTTTGTTCGGCGTGCCGATTTTAATTAAAAAATCAAAGATGAGGTACTCGGAGTGCCAGTCAATAATTGTAAGTCTGACGACCCCTAAACTAAAGTCTTATACCACAAACCATAACACAGAAGTGCTGCCACCAGATGCTTTAGGACGCATGCTCTTACTGCTATTTCCTGGGATGCTCCTGTACTTTCTGATTAGAAGCAATGAAAGTACATGTGCAGCCCCCAATAAGTGGTAAATGTATGTGTCCAGGAGTACTGTAAGGCGGCATCCATATGGTGGAAACACACTATGTATCTGGATGGTTTTAGGCCACTGGAACTTTTACTTCAATGTAAAACTGCGTTCACTTGGCGCATTTTTGCACAAAAAAAAATGCCTGTGTTTTCTGTGCAAAAACACATCCTTAATGCAGAAAACACATCATTATACAGAATAATGTCATATATTATTATGTCCTATAGTGGTCCCTGCACACGGTATTAGGTCCCATACCGGTCCCTGCACACAGTATTATGTCCTATAGTGGTCCCTGCACACGGTATTATGTTCCATAGCTCTTTTCAGACCCGCGAGTATAATAAGTGCAGGACCAAGAGAAGTGACAAACATAAAAAAACAACTACTCACCTTTTTCTGAGCTCCGCTGCTCTTTGCTCTCTTCGGCGCTTCTGCCTGTAGTCAACGACCGCTGATTGGCTCTCTGGGGTCACGTCGCATCATTATGCGTAATGACGTCAGATGCAGACGTGACCTCTGAGGCCCTGTCAACTGTCAGAAGCGCCTGAAGATCGCACAGCCGCCGCGTAGCACAGGGAACAAGGTGAGTATCATTGTTTTTTATGTTTCATCACTTCTCCTAAGTCTCTGCTTATTATACACAGTATAATAATAGCAGTTTCGTTTCGGCCATGTTTGGTCCGATCGAAGCTGCTGGGCGAGGACTCCGAGGCCGTGCCAGGAAAATAAACCTTTTTTTTTTTTTTTTTTTTACAGATAGACCACATAGAGATTGAGACCACATAAAATTTTTCTACCCTTTTGCAGAATTGTGTGAGCAACAAAATCTGATGAAAGCGGTATTTGTCTAAAGTTTATTGACCACCAGAGCAGCCAGGGACTGGTCCTGGTCATCTGAAAAGTTTGCATCTGCTTCACACATCTATATGATCACAACAGTGTGAAAACATACATTTTTTTTTTTTACCTATTCAAGTCTTTCCCCTGCCTTCATCAGACAGACATTCTTCTGTGAATGGGGGAAGGTTTTATGAACACTGGACAGGTTTGCAGTATGGTAGATGCATAGGGAGAGTGAAGGAGACAAGCAACATATGTTTCTCTCCCTAAAGATGTGAATGCTTGATCATTAGCATCATGAAGGGTCCTTTTTTCCATAGAATATGAATGATGACACAAACGCTTTTTCTCCACTCATGGTTGTGTTTTCTCTTTTTAAATCATAATGATAACCAAAAACATCAAAAGGACCCTGTTCAAAATTTCACATACCCCAGTTCTTAATACCGTGTATTGCCCCCTCTAACATCAATGACAGCTTGAAGTCTTTTGTGGTAGTTGAGAATCAGGCTCTTTATTTTCTCAGATGGTAAAACCGCCCATTCTTCTTGGCAAAAAGTCTCCAGTTCCTGTAAATTCCTGGGCTGTCTTGCATGTACTACGCACTTGAGATCTCCCCAGAGTGGCTCAATGATATTGAAGTCAGGAGACTGAGATGGCCACTCCAGAACCTTCACTTTCTTATGCTTTAGCCAATGACAGTTCGACTTGGCCTTGTGTTTTGGATCGTTGTCATGTTGGAACATCCAAGTACGTCCCATGCGCAGCTTCCTGGATGATGAGTACAAATTTGCCTCCAGTATTTGCTGATAATGTGCTGCGTTCATCTTTCCTTCAACTTTGACCAAGTTTCCTGTGCCTTTGAAGCTCACACATCCCCACATCATCAGTGATCCACCTCCGTGCTTTACAGTAGGAATGGTGTTCCTTTCAACATAGGCCTTGTTGACACCTCTCCAAATGTAACGTTTATGGTTGTGGCCAAAAAGTTCGATTTTTGTCTCATCACTTCAAATTACCTTGTTCCAGAAGTTTTGAGGCTTGTCTCTGTGCTGTCTGGCATATTGAAGGCGAGATTCTTTGTGGCATTTGTGCAGTAATGGCTTTCTTCTGTCAACTCGACCATGCAGCACATTTTTCTTCAAGTGCCTCTTTATTGTGCATCTTGAAACAGCCATATTTTTCAGAGAGTCCTGTATTTCAGCTGATGTTATGTGTGGATTTTTCTTTGCATCCCGAACAAAAAAGGCCACAGGTTGCAAACACGTAAAATTTTCAGAGCCCTGAGACAACACAGCACCAACCCCCACTTCAGAGGCATCAACCTCAATAATACAGTCATATGAAAAAGTTTGGGCACCCCTATTAATCTTAATCATTTTTAGTTCTAAATATTTGGGTGTTTGCAACAGCCATTTCAATTTGATATATCTAATAACTGATGGACACAGTAATATTTCAGGATTGAAATGAGGTTTATTGTACTAACAGAAAATGTGCAATATGCATTAAACCAAAATTTGACCGGTGCAAAAGTATGGGCACCTCAACAGAAAAGTGACATTAATATTTAGTAGATCCTCCTTTTGCAAAAATAACAGCCTCTAGTCGCTTCCTGTAGCTTTTAATCAGTTCCTGGATCCTGGATGACTGTAAATGGGCGATCATAGTCTGGTGGTACTAATACAGGAGCCTCAACAAAACATTTCTTGAGATGTACAAAAGCCTGTTCCGCTTCCGGAGTCCATTTGGTCACATTGGCACCTTTCTTTGTGAGATCCGTCAATGGCTTCACTATAGAAGAGAAATTCTTAATAAATTTTCGATAATAGTTGGAGAAACCCAAGAAACGTTGCAGGGCTTTAAGGTTGGAGGGGCGTTCCCAGTTATTAATAGCCATGACTTTTAGTGGATCCATACAAAAAGAATCTGGAGTAATAATGTAACCGAGGAAGGTGACCCTTTGGACTCCGAACAGGCATTTGGACAGTTTGGCAAAGAGACAGTTTTGAAGTAACAGTAGCAAAACATTCCTAACATGCTCAATATGTGTGGCCCAATCAGGAGAGAACACTAGAATATCATCCAGGTAGACAACCACATAACGACCAAGCAAGTCTCTAAAGATATCGTTAACAAAATGTTGAAATGCATTACACAACCCGAAAGGCATTAGCAAATACTCAAAGTGACCTTCCGGGGTGTTGAACGCAGTTTTCCATTCATCTTCTTCTCTAATCCGGATCAGATTGTATGCCCCACGGAGGTCATTTTTAGAAAACCAGCGGGCACCCACAATCTGATTGAAAAGATCAGGGATCAGAGGAAGAGGGTACTGATTTTTAACCGTAATTTTATTTAATTCTCGGTAGTCAATGCATGGTCGCAGTCCGCCATCTTTCTTTTTAACAAAAAAGAACCCAGCCCCCATGGGAGACTGAGATGGACGGATGTGACCTTTAAGAAGACTATCCTGAGTGTAATGCCGCATAGCCTCATGTTCAGGAGCAGAAAGATTGAAGATCCTTCCCTTAGGGTATTTGGAGTCGGGAAGGAGTTCAATCGCACAATCGTAAGGTCTATGCGGAGGTAAAACTTCAGCAGGTTTAGCATCAAAAACATCATGAAAATCAGATAGAAATTCAGGAAGAAGCGTCTCCTCACTGAGACAATCGGAGGCATGCAAAGCAATACAATGGGAGGAGCACTGATTCCCCCATTTCACTAACTCTTTTTTGGGCCAATCAAAGGTAGGGTTATGGAGGTCTAGCCAGGGAAGCCCTAAAATAATATCAGACGAGAGATCCTCCATAACAAAAAAAACTCATGAGCTCCGTATGTATTGAGCCCACTTGCAAAGAGAGTAAGGGGGTTTTAAAACAGACTTTACCCCTGGCCAGTGGAGTAAAATCCGCCCCAGTAACCAACAGAGGAGTATCTAATGTTACAAGTTCAATACGTAAAGCAGAAACAAACGAAAATTTAACAAAGTTAGTGGCAGCCCCAGAATCTACTAGGGCCTGCCCAGAAACAGATCTGCCCCCAAAGGACAGAGATACAGGTAACATCAATTTGTGAGATTTTTCGGAAGATACCTGACTGCCTGAGTGGTTCTTACGAATACCACTCAGGCCCTGGAGTTTTCCGCTGGTGTAAGTGGTTTGATGGAACAGTCTCGGATGAGATGACTCGGTTTGCCGCAATACAGGCAGAGATGATTCCGGAGACGATATTCTCGTCTAGCCTTGGTATCCAGTGCTCCCAACTGCATAGGCTCATCTCCAGGGGTGACAGAAGGAGAAACAGATTTTTTAACAGAAAGAGAGGGATAGACAGAAGACTTAGTGGGACCAATCCCCACCCTCTCTTTACGTCTGTCCTGGAGTCTCCTGCCAATGTGGACGGCTAAGGTCATGGCCTTTTCTAAGGTAGGGGGATCAGGGTGACCTACCCAGACATCCTTCACTGAATCATTCAGGCCCTGTTTAAAAGAGCTTTCAAAGCGGAATCGCACCAACCTGCTGTTATACTCAACTTTGGAAACTCAGAGCAATAAGTTTCAGCGGATAGTTCACCTTGCCAGAGGGTAAGAAGTTGGGACTCGGCAAGTCCAATTTGATCAGGCTCAGCATAAATGGCCCCCAAAGACTTAAAAAAAATTTCCAGATCTGTCCACTCCTCTACCTCAGGGGGGAGTTTAAGGGCCCAAGTCTGTGGATCCCCCTGTAAGAGAGAAATGACCACCCCCACCATCTACTGCAACGCATGAGGGTTGACCCGAAAATACAACAGACATGATTCCCTGAACGTCTCAAATTTACCTTGGTCCCCTGAAAACCTATCCGGGAGTAACATTTTAACCCTGGGAAGGGAAATGACAGTAGGTGGTGTAGCAGCGGCCTCAGCTTGATTCTGGGTGAGAGTGTGTACCTGATTGGCCAGCTCAGACACCAAACCTGCCAAACCCTCCATTCGAGTCACAAGGTCCTGAATAGAAGCCATGCCAGTAATGAGTAGAAGGGTTAAAGTTTTTTTTTTTTTTTATGGCCTGCTATTCTGTAAGGGAATCACTAGAGGAGCGATTCCCCAGTGGCTGCTGGAGAACTTAGGGGGGAGGGGCACAACAAGACAGTGGACCCTAAGCTGAATCCTCCTCACTGTCCCTGGCTAACTTGCCCGATCAGTCCTAGGTGACAGCCAGCAACCAGTCGACAGTCCTTCCTTATAATAAGTGATAACACAGAACGCAGACAGGACGCACAACAACAAAGGGAGGTCAGCTAGCCAAGGGGTCAGTAACAAACGAACAATGCAGTACAAAATCACAATCCAAGAGAAGTCAAAGGTCAGCCAGTGGTCAGAAAATCAGAAGAGCAGGTAATAAGGAACAAGGAGTATAGCCAGTAAGCGAAATGCAATAACAGGCGCCAATAGGAAAGTGAGCAAACAATAAATAGGGAGAAAGAACCCGCCCCAGACTTGATAAGAGGATAGGCTGTCAATCACAAAGGTAGGACTAAAGTTCACTCTTAGTGGAGCAGGGGGAAAGAAAGGTGAAGAAGAAGGGCGTGGTGGAAAATCAATTAAGGAGGTGAGGGAATAGGACAGTGTTCAGACAATACAAGAAAAACCCAAAGGAAGGAATCACAACCGGGCACGCCTCCTGCGCCGCAGCGTGCGCCCAGAGGATGGTGCCAAAGCCTGAACAGGCAAGGATGTTACAGTGATGAGCTATGTTGCTTTTACGGCAAACATATCGTTTTGCATTGTGGCCAAAAAGTTCGATTTGTGTTTCACATGTTTGGTGTGTCTCCCAGGTGGCTGGTAGCAAACTTTAAATGAGACTTTTTATGGATATCTTTGAGAAATGGCTTTCTTCTTACCACTCTTCCATAAAGGCCAGATTTGTGCAGTGTACGACTGATTGTTGTCCTATGGACAGACTCTCCCACCTCAGCTGTAGATCTCTGCAGTTCATCCAGAGTGATCATGGGCCTCTTGGCTGCATCTCTGATCAATCTTCTCCTTGTTTGAGATGAAAGTTTAGAGGGACGGCCGGGTCTTGGTACATTTGCAGTGGTCTGATACTCCTTCCATTTCAATATGATCGCTTGCACAGTGCTCCTTGGGATGTTTAAAGTTTGGGAAATCTTTTTGTAGCCAAATCCGGCTTTAAATTTCTCCACAACAGTATCACGGACCTGCCTGGTGTGTTCCTTGGTCTTCATTATGCTCTCTGCGCTTTAAACAGAATCCTGAGACTATCACAGAGCAGGTGCATTTATACGGACTCTTGATTACACACAGGTGGAATATATTTATCATCATCAGTCATTTAGGACAACATTGGATCATTCAGAGATTCTCACTGAACTTCTGGAGTAAGTTTGCTGCACTGAAAGTAAAGGGGTCGCCCCACTTTTCAGTTTTTTATTCTTTACAAAAGTCTAAAATAACCAATAAATTTCGTTCCACTTCACAATTGTGTCCCACTTGTTGTTGATTCTTCACCAAAAAATTAAAATTTTATATCTTTATGTTTGAAGCCTGAAATGTGGCAAAAGGTTGAAAAGTTCAAGGGGGCCGAATACTTTCGCAAGGCACTGTATAGTAGAAATACTCATATTGCAAACTAGAGAGTAAAATAATAGTACCAAGAGAACATCATATATGAGTACTAAGTTCAAGTGAACAGATCAACAGCAATAAAGTATAGATGAGATTATCCCATAAATGACCATATTATGAATTGGCGTCTGAATAAATGTCATATTTGCATAAATTGTTCTATGGTCATCTAAGGTCTAATCCCATTGGGCCTAGGAAGAACATGTCCATGGAAATAATGATAATCTAGTCAGAACATTATAATTGCCATAAATACAAAAAAAAAAAAAAAAAAATCATACACATATATATATACAGTGGGGAAAAAAAAAGTATTGTCAGCCACCAATTGTGCAAGTTCTCCCACTTAAAAAGATGAGAGAGACTTGTAATTGACATCATAGGTAAACCTCAACTATGAAAGACAAAATGAGAAAACAAATCCAGAAAATCACATTGTTTGATTTTTTTAAGAATTTATTTGCAAATTATGGTGGAAAATAAGTATTTGGTCACCTACAAACAAGCAAGATTTCTGGCTCTCACAGACCTGTAACTTCTGCTTTAAGAGTCTCCTCTGTCCTCCACTCATTACCTGTAGTAATGGCACCTGTTTGAAATTGTTATCAGTATAAAAGACACCTGTCCACAACCTCAAACAGTCACACTCCAAACTCCACTATGGTGAAAACCAAAGAGCTGTGGAAGGACACCAGAAACAAAATTGTAGACCTGCACCAGGCTGGGAAGACTGAATCTGCAATAGGCAAGCAGCTTGGTGTGAAGAAATCAACTGTGGGAGCAATAATTAGAAAATGGAAGACATACAAGACCACTGATAATCTCCCTCGATCGGGGGCTCCACGCAAGATCTCACCCTGTGGGGTCAAAATGATCACAAGAACGGTGAGCAAAAATCCCAGAACCACATGGGGCGACCTAGTGAATGACCTGCAAAAAGCTGAGCCTAATGTAACAAAGGCTACCGTCAGTAACACACTACGCCGCCAGGGACTCAGATCCTGCAGTGCCAGACGTGGCCCCCTGCTTAAGCCAGTACATATCCAGGCCCGGCTGAAGTTTGCTAGAGAGCATTTGGATGTTCCAGAAGAGTATTGAGAGAATGTCATATGGCCAGATGAAACCAAAGTAGAACTGTTTGGTAGAAACACAATTCGTCATGTTTGGAGGAGAGTGAATGCTGAGTTGCATCCAAAGAACACCATACCTACTGTGAAGCATGGGGGTGGCAACATCATGCTTTGGGGCTGTTTCTCTGCAAAGGGACCAGGACGACTGATCTGTGTACATGAAAGAATGAATGGGGCCATGTATTGTGAGATTTTGAGTGCAAACCTCCTTCCATCAGCAAGGGCATTGAAGATGAAACGTGGCTGGGTCTTTCAGCATGACAATGATCCCAAGCACACAACCAGAGCAATGAAGGAATGGCTTCATAAAAAGCATTTCAAGGTCCTGGAGTGGCCTAGCCAGTCTCCAGATCTCAACCCCATAGAAAACCTTAGAAGGGAGTTGAAAGTCCGTGTTGCCCAGCGACAGCCCCAAAACATCACTGCTCTAGAGGAGATCTGCATGGAGGAATGGGCCAACATACCAGCAACAGTGTGTGCCAATCTTGTGAAGTCTTACAGAAAACGTTTGACCTCTGTCATTGCCAACAAAGGATATATAAAAAATTATTGAGATGAACTTTTGTTATTGACCAAATACTTATTTTCCACCATAAGTTGCAAATAAATTCTTTAAAAATCAGACAATGTGATTTTCTAGATATGTTTTTTCATTTTGTCTCTCATAGTTGAGGCCTACCTATGATGACAATTACAGGCCTCTCTCATCTTTTTAAGTGGGAGAACTTGCACAATTGGTGGCTGACTAAATACTTTTTTCCCCCACTGTGTATATATATATATATATATATATATATATATATATATATATATATTAGAAATAGGAGAAGAACGATCCCAGATTTCTAATACAAGTAATGAACATCTGCTGACTGCACTATAATATATTGATGCTATGATGATTGCCTGGGAATACTGCAGAAAAATATGAAGCAGAGCTTGAGAGAAAAAAAACAGTAGCACTGTTATGAGGAAAATGCTGCTTGAAGACATTTGGAGGAGAAAACCTTGAATAGCTAGGAATAACAAGTGTGTGTAGGATATGTCTGAGGAAGGAAGCTTGCACTTCTGAAAACTTACTTATAAATATACTCAGTTAGCCTCTAAAAGGTATCGCCTGATTTCTTCACTCTTCCACTACTTTCAATGGCTAACACGGTACAACATTATACTACTGTATAGGATAAAGACACTGATTAAGGCGCCAAGGAAGTGATCTCATAGCTGCGAGACATCCTGTTTAATGAAGGAAGCAAAAAGTATACTGAGCATGCTCATACCTCGTCACTAGAGGTTGCTGTACAAATGAGTCTACACTGGGCGTGTGTGTAAATCAAGTCATTGGTCACATGACCACGGGTACATCACTAGAGGTTGCTAGGTCATATTGTGTGAAAATCATTACTGAGCATGCTCAGGTAGAGCCAAGGTCACATGAACACAGGCTCGTCAATAGAGGCTGCTAGGTCATATTGTGTGAAAATCATTACTGAGCATGCTCAGGTAGGGCTGAGGTCACATGATCACAGGTTCGTCTCTAGAGGCTGCTAAGCCATACTAAATGGAGATCAATTCTAGTCATGCACAAATAGGGCTGCGGGTATATAGCTGCTGGCTGATGAGTTGAAGTCAATGGTGAGGCAGGGGGCCGTTCGCTCCCTGCTTCACCCTTCATCCCATTTCTGCTCTGGTAGCTGCAGGCGCGATGTGGTGATGTCACTTACATCACGCCTTCATCTGCCTGAAGACTCCAGACTAGGGACAGCAGGGGAGCAAGGAGAGGTGAGTATTAGCATTAAAATAAACTGGAGGGGGACATTAAACTGGGGGCAACTGGAGGGGGGAAATTATACTGGGGGGTAGCTGGAGGTGGACATTAAACTGTGGTGGTAGATGAAGGGAGACATTACACTGTGGGGGTAGCTAAAGGGGGACATTAAACTGTAGGGGTAGCTGGAGGGGGACATAAAACTGTGGGGGTACCTGAAAGGAGACATTAAACTGTGGGTAAGATATTTATAAGTGGTGGTGATGGGGGCCCTGGGCCCACCAATGTGTTAAAAAGGCTCTCTTCAAGATGTTTATACTGTACTTGTGCCCTAAGGGTATACATTTTTCTATATACCCACTCACCATAGATTTAAATGTCTCCCACTTAACCTCTGTATCAGTATTTGACAACAGCTGCTCCCAGTCTATATCTATATATTTATCAACCTGGGAAAATTGGCCTTTTTAAAATTAAAGGGGTTGTCCAGGATAATTAAAAAAAAAAAAAAAAAAATTAGGCTGGAATAGGTGAAAAAAAGAAAACAAAAAAAACAAACTCACCTGTTCCCTGGGCTCCAGTGCCTCCCAGAGCGGTCCAGTCTTGCTTCTCCAATGTTTTCTTCCGGTGGAAGTCCCCACTGCACGTGAGCACTGAGGCCGATCAGCGGCCTAAGGACAGGGACTTAGGACGTTACAGCCGGTGAAGACTTCCGCCACAAGAAGACATCAGAGCAACAGGACCAGACCGTGCTGGGAGGCCCCGGAGTACTGGGGACAGCTGAATACGTTTTTTTTCACCTTCCCCAGTCCTAATTAAAAAAAAAAATTATTTATCTTGAAAAACCTCTTTAAGGCTAAGGCCCCATGTTGGGAAAACACACCTTTTTTAGTTGCAGATTTTGCTGTGGATCTTTGAGCCAAAGCCAGAAGTGGACTGAAAAGAAGGTAGAAGTATAAGAAGCTTCCTACATATTTCCCATTCCTTTTGAAACTCCTGGCTTTGGCTCAAAAAAACGCAGCATAATCTGCACCAAAAAAAGCTGCGTTTCTGCAACGTGGGGCCTCAGCCTAAGGGATTTTGCCCCCCAACCTTTGTTTTTTTTTTTTACACATTAGATGGAATCTAATTCCATTATGGTCACTATTCAAAAGGTTTTTGCCTTACAAGCTGCACCATAAAATTGTCCTGCAATAAGTTGAGGAATTTCCTCCCCTGAGCAGAACCATGACCCTAGTCAATATCCGGATAGGTAAAATATCTCATCAAGACCACTGTACCCGTCTGTGCTGCCTACTCAATTTTCTTATATAACTTATCTGGACCAAACAGGGGTGGGAGACACTGGAGAACTGGGGACAGGTGAGTATGAGTTTTGTTTTTTTTTTCACCTTCCTCGGCCTCCTTGCAGAAACCTGAAATTCCTGAACAAGCCCTTTAAGAACCATGCACGTACACGGTCAATTTTAACCAGCTAAGATAGGAGCTTAGCAACATAAACTGGGATAATGTCCTCAAAGTGACTGAAACACAAAGAAAATGGGACATTTTCAAAAGCTTTCTAAAAACATATACCTTAAGGGAATAAGCAGGCCAGAAATCATACAAAACCAATATGAATAATATAAAAAGGTACTGAAACGAGAAAGTAGTGTCGCAGCATTAAAAGACTATAAAGAGAAAAATAAATAGTGTAAAAGGCAAATAAACGAGGAAAAGATCGAGGCTTAGAGAATAATTGCCAAGGAAAGTAAAAATAATCCAAAATTATTCTTCAATTACATAAACAATAAGAAAATAAAAACTGACAATGTGTGCCCTCTCAAAAATAATCCGGGTGTAATGGTGGAGAAGGATGAGGAAAAGGCATAACTATTAAATGTCTTCTTCTCTATGGTGTTTACACAAGAAAATCCAGTGGCCAGCAACATGATTAGGGGTAATGTAAATTCTCCATTAAATGTCACCTGTTTAACCCAGGAGGAAGTGCGGCGCTGCCTTCAAAACAATAAAATAGAGAAATCGCCGGGTCCAGATGGCATACTCCCCCGAGTTCTGAGGGAATTATGCACAGTGATAGATAGACCCTTTTTTTTTTTTTTTTTTCCCAAGATGACGCCGCTGGAGTGGCTGCCTGTCACAGCAGCTCTGAGACTCTCTCTCTTATTTTTCTTTCTTTGTCTTGTTTTTTTATCTCTCTACTTAAGGACTTTGCACTATGAAGAAACACACAAAGACTTGGAATTGGACCTTTGTGATACTTTGTGATACTTTTTTGTTTTTATCTGTCTTTTTGTTCTGCTTGAAATGGGAACTTTTGTGCCTGCAAACAATTCCTTTGTCTATTCAAGAGAGAAACTTTTCCAGCTTAGAGACACAGCAGGGCTGCATACCATCTGTCCACTCATCCCCCGAGAGCTTTGGAGAAAGAAAAAGCGGGGGAGGGGCTGCAGAGCTGGAACTCTTCAGAAGATTAAAAGGAGGCGTTACCGACCAGCTGTTCCCTCCATCATTATGGGCAATGTGAGATCTCTTGCAAACAAGATGGATGAACTAACAGCGCTCACCAGGCATCATCAGGAGTTTCGGGTGTGTAGCATGATGCCACTTACAGAGACTTGGCTCACTGAAGTTACTCCTGACTCTCTGGTCTCCTTGGATGGTTTTAAACTCCTTCGGGCAGACAGGACAAGGGAGAGCGGTAAGAGGAAAGGTGGAGGGCTGGCAATGTTTGTGAATAATAGATGGTGTAATCCTAGGCACATTGTGATTAAGGAGCAAACTTGCTGTAAGGACATTGAACTATTAGCTGCGAGCATGAGACCTTTCTATCTACCAAGGGAACTATCGCATGTCATCGTGATAGCTGCATATGTCCCCCCCCTCTGCGAAAGCTGACGCTGCCTGCGAGGTCCTACAAACCACGCTGAGCCATTTACAATCACGACACCCCCAGGCCCTCTTTCTTGTGTCTGGCGATTTCAACCATGCCTCTCCATCATCCACACTGCCCAGTTTCACACAGTATGTAACCTGCCACACAAGAGACAACAAAACACTGGACTTGTTCTTTGCCAACACGAGGGAGGCATATAACTCATCAGCCCTACCGCCCCTGGGAAGATCGGATCACAACCTAGTGCATCTCCGACCTGTGTACAAGCCACTTGTACGTAGAGAACCAGCTGTCACCCGCACAGTGAGGATATGGTCCGAGGAGAGTGATGAGGCTCTGAGGGATTGTTTTGACACAACCGCATGGGAAGTTTTGCAGGATTCTTATGGAGAAGACATAGAAGGACTCACACACTGCATAACGGACTACATTAATTTTTGTGTGGACAACACAGTACCCACAAAAGTGGTGAGGTGCTTCTCCAACAACAAACCATGGATTAACTCTGATATAAAAACACTACTTAAGGATAAAAAGATGGCATTCAGGACAAGAGATAAGGAGGGGTTGAGGGAAGTACAAAAGGAGCTGAGGCATCAAATCAGGCAGGGAAAAGCCAGTTATAAGGAAAAAATGGAAAAGCAAATAGAAAGAAAAGACATAAGGGGGGTCTGGGAGGGGCTTAAGTCAATTTCGGGTCATAAACAGTCTGTCTGCCAGATTGAGACAGATGTTAATTGGCTTAATGAACTAAACCTATTCTTCAACAGATTTGATCACACACCAGCTCCTCCCACCCCAGCATGTCCTTCAGCTCCCCCCACCACAATGACTTCACCCCATGCGGCTACTTCCCAACAGACCAGTAAATCCAGAAATCCGTCTTTATCTGACCACAGTCTGACCTTCACACGGGCCCAGGTGAGGAAGGAGATGAAAAAGATCAAGGCGAGGAAAGCCGCAGGGCCAGATGACATCAGTGCAAGGCTAATTAAGACTTGTGGGGACCAGCTGTGTGGTATAATTACACATATGTATAATATGAGCCTGAGGCAGGAAATAGTCCCTAAATTATGGAAATCTTCTTGTGTGGTACCAGTTCCAAAGAAACCTCACCCTATGGACCTCAACGACTACAGACCTGTAGAACTGACATCCCACCTGATGAAGATCTTAGAGAGATTGGTTCTCACACATCTCCACCCTCTAGTGAGCCCCGCTATGGACCCCTTCCAGTTTGCTTATCGGCCGGGCATTGGGGTAGATGACGCCATCATCCATCTTCTGCACAGGGCTCTGCCTCACCTGGAGAAACCAGGGAACACGGTGAGAATAATGTTCTTTGATTTCTCCAGTGCTTTTAACACCATACAGCCTAGGTTATTGAGGGACAAGCTGGGCCTTGCTGGAGTGGACCACCACCTCTCCAACTGGATCCTAGACTACCTCACAAATCGACCTCAATACGTGAGAGCCAAAGACTGTGTGTCAGGTACCGTGATCTGTAATACGGGGGCACCTCAGGGTACGGTTCTCGCCCCTTTCATCTTCACACTGTACACTGCAGATTTTAGGTGCAACTCATCTAGCTGCCACCTACAGAAGTATTCTGACGACTCTGCAATAGTAGGCCTCATCACAGACGATGATGACAGGGATTACAGAGTACTGAACCGGGATTTTGTGGACTGGTGCCACCGGAACCTCCTGAAGATTAACGCGGGGAAGACCAAGGAGATGGTGGTGGACTTCCGTAAAGGCAGAAGCCCTCCTAAACCAGTGGACATCCTGGGGACGGGCATCGAGATTGTGAACACCTATAAGTACCTGGGTTTGCTCCTTAATAATAAGCTGGACTGGGCAGATCATATGGAGGCCCTGTACAGGAAGGGCCACAGCAGGCTCTACCTGCTTAGGAAGCTGAGAGCCTTTGGAATCCGGGGGGCACTTCTTAGAACTTTCTTCAACTCGGTAGTGGCATCAGCCATCTTCTTTGGAGTGGCCTGCTGAGGGAGCAGTATATCAACCAGGGACAGAAATAAACTTGACAAGCTGATTAGAAGGGCCAGCTCTGTCCTGGGGAGCCCACTGGACCCAGTGCAGGTGGTGGGTGACAAAAGGATACTGTCCATGGTGAGCTCCATGCAGAAGAAGAAGTCCCATCCCATGCATGAGACTGTGATCGCGCTGGGCAGTACTGTCAGTGACCGACTGCTCCACCCTAGGTGTGAGAAGGAGCGCTATCGGAAGTCTTTCCTCCCCACCGCGGTCAGGCTGTACAACCAACACCGACCTAAGCGGAGATCATTACACACAGAGAACTGAAATATCTCTCTGCCTGTTAAATCCCCCCCCCCCTCTCTGCTACTTCCTATCTGTCTGTCTACTATCAATGTAATGCCTCTTACCTTGGAACATTCCTGTACATGTTGTATTTGTATCTGCTTATCTTATCTTTGCTGCTGTAACACACTGAATTTCTCCATTGTGGGACTATTAAAGGATTATTATTATTATTATTATTATTATTATTATTATTATTATTATTATATCTAATATTTAAGGATTCAGTAATGACGGGGTCTATTCCACAGGATTGGCGCATAGCAAATGTGGTGCCAGTTTTCATTTTCAAAAAGGGTTCTAAAAGTGAGCCTGGAAACTATAGGCCTGTAAGTTTGACCTCTGTGGTGGGTATGATATTTGAGAGTTTTCTAGGAGATGCTACAGTGGCTCTCAAAAGTATTCATACCCCTTGAACTTTTTGACATTTTGACACCCTACAACCACAAAATTAAATGTATTTTATTGAGATTTTAAGTGATAGATCAACACAAAGTAGCAGATAATTGTGAAGTGGAACGAAAATGATACATGGTTTTCAAAATTTGAATCAAAATAAAAATCTGAAAAGTGTGACATGCAAAAGTATTCAGCCACCCTTCCTCTCATATCAATACTTTGTAGAGCCACCTTTTGCTGCAGTTACAGCTGCAAGTCTTTTGGGTTATGTCTTTAACAGCTTTGCGCATCTAGAGACTGAGATTTTTGCCCATTCTTCTTTGCAAAATAGCTCAAACTCAGCCAGATTGGATGGAGAGAGTCTATGAACAGCAATTTTTTTTTTTTTTTTAAACTGTCATTTTTATTAATTTTGCAAAAATTTACAAAAAACATTACAACAATAAAGATAAAAGAGAAATAAGAACAGAAGAAACAAAATAATACGACAAAGTCGGCAATAATCATGTAATCTAGAGACAAACAAGGGGTGGAGACAGAAAACCTAATACAGGAAACATCAGGAAAAGGTGGGGGGGGGGGGGGGAAGCGGGGAAGGAAGATCAGAGACCATAGAGTATAAAGTACGTGTCCCAAGAGGCCCAGATGGACTGGAAATTCTCCACCATATTATGCAGTGTAGCCATGTGAAACTCCAGACTCCTTACATCCTTAACACAAGCCACCAGAGTTGGGCCTGTAGGGGGCTGAGTATTCCTCCAATGCAGGGCTACCATAGTCTTAGCTGCAGTGCAGATGTACAAGAATAATTTAGAGGACCCTTTACCCAGATGTCTGGGGGAAAGTTAAGGAGATAAACCAAAGGGTCCAGGGGAACACCCAGGAGGAAGAGCGAATCAATCAAGGACTTAACTTCCAGCCTAAAGGAACGGATCAGGGGGCAGCCCCAAAATAAATGAAACAGTGATCCCATATCGGAGAGGCATCTCCAGCAGGTGGAGGGAACACTGGGATTGAGAGCATGGAGAAGAAGCGGGGTAGAGTACCAGTGCATTAAAATCTTGTACTCAGAGAAAGTCTCACAGAAAGTTAGAGGACTTAGCAGCATAGAAAGTTAGAGGACGAAAAGTAGAGGACTTATCAGCACAGGACCAAATGATCTGCCACTGGGCTGGTGGGTGAGATCTGCTAGCCCAAGACCTCGGACCAACGAGTCATATATTTGTGGGTCAGAGGGGACTGCCCCTCTGGAGAGGATAATAGACGATATATGTCCGAAATCAGACCTTTAGTGGAGTTGCCTGCACGATACAACCTCTCAAACGCAGTAGGGTCGGAGACCTGCGGAGCCCCAAACATAGTAGACAGGAAATGAGCTATCTGCTGATAGTGGAACCATTCCAACTTAGGCAAGCACAAAGAGGAAGTGAAATAGTCAAAGGGTCTGAGTTCGAGAGAGAGGGGGTAAATCAAATCCGCCACATGAAACAGGCCTAGCCTGCCCCAGGAGTGTACCATACTCGCTGTCAGTCCCCTCGGGAAGAGTGGGTTATAAAGGAGGGAGATCATAGAAGGGGAAGCAAGCGGAAGAGAGAAAAATAGATATAGGGGCATGATCAGACCATGAGATAGGCCCAATGTCCGCATCAACAAGCAAGCGAAGGGTCAGGGTGTTACCAAAAAAATTAATCTATTCTGGAGTATGTATTGTGCGCGTGGGAGAAAAAGGTGTATGAGCGGACAGAGGTATAAGTGACACGCCACAGGTCGTACAGAGCCATAGAGTGCAACAAGCGGCGAAATTCCCTGGCAAGGCGAAGCTGCGAGGCAGGGAAAGGGTTATCGTGGAGAGACAAATGGCCCACTCGCTCAGAAAAGAATAAATTAAAATCCCCACCAAGTAGCCAGGCCACACCAGTGTAGGTCCGCAAGCGCGCCAGAACCTTATGAAGGAAGGAAAGTTGAGAAGAATTAGGAACATAGATATTACAAAGGATAATGGGTTGTCCGTTCAGAAGGCCTTCCAGTATAATATAGCGCCCTTGGGGGCCAAGATGAGAAACGGTTACCGTGATAGGGCAAGTGCAGGACAGCAGGATAGCCACACCAGCCTTATAGCGGTTATGAAATGCCGAAAAGGCCGTGAGATAGTAATGTTTTGCAAAGTTAAATGAGCCTGCATGATCAAAATGTGTCTCCTGAAGAAATGCAACATCCGCCCGGAGGGACCGAAGCTCGCGGAGGACCATACGGCACTTAGCATTAGAAACCAGACCCTTGACATTCAATGAATTGCACTTAGCCATAAGGTAGTAGAATGACCTGATCAGCAAATGAGAAAGCAGAATTCACCCATGAAGCCCAGCAAGAAGTATAGCCTAGAGCCAGGGGGGACACACAAATCTGTAAGCCCACACAGCAGACCAGGTGAAGTTCTCCTAACCTAAGGGGGGAGAGAAATAGAAGAGCAGGAGGGGGAGAGGGGGGAACAAACAAGGGGGGAAAAGACACAAAAAATAGAAATATACAATGTAAACAGTACGAAGTTGCGTGACGGTCAGGACTAAATATCCCGACCGGGGGAACAAAGCACGCGTCCAGATAGGGACGGGCCAAAAGACCAAATGGGTCCCAAAAGGGGGCCCACAGCTGGAGGGCACTCCCAAGATATGGGTGGGGAGGGTGGCCAGCACCAAATGACAAGCCAAGATCAATAGAGATAGAGGCATGTACAAAAAGAACATACTATACACTAAGTACTTGGGTGGGCAGGATAACCCCCCCTGCTGGAGCAAATTAAGACCAGTGAAATCTAAATTACAAACCAGAAACAACAGAGCAAGCACTGTAAACATAAATCATGGGAGCAGCGACCTCCCAGGAACCTGTAGGAGGGAAAAGAAAGAGGTTATGCACAACAAGAGTCAGGGGGGAGCGGGATCCACCCTTGGCCTCCAGGCCAAGGAACTTGGCGGAGGCACACAACGTCTTCTAGAAGTTGGAGAGCTCCAAACTCGGGGAAGCGGTGGAGGAGGGGGAGTCAATTCCCAGTCACACATCTCTGGCGGTGGTATGTCCAGGGTATCACAGAAAGGATGTAAGTCTGCGAATGTGCGTAGAGTAGCAGAGCGGCCATTCAATCTTGCAGACAAAGCAAATGGGAAATCCCATCTGTAGGGAATCTGGCAGTCTCTCAGCAGTTGGAGGAGGGGAGGAAGTTGGCGTCTCTTCTGCAGGGTAATCCAAGAGAAGTCTTAGTACAGTTGGACGTTAGCCCTGTCAAAGTCCTTGAATCACCTGGACTTAGACAGGATGACCTCTTTCAGAGTAAAGTCATGAACACAGCATATTACATCGCAGGGAGAAGGGCCCGATCCTTTCGGGCGGAGGGTTCTGTGTGCCTGGTCCAGTTTAATTTTATGGGTAGGGGGTTCCTGCAGGATGGTATTAAAGATCGCCTCCAGGGTATCAGGAAGGTCCTCATCCTGATACGGCGCTCTCTGTTATCCAAGTCCTCAACGTGGTGCTGCATGTCTTGAACAACCCGGTATTGGGCATGAACAGAATCCTCAAGCTGGAACACATGGGATCGAGTCTCGTCGTGGTCATCCTCAAGGGTCTCCATCCTACTGGCCATATGCTGAAAGTTCTTCCGCAGCTCAGAAATCTCAGTCCGAAAGGTACCAGTGACTTCAGCAATGAGCGCCTGAAAGTCCTGTCTAGTGGGTAGTTGACCAAGTAGCTGGGCCCACTGCTGCGGCATAGACAAGGAGTACCAGGCAGCATAACCAGCAGGCTGTACTGACAGCGGTGTCAGGGCCGGGTCAGTAGGGTTCATGGCAGCATAGGGGGACATGGAAGGAGTTGCCCCCAAGTCCACATCTTCACCAAAGGGGCTAACAGCAGGGCTCAAGGCAGGAGGGTGGGCCAGTGGGAAGTAGAAGGCAGCACAGGAGTCCCTTTATGAGGTTCTGCAGCAGCAGCAGTGGAGGTCCCTGAGGTGGAGGGTACAGGAGGGGCACAGATGACAGAACTGACCATAGATCCCTGGTTAAGAGTGGTGTCCTGCGGGAGACTTGCAGAGGCTGGAGGAGGGGAGACACGATCCCTCATGGTCAGCGGTGGCTGAGGCTGTTCAGCATGCGCTGCAGAGGACCGGGATGTAAGCAATAGAGCCAGAGGAGAAGCAGGAGCATCTGCAGCATGTGTGCACGCTGGCACAGAGTGAGAGCGCCGGGGGGGAGACGGTGTCTCCTCCTGCAGGGACATCTCTGGAGCTGGAGAGAGGACCTGCAAGGGATTGGAGGACCGCGCGGCGCCCACGCAAGATGGTCGCTGTCTCGTGGTGGGACGGGGCAGTGCGGGCTCCTGGAGGAGGTAAATAGTGAGGGTCCTCTGCAATGGTCATTCCCCAGTGGTGGGGGTCCCCGAGACAGGGTTCCTGGGAAGTTTTTTGCCCATAGTGAGGGGCAGAAGCTGATTTAACACTAAGTTTTAATACCAGCAGGGCAGGAGCTCCCCGAACAAGCGTCCTCTCAGTCAGACAGCATAGGCCATGCCATGAACAGCAATTTTCATATCTTGCCACGGATGCTCAATGGGATGTAGGTCTGGACTTTGACTGGGTCATTTTAACACATGAATATTCTTTGATCTAAACCATTCCACTGTAGCTCTGGCTGTATGTTTAGGATCATTGTCTTGCTGGAAGGTGAATCTCCTTCCCAGTCTCAAGTCTTTTGCAGCCTCCAACAGGTTTTCTTCCAGGATTGCCCTGTATTTAGCTCCATCCACATTCCCATTAACTCTGACCAGCTTTCCTGTCTCTGCTGAAGAAAAGCATACGCACAGCATGATGCTGCCACCACCATGTTTCACAGTGGGGATGGTGTGTTCAGGGTGATGAGCAGTGTTACTTTTCTGCCACACATAGCGCTTTGCATTTAAGCCAAAAAGTTCAACTTTGGTCTCATCAGACCAGAGCACCTTCTTCCACATGTTTGCTATGTCCCCTATATGGCTTGTGGCAAACTGCAAACAGCACTTCTTATGTCTTTCTTTCAACAATGGTTTTCTTCTTGCCACTCTTCCATAAAGGCCAGATTTGTGGAGTGCACGACTTATAGTTGTCCTGTGGACAGATTCTCCCCCCTGAGCTGTGGATTTCTGCAGCTCCTCCAGAGTCACCATGGGCCTCTTGGTTGCTTCTCTGACCAGTGCTCTCCTTGCTCGATCTGTTAGTTTATGTGGACAGCCATGCCTTAGTAGCTTTGCAGTTTGGGATATGTTTTTATAACCTAACCCTGTTTTAAACTTCTCCACAACTTTATCTCTGACCTGTCTGATGAGTTCCTTGGTCTTCATGATTCTGCTTGTTCACTAGTGTTCTCTAACAAACCACTGAGGCCTTCACAGAACAGGTGTATTTATACCGAGACTAAATTACACACAGCTGGACTCTATTAACTAATTAAGTGACTTCTGAAGGCAATTGATTGCCCTGGATTTTATTTAGGGGTATCAAAGTACAGGGGGCTGAATACTTTTGCAAGTCACACTTTTTAGATTTTTATTTGATTACAATTTTGAAAACCATGTATCATTTTCATTCTACTTCACAATTATCTGCTACTTTGTGTTGGTCTATCACTTAAAATCTCAATAAAATACATTTAAGTTTGTGGTTGTATGGTGACAAAATGTCGAAAAGCTCAAGAGGTATGAATACTTTTGCAAGCCACTGTATCCTGGAGTATCTCTATGTAAATGATCTTTTAACATCCAATCAGTATGGGTTTATGAGTAATCGGTAATCTGATCAGCTTCTAAGAAGAGGTCAGTTCTAGACTGGGCATGGGTAATGCGGTATGTCATGTCCCACCTCGGGTCATGCATACAGTGCTTCACTGTTTATTGTCATGCTTTGTTTTACTTGTGCTTCTCATATAATTTTGTCCTATCTTTGCTCCCTTACTCACTCTCTACTCCCCCCTCCTGTCTGTGACATCATCCAGGTTCTGTAAGTTGTTTATTTCCTGCCCCTCTCAGCACCATGGGTATAGACCTGGTCACTAGGAGACAGACACTAGGGAAATGAAAGCTGTTGGCTCCGCCTCCATGCTATACCCTGCCACAGCACTGTGCATGAATTCAGTTTGAACCTAGTGTCCATAGGAGGCAGACACGACCTGACTCAGGTCTTCTGTCTTACATCGTTTTTATTTTTACCTTTCTTTCAGGTGCAGGGGGTCATCAGCGTGTACGCCACACTAGACGTACCCTCCTGCGGGCGCAGTGCTCTGCAAAAGAGCGCCTCGCCGGTCACCCAGTCTCCACTCACCACATCGGTGGCCGGAGTACCGGTGGCCCCCACTCCCACGTGCAAGGTCCTACCGAGGGGGTGATCCTGCGGCGCCTCAAGACGCCAGACAGGTGAGTATGAGAAGAGTAGAAGACAGGTGAGTATGAAAGTTACCTCAGCCCCTCTCCTCCTCCACCTCAGGCCCCACTCAGCCTCTCAGTGCCTCTCACAGGGGGAAAATAGCATGGGTCCTGTTTAGGGGGGCATCACAGGGACCCCCAGAGCTGGGCCTTAAATTTTGCAAGTAAGCCCCTTTTTTTCTGGGGCGTTTTTGGGCCTTCTGGTTGTTCCTACCGAGCGGCCCCTGACAGGGGGAGCACCCTGTTTCCCCCCCCTTCGTGTGGGGACTCCTTTTTCTGGCCCCTCGGTACCTTTCCCACGCCTCCGTCGGGCATTCAGGAGTTCGTGTCTGCGCTTTGCCGACGATGGTGCCTCGCGGCCGGCTGGGAACTAGGCCGCAACTAGGCCCGTCCCTTTCCCGGGCTTTCTGGCATCCAGACTCTGCCTGGGGCCTTCCATTGGCCAGGGGGCTGTCCTGGCAAAACATCCAGCCTGCCCAGTAACTACTGAGCCTGTATTACCAGGGGAAGGGCTTTGCTCTCCTCAGAATCACTTTTTATTTGCTTCTTGTCTTTTTGGCTTGCTGGGACAGTGGGGATACCTCTTATTCTCCTCACAGCTCCCTGGGAGACATTGCACCTGTGGTGCCCTCTCTGTGTCGCCCTCTCTGCAGCTGTTGGTGAGCGGCCATCTTTTGCAATCTGGTAGGCTAAGCCCCTGGGTTACCTCTAATTTCCATGGGTCCCCTCTGCTTTGTCACTCATCCCCCGGCCCCTCTGGTTCCGTCACGCTTTTATATGTGCACCCGCTGTATCAAAAACTGCTGCCGTGCGGACAACCTGAGCCCATGTGCTCTCTCTGCCTTCCACCTCAGCCAGTGAGGAACCTCCTGGCCCCTCTTCGGTTCATCCATTCCCGGATTGGGCTGCCTCCCTCACCTTGGCCATAGTGAACCGAGAACCCAGACCCATCCTCTCAAGTGGACATCTCCTTCTGCCACTGGGTGTTTGATCACATCTTGAGAGCACAGTGGCTTCTCCCTAGACCACCCTCTGTCTTCTACTAGGAAGTCGGACATCCCTTCCCTTGACCTGTGTGTCTCCAAGTGGAAGGTGAGCTCGGGCAGTTCTGCCAGGCTATGCTGTGACACATGTCTCTAGCTCTCCCTGGCTGGCAATGATGAACATCTGAGGTAAAGGAAGCAGGTTGCTCCGGTGGTGCTATCGGTTAGCGCACGATACTTATATATCAGTAACTAGTGAGCGCAAGCCGGCCTGTCTTGACATCTTGTCAGCGAGCCGCCCCAAGTTGTCCCTTCCTATCATTAAGAGCCTCCCGCGGTGGTTCCCGTGATAGCTAGGCTCTCCAAGGCTTCTATTCTGCCTTCAGCAGACTCTGCCTACCTCAGTGATCCCTCAGAGTGAGATCAGATCACTTCTGTTGTTTTGTTTGCAATGCAGAACTGATACGTTGCATTGTCCTAAAGGCTGGCTGTTGTACTGCTGCAAGAAGGTGGCTTCCCTTGCCAGGGTGGCCTTCGTAGTGTCTGGCTTCTCCCTGCGGCCTTCCTTCGCTGCCTCTTGGGTCAGCAAGGCCTGCTTTTCCTGGGCCAAACAGCTTCAGTCAAACCTCCCTGATCATAAACGCTTCCAAATACCTGGCGATGCCTCCCAAATCTGCCAAGGCGGCCGCCAACGCAGTGGCTATCCGCCATACCGTTTTGATTCATTGTGGAATACTGAGTCCACCTCCAAGAAGGTGTAAGCAGCCATTCTCCCTTTCCAGGTCGACCTGGGCCGAATTTTTGTTAAAGGAGTCGAGAAGCTTATCCCTAAGGCCACGGGGGAATAGATTCTTCCTCCCTCAGAGGCATCCTATGCGTCAGCCGTTCTCCTGTTCCAGAAAGTTTCTTTCAAGTCCAGGCCTCCCTGGCGGTTCTGCACCAAGTTGTCCAGGCCCTTCCTCTTCCTAGCCCTCCTCGGCATGAAGTTTTTTCCCCTCTCTGGCCTCTCAAGTGGCGGGCCATCTGGGTCCTGGGCCTGAGAGGTGGTGTCGTCAGGCTACTCCAGCTTTCGCTGGAGTCTCTTTGCCTTCCCTACATCGGACAATCCAGGCTGTCTCCAATCTCCAGCGGCAGGGAGTCAGCATCCCCGTTCCCTCTTCAGAGCGTATCCTGGGTTACTATTCCTACCTGTTCTCCATTCCCAAGAAGGACGGCTTCCTTCATCCCATCATGGACCTGAAAGGGCTCAACAGGTTCGTCCATGTATGTAAGTTCCGCTGTAGTCTATGCAATCTGTGGTGGCATCCTTGGAGATGGGCGAATTCTTCGTCCATCTACATCATCAAGCTGTGTCGTCAACGGTTTCTTCGTTTTGCGGTGGATCCTTGACCTTTCCAGTTGTCACTCTCCCCTTCGGGCTGGCCTCTGCCCTCTGAGTTTTTTTCCTTAGTGATGGCGTCTCTCATGGCCATCCTCCGTGCCAGAGGTGTTACTGTGTTTTCCAGACTTGGACGACCTCCTGGTGAAGCCTATCCAGGTCAGACAATCTGACCAGCTCGTGGCTCACCTTGGTCAACTTTGCCGGTTCTGCTTGCTCATCAATTAGGATGTCTCATCCCCTCTAAGCACATGGAATCCGGGACATGATCCTCTACATGCACCAGGGCATGATTCTCCTCCTGCAGGCCAAGATCCTGAGGTCCAATGTGTCCCACCTTCGGAGGTTCTCTCCTTGCTCTCTTCGTTTCGGCATGTGGGTCTTGCGAACGATGGCCTCGACCTTCTAGGCTTTACCTTTCATTCACTTGCTCTGTCATCCTCTCCACTTGACGATTCCGACCTGCTGGGCAGCCTCATCTGCCTTGTTCTCTTTCCTCCTCCAGGACCGCTGTTCCACCCCACCTTGACTCAGCTACGTTCACGGCGTGGCTGTTGAATCTGAGGTTTGAGGCGTCGTGTTTTTTTTTCGGAGTTTGTTATCCTACCATACTCAAGGCCTGGAAATTCCAGATAGCTTAGATCTGCCATCTAACGTGGAAGGCTTATGTCCACCTTTGGGAGAGTAATGATTCTCATTGGATCTTCCCCAGTCGGGTCTGGATTAAGGTCTTAGTGTTTTTCCCTTTAAAGACTTTCCTACAAGAGTGCC
This sequence comes from Leptodactylus fallax, assembly GCA_947044405.1. NCBI lineage: Eukaryota > Metazoa > Chordata > Amphibia > Anura > Leptodactylidae > Leptodactylus > Leptodactylus fallax. The sequence goes on from CAMRHE010000322.1 coordinate 1,183,707, forward strand.
ACTCTGTGCTCCTTGGAAACCGTGGGATCTTAACCTCGTCTTTAAGGTGCTTCAGGTTCCTCCCTCAAGCCTTAAATATCTTTTTCTGTCTTCTGTCCTGGTAGACCGAGTTCCTGGTGGCCATTACCTCCATCCGCATGGGTCCCAAATTGGCTGCCCTTTTTCGGCAGCCTCCCTTTCTGGTCCTCCACAAGGATAAGGTTTTCCTCCATCTGCCACAGTCTTTTTTTCTTAGGGTGGTTTTTCCTCCTTCCACATCAAGGACTTGGTCTTGCCCTCTTTCTGCTCGGTCCCCTGGCATCCATGTGAGTGCTTGCTCTTCCCTGCCCGGTTTTTGCCCGGCCAATTTGCATCTATATTGTTCCTTACGGATCCTTTTCTGTTGTTCGGACGCTTTGCTCGTTCTCCCTGAGTGCCCTTGCAAGGGCCTACCTGCTTCCAGAGCTCCCATCTTCCGATGGCTTTGGTCTGAGATTAGGGAGACCTATCGGTTTAAGGGTAGGGCTCTGCCTTTCCGTGTGACGGCTCTCTCCTCTAGAGCTGTTGGAGCTCCCTGGGCCTCCGGCATCAGGCTTCTGCTTCCCAGGTCTGTAAGTATCCCACTGAGCCTTCATCCTCTTTCTCTAAGTTTCACCAGATCCATTCTGTGGCCTGTGCCAATTCCAGTTTGGGCTGTAAGTTTCTGGAAGCGGCTGAGTGTTAAGGGTTTGCATGGTCATGTTATTCCCACCCTCTGGGACTGCTTTAAGACATCCCATGGTGCTGTGTCACACATTGAAATAAGCAAGAAAATGGGATTTTTGTACTCACTGTAAAATCCTTTTCTCGTTGTATTCACTGGGGGACACAGATTCCACCCTTGTTTTTCAGTGTTGTTCCTGCCCGAGCTGTGTTGGTTCCTTTTTGGGTTCAGGCATTGTTGATGGTTGTTGGTTCCATGTTCCTTTGTGTCTCTCTCCTACTGCTACGGTAAAAACTGAATTCATGCACATTGCTGTGGCAGGGTATAGCCTGGAGGCGGAGCCAACAGCTTTCATTTCCCTAGTGTCTGTCTCCTAGTGACCAGGTCTATACCCATGGTGCTGTGTCCCCAGTGAATACAACGAGAAAAGGATTTTACAGTGAGTACAAAAATCCCATTTTTACACCCTGTATTGCATCTATCAAGAGTTCTATTTGAATAAATCTTCATCTGAACATCTTCCACATGTCTTACAGAGGAGTTGAGCTATCTGGCAATGTTTAGTGGTATAACCTCAGTGAAGTCTTTCTGGGGTCTACAGTCAGATCTCCATCACAGACTCCATGCAGGTCTGTAGCTTCTACTCTGAGCCAGAATAGTAAAAAAGATGTAAGCAGAGCCGCAGCTTCTACAGAGCAACACCAGAACAGTGATTCCAGCCCCATCTCAACATGGCTGGAGGGCATCCTACACAGTTCTCACAATATGAAAGCTACTCTCAAACAGAACAAGACCAGGACACAGATCCTGACTCTCAGCCTGTGGTAAGGGCGAAACGTCCCATCAAACTCACATGAAAAATAACAGAGAACTTACAAGGTAGGAAACATGAACTCTTATCTAATATTTCTCTTACATGGCACCAAATACTAAGCCACATGGCCGTCTTCACTGCACCTACTTCTAGTGTCCCACCACTAGAGGGAGCCCTAAGTCAGCTCTCCTCAGACTACGAACTGTATACCAAAAAAAGCTGTGCATATATTAGAGTGTTGGAAAAACTGAACACCAACGAGTCCTTACTTGAGCTACAGCTGTGAACGTGACAAGCTGTATACTTAGAGCCAAAACAGAAGCAGAGGCAAGAATTGCGCAGCTGCAGGAAAAGTCATCCTATATCTCCAGGTCCTCCAGACATTCCAAAATGTCATGTAAATCACGGTCTTCCAGATCCTCCACACTCAGTGAACAACTTATCAGAGCATGTTCAGATGCGAAGGTTGCAAAGGTACAGGCCACCATTGCGCAAAAGAAAGCAGAGATGGAAGCCGAATCCGCACAAAGGAAGGCAGCAATAGAGGCTGAAGTCACACAGAAGAGGTTAGAAATAGAAGCTCTTCAGAAACAGTGTGAGCATGCCTCGGCTATGGAAAGGTTAAAAGTTCTGGAACAAGCAGCCAGTGAGAGTTGTAGTAACAGCGATTGTTTAAGCAAAGTGGATGCAGAGGACCCCCTTAAACGCACAAGAGATTACACGCTAAGCCAGAACAGCAAATCTTCAAGCACCATAAATGCTGCCAGCAACACAGACTCTTTCCCCAAAGAATGGAACACAGATTGCCACACTACAACTCCACACAGCTAATCAAGTTTCTGATAACCAAAAGGTACCAGTTACACGCACAGCCCTGGATCCAGAAGCAGTCCCAAGACTAAATGTCTACGCAGTCCCATACTATCCTAGGCCTCTTGATCAGAATACTGCAAGCGACATCACCAACACTGCTTCTCCAGCACTTCCCCGTCCCAAGTCAGAGAGGACGGACATCTCCGAGTTTGCACGGTATATGGCCTGTCGAGATATCACTAAAACTGGCCTCACCAAGTTCGACGACAAACTGGAAAACTACAGAGGTTGGAAATGTACCTTCCAAACTGCTATTTACGACCTCAACATCTCAGCTAGTGAAGAACTAGACCTGCTAGTCAGATGGCTCGGCCCACAGTCTACCGAGCGTGTCAAGAGACTGAGATCTGTCCACATCAGTAATCCTGCTGCAGGCCTCATTGCTGCTTGGGAAAGACTAGAATGAAGTTATGGCAGTCCTGAGGCTATAGAGAACGCCCTATTCAAACGACTGCAAGCCTTCCCAAAAATAATTGGTAAGGACAATGAGAAATTCCAGGAGCTCAGCGATCTACTCATGGAGCTTCAATTGGCCAAAGTGGACATTCATCTGCCTGGCCTAAGTTACCTGGACACTGCACGTGGAGTTAATCCAATTGTTTCTAAACTGCTATATAGCATTCAGGAAAAATGGACAGCTCTAGGGTCAAAATACAAAAGAGAGAACTATGTTTCATTTCTGCCATTTTCTTACTTCTGTGAGTTCATAAGAACCATTGCTGATGCCAAGAATGACCCCAGATTCCTCTACAGCGAGTCAAGTGGTCCTGTTTCCCCTCCTAAAGGTAACAGCCAATGCTCCAGTTACAGGAATCCCAGAGGTCCAGTATCAGTGAAAAAGACTGATATCCTCCCCACACCCACATTGGGTATGGACAAGGAGAACAAAACAGAAAAGATTGAAAACCCCAATCGACTATGCCCCATACACAAGAAGCCACACCCACTCAAGAAGTGCATCGGTTTCAGGAAGAAACCGCTTCAAGAGCACAAGGAGCTTCTAAAGAAGTTTGGAATATGTTTTAGGTGTTGTGCCTGTACTGAACATCTGGTGAAGGATTGCAAGATCGATATTAAGTGCATAGAATGCGACTGCGATGATCATGTTCAGTCTCTCCATCCATCTGAACCTGTTCCCACACAGTTTTCACCCCTTTCCTCCTCATCAAAGCATGGCGGGGAGAAAGCAGACCAGGAAGCAAACTCTACCACAGTATCGTCTTCATACACAGAAGTCTGCGGAAAGGATAATTGTGACAAGTCCTGCTCCAAAATATGTTTGGTCAACGTGTATCCCAAGGGTTAATCAGAGAAGGCTCTAAAGGTGTACGCTATTCTCGACGACCAGCGCAACCGATCACTTGCGAGATCAGATCTCTTTGAGTTGCTTAATTTAAAGGGAGACACTTACCCCTACACTTTGAGTACTTGTAATGGCATCATGGAGGTCTCTGGAAGAAGGGCCAGTGGGCTTATTCTGTCTTCACACAAGGGCAATTTCAAGATACCCCTACCCACTCTTGTGGAGTGTAACCAGATACCCTGCAACAAGGACGAGATTCCTACACCAGAGGCTGCCCTGCATCATCCTCATCTAAAGGCAATAGCAAGCGAGATCCCAGCACTCATCAAGGATACAGAGATCCTTCTTCTGCTTGGGAGAGATATCCTAAGAGTACACAAGGTGCACCAACAAATCAATGGCCCGAACAATGCTCCATTTGCCCATAGGCAACGTTTGTATTGACCAAATGAAAAAACCCACTAAGATATCTTCACTCAAGACACACCTTCTGACAAATGTACGCAGCTCTCATTTTCAGCCTTGTCCAAATCACTACAAAGTGAAAGAGAAGCTGTACAACAATAAGGTGCAGTGCAACCTCCGAGACGTCACCCACTCATTCCTCACCCAGAATGACAACCTAGGATCTACAGTATTCGAGTCTACGAGTGATGATAACAAGCTAGCGCCTGCAAGAGAAGACAAAGAATTCCTCAAAGTAATGGAAACGGAGTTAATCCAGAACGATTCTAATAGCTGGGTATCACCTTTACCTTTCCGCCCTCCAAGAACAAGGCTGCCAAACAATTTTCAGCAAGCGCAGTCCAGATTCTTATCTTTAAAACGAACTCTGATGAAGAAACCAGAGATGGAGATACACTTTGTGGACTTCATGCAGAGCATATTTGATAGAGACCATGTGGAGCCTGCATGCACCGCCACTGAAGGAAGGAGTAGAATGCTGGTACCTTCCATCCTTTGGCGTATACCACCCTCGAAAACCTAACCAGATTAGACTAGTATTTGATTCCAGTGCCCAGTATGATGGGGTCTCTCTCAACAACCTGCTCCTAACTGGACCTAACTTAAACAATAGTCTCATGGGAGTACTAATTTGCTTCAGACAGGAACCTGTCGCAGTGATGGCCAACGACATTTCCCCCATACAGCGCAGCTTAGGCTTACTGTGGAACATCAAGTCTGACACATTCACATTTCAAGTGTCAGCCTGCTACAGACCGTTTACCAAGCGAGGAGTGCTATCTGTCGTGAACAGTATCTATGATCCTCTCGGATTCATCGCTCCCATCACTATTCATGGCAAGATATTGCTGAGACAGTTTACCACCGAGAATAAAGATTGGGACACTCCACTACCTGTGGAAAAACAACGCAGGTAGGATGCATGGAAGGAGTCTCTGAAGATAGTAGAACAACTCCAAGTCCCATGTTGCTATGTTCCAAATTCTCTTTCAACTGCTACCAGTAGAGAAATCCACATCTTCTCTGACGCATCAATTGAAGCAATAGCTGCTGTAGCCTACCTGAAGACACCACATCTCTACTGAACTTAATCCAGCAGATTGTGGAACAAGACCTGCACCTGCATCAGGTTCACAACTTAACTGGTGGTTATCACCTCCAGAATTCTTGTATAAAAACTCTCGTTCAGCTCCTGCCAACACAAAATACAAGCTGGTGAATCTAGAAATGGATAAGGAAATAAGACTCACAAATTCTACTCTCTGTAGTTCCATCATCCTCAAGTCAGGACTAGATTCTCACCTCTTTGAGTGCTTCTCTACCTGGACGTCCATTGTACTAGCTGTCGCCCACCTAGTTCACATTGCACACTGCTTCAAAATGGACGATCATCAAAGTGCTGGTCAGCAACGGACATCAAGCACGTCGAAGAAGTCATCATCCGAAGCGTGCAACAAAAGAATCTCCAGCCAGGTGACCTTGTCATTCTCAAGGATAAAGAAGCCCATCAGAACGAATGGCCTATGGGACTTATCAATAAAGTCATGCCCAGCGATGATGGTAAGATTCGGAAAGTGGAGGTCTAAGTGACTAAAAGTGGTTCGGCTTGAGTTTTTCTCCGTCCAATTACAGAACTGATACTTCTCCTTCCTAAGAAGGTTGCATAGGAGAAACTCCATTTCCTGACTTCGTTCATGGCGGGGAGCTCCCTTTCCACCATCGATCATCAGTTACATCTTAGCATGTAAACTCCTTCCTTCATGTTATGGGTTGGTGGAAGTGTTTGCAATCACGGCTTCCCCAATCCGAAGATGGGTTATGCCAACATCCCCCCTATGGACTACAACATTGTTTTTGCATTGTTCTAACTTGTTATTTGTGTTTCAGGTCAAAGGACTTTGGACTCATAACTTTGCTATTGTTTATTGTGAAATCTCCAAGATTTCAGATGGGGAGTGTCATATCCCACCTCGGGTCATGCATACAGCGCTTCACTGTTTATTGTCATGCTTTTTTTTTTACTTGTGCTTCTCATATAATTTTGTCCTATCTTTGCTCCCTTATTCACTCTCTACTCCCCCCCTCCTGTCTGTGATATCATCCAGGTTTTGTAAGTTGTTTATTTCCTGCCTCTCTCAGCCTGGAAAATTACCATCTTTTTTACACCCTGTATTTCATCTATCAAGAGTTCTATTTAAATAAATCTTCATCTGAACATCTTCCACATGTCTTACAGAGGAGTTGAGCTATCTGGCAATGTTTAGTAGTATAACCTCAGTGAAGTCTTTCTCAGGTCTACAGTCAGATCTCCATCACAGACTCCATGCAGGTCTGTAGCCTCTACTCTGAGCCAGAATACGGTAGATGTAATATATCTGGACTTTTCAAAGGCTTTTGATACTGTATCACATAAAATAATGGTATGCAAAATGTGGGACTGGGGGAAAACATATGTATTTGGGTTCGCAACTGGCTCATTGATAGAAAACAGAGGGTACTTGTTAGTGGTAAATACTAAGACTGGGTCACAGTCACCAGTGGAGTACCACACGGGGCAGGATTGGGTCCTCTCCTGTTTAATATCTTTATTAACGACCTGGCAGAGGGTTTACAGAGTAGGGTGTCCATATTTGCAGATGATACTAAACTCTGTAAAGTAATCAAAAATGAGGAGGATAATAGAATATTACAGCGGGATCTAAGGACGCTGGAAGCATGAGGTGGAGACTTGGCAAATGAAGTTTAATGTTGACAAATGTAAAGTTATGCATTTTGGTCGATGAAATAAAATGTATGATTATGTACTTAATAGTAAATTACTGGGCAAGACTGCCAATGAAAAAGACTTGGGGATTTTGGTGGACAGTAAGATTACCTTTAGTGACCAGTGCCAGGCAGCTATTGCCAAGGCAAATAAAATTATGGGATGAATAACAAGAACATAGTTATGCCTCTATACAAATCACTGGTATAGCCACACTTAATAATAATAAAAATAATAATAATAATAAAAAACTTTATTTATATAGTGCCAACATATTCCATAGCACTTTACAAATCAGAGGACACATGAATAGACAATATGAGACATTACAATGAGACAAAGAAATAAACATATTAATAGGGTGAGGGCCCTGCTCACTTAGACTATTGCACGCAATTTTGAGCCCCAGTAAACAAGAAAGACATAATCGAACTAGAGCAAGTGCAGAGAAGGGCGACCACAATTATTAGGGGAATGGTTGATTGGAGTACAAAGATAGATTAACAAACTTGGGGTTATTCAGTTTAGAATAACGACGTCTACGGGGAGATCTAATAACAATGTACAAATACATGAAGGAACAGCACAAAGACCTTTCTAATGATCTTTTTACTCCTAGGCCAGTGACATTCACAAGGGGACATCCTCTACGTCTAGAGGAGACAAAATTTCACCAGCAACATAGATGGGGATTCTTTACTGTAAGTACAGCGAGGCTATGGAACTCACTGCCACAGGAAGTGGTGACGGTGGATTCATTGAACAAGTTCAAAGAGGGCCTGGATGCCTTTCCCAAACAGAACAATATTATAGGTTATGGGTCTAGATTTTGTTAAGGACAAGTTTATCCAGGGTTTTATACTGATTACTAGATTGGAGTTGGGAAGGAATTTTTTCCCCCAAAATGGGGAAATTGGCATAAGCCTCATGGGGTTTTTTGCCTTCCTTTGGATCAACACTGTAGGGTACTATAGGTTGGACTTGATGGACTGATGTCATCATCCAAATTCATCTACTATGTAACAATATAAGTTGAAGTGAGTATGTCACAGGCTGGAGGTGGTTCAGTGCAGCAGAAGGGAGGTGATGTGACGTGGAGTACATGACTTTATACACTAGACCTCCATCCCCTTGACTTTAAAACCCTAATTTGCATATTGAATTAAAGTAATTTTTCTAAGGATAGACGCAGTGCTCAGAGACTATACAGACAGCATTGGGAAACAGGTGAGATGTCTTCTTGGGTATTGCTGATGGTTTTAGGGGCAAGATCATGCTGATAGGTTCCCTTTACATTGGTCAGTTCCACTGATTAGTGTTCTTCTTACTTATCTGTAATTTTCTGACTTTGGAGGGGGCACAGTTTCAATTTTTGTACCTCAGGCAGCAGAAAATCTAGAAACAGCCCTGTGTATTTCACTTTTTTATGTACTTTTATATGTGTTCTTGGTAAAGGGGGGGGGTGATTTGAATTTTTAGTTTTTAATTTGTTTATTTTGACTTTTTTTACTGTGATTATTAGACCTCCGAGTGGTCTTGAACCCCAAGGGGTCTGGTCACTAATACAATGCATTGTAAAATACTGGCAGTTCTATTACAGGCTACATAGAGCAACATGTAATAGAAGCTAATGCCAGACAAGCCAAGGTGCCTTCAATAGGCTCCCGGCTGTCATGGCAATGGATTGCCACTCCCGGATCTCGTTCTGGGGGCCCATCCAGTGATCCACCCCAAAATGTCAGCTCAGTCAGCTTTGACCGAGGCACCAGGGGAGAGTTAATGCCTGTGATCAGTGCAGGCACTGAATGCGGGCATAGCTTCCGGGTCTGGCAGCCGCTCAGCTATTATGGCAGATATGGGGGAAAGGTTAATTGAAAAATAACCCAAAATACAAGTCAGCTTAATTAATCGACACACAGTATAATGTCCCATAGTGGCCCCTCCTCACAGCATAATGTCACATAGTGGACCTTCCACACAGTATAATGCTCCATAGCGGCCCCTTCACACAGTATAATGTTCCACAGCAACCTCCATACAGTATAATGTCCCACAGTGGTACTTACCTCTCCTAGGCTCTGCTCCGACTCCCTGCTGTTTTTAGTCTTCTTCAGTGACATAGATGTGAGTTGCGCAGACGGTGGCCTGATCCACGTGACGTCACTACAGAGGCTGAAGACAGCATGGAGTTGTGCCAGAAAGGTGAGTAACACTGGTTCTTATGTTCACTCCGATCATTATACTCTGGGGTCTGAAGAGACTCCAGAGTGTAATAATAGCAGTATTTGTTGCGGTTCATCCAACAAATACTCTTGTTGTGGCCTTACTTACCTAACCCCGCTCCTGCTCATAGCCGCCTCCGCTTCCCCTTCTTCCCTCCAGGGGGCCCCAGCCATGTTATATGAGATGCACAAGACCCCTTAGGCAGAAAGAGAAGCAGAGGCAGCCGTGAGCAGGAACGGGGATCAGTAAGTAAATAGGGCCCGTTACTTGCTGGAATTACTCCGACGTGCAGAAGAGTTCAGTAACATTGTTTTTTATGTTTGATCACCTCTCTTGACCCTCCACTTATTATACTCTGGGGTCTGAAGAGACCCCACAGTATAATAATAACTAGTGAGTGGTGAAAATTCGTTGGAATATTATACTGTGTGCAGGGTCCTCTATGGGACATAATACTATTTGCAGGGGCCACTATGGGACATAATACCATGTGCAGGGGTCACTATGGGACATAATACCGTGTGCAGGGGCCACTATGGGACATAATACCATGTGGCGGGGCCTCTATGGGACATAATACCGTGTGCAGGGGCCACTATGGGACATAATACTGTGCGAAGGGCCCACTATGGGTCATAATATCATGTTGCAGGGGCTACTATGGGACATTATACCGTGTGCAGGGGCCACTATGGGACATTATTCTGTATAACGGTGTGTTTTTGCACAAACAACTAAGGAAGTTTTTTTTTGTGCAAAAACGTAACAGTGGTCTAAGAATGTAGCTGCATCCAGATACATAGTGTGTTTTCACCACAAGGATGCTGCTATACAGTGTTCCTGGACACATACATTTACCACTAATTGGGGGTTGCGCATGTACTTTCATTGCTTCTAATGGAAAAGTACAGGAGCATCCCAGGAAATAGCAGTAAACACATGTGTCCTGAAACATCTTGTGGCAGCACTTCTGTGTTATGGTTTGTGGTATATGACTTTAGTGTAGGTGTCGTCAGCCTTACAATTATTGCCCGGCACTCCAAGCACCTCATCTTTGATTTTTTAATTTAATTCGGCACGCCAAACAAAAAAGGTTGCCTAACCCTAAGCTAGAGGATATGTCACTAACTGTACACTATCCAATCAGGATTGTTGGTATGTGAATAACTGATACCAAAATTCAGTGGCATAGTGTGGCATATAAGTAGTGGGTGTGGCATGTAAAAAGGAGAGTGTCCTAAAATAATTGTTATTAATCATAATTAAGGCAAAATGTTCAATTAATCGTGATTTTGATTTGGGTCATAATTGCCCAGCCCTAGTATTAACCATATGCTACTTCATATGGCACATGTACTGTATCCTCTTATCTTCCAATAGAAATACATAATCTATATTGTTTTCACTAAAACCACATACTGGTACATATTTTTTATAGTCTGCTTTTTTGTTGAAGATTTTTTATTCTATTTTCTGTACATGATTATGTGGACAGCCATCTTGCAACATTCACAGATAAGCTTTTACAACAACCATATGGTCATAGTTCCTGTCACTTGGTGATGAGTAATTAACTTTTATGGGGTATGGTTCTAGTTATGCTCTGTGACCTGTGCAGAGGGTAGTGTGCAAGAAGGAGAGGAAGTGACCTGTGATCAATATCTGTTAGCCATTGTGGATCCTGCGTTACCTAGATGCAGATGTTACCTTTCATAGTAATCCTGACTGTGATGACAATGAGGGGACTGCTAAAAAGATTATCAGTAAACTCAGTGATGATTGTGATGTTGTTCTACAGTTGTGTTGTTTTATACGTAGGGTGGGTTCACACTTGTGCCCGGAGTCTGTCCTCCGCGAATCCAACCTAAATGTCAGAAAAAAGGATAGGAAAAGGATTGGGAAAGGTTTGAGATGCTGACAGTCTAGCTGCGCTGTGAGGAACGCCCTCCCTGACAGTACTAGTCCATAGCACTGTACTGAGGGTGCGTTCCTCACAGCTCAGCTTCATCACTGGGCTGTAAGGAATGCCCCCTCTCTCTGTACTTGTCCATAGCGCTGTACTGTCAGAGGGGGCATTCCTTACAGCCCAGCGATGACGCTGAGCTGTGAGAAACGCCACCCCAGTACAAGTCTATGGACGAGTACTGTCAGGGAGGGCGTTCCTCACAGCACAGATAGACTGTCAGGAACGCCCTTCTGACGGTGAACCGTGAAACTAAGACCGCCGATATCTCCAGCCCCGGGGCACATATCGGGAAAGCCGGTAGTGCGCTGAATTCAGCGTGCTGTCGGCTTTCTAGCCGTATGTTAAACAGCATATACATGAGGACGTGAAAGGTCCTCTTTAAAAACCCATTCACTTCTATGGGTTTTTAACCCATAGAAGTGAATGGGTTTTTAAGCAATGCATCTCAAACCTTTCCCAATCCTTTCCCTATCCTTTTTTCTGACATTTAGGTCAGATTCGCAGCAGACGGACTCCGGGCGCAAGTGTGAACCCATCCTTATTGTTCAGCCATTTTCATTATTTGCCCTGCAACAGTGAAGTATTGGGGAGGAGGATCAAGTTGAGGCAGATGCTACAAACACTGCATTGGGGAAAAGCATGGAATAAGTGGTCTCTGACCAACTATTTCTTTGTGGGTTCCTTGATATCAAAAGCATCCATATCCCAATATTACATATAAAACGAAAAAGCACTTCTTAAAAAAGTTTAACATAAAAACTTGAATTAAACAAAAGATTGTGATGAGGACAGAAAAACGAGGTCCAAAAGTGATCCAAATGTCATACACAGCATATATATGTTTTGTGGCACAAATTAAGCTAGAGTTCTGGCACACTTAACTTAGTAAATTTTCCTCTATTCTTGACAGTTTTCATAAATCTGCCTCAATGTTCTTGTCATACTATGACTTTCCTTCACAGTATTCTTATTTTTATCTTCGTATAATTCAACGTACTATAAAATAATTGTAAATTTCACAAAGCATCTGATGGTTGTTAAGTACAGTGCTGGCAATAATACAATATGTACAGAATACATTGTAGCAAACTTCTGTGCAGAGATTATCTTACATGGGAAATGCGCCACCAAATGTTGTGTGACACAAAGTAATTCTTGATTTATCACCTTAAAAAGTGACAACCATGTTTGTCACAAGGGGGTCACATATGAAAATACAAATACAATACAAAATGAAATGATGCTGTCACTGTCTCACTGTTACTTAGTCAAATGCTTGCTTACATTATGACTTAATCTGAATTGGTTGCTATAACCAGTATCACTGATCTCGATTGAACGTGTAGTTATGTGTTACTGCTTATTATAATCAATATCATGCATTTCTGCAGAAACTGTATTTACATACAGTATAATTAGGTTTTGATTCAAGATTGTAAAGACTTCCCAAGCCTTCAGAAATCTTCTCACCAAGGAGTCCTCTTCACTGGTTAATTAGAGGAGTTGTCTTTTCCAGTTAGACAATGTGTTGGCTGGCATTGGATTGTCGTCTTGCCTTATGTCTAATGCTGTCTGATACATACTGAAAGACAGGTGAGTTCTTCATAAATGTAATCAATAATACAGAACAATGTGACCATATTCTGAATCACATCCAGTTACTTGGATAGAAAGCATCTGTTTTATAGCCCCATTGATTTGTTCACAGCTTATTTTCAGGAACATATTGTCTGGCATTTAAACGTTCTAGAATAACTTACTGACACTCGCAACACATACGTTTATTGCAGGCAGTACCATATGTGGATTTCATTCATACAATACTTGAAAATCGCTGCTTTGTTTTTAAAGATAGTAGTATAATGTTGTACCGTGTTAGCCATTGAAAGTAGTGGAAGAGTGAAGAAATCAGGCGATACCTTTTAGAGGCTAACTGAGTATATTCAGTTAGCCTCTAAAAGGTATCACTTGATTTCTTCACTCTTCCACTTGTTTTTAAAGAAAGCCTGTCACTAGATTTGAAGTTCTTAAACCAGCAGCATGTCCTTATTCTGCAGAGGTTTAGGGCCCCAAAGCTGGTGACCCATTCCCATCCTTTGTCACTTGCAGCAGAAATTCTGTGGGAGATAGGTCACCTTCTCTGGCTGCTCCCAACATATGTGTGTGCAGGGAGAGCACACCTTGCTTCAGAGGCGTAACTTCAGGGAGTGTAGACGCACCAGGGCCCTGAAGCCTTAGGGGGCCCATAAGCCATCTCATCCTAATATCAGGAGACCAGTATTATCAATGATACAGTATAGCTAGAGGCCTGGTACAGATTTTGCATTGGGGCCCAGGAGCTTCATGTTACGTCTCCACCTTGCATAATTGAAACTTTAGATCTCCAGGTCGCCTCTGCTTTGGAATGTACTGGCAGTGACTGGTCTGATCACAGCTGCATTCTCTCACCAGTCTTCTGCACTTCATGGTCCTTTCTTAGTCACAGTCTCACACCTGCACATGTCAGCCTCCTAGTCGTCTCTGGCAGAGCTGTAACATGAAAATCCTGGACCAAATGCAAAATCTGTATCAGGCCCCCAGCTATAATGTATTCTTTATGTTTAATCAGTTTTTATTAAAGAGTTTTTCAAATATAACAATGATATCAATCACCAACAAAGTAGAGAGCCTCAGTTCAGCAGGTCCATTGAACTTAGAGGAGTCATCAGTGTCCTCTGCAAACAGCGTCTCCATTCTCCATATACGGATCCACTCCATCAGTGAGGGAGCAGTTGTACTATGTCAATGCCTAGGGATAACTGATCTGGCGGCCGCGAGGAAGTGGCGGAGGAGGTTGCGTCTCACCTTAGGGATATTCCCAAAAATGACTGAAAGGGTAGCCAGTTGAGGAGAAGGTGCTATGGAGAAGCCACAGGCCCTGGCATATAGGTCAAAATTAGAAGCCCAGAAAGGTTGTATCTTCCTGCATTCCCACCAAATATGGTAAGGAGTCCCCTTTTCAGAACCACAGCACCAACAGCGATCGGAGACACCAGGATAAATTCTGTGGAGAAGGTCTGGACAACGATACTAGCGAGTCAATATTTTGAAGTTCTTCTCCTGAGCATTGCACTGCAGTGGTAGCTTGTGAGCTAACAGAAAGGACCTAGACCACTCAGCAGTAAAAATACAGTGCGGAAGGTCATAATCCCAGGACCTAGTATAGAAGGGGGTACCCAGGGTCACTACCTCTAGAAGCATACCGTACAGGAGGGAAAGGGTGCGCATGGGAGTCTCCCCCTGGAGAAAAACACTCTCCAATATAGTAGGACCAGAGGAGAGAATCCCTATCCTCACCTGAGCAAGAGTAGCCTGCAAGAAGCCTCTGTGTACCTGGTCGAAGGCCTTTTCATTGCCGTCCAACAGAAGTCATAGAGGAGTGCCTTGGTCCCGCACCGCAGTTGCTAAAAGGGTTTTACAAATATCGTCCCTCGCCCCGCGACCCTTAATGAAGCCAACCTGAACCTGATGGTGAGCAAATGGAGTTTCTCCTTCCAGACTGTTAAAGACCCAAGCTAGGAATGGGACCAGGAGGTCACGGAAGCATTTATAGACCTAGGGGTGAAACCGTCAGGGACAGAAGATTTAGCCAATGGGGACAAGCGAATAACCTGTGAGAGCTCCTCCTCAGAAAAGGGCTCATCCAAGGACACTTTATCAGAGTCCGAGAGGGTAGGGGTGGCTGTCTCAAGAACGTAGTCTTGGATCTTACCCTGTAAAGATTCAGGGTAAAGGTCTGCATATTCACCCCGAATGTTGTAAAGATCATGATAGTAAGCCCGGAAGACCTCCACAATGTCAACAGGATTGTGAACGTCCCGCCCTGTCCTATTGCAGAGTCGAGGGATGTAAGTCTAATGTGTTGTTTATAGTACTGGTCTCCTCATATTTGAAAAGACACCTTATGGGTCCTCTAAGACTCCTGGGCCTACACCCTCTGCACCACCTCAAATTAGACCCCTGGTCTCTGGTGCGGTACTCCTCTCCACACTCGAAAATCAGCTTCTATTCTTCTTGTTTGTGACTGCACTTCAATTCATCTTAACCCTTTAAAGACACAGCCAGTTTTGGCGTTAAGGACATGGCGACTTTTTGATTTTCCTCATTGTCAAGTTTTGAAAGTCATAACTTGTGTATTACTCTGTCAATATAACTGTTTGAAGGCGTATTTATTGTGAGATGATATGTATTTTTGATGTATCATTTTGGGGCGACTTTAACTTATTGACAACATTTTATTAACAGTTTCTTGGGGGTTTACAAAAAACTCCAATTATGGCATATTATTTGTAACTTTAAAATTTGCATGTACACTAAATGGCAATAACAACATGTTGCTTTTCTTCTGCAGGTCAGTATGATTACAGGTGGTGATATCAATTATTTATTGTTGGTTAATGTTTTTCTTTTTTATATAATTAAGCATTTTTAATAGATATAGATTCCCATACATATTACAGTCATGGCCAAAAGTTTTGAGAATGACACAAATATTATATTTTCACATGATCTGCTGCCCTCTGGTTTTTATGTGTGTTTGTCAGATGTTTTTATCACATACAGAAATATAATTGCATTCATATTATGAGTAACAGAAGCTTATATTGACAGTTAGAATGAGTTAATGCAGCAAGTCAATATTTGCAGTGTTGACCCTTCTTCTTCAGGACCTCTGCAATTCTCCCTGGCATGCTCTCAATCAACTTCTGGACCAAATCCTGACTGATAGCAGTCCATTCTTGCAGAATCAATGCTTTAATTTTGTCTGAATTTGTTGGTTTTTGTTTGTCCACCCGTCTCTTGATGATTGACCACAAGTTCTCAATGGGATTAAGATCTGGGGAGTTTCCAGGCCATGGACCCAAAATCTCTATGTTTTGTTCCCTGAGCCATTTAGTTATCACCTTTGCTTTATGGCAAGGTGCTCCATCATGCTGGAAAAGGCATTGTTGAGCGCCAAACTGCTCTTGGACGGTTGGGAGAAGTTGCTCTTGGAGGACATTCTGGTACCATTCTTTATTCACGGCTGTGTTTTTAGGCAAGACTGTGAGAGAGCCGATTCCCTTGGCTGAGAAGCAACCCCACACATGAATGGTTTCAGGATGCTTTACAGTTGGCATGAGACAAGACTGGTGGTAGCGCTCACCTCTTCTTCTCCGAATAAGCTGTTTTCCAGATGTTCCAAACAATCGAAAAGGGGATTCATCAGAGAAAATGACTTTACCCCAGTCCTCAGCAGTCCACTCCCTGTACCTTTTGCAGAATATCAGTCTGTCCCTGATGTTTTTTCTGGAGAGAAGTGGCTTCTTTGCTGCCCTCCTTGAGACCAGGCCTTGCTCCAAGAGTCTCCGCCTCACAGTGCGTGCAGATGCACTCACACCTGCCTGCTGCCATTCCTCAGCAAGCTCTGCACTGCTGGTAGCCCGATCCCGCAGCTGAAACACTTTTAAGAGACGGTCCTGCCGCTTGCTGGTCTTTCTTGGGCGCCCTGGAGCCTTTTTGGCACCAATGGAACCTCTCTCCTTGAAGTTCTTGATGATGCGATAGATTGTTGACTGAGGTGCAATCTTTCTAGCTGCAATACTCTTCCCAGTTAGGCCATTTTTGTGCAGTGCAATGATGACTGCACGTGTTTCTTTAGAGATAACCATGGTTAACGGAAGAGAAACAATGATGGCAAGCACCAGCTCCTTTTAAAGTGTCCAGTGGTGTCATTCTTACTTAATCATGACAGATTGATCTCCAGCCCTGTCCTCATCAACACCCACACCTGTGTTAATGGAGCAATCACTGAAACGATGTTAGGTGGTCCTTTTAAGGCAGGGCTGCAATGATGTTGAAATGTGTTTTGGGGGGTAAAGTTCATTTTCTAGGCAAATATTGACTTTGCAAGTAATTGCTGTTAAGCTGATCACTCTTTATAACATTCTGGAGTATATGCAAATTGCCATTAGAAAAACTGAAGCAGTAGACTTTGTAAAAATTAATATTTGTATCATTCTCAAAACTTTTGGCCATGACTGTAGACTAACCCCAGCCAAACTTACCAGTATCTGTGGTACTGGAGGTTGATATGTATGGGATGTCCTAACTCCTCTCCAACAAATTATGCTGAGGGAAAGCAGCATATACCCCTCTCCATTCAGAACACATGCACACTTGGGTAAGCTGAGTGTACTTGCATATAGGGTGTATATAAAAGGTATATGGCTACCTGTGAAACTCTGTGGAAAACAAATGCAGCTTTTTCCATTGCTTTTTCCACTGCATTTCACAATTTTGCCTCCAATGTACAAGTCTTTGAGGAAAACGCAGAATTTTCACTGGTAAAATTAATAAACTGTGTTTTTCAAAAATATGTGTTTTTGAAAACCTTGTGTTTTTTGAAACTTTTTTTTAGCAATATGGGGATGAGATGAAATAAAATCTTGTTTACTTTGCTGGGGCTGTAAAATGCAGCATTTTTTTCTTGCTGAATTTCTGAAAAAGGCGACAAACTGTTTTCGCAACCTGTGGCCGCAGCCTCAAAGGGGTTTTCTCAACTCTCCTCTCCACTTACTGCTTCTAGTGACAAGTTAGTGGGAGGGCTTAGCTTGTGAGATGTACAGGTCAAGTTAGCAGCATGCTTAGTTAACTTAAGGCTAGGGTCCCACATTGCGAAAATGCAGCTTTTGGCCACGGCTGCAAAGTGGATGGTTTTCTGTTGAAAATGCTGTATTTCAAAAACACTTACATTTTTGTAAATCGCAGAATGTCAATTATACCCTACGGAAATGCTGGCTTTTTCCGTTTAGGTATAATAGAAGCAGACTTTCTGCGATGCGTTTCCGCAAGGGTCCTTTCTGCAAATTTGTTTTACAACAATTCGCTGTGTGGGGCCTTAGCCTAAAGGGATTTTCCTACAAACATAAACATATTTACAGTTGTAAACAATTAAAAGTTAAACATTTTTGCATTACATTTTTCAGTTTTAAAACAATAGACGCCAGATTGAACCCATTATAGTCAATGGGGTCTGAAATATCTCCATATGTAACCGCTAGTTTAACAGTTCACTTGTCCATTGTTCTTTTCCTCTGCCAATGTGAACTTAGCATCAGCTACAAATTTCAGCATGATTCTGGAGATGGGAATACCCTTATAACGGAAAACAGAATAAAGTTAATTTAAATTTAAGCTTATGGAACAGCGCTGCAATATCTACACTGAGGTACATATGCTTGCTGTATGTAAAGAATACCATGAGCCATGCTGTCTCTGTACTGGTGATCTGCGGGGGGTCCCAGATAGGCCATCAATGATCAGAAATCAGATAACCCCTTAAGGAAAAAGACCTATTATTTGAATGAAGATTTTATGTTAGACATATTTTTGAGAATTTTTACAGACAGTTACTTTCATTTTCATGTCATTATTTAACCATTAAGGATGCAGGGTAGTTTGGGCGTTAATGCCCGACAACTTTTTTCATATTTTCCATCTGCGCCTTCCAAAATTCATAATTTTTAATTTTTCTGTCGACATAGCTATGTGAGGGTTTATCCTATGTGTGGCGAGTTTACTTTTATTTGGAACCTTTTGGGGGTAAATATAATGTTTTGATTAGCTTTAATTAACCCACGATTCTATCATTATTTTTTGCATTTTTTTTTTTTATGACGTTCACTCTGCATTAAAAATGACATGGCAAGTTTTTCTGGCTGGTCATTTTTGATTACGGGTATATCTTTATATTGGTTTTATTATGTTATAAACTTTTACTACATAAAATGCAATTTTTTTGAAAACTAGCTTTTTTTTAAAGTTTTGCTGATGGAGATATGTCAGGGCAAGTTGTAGTTTTTTTTGTACTTTCTTTGTGGGGCAAGTTGAAGTTTTTGTTTGTACCAATTTTTGGTATGTATGACTTTTTGATCACTTTTTATTGCTATTTTTATTGCTATATACTGTATATCTATATAGATATAGTGAGAAGGTGACAGGCCAAGTGCTGGAGTCACAGTATATCAGCCCCCGGTTTTTGATATATGTGTGGTCCAGGGCGGGTTTTGAGTAGGCCTCAGCCCAGGTGGAAGTCCTGGCCTCATTACTGGCCCATATAGCCCTACAGAGGCTGCACTTCAGGGCAGACCCTGGAAGAGAGTGGAGGTGCCTGGGTCTGTCTGGAGCTGAGAGTCTGGTGAGTCCTGTGCCTGATTACTGTTTTGTTCTGTTTTGTTCTGTTCTGTTTTGTTCTGTTTTGTTTTGTTCGTGTGGCTGGAGCAAGCCACACGTATAGTTAGGATTGTTTCTGTTTAGTTAGAAGCTCAGACGAGCAGGATTTTGTTTTCTCATTTGCCTGAAGTTAACGCTGTATTTTATTTTGCTTATTCTGTGCCTGGCGTAAGGTTTATTTATTTTTACTGTTTTTCAAATAAACCTGTGTTACAAGAGACTTTGTGTCCCTGTCTCTGACTGGTTGGGTCCATACTACGGCTGCTACTGAGCTACCTTCACCATATGAGATAGATAACATTATTTTTGGGTAGTGCAGACTTATACACACATGGAGATACCTAACATGTTTGTTTGTTTTGTTTTTTATTTTGTTTACATGCATTTTTTAAATTAAAAGGTGGGATTGAACTTTTTATTTATTTATTTTATACTTCAATTTTTTTTATTTTTTCCTGTCTCACACGGGGACTTTAATCTGGGATCTGCTGATCCCTAGTGCAATTTATTGCAATACAGAGCGTTGCTCAGCCTCCATGCTACAATAACAGCCCCTTGGAGATCTTGGGGGGGATTAGATTGTGGGGGGTGGCAGGGGTGGCTGTACTTGCCCTCATACTACCCAGATGCCTGTGTTCAAGCTGTGTAATACAGCTGAGACCAAGAAGTCATGCTGCAGGAACAGCCCCTGTGCCTACGACATGAAAGTGCTGTACTATTATGGCACTTAGCGTTAACTATACACTGAGCGCAATGTAGTAGTATGGCACGGAGCGGGAAGGGGTTCAAAACAAAATCCTGCAGCTCTCACACTGGCCAATGAACCTAATCACATGCTGACACTTCCTGTTCTGTACATTGCACTCTGTTCTGTTCGATTTTCAGCAGTCATCTTGTTATCACAGGAGTTTTACAATGAAAGATAACACCTAACACCTCTATTGTAGGATCCATCATTCACAACAGGTGATGTTGCAGCTTATCAACTCTCTTTCCGTGCACATGTAGCTGCAGTAAAGCTTTTTTCTAAATCCTGTTAAAAGGTTTTCCAGACCCAAATTGACTTTTTATACTTCCACATAGCTGTTAGTGGACAGGGAGCACATGCAGACCACTTCTATTCAAGTAATAGGATTGTCGCAGCAGCCCCATCCACTGCATAGTGGTGCCTCTAGAAAATTGCTACTCTAATAGCTTCTAGCACCTGGAGGTTGCTGCAACAACCTTGATCTTTGTGGAGTCCAGGTATCAGACCCTGACAGTTCACATACTTATGGCCTATCCTGTGGATAGGTCATCAGTAAGAAAAAACTATTTGGGGCCAGAAAGCTCCTTTAATCTCAGGCAAGATATACAGAAAATAGTATAAAATTATCTGATTTCAATTAGTTAAAAAAAAAAAAAAATTAGGTGATATATTCCCTTTTAACATATAAACTTCTAAGATGAAGATTGTCAAAGTGGTCAATAAGCAAAGTTTTCATGTTTCTCCATCAACATTAATCAAACTCTCTTTATTTGTCAAATCAGGAGACTGAACGAACACAGGCAGCGGACAGTGGAGTGCTGGCGACAGGTGAGTATGCTTCTTTTTTTTTTTTTTTTTTTTTTTCATCCTACATCTGCATGGGTTGCTCCAATTCCTTCGGGGCAACTGTGGGAGTCAGACACACTTGTTTGAGCTCCTGAGTCCAGAGGCTTAAGAGGCTTTTTTAGATACTTGGAGACCGATTATTGGGTGTGGTTTTCGGTCTTTTGTGTGATACATACTGTAGCTCCGACTCCCTTCCCCGTGCGGAGGGGAGCCTTATCATGGAGCGTGGAGCTCCTGCCCCCCGGACCTTACAGGCGGGGGGCAGGAGAATGTCTGCCGACACAGCACCAGCAGAGCAGGGCAGGCGGAGGTCGCTGAGGCAGCAAGCCTCAATGAGAATGGCGACCGGGACAACAGCATTGGGAGCAGCAACAGGAGCAGCAGCAGCGACATTGGCGGCTGCAGCATCGGGAACAGCATCGGGAGCAGCGACGTCCGTAGAGCGGGCGACGCCGGCAGGAGTAGCGGTGGCGACAGGGGTGTCAGCAGTCCCGGCAGGTGGATCTGTGAAAACGGCGACATCAGCCACGGCGGTAACATCAGCAGCAGTGGCGGGTGAAGCCAGTCCGAAGGGGGCTACGGCCGCAGGATATGCGGTTCCCTCTGGAAGGGTCCCTGCAAGCAGGAGAAATGACACAAGCTTACCATCATCGCTGCCGCAATCACCCGCAGGATGGGGCATCCGGAAAGCTGGAGAAGAGGTTGCCATCTACAGCCGGAGGATCGAGGCGGTCCTGGAGGAGTATGACCGGGCCCGGAGGTCCCTGTTCGTAATGAGTGGGGGAGCTTCAGAGCGCTCGCGCCCGTAGCGACAGGGCCTCAAGGAAGGACCGCCCGGTTTTCAGTAAGCAGGTAAGGAGCCTGAAAAAACAAATAAAGGCCCTGGAAGCCAGGTGCACGGAGATTCTGGAGGGCGCGGGGCCGTTCAGAGAGAAGCTGCTGAACGATGACCGCTTCTTCCGCAAACAGCAGGAGCGGTTGTTGAAGGATGGCCCCGCGTCCTCAGACAGCTCGGGAGAGGACGACTATTGTGAGTCAGACCTGGAGTCGGATGACAGCATGGCGGTACAGTATAGTCGGGCAGCCGTCCCTAGCAGCGGCAGCCTGATACCCACGTATACGCAGGCATCAGTGCCGGCAGTGAAGCAGGAAGTCAGAATGACAAGACAGGAAGTCAGAATGACAGGGCAGGAAGTGACGCAATCTCCCACACTCCCAGAGAACCAACCACTGCCCGAGACGGAGGAGGAGGAGGGCGGAGCCTCGGGAGAAGGCGGGGAAGCTGATGAGGCAAATCTACCAATTAGAGTCCCCGTCCAGAATGGACCAATTAGCATTCAGCATGTCAGATCTGGACGGGGAGGAGGCGGGAAAAGGAGCCAAGACCAGGAAGAAGGCAAGGAAGGAAAAAAAAAGAGAGATAGAGACATTTAAATTTGTCAGGTCGTTGCCTGGGGAGCATCGTGCCGGGACCTCAGCCCAGGTTGCGATGCCTCCAGGAGAGAAAAGGGAGGCGCAGGCACCTCGGGTCACGCCAAGTGGCGGGGGTGCCCGGGGTGCCAGCAGTCAAAATGGCGCCTGATAGTACCTTTCAGGTGGTGGCGGACAAGGAGCTCATAGTTGCGGACAAGGGCAAAGGCAAAGAAGCCCCCCCCTGCGGAGGGGAGTGGCGTAGGGAAACCTCCCTCCCTGGTAGGAGGTTTTAAAATATCGATGGCTTCCCCCAGAGTAAGGTGTAGGAAAGGGGGAGTGGCAGGTGGGCGTGGCTCATCCTCCTCCAGTGCTGATGAAGCCGGTGATGCGGAGGTCACTTCCGGGGCTAAGGGGGCGTGTCCTCCTACAACATCAGGTGCCGGGGTGACTGTGGATGCGGAGGCCGAGGTAAAAGCGGGGAAGCCATCAGCGAGTGGTGCAGCCGGCCCCGCTGTAAGAAGGAAGACTGCAGGTGTGAATGATGGACGAGTGGAGAAGCTAGTTAAGCAGACAGGTAAGGTAAAGGGGAAAGCGGGTGGGACAAAAGGGGTAATTAGTAGTATTCCTGAAGAAGGTGGTGTAGTATGCATGGGGGTCCAAGAGCCTGTAGTCGGGGGAGGCTGCGGGAGGAGGGGCTATTACCATTGCTGCTAAAAAAAGTGTTTCTACTGCTGGTAATATTTCTGTTGTGGCCCCTGTTGTTTCTGGTATTTCTGCTGTTGTCCCTGCTGTTGTTTCTGCTGCTGTTCCTGATGCTGTTCCTGATGCTGTCGTTGCTCCTGTTGTTACTCCTGTCACTGCTCCTGATATTGTTGCTCCTGTTGTCCTCTCTGCCGCTGTTCCTTCTGCTGCAGTTGGAGTGACCCGGTCCGCGGCGGCTATGCCAGGGCGGACTGTTGCCGCCTCTGGTGCTCCGGTTGCCGTGGCTGGGCTAAGTAGTTCTGCGGGGGTCCCTGGGAGTGGCGCTGGTACTCCGGCAGCGGAGGTTGCTGCGGCCTCCGGGCCCCCACGCTCCTATGCCAGCGTCGCTTCTGGGGCCCCTGGGGGTGCATCATGTCTTCCGCCCGGCTCCAGGGACGGCGATTTGCAACGGCAGCTCCTGGAGGCTTTACGGGCGGGCCAGTCCACAATGACCATAGATGGGCAGTCGAGAGACCTTAGGTTCTGGATCGAGAGTTTTGGCCTAGGGAAGTTCCGAGAGGAAGGAGGTGAGACCAGATGGACTCTCCCTACACCCGGGCGTAGGGGGCCGACACAGAGGAACGTGGCCCGTCTCGTGTGGGGGGGAGCCGGCCCTTGTCCCCAGAGGAGGGGGGTCGTGGAACTCCTACTCGGGATGGGTTTCAGGGCAAGCGACATCTTTGCCCTGATTCATCCTGTCGGCTCCTCGGAGTTTGACATCAGCTTTGTTACCCCGGAGGGCTTAGAAACCTTCTGGGGAAACTATAGGCTGGTGAAGGACGAGCCCGCCTGGCGTGACTTTATGGTGTGGGCGGTGTCACGCCAGGATAACATTAAGAAAGTGACCGTTTTAACTCGTAACGAGTCACTTTCTTATATGGACATCATGACCTGGCTCAACAGGTTTGGGGAGGTCAAGGACTTCCCAAAGAAAAATCTCGACGAGTTCGGGATATGGTCGGGGGACTGGACCTTCATGGTCAAATTGCGACACGAGGATAACTCGGTGATGCATATCCCGTCCTCAACCTTCCTTGTGAAAGACAGGATCCTTGTCTTCTACCAGGGGCAGCCAAAACTCTGTCACAGGTGCGGTGACCCCTCACACTTGAGCGCCTCCTGCCGTGTGCAGAAGTGCGCCATGTGTGGGGGAGGTGGGCCATCTCGCGGCGACCTGTGGCAGGGTGCGTTGCCACCTGTGTGGTGTCCTTGGGCACCCGATCGGGGCGTGTCCACGGTCTTTCGCCAACACCACCCTTCGGCAAGCGGGAGCAGTTGAGGAGGCTGTCCCTGCTGCGGAGGGGGTGAGTGGGGGAGGAGAGACTAGTCTGCCAAGGCAAAGGGAGAAGGACAGCCACCATCAAGGGCAAGGAGTCGCGAGAGGAGGAGGGAGCAGAGGGAGGGGAGTTATGTGCCTTCCTTCTGCCCCTGGCTCTGCTGGGCCAGATCCTGATGCCGAGGCAGCAGTGGGCACGACCCTGGTTGAGGAGATGAAGAGACTGCAGAGGGAGGAAGAGGCTGACCAGTCGTCTTCTTCTCAGTACGTCAGTGCTGGGGAGGGAGAGACGGTCAAGCGGAGAAAGTCACCGAGTAAAGTGAGGGCAAAAACATCTGCCCCCCCCCCCCCGACGAAGGAATGCAGACTCGACGGCCCTCTAGTGGTAGGTCCCAACCGGTACCAATCCCTCTGTGAGGATGCGTCGGCCTCAGGGGAGGCTTCAGAGGGAGAGGTGGAGCCGTCAGGGGATGCTGAGTCTCCCTCCGGGAGGGGCCCCCTGCCCTCTGGGGGGGAGGCTGGCCTGGATCCTGGAGGAGGAGATGATGCACCCAGGGCCGAAGTTGCTACTGTCTCTGCGACCACTGTAACTCCTCAGGGAGAAATTGCGGGGGGAGGTCCATCCCTCCTCTGGCCAAACCGCACCGGGGGAGGTGATGGACCAATCCCAATGTAAGAAGAGGACCCGCAAGACGAGGAGAAGTCGCGGGTCCTCTTCAGACTCATCTAGGGGTGGTGGTGATAGGAGGAAAGGGGGTGGGAAGCTGAAGGTCATTGAGCTCAATCGGTCTTAATGGCAGTCCCCTCTCCAGTGACGCTGGCCACCATTAATGTGGCCAGCATTAAGTCTGATACGGCTAGGTTTGCAGCCTTTGATTTTCTTGGCCGGGTTGAAGCTGACATTTTGTTTTTGCAGGAGACCAGGCTCTGTACTCTATCAGAGATAAACAGAGCAAGGAGGGAGTGGCGCAGGGGGCCCTCCTACTGGTCTCTTGCGGCTGAGCCGTATAGTGGAGAGGCGGTGCTTTTTACCGCAGAGGTGAAATGCCAGCGACTGATCGAGCTCGAAATGGGAAGGTGCCTAGTCTTAGACGTCTTCATGAAGGGGCAAAGCCTGCGCCTCATTAACATCTACGGTCCCCAGACAAAGTGGGACCGTAAAAGCCTCTTTATGAAGATTAAGCCTTTTCTTTTTACGGGCAAACAAGTCATCTTTGGTGGGGATTTTAATACCATAACTAGACCCCAAGACCGAGGAGGTACCAGAGATAGACTGCCCTATGATGGCGCCGCGTTAAATAGAATAGTGAGTGAAGCTCGCCTGGAGGATATCCACATCAGGCATTCCCCAGGTCACCGTGGGTTCACCTTTCAGAGAGGTAGTGTTAGGTCTAGGATAGATAGGTTTTTTTTGAAGGAGAATTCCGTCACCACCCCTGTGTCCGTGGTGGAGGTGGAGTTCTCTGATCACTGTCTAATTTTGTTTTCATTGAATATTTCAGAGACCCTCCGGAGAGGAAGAGGTTTGTGGAGGCTGAATTCGTCACTCCTTGAGGAGGTAGCTGTAAGACAAGCCTTTGAGGAGTTTCTTCAGGATCAGGTACTATTACTGGGTCTTGAAGGTACTAGGTCAGAGTGGTGGGAGATATTCAAAAAAAGGGTGGCGGGATTTTTCCGCCGGCTCTCAAGCCTCAGGTCACTGGACATGTACCGCATGTACACTGCACTGAGGAAGAGACTTGGACATCTGGTCTCGACCGGAGGTAGCCAGGAGGATATCTCCGGTGTGAAGGCTTTGCTCAAAAGGTGTCAGTACGATAGGCACGCATCTTTGGTTCTTGAGAGGGATTTCGGGAAATACCGCTCGCCCGACCCCTACAGGAACTGTAAGATGTCAGTGACTTGTAAGACAGTAACAGGCCTGATTGACAGTACAGGATCCCTGACAAGATCCAGGTCAGGGATCTTGGAGGTCGTCTGGTCCTTCTACTCGAACCTTTTGGCAAAGAAGGAACTGAATCGGGATCGGATTTCAGGTTTCTTGGCTGAAGCCATTCCTGAGTCAGCAGAAGACCCTTCTCTTGGTGTTTTGATAGAACCTATAAGGGAAGAGGAAGTCGTCAGGGCTATTGAGGGTCTTGCCCTCAAGAAGTCACCTGGCCCAGATGGCTTAACATCTGAGTTCTATCGGACCTTTAAAGGAGCTTTGGCTCCCCTCTTGACTGACGTGCTTAATGAGTGTCTATCCTCGGGCACTCTGCCGAAGTCAATGAGGAGGTCCGCCCTTATAGTTCTGTCAAAGGGTAAGGATCCGAGCCATATTGAGAACTGGCGGCCCATAGCACTTCTCAATACGGACCGAAAGATTCTGGCGAAGGTACTTTTCAACCGGCTGGTACAGTTTGCGCCCCGGCTCCTCTCGCCGGCTCAGCACTGCTCTGTTCCCGGTCGTAGCACCTTAAGTGCGGTCCTGAGTGTCAGGGAGGCTGTGGAGCAGAGTAGGGCAGGTCGGTGGAAGGGGTACTTGCTGTCCCTAGATCAGGCTAAGGCTTTTGACAGGGTGAATCATGAGTATTTGTGGTCAACTCTCTCGAGGTATGGCCTACCTGGGGGGTTCATTCAGTGGCTGCAGACCTTATATGCTGGGGCTGAGTCTTTCCCACTTGTGAATGGTTGGGTTGGTCGTCCTTTTGAGGTGGGGTCGGGCGTCCGACAGGGATGTCCCTTGAGCCCGCTACTGTATGTGTTCGCCATTGATCCCCTGATTAGACGGATTAATGGTGGGCCGGTGGCGGGAGTCAGGATGGACCTGGAGAGCACCGGCTCCCCTTTGAGGACAGTAGCCTACGCGGATGATGTCACCGCTCTTGTCTCGTCGCGGGAGGAGCTTGAATGGGTGATGTCTGAAGTGGACAGTTACTCGGAGGCTTCCGGATCAGCTGTAAACAGGAATAAGTGTGGAAGCCTCTGGCTGGGAGGGGGAGAGCCTGGTTTTTCTCTCCCGGACACCCTCCCAGAACCCCAGGGGTCTGTAAAGATCTTAGGCATCCATTTTGGCCAGGGTGATTACCCACTCCAAAATTGGGAAGGTAGGCTTAAGGATGTATGGCATCCCCGAGCTGGCTATGGCTGGGCTGAGGGTGATCTCTGTGCATTGTATTATTTCCTGTTGCTTCATAGCCTGTGTGACATAGCAGGGGGTCCTGAGTCTCACACAACACAGCGCCACCTAGTGAGCCTCACACATGCATTACACCTCCCATAGGATTGAATAGTAACCAAATGTCCAATGGGAGGACATTGCCTGGGAAAAGGGGAGGAGTCAGCTGATCACTGGGTCCCCATGGTAACACCCCTGCAGGAAGGTCCTGCGTGTGAGGAGTTAGAAGTGTGGAGTGTTAGGAGGAGGAGGTGAGGAGATAAGTGTGATGTCCTGTGAAGAAAGCAGTGAGTTTAGTGCAGGAATCTCAAGTCCTAGACAGGCCCAGGAAGGTTGGAGAGCTGACATACTCCAGCTATTCAGAAGATCCTGTCCCCTGTCTGCCTAGCCATCGCCCTGAAGGAAGTCAAGCATCATTATCTTGTCAGCATGAGACTGTGGAGAGAACATTCTGGAACACGTGCTCCATAGCAAGTATCACAGGATCCAGGGGCCAAGGCCAGACCTGTGGAATATCCTGCCACCCTGACTATTGCACCCCGAAACTCTGAGCTATCAGGACCACATAACGTGAGTGGGGAATATTATGTGCTAGTATGGTGGGCATCCTCCTATGTGCCAAATAGGAGCCCAGACGCATCTTAGGGCTGTAACACTGAAGTATAAGGGCTAGGAACACCTTTCATCAAGTCTACCCTGCACCCCAGGACTTTGCTGTGTCACCAGGCGTACCCCGTTGTTTTGTATTGAAGAAACTGTTTAAGCATTTGTGCCTCCACACCCATGGAAGTAAAAGTTCAACTTTACAACCGTTTCTGTGTCTGACTCTGCACCGACAACATCAGGGCGCCCCAAACACCACCAGTCGGCACAGTATAGGGGAAGCGCCCCGGGGGAACAATCACCACCAACATTTGTGCAGCCCCCTCATCACCGGTACCAGTGGTGGTAACGTGGGACAGCACCAGCGCTGCGCCCTCGTGCCCAGAGACCGTGACAAGTCTGCGCTGTTTGCACCCCGCAATCCCAACTGCAGCGTTACCTTCCATCTGGTCACCGCAAGAAAAACTGGCGTCACGAACAGGATACGGGTGTGTGCCATTTTGAGAAAGTCGCCACGAAAAGTGCGCCAAATTGTCTCCAGAGCATCGGTCTTTATTGTGGACTTTGCTAAGATCAAGTTTATTCCCTGAGAGTGCTTGCCACAAAGAGGGGGAGCCCTATACCCCTGAAGTAAGCCCAAAAGACTGTCCTCTCAGTGTGTTACAGCCCTGGAAGAGTTAAAACGCCCAGGACTTGTTTGCTGCACCACATCGCTGTGTAAGAACGCCAACAAAGGGTTAACTGTACCTTGCAAAAGTGCGGGAGATTTTTAGCACTGCCCATGAGGCCAGGAGACCCATCTGCCGCCATCTTAGGAGAGCCCAGAATGCTGAGTGCAATGCTCCAGCGCACCCATACAAGAAAGTGAAAGGCGAACGTGCCAGCGCCATTTCTGACTCTCCGGTGCCGCATCACCGTCCCTGCTGTGCACCGCTGATCTCTGGTCCACGCTGCAGTTGCTGTCAGTGAGTACTGTGCCTCCCTGTCCTTGTCTTCAGTCCTCCCACGGCCCCAGCGAGTGTTTTCCGTGTACCGTGTCCGTGGGGAGTGCCACCATTAAAGAGGGGGAGCACACCGTCAGCCTGCATCACATTGACTCTGTTAATAGCTACAGCATTCCAAGTTGTAGTCTCCATTCCCTGCCAGCAAGCAGTTGAGTTTCTTAAAGAGACGGCGACCTAATTCCAGTCATACCTGCAAACAACATGACTGAGCAAAGTGACATTGTGCCATCTGTTTCTAGTGATCCAGCAGTGCCCATGGCGAGCAGCCTACCATTCTCCATGCCATTTTACCCTGGCGCACCATGGCTGCCGCGCTACAAAGGGGAGGCGCATACCCTCAGGGACTTTCGTGAGAAGATGCTGTCTCTCTTCCAGTTCTATCCTCTGAATACAGAACAGCAGATACAGATCCTGCTGGGCCAGCTTGAGGGTGCTGCAGATAGGGAGGTCAAATCCTGGCCTGCCTCTGACAAAAGAACCCCTGGGCAAATTCTGGACAAACTCCAGGTGAACTTTGACGTGCGATCTGTCTCCGAGGTAAAGATGCGCTTCTTTTCCAGACGACAACTACCTGGTGAGACCCTGCGGGACTATGCTTTATCCCTCCAAGAGGCGTTCAGAGCTGTGGTGCAAGTGGATCCACGTGAAAACGTGGACTCTGATAAAATTTTGCTTGACCGCTTCATAGAAGGGGCGGGTACCACATTGCTCCAGAGTCAGTTGCGAATGCTTGCTGCACAACATCCCAGCATCACGTTTGCTGACTTCAAGGCCCTTGCCATCCAGGTCTTGGGACAGGAGCAGCCCCAGCCGAGCCCAGTCATCTGTGCTCCCTCACCTGGACCCTCAACAAGCATCGCTCCAGTTGTCCTGTCACTACCTCTGGGTACCTCACCTGCTGCCCAAACTGCGCAGACTACACCAGCAGACTCCAGAGATGACCTTCTGGCCCGAGTGGATCATCTGACCCGTGCCATGGAACAGATCACCGTCCGTCTAGATCGTCTGACCCAGCCGTCTTCATCATCCAGTGATCCTTTGCTAAGTCACAACATCTCACCTGAGTCGCCACCCAGACGTCCGTCTTCAGTGAAACCTCCGCAGAGTGAGAGGCCATACTGTACCTATTGCCATAGATATGGACACACCAGGCCTCAGTGTTTTCAGTTAAACGGGCCACCCCCGAGGCAGCGGGCCGCCCCTCGGGAGGAAAGAAGAAGGGCCCAGGTGAATCTTCAGTGCCATTGTCACGCTTCGTCTCAGCCTGCCCACACATCACAATCCGGGTGAACGGCGTCCCTCTGACAGCGTTGGTGGACACTGGATCTCAGGTAACAACCCTGCGCAAGCAGGTGTTCCTTGAACATTGGGACTTAGGTGTGTTGAATGGAACACCTGACACATGGATAAATCTGTGTGCCAGCAATGGACAGCCCATACCACAGCAGGGTTATTGGGAACCCACTATCCAGATTGGGGACTTGAAACTGCCTAGACAGGGTGTAATTGTCACTGATGTAGAGGATGATAGGTTTGCAGTTGTAATATTAGGCATGAATGTTTTACGCCATTGCTTTGCAGAAGTGTTGGATGCCTTGCATGCCTCTCTCCTTACAGCTTCTCCCAGTGACCAGCAGAACATTCAGCGGGCCATTCGTGTACTCAATGCCCAGCACAAGTTCGCCAACAAACAAGGTGAAATTGGTCGAGTCCGGATCCAAGATACCCGTCCAATAACCCTACAGCCTGGAACAGAAACTATAGTGTGGTGCCGTGCCCGTCCGGGCATAGAAAATCAGGACTACGAGGCCTTGCTACAACCCATACAGGTAGATGGCCAACCACTTGTCATGGCTGCCCGCAGCCTTGTTACAGTTTCCAATGGACGTGTTCCTGTCCGCTTAGTCAACTTGGGCGATGCTCCCGTGAACCTCCACAAGTTCCACTCTGTGGCCCTGCTACACCGGTTAGCACCAGAAGACATTCTCTCTGGTGATTCTACCGCGACACAGCGTTCCACCCAAGCTGCTGAGAACATTCAGAATGGAGCCATGAAGTCCTGGTGGGATGAATTGAACGTGGGAGACACCAATACCCCTATAGAGCACATCAATGGGGTTCGCAATGTGGCCAAGCGTTACCAACAGGCATTCAGCAAACACCCATTGGACTTTGGTAAGACCACGACCATACAACATCACATTCTGACTGGCGACCACCATCCAATCAAGGAGCGTCACCGTCCAATACCACCCACGATGTACCAACCGGTGAAAAAGTTGATCCAAGAGATGCGAGATGCTGATGTCATCCGGGAGAGTAACAGCCCCTGGGCAGCCCCGCTAGTCCTTGTCAAGAAGAAAGACGGAACCCTACGATTTTGTGTGGACTATCGTAAACTCAACAACGTCACGCACAAAGACGCATACCCATTGCCGCGGATTGAGGAATCTCTAACGGCTTTGGGATCAGCTACCTGTTTCTCGACCCTGGACTTAACCAGTGGATACTGGCAAGTCCCTATGGCGCCTGAAGATCGTGAAAAGACTGCGTTTACGACCCCGATGGGACTCTTTGAATTCAATAGTATGCCATTCGGGCTATGTAATGCCCCAGCCACATTCCAACGGCTTATGGAGAGGTGCCTCGGCCATGAGAATTTCCAGAGTGTGCTACTGTACCTGGACGATGTTATTGTATTCTCCCGGACATACCAAGAACACCTTCGTCACCTGTCCGAGGTATTCAAGGTACTTATACAGCACGGCCTAAAGTTGAAGCCCTCCAAGTGCTACCTGTTGA
Source organism: Leptodactylus fallax (assembly GCA_947044405.1). Lineage (NCBI taxonomy): Eukaryota > Metazoa > Chordata > Amphibia > Anura > Leptodactylidae > Leptodactylus > Leptodactylus fallax. The sequence continues at coordinate 1,215,643 of CAMRHE010000322.1, forward strand.
AACCCCAAGTTCACTACCTTGGGCATGTCGTGAGCGCACAAGGCGTCCAACCTGATCCTGAAAAGATCACTGCAGTCCAGAACTGGCGAAGACCAACTACCGTCAAAGAAGTCCGAAGCTTCCTTGGATTCGCAGGTTACTACCGGCGTTTCATACCACACTTCGCCCAAGTAGCCGAGCCTCTGAATGAGTTGTTGCGCGGTTGTCCCAGAGAAAACTACAACCGAAAGCTTCCGGTAGACTGGACAGCGCGTCAAGAGGAAGCCTTTCAAGCGCTTAAAGCACTTCTGACGCAACCACCAATTCTAGCCTATCCCGACTACAGTCAGCCATTCCGCTTGTACACAGATGCAAGTCACCAAGGTTTGGGTGCAGTGTTGTCCCAGGTTCAGGACAACAAAGAGCGAGTCATCGCCTACGCCAGCAGGAGTCTGAGAGGCGCGGAGAAGAACGACCAGAACTATAGTTCTTTCAAACTCGAACTTCTGGCGCTTGTCTGGGCCGTGACAGAGAAGTTTAAAGACTACCTGGCTGCCACACCCTTTACCGTGTACACAGATAACAATCCATTGGCGCATCTGGACACTGCTCGACTGGGAGCCCTTGAACAACGGTGGGCCTCAAGACTCGCGAATTACAAGTTCTCTGTCAAGTATCGCAGTGGCAAGTCCAACGCTAACGCTGATGCACTCTCAAGGTTGCCTGTGGGAGAAGAACCACCCCGAGAAGACATCTGGGAAGAGGTGGAGATGCCACCATTCTACAACAAGTTTGCCCAACAGGTTGCTATTGGTGTCCCTGTAGAAGGAGAATCTCTGGCGAAAACAGCTGCCGAATCCCTCCAGGAGCCATCTCTGTGGAAAACGTTCCAAGAAGAGAGCAGAGTTTTAGGAGAATTGTCAGATTTCCTGCTTACAGGAAGAATACCAACCCGTGTAAAGAGAGGTCTTCATGACGTGGAATTAAAACGCCTTTGGCGACAGAGGAAGCGCCTGTTTGTCCAACGAGGCCTTCTACTTAGAAACACTCTTGATCCTGTCACAGGTGAAAGGCTTCATCAGATCCTCGTACCAAGAAGAGACGCACAGATGATACTTGAGGCGTATCATGACAGATCCGGTCACTTCGGGGTACAAAAGACCGAAGCTACCATCCGTCGTCGCTTCTATTGGGTTGGGATGAGGAGTGACATTGAGAGTTGGTGCCGAGAGTGTCCCGCCTGTAGTATCACCAAGGAAGGTCGAAGAGATCAGAAGGCCCCTCTACATCCAATTAAGACTCAAAAGCCGTGTGAAATTGTTGCTCTGGACCATGTGAAGTTGGGTCCCACACGTTCCGGCTACAGCTACGCTCTGACAATGGTGGATCATTACTCCAAGTTCCTTGTCATCGTGCCTGTCAGAGATCTTACAGCAAGAACTACGGCTGAGACCTTCTACGCAGAGTTTGTCCGCCATTACGGTTGTCCTGAGCATATCCTCACCGACCGTGGATCGGCGTTTGAATCCCAATTGTTCCGTGAGCTGTGTCAGTTCCAAGACTGCAAGAAGTTGCGAACCACAGCGTATCACCCTCAAGGGAATGGTATGTGCGAGAAGGCAAATCAAGTGATCATCGGCATGCTAAGAACAGCCGCAGTTACACCTGGTGTTGAGTGGCCTGAGCGTATCAAGGACTTGGCCTATATTTACAACAACACACCCCAAACATCTACGGGATACGCACCATTTTATCTAATGTTTGGAAGACAAGGTCAACTTCCTTCAGACTTAACCCTTGGTGTGAAGGTCCCTGACACCATCAATCCACTACCCATAACAGACTGGGTTGTTGAACACCGCCGACGTATGGAGGAAGCTAAAGAGATAGTTGAAACGCGCATGGATGAGGTTCGTAGGAGACAACAGGAGGATTACAACCATCGCGCCCATGCAGCGCCCCTGAAAGTTGGCGACCGTGTATGGTTAAGGAATAACCATCGGAATGGGAAATTGGATCCATTCTGGGAGAAAGAACCATACAGTATCATCTCCATACCATATCCTGAATCCGACGTGTATGAGATCTCTAAACCTGGGAGACAGCCCCAAGTAGTACACCGAAACCGTCTGAAGCTGTGCCTTAAAGAAGGACTACCCACAGAGGTGCCCCCAGCTGAGACAATGAGTACAGAGATCTTGTCACTTTCTGAAGCGAAAGAGAGACCCCCAACGTTAACTGAGCTTATGTGGGCGCCTAAACTACTACCATTTAGCTGTTATCCACCAATTGCTCTAGTGCAAGAGAACCCTTCGACAGATGATTTAATTGATTTCAGTGACTCTGTTCCTGATCCAAATCTCGTTCCACTTAGGCGTTCTGAGCGTACCACAAAAGGCATACCTCCAACACGCTATAGTGATGCCATGGCTGTCCTTGGGTAAAAGAGGTTAACTGTCTCTGCTTCTGTATATATGTTATTCCTGCTCTGATTACATTAATGTTTTTCCTGTGTGTATATACAGTATATATATAATATCTTGCCATGTAATATAGTATTTACATTTATATGCAACAATCCAAGCCATAGTGCCTGGCTCACCGAGCCAAGGAAGTTCTGTTACCCCATTGCGGTATGGACATTAGTGCTAGAGTGCCTACTCTTCCTTACAGAAAGGACTGTTTATTGTTTCTCAGAGAGACTCTCATGATAATGGACACTCACAAAATTTGTGCCAGAGAGCCTCTGGACCCATTTGCACTACTGTTGTTTCTATATGGACTGTCTGATGGTACCGCCAAAAGGTTCCATAAGTCTGAGTTTAATTATCTCTCCGTTACCCTTCAGACTTCTCATGGACATTCCAGGACTATGCCGGGAGGTCTTACCTCAAGTTTCTAAGTATTATATTTTTCTAAACTGTTAGTGACATTTGCACTTTATTCGTATTTATTAACGTTATGTTACATTTCTCACCTTCACCCCAGCCCGTCGCCGAGGTCGGCTCAGTGAAAGAGGGGGAGTATGTGGCATCCCCGAGCTGGCTATGGCTGGGCTGAGGGTGATCTCTGTGCATTGTATTATTTCCTGTTGCTTCATAGCCTGTGTGACATAGCAGGGGGTCCTGAGTCTCACACAACACAGCGCCACCTAGTGAGCCTCACACATGCATTACACCTCCCATAGGATTGAATAGTAACCAAATGTCCAATGGGAGGACATTGCCTGGGAAAAGGGGAGGAGTCAGCTGATCACTGGGTCCCCATGGTAACACCCCTGCAGGAAGGTCCTGCGTGTGAGGAGTTAGAAGTGTGGAGTGTTAGGAGGAGGAGGTGAGGAGATAAGTGTGATGTCCTGTGAAGAAAGCAGTGAGTTTAGTGCAGGAATCTCAAGTCCTAGACAGGCCCAGGAAGGTTGGAGAGCTGACATACTCCAGCTATTCAGAAGATCCTGTCCCCTGTCTGCCTAGCCATCGCCCTGAAGGAAGTCAAGCATCATTATCTTGTCAGCATGAGACTGTGGAGAGAACATTCTGGAACACGTGCTCCATAGCAAGTATCACAGGATCCAGGGGCCAAGGCCAGACCTGTGGAATATCCTGCCACCCTGACTATTGCACCCCGAAACTCTGAGCTATCAGGACCACATAACGTGAGTGGGGAATATTATGTGCTAGTATGGTGGGCATCCTCCTATGTGCCAAATAGGAGCCCAGACGCATCTTAGGGCTGTAACACTGAAGTATAAGGGCTAGGAACACCTTTCATCAAGTCTACCCTGCACCCCAGGACTTTGCTGTGTCACCAGGCGTACCCCGTTGTTTTGTATTGAAGAAACTGTTTAAGCATTTGTGCCTCCACACCCATGGAAGTAAAAGTTCAACTTTACAACCGTTTCTGTGTCTGACTCTGCACCGACAACATCAGGGCGCCCCAAACACCACCAGTCGGCACAGTATAGGGGAAGCGCCCCGGGGGAACAATCACCACCAACATTTGTGCAGCCCCCTCATCACCGGTACCAGTGGTGGTAACGTGGGACAGCACCAGCGCTGCGCCCTCGTGCCCAGAGACCGTGACAAGTCTGCGCTGTTTGCACCCCGCAATCCCAACTGCAGCGTTACCTTCCATCTGGTCACCGCAGATGTCGCCCAGAGAGTTGATTGCTGGAAGGGTTGGTCCTTGACCCTGAGAGAAAGGGTTCACCTTGCCAAAGCCTTCCTGCTCCCGTTGGTGATCTATCTAGGTAGCGTCTGTGCCTTGCCAGAGTCTTGTTGGAGTAGGATCTGTTGCCTGTTCTTCCAACTGTTATGGGGGAACAGGCTCAACCTAATCAAGAGGGAGGTTACATACCGCACAAGGAGGCTAGGGGGGTTAAATATGGTTAACCCCGTGGTGTTCTTAATGAACACCTTTCTTAAGATCAATTTACCAAACCTCTCCGCCGAGGGGGCTCCTTCATGGGTAGCCTCCTGCCAGGGGTGGTTTCGGCCCTTCTTCCAGAAATGGGAGGCACGAGGGCAAGTGAAAGATCTTCGTGCACCCCATGGATATCTCCCGGCCTATGCTTCCCTGGTCTTGAAAGTGATTCGTCGGTGGGGTCTGGGGGCGTGGGAGATCAGGACTCAGTCAAGACGTTTTCTTGATGACAAAGTCCTGTTGACCCGCTTCCAGAAGCCTCTGGCGCTCAAAGATTGCCCAGGAGAAACCTTAGAGGGAGGGTTGCATTTTCTTAACTCCAAAAGGTTTCCTCGGAAGTTTTGGGATCTGACCTGGCGCTGCCTCCTTGGTAAGTTATATGTTAGGGGGGAACTTGAAGTACCGGAACTCCGACGAGCGAGGCTGCCCTCGGGAGGAGTGTGGCGACATGCTGGAAAGCATGGAGCACTTCCTGCTTCAGTGCCCCTTCAATATAAGGGTTTGCAAATTGGTGGGGACCTCCACCGGTTGGCTGCGGCTGGCTGGCCTTTCCTATGCCGAGTGGGCCTATGGGGCATTCAAACACCTGGAGGGCAGGGACTGCCAGACACTTTTTATAGTTAGCGCAGTGGTTAGGTTCCACTTGTGGTCATCCCTGTGTCTAGTATCGACGCGAGGCAAAATCCTCCTGGAGGTGGAGGTGGTTAAAAACATTATGGTGGACCTGGTGAGGGTGCGCTCTCGGGAGTATGAGGGGTTGGGCGCAAAAAGGGCTGGTACCCTCTGGAGGGGTTTCACCTTTTCTGTTCCCTGAGGGATAGAATAAGGGATTAAAAGGTAGTTAGGTTAGGGCCAGATAGGGAAAGGGAGGGCAAGGTTTTGCACAAGAGGTGGGGTTTGTTTTTTTGGTAGGGAGGGACAGGTAGGGATAGGGTAGGGATAGATTGATAGATAGGGACATAGTGGTAGGGCAAGTAGGCAGGGACGGGCCTCTTGTGCTCTCTTCCTGGTGGAGGGCTGGTGTGTCACCACATAGGCATTTTGTTTTGGAAATAGGATGAAAGGGTAAGAGGCTTGAGGATAACCGACCCTAGGCCTGTGGGAGGTTTATTGGAGGGAAGGGGGTGTCAACGGTTTATATAAGATTGTGGGTTTTGTTATTGTATTTTGTCTGGTTTTCTTGTCTGGTATTTTGTTATTTGCTTTTGCCACTTAACATATTTTTTTTGTTCATTTCCATTTTCATATTCCCATTGTATGTAGTTAAAAGGGTTTTTTTTTCTTAGGGGGGTAGGTTGTTTGGGAGGGGGGTTTCTTTTGGGGGTGGAGGGTTTGATATATAGGTTTCGTGTGTCCGGCCTGGCTCTGGACTATGCAGACATGGGAGGACATGAGGCGGAGAGCCAGGTCGGTTTTCAGGGGCTTGGTGGCGGGTGGTGCCAGCACCAGGACTATGCGGACATGAGAGGACATGGGGCGTGGTGCTGGCCGGGTGTGGTGAAGGGAAAAAATAAAAAATAAAAAATAAAAAAAAATTCTAATAAGTTTCAGTTGGGGTTTTTGTTAGTTTTCTGTTAGTGTTATATGTTTTCCATTGTATATTACTTATTTGGATTTTCTTTTGTTTCCAAGATAGGTAGAGTTTTGACTGGCGGATGACTGAAGAAAGACTGCAGAGTGAAAGGCGGAGTGAAAGGCAGAATGCATGGGGGCTGATTTGCGGCTGGATTTTCTTTTTTTGGTCTTTAATTTTTGTCCCGGTTTCTTGTATCTTATTTATTGATGTTCTTTATGCTATGTTTTGGATTTATGTATTGTTTCTGTTTATGGGTTTTATATTGTATTTTCGTATGTGACACTGTTTGTGAATTTTTACTTTTCTAATAAAAATAGTTCCAATTCCTTCGGGGCAACCGTGGGAGTCAGACGTGTCTGTTTGAGTTCCTAGCTTCAGAGGCTTACGTGGCTTTTGGATACTTGGAGACCGTTTATAGTGTGTGATCTTCGGTCTTTTGTTTGTTACAGACCGTAGCTCCGACTCCCTTCCCCGTGCGGAGGGGAGCCTTATCATGGAGCGTGGAGCTCCTGCCCCCCGGACCTTACAGGCGGGGGGCAGGAGAATGTCTGCCGACACAGCACCAGCAGAGCAGGGCAGGCGGAGGTCGCTGAGGCAGCAAGCCTCAATGAGACTGGCGACCAGGACAACGGCATCGGGAGCAGCATCAGGAGCAGCAGCAGCGACATTGGCGGCTGCAGCATCAGGAACAGCATCGGGAGCAGCGACGTCCGTGGAGCGGGTGACGCCAGCGGGGGTAGCAGTGGCGACAGAGGTGTCAGCAGTCCCGGCAGGTGGATCCGTGAAGACGGCGACATCAGCCACGGCGGTAACATCAGCGGCAGTGGCGGGTGAAGCCGGTCCGAAGGGGGCTACGGCCACAGGATATGCGGTTTCCTCTGGAAGGGTCCCTGCAAGCAGGAGAAAAGACGCCTTACCGTCATCGCTGCCTCAATCACCCGCGGGATGGGGCATCCGGAAGGCTGGAGAAGAGGTTGCCATCTACAGCCGGAGGATCGAGGCGGCCCTGGAGGAGTATGACCGGGCCCGGAGGTCCCTGTTCGCTATGGGTGGAGAGCTGCAAAGCGCTCGCGCCCGTAGCGACAGGGCCTCGAGGAAGGACCGCCCGGATTTCAGCAGGCAAGTAAAGAGCCTCAAAAAGCAGATTAAGACGCTGGAAGCCAGGTGTGCGGAGATCCTGGAGGGCGCGGGGCCGTTCAGAGAGAAGCTGCTGAACGATGACCGCTTCTTCCGCAAACAGCAGGAGCGGTTGCTGAAGGATGGCCCCGCGTCCTCAGACAGCTCGGGAGAGGACGACTATTGCGAGTCAGACCTGGAATCAGATGACAGCATGGCGGTACAGTATAGTCGGGCAGCCGTCCCTAGTAGCGGCAGCCTGATACCCACGTATACGCAGGCATCAGTGCCGGCAGTGAAGCAGGAAGTCAGAATGACAAGACAGGAAGTCAGAATGACAGGGCAGGAAGTGACGCAATCTCCCACACTCCCAGAGAACCAACCACTGCCCGAGACGGAGGAGGAGGAGGGTGGAGCCTCGGGAGAAGGCGGGAAGCTGATGAGGCAAATCTACCAATTAGAGTCCCCGTCCAGAATGGACCAATTAGCATTCAGCATGTCAGATCTGGACGGGGAGGAGGCGGGAAAAGGAGCCAAGACCAGGAAGAAGGCAAGGAAGGAAAAAAAAAGAGTAATAGAGGCATTTAAATTTGTCAGGTCGTTGCCTGGGGAGCATCGTGCCGGGACCTCAGCCCAGGTTGCGATGCCTCCAGGAGAGAAAAGGGAGGCGCAGGCACCTCGGGTCACGCCAAGTGGCGGGGTGCCCGGGGTGCCAGCAGTCAAAATGGCGCCTGATAGTACCTTTCAGGTGGTGGCGGACAAGGAGCTCATAGTTGCGGACAAGGGCAAAGGCAAAGAAGCCCCCCCTGCGGAGGGGAGTGGCGTAGGGAAACCTCCCTCCCTGGTAGGAGGTTTTAAAATATCGATGGCTTCCCCCAGAGTAAGGTGTAGGAAAGGGGGAGTGGCAGGTGGGCGTGGCTCATCCTCCTCCAGTGCTGATGAAGCCGGTGATGCGGAGGTCACTTCCGGGGCTAAGGGGGCGTGTCCTCCTACAGCATCAGGTGCCGGGGTGACTGTGGATGCGGAGGCCGAGGTAAAAGCGGGGAAGCCATCAGCGAGTGGTGCAGCCGGCCCCGCTGTAAGAAGGAAGACTGCAGGTGTGAATGATGGACGAGTGGAGAAGTTAGTTAAGAAGGCGGGTAAGGCAAAGGGGAAAACGGGTGGGATTAATGCAGTAATTAGTAATCTTCCTGAAGAAGGAGGTGTGGGGGTCCAAGAGCCTGTAGTCGGGGAGGCTGCGGGTGGAGGGGCTATTACCGTTGCTGCTAAAAAGAATATTTCTACTGCTAATTTTTCTGCTGTTGTCCCTGCTGTTGTTCCTGCTACTGTTTCCGATGCTGTTCCTGATGCTGTCGTTGCCCCTGTTGTTGCTCCTGATATTGATATTGTTGCTCCTGTTGTCCTCTCTGCTGTTGTTCCCTCTGCCGCAGTTAGAGTGACCCGGTCCGCGGCAGCTATGCCAGGGCGGACTGTTGCCGCCTCTGGTGCTCCGGTTGCCGTGGCTGGGCCAAGTAGTTCTGCGGGGGTCCCTGGGAGTGGCGCTGGTACTCCGGCAGCGGAGGTTGCTGCGGCCTCCAGGCCCCCACGCTCCTATGGCAGCGTCGCTTCTGGGGCCCCTGGGGGTGCATCATGTCTTCCGCCAGGCTCCAGGGACGGTGATTTGCAACGGCAGCTCCTGGAGGCTTTACGGGCGGGCCAGTCCACAATGACCGTAGATGGGCAGTCGAGAGACCTTAGGTTTTGGGTCGAGCGTTTTGGCCTAGGGAAGTTCCGAGAGGAAGGAGGTGAGACCAGATGGACTCTCCCTACACCCGGGCGTAGGGGGCCGACACGGAGGAACGTGGCTCGTCTCGTGTGGGGGGGAGCCGGCCCTTGTCCCCAGAGGAGGGGGGTCGTGGAACTCCTACTCTGGATGGGTTTCAGGGCGAGCGACATCTTTGCCCTGATTCATCCTGTCGGCTCCTCGGAGTTCGACATCAACTTTGTTACCCCGGAGGGCCTAGAAACCTTCTGGGGAAATTACAGGCTGGTGAAGGACGAGCCCGCCTGGCGTGACTTTATGGTGTGGGCGGTGTCACGTTAGGATAGCATTAAGAAAGTGACCGTTTTAACTCGTAACGAGTCACTTTCTTATATGGACATCATGACCTGGCTCAACAGGTATGGGGAGGTCAAAGACTTCCCCAAGAAAAACCTGGATGAGTTTGGGATCTGGTCGGGGGCCTGGACTTTCATGGTCAAGTTGCGACACGAGGATAACTCGGTGATGCATATCCCGTCCTTGACCTTCCTTGGGAAAGACAGGATCCTTGTCTTCTACCAGGGGCAGCCAAAACTCTGTCACAGGTGCGGTGACCCCTCACACTTGAGCGCCTCCTGCCGTGTGCAGAAGTGCGCCATGTGTGGGGAGGTGGGCCTTCTCGCGGCGACCTGTGGCAGGGTGCGTTGCCACCTGTGTGGTGTCCTTGGGCACCCGATCGGGGCGTGTCCACGGTCTTTCGCCAACACCACCCTTCGGCAAGCGGGGGCAGTTGAGGAGGCTGTCCCTGCTGCGGAGGGGGGTGAGTGGGGGAGGAGAGACTAGTCTGCCAAGGCAAAAGGAGAAGGCCCAGCCACCATCAAGGGCAAGGAGGTGCGAGAGGAGGAGGGAGCAGAGGGAGGGAGTTATGTGCCTTCCTTCTGCCCCTGGCTCTGCTGGGCCGGATCCCGATGCCGAGGCAGCAGTGGGCACGACCCTGGTTGAGGAGATGAGGAGACTGCAGAGGGAGGAAGAGGCTGACCAGTCGTCTTCTTCTCAGTACGTCAGTGCTGGGGAGGGAGAGACGGTCAAGCGGAGAAAGTCACCGAGTAAAGTGAGGGCAAAAACATCTGCCCCCACCCCGACGAAGGAACGCAGACTCGACGGCCCTCTAGTGGTAGGTCCCAACCGGTACCAATCCCTCTGTGAGGATGCGTCGGCCTCAGGGGAGGCTTCAGAGGGAGAGGTGGAGCCGTCAGGGGCTGCTGAGTCTCCCTCCGGGAGGGGCCCCTTGCCCTCTTGGGGGGGAGGCTGGCCTGGAGCCTGGAGGAGGAGATGATACACCCAGGGCCGAAGTTGCTACTGTCTCTGCGACCACTGTAACTACTCAGGGAGAAGTTGCGGGGGAGGTCCATCCCTCCTCTGGCCAAACCGCACCGGGGGAGGTGATGGACCAATCCCAATGTAAGAAGAGGACCCGCAAGACGAGGAGAAGTCGCGGGTCCTCTTCAGACTCATCTAGGGGAGGTGGTGATAGGAGGAAAGGGGGTGGGAAGCTGAAGGTCATTGAGCTCAATCGGTCTTAATGGCAGTCCCCTCTCCACTGACGCTGGCCACCATTAATGTGGCCAGCATTAAGTCTGATACGGCTAGGTTTGCAGCCTTTGATTTTCTTGGCCGAGTTGAAGCTGACATTTTGTTTTTGCAGGAGACCAGGCTCTGTACTCTATCGGAGATAAACAGAGCAAGGAGGGAGTGGCGCAGGGGGCCCTCCTACTGGTCTCTTGCGTCTGAGCCGTATAGTGGAGTGGCGGTGCTTTTTACCGCAGAGGTGAAATGCCAGCGACTGATCAAGCTCGAAATGGGAAGGTGCCTAGTCTTAGACGTCCTCATGAAGGGGCAAAGCCTGCGCCTCATTAACATCTACGGTCCCCAGACAAAGTGGGACCGTAAAAGCCTCTTTATGAAGATCAAGCCTTTTCTTTTTACGGGCAAACAAGTCATCTTTGGTGGGGATTTTAATACCATAACTAGACCCCAAGACCGAGGAGGTACCAGAGATAGATTGCCCTATGATGGAGTCGCGTTGAATAGCATAGTGAGTGAAGCTCGCCTGGAGGATATCCACATCAGGCATTCCCCAGGTCACCGTGGGTTCACCTTTCAGAGAGGTAGTGTTAGGTCTAGGATAGATAGGTTTTTTTTGAAGGAGAATTCCGTCACCACCCCTGTGTCCGTGGTGGAGGTGGAATTCTCCGATCACTGTCTAATTTTGTTTTCTTTGAATATTTCAGAGACCCTCCGGAGAGGAAGAGGTTTGTGGAGGCTGAATTCGTCACTCCTTGAGGAGGCAGCTGTAAGACAAGCCTTTGAGGAGTTTCTTCAGGATCAGGTACTATTACTGGGTCTTGAAGGTACTAGGTCAGAGTGGTGGGAGATATTCAAAAAAAGGGTGGCGGGATTTTTCCGCCGGCTCTCAAGCCTCAGGTCACTGGACATGTACCGCATGTACAGTGCACTGAGGAAGAGACTTGAACATCTGGTCTCGACCAGAGGTAGCCAGGAGGATATCTCCGGTGTGAAGGCTTTGCTTAAAAGGTGTCAGTATGATAGGCACGCATCTTTGGTTCTTGAGAGGGATTTCAGGAAATACCGCTCGCCCGACCGCTACAGGAACTGTAAGATGTCAGTGGCTTGTAAGACAGTAACAGGCCTGATTGACAGTACAGGATCCCTGACAAGATCTAGGTCAGGGATCTTGGAGGTCGTCAGGTCCTTCTACTCGAACCTTTTGGCAAAGAAGGAACTGAATCGGGATCGGATTTCAGGTTTCTTGGCTGAAGCCATTCCTGAGTCAGCAGAAGACCCTTCTCTTGGTGTTTTGGTAGAACCTATAAGGGAAGAGGAAGTCGTCAGGGCTATTGAGGGTCTTGCCCTCAAGAAATCACCTGGCCCAGATGGCTTAACATCTGAGTTCTATCGGACCTTTAAAGGAGCGTTGGCTCCCCTCTTGACTGACGTGCTTAATGAGTGTCTATCCTCGGGCACTCTGCCGAAGTCAATGAGGAGGTCCGCCCTTATAGTTCTGTCAAAGGGTAAGGATCCGAGCCATATTGAGATCTGGCGGCCCATAGCACTTCTCAATACGGACCGGAAGATTCTGGCGAAGGTACTTTTTAACCGGCTGGTACAGTTTGCGCCCCGGCTCCTCTCGCCGGCTCAGCACTGCTCTGTTCCCGGTCGTAGCACCTTAAGTGCGGTCCTGAGTGTCAGGGAGGCTGTGGAGCAGAGTAGGGCAGGTCGGTGGAAGGGGTACTTGCTGTCCCTAGATCAGGCTAAGGCTTTTGACAGGGTGAATCATGAGTATTTGTGGTCAACTCTCTCGAGGTATGGCCTGCCTGGGGGGTTCATTCAGTGGCTGCAGACCTTATACGCTGGGGCTGAGTCTTTCCCACTTGTGAATGGTTGGGTTGGTCGTCCTTTTGAGGTGGGGTCGGGCGTCCGACAGGGATGTCCCTTGAGCCCGCTACTGTATGTGTTCGCCATTGATCCCCTGATTAGGCGGATTAATGGTGGGCCGGTGGCGGGAGTCAGGATGGACCTGGAGGGCACCGGCTCCCCTTTGAGGACAGTAGCCTACGCGGATGATGTCACCGTTCTTGTCTCGTCACGGGAGGAGCTTGAATGGGTGATGTCTGAAGTGGACAGTTACTCGGAGGCTTCCGGATCAGCTGTAAACAGGAATAAGTGTGGAAGCCTCTGGCTGGGAGGGGGAGAGCCTGGTTTTTCTCTCCCGGACACCCTCCCAGAACCCCAGGGGTCTGTAAAGATCTTAGGCATCCATTTTGGCCAGGGTGATTACCCACTCCAAAATTGGGAAGGTAGACTTAAGGATGTCGCCCAGAGAGTTGATTGCTGGAAGGGTTGGTCTTTGACCCTGAGAGAAAGGGTTCACCTTGCCAAAGCCTTCCTGCTCCCGTTGGTGATCTATCTAGGTAGCGTCTGTGCCTTGCCAGAGTCTTGTTGGAGTAGGATCTGTTGCCTGTTCTTCCAACTGTTATGGGGGAACAGGCTCAACCTAATCAGGAGGGAGGTTACATACCGCACAAGGAGGCTAGGGGGGTTAAATCTGGTTAACCCCGTGGTGTTCTTAATGAACACCTTTCTTAAGATCAATTTACGAAACCTCTCCTCCGAGGGGGCTCCTTCGTGGGTAGCCTCCTGCCAGGGGTGGTTTCGGCCCTTCTTCCAGAAATGGGAGTCAGGAGGGCAAGTGAAAGATCTTCATGCACCCCATGGATATCTCCCGGCCTATGCTTCCCTGGTCCTGAAAGTGATTCGTCGGTGGGGTCTGGGGGCGTGGGAGATCAGGACTCAGTCAAGACGTTTTCTTGACAACAAGGTCCTGTTGACCCTCTTCCAGAAGCCTCTGGCGCTCAAAGATTGCCCAGGAGAAACCTTAGAGGGAGGGTTGCGTTTTCTTAACTCCAAAAGGTTTCCTCGGAAGTTTTGGGATCTGACCTGGCGCTGCCTCCTAGGTAAGTTATATGTGAGGGGGAACTTGAAGTACCGGAACTCCGACGAGCGAGGCTGCCCTCGGGAGGAGTGTGGCGACATGCTGGAAAGCATGGAGCACTTCCTGCTTCAATGCCCCTTCAATATAAGGGTTTGCAAATTGGTGGGGACCTCCACCGGTTGGCTGCGGCTGGCTGGCCTTTCCTATGCCGAGTGGGCCTATGGGGCATTCAAACACCCGGAGGGCAGGGACTGCCAAACACTTTTTGTAGTTAGTGCAGTGGTCAGGTTTCACCTATGGTCAGCACGGTGTTTAGTATCGACGAGAGGCAAAATCCTCCCGGAGGTGGAGGTGGTTAAAAACATCATGGTGGACCTGGTGAGGGTGCGCTCTTGGGAGTACGAGGGGCTGGGCGCAGAAAGGGCTGGTACCCTCTGGAGGGGGTTCACTTTTTCTGTTCCCTGAGGGTTAGATAAGGGATTTAAAGTAGGTTAGTTAGGTTAGGGCCAGATAGGGATAGGTAGGGCAAGGTTTGCACGAGGGGTGGGGTTTATTATTTTCTGATAGGGAGGGACAGGTAGGGACAGGGTAGGGACAGAATGATAGATAGGGATATAGCGGTAGGGCGAGTAGACAGGGATGGGCCTCCTGTGCTCTCTTCCTGGTGGAGGGCTGGCGTGTCACCACATAGGCATTTTTGTTTTGGAAATCAGATGGAAGGGTAAGAGGCTTGAGGATAACCGACCCTAGGCCCATGGGAGGTTCATGGGAGGGAGGGTTGGTTTGTACAGTTTATGGTATTGTGGGTTTTGTCCGTTATTATAGCATTTGTCTGGTATTTTGTTATTGTGTCATTTCTGTTATTTTCATATTATTGTACTGTTTCTATGTCCGTTGTTCCATTTTTTTTATTCCCATTTCCATAATATGTTGATCGTAAAAGGTTTTTTTTTAGGGGGGTAGGTTGTTTGGGGAGGGGGGTTTCTTTTTGCGGGTGGAGGGCTTGGGTTTATAGGTTTCGAGTGCCTGGCCTGGCTCTGGACTATGCGGACATGGGAGGACATGAGGCGGAGAGCCAGGTCGGGGTTCAGGGGCTTGGTGGTGGGAGGTGCCAGCACCAGGACTATGCAGACATGGGAGGACATGGGGCGTGGTGCTGGCCGGGTGTGGTGAGGGAGGAAAAAAATAAAAAATAAAAAAAATAAAATTTTCTAGTAAGTTTTAGTTGGGGTTTTTGTTGTTTTATGTTTGTTTCTATGTTGTTGTATATCGCTCATATTGGTTTTCTTTTTTTTTTTTCAGATGATTAGAGTTTTGACTGAAGGATGGTTGGAGAGAGACTGAAGAAGAATGAAAGGCGGAGTGAAAGGCAGAATGGATGGGGGCTGGTTCGCGCTTGGTTTTTGTTTTGATTTTTGTCCCAGTGTTTTATACTTATGTTCTGATGTTATTTTATGATTTTACTTTGGTTTTATGTATTGTGTCTGATTATGGTTTTATACTGTATTTTTTGGAGTGACAGATTAAGTGTTTGTTTGTAAAATTTTTCTACTTTTCTAATAAAATAGTTCCAATTCCTTCGGGGCAACCGTGGGAGTCAGACACACTTGTTTGAGCTCCTGAGTCCAGAGGCTTAAGAGGGCTTTTGGATACTTGGAGACCAATTATTGGGTGTGGTTTTCGGTCTTTTGTGTGTTACATACCGTAGCTCCGACTCCCTTCCCCGTGCGGAGGGGAGCCTTATCATGGAGCGTGGAGCTCCTGCCCCCCCGGACCTTACAGGCGGGGGGCAGGAGAATGTCTGCCGACACAGCACCAGCAGAGCAGGGCAGGCGGAGGTCGCTGAGGCAGCAAGCCTCAATGAGACTGGCGACCGGGACAACAGCATCGGGAGCAGCATCGGGAGCAGCAGCAGCGACATTGGCGGCTGCAGCATCAGGAACAGCATCGGGAGCAGCGACGTCCGTAGAGCGGGCGACGCCGGCAGGAGTAGCGGTGGCGACAGGGGTGTCAGCAGTCCCGGTGGATCCGTGAAAACGGCGACATCAGCCACGGCGGTAACATCAGCGGCAGTGGCGGGTGAAGTCGGTCCGAAGGGGGCTACGGCCACAGGATATGCGGTTCCCTCTGGAAGGGTCCCTGCAAGCAGGAGAAATGACACAAGCTTACCGTCATCGCTGCCGCAATCACCCGCAGGATGGGGCATCAGGAAGGCTGGAGAGGAAGTCGCCATTTACAGCCGGAGGATCGAGGCGGTCCTGGAGGAATATGACCGAGCCCGGAGGTCCCTGTTCGCAATGAGTGGGGAGCTTCAGAGCGCTTGCGCCCGTAGCAACAGGGCCTCAAGGAAGGACCGCCCGGTTTTCAGTAAGCAGGTAAGGAGCCTGAAAAAACAAATAAAGGCCCTGGAAGCCAGGTGCACGGAGATTCTGGAGGGCGCGGGGCCGTTCAGAGAGAAGCTGCTGAACGATGACCGCTTCTTCCGCAAACAACAGGAGCGGTTGTTGAAGGATGGCCCCGCGTCCTCAGACAGCTCGGGAGAGGACGACTATTGTGAGTCAGACCTGGAGTCGGATGACAGCATGGCGGTACAGTATAGTCGAGTAGCCGTCCCTAGTAGCAGCAGCCCGATACCCACGTACACGCCGGCATCAGCGCCGGCAGTGAAGCCGGAAGTCAGAATGACAAGACAGGAAGTCAGAATGACAGGACAGGAAGTGACGCAATCTCCCACACTCCCAGAGAACCAACCACTGCCCGAGACGGAGGAGGAGGAGGGTGGAGCCTCGGGAGAAGGCGGGAAGCTGATGAGGCAAATCTGCCAATTGGAGTCCCCTTCCAGAATGGACCAATTAGCATTCAGCATGTCAGATTTGGACGGGGAGGAGGAGGGAAAAGGAACCAAAACCAGGAAGAAGGTGAAAAGAGGAAAAAAATAGAGAAATAGAGACATTTAAATTTGTCAGATCGTTGCCTGGGGAGCATCGCGCCGGGACTTCGGCCCAGGTTGCGATGCCTCCAGGAGAGAAAAGGGAGGCGCAGGCACCTCGGGTTACGCCAAGTGGCGGGGTGCCCGGGGTACCAGCAGTCAAAATGGCGCCTGATAGTATCTTTCAGGTGGTGGCGGACAAGGCATTCATGGTTGCGGACAAGGCGCTCATAGCTGCGGACAAGGGCAGAGGAAGGAAATTGGAGGCCCCCCCCTACGGAGGGGAGTGGCGTGGGAAAACCCCCCTCCCTGGTAGGAGGTCTCAAAATGACGATGGCTTCCCCCAGAGTAAGGTGTAGGAAAGGGGGAGTGGCAGGTGGGCGTGGCTCATCCTCCTCCAGTGCCGATGAAGCCGGTGATGCGGAGGTCATTTCCGGCGCTAAGGGGGCGCGTCCCCCTAAAACATCCGCCGCCGGGGTGACTGTGGATGTGGAGGCCGAGGTAAAAGCGGGGAAGCCATCAGCGAATGGTGCGGCCGGCCCCGCTGTGAGAAGAAAGACCGCAGGTGTAAGTGGACGAATGGAAAAGCCAGCTAAGCAGACGGGTAAGGTAAAGGGGAAAGCGGGAGGGACAAAAGAGGTAGTTAGTAATCTTCCTGAAGAAGGTGGTGTAGTATGCAAGGGGGTCCAAGAGCCTGTAGTCGGGGAGGCTGTGGGTGGAGGGGCTATTACCATTGCTGCTAAAAACTCTACTGCTAGCAATATTTCTGTTGTGGTCCCTGTTTCTGGTATTTCTGCTGTTGTCCCTGCTGTTGTTCCTGCTGTTGGTCCCGATGCTGTTCCTGATGCTGTTGTTGATCCTGATGTTGTTGCTCCTGTTGTCCTCTCTGCTGTTGTCCCTTCTGCTGCAGTTGGAGTGACCCGGTCCACGGCAACTATGCCAGGGCGGACTGTTGCCGCCTCTGGTGCTCCGGTTGCCGTGGCTGGGCAAAGTAGTTCTGCGGGGGTCCCTGGGAGTGGCGCTGGCACTCCGGCAGCAGAGGTTGCTGCGGCCTCCAGGCCCCCACGCTCCTATGCCAGTGTCGCTTCTGGGTCCCCCGGGGGTGCATCATGTCTTCCGTCGGGCTCCAGGGACGGCGATTTGCAATGGCAGCTCCTGGAGGCTTTACGGGCGGGCCAGTCCACAATGACCATAGATGGGCAGTCGAGAGACCTTAGGTTCTGGATCGAGTGTTTTGGCCTAGGGAAGTTCCGAGAGGAAGGAGGTGAGACCATATGGACTCTCCCTACACCCGGGCGTAGGGGGCCGACACGGCGGAACGTGGCCCGTCTCGTGTGGGGGGGGAGCCGGCCCTTGTCCCCAGAGGAGGGGGTTCGTGGAACTCCTACTCGGGATGGGTTTCAGGGCGAGCGACATCTTTGCCCTGATTCATCCTGTCGGATCCTCGGAGTTTGACATCAGCTTTGTTACCCCGGAGGGCTTAGAAACCTTCTGGGGAAACTATAGGCTGGTGAAGGACGAGCCCGCCTGACGTGACTTTATGGTGTGGGCGGTGTCACGCCAGGATAACATTAAGAAAGTGACCGTTTTAACTCGTAACGAGTCACTTTCTTATATGGACATCATGACCTGGCTCAACAGGTTTGGGGAGGTCAAGGACTTCCCAAAGAAAAATCTCGACGAGTTCGGGATATGGTCGGGGGCCTGGACCTTCATGGTCAAATTGCGACACGAGGATAACTCGGTGATGCATATCCCATCCTCAACCTTCCTTGGGAAAGACAGGATCCTTGTCTTCTACCAGGGGCAGCCAAAACTCTGTCACAGGTGCGGTGACCCCTCACACTTGAGCGCCTCCTGCCGTGTGCAGAAGTGCGCCATGTGTGGGGAGGTGGGCCATCTCGCGGCGACCTGTGGCAGGGTGCGTTGCCACCTGTGTGGTGTCCTAGGACACCCGATCGGGGCGTGTCCACAGTCTTTTGCCAACACCACCCTTCGGCAAGCGGGGGCAGTTGAGAAGGCTGTCCCTGCTGCGGAGGGGGTGAGTGGGGGAGGAGAGACTAGTATGCCAAGGCAAAGGGAGAAGGCCCAGCCACCATCAAGGGCAAGGAGGCGCGAGAGGAGGAGGGAGCAGAGGGAGGGAGTTATGTGCCTTCCTTCTGCCCCTGGCTCTGCTGGGCCGGATCCTGATGCCGAGGCAGCAGTGGGCACAACCCTGGTTGAGGAGATGAGGAGACTGCAGAGGGAGGAAGAGGCTGACCAGTTGTCTTCTTCTCAGTACGTCAGTGCTGGGGAGGGAGAGACGGTCAAGCGGAGAAAGTCACCGAGTAAAGTGAGGGCAAAAACATCTGCCCCCCCCGACGAAGGAATGTAGACTCGACGGCCCTCTAGTGGTAGGTCCCAACCGGTACCAATTCCTCTGTGAGGACGCATCGGCCTCAGGGGAGGCTTCAGAGGGAGAGGTGGAGCCGTCAGGGGCTGCTGAGTCTCCCTCCGGGAGGGACCCCTGCCCTCTGGGGGGGAGGCTGGCCTGGAGCCTGGAGGAGGAGATGATGCACCCAGGGCCGAAGTTGCTACTGTCTCTGCGACCGCTGTAACTCCTCAGGGAGAAGTTGTGGGGGAGGTCCATCCCTCCTCTGGCCAAACCGCACCGGGGGAGGTGATGGACCAATCCCAATGTAAAAAGAGGACCCGCAAGACGAGGAGAAGTCGCGGGTCCTCTTCAGACTCATCTAGGGGTGGTGGTGATAGGAGGAAAGGGGGTGGGAAGCTGAAGGTCATTGAGCTCAATCGGTCTTAATGGCAGTCCCCTCTCCAGTGACGCTGGCCACCATTAATGTGGCCAGCATTAAGTCTGATACGGCTAGGTTTGCAGCCTTCGATTTTCTTGGCCGGGTTGAAGCTGACATTTTGTTTTTGCAGGAGACCAGGCTCTGTACTCTATCAGAGATAAACAGAGCAAGGACGGAGTGGCGCAGGGGGCCCTCCTACTGGTCTCTTGCGGCTGAGCCGTATAGTGGAGTGGCGGTGTTTTTTACAGCAGAGGTGAAATGCCAGCAACTGATCGAGCTCGAAATGGGAAGGTGCCTAGTCTTAGACGTCTTCATGAAGGGGCAAAGCCTGCGCCTCATTAACATCTACGGTCCCCAGACAAAGTGGGACCGTAAAAGCCTCTTTATGAAGATCAAGCCTTTTCTTTTTACGGGCAAACAAGTCATCTTTGGTGGGGATTTTAATACCATAACTAGACCCCAAGACCGAGGAGGTACCAGAGATAGATTGCCCTATGATGGCGTCGCGTTAAATAGCATAGTGAGTGAAGCTCGCCTGGAGGATATCCACATCAGGCATTCCTCAGGTCACCGTGGGTTCACCTTTCAGAGAGGTAGTGTTAGGTCTAGGATAGATAGGTTTTTTTTTTAAGGAGAATTCCGTCACCACCCCTGTGTCCGTGGTGGAGGTGGAGTTCTCCGATCACTGTCTAATTTTGTTTTCTTTGAATATTTCAGAGACCCTCCGGAGAGGAAGAGGATTGTGGAGGCTGAATTCGTCACTCCTTGAGGAGGCAGCTGTAAGACAAGCCTTTGAGGAGTTTCTTCAGGATCAGGTATTATTACTGGGTCTTGAAGGCACTAGGTCAGAGTGGTGGGAGATATTCAAAAAAAGGGTGGCGGGATTTTTCCGCCGGCTCTCAAGCCTCAGGTCACTGGACATGTACCGCATGTACACTGCACTGAGGAAGAGACTTGGACATCTGGTCTCGACCGGAGGTAGCCAGGAGGATATCTCCGGTGTGAAGGCTTTGCTCAAAAGGTGTCAGTATGATAGGCACGCATCTCTGGTTCTTGAGAGGGACTTCGGGAAATACCGCTCGCCCGACCCCTACAGGAACTGTAAGATGTCAGTGGCTTGTAGGACAGTAACGGGCCTGATTGACAGTACAGGATCCCTGACAAGATCCAGGTCAGGGATCTTGGAGGTCGTCAGGTCTTTCTACTCGACCCTTTTGGCAAAGAAAGAACTGAATCGGGATCGGATTTCAGGTTTCTTGGCTGAAGCCATTCCTGAGTCAGCAGAAGACCCTTCTCTTGGTGTTTTGATAGAACCTATAAGGGAAGAGGAAGTCGTCAGGGCTATTGGGGGCCTTGCCCTCAAGAAGTCACCTGGCCCAGATGGCTTAACATCTGAGTTCTATCGGACCTTTAAAGGAGCTTTGGCTCCCCTCTTGACTGACATGCTTAATGAGTGTCTATCCTCGGGCACTCTGCCGAAGTCAATGAGGAGGTCCGCCCTTATAGTTCTGTCAAAGGGTAAGGATCCGAGCCATATTGGGAATTGGCGGCCCATAGTACTTCTCAATACGGACAGGAAGATTTTGGCGAAGGTACTTTTCAACCGGCTGGTATAGTTTGCGCCCCGGATCCTCTCACCGGCTCAGCACTGCTCTGTTCCCGGTCGTAGCACCTTAAGTGCAGTCCTGAGTGTCAGGGAGGCTGTGGAGCAGAGTAGGGCAGGTCGGTGGAAGGGGTACTTGCTGTCCCTAGATCAGGCTAAGGCCTTTGACAGGGTGAATCATGAGTATTTGTGGTCAACTCTCTTGAGGTACGGCCTGCCCGCGGGGTTCATTCAGTGGTTGCAGACCTTATACGCTGGGGCTGAGTCTTGTGAATGGTTGGGTTGGTCGTCCTTTTGAGGTGGGGTCGGTCGTCCGACAGGGATGTCCCTTGAGCCCGCTACTGTATGTGTTCGCCATTGATCCCCTGATTAGGCGGATTAATGGTGGGCCTGTGGCGGGAGTCAGGATGGACCTGGAGGGCACTGGCTCCCCTTTGAGGACAGTAGCCTACGCGGATGATGTCACTGTTCTTGTCTCGTCACGGGAGGAGCTTGAATGGGTGATGTCTGAAGTGGACAGTTACTCGGAGGCTTCCGGATCAGCTGTAAACAGGAATAAGTGTGGAAGCCTCTGGCTGGGAGGGGGAGAGCCTGGTTTTTCTCTCCCGGACACCCTCCCAGAACCCCAGGGGTCTGTAAAGATCTTAGGCATCCATTTTGGCCAGGGTGATTACCCACTCCAAAATTGGGAAGGTAGGCTTAAAGATGTCGCCCAGAGAGTTGATTGCTGGAAGGGTTGGTCTTTGACCCTGAGAGAAAGGGTTCACCTTGCCAAAGCCTTCCTGTTCCCGTTGGTGATCTATCTAGGTAGCGTCTGTGCCTTGCCAGAGTCTTGTTGGAGTAGGATCTGTTGCCTGTTCTTCCAACTGTTATGGGGGAACAGGCTCAACCTAATCAGGAGGGAGGTTACATACCGCACAAGGAGGCTAGGGGGGTTAAATCTGGTTAACCCCGTGGTGTTCTTAATGAACACCTTTCTTAAGATCAATTTACCAAACCTCTCCTCCGAGGGGGCTCCTTCGTGGGTAGCCTCCTGCCAGGGGTGGTTTCGGCCCTTCTTCCAGAAATGGGAGTCAGGAGGGCAAGTGAAAGATCTTCGTGCACCCCATGGATATCTCCCGGCCTATGCTTCCCTGGTCCTGAAAGTGATTCATCGGTGGGGTCTGGGGGCATGGGAGATCAGGACTCCGTCAAGACCTTTTCCTGACGACAAGGTCCTGTTGACCCGCTTCCAGAAGCCTCTGGCGCTCAAAGATTGCCCAGGAGAAACCTTAGTGGGAGGGTTGCGTTTTCTTAACTCCAAAAGGTTTCCTCGGACGTTTTGGGATCTGACCTGGCGCTGCCTCCTAGGTAAGTTATATGTGAGGGGGAACTTGAAGTACCGGAACTCCGACGAGCGAGGCTGCCCTCGGGAGGAGTGTGGCGACATGCTGGAAAGCATGGAGCACTTCCTGCTTCAGTGCCCCTTCAATATAAGGGTTTGCAAATTGGTGGGGACCTCCACCGGTTGGCTGCGGCTGGCTGGCCTTTCCTATGCCGAGTGGGCCTATGGGGCATTCAAACACCCGGAGGGCAGGGACTGCCAAACACTTTTTGTAGTTAGTGCAGTGATCAGGTTTCACCTATGGTCAGCACGGTGTTTAGTATCGACGAGAGGCAAAATCCTCCCGGAGGTGGAGGTGGTTAAAAACATCATGGTGGACCTGGTGAGGGTGCGCTCTCTGGAGTACGAGGGGCTGGGCGCAGAAAGGGCTGGTACCCTCTGGAGGGGGTTCACTTTTTCTGTTCCCTGAGGGTTAGATAAGGGATTTAAAGTAGGTTAGTTAGGTTAGGGCCAGATAGGGATAGGTAGGGCAAGGTTTGCACGAGGGGTGGGGTTTATTATTTTCTGATAGGGAGGGACAGGTAGGGACAGGGTAGGGACAAAATGATAGATAGGGATATAGCGGTAGGGCGAGTAGACAGGGATGGGCCTCCTGTGCTCTCTTCCTGGTGGAGGGCTGGTGTGTCACCACATAGGCATTTTTGTTTTGGAAATCAGATGGAAGGGTAAGAGGCTTGAGGATAACCGACCCTAGGCCTATGGGAGGTTCATGGGAGGGAAGGTAATTTAACAGGTTATGTAGGATAGTGGGTTTTTGTTACTTGTCTGGTATTTGTTATTTGTTATTGTTGTCGTTCATATGTTGTGTCCATTTTCCCATTTTCCATTTTTCCATATCCCATATTCATTTTCCATTTCCATTTTTCATATCCATTTCCATATCCCATATTTCATTTTCCACATTCCATAATTCCATTTGTTTGTTAGTAGTTAAGGGGTTTTTCAGGGGGTTAGGTTGTTTGGGAGGGGGGTTTCTTTTTGGGGATGGAGGGTTTGGTTTATAAGTTTTCGTGTGCCCGGCCTGGCTCTGGACTACGCGGACATGGGAGGACATGAGGCGGAGAGCCAGGTTGGGTTTCAGGGGCTTGGTGGTGGGTGGTGCCAGCACCAGGACTATGCGGACATGGGATGACATGGGGCGTGGTGCTGGCCGGGTGTGGTGAGGGAAAAAAATAAAAAATAAAAATTTTTTTTTTTTAGTAAGTTTCAGTTGGGGATTTTGTTAGTGTTATAAGTTTCCGTTATATGTTTCCATTGTATATTGCTCATTTAGATTTTCTTTTGTTAGAGTTTTTGACTGACGGATGACTGGAGAAAGACGGGAGAAGAGTGAAAGGTGGCGTGAAAGGCGGAGTGAAAGGCAGAATGGATGGGGCTGGTTCGCGATTGTTGTTTTTTTTTTTGTCCCGGTGTTTTCTTTTATTTTATTTTGTTGATGGTTTTATGCTATGTTTTAGATTTATGTATTGTCTCTGTTTATAGTTTTTATATTGTATTTTCGTATGTGACAGTGTTTGTGAACTTTTTCTACTTTTCTAATAAAATAGTTCCAATTCCTTCGGGGCAACCGTGGGAGTCAGACACACTTGTTTGAGCTCCTGAGTCCAGAGGCTTACGTGGTTCTCTAGACCGAGGAAAAGTTAGTGTGTTCGTGTTGTGTTACAGTTTTTGGGCACAGCTTAGGCTCCAACCCCCCTCCTTCAGTGGCTGGGTGGTCCTTGTCATGGAGCAAGGCGCTCCTGCCCCTCGACCCGTTCCGGAGGGGGGCAGGGAGCTTTCTACCAGTGGAACCAGTAGCAGACGGAGATCGGAGAGACGACGCATCTTGGATGGGGTAACTACCCAGGCATCGGGTGCAATAGCATCGACAGCTACAGCGGAGGTGGCAACGACAGTGGTACCGACAGCAGCGGCAGCAGCGGCAGCAGTAGTATCATTGCCATCATCTACACCTATGCCGGCAATTGTGGCAGGAGAAGTGATGGAGGCGGGAAGTTCAATAGTCACAAGGAGCAGAGCCAGCTCCAGGAGAGTGCTTCCAACAGGCCCTAATGGACGGAAAAGAGCGACAGGCGTGGTGGTGTATAGCAGGCGGGTAGACTCTGTCCTGGAAGAATACGACCGGGCCCGGAGGACCCTGTTCACTATGGGCGCGGATTTACAAAGCGCCCGTGCCCGTAGTGATAGGGCCTCCAGGAAAGACCGCCCGGCACTCAGCCAACAAGTTAAGCGCCTAAAGAAACAGATTAAAAATTTAGAAGACAGATGCTCAGAGATCCTAGAGGGCGCGGGGCCGTTTAAAGAGAAATTTCAGAACGATGATAGATTTTTTCACAAGCAGCAGGAGAGGCTGCTGCGCGAAGACAGTACGGATTTTTCAGACGCAGAAATAGACTCTGAAATGGACTCGGACGACAGCCTTGCCGTCCAGTGCAGCAGGGCTGTGGTCTCTACCGGGACCTCCGGTGTCATCCCGACGTACACGCCGGAACCGGCTCCGGTATCACTTCCGGCGTCGGGGGTGGCACCGGGGACAGCAGTAGCACCGGAAATGGTGCTCCAACCTAAGCATCCATTGCCATCACAGTCGCCCGCCCTTCCCGAAAACCAGCCGTTACCTGAGACGGAAGGGGAGGAGAGTGTCTCAGGGGAGGGTGGGCGGCTAATCCAGCAAATCCAGTTGTTAGAATCACCATCCAGGATGACTCAGATGGCCTTTAGTCTGAGCGACCTGGAGGATGAGGAAGAGAATGTAGTTAAAAGAAGGAAAAAGAAAACTAAGCTAAGAATAGAGACCTTTAAGTATGTTTGCACGGAACCCGTGGACCAGTGTGTGGGGGTCCCGCACCCGCAATGCTGGCCCCGGGTGAGAAAAGGGGGGTGCAGGTGTCTCAGGTCACGCCTAGTGGTGTTGAGTCTGAGATGCCAGTAAAGGTGGCACCCAAAAACTTGCCAGTGATGACGGTTGTTGCAGACAAGGTCGGAAGCATTCCAGGGGCGGACAAGGAACAGGAAGCCACCCTCACGGAGGGGAGTGGCGTGAGGAGACAGCCCTCCTCTATGGGCGGAGCTAACGTAGCGGCCGCCCCTCAAAGAGTAAGGCAAAGGAGGAGGCGGCAAGAGGGGCGTGTCCTGCCCCAACTTAGTACTGATGAAGCCAGTGATGCCGGTGATGCGGAGGGCGTGCCCGGCACTAGGAGATCCCATCCTTCTAATGTAATAGATGCTGGGGCACCTGTGAAGGCGGAGGCAGAGGCAGAGGCAAAATCAACATCTAATGCTGTACAGCGGTCTACTGAAGCGACCAGCCCCGTGGTAAGAAGGAAAGAATCTAGCACTGGAGAGGTGAATGCGGGGGTGAATATGGTGAATGAAGGGGGAGTGGATGGAAGGAGGAGGAGTAAGGGAAGAGGGAAAACTGGAGAAATAGGAGGCAAAGGTGTGAGTGGTCGCTCTGAGGAAGGGGGGTCCGCAAGTTGGCATAAATCAGGCACCTGTAACACCGGTAGTGGCTGTGGATACTATAATTCAGAGAAAAGTTGCAGATGGTTTAGCTATTTCTAATGCACCAGCTGTTGCTGGAAGAAAAACTGTTGCTGCTGTTGCTGCTGCCGCTGCTGCTACTGCTGCTGTGGCGGCGGAGCTGACCGCCCAGGCTCCGTTGCCTGGGGTGGCCCAGTCTGCGACCTCAGTGGTTGAGCCAATGGCTGTCACCTCGGTGGGTCTGGCTGCTGGGGTCGTGGATGGGTCGGCTAATTCTCAGGGGGCCTCTGGGGGTGGCACTGGCACCTTGGCAGCCAGAGCTGGCACTGTTGGAGCTGGATCAGCTGTGGCCTTGGGACCAGTCCGCTCATACGCCAGTGTTGCCTCTGGGGCCCCCTCGGGTGCATCATGTCCGCCATCGGGCTCTAGGGACGGTGAATTGCAACGGCAACTCCTGCAGGCTTTACGGGCGGGGCAGGCTACAATGACCGTAGATGGTCAATCGAGAGACCTCAGGTTTTGGATTGAGCGTTTTGGCCTGGGGAAGTTCCGAGAAGAGGGAGGTGAGACCAGATGGACTCTCCCTACACCCGGGCGTAGGGGGCCGACAAGGAGGAACGTGGCCCGTCTCGTGTGGGGGGGAGCCGGCCCTTGTCCCCAGAGGAGGGGGGTCGTGGAACTTCTGCTCGGGATGGGTTTCAGGGCGAGTGACATCTTTGCCCTGATTCATCCTGTCGGCTCCTCGGAGTTCGACATCAGCTTTGTTACCCCGGAGGGCCTAGAAACCTTCTGGGGAAACTACAGGCTGGTGAAGGACGAGCCCGTCTGGCGTGACTTTATGGTGTGGGCGGTGTCACGCCAGGATAGCATTAAGAAAGTGACCGTTTTAACTCATAACGAGTCTCTTTCTTACATGGACATCATGACCTGGCTGAACAGGTTTGGGAAAGTCAAGGACTTCCCCTAAAAAAATCTCGATGAGTTCGGGATCTGGTCGGGGGCCTGGACCTTCATGGTCAAGTTAAGACACGAGGATAATTCGGTGATGCATATCCCGTCTTCAACCTTCCTCGGAAAAGACAGGATCCTTGTCTTCTACCAGGGGCAACCAAAGCTCTGTCACAGGTGCGGTGACCCCTCGCACTTGAGCGCCTCCTGCCGTTTGCAGAAGTGCGCCATGTGTGCAGAGGTGGGCCATCTCGCGGAGACCTGTGGCAGGGTCCGGTGCCACCTGTGTGGTGTCCTTGGGCACCCGATCGGGGCGTGTCCACGGTCTTTCGCCAACACCACCCTTTGGCGAGCGGGGGCAGTTGAGGAGGCTGTCCCTGCTGCGGAGAGGGTGAGTGGGGGAGGAGAGACTAGTATGCCAAGGCAAAGGGAGAAAGCCCAGCCACCATCAAGGGCAAGGAGACGCGAGAGGAGGAGGGAGCAGAGGGAGGGAGTTATGCGCCTTCCCTCTGCCCCTGACTCTGCTGGGCAGGACCCTGGCGCCGAGGCAGCAGTGGGCACGACCCTGGTTGAGGAGATGAGGAGAATGCAGAGGGAGGAAGAGGCTGGCCAGTCTTCTTCTTCTCAGTACGTCAGTGCTGGGGAGGGAGAGACGGTCAAGCGGAGAAAGTCACCGAGTAAAGTGAGGGCAAAAACATCTGCCCCCCCCCGACAAAGGAACGTAGACTCGATGACCCTCTAGTGGTAGGTCCCAACCGGTACCAATCCCTCTGTGAGGACGCGTCGGCCTCAGGGGAGGCTTCAGAGGGAGAGGTGGAGCCATCGGGGGCTGCTGAGTCTCCCTCCGGGAGGGACCCCTGCCCTCGGGGGGGGAGGCTGGCCTGGAGCCTGAGGGAGGAGATGATGCACCCAGAGCCGATGTTGTCGCTACTGCTACTAATGCTACTGCTCTATCTCCTCAGGGAGAGATTGCGGGGGAAGTCCATGCCTCCTCTGGCCAAACCGCACCGGGGGAGGTGATGGACCAATCCCAATGTAAGAAGAGGACCCGCAAGACGAGGAAAAGTCGCGGGTCCTCTTCAGACTCATCTAGGGGTGGTGGTGGCAGGAGGAAAGGGGGTGGGAAGCTGAAGGTCATTTAGCTCAATTGGTCTTAATGGCAGTCCCCTCTCCATTGACGTTGGCCACCATTAATGTGGCCAGCATTAAGTCTGATACGGCTAGGTTTGCAGCCTTTGATTTTCTTGGCCGGGTTGAAGCTGACATTTTGTTTTTGCAGGAGACCAGGCTCTGTACTCTATCAGAGATAAACAGAGCATGGAGGGAGTGGTGCAGGGGGCCCTCCTACTGGTCTCCTGCGGCTGAGCCGTATAGTGGAGTGGCGGTGCTTTTTACCGCAGAGGTGAAATGCCAGCGACTGATCGAGCTCGAAATGGGAAGGTGCCTAGTCTTAGATGTCTTCATGAAGGGGCAAAGCCTGCGTCTTATTAACATCTACGGTCCCCAGACAAAGTGGGACCGTAAAAGCCTCTTTATGAAGATCAAGACTTTTCTTTTTACGGGCAAGCAAGTCATCTTTGCCTCAGGTCACTGGACATGTACCGCATGTACACTGCACTGAGGAAGAGACTTGAGCATCGGGTCTCGACCGGGGGTAGCCAGGAGGATATCTCCGGTGTGAAGGCTTTGCTTAAAAGGTGTCAGTATGATAGGCACGCATCTTTGGTTCTTGAGAGGGACTTCGGGAAATACCGCTCGCCCGACCCCTACAGGAACTGTAAGATGTCAGTGGCTTGTAAGACAGTAACGGGCCTGATTGACAGTACAGGATCCCTGACAAGATCCAGGTCAGGGATCTTGGAGGTCGTCAGGTCCTTCTACTCGAACCTTTTGGCAAAGAAGAAACTGGATCGGGATCGGATTTCAGGTTTCTTGGCTGAAACCATTCCTGAGTAAGCAGAAGACCTTTCTCTTGGTGTTTTGGTGGAACCTATAAGGGAAGAGGAAGTCGTCAGGGCTATTGAGGGTCTTGCCCTCAAGAAGTCACCTGGCCCAGATGGCTTAACATCTGAGTTCTATCGGACCTTTAAAGGAGCGTTGGCTCCCATCTTGACTGACGTGCTTAATGAGTGTCTATCCTCGGGCACTCTGCCGAAGTCAATGAGGAGGTCCGCCCTTATAGTTCTGTCAAAGGGTAAGGATCCGAGCCGTATTGAGAACTGGCGGCCCATAGCACTTCTCAATACGGACCGGAAGATTCTGGCGAAGGTACTTTTCAACCGGCTGGTACAGTTTGCGCCCCGGCTCCTCTCGCCGGCTCAGCACTGCTCTGTTCCCGGTCGTAGCACCTTAAGTGCGGTCCTGAGTGTCAGGGAGGCTGTGGAGCAGAGTAGGGCAGGTCGGTGGAAGGGGTACTTGCTGTCCCTAGATCAGGCTAAGGCCTTTGACAGGGTGAATCACGAGTATTTGTGGTCAACTCTCTTGAGTTATGGCCTGCCCGCGGGGGTTCATTCAGTGGTGCAGACCTTATACGCTGGGGCTGAGTCTTTCTCACTTGTGAATGGTTGGGTTGGTCGTACTTTTGAGGTGGGGTCGGGCGTCCGACAGGGATGTCCCTTGAGCCCGCTGCTGTATGTGTTCGCCATTGATCCCCTGATTAGGCGGATTAATGGTGGGCCGGTGGCGGGAGTCAGGATGGACCTGGAGGGCACCGGCTCCCCTTTGAGGACAGTAGCCTATGCGGATGATGTCACCGTTCTTGTCTCGTCACGGGAGGAGCTTGAATGGGTGATGTCTGAAGTGGATAGTTACTCGGAGGCTTCCGGATCAGCTGTAAACAGAAATAAGTGTGGAAGCCTCTGGCTGGGAGGGGGAGAGCCTGGTTTTTCTCTCCCGGACACCCTCCCAGAACCCCAGGGGTCTGTAAAGATCTTAGGCATCCAATTTGGCCAGGGTGATTACCCACTTCAAAATTGGGAGGGCAGGCTTAAGGATGTCGCCCAGAGAGTTGATTGCTGGAAGGGTTGGTCTTTGACCCTGAGAGAAAGGGTTCACCTTGCCAAAGCCTTCCTGCTCCCGTTGGTGATCTATCTAGGTAGCGTCTGTGCCTTGCCAGAGTCTTGTTGGAGTAGGATCTGTTGCCTGTTCTTCCAACTGTTATGGGGGAACAGGCTCAACCTAAACAAGAGGGAGATTACATACCGCACAAGGAGGCTAGGGGGGTTAAATCTGGTTAACCCCGTGGTGTTCTTAATGAACACCTTTCTAAAGATCAACCTACCAAACCTCTCCTCCGAGGGGACTCCTTCGTGGGTAGCCTCCTGCCAGGGGTGGTTTCGGCCCTTCTTCCAGAAATGGGAGTCAGGAGGGCAAGTGAAAGATCTTCGTACACCCCATGGATATCTCCCGGCCTATGCTTCCCTGGTCTTGAAAGTGATTCGTCGGTGGGGTCTGGGGGCGTGGGAGATCAGGACTCAGTCAAGACGTTTTCTTGATGACAAAGTCCTGTTGACCCGCTTCCAGAAGCCTCTGGCGCTCAAAGATTGCCCAGGAGAAACCTTAGAGGGAGGGTTGCGTTTTCTTAACTCCAAAAGGTTTCCTCAGAAGTTTTGGGATCTGACCTGGCACTGCCTCCTAGGTAAGTTATATGTGTGGGGGAACTTGAAGTACCGGAACTCCGACGAGCGAGGCTGCCCTCGGGAGGAGTGTGGCGACATGCTGGAAAGCATGGTGCACTTCCTACTTCAGTGCCCCTTCAATATAAGGGTTTGCAAATTGGTGGGGACCTCCACTGGTTGGCTGCGGCTGGCTGGCCTTTCCTATGCCGAGTGGGCCTATGTGGCATTCAAACACCCGGAGGGCAGGGACTGCCAGACACTTTTTATAGTTAGTGCAGTGGTCAGGTTCCACTTGTGGTCATCCCGGTGTCTAGTATCGACGCGAGGCAAAATCCTCCCGGAGGTGGAGGTGGTTAAAAAAATCATGGTGGACCTGGTGAGGATGCGCTCTCGGGAGTATGAGGGGCTGGGCGCAGAAAGGGCTGGTACCCTCTGGAGGGATTTCACCTTTTCTGTTCCCTGAAGGATAGAATAAGGGATTAAAAGTAGGTTAGTTAGGTTAGGGCCAGATAGGGATAGGGAGGGCAAGGTTTTGCACGAGGGGTGGGGTTTGTTATTTTTTAATGGTAGGGAGGGATAGGGTAGGGATAGAATGATAGATAGGGACATAGTGGTAGGGCAAGTAGGCAGGGACGGGCCTCTTGTGCTCTTTTCCTGGTGGAGGGCTGGTGTGTCACCACATAGGCATTTTTGTTTTGGAAATTGGATGGAAGGGTAAGAGGCTTGAGGATAACCGACCCTAGGCCCATGGGAGGTTCATGGGAGGGTTGGTTTGTACAGTTTATGGTATTGTGGGTTTTGTCCGTTATTATAGCATTTGTCTGGTATTTTGTTATTGTGTCATTTCTGTTATTTTCATATTATTGTACTGTTTCTATGTCCGTTGTTCCATTTTTTCATTCCCTTTTCCATAATATGTTGATCGTAAAAGGGTTTTTCTTAGGGGGGTAGGTTGTGCGGGAGGGGGGTTTCTTTTTGGGGGTGGAGGGCTTGGGTTTATAGGTTTCGTGTGCCCGGCCTGGCTCTGGACTATGCGGACATGGGAGGACATGAGGCGGAGAGCCAGGTCGGGGTTCAGGGGCTTGGTGGTGGGTGGTGCCAGCACCAGGACTATGCGGACATGGGAGGACATGGGGCGTGGTGCTGGTCGGGTGTGGTGAGGGGAAAAAAAA
The DNA here is from genome assembly GCA_947044405.1 of Leptodactylus fallax. NCBI lineage: Eukaryota > Metazoa > Chordata > Amphibia > Anura > Leptodactylidae > Leptodactylus > Leptodactylus fallax. Next base: position 1,246,915 of record CAMRHE010000322.1, read on the forward strand.
AAATAAAAAAATTTCTAGTAAGTTTTAGTTGGGGTTTTTGTTGTTTTTATGTTTGTTTCTATGTTGTTGTATATTGCTCATATTGGTTTTCTTTTTTTTTCCAGATGATTAGAGTTTTGACTGAAGGATGATTGGAGAGAGACTGTAGAAGAATGAAAGGCGGAGTGAAAGGCAGAATGGATGGGGGCTGGTTCGCGCTTGGTTTTTGTTTTGATTTTTGTCCCAGTGTTTTATACTTATGTTCTGATGTTATTTTATGATTTTGCTTTGGTTTTATGTATTGTGTCTGATTATGGTTTTATACTGTATTTTTGGAGTGACAGATTAAGTGTTTGTTTGTAAAATTTTTCTACTTTTCTAATAAAAATAGTTCCAATTCCTGTATAACACCTTTTAATATTCTCTCCTAATGTCCCACACACTTTAACCCCATACCACAGCCAATTTTCGTTTTTGCATTTCCATTTTTCCCTCCCCCCTCCATTCCACAAGCCATAACTTTTTCATTTTTCAGTTCACATATAATGGCTTATTGTTTGCGGGACACATTGTACTTTGTAATGGCACCCTTCAATATCCTGTACTGGGAAGCTGGATTTAAATTCCGAATGAGATGGAATTGGAAAAAAAAACACATTTACACCAAAATATGGGTTTAATTTTTACAGCATTCACTATATGGTAAAAATGACCAGTTACCTGTATTCTGCGGGTCAGTTTGGTCACAGCAATACCAAATTTATATAGTATTTGTAATGTTTTGATAACTTTAAAAAAAAATAAAAAACTTAGCAAAATACAAAAAAATGTTTGTGTCGCCATATTGTGACACCTGTAACTTTTTTATATTTATGTGTATGTAGCTGGGTAAGGTGTCTTTTTATGCGGGACAAGATAGGATTTTTAGTGATCCCATTTTGCAGTGTATAATGGAATTCATTCCCTTCTATTACACGATGCCTCTGGCATCGTGTAATAGATCTAATGTAATGAAAAGCCTGGGAGTCTTCAATAGGCTCCCCGCTGTCATAACAAGTGATCACCACCCTCCAATGACGTTCAGGAGGGTGGCGATCGGTGAAAGATGGTGGCGGCTGCGCATTTTTGTGTCGGCACCGATCACAGCTGTTAGCGGTGGGTGCTGGCTGTGTTATACAGCCGGCACCCACCGTGTATGGAGAGAGCTCAGCTCCTGATCTCTCTCCATACAACCCTTCACACCAAATCACGTACATGTACGTCATTTTGTGTGAAGAGGTTAATGTCCCCTGTGAAGAATATCGCCTCGCCCAGCCGCCTGGCACGCCTGCGATCAAACTTCTTTCTTAACCTCCCACTCACACACCGTGAGTAGACCGGGTCATAGGATAAAATGAAATGAGCGATATAAATTTTATATGTTTAATAACCCAAGTGGGTCGGTATGGATTAATAGCATATACAGAAATATACAATATTAATATGATCAAGCATAAACATACAAGCAAAAGGGCAATGATACAATACACAAAAATAAACAGGGGAATTAAAAGATAGAGAAAATACCGGCATAGGCTCGTAGTCCGTTTCTCTAGGCCACAGCAGAGTTTTGGGCCTAGGGCGCAAGCTTAAGCAAGTTGCATAAAACAATCCTTCTACATGCTGTCCAGAACTAGGCCCTCAAAGCATTCCTCAGTAGGGCAGGCCCTCTCATCTTCTCCCAGATCAGAGCTCCTTACTGCCTCTTTGCTGAATGACCCCAGACTCCAGGTCTGCTCACAGCATATGGCTAGTGCTCCACCCACCCCTTGCACCCAGGCAGCCCCCCTTCTCCCACCTTTGCAGAACCCTCGGAGAGAAGGGTGAAGTTAAGGCTTGCTATCCCCCATCCCATCTGGCCAGGGATAATAAAAGTGCCTGGCTATAGCAAGCCATCTCCAATGAACACACATAAAACCAGTGAAGCGTATCGTCCAGCAATGTGGACTCAACTAAAGCACCGCATTCCAAGTGGGGGAAGGACTGACCTAAGCAAGTAAAACACACTTCCAAGAAAGATATAAAACTGAGGGTCGGTTCATCACACCTCCCCCTTTTAGAGCGTGTCGGGAGGAAGGACGATCCTAAGATCGCCTTCCGCGGACACCTTGGCGGCCTCACCCCGCCGGGACCTGCGCTGGTCCCTGACCATATTCCTGGCGTACTGATACCCTCTTCCTCTCCTGTCTGAATGGAGACTCTTCTAAGGTTCAGGCTCGGAATTAAGTAGACCTGGCTACCTCCTGCTTGCTCTGGGTCCCTCCCCCAAGTGCTGGCGTCCCTCAGACCCACACTCACAACCCCAGGCCCTTGTGGTACCGGTGCTGAGACCCCATCCAGGCAGTCTCCGCCCACCTGGCAACCCCCGGCCTGCACTGGGACCTCGTTCTGAGTGCTGGCATCCCGCAGATCCACACTCGCAACCCCAGGCCCTTGTGGTACCGGTGCTGAGACCCCATCCCGGCAGTCTCCGCCCACCTGGCTACTCCCGGCCTGCACTGGGACCTCGTGCTGAGTGCTGGCATCCCGCAGATCCACACTCGCAACCCCAGGCCCTTGTGGTACCGGTGCTGAGACCCCATCCCGGCAGTCTCCACCCACCTGGCCACCCCCGGCCTGCACTGGGACCTCGTGCTGAGTGCTGGCATCCTGCAGATCCACACTCGCAACACCGGGCCCTTGTGATACCAGTTTAGAGACCCCTTCCCGGCAGTCTCTCAGGGTCTCTCCCACACTAGCCGCTAGTTGGTAGAGTTCTAGGGGATTCTGCACCTCCCCTTTTGCTTCCAAACCTAGGGGCACCTCTGGTTCTGGCACAGGTATGTTTGGACCCTGTCCTCCCTCCCAGACGCCTTGCCCCTTTGGGCCTACACCCTGTTCCTCCTGTACTTGGGTGGGTGATGGTGATACCTTGGACAAATGACTGAGATTATGCTTCCCCAAACCATCCCTCCACAATACATTGACAGGTAATACATTTGACACACACCCCTTCTTGGGTCCCACCTCCAGCACCCCATGCCGTCTGCACTTGGGCCATGGGCACGACTGGCACACCTTGGATGGCTGTTTCTCCTTCCCAGGACTCTTTCACAAGAGTTAGGGGCCCCCGTACACGTCTCCCGTACAAGAGCTCAAAGGGGAAGAACCCCGTTGAGGCTTGCGGCACCTCCCGGTAAGCGAACAGCAGGTGCGGGAGATAAGGCTCCCAGTCGCGCCCGTGGGACTCGACTAACATCCTGGGCATCTGCTCCAGGGTGCCATTGAACCGTTCACACAGGCCATTGGTCTGTGGGTGATACGGGCTGGACACCAGATGTTGCACCTCTGTTACCTTACACAGGCCTTGCATCAAGGCAGACGTAAACTGGGTACCTTGGTCTGTGAGCATCTCTCTGGGAAATCCAACACGGGCGAAGATGCCTACCAGAGCCTTGGCCACTACATCAGCCCGGGTGGAAGACAGAGCGACAGCTTCCGGGTACCTAGTAGCATAGTCTACTACCGTTAATATGAAAAGTTTCCCGGTGCAACTGGGAATGGACAGGGGTCCAATGAGATCCACAGCCACCCGCTGGAAAGGTTCGGTTATGATGGGCATAGGGATCATTGGGGCTTTTGAGCCTTGCCCCGCCTTGCCCATCCTCTGACAAGTGTCACATGAACGGCAGTATTTAGCTACATCTGTCCCCATTTTAGGCCAGTAGAATAAGTGGCTGAGGCGAGCCTTGGTCTTAGCGATCCCCAGGTGGCCTGCCAGTGGAATATCATGAGCAATCCGCAACAACTCCACCCGGTAGGGTTGGGGTACCACCAAATGTTTCTCCCTGAGCCGACTTTCTTTTCCCTTTGTGGGGATCGTTTCCCGGTACAACCTCCCTTGCTCCCAGTACACGCGGTCCTTGTCCGACTCCAAGGGAGGTTGATCAGCACGCTCCTTCAATGCGCCCAGACTGTGGTCAGCTTGGACAGCGTCCCTGAACTCCTGACTGGAACCAGACAGAAGAGATGTGCATGTCATATACCCGCCGGGCTCCTCCGGCTCCAGTGTGGGGAGGTTAGTCATGGCGGTCTCAGTGCCATCTCCGGGTGACAGAGGGAACGGCTCAGGGGTCGGAGCGCCTTCCACCCCTCTAGCACTCTGGCTGCGGGTTACCACCGCAACACCAGCAGTCCGTCCCTCATCCGGATCGGCCCCGAGATCCCCGTGACCCACCTGACCACCTGGCACATTGTCCTCAGTTGGGGTTGCCCCCAGCATCTCAGAAGAGCTACCCTGTAAACCTGCAAGGCAAGAATTAGCAATTACATTGACATTGCATTCATTCATTGATTCACAGTGAACTGCATGGGTGAATGGCTGAGCCAGGGTCACACTGAGGGGGCTCTCATCACCCGCAGATGTGGGCGGGGCTACAGCCAGGTCAGCATTCCACAATGTCTCATTCACATGCTCACTGATTACTTTAGCTGGACGCACAGCAAGGGGAGACAAAAGGCTAACCCCTCCCTCTGCCTGTGTGACAGGCTTCAACACCTCATTAAAATCATCCTTCAGTACAGACATTTTGTCACAGCGAGGTGGGGCTGCTCCCACCCCGTATTGGGACACCAAGGGCCCCAAATCTCTTCCCAATAGTACATTGGCAGGCAGATCAGACACTAGCCCCACATCACGCATCCCTTTTCCCGCACCCCAGTCCAAATGGACGCAAGCCATGGGCACAGTTACGCGTTCTTGTCCAATACCCTTCAGGGTCAGAGTTTTTCCAGGGATAATACTGTCTGCAGGGACCAAGTCAGGTTGCACCAGAGTAATCTGCGCCCCAGTGTCCCGAAATCCCATGATCACTTTACCCCCCACAATGACCTGTTGACTGTTGGCATTGGATTGCAACCCCTCCCTCCCCACCAAGTATACAGATGGGCCAGCTGCCGTGGCTGGGGAAACAGGGGGGTTCTTAGAGCGTTTGGGGCACTCCGCCTTGAAATGTCCTGGCTGGTTACAGGCATGACACCGCCGGGCCTCTCCTTGGGATTTGGAGGGGATACCCGGGGCGCCCAGAGTTCTTGGGACAGGGGAAGTAGAGGGGGCACCCGGGACAGAGTTTGTCTTACCCCACTTGGAGACCGCAGGCTGTGGTGAACTCCAACTTTGCCCCTCCTTCCCGCTTGGGGGTCTCTGCAGTGTGGCTCCTCTCTTGATCCCTTGCTCCCTGGTGGACACATAGTCATCAGCAATCTCTGCAGCCTTGTCTGCTGTTTTGGGTTTCCAGTCACACACGAACTGGCGGACCTCCAGAGGGCACACCTGGAGAAATTGTTCCTTTATCATAAGATCCCCAATTCCCTCAAACGTGGTGACAGTAAGTCCTTTGATCCACTGCCAGAATGTAACCTGTAAGTGGTGCAGAACATCCGCATAGCTCTCTGTGGGACCCCGCTGGATATTCCGGAACTTTTTGCGGTACACCTCCGGCGTGAGCCGGTATCTCCGGATCAGCGCCGCTTTGATGGTCTCATAGTCTGCGTCCACTGGTAAGCTCGTGGAAACATCCAGGCCTTTTCCCTTCAGTCGGGGAGACAGGTAACGGGCCCATTCTGCCTGGGGAATATGATGCTGCTTACACACCCTCTCAAATCCCCGCAAGAACGAGTCCAAGTCCCCGTTATCTTCCAAGATTGGAAAGTCCTCGGATCGGATCTTTAGTGCTCGGGCTCCTGGAGTTGGTGCAGGGGAAGGTTGCGCCTGCTGGCAAAGTTCCAGCTTTTTTAGCTCAAGCTGATGCTCCAACTCCGCCCGACGCTCTGCAGCAGCGGCCTCTCTTTCCGCCCGGCGCTCTGCAGCAGCAGCAGCGGCCTCTCTCTCCGCCCGGCGCTCTGCAGCAGCAGCAGCGGCCTCTCTCTCCACCCGGCGCTCTGCAGCAGCAGCAGCGGCCTCTCTCTCCACCCGGCGCTCTGCAGCTTCTCGGTACTGGAGAATCACCTGCAGACGGGTGCTATAGTCACTGGCGTCTATCTGCTGTAAGGCCATTTGCAAGTATAAGTCCGTTACCCCCACAGAACTGGGGTTACTGGTCCCTCCAGGCACAGTTACCTCTGGGGTCCGGGCACCTGCGGAACCATCTGGCATGGTGATGTTTTCTGGTGCCAGCCTCTCAGGACTTTGCTCCGCCTCCTGCATGGCTATGGTAGCTTCCATATCTGCCATCTCCTGGAGTTCAGCAGCAACCAAGTCCTGCAGACGTTTGGTTATGCTTCTGGTCCCACCAGCCATCCACTGGAAGCCGTTGCCAAATAAAAGATAGGACAGAAAAAAGAAGAAGGGAGGGAACAGTACTGTACCAAACTTTCACCGTATTTTAAGCTTGATCTCATACCGCGCTCGTTCCATAGGATTGCCGCAATCCCCAGTGTCTGCGTGATACCACACCCACACACTGTTACCCTAATATCATCACATCCCCCCAACAGGATATTGACCCCCATCACTGCCCCCATACTAATGGGGGCCACATCGCTGATCTCCCCCCCTCCCCCATACATGGGCCACTGTATGAGGGATCAGCAAAGAGACCACTGTATAGTGGACCAACAATGGGGCCACTGTATGGGGAAGCCCAGGGAAGAGGCTACCGTATGGTTCACACAGTAGTATTAGCTCATTAGTTACCTTCTGCTCTTTGGTCCCACTTTATCTATATGCTTTGGGTACACTGCTGTGATGACCAGTGTGCCCAGAGTAGGAACAAGCGGGAGGGACTAGAGAGCAGACAGGTAAGTACTGACACTTACCTCTTATGCCACGCAGCTTGTAGGTCGCAGGCCTAATGTGGCCCATAGCCCACAAGTTGGAGAGTGGTAAATAGGAAACCTGCTTCGCTGTGGCTTCCTGGTCTATTAATAGCAGAACAGGACCTGGGCTCCACGTCCCCCCAGTTCTTCAATCCAGTTGTATTTTTAAAACCAGATCTGCAAAATCATGGCTGTTGCAGCAATCTCTGGCCAAAGTAGTGCAGCAGTATTTTTGCAACACAAAGGCATTTGTTTTGTTTTTTAGTCAGATAGCAATGACTAAAATGGCAAAACCCCTGGACCCCTTTTAAGCTGGGTTTATATAACATTCTTTTATCCTTAGAACAGTGGTTCTTAACCTGGGGTACACCACGCAGTCCCTAGGCATGCACGCAATGACTAAGAACCAGTGTCCTCCAGCCCATGTGATGGCACTGAGAGAATAATTTTACTACATAAGGGACCATTAATGGGGCCATTTTAATACATGTGACTACAATGCAGAGGCAATTATACTGAGTGTGGTGGCACTGAGGGACCATTTTACTGACTATAGGGGTCATTATACTATATGTGGAGGCACTGAAGGGGCCATTATACTGAGTGTGGGACCATTATATTACATGCAAAGGCACTGAAGTGGTCATTATACTACATGTGGGGGCACTGAGGGAGTGATTATACCAAGTTTGAAAGTCATATACTACATGTGTGGGCACTGAGGGGACTATTATTTTGACATCAGTGTAATTGTAAGACTTCTTACATAGGTTACTTATAGTTATGAATTCATGTCCCACAACCTATATGCAGAGCTATAGCCAGACTTTCCTTCACCTGGGGCAAAGGCTCAGTTCACTAGCCTTACTTGGTATCTAAATACATAAAAGTGGTTTGTTGGCAGCCACATCCCCCGTCCCTTCGACAACCAGCACTCAGGCCAGATGCCGTGGTTGCCTCCCACCATCCACCCGCTACATAGGAACTGCCTGTAGGAACAGATTTTCTGGCACCTTAGACTCTGCCGTCAAATAAGCCATAGATCATATACTGTATGGCTTAAAAGTGTTCTTACAAAAAGTAAAATATTGTGGTGCACTTCACAAAATCTAGCACCCTCTGCAACCTTGTCCCTGAGGTGTGTCTTTCTCTAACTCCCACAAGACTGTGATCCACTAATAAACATATAGTTATGTGTTGTTATTATGCATACAGTATTCCTTTCAGCAAGAGACGTTTCGCCAGAGCTGCCTAAACCACAAGCTTACTGGGTCTACATATAAATCTGCCCCTGTGTGTAGTATACACTCTTGTCCAGCAGGTTGCAATGTAATGTCGGTTAATGGTAAAGGAATATATTTTGAGTGTATGTATCTTTTTAAGAGGGTGGGCAGTTTATTTTTATGTTCAAAAGTGAATGTTCACTTTCTTTCCCAGATGACACCTTTATTTGAAAAATTGTCCATTTTCACAAATATTACAGAGTAGGTTTTTGCTTAGTCTTTCATATTTTCTACACCAATAAACAGCTTACTGCCGAAGCTGCATCCACATCATAATTTATAGCTTTGCTGTGTATTACAGTCAGCTCTTATCTCAAGTTAGACTTAAATTGGCAGTTCTCAGCACTTGACATTTGCTGCTGCCAACAGTTACACATTCCAGATAATGTTCTGCTGAATATATAGCTTACAAAGACAAAAAGTTCTGCAACTATTAAAAAAAATCTAATCATAATTTATGTAATCTCAACTGTGTGACAAGTCATTTTGCATAAAAATGAAATCTTGAACTTCTAGTTGTACTATATGGAAAGAAATCATTTCCATAGGCAACCTTTTTAATGTGACCACTGCTCCTGCTGATTTTTCCTCAGCAATATTAAAATAAGACCTTTTGAATTCTCTACCATTAGGGTACAACCACAGTGTGGCTGAGATGTAGCCCGGGGTGGCTGAAACATGGCAGCTCAGCCTCCTGTAATTAATTTATTCCTCACAAATGGATTGTTTATTTTGTGTTTATAGGTAATGGCCATGTGGTTTTGCTGGTTATTATGCTGCAATTAACTAAAAACACTCAATAAATAGCACTGAATTAATGAATTACAGTAGCAGCAGGCAAGGATGCTCCGTCTTCGGTCGCAGAGTGGCCTTGTTGTTTTCTGTTTGCATATCATATGCTGTATATGTTATGGTATATTAACACATGGCTTTTGCTGCAGTCACTGGCCACAGCAGCCCAGAAGTACATATTGACATTACTACTTGAAGCTTCATTCACATAATGTGTTTTTTAAAGGGCACGTGTTTTGCTTTTTAGTCAGTTAGCAATGACTACAATGGCAAGATCGCTGGACCCCATTTAAATTAGGTTTATATGATACTCTTTTTATGCTGTGCTTACAAACCGCGTTTTTGCTGAAAAATTTGCAGTAATTTGTATGTTAACAGCCATTAAATCAGAGGTTTTCAGTGTAATGATCGTTAGCATACAGATGAATGCATAGTAACATGTACTACAAATAACTGTAATTAAAAGCCACACACAGTTCTTCAACAAAAAAAAGTGCTATGTGAACCCAGCCTTACTGAAGAACTCCATGGTGTTATATAAGATACTGAAAATTCAGACTTTTTATACACAGAAGACATGGACCTTCAAAGGATCTTAGAATCCTTAAAAAAAAAAACACAATGCAATATAAGTCAAAAAATAATCTGTTAACTTGTGGGCGTGACGGAGGGATCAGTAATTCTTGCTGTTATCTGTTTGCTATCAGGTGGGGAATTGTGACCCTCACAGTTCATACATAGTGTGACATGAAACTGGCATGAATAATAAGTCCAAATTGCAGAGTTTGAAATTTGGAAAGTTTTAAATATTTCAAACTCTGCAATTTGGACTTAATATTCCTGCCAGTTTCATGTCACACTATGTATGAACTGTGAGGGTCACAAATCACCACCTGATAGCAAACAGATAACAGCAAGAATTACTGATCCCTCCGTCACGCCCCCACAAGTTTCCAGATTTTTTATTTTTTGACCTGTTGTAAATAACTTTTCTACTTATTTTGCATTTTGTTTTTTTAAGGATTCTAAGATCCTTCTGTGTATAAAGTCTGTCAATTTTCAGTTTCTTGTATAACACCATTTCTGAAGAAGAGAGCTAGTACTCTCGAAAGCTCACCATGAAATATACTCAGCCTCTAAAAGGTATCGCCTGATTTCTTCACTCTTCCATAACAGGGGGAAATATAACACACGGGAAGCTGGAAAATACATATATACAGCTACAGTGGCACATATAATGAAAGCAAACAAAAACATAGGAGAAGTGGGATGCTGCATATGCACACAGCCTTAGTAAAAATCCTTTAATGGGGTTGAACAGAAGAACTTTTTTACAAGAATTATCAGTATGGCATGACAAAATTAAAAGTAAATTGAATGCTACTCGCCTTGACTGATTACCTGCCAGTCTGTTCCAACGCTGCTCAGGTCCCTGCTGCTCTCTGCTTCCAAGTCCTGCTTAACCCACAATTGATGCCTAAAAATTGTGGGTTAAACAGGACTCAACCACTGATTGGCGGAGGGGCATTTCCTGTATGTCGAGTAGGGGATCACTGGAGGTGAGTAACAGTGTTTTTATTTTGTGATGCAATCTTGATAATTATTGCAAAAAAATATATATTTTCAATGACAGCCCCTTTAAAGTGTAACTAAACTTTTGGACAACTTTTTATTTTCTGGCATTATTTGTGTCAATAGATTTTGTAATATTTATTTACAAATTTTACTCCTTTCTCTTAAATCTTGCAGTTTCACTCTTTCCTTTGTTACTCTATTAAGAGCTATATCCTTCTTCTCACTGTGTAAGGTGCATGTATGCAGCTGCATATAAATATCCCAATCCCAACTGTTTTCAACTAGTGATATCTTTGGAAATTGTACAGATTGAACTACCTCCTGAGATTCTCCTCTTTCATACAACACCAAAACCATTATACATTTCTTAATGCCTGAGACATAAATGTGAAATGAAGAGAAAATGAGGGTGGGGGTGGGTCACTTAAAACAGTTATATCTCGAGCATTATAAAATGTAGAAACTTACTTTTTGTGTCATATAAAAGAGGATAATGCAGGATGCAGTTCCATCTGTATAATTTCCAGAGATATCACTGTTTGAAAACACAGTCGCGATTGGTATAGATAGATAGATCGATCGATAGATAGATCCACATAAAGACAGCACCAGTATGGAGAAGGGTGCCAGCCCCAGGAAGAGGCTATATCCCCACGTAGTATCCAAAAGAATCAGGCAGCACTCCACAAGTCAAATGAAAAAGTGAGGTAGTTTATTGCCTCATACTCGGCAATGTTTCAGCTCACACTGAGCCTTTAACCCCTTAATGATGCAGCTCAAAAGGACATGGCCTCATTTTTCAAAACTGACATGTGCCACTTTATAGGGCAATAACTTTGAGATACTTTAACTTACACAAGTGATTTAGATATTTTTATTTTTTTGTGAAACATTGTACTTCATGTTAGTGGTAAACATTGATCAATATTTTGGTATTGAAATTTCATGGAAAAAAAAAATCGCAATTTTCAAAATGTGAAATGCTCTGTTTATCATACCACCCAAATCCATTAATAAGTATTATGTACCATAGCTCTGCTTTATATTGGCATCATCTTTTAATCATCCTTTAATTTATTTTGAATGTTAGAAGGCTTACAAGTGTAACAGCGATTTTCCAGACTTACAAGAAAATTTCACAAACTAATTTCTTAGGGACCACTTCAGTACTGAAGGGGATTATAAAGGCCTATATATTATTGCTATATAAATTCCCCTCAAGGAATTTCTCAAGGGGTATTTTATTTTGAGCCCAAGAGTGCTTCTAAAAATTCCAAAAAGTACTAATTGAAATTTGAAATTTTTATAGAAATATTCCATTTCAGTGCCCAATATGTTGCACCCACTTTGTGTTATCAGAGATATGCACTCCTAAAACTATTAAGTGGGCTAGGCTGGGTACAAAAAAAAGTTTTATATATGGTCGTAAACTGCTGCTTGGTCACACAGGATACAGGAGGGGAATGAGCACTGCGCTTTTTAGCTTTTGGAGTATAGATTTAAAGGGACTTTCTGAACGCCATGTTGTTTTTGCAGAGCTCTGGAGGTGCCAGTAAACTGGAATTCCCCAAGAAGTGACTCCTTTTTGTAGGGGCTTTTTTAATGTCTATGCAAATGTGACATGGTGTCCAAAAACCAACAATCTAATGTAAGCCACTGTTGTACCTAGGATAACGTACTTAACAATGTCATATGTGGATATAAAGTACTGTTTGGGCATAGCCAGGCATGGAAAGGAAGGAGCGCTATTTTAGTTTTTGGGGCAAAGTTTGGTTTTTGGGAATCATGCCACTTTTGCAGAGCCACTGAATTGCCAGTAAAGTGGAATCCACAGACATGTGACCGCACTTTGGAAACTACACCCCTCCAGGAATGTATCAATTGGTGTCGTGAGCATTTTTAACCCTTGAGCGTTGCATTAATTTAATTTCCAGAAATGAATGTGCAGCTGATAATGAAAAGTGAAAATTGCAATTTTTCAAGGTATACACCATTTCAGTGCCTGATATGTTGCGCCCAGCTCGTGTCAGAAGAGATACACACTCCAAAAACAGTTAAGTGGGTATCCTGGGCACAACAGCTTTTAGATCGTTCATCTCTGATACAAACTAAGCATTTACTGGCATTTCAGGAGCTCTGCAAAAGTGTCATGATGTCCAAAAACCAATCTGTCTAAATCTGTGCTCCAAAAACCAAACTAGCGCTCTTTCCCTTCTGAGCCTGGTTGTGTGCCCAAACAGCAGTTTATACCCACATATGACAATAAGTACGTTATCCTGGGTAAAAGAGATGAGCAAATTTCTCAAAAGTTCGATTCTGCAGTTCGATTCAAAGTTCCAAAAAAATTAACTTTGATCCGAATTAATTTGCGGCGATATCGCAAAAAAACACCTATTTCCTAGCTTCAGAATGCCTGTATAGTGGTGTAGAACACTGTGCCTTGCAGTAACACACATAGGGAGCCTACTGTGGTAGTCAAACAATACTGTGAGTCAGCATGACACGCACATGACAGGCGTCGCTCTTAGAACCACTGCACTCTTCACTTACTTGGACAGTTACGGGGCCAAAACTGACCAACTAACTCAAGTGTGAACTCAGCCTTACAGGTCCATGTTAGTGCCAGGTAGAAAGAACCGTGCAGAGGCCCAACATCCTACTGTAGAGTGAAAGAGCGCACTCCTTTTACACCGTCGTCTGTCGATTCCACATATACAGTGGGGGAAAAAAGTATTTAGTCAGCCACCAATTGTGCAAGTTCTCCCACTTAAAAAGATGAGAGAGGCCTGTAATTGACATCAGAGGTAAACCTCAACTATGAGAGACAAAATGAGAAAACAAATCCAGAAAATGACATTGTCTGATTTTTAAAGAATTTATTTGCAAATTATGGTGGAAAATAAGTATTTGGTCAATAACAAAAGTTCATCTCAATACTTTGTTATATATCCTTTGTTGGTAATGACAAAGGTCAAACGTTTTTTGTAAGTCTTCACAAGGTTGGCACACACTGTTGCTGGTATGTTGGCCCATTCCTCCATGCAGATCTCCTCTAGAGCAGTGATGTTTTGGGGCTGTCGCTGGGCAACATGGACTTTCAACTTCCTCCAAAGGTTTTCTATGGGGTTGAGATCTGGAGACTGGCTAGGCCACTCCAGGACCTTGAAATGCTTCTTAAGAAGCTACTCCTTGTTGCCCTGGCGGTGTGCTTGGTATCATTGTCATGCTGAAAGACCAAGCCACGTTTCATCTTCAATGCCCTTGCTGATGGAAGGAGGTTTGCACTCAAAATCTCACAATACATGGCCCCATTCATTCTTTCATGTACACGGATCAGTCGTCCTTATCCCTTTGCAGAGAAACAGCCCCAAAGCATGATGTTGCCACCCCCATGCTTCACAGTATGTATGGTGTTCTTTGGATGCAACTCAGCATTCACTCTCCTCCAAACATGACGAGTTGTGTTTCTACCAAACAGTTCTACTTTGGTTTCATCTGACCATATGACATTCTCCCAGTACTCTTCTGGAACATCCAAATGCTCTCTAGCAAACTTCAGACGGGCCCAGATATGTATTGGCTTAAGCAGGGGGACACGTACGGCACTGCAGGATCTGAGTCGCTGGCGGCATAGTGTGTTACTGATGGTAGCCATTGTTACATTAGTCCCAGCTTTCTGCAGGTCATTCACTAGGTCCCCCGTGTGGTTCTGGGATTTTTGCTCACCGTTCTTGTGATCATTTTGACCCCACAGGGTGAGATCTCCCTGATCGAGGGAGATTATCAGTGGTCTTGTATGTCTTTCATTTTCTAATTATTACTCCCACAGTTGATTTCTTCATACCAAGCTGCTTGCCTATTGCAGATTCAGTCTTCCCTGCCTGGTGCAGGTCTACAATTGTGTTTCTGGTGTCCTTCCACAGCTCTTTGGTTTTCACCATAGTGGAGTTTGGAGTGTGACTGTTTGAGGTTGTAGACACGTGTCTTTTATACTGATGTAGCCCTATTTGGGGGGGGTATGAGTATTATCCCTCCCGCAACAGACTCTGGCGCTGACCTGTGTGTATAATGGGACCTGAAGCCTTCGCTGAAGGGAAGAGTGGGAACATATATGATATATATATAATATATAATATATCAGTGCCTCCACCCAGGATAGAGCCTCTGTATTACAGGGAGGATCTCTTCCTGGGACTTACCCATAAAGTACAGTTAGTAGCCTTAACAAGGATCACTGTACTAATCTCACAGTCTGAAGAATACATACAGATACCACATAAGGTTATAACAGTAGCTTTATAAGAATCAACAGGGTAATAATACATACATAAAATATACTCAGAACACAGCAATACTACAACAACCAGCAAGTCCTCAACTGTCTTAGGTTATATACCCGGGTATATATATAGATATATAGCAAGAGTCCAGTGCACAATACCTCCAGGCAACAGAAGAGATGCAGGGGCCCCTGTGGATGACTGTGGATCCTCGGATTCTTCCAGGAGATGACAGACAGCCGATCAGGAGATGATGATGATGGTGAGATTCTTCACAGGCAGCAAACAGGGCGACGGTGACGGCAGTAGATGCAGGCATGACTACCCTAACAATGAGTCCTTAACCTGCCAGCTAAACTACTAGTGCCACCGGGCCTCTAACTAGCTAGTTGGCCTTCGGAAGCCTAACCTATCACTGCCCTGAACTATATATATATATATATGGATCCCTAACTACGGTTACTAGCTAGGTCCTGTGAGTATATAGGGGGTAACACATACCTAACTATATACTGTGAAGTAAAGAGGAACAAGTGGCTCTTAGACTCCCCCAGACATAACATGTCTGTCTCAGCAGCTCTGCTCACATCTCTCCCCCCAGCAGCTCTGCCTCACATGTGTCTGACTCACTGTATTTACAAAACAAAACTTGCACTAAATGCCTGGGGTCTCTGAAGCCAAACTGCAGGGGCAAAGAAGCCAGATACATTATATACTAGTAGAAATGGCAGTTCCCTACACTCTCCCTCTGGTGAAATCTTTACGTCACGTCAAAGACATACAAAGTCATAGTATACAGTCAACATTACCAATGACAATATCAATATGGTTGCTTTTGCATTTACAGAGTCACAACAGGTTAATAGGTATACATGCCAGCAGGAGCGAAAATTGGTAACATATTGACCAAAGTGGACACTGCACCCACCCAAGCATGGTATAAATGAGGCTGAGTAGTAAATCTGGGGTCCCCCAAACTATCATATGTCAGCATAGGTGGAGGGTGTCTAATTCTCTCTCCTCTCCGTACCTCTCTCTGAGGTAAACTAGCATGTCCAGGCCCTAAACTAGGGTTGTCTGTCATGGGAGGGGATGGTGCTGGTGGCGTAGGAGAGCTAGATCCCTGCTCATCTGTAGACACAGATCTAGGTACGAATTCTGGAGTTTGAGGGTTCATAGGTCTCCCTGAAGGAGAAGATACTGGTGATCTAGGAACTTCAGGAGCCACAGTCCAATCACTCTCAGGAGTTTCAGGAAGGTCAGGTGGAATATCGGCTAAGGACTGTGGAGAATCGCAGGCCGAGCCATCATTGGAGATATCCATACCATCAATCTGAGGTACAGGCAACAAATGATTTCTATGCCAAGTCCTGATCCTCCCGTCCCGTCCTTTTATCTTGTAGACTGGTATTCCAGGCAACCGATCTACCACTGTAAAGAGTTCACTCCGCCATCGATCAGCCAGCTTATGTTTTGCAGATGCTCCCAAATTCCGTAGCAGAACATGGTCCCCAGGGTTCAATTCTCGGTATCTTACTCGAAGATCAAATCTCCTTTTATTTCCTTCATTCACTTTGGCCGCATTTTCCTCAGCCAGCTGATAAGCACTCTTAAGCGTTTCTTTCAAACGTGCCACGTATCGGTAATGATCTCGATGACTGATACCATCGGTAGAGACTCCCAACAAGATGTCAATAGGTAGCCTAGGCTCTCTTCCAAACATCAGAAAGTATGGTGAATATCCTGTGCTCTCGTGCCTTGTACTATTATAGGCATGCACCATAGCCTCCACTTTTCTACTCCAGGATCGCTTATCCTCAATTCGTAAGGTACCAAGCATATCAAGTAAAGTCCTGTTAAATCTTTCAGGAAGGGCATCTCCCTCTGGATGGTAAGGCGTCGTCCGACTTTTGCGGATGTTCAACAACTGAAGTAACTCTTTGATCAGGTTACTCTCAAAATCCCGGCCTTGATCAGAATGCAACCGGTGTGGTAAGCCATAATGGATAAAATACTTTTCCCAAAGCACTCTTGCAACAGTGACTGCTTTTTGATCCTTAGTCGGAAAGGCTTGAGCATATCGTGTGAAGTGATCAGTCACCACCAATACATTTCCAAATCCTCTGGAGTCGTTGTCAATACAAAGGAAGTCTATGCAGACAAGATCCATGGGGCCCGAACTCTTCAAGTGTCCCATGAAGGCCGCTCGAACCGGGACAGTCTTCCTCTGCAAACATCTGCGACAGCACCTACACAGACGAGTCACGGTATCTCTCATTTTGGGCCAGTAGAATCGGTCTTGTATTAGGCCATAAGTCTTCTCAGGTCCCAAATGACCATGATAATCATG
Organism: Leptodactylus fallax; assembly: GCA_947044405.1. Lineage (NCBI taxonomy): Eukaryota > Metazoa > Chordata > Amphibia > Anura > Leptodactylidae > Leptodactylus > Leptodactylus fallax. Next base: position 1,264,008 of record CAMRHE010000322.1, read on the forward strand.
CAGACTTCGGAAAATCATCTTCTGAAAGCAGCTTGGAATAACTAGTTGGCGCCTTCCAGGGTGATCATGATACAGCACCACACGATAAAGTAGGCCATTGTCTATTTCAAACTTCTCCCAATCCCGTAGAAGTTGACTGCATTCAGAGGGTAGGGATGTCTTTAACATTTCTCTGTCTTGAGAACTCACTGCTTGATAAAGAGGTCCAATTAAAGGATCAGTCTTTTGACTCCAGATCATTCGCTTTGAAGATATAGAACAACTCTCAAAGGATCCTAAAGCGGCAGGGTAGGCAAACATGTCTGGTACAGCTTCGGGACCTCCCCCAATAGAGTCAATAAGCCGAGTTTCAGAAAAGGCTACTCGGTCTTCAACTACAGCAGCCATGGCACACAAAGCTCCTACTCCAGGACTTGGCACTTCTTCCCATTCATCCACTACTTCCGGACTAGGTAATCCAGGCCGTCTTGATAGAGCATCTGCCCCAATGTTCTTAGGCCCCGATTTATACTTGAGTGTGAATTGGTAGTTGGATAAAGCTGCCAACCAGCGATGTCCTGTAGCATCGAGTTTAGCGGTTGACAAAACGTATGTCAGTGGATTGTTGTCTGTTCTTACTTCAAACGTGGCTCCGTATAAATAGTCATGTAATTTATCAACAATGGCCCACTTGAGCGCCAAAAACTCCAATTTATGTACTGGATAATTTTTCTCGCTGGGAGAAAGACTTCGACTTATGAAAGCTATGGGCCGTAACCCGGCCGGGTATTCTTGGTGCAGCACGCCACCTAATCCTTCAAAGCTGGCATCTACATGTAGCACATATGGCTTATGTGCATCAGCATAAGCCAGAACGGGAGCTTCTGTCAATTTCTTCTTCAACAACTTAAATGCTTCTTCACAATCCGCAGTCCACCTATCGCCAAAAAGGCTTTTGGAAGACCCTGTCTTCTTTCCCGGATCTCCTGCATCACTCTTCAACAGGTCGAGGAGGGCTCGAGCAATTTTTGAATATCCTTCCACAAATCGTCGATAGAATCCACAAAACCCCAAGAAAGATTGCAACTCCGTAATATTTTGCGGTCGGGGCCAATTCACCACAGCTTCAATCTTACCAGGATCGGTAGCAACTCCTTCAGCAGAAACAATATGACCTACATAAGTGACCGAAGATCTACAAAATTTGCATTTGTCAGCCGACAACTTCAGCCCCTCTTCTTTTAAGCGATGGAGTACTCTCATGAGTCGTTCTTCATGTTCTTCCAGCGTCTTTCCAAACACAATAATGTCATCAAGATATACAAGGCATTCCCGGGGCACTAAATCACCTAACACTCTTTCCATCAACCTTTGGAACGTTGCTGGCGCACCTTTTGTACCTTGCGGCATACGAGTGAACTGAAAGAAACCCAAGGGGCATATGAAGGCTGTCTTTTCCTGATCCTCAGGTGCCATTGGGACTTGATAGTATCCCGATCTTAGGTCCAGCACTGTGAACCAACAGTTTCCATTCAGAGCTTCCAGAGCTTCTTCAATTCTCGGCAGTGTATACTGATCAGGTAAGGTTCTCCGGTTCAGAGTTCTGTAATCCACACATAGGCGAATTGCTCCAGATTTTTTTCTTACCACCACAATAGGTGAGGCATAGGGGCTCTTACTGTCCACAATGATCCCCTGACCTTTCATTTGCTGTAGAGTCTGTCTTAACTCATCAACATCCTTTGGAGCAACTCTCCGTGGTCGCTCCCGGAAGGGAGTAGAATCGGTCAATCGGAAAGTGTGTTGAGCACTTTTAGCACAACCTACATCCATATCATCCGTGGAGAACACTTCCGATAATTCAGACAACTTCTGTGTCAGTCGCTGATTCCAGGCCTCTGGTAAATGTGGATCACTCAAGTCAAGATTGAGATTAGGGATTGCATCTCGGATTTGAATCCTGCACACTTCAGCGTATGGATTTACTCCAAGCACAGGGTAGCAGTGGGCCACATTCTGGTATGGTCCAATTACAATCGGATGCGGTGAACAGTTCCTCACTGTCACACAGGTAGATAACTCCACTTTATTTCTCCAGTCCTTTCTCTCTGGGATCACCATCCAGCCATTCTGGTTAATCATTTCTTCAGGGGTTTCCATAAGGACATAACTCCCCCTTCAAGCAAATCGGGAGCAATGCTGGAGGCTACTCTCAGAATTCTCTCCCCGCCGGCAGGAACTTCCACGGTTCTCTCACCGATATGATATACCATTCCATGTCGATAGCCAGTAGACAGGGCATCACAGAGTTCTCTAAGATCAGAAGATATATTCACCGGCTGAGCTGCAGGGTTCCAATCTCTTCCAAGAAACTTCTGAAAAGCATAATGCACTGCGGGACAATTAGTGCCAAGTATCACAGGAGCTGCACAAGAATCCCCTGTATCAGGACAGACAAGAGCCGTAATCTTCATGGGAGCGACACTCTGATCTTCTAATTCAGGGACAGCTATAACTACTTGTAGGCTGCCATCTACAGGATATGATCCTGAATTAAGCCCCCACAATTTCATTTGTCCTGTAGACTGAAGAGGTATATCCCTCAGATACTTTTGGTAGAACGAGCGATAAATCAGGGTCACTTGAGATCCTGTATCAAACAGGGCAGGAGCGGCATGACCATTGACAGTGACTTTGACAACGGACCTGGAGCCCGCGATAGCGCCTCTGGTATTTACTCGGCCCGCCTTCCTTCGGTGTCTTTGATTCTGAATAGAGAAGACAGCACTGTGTCTCAATCCCTCACTGTCCTCCGTACACTGTCTGGCACTATGGCCCGTCTGACCACATTTATAACAGGTTCTAGCATCCTTCCTCCATTGAGTGGCAGTGGGTGGAGTGGCGGACTGTCTAAGTTCTGACCGCTCCGCTGGTTTGTCATTGTTTGAATTAGGAACAACATCTTCTTTAGAGATGCTTTTCGCTTTCTTAGGGGTACTAAAACTAATGTCAGCTTCTTGTTTCTTCACTAACTTCATTAAGTCAGGAAATGGAAGGACTCTATCAGATAGTAAGACCTTGAGTACTTGAGCAAGAGGATGATGAGGTTGTAACCCTCTCACCAACTGACTGGTTCTCATAGCGTCTACCTCTGAAGTAGATATAGCTGCATGGTACACCAGACGTGAAAGAAGTAGCTGTAAACGGTTAATAAAAGTAGAGACATTTTCCCCTTCTTTTTGACGAACCATTCGGTAATCAGCAACCATCTGGGCAAGGTCATAGTATGGCTCAAAGTGATCAGACAGTACTTGTATATAGTCCAATGCACTCACTCCTTCATGAGAGTCTCTGTACAAGCGGATCAATTCTGCAGCAGGAGACCGCAAACTTTCACTGATACGCTGCCGCTTGCCTTCTTCAGAGCAAGACCATTCCTTCAGGCATTGGAGAGTATGTTCTTTCCATATCTCAAAGTTTTCCTCCCCTTGTGGTACTGGGACATTACCAGAGAATACTTTTAGTTTCTTGTAGTGAGTGGCCTGCAGGCCCTGAGCTAACATTTCAGTCAGCCTGGCTAAAGTGCTAATAGCACTGTCACTAGAGGAACTGCTAGCGACGGCCATACTGGGGGGGTAACTGGCTGAGCGGGGTTCTTCCTTTACCTGAACCAGGGGAGGAACAGGAGGTCGGTAATCCCATGTAGTAGCTAGTGGGAGGTTCCCCTCTGAGCTATATCGCTTCTCCATATCAATGACTATTCCCACTTCTAAATCTCAGCAGTGCCTCCAAATGTAGCCCTATTTGGGGGGGGGTATGAGTATTATCCCTCCCGCAACAGACTCTGGCGCTGACCTGTGTGTATAATGGGACCTGAAGCCTTCGCTGAAGGGAAGAGTGGGAACATATATGATATATATATAATATATCAGTGCCTCCACCCAGGATAGAGCCTCTGTATTACAGGGAGGATCTCTTCCTGGGACTTACCCATAAAGTACAGTTAGTAGCCTTAACAAGGATCACTGTACTAATCTCACAGTCTGAAGAATACATACAGATACCACATAAGGTTATAACAGTAGCTTTATAAGAATCAACAGGGTAATAATACATACATAAAATATACTCAGAACACAGCAATACTACAACAACCAGCAAGTCCTCAACCGTCTTAGGTTATATACCCGGGTATATATATAGATATATAGCAAGAGTCCAGTGCACAATACCTCCAGGCAACAGAAGAGATGCAGGGGCCCCTGTGGATGACTGTGGATCCTCGGATTCTTCCAGGAGATGACAGACAGCCGATCAGGAGATGATGATGATGGTGAGATTCTTCACAGGCAGCAAACAGGGCGACGGTGACGGCAGTAGATGCAGGCATGACTACCCTAACAATGAGTCCTTAACCTGCCAGCTAAACTACTAGTGCCACCGGGCCTCTAACTAGCTAGTTGGCCTTCGGAAGCCTAACCTATCACTGCCCTGAACTATATATATATATATGGATCCCTAACTACGGTTACTAGCTAGGTCCTGTGAGTATATAGGGGGTAACACATACCTAACTATATACTGTGAAGTAAAGAGGAACAAGTGGCTCTTAGACTCCCCCAGACATAACATGTCTGTCTCAGCAGCTCTGCTCACATCTCTCCCCCCAGCAGCTCTGCCTCACATGTGTCTGACTCACTGTATTTACAAAACAAAACTTGCACTAAATGCCTGGGGTCTCTGAAGCCAAACTGCAGGGGCAAAGAAGCCAGATACATTATATACTAGTAGAAATGGCAGTTCCCTACACTGATAACAATGTCAAACAGGTGCCATTACTACAGGTAATGAATGGAGGACAGAGGAGCCTCTTAAAGAAGAAGTTACAGGTCTGTGAGAGCCAGAAATCTTGCTTGTTTGTAGGTGACCAAATATTTATTTTCCACCATAATTTGCAAATAAATTCTTAAAAAATCAGACAATGTGATTTTCTAGATATGTTTTCTCATTTTGTCTCTCATAGTTGAGGTCTACCTATGATGTCAATTACAGGCCTCTCTCATCTTTTTAAGTGGGAGAACTTGCACAATTGGTGGCTGACTAAATACTTTTTTTTCCCCACTGTATGTCTACAGAGTGGCAAGGTGGAGCTGGCAGCAGCATGAGGAATCCACAGAGTGGCAAGGCGAAATGATGTGGAGGTGGCAGCAGAATAAGGATGCCATACATTGGCCCAGTGGCAGCGGCATGAGGAGGCCATATAGTGACCCAGTGGCTGCAGCATGAGGAAGCCATACAGTCACCCAGTGGCAGAGTGCGGAGGTGGCAGCAGTGTGAGTAGGTCACAGAGTGGCAAGGTGATATAATATGTAGGTAGCAACAGCATGAGGAGGCCATACAGTGAACCAATGGCAGAGTGAGGAGGTGGCAGAAGCGTGAGGAGGCCATATAGTCATCCAGTGGTAGAGTGTGGTGAGGCAGCATGGATCATTTAATCTGCTCCATCAGGCATTGGTGGGTGGAAATTCTGGCTGATCCATGCCTGATTCATCTTCACAAAGGTCAGTCTCTCCAAATTTTGGGTGGACAGGCGAGTTCTCCTTGAGTTAACTATGGCCCCCGCCGCACTAAAGACCCACTCTGATGCCACACTACTGGCCAGGCAGGACAGCTTTTCCAGGGCAAACTCGGGCAGTTGCAGCCACAAATCCAGTTTGGCTGCCCAGTAGACCACCAGATCTTTGATAACGAGTGGCAGGGTGCACTCTAAGCATGCCACCACCTGCTGGTTCAACTTCTGCTCTGTGTCTAGCTGCTGATGAGCAGCTTCTTCACTATGCGGCTGAAGAAAGCTGCTCATCAGCAACTCTAGGTTCAGACTGCTGCTGATGAAGCCGATACTGCTCCTGCCACTCCCACCCCCTCCCACAGCTGCCATGCCAGTGCAAGTTAAGCGCTCGAGGCCCCCCGGTCGGACATGCAAGAGGATGGACGATGCCGCAGATAGGCAGAGGTCAAATTGCTACATAGCATATCTCTATAGTAGTTCAGTTTGTCCTCCTTCTCAGCAGGTGTAAAAAAGTCCTTCATTTTTTCCTGGTAGCAAGGGTCTAACATGGTGGAGAGCCAGTAGTCATCCCACTGCCGAATGGTGACAATTCGGCTGTCACTGCGCAAGGAAGTCAGCATGCATCGGGCCATTTGCGCAAGTGACTCCGAGGAATACCCTGCATCGATCTCCACTGCATACTGCCACGGTGTGTCTCGGTCATCTGCCTCATCCTCCTCATCTCCCTCTGGCTGTTCTGGTTGCTCCTGCTCCTCCTCTCCACCCATTTGGCTACACATTGTTTGTGCTCCATTGTCCTCCTCCTCCTCCTCCAGTTCATCCCCCACAGGGCTCATGTAGCCTTGAGATGTAGACACCATATCTCCAGTCCCCTGACCAGCTAGAATGAAAAGCATCTTTTCCAGGATGTGAATCAGTGGAATGATGTTGTTCATCCCGTAGTCCTGGCGACTGACCAACAAAGTGGCCTCCTCAAAGGGAACGAGCAAACGGCAGGTGTCACGCATGAGCTGCCACTGGCTAACGTTAAAGTTACACAAGGGAGTACCTCTGTCCGCTTGGATCATCAAGAAATCATTAATGCTTTTCTCTGTTCGTATAGTCGATCCAACATATGGAAGCTTGAATTCCAACGGGTGGAAACATCGCATATCAACCTATGTTGTGGGAGGCCATTCTGCCGCTGCAGCTCAAGGAGGGTGTGCTTGGTGGTGTACGAGTGGTTGAAGTGCATGCAAAGTTTCCTTGACATTTTTAGGATGTCTTGCAGTATGCTTGTGTCTTGCAGTCTATAGTGCTGAGCCAGTGATCAAAGCATAAAAATAAAGAAAAAATAAAAAAAAGTGAAAAAAATAAAATAAAGTGTGAAAAAAAAATTAATAAAAGAATAAAGCCCCAAAAATTGCCTTTTCCTATATAAAATGAATTCTATAAAACAAAACTAAAAATTAATAAAAACAATACATATTTGCTATCGCCGCGTCCGTAACAACCTGTACAATAAAACTGAAATAATATTTAACGTACACGGTGAAGGTTGGGAAAAAAAATAACGAAAAAAACCTGCCAGAAGTAATGATTTTTCGCCATCTCACCTTGCAAAATATGCCATAAAAAGTGATCAAAAAGACATAAGTACCCCAAAACTACCAATAAAAAGTACAGGTTGTCCCGCAAAAAATAAGCCCTCAAGTAACTCTGTAAACTGCAAAATAAAAATGTTACGCATCTCAGAAGATGGCGATGCAAAAAAAATTAATTTATGTCCCCAAATGGGTTTTTGTTCTTCAAAATTAGTATCACATAAAAAAACAATATAAATGACGTGTTGCCGTAATTGTACCAACCCATAGAATAAAGGTAACATGTTACTTATGCTTTATGCTGAATGGTGAAAAATTTAAAAGGTAAAACGCAATGCCAGAATTGATGGAGTTTTTTTTAATCCACCAAGAAAGAGTTAATAAAATTTATTCAATAAGTTGTAGGCGCCCAAAGATGATGCCATTACATAATACATCTCACCCCACAAACAACAAGCCCTCATATGGCCACATCACCAGAGAAATATAGAAAATATAGCTTGTACAATACAAAGACAAAAACCCCAAAAATAGCCAAATCATTAGAACAAAACTGGCTGCGGCAGGGAGGGAATGTATAAGCTGTGCGAGCGTATATTAGGGTACACCCCAGATTTAGAGTTTATGAGAGAAAATAAACCAGAAGTGACCCCCAGAGTGACCCCCCCCCCCCCCAATAATAGGAACTACTGGGGAAATAGTAGGGAATTTGGTGTTCCCAATGCACTCCGCACAGCTTACCTATTCACTTTTCCCCATCCTCTGTGTATTCACGCCTGGGATACTAATATTCACTACACCCCTTGATAAATTCTTTGAGGGGTGCACTTTACAAAATGGGGTCACTCCTTTGGGGAATCCACTTTTATGGTACCTTACAGGCTCTGCAAACATGACATGGCATCCAGATACCAAACATCTGAATCTGCACTCCAAAAGCAATATAGCGCTCCTTCACATCTGCCCCCTGCTGTGTGCCCAAACTGCAGTTTATGCCCACATGTATGACACTGGTGTACCCAGGGTAATGTACTTAATGTCATATGTGGGTATAAACTGCTGTTTGGGCACAGAAGGGAAGGAGCACTATTTGGTTTTTGGAGCACAGACTTGGACGCTTTGGTTTTTGGACGCCATTGCACTTTTGCAGAGCTGAAATGCCAGTAAAGTGGAGTCCCCTGACATGTCACCCCATTTTTGAAACTACACCCCTGAAGGAATTTATCCAGGGGTACAGTGAGCATTTTTAACCCCAAGTGTTGCTATAATTTATTATCCATAAATGAATACGTAGCGGATGGTGAATGGTGAAAATGACAATTTTTCCAGGAATACGTAATTTCAGTGCGTAATATGTTGTGCCCGGCTTGTATCAAAGGCAAACGCTCCAAAAGCTGTTGTGCCTGGGATACCAGCTTAACAGTTTTTGGAGTGTGTGTCTGTGCAGACATAAGCTGGGCACAACATACCGGGCACTGAAATGGCAAATATCTGGAAAAATTTTATTTTTAGCTTTTCATTATCAGCTGCACATTCATTTCTGGAAATTAAAAGAATGCAACACTTAAGGGTTAATAATGCGATGCTACACCACTTGATAAATCCCTTGAAGGGTGTAGTTTCCAAAATGAGGTGACATGTCTGCGGATTCCACTTTACTGGCAATTCAGGAGCTCTGCAAAAGTGGCATGGTGTCCAAAAACCAAAATAGCGCTCCTTCCCTTCTGTGCCTGGCTGTGCCCAAACAGCAGTTTATACCAAATATGACATTAAGTATGTTATCCTGGGTGCACCAGTGTCATACATGTGGGCATAAACTGCCATTTGGGCACACAGCAGGGTGAAGGAGCGCAGATTTAGATTGTTGGTTTTTGGACACCATGTCACAATTGCAGAGACCCTAAAATTGCCCCTACAAAATGGGGTAACTTCTTGGGGAATTCCAGTTTACTGGCACCTCCAGGGCTCTGCAAAAACAACATGGCATCCAGAAAGTCCCTCTAAATCTATACTCCAAAAGCTAAAAAAAACACAGTGCTCCTTCCCTTCTGAGCCCTGCTGTGTGCCCAAGCAGCAGTTTACACACACATATATAATTTTTTTTGTCTCTGGGATAGCCCACTTAATAGTTTTAGGAGTGCATGTCTCTGATGCTACAAAGTGGCCGCAACGTATTAGACACTGAAATTGGATATTTTTTCAAAAACTTCAATTTTCAATTTGCACATTATAATTTTTGAGAAACATTTTTAGGCTCAAAATGATAATACCCCTTGATACATTCTTTGAGGGGTGTAGTTTCTAAAATGCAACATGGCACCTGAAAACTATTCCAGCAAAATCTGCCCTCCTAAAGCCAAATAGCGCTCTTTCCATTCTGAGCCCCACCATGTTCCCATACAGCAGATTATAATCACATATGGGGCATTTCTGTGTTCAGAAGAAATTATGTAACAAACTGTGGGGTGTTTTTCTTCTTTAACCACTTGCAAAAATTAAAAATATGTTGCTAAATGGACGGTTTATTGGAAAAAAAAAGTAATTTTTCATCTTTACGTCCCAATGTTAATAAAATCTGTGAAACAGCTGTGAGGTCAAAATGCTCACCATACCCCTAGATAAATTCTATGAGGGTGTAGTTTCCAAAATGGGGTCACTTTTTGGGGTTTCCATTGTATTGGTACTTTAGGGGCTCTTGGCACCTGAAAACTATTCCAGCAAAATCTGCCCTCCAAAAGCTAAATAGCGCTCTTTCCATTCTGAGCTCCACCATGTACCCAAACAGCAGATTACAACCACATGTGGGGCATTTCTGTGTTCAGGAGAAATTGTGTAATGAACTTTGGGGAGCTTTTTCTCCTTTGTCCTCTTGTGAAAATGAAAAATTTGGCTAAATTGATGTGTTATTGGAAAAAAAAGTAATTTTTCTTTTTCATGTCCCAATGTTAATAAAATCTATGAAACAGCTGTAGGGTCAAAATGCTCACTATACCCCTTGACATGTTCTGTGAGAGGTGTAGTTTCCAAAATGGGGTCACTTTTAGGGGGTTTCCACTGCATTGGTATTTTGGGGGCTCTGCAAATGCAACATGGCACTTGAAAACTATTCCAGTGGCCCCCACACAGTATTATATGCTCCAGAGTGGCCCCCACACAGTATTATAAGCTCCACAGTGGCCCCCACACAGTATTATATGCTCCATAGTGGCCCCCACACAGTATTATATGCTCCATAGTGGCCCCCACACAGTATTATATGCTCCCAACAGCTCCCCTCTGCTCCGGTGCTATTATTATACTCTGGGGTCTTCTCAGACCCCTGAGTATAATAATCGGAGGCCCAGGGAAGGTGAATAAAAATAACAAACAATCATACTCACCTTGCCTTACCTTTCCTGGGTATCCTGGCTCGGTCCGGCTGTCTTCAGGATCTTCGGCCTCTTCAGACATCCTTGCTGAGGCCTGTGATTGGTCCTCAGCGGTCACGTGGGGGCGCACTGACGTCATCATGCTTCTGCGCACCATGTGACCGCTGGGACCTAATCACCGGCCTCAGTGATGTGACGGAACAGCCCTGTAAAGGATGCAGAGCGCAGAAAAGGTGAGTAGAACTATTTATTATTTTAAGTCACCTCCCCTTGGCTAGCATCTATTGAAAAGGGGCCCGGCGACATCTCCAGCTGGCCGCAGGCCCTGTATCCCCCCGGGCCTAGCCGCGGTCACACCCCCTGCAACCGCGATCGTTACATCACTGCCTGAAACATTAAAACCTGGGCATTCTGATCTCCTTATGTTTGTGGGCTAGTTGAAGGTTTCTGTCCTTCCAATTTAGTTGCCTGGCAAGCGCCATGTTGAGAATCCTTCAGGTTCTCCGCTGCTGAAGGTAACTTAGGTGGTCCAATGATGTGCCCCCTTCTACGTTGGTCACCTTGGGCAGTTGTTACCTACACACGTGGACAAAATTGTTGGTACCCCTCGTTTAATGAAAGAAAAACCCACAATGGTCACAGAAATAACTTGAATCTGACAAAAGTAATAATATCTAAAAATTCTATGAAAATGAACAAATGAAAGTCAGACATTGCTTTTCAACCATGCTTCAACAGAATTTTAAAAAAAAAAGAAAACTCATGAAACAGGCCTGGTCAGAAATGATGGTACCCTTAACTTAATATTTTGTTGCACAACCTTTTGAGGCAATCACTGCAATCAAACAATTCCTGTAACTGTCAATGAGACTTCTGCACCTCTCAACAGGTATTTTGGCCCACTCCTCATGAGCAAACTGCTCCAGTTATCTTGGGTTTGAAGGGTGCCTTTTCCAGACGGCATGTTTCAGCTCCTTCCAAAGATGCTCAATAGGATTTAGGTCAGGGCTTATAGAAGGCCACTTCAGAATTGTCCAATGTTTTCCTCTTAGCCATTCCTGGGTGTTTTTAGCTGTGTGTTTTGGGTCATTATGCTGTTGCAAGACCCATGACCTGCGACTGAGACCAAGCTTTCTGACACTGGGCAGCACATTTCTCTATAGAATCCCTTGATAGTCTTGAGATTTCATTGTACCCTGCACAGATTCAAAACACCCTATGCCAAATGCAGCAAAGCAGCCCCAGAACATAACAGAGCCTCCTCCATGTTTCACAGTAGGGGCAGTGTTCTTTTCAAGATATGCTTCATTTTTCCGTCTGTGAACATAGAGCTGATGTGCCTTGCCAAAAATTTAGATTTTTGTCTCATCTGTCCATAGGACATTCTCCCAGAAGCTTTGTGGCTTGTTAACATGTAGTTTGGAAAATTACTTTTGTCAGATTCAAGTTATTTCTGTGACCATTGTGGGTTTTTCTTTCATTAAACGAGGGGTACCAACAATTTTGTCCACGTGTGTATGTTGTGGTCACAAGATAAAGGTCAGGATCAATGCTTTAGTGAGCATGATGCAGGAACTCCCTCTACAAGCATCTGCCCATGTCAGTGTCTCGCCACTGGATTTACTGGCCTGAGCAGTATGCTGGGAGAGGGAATCCTAGCAATACAGTTATGATAGTAGGAGTCCCTGTCTTCCAGCGACATACTGTCCTGTACCATAATCACTATGTAACAGTATGTTGTCAGTCAAGTGAATGTAGGGTTAGTAAGGGCAGCCCATATATCAAACCTGTCTTATTTCCAGCAATAGGGAACCTTTTTCACTCATGATGTAATATAACTAATTTGTACTGTTTACAAAAATGTAGCCATCAGTAAGACTAGTTATTGCTTTTTGTCTACAAATTGCACTCTGAGTACATGATGCTAAGTTATTGTGAATGGTCAGTGATTGTGGTTAGCACAAATATTAGCACATTATCAGGTGTCTTAAATTGTATATGAGTCAGAACCTTTAATGCTTAACCTAATATTTGTCTACTTTTATGTTTCTATGTTCTTGACTGTTATAAAAAAGGCAGATCTGTTGTTTATGACCACAACTTAGCTTATGAGTCAGTGGCAGTATATGGATTCCAGGCGACCTCAGAGGCTCGGGTTATTGTTCTCGTTCTCTCTCAAGAAACTGTGGGGGGAACTGAAGGTGGAAAATATATACTGGGGGGACAAGAAACTGTGGGCAACTGGAGGAGGACAATATATACTGTGGGGGCAACTGTAGGGTGACTAGAAACCATCGGGGCAACTGGAGGGGGACAAGAAACGGTGAGAGCAACTGGAAAGGGACATTATACTGTGGGCGCAACTGGAGGGGGACATTATAATATTTTTTTTTAAAGGGGTTTTCCCATCTCTCTGTTTTAGCAGCTTTTCCTGCTTTCTCTTCTACTCACTTCATGTTTTCTTCATCAAACAGTCAAAGCCGCCTCCCCCCAGCTTGCTGAACAGGTCACTATGAATTATCATAATATAGACTTCACCTTTACCATGAGAGATTATTTATTATGATTACTAGAAATCTAATATAAATGCAGATCAAATAATATGCACAGTAAATTTATATTACATTGCAAAGGACTGGAGAGAAAAACAAATGTAACCCCCACAGGGGACACTTTGTGTGTTGTGGATGCTATGGACAGAGCACAATCACGCATTCCTCTATATCTTCCAGAGATGAACAGTGTCGCCTACAGGAACTCCTCTTTAACACACAGCACAGGCTGTATGACATCAAAGGAGCAGGAGGCGGGGCAGACACAGGAAGAAAAGCAGGAGAGGGAAGAGAGTGGAGTTTGGGAGACATCTTTACCAGAGAGAAAGGAAAGTGAGAGGCTTGTGTGTCTGCAGAGACTGACTGATCCAGCTGCAGAGTCATCTGTGCATCTGGTGGAGAGATAGGTGACTGCTGTGCCAGCATCCGGTCTGCAGACCAACCAGAACTGTGAGAGACTACAGTTGCATCCACACAGAAGGAGACTGCCGGCACCTCCATGCTCCCTTCCTCTCCTTAATGTGAATGCTCCTGCATGGATTCCTGTGAGCTAAAGATCCAAGGTAGTGAGTACCCCCGGGAACTTTGTTGTGGTTGTTCCAGTATTAGTGACTGAACTGTTGCTGTGAGGAGTAATAAGTTTTATACCGTTTATGTGCACCAACGATTGGGCCCCAATGATTGAACTGTAACAATACATGGTGGCCACCCCTTCAGTACTGCAGATAGCTAGATAGAGAGTGAGTCACTTACAGACATTCTGTGATAAGTGTGGCCTGTCATTTGCAGCAAGACCACTAGGGGGAGTGTGTCAGCACTATAATTGTTTATATTTCTGCATTACTATTAAATTTTAGTATTTTGTGTAAACTGGTTGCATACTTGTGTCATCCTCAAGTTGGGGGAGCGTGTACTAAGCTCGGGCAGGGGTTTCCCAAGTCAGCCCCTGGCAGAAGTACTACAACTGCCTGCATTCCCGGAGAGCTTCAAGCAAGATTTGGGTGGAGGCACTGCGCTATAGAGAGATGAGAACAAGCACGTACACCCCAGGCAAGACGGGTGGCAAAAGGGGTGTTACACAAACTTACATGCTGCAGTAGAGAAAGGAATCAGTGTCTTCTTTGTGTTTACATAGAAAGATAACAGACAGAGCCATTATTAGCAAACTGCCCTTAGTTGAACTGATTGTCTTGCCGGCAGAGCTGTAAATAATAGTGAGAGCACTCAGTCCCATCAGAGAGCAGTGACTCATGTCATTTGTCCTATCTTATCAGTCAGGTCCAGCTCCATGGAAACAATGGGTATACTATGGGGGGGATAATTTCACATAGCAAACATGTATTTAGGAAAGTTCTTCAATTTATATAAGGTAGAACAGGGGTTGGCAACCTCTTTTGTATGACGTGCCGATTTAAATTAAAAAATCAAAGATGAGGTACTCGGAGTGCCGAGCAATAATTGTAAGGCTGACAACCCCTATACTAAAGTTATATAGCACAAACCGTAACATAGGGGTGCTGTCATACTGTGCTCCCAGCCACATGTGTTTACCGCTATTTGTCTTGATACACCTGTACTTTTCCATTAGAATTAATGTAAGTACATGTGTAACCCACAATAGTGGTAAATGTATATGAGTGAGGTAACATCTATGGGGAGGTGACACACTATGTACCTGGATGCTGCATCCAGTCCCCGACCTCCGGTACCTTCACTGTTCTGTAAGTGAAACACGGATTCATTTCAGCCACTTTTAATTCCTGGCGGTGCGGTAAAAGCAAAACCACAGCCAGGAATTAAGGAGTGTCACACCTACCCCAAAGTGACAGCACTGGTGCCCGGGGAGAGGGTGTAGCCGCCCGGGGACAGGGTATATCCACACCTGGGTACACAGTGTGTCACCACCTGAAAAGAAACACCCTAAGGCTGAGGCCCCACCAAGAATGACTACAAAAGGAATGGGAAATATATAGCAAGCTCTTATACTTCTATTTTCTGTTCAATCCAATCCTGGCTTTGGCTCAAAAACTGCAACAAAAACTGCAACAAAAAAGCTGTGTTTCCACAACGTGGGGCCTTGACCACATCTGTGCCATTTGTGTTCAGGAGGCCTAAGACTGAGGCCCCACATTGCGGAAACGCAGCTTTTTTAGCTGCATATTTTGCTGCGTTTTTCTGAGCCTAAGCCAGGAATGGATTGAGCAGAAGGGAGAAGTAATAACAACTTCCTATATATTTTCCATTCCTTTTGTAGCCATTCTTGGCATTGGCTCAAAAAAACACAGCAAAATCTGCAACAAAACCGTTGCATTTCCGCAACGTGGGGCCTCAGCCTTGGGCCTCATGCACACAAATAGCATAGATGTGGTTTTCACTGGCCTATACATTAAAAATGAATTGACAGGGCCTTAAATGTAGACAGATATGTATAGGACAGATATAGGACAGCTATAGGATTTGCTTCATAATTTGCAGCTCTTCAATTTAGCCCAGACACACAGCTGCAAAAAGAGCGGCTGTGTGTATGGGCCCATTGAAATGTATAGGTCCGTACTTTTATCCACAGTTCTGGATAAAAAGTATGTTCATGTACATTACAGTTTAGCACCTCCATGTGCCTCACAATAATAGCAGTTAACCCCATCATGTCCCTCACATTAACCCCTGTGTGCTTTACAGAAGGGTTACTGATATGTGAGACTTATGGAGATAATAAGTAAATGTCTTCATCATGTCCTTTATTAGTACCTCCATATGTCTCACATATTAGTAACTCTATGTGAGGCACACAGGGGTTAATGTGAGGGACATGATAGGGTGAATTGCTATTAATGTGAGGCACATGGAGTTGCTAAAACTAAATTAATAACCCCAAATGCCTGACATTAATAGGAAGCCCAGCATGTACCTATTGGTTTTTTTTTTTTTACTTTCACTTTTCTGGCAGGAGCTTTCTTCCTTCTCCTCCTCCTCGGGGAGCCTTTGCAGGATGCAGATGGAGCTCATCACTATACAGTCATATGAAAAAGTTTGGGCACCCCTATTAATCTTAATCATTTTTAGTTCTAAATATTTGGGTGTTTGCAACAGCCATTTCAATTTGATATATCTAATAACTGATGGACACAGTAATATTTCAGGATTGAAATGAGGTTTATTGTACTAACAGAAAATGTGCAATATGCATTAAAGCAAAATTTGACCGGTGCAAAAATTTGGGTACCCTTATCATTTTATTGATTTGAATACTCCTAACTACTTTTTACTGACTTACTGAAGCACAAAATTGGTTTTGTAACCTCACTGTGCTTTGAACTTCATAGCCAGGTGTATCCAATCATGAGAAAAGGTATGTAAGGTGGCCAATTGCAAGTTGTTCTCCTATTTGAATCTCCTCTGAAGAGTGGCATCATGGGTTCCTCAAAACAACTCTCAAATGATCTGAAAACAAAGATTGTTCAACATAGTTGTTCAGGGGAAGGATACAAAAAGTTGTCTCAGAGATTTAACCTGTCAGTTTCCACTGTGAGGAACATAGAAAGGAAATGGAAGACCACAGGGACAGTTCTTGTTAAGCCCAGAAGTGGCAGGCCAAGAAAAATATCAGAAAGGCAGAGAAGAAGAATGGTAAGAACAGTCAAGGACAATACACAGATCACCTCCAAAGAGCTGCAGCATTATCTTGCTGCGGATGGTGTCCCTGTGCATCGGTCAACAATACAGCACACTTTGCACAAGGAGAAGCTGTATGGGAGAGTGATGCGAAAGAAGCCGTTTCTGAAAGCACGCCACAAACAGAGTCGCCTGAGGTATGCAAAAGCACATTTGGACAAGCCAGCTTCATTTTGGAAGAAGGTCCTGTGGACTGATGAAACAAAGATTGAGTTGTTTGGTCATACAAAAAGGCGTTATGCATGGCGGCAAAAAAACACAGCACTCCAAGAAAAACACTTGCTACCCACTGTAAAATTTGGTGGAGGTTCCATCATGCTTTGAGGCTGTGTGGCCAATGCCGGCACCGGGAATCTTGTTAAAGTTGAGGGTCGCATGGATTCAACTCAGTATCAGCAGATTCTTGAGAATAATGTACAAGAATTAGTGACGAATTTGAAGTTACGCCGGGGATGGATATTTCAGCAAGACAATGATCCAAAACACAGCTCCAAATCTACTCAGGCATTCATGCAGAGGAACAATTACAATGTTCTGGAATGGCCATCCCAGTCCCCAGACCTGAATATCATTGAACATCTGTGGGATAATTTGAAGCGGGCTGTCCATGCTCGGCGACCATCAAACTTTACTGAACTGGAATTGTTTTGTAAAGAGGAATGGTCAAAAATACCTTCATCCAGGATCCAGGAACTGATTAAAAGCTACAGGAAGCGACTAGAGGCTGTTATTTTTGCAAAAGGAGGATCTACTAAATATTAATGTCACTTTTCTGTTGAGGTGCCCATACTTTTGCATCGGTCAAATTTTGGTTTAATGCATATTGCACATTTTCTGTTAGTACAATAAACCCCATTTCAATCCAGAAAAATTACTGTGTCCAACAGTTAATAGATAAAAAAAAATGAAATGGGTGTTTTAAAAACACAAAAATTAAAAAAAAAAAAAATGATAATTTTTATGGGGGGCCCTAATTTTTTTTTTTTTTTTTTTGGTCGGGGGGGGTTTTTTTTTTTTTTGTGCTCCCCCCCGCCCCTGGTTTTTCCCCCCCCCCTCTTTGTGTGGGGGGGGGGGGGGGGGGTGGCGCTCCCTCTTTTTCATTTAACACATGAAGGTCCCGTGCTGGCTGCCGTGCCAGCAAAATATGCCACGCGTGCCATGGGTTACCGACCCCTGAGCTAGAGGTATAGATAGGATCTTTGAGATGGGAATACCCCTTTAATATTATAAAACGGGAAGAATCACTAGTGGTGATCTCTTATTGTTATTCAAAAAATTGTTTTCATTTTTAGTTTCACAATGTAAAACAATTGCACTTTAGAAGAATAAGTAACATCTTAAAGAGGACCTTTTACATCCTCATGTATATGCGGATTTACATACTGCTAGAAAGCTGACAGTGCGCTGAATTCAGCGCAGTGCCAGATTTCCCAGTATGTGCCCTGGGGCTGGAGCTATTGGTGGTCTTAGTTTCATGGTTTACCGTCAGAAGGGCGTTCATGAAAGTCTAGCTGGGCTGTGAAGAAGTACTCGTTCATAGACTTGTACTGGGGGGGCGTTTCTCACAGCTCAGCGTCATTGTTGGGCTGTAAGGAACGCCCCCTCTGACAGTACAGCGCTATGGACGAGTAGAGAGAGAGGGGGCGTTTCTTACAGCCCAGTGATGATGCTGAGCTGTGAGGAACGCCCCCCCAGTACAAGTCTATGAAGGAGTACTGTCAGGGAGGGCGTTCCTCACAGCCCAGCTAGACTGTCAGGAACGCCCTTCTGACAGTAAACCGTGAAACTAAGACCGCCGATATCTCCAGCCCCGGGGCACATACCGGAAAGCCAGTAGTGCGCTGAATTCAGCGTGCCATCAGCTTTCTAGCGGTATGTAAAACCGCATATACATGAGGACGTTAAAGGTCCTCTTTAAACAGTATTAGACCCTAGTTAACAGTCATGACAGCATAAGACATTTACCTACAAACAGCCACTTTCCTCTAGGATTGCCATTCAACGCACACCTTTTAGGTGTCATTTACATATTCAGCCTCTATCTGCATCACAATTGTCTGCAGGCAAATCAGGCCCCTAGTGCACTTGCAGGTCAATTTGCATATCTATAAGAGGGTGATTATCTCTGTATTATCTCATTGGTTTGTGGTCTCAAAGGCATGTTTATTGTCCTAATAAAGGATCGTATGCTGCATTATTATTTTTGGGGGGGGGGCATTTTTGACCTGACAGACTCCCTTTTATAATATAATGTAACACAGCATATACAGTGGGTATAGAAAGTATTCAGACCCCTTTAAATTTTTCACTCTTTGTATCATTGCAGCTTTTTGCTAAAAGCAAAAAAGTTAATTTTATTTCTCATTAAAGTACACTCAGCACCCCATCTTGACAGAAAAAAACAGAAATGTAGATATTTTTGCAAATTTATTAAAAAAGAAAAACTGAAATATCACATGGTCATAATTATTCAGACCCTTTGCTGTGACACTCATATTTAACTCACATGATATCCATTTCCTTCTGATCCTCCTTGAGATGGTTCTACTCCTTCATTGGAGTCAGCTGTGTTTAATTAAACTGATTGGACTTGATTAGGAAAGGCACACACCTGCCTATATAAGACCTCACAGTGCATGTCAGAGCAAATGAGAATCATGAGGTCAAAGGAACTGCTCAAGGAGCTCAGAGACAGAATTGTGGCAAGGCACAGATCTGGCCAAGGTTACAAAAGAATTTCTGCAGCACTCAAGGTTCCTAAGAGTACAGTGGCCTCCATAATCCTTAAATGGAAGAAGTTTGGGATGACCAGAACTCTTCCTAGACCTGGCCGTCCAGCCAAACTGAGCAATCGTGAGAGAAGAGCCTTGGAGAGAGAGGTAAAGAAGAACTCAAAGATCACTGCAGCTGAGCTCCAGAGATGCAGTAGGGAGATGGGAGAAAGTTTGACCACATAGAGTTTGACAAAAACACATGAAGGACTCCCAGACTATGAGAAATAAGATTCTCTGGTCTGATGAGATGAAGAGTGAACATTTTGGCATTAATTCTAAGTGGTATGTGTGGAGAAAACCAGGTACTGCTCATCACCTGCCCAATACAATCCCAACAGTGAAACATGGTAGTGCCAACATCATGCTATGGGGGTGTTTTTCAGCTGCATGGACAGGACGACTGGTTGCAATTGAAGGAAAGATGAATGCGGCCAAGAACAGAGATATCCTGGAAGAAAACCTCTTCCAGAGTGCTCTGGACCTCAGACTGGGCCGAAGGTTCACCTTCCAACAAGACAATGACCCTAAGCATACAGCTAAAATAACAATATGTTGGCCCATTCCTCCATGCAGATCTCCTCTAGAGCAGTAATGTTTTGGGGCTGTTGCTGGACAACATGGACTTTCAACTCTCTCCAAAGGTTTTCTAGGGGGTTGAGATCTGGAGACTGGCTAGGTCACTCTAGGACCTTGAAATACTTCTTACGAAGCCACTCCTTCGTTGCCCTGGCGGTGTGCTTGGGATAATTGTCATGCTGAAAGACCCAGCCACGTTTCATCTTCAATGCCCTTGCTGATGGAAGGAGGTTTGCACTCAAAATCTCACAATACATGGCCCCATTCATTCTTTCATGTACACGGATCAGTCGTCCTGGTCCCTTTGCAGAGAAACAGCCCCAAAGCATGATGTTGCCACCGAGTTGTGTTTCTACCAAACAGTTCTAATTTGGTTTCATTCTCCCAATACTCTTCTGGAACACCCAAATGCTCTCTAGCAAACTTCAGACGGGCCCGGATATGTACTGGCTTAAGCAGGGGCACACGTCTGGCACTGCAGGATCTCAGTCCCTGGCGGCGTAGTGTGTTACTGACGGTAGCCTTTGTTACATTAGTCCCAGCTTTCTGCAGGTCATTCACTAGGTCCCCCCGTGTGGTTCTGGGATTTTTGCTCACCATGATCATTTTGACCCCACGGGGTGAGATCTTGCATGGAGCCCCTGATCGAGGGAGATTATCAGTGGTCTTGTATGTCTTCCATTTTCTAATTATTGCTCCCACAGTTGATTTCTTCACACCAAGCAGCTTGCCTATTACAGATTCAGTCTTTCCAGCCTGGTGCAGGTCTACAATTTTGTTTCTGGTGTCCTTCCACAGCTCTTTGGTATTCACCAAAGTGGAGTTTGGAGTGTGACTGTTTGAGGTTGTGGACAGGTGTTTTTATACTGATAACAATTTCAAAACAGAGGAGCCTCTTAAAGAAGAAGTTACAGGTCTGTGAGAGCCAGAAATCTTGCTTGTTTGTAGGTGACCAAATACTTATTTTCCACCATAATTTGCAAATAAATTCTTAAAAAATCAGACAATGTGATTTTCTAGATATGTTTTATCACTTTTCTCATAGTTGAGGTCTACCTATGATGTCAATTACAGGCCTCTCTCATCTTTTTAAGTGTGAGAACTTGCACAATTGATGGCTGACTAAATACTTTTTTTCCCACTGTACACTAGGGCATAGCTAGAGGGGGTGCAGAGCTAGTAGTCACACACAATTCCTGGTGTCTTAGGGGACAAAAGGCTTATCTGTCACATTAGAAGACATCAGTACATGGTAGGTGGTAACCCTTTTTAGTTATTTTTTTATTAAAAAAAAAAAAACAAAAAGTTCCCATCCCATCCACTTTGCTATGACTGTAAAACACTGCGTCTTTTTCTGTGGCGTTTACGCCGTGGACAAACTGTGGCATTTGCGCCACATGGGGCCCTGGCCTAAAACACTTTTACAGGGGCGTAGCTGGAGGGGCATGTGCCATGGATGCTAGGTGTTAGAGGGGGCGACAACAAGCCACTGTGCCCTGGTCAGTGTATATAAATACAGGGTTAGGGAGAAAACTGACCCTTTGTCCCAGGTGCAAGTATGTCTAGCTCAAGCCAGAGGCAGCATGTAAAAAAAAAAAAAAAAAAAAGCTGAAATACTTTAGTATTAAGGTTCAAAGCCCCAAGGTCACCAAAGCCTTCTATTCTGACTCAATAACTTGGCTGTGTGAGGTTGTGAGAGTGTCCTTTAGTCTCTACATTAAATCAGTACTTACGCCAATAAACATTTTGTCAGATAGTGTTCAACTCAACTGAGGAGGCATAGATAAGATTCCAGATGCTTTAATCCAGGTAAATCTTGAATTTGTAGAACTTTACATAAGGTCCGAATAAACCAATCTTCAGATCGGGAAAGCCACGATTTGCCAACACTTCCACCAACCCACACTGTAGTCCACAAGAATATGTCAGGATTAAGACACGGTTATAGTTCATGGAGGGATGCTCCCCGCCATGAGCTGTGGATGGTGTCCTTATCTTCTTTTATGTGACATCTCCTCTTGGAAGAAGAAGCACCAGTTCGATGGATGTCCAGGTTGAGAAACGCTCAAAGCGATGTGACTTCAGCTTCGCCTTTGGAATCACAGAAGTGTAGAGTGTGGAGGTCATAGGCCTGATTTCCTTGTCAGACTCGAGATCCACTAAATCATAGACGGCATTGGTAAGAGTCAAGGAGGGATCTTCATACAGGAAACTTGGAGGTGACAGCAACATATGGTCTAGAAGATGTGCTGTCGGTGCAGGCCTTGTACCACGGTCAGCTGGGTTAAGTTGTGTGGAGACGTAATACCACTGATCAGGGGCAGAGAAACTTTGGATACTCTGTTGCCAGCATACACATAAAATTGTCTTGTTTGATTGTGTATATAGGACAACTCTGCTATCAGTGTAGAATGTAAATGAATCAATAGCAAGGTCCATTTCATCTCTTATTGCTTCAGCAATTTCTACTGCAAGCGCAGCTGCACAAAGTTCGAGTCATGGAACAGAGTGTGCAGGTTTTGGGGCCAGTTTGGCCTTACCTAGAACGAATCCACACTCTGCTCATGATTGGCTCCTAATATCCTCTGACTCATCAGTGAAGATGTGGATTTCCTTCCTTACTACAACTGAAAGGGATCTGGGTACATAACAACGGGGAACCTGGAGTTGTTCCAATACTTCCAAAGAGCTTTTCCATTTTTCCCACCTTTGTTGTTTCTCAGCAGGCAGTGGAGTGTCCCAGTCCATGTTCTCAGTGGTAAGCTGTCTTAGCAGTAGCTTGCCTTGAATGGTGATGGGAGCAATGAAACCAAGGGGATCATAAATGCTTTTCACAACAGATAAAACTCCTTGCTTGCTGAAAGGTTTGTCACAAGCTGACACTTGGAATGTGAATTTGTCTTGGTCAATGTTCCACAGCAATCCTAGGCTGTGTTACATAGGAGAAGTATCAGAACTGAGATCAAGATCCTTCAAGTTAATTGCGAGATCATCAGAGGGAAATGCTTTCATTACCTCCAGATTATTGGAGATGATCTTGTGAAGTCTGAGGTTTGCTACAGACAGCATTTCCTGTGTTCTGGAGAGGAGATCAATCACTTCTTCACTTGTAGGTAAGGATTTAAGACCATCATCAACATAGAAGTTCCTTTCAACAAACTGACAAGCGTCAGAGCCACACTCTTTCTCACCTCATGGGCGGTCCTTTTCAGTCCATAGGTTGCTACTGCAGGAGATGGGCTATTGCCAAAGACGTGTAACTTCATCCGGTAATCTATGACTTCATTGTTGACATCATTGTCCTTGTGCCATAGGAACCTGAGATAGTTTATGTCATCTTCCTTAACGATGAAGCAATGAAACATCTGCTGGATGTTGGCCATTACTGCAACAGGTTCTTGTCTGAAGCGGATTAGGACTCCTATGAGGCTGTTGTTTAGGTTAGGACCAGTGAGAAGCAGGTTGTTGAGAGAGACACCTTCATACTGTGCACTAAAATCCAACACAACCCTGACCTGGTCAGGTCTGCGAGAGTGATACATGCCAAATGATAGAAGGTACCAGCATTCTTCTCCTTCTCTCAGTGGAGGTGCAGGTTCTGCGTGATCTCTCTCAAATACCTTCTGCATGAAAACTACAAAGTGTTTCTCCCTCTCTGGTTTCCTCTTGAGGGTACGTTTTAAAGAGGAAAATCTAGAAACTGCTTGCTTCAGATTGTTTGGTAGTTTTGATCTCGGGGAGCGGAATGGTAAAGGTGCTTCCTAGCTGTTGGAATCATCTTGAATGAATTCCTTGTCCGTAAGTTTGAGAAATTCTTTATCAGCTATAGCCGGTGCTAGCTTGTTGTCGTCACTTGTATTGAACACTGTTAATCCAAGGGTGTCGTCCCCGGGCAGGAAAGTATTCACGTTGTCTTGGTGATTATGCAGCCACTTACTTTTACTTATCTTCTCTTTCACTTGGTAGTGATGTAGACATGGCTGAAAATAAGTGCTGCGACCATTTGGTAAGATATGCATCTTAAATGAAGAAATCTTGGTGGGCCTTTTCATCCTATCTATGCAGTTGTTGCCTGTATTTTGTGCAGTCTGAGAATGTCTCTACCTAGCAGAAGTAGAATGTCTGCATTTTTGTCAAGGACTGGTATTTCGTTGGCTATAGCCCTTAGATGAGGGTGATAGAAAGCTGCCTCTGGTGTGGGTATCTCCTCTCTATTGGATGGTATCTGGTTGCACTCAACAAGTGTGGGCAAAGGTATCTCCAGATTGCCCTTGTGAGAAGCTATTACGAGTCCACTGGCTCTTCTCCCAGAAACCTCTGATATGCCACTACACATATCCAAGGTATATGGATAAGTATCACCCTTTAAGTTAAACAGATCAAAGAGTTCTGACCTTGCAAGTGATCGGTTGCTCTGGTCTTCCAAGATGGTGTACACCCTCAGAGTCCTTTCTGGCTGACCCTTGGGGTATACAGTTGTGCAAAAAAGGTTACATATCCCAGCAGATTTTTGTTTTTTTGGTCTTTTTTCAGAGAATATGAATGATAAAACAAAAACTTTTTCTCCACTCATGGTTAGTGGTTGGTTGTCAAACTTCTGTGTTTTCTCTTTTTAAATCATAATGACAACCAAAAACATCAAAATGACCCTGTTCAAAAGTTCACATACCCTGGTGATTTTGGCCTAATAACATGCCTTGAAGTTGACACAAAGGGATTTGATTGGCTACTAAAAGTAACATCTTCACCTGTGACCTGTTTGCTTGTAATCAGTGTGTGTGCATAAAAGCTGAGTGACTGTAAGGGAATCGCTAGAGGAGCGATTCCCCAGTAGCTGCTGGAGAACTCTGGGGGGAGAAGCACAACAAGAAAGTGGACCCTAAGCTGAATCCCCCCACTGTCCCTGCCTACTTGCCCGATCTGTCCTAGGCGACAGCCAGCAGCAAGTCGACAGTCCCTGGTTATAAGTGATAACACAGAACGCAGACAGCACGAACAACAACAAAGGGAGGTCAGCTAGACAAGGGGTCGGTAACAATCAAGCAATGCAGTACAAAATCACAATCCAAGAGAAAAGTCAAAGGTAAGCCAGTGGTCAGGAAATAAGAAGAACAGGTAACAAAGAACAAGGAGTATAGCCAGTATGCATAATGCAATAGCAGGCGCCAATGGGAAAGTGAGCAAACAATAAATAGGGAGGAAGAACCCGCCCCAGACTTGATAGGAGGATAGACTGTCAATCACACAGGTAAGAGTAAAGTTAACTCTTAGTGGAGCAGGAGGAAAGCAAGGTGAAGGAGAAGGGTGTGGTGGAAAATCAATTAAGGAGGTGAGGGAATAGGACAGTGTTCAGACAATACAAGAAAAACCCAAAGGAAGGAATCACAACCGGACACGCCTCCTGCACCGCAGCGTGCGCCCGGAGGATGGTGACGCAACAGTAGCAAAACACTCCTAAACATGCTCAATATGTGTGGCCCAATCAGGAGAGAACACTAGAATGTCATCCAAGTACACAACCACATAACGGCCGAGCAAGTCTCTAAAGATATTGTTAACAAAATGTTGAAATACTGCAGGTGCATTACACAACCCGAAACGCATTACCAAATATTCAAAGTGACCTTCCGGGATGTTGAACGCAGTTTTCCATTCATCTCCTTCTCTAATCCGGATCAGATTTTATGCCCCGCGGAAATCAATTTTAGAAAACCAGCGGGCACCCACAATCTGATAAAAAAGATCAGGGATCAGAAGAAGAGGGTACTGATTTTTAACCAAAATCTTATTTAATTCTCGGTAGTCAATGCATGGTCGCAGTCCGCCATCTTTTTTTTTAACAAAAAAGAACCCAACCCCCATGGGAGACTGAGATGGACGGATGTGACCTTTAAAAAGACTATCCTGAGCGTATTCCTGCATAGCCTCACGTTTTAGAGCAGAAGGATTGAAGATCCTTCCCTTAGGGTATTTGGATTCGGGAAGTAGTTTAATCGCACAATCGTAAGGTCTATGCGGAGGTAAAACTTCAGCAGATTTAGCATCAAAAACATCATGAAAATCAGACAAAAATTCAGGAAGAAGCATCTCATCACTGAGACAATCGGAGGCCTGCAAAGCTATACAATGGGAGGAGCACTGATTCCCCCATTTCACTAACTCTTTTTTGGGCCAATCAAAGGTAGGGTTATGGAGGTCTAGCCAGGGAAGCCCTAAAATAATATCAGACGAGAGATCCTCCATAACAAAAAAAACTAATGAGCTCCGTATGTATTGAGCCCACTTGCAAAGAGAGTAAGGGGGTTTTAAAACGGATTTTACCCCTGGCCAGTGGAGTAAAATCCGCCCCAGTAACCAACAGAGGAGTATCTAATGATACAAGTTCAATACGTAAAGCAGAAACAAACGAAAATTTTACAAAGTTAGTGGCAGCCCCAGAATCTACTAGGGCCTGCCCAGAAACAAATCTACCCCAAAGGACAGAGACACAGGTAACATCAATTTATGAGAGTTTTCGGAAGATACCTGACTGCCTGAGTGGTTCTCCCAAATACCACTCAGGCCCTTGAGTTTTCCATTGGTGTACGTGGTTTGATGGAACAGTCTCGGATGAGGTGAACCGGTTTGCCGCAATACAGGCATAGGTGATTCTGGAGACGATATTCTCATCTAGCCTTGGTATCCAGCGCTCCCAACTGCATAGGCTCATCTCCAGCGGTGACAGAAGGAGAAAGAGATTTTTTAACAGAAAGAGAGGGATAGACAGAAGACTTAGCGGGATCAGTCCCCACCCTCTCTTTATGTCTGTCCTGGAGTCTCCTGTCAATGCGGACGGCTAAGGTCATGGCCTGTTCTAAGGTAGGGGATCAGGGTGACCAACCCAAACATCCTTAACTGAATCATTTAGGCCCTGTTTAAAAAGAGCCTTCAAAGCGGAGTCACATCAACCTGCTGTTATACTCAACTTCCGAAACTCAGAGCAATAAGTCTCAGTGGATAGTTTACCTTGCCGGAGGGTAAGAAGTTTGGACTCGTCAAGTCCAATTTGATCAGGCTCAGCATAAATAGCCCCCAAAGACTTAAAAATTTTTCCAGATCTGTCCACTCCTCTGCCTCAGGGAGGAGTTTAAGGGCCAAAGTGTGTGGATCCCCCTGTAAGAGAGAAATGACAACCCCCACCATCTGAGACTGCGACGCATGAGGGTTGACCCTAAAATACAACTGACATGATTCCCTGAATGTCTCAAATTTACCTTGGTCCCCTGAAAACCTATCTGGGAGTAACATTTTAACCCTGGGAAGGGAAAAGACAGTAGGTGGTGTAGCAGCGGCCTCAGCTTGATTCTAGGTGAGGGTGTGTACCTGATTGGCCAGCTCAGACACCAAACCTGCTAAACCCTCCATTCGAGTCACAAGGTCCTGAATAGAAGCCATGCCAGTCAGGAGTAGAAGGTTTAAATTTTTTCTGGCCTGCTATTCTGTAAGGGAATCGCTAGAGGAGCGATTTCCCAGCAGCTGCTGGAGAACCCTGGGGGGAAGGGCACAACAAGACAGTGGACCCTAAGCTGAATCCCCCCACTGTCCCTGCCTACTTGCCCGATCTGTCCTAGGCAACAGCCAGCAACAAGTCGATGGTCCCTGCTTATAAGTGATAACACAGAACGCAGACAGCACGAACAACAACAAAGGGAGGTCAGCTAGACAAGGGGTCGGTAACAATCGAGCAATGCAGTCCAAAATCACAATCCAAGAGAAAAGTTAAAGGTAAGCCAGTGGTCAGGAAATAAGAAGAACAGGTAACAAAGAACAAGGAGTATAGCCAGTACGCGTAATGCAATAGCAGGTGCCAATGGGAAAGTGAGCAAACAATAAATAGGGAGGAAGAACCCACCCAGACTTGATAGGAGGATAGGCTGTCAATCACACAGGTAAGACTAAAGTTAACTCTTAGTGGAGCAGGGGGAAAGCAAGGTGAAGGAGAAGGGTGTGGTGGAAAATCAATTAAGGAGGTGAGGGAATAGGACAGTGTTCAGACAATACAAGAAAAACCCAAAGGAAGGAATCACAACCGAACACGCCTCCTGCGCTGCAGCGTGCACCCGGAGGATGGTGCCAAAGCCCGGACAGGCAAGGATGTTACAGTGAGTTTCTGGGATCCAGACAGACTGTTGCATCTTTCCTGCAGCCACTGACGTTTCTGGATTGTGAGTCATCGGGAAAGCAAAAGAATTGTCCACAGATCTACGGGAAACGGTAGTTGACCTGTATAAAACAGGAAAGGGATACAAAAAGATATCCAAGGAATTGATAAAGCCAGTCAGCAGTGTTCAAACTGTGATTAACAAATTGAAACTCAGGGGCTCTGTAAAATCCAAACCATGGTCAGGTAGACAAACCAAAATTTCGGCCACAAGTGCCTGGAAAATTGTTCGGGATGCAAAGAAAAACCCACACATAACATTGCTGAAATACAGGACTCTGTGAAAACTATCAGTGTGGCTGTTTCAAGATGCACAATAAGGAGGCACTTGAAGAAAAATGGGCTGCATGGTCGAGTTGCCAGAAGAAAGCCATTACTGCGCAAATGCCACAAAGAATATCGCCTTCAATGCGCCAAAGAGCACAGAGACAAGCCTCAAAACTTCTGTAACAAGGTAATTTGGAGTGATGAGACAAAAATCGAACTTTTTGGCCACAACCATACAGTGCTGGCCAAAAGTATTGGCACCCCTGCAATTCTGTCAGATAATACTCAATTTCTTCCAGAAAATGATTGCAATCACAAATGCTTTGGTAATAATATCTTCATTTAATTTGTCGTCAATGGAAAACCACAAAAAGAATTGTCAAAAAGCCAAATTGGATATAATTCCACACCAAACATAAAAAGGGGGTGGACAAAAGTATTGGCACCCTTTGAAAAATCATGTGATGCTTCTCTACTTTTGTGTAATTAACAGCACCTGTTACTTACCTGTGGCACATAACAGGTGGTGGCAATAACTAAATCACACTTGCAGCCAGTTGAAATGGATTAAAGTTGACTCAACCTCTGTCCTGTGTCTTTGTGTGTACCACATTGCGCATGGAGAAAAGAAAGAAGATCAAAGAACTGTCTGAGGACTTGAGAAGCAAAATTGTGAGGAAGCATGAGCAATCTCAAGGCTACAAGTCCATCTCCAAAGACCTGAATGTTCCTGTGTCTACCGTGCGCAGTGTCATCAAGAAGTTTAAAGCCCATGGCACTGTGGCTAACCTCCCTAGATGTGGACAGAAAAGAAAAATTGACGAGAGATTTCAACGAAAGATCGTGCGGATGGTGGCTAAAGAACCTCGACTAACATCCAAACAAGTTCTAGCTGCCCTGCAGTCCGAGGGTACAACAGTGTCAACCCGTACTATCCGTCGGCGTCTGAATGAAAAGGGACTCTATGGTAGGATACCCAGGAAGACCCCACTTCTGACCCAGAGACATAAAAAAGCCAGGCTGGAGTTTGCCAAAACTTACCTGAGAAAGCCAAAAACTTTTTGGAAGAATGTTCTCTGGTCAGATGAGACAAAAGTAGCGCTTTTTGGGAAAAGGCATCAACATAGAGTTTACAGGAAAAAAAAAAAAAGAGGCCTTCAAAGAAAAGAACACGGTCCCTACAGTCAAACATGGCGGAGGTTCCCTGATGTTTTGGGGTTGCTTTGCTGCCTCTGGCACTGGACTGCTTGACCGTGTGCATGGCATTATGAAGTATGAAGACTACCAACAAATTTTGCAGCATAATGTAGGGCCCAGTGTGAGAAAGCTGGGTCTCCCTCAGAGGTCATGGGTCTTCCAGCAGGACAATGACCCAAAACACACTTCAAAAAGCACTAGAAAATGGTTTGAGAGAAAGCACTGGAGACTTCTAAAATGGCCAGCAATGAGTCCAGACTTGAATCCCATAGAACACCTGTGGAGAGATCTCAAAATGGCAGTTTGGAGAAGGCACCCTTCAAATATCAGGGACCTGGAGAAATTTGCCGAAGAAGAATGGTCTAAAATTCCAGCAGAGCATTGTAAGAAACTCATTGATGGTTACCGGAAGCGGTTGTTCGCAGTTATTTTGTCTAAAGGTTGTGCTACCAAGTATTAGGCTGAGGGTGCTAATACTTTTGTCCGGCCCATTTTTGGAGTTTTGTGTAAAATGATCGATGATTTGACTTTTTTTCATTCTCTTTTGTGTTTTTTCATTGCAAGCAAAATAAATGAAGATATTATTACCAAAGCATTTGTGATTGCAATCATTTTCTGGAAGAAATTGAGTATTATCTGACAGATTTGCAGGGGTGCCAATACTTTTGGCCAGCACTGTAAATGTTACATTTGGAGAGGTGTCAACAAGGCCTATGTTGAAAGGAACACCATTCCTACTGTAAAGCACGGAGGTGGATCACTGATGATGTGGGGATGTGTGAGCTTCAAAGGCACAGGAAACTTGATCAAAGTTGAAGGAAAGATGAATGCAACACGTTATCAGCAAATACTGGAGGCAAATTTGCACTCATCAGCCAGGAAGCTGCACATGGGACGTACTTGGACATTCCAAAATGAAAACAATCCAAAACACAAGGCCAAGTTGACCTGTCATTGGCTATAGCAGAAGAAAGTGAAGGTTCTGGAGTGGCCATCTCAGTCTCCTGACCTCAATATCATTGAGTGACTCTGGGGAAATCTCAAGAGCGTAGTACATGCAAGACAGCCCAGGAATTTACAGGAACTGGAGACTTTTTGCCAAGAAGAATGGGCAGTTTTACCATCTGAGAAAATAAAGAGCCTCATCCACAACTACCACAAAAGACTTCAAGCTGTCATTGATGTTAGAGGGGGCAATACACGGTATTAAGAACTGGGGTATGTGAAATTTTGAACAGGGTCATTTTGATGTTTTTGGTTGTCATTATGATTTAAAAAGAGAAAACACAGAAGTTTGACAATAAATGGCTTCAACCAACCACTAACCATGAGTGGAGAAAAAAGTTTTGTGTTATCATTCATATTCTCTGAAAAAAAGGCCAAAAAAACAAAAAATCTGCTGGGGTATGTAAACTTTTTAGCACAACTGTATCTTTGGAAATCCTTGCAATCGTTTGAACAGAGCATTCTCTATTGCTTCAGGACTGCCATAGGTTTTCTCCAGTCTTTCCCAAGCAGCAGTAAGGCCTGCCGTGGGGTTGTGAATGTGGACGGATCTGAGTCTAGCACATTCTGTGGACTGTGGGCCAAGCCACCGGATAAGCAAGTCTAGTTCTTCAGCTGCAGTAATGCCGAGGTCACTAATTGCGGTTTTGAAGGCACATTTCCAGCCTCTGTAGTTCTCAGGTTGGTCATCAAACCTTGTGAGTCCAGTCTTAGTAAGGTCACAGCGAACTACCGTGTTTCTCCGAAAATATATTTTTGCTCCGAAAAAAGGGCTAGGGCTTATTTTCGGGGTAGGTCTTAATTTTTTCCATGAACAACAATCACACATTTGATCGCTTTCTATTTCAACTTTTATCAGAGGTGAAACAGCGAAAAAACAGCAGTTCGGCACTTTAGATTTTTTTTTTTCAGCTATGGCATTCACCATAGAGGTAAAATACTTTTATAAGTTTGTAGAGTGGGCGTTTTCGGACACAGGGATTCCTAATGTGTATGTGTTTCACATTCTAGTGAAAGTGTGGGGGGGGGGCTTGAACTTTTATTGTTTTGTTTTTTAATATTTTTTTTCCTCTTTTTTTTTTTTTTTTTTTTTTTTTTTCTTTCTCCTTTTACTATTAACCCCTCCTAGGGGGCTTGAACCTGCAATCATCCCACAGACTGCAATACAACATATTGCAGTCTATGGGAGATTATCTACATTACTCTTGACGCTGGACCTCAATAGTAATATTCCTATGACAGGCCTGGGAGCCTTCATAACGTGAAAGGTACGGGACCAGTGGGGACCGACCCCAGGGATAGTTGCTCTGCTTTGGGATGGGGGGGCTATAGGGACTGTAGCTATAGTATAGTAGCTATAGGCAGTTGGGACCGGCCCTTGGGACTGGGGGAGGTCACACTTAGCAATGCCCGCGGTCAGAGTCCACTCTGATCACGGGCATTAACTACGGGTTGTGCTACTTTGGTGGGAAGGAGAGGAGGTCACACTGAACAATGCCCGTGATCAGGGTAGAAACTGATCGCGGGCATTAACTCCAGGTCTCCGCGGAGACCCGGCAAGGCAGCTATGGTAGCCACTCTGCAGCAGAGCGGCCGCCATCTTTAAGGACCCGGCATCCGCTGTAATCGCACGGCAGATGTCGGGAAGGGGTTAAATTAGCTAGGGCTTATTTTTGGAGTAGAGCTTATATTTCAAGCCTGCTCCAAAAAACCTGGAAAATCTAGCTAGGGCTTATTTTCGGGGTAGGTCTTATTTTTGGAGAAACACGGTATGTACCTTGCAAACTCTGACATGTCTGTTCTCTCTGACTTTATATATTGACTTGCTGGCTGCGTAGCAGTGATTACATTGTTAGTGGGGTTCTGGTTAACAGACGTAGGTAGAAATGGGGCTTCCTAGGCATTCAGCCTAGGAGCTGGCTTAAAGTATGGACTTAGGTTTAGCCACATATGGGTGTGAAACTGGAAGGTTACTTGCAGTCTGATGGTATGGTGGCACATTAGTGTTTACTTGAGTATCGGTATATTGACTTTGCAGAGGTGCAAGGCTTTGGGGATCCATGAAGGAAGAAGAAACTGGATGCTGAACAGGCAGGGCATTGTACTGATCTTGAATGTGGTGTGCTGCAGAAGATGCTCTGCCCTGTCGCTCTGGAGAGGTGTCATTCCTGACAGGAACATTTGTGGCAAATAGGGGTTCACTGTTTTGGCTTAGTACATAGTCTCTTGTGCGCTTCAGAGGATCCTCTGCTTTCACATAACACAAACTGGTGCTGTCTCTTTCACTTACACTGATGGCCTGTTCTAAAACCCTTAACCTTGCCCTGGCTGTAGCATGCGCACACTGTTTCTCTAGAGCTTCCATCTCTGCTTTTTTTTTTTTAGCTACATTAGCTTCCATCTCTGCTTTCTGTTGTGCAAAGGCCGCCTGTATCTTAGTAGCTTCCATCTCTGCACGTGCTTTTATAACTTGCTCACTGAGTGTGGAAGATTTTGAAGAACGTGACTTAGATGTACGTTTTGAACACCTGGTAGACTCAGAAACGTGGGATGCCATTTCTTGCAGTTGGAAATTCTGGTCTCTGTCCTTAACTTAGTTTCATGTACTAAGCTGTCTCATTCTGAATTGCAATTCTGCTAAAGAATCGTCTGTAGCTAGTTTTCTCAATATGCTTTCATACCCCTCAGTTTTCATTTTATAATGTACATGCATAGCACAAAGCTGTCGTAGAGCTCCCTCTAGTGGTGATACATGGTGTGCAGGCAAGCACATGGCAGATATCTTAATCTGTATTTTCTGCAACCATTTTAAGAATTCACAGGAAAGTTCATGCTTTAAACTTTCTAGATTCTCTTTAATTTTCCACGTAGGTTTAATAGAGCGTTTATCCTTCTCAGACTGCAGACTGATGTCCATGCTACCTTGTGCTTCAGGGTATCCTTCAGCCATGATGCAACACAAACAGGATAAATATGAATTATGCTGGAGTGAGATGGCTGCTTGCTAGAAGATTCTATGCCGAGGGGTCTGAACTGCAGATACAAATTACCTACTGCTGCTGCTTCCTTCTGGCTCTGCAGGTAACTTGCTGTGACTGACTTTATCTCAGAAGTCTTACAACTGTATCTGGGAGTTTTTATGCATCATTTTTCACTATTCTGACTCAATAACTTGGCTGTAAGTGTGAGGTTGTGAGAGTGTCCTGTAGTCTCTATATTAAACCAGTACTTACATCAATAAACATATTGTCAGATAGTGTTCAACTCAACTGAGGAGGCGTAGATAAGATTCCAGATGCTTTAATCCAGGTAGATCTTGTAAAACCTCACATAACAGCAATAGTAGTAGCAGTAGTAGCATCAGTAGGTGGAAAATGATGATGCATTTCCAGGAGCTTAGCAGACATGTTACAACAAAACTAGAAGTGAACTAGAGCAGAGAGAGAAAGGAGGAACTACAGCCTCACAGCTAAGGATACAGAGAGAGAGGAAGGACAAACTTCACAGGCAAACACAGTATCACAGATACCTGTCAGTCAATTAAACCAAGTCCTGGGACATGACAACTTCTGAAAGTACAGTCTGCCTTGTGTACTACTTAGCTTCTCTTAGATTAACTCATTCAATATTGGCTACAGGATAAATTATTATTCTG
Organism: Leptodactylus fallax; assembly: GCA_947044405.1. Classification (NCBI taxonomy): domain Eukaryota; kingdom Metazoa; phylum Chordata; class Amphibia; order Anura; family Leptodactylidae; genus Leptodactylus; species Leptodactylus fallax. The sequence goes on from CAMRHE010000322.1 coordinate 1,298,405, forward strand.
TGAACTATGTAGTAAGGCCACCACAATGAAAATGATGAGTACCTTCCATGTTTGTTCAGCATATGTCAGCAAAGCTGTTGACGCATATGTTAAAGGGGTTGTCCAATGACTTTTTTTTTGTTTATTTGTTCTACTGAAGGCGCCAAGAACATAACAAATTTTTATTCACTTATCCTGTCCCATCGTTTCCAGTGATGGCAGGTCTGGTCTTTTGTTTACAGGTCCCCCTAATCATGTTATTGAAAAATCCTTTGTTAAGGTTTTTTTGGGGGCAACAGTTTATTCCCTTACGTCCTACAGCAACACAATATGGGGTATTTCTCCCCCTGTGTGTTGTCTAGGACAGGTGGAACTTTTAATTAGCACAAAATGTGCTTACTAACCTGCCCTATAAGAGGGCACGAGAGATCTCCCTCACCTGTGTTTTTTTCTCTCCTGTGTGAGACAGGTGGAGGAGGTGTCTTGTGACCTCTCTAGAGTTAGGGGTTTTTTCTTACCTTGAGGTGGTCGTTTCCTTCTGTTGCCGGCCTGCGTTCGTTCTCAGCGCTTCTGTCGGTAATTCTTCGGCCAGCGGTAGGCTTCGGCCTACCCAGAGGTGACGTCGGACTTTGCGACGACCGGAACTCTTCTCTGTGACCGGGTTCCCGTGCGGGCAGTTTTCGCCGGACTCCTTCGCGCCTACTTCCGGTTCTCGGAAAAAGTACGGTAAGTTTGGAAATTTAAAATTTAAAGGCAAAGTATAGAATTGATTTTTGCTTCTTGTTGTTTGAGCCTCTGACTTAGGCTTTTGCTCCTCTATGTTTCATTATGGCATTTGACCCGTTTTGGTGCTATAAATCTCAGGAGGGTAAGTAATATTCTTTCTTGTTCATATATATTATATGAATTGTCGATTCATATCGCTGGCCTTGCTCTGCATGAATTCCTATGTATTTTTTCATTGTGGATTAGTTTTGTGTTTGGCTCCGCCTCCACTTATGGTTGCCTTTAAAATGTCCCATAGTCCATTTGGGTTGGGCTGTGATTTTCTGGCTCTCCTATTGCTAAGGAGTAGAAATTCTCCTCTGTGCTTCAGAGATTACCCTATTTGACTATTGCGTGTGCTGTTGCTACATTTTTTGCGACGACCGACCTCCTTAAGGTACCCCTCTTTTTCTGGTTCTGGTTGCGGTTTGTAATATTGGTATTGTTATTGTCTGTGACTTTTTGTGGTCTTTTTAGATGTCTTCTTCTGCTTCTGGCTCTGGTGATGGAGATTTTAGGAGGAAGAAATCCTCCAAGCGTAAACATTTAACCTGTTTAGATTGTAAGACTCCCTTGCCTGACGGCTACGAATTCACCCGTTGTCGCCAATGTCGTGGGCCCCCTTCTGAGGAGCCATCCATACGTGAGGTTGTGACATGGGTGAAAGAATACATGGAGGACTCTCTCAAGGAGATCCGGAATTCTATCTCCCAGATCGCCAAGAGACCACGTCTTGAAAAACATCCTCTCTTGCGGGTCTCAGACGAAGATTTTCAGGTTGTGGATGAAACTTTGTCTTCTGATGACTCCGCTGAAGATACCAGCAGACCTCTCTTCCCACTTGAGAAAGTCAATAGGCTGCTGAAGTCCATCCGGTCTAAAGACCGTGATGTTGATGGGGGAAGCCTCCACGTCCACCTATAGAGGGCCCAGGGTCTTCCAAGTGGACGAGACATTAAAAAAGTTAATGTCTTCAGAGTGGAAATTTCCAGAGAAACCCTTTATAACTACTGGTAGGTTTAAGGCCTTGTTCCCCATCGCAGAGTCTCAACTGGATCAGTGGGGTCCTCCCCCTAAGGTGGATATAGCGATAGCCAAGCTATCTCGCCGCACTCTAGTACCATCTGAGGATGGAGCAAATCTGCAGGATCCTATGGACAGACGCATGGAGAGTACTCTCAAGAAGGCCTACTCAGCGGCCTCTGCTCAGACCTCTGTCGCTGTTGCGTCATGTGAAGTTTCAGCCAAACTACGGGCTGATTTGCTCCAGCTTGAGAGGGACATCGATTCTGGTGTCTCCAGAGACGAGTTACTTTCCTTCTTAACTTCGACTTCTTTGGTGGCAGAATTCCTAGCTGAGGCCTCCCATTATCAATTAAGGCTGGCGTCAAAGTCCTTGGTGCTTTCCACGGCGGCGAGGAGACCCTTATGGTTAAAACCTTGGAGAGCTGATTTTATCTCCAAGTATAACCTTTGTGCCTTACCATTTGAGCCAGGAAGAGTCTTTGGCAGTAGCCTGGATGAAATTTTAGAAGGCTTGGCTGATAAAAAAGGCAAGACTCTGCCTCAGTCTTTTAGGGGCAGATTTGGCCCTGGCCGCGGCAGAGGTTTTTCACCTCGACGTGGTCAGCAGTCCCGGAGGGGCTTTAGGTATTATTCTAGAGGCTCTGGATGGAGATTTCCCAAAACCGAAGATAGAAGGAAGCCCAGTTTCTGACATGAGAAGCTGTCTTCCTGTGGCCGAAATTCCTGTCGGGAGTCGTCTCTCCCTTTTTCTCAGCGCTTGGCAGGAAAAAATTCTGGACCCTTGGGTCTTACAGTTAATTCAGCGAGGTTATGCAATCGAATTTCTCTGTCCTCCCCGAGATCGGTTCGTCTTAACTCGCCGTCTTCCCTCATCTCAGCAAGGTATTTTGGAACGCTCCATTCAAGAGTATATCCGCAAAGGAGCTCTAGAAGAAGTTCCTTCTCTAGAAGAAGGTTTGGGGGTTTATTCCCCCGTTTTACTAGTACCAAAGCCAGCAGGCAGATGGAGGATGATTATAGATCTGAGGTATCTAAACCGTTTCATCAGAAAAAGACGGTTCCGCATGGAAACCATAAGCTCAGTTTCTTCTTTTCTTCTCCAGGGCGACGTTTTTGTCACCCTAGATCTGAAGGATGCTTATTTGCACGTGCCAATTTACCCTCCGCACAGGAAGTTCCTAAGGATTGCGGTTATAGTTTCCGGCCACAGGAAGCATTATCAGTTCTCGGCCCTCCCTTTCGGGATCTCCTCGGCTCCCCACACCTTTACCAAGGTGGTAGCTCCCATAGTAGCCGCCCTCAGGCTTCAGGGACTCTTTGTGGTCCCTTATCTAGACGACTGGCTGATAAAAGCCCAGTCAGTGTCTGTTCTGCTCCAGCATTTACAGATTGCCATATCCCTGCTTCAAAGCCTGGGATGGCTCATAAATTGGGAGAAGACAGAAATCGTCCCCTCAACCAAAAGGAAGTTTCTTGGTTACTTCCTAGATTCAGACCGGCTGGAAATCTCCTTGGCGACTGCAAGGAAAGAGAAATTAATTACAGCGGTTCGGCAACTTTTCAGGAGGCCGAGAGCGTCCATCAGATCTTTGATGAAAATCCTAGGTCTGATGTCATCTTCCATCATGGCGGTTCCTTGGGCCTTATGGCATCTACGTCCTCTTCAGATGGAAATCCTAGGAATTTGGGATCGCTCTCTGCCCGATCTCAACAGGAGGATTCGACTCTCCCCCAGGACCCGTCTTTCTCTCAGATGGTGGTTGCACCTCAAGGACGGAAGGTCCACGGTCCAACCTCGTTGGACCCTGTTGACTACAGATGCATCCCTTACGGGATGGGGAGCCCATCTGGACGGAAACTCCATAAAGGGAGTCTGGAGCGCTCCAGAAGGAAGGACGTCGTCCAACTGGAAGGAGCTCAGAGCTGTGTACCGTGCCTTACTCCATTTCTCTCCTCTTCTCAAGGGAAGAGCAGTCAGGATTCGCTCGGACAACATGACGACGGTATTATATGTGAACAGACAGGGAGGCACCAGATCATCATCCCTCCTCAGGGAGGCAGATCTGATTTTTTTCCTGGGCAGAGAAAAATCTGACCCATCTATCCGCGGTTCACATCAAGGGCTCCCTGAACTCACTAGCGGATCGGTTGAGTCGGGGTCGTGCCGTATCAGGAGAATGGTCACTCAATCCAGAAGTGTTTCATCAGATTACCCTGAAATATGGTCTACCGGAGATAGACCTCATGGCAACTCGATTCAATGCCAAGGTGGAGACGTTCTGTTCCCTGTACCAGGAGGACAATCCCTTGGCAGTGGATGCCCTGTCCATCCCTTGGAGGTCCAGGCTGTCATACATTTTCCCTCCAATTCCTATGATACCGAGAGTATTGATGAAAATAAGACAGGACCAAGCCTCTGTAATAGCCATCATTCCATTCTGGCCAAAAAGAGCTTGGTTTTCCCAGCTCATGGTGATGAGTCGAGGGATATATTGGAGACTTCCCCCCACCCAGAACCTGGTTTCCCAAGGATCACTGAAGTGCCAGGATCTGAGGAGATTCAACCTGACAGCCTGGAGGTTGACCAGTCCCTACGAATGTATAGAGGACTGTCAGAAGCCGTCCTGAAGACGCTTTCCTGTGCTAGAGCTGAATCCACCAAAAGGAATTACCAGAGGACGGCTAAGATTTTTTTTGGAGTGGTGCTCCAAAAGAGGCGTTGATATTTCTAATCCTTTGACTTCTGATGTTTTGGATTTTCTTCAGGATGGCTTGGACAGGGGCCTTGCCCCTGCTACTTTAAAGGTACAGGTATCGGCTTTATCCGCCCACTTAAACAGACGGTTGTCCCAGGATTCCCTGGTTGCAAGATTCCTTAAAGGAGCGGCGAGGCTGAAACCTGCGATATCTTCTCCTATTCCCCAATGGGACCTTGCGACGGTCCTTTCAGGCCTTTGTGGTCCTCCTTTTGAACCTCTGGAAGCTACGGAGCTAAAATTTTTAGCCTTTAAAACTACTTTTTTGTTAGCCATCACATCTGCCAAAAGGGTAGGAGAGCTACAGGCGCTCTCCTCCAAAGAACCTTATATTGTATTTTTTTCGGATAGGGTCCACCTTAGGTTTTTGCCTGGCTTTATCCCTAAGGTTCCTTCACGTAATAACTATAATCAACTGATTTCTTTGCCTGTTTTCCTTCCGGATCCATCTTCAGAAGAGGAGTTAAAACTTCATACTTTGGATGTGGTGAGGTGTCTGCGAATTTACTTATCGCGGACACAATCTTTCAGGATAGCTGAAAATCTCTTAATCAATATGTATGGTAAAGACAAAGGTCTTAAAGCTTCCAGACCCTCCTTGTCCAGATGGATTAAGGAGGCAATCAAAATTTCTTTCCTTGCTCAAGGGTTGCTTCCTCCAGTTTTTTGTACAGCCCATTCGACCAGGGCTGTGTCGACTTCTTGGGCTGAGAATCGCTCGCTTCCACTGGATCAAATTTGTGCGGCTGCTTCTTGGTCATCCCAGCTGACTTTCGTCAAACACTATCGTTTGGATGTCCGCAATTCCGAGGCAACTGCCTTTGGCCAGGCAGTTCTTGAGGTTGTAAGGCGAGGAAACCCTCCCTAGGGGAATTACTTGCTATATCCCCATATTGTGCTGCTGTAGGACGTAAGGGAATCGTTGATTATATTGTTAATCTGTTTTCCCTTAGTCCTAACAGCAGCACAAGGCTTCCCCCCTAAAATCTTGTTTCTTTTACTTTATAATTTACACAGGTGAGGGAGGTCTCTCGTGCCCTCTTATAGGGCAGGTTAGTAAGCACATTTTGTGCTAATTAAAAGTTCCACCTGTCCTAGACAACACACAGGGGGAGAAATACCCCATATTGTGCTGCTGTTAGGACTAAGGGAAAACAGATTAACAATATAATCAACGAAAATTTGTCATTAAATACATAGCAACAGCAAAGCGCTGATTCTTCCTGTGCAAATCTGCAAAAAAAAAAAAAAGTGTTACTTAGGCTAAGGCCCCATGTTGCAGAAAAGCAACTTTTTTTGTTGTAGATTATTTTATTTTTTTTGAGCCAAAGTCAAGAATGGATACAAAAGGAATAGGAAATATACTTATACTTCTACCTTTTGCTCAATCCACTCCTGGCTTTGGCTCAAAAAAACGCAACAAAATCTGCAATGAAAAAAGCTGTATTACTGTAATGTGGGGCCTTAGCAAGTTTATTGGGTTTACAACAAGCAGTTTCTTGTTGTAAATCCAATATACAGTCTAGCCTAATATACACTAATCTGAAAAAAGAATTCTATTTTTTATTTTCTACTCTGCTCACCACTGAATACACAGTGATGGAGTGTGATTAATCAAATATTATTCAAATCATTTCTTAAGAAGTTTATTTTTGTGGAACATATATGCAGTATTACAGTCTGTGCTAATCTAAAAATCTCTGCTATTTACAGCTGACTTTTCTTGAATTACTTGTTTGTAAAAAAACAACAAAAACAAAAAATAGACATACACACAGTGCCAGAATTATTGACACTCTTTATAAGTAAGCAGTGTGTACATTAAAAAAATGACTGGAAAAAAACACAGGTCAGAGCATAGGCTAAAGGAGGGGATGGAGGAAACACATGTGCAAGTCTTTTAACAACACGAATGTGGGTGACAACAGTAACACTACTTCTGGTCTCAGTGGCACCGCCAGTAGCCGCAGGATTGTTGTACTTCCTAAGAATAAAGATGAAGTTTTTCATTACACTTACACAGATGAACAAAAAGGTAACAATGTTTTGAACTTTTGACTTTCAGGCTCCATATCTCACCATCCACTACAGCTTCGAACGTGAAACTACCATAATTTTATAGAGAATTATCTTTGCTATCTCATACATAAATTTGACTTGCAACTATTTAGCATATGATCAGTTATGCAGATTCTTGTCATGTAACTGCGTTGTTACTGTTTTGCCCCTGGTGGTAGAAAAATCTTTTTCTTCTTGTATACTATGAATTACAGCTGTTTCTCACATTTCCTAATAGCCCAGTGTCTTATTAGGTTGATTCCCAAGCAAAAGGTCACTGGTTCAAATCAAGGATCAGCCATGAAGAAGATTTCCCAAGAAAAGTAAAACATCATCCAGCTCATCAATAATGGTCTGTCGGCCAAGAAAATTGCCAAACTGCATCATATGAGTGTCGTGACAGTTGCAAGAATAGAAAATGAAGTCCATCCATCCATTCAACAAGTTGGTTTATCACAAGGTCTATCAGTTCGGCTGCAGCAAACACACAGCAGCTGAGGTGGCTCATGTGCTTCATAATAGTGAGATGATAGACGTCCATGCAAGCACCATGTGATGCGTGTTACACAAGTCTGGATTGGTGGCCCGCAAAAACATGAAGAAGCCTCAACTTATATATTGTCATAAGAAGCATTGGCTTGGGTTTGCAAAAACAATACAAAAAGTGGACAGTAGAAGATTGGAAATGGTTGATTTGGAGCAATGAGATGGAAGTCCATAGACTGGACTCTGATGGGTGCAAATGGGTCTAGAAGAAACAAGTAAAAAGGGGGCTAATGGATAGAGAAATTGAAGGAACTGTCAAGTTTGTTAGAGGAAGTCTGATGATATGGGGTTGTTTCACAGTCAAATGCGTTGGATACTTGACCAGGATTGATAGTGGTCTCAATGCTGAGCTATATGTGAGTATCCTACAAGATGAGTTACTTCGTACACTTGAGTGCTATGAGTATGAAAAGGACGACATAGTATTCCAGCAGGACAATGACCCGAAGCATATGTCAAGATTAGCGAAGAAATGGTTCAGTGACAACGATACAAAGGTACTGGATTGGCCCCACAGTCCCCAATTGAACACTTGTGGGTAGAGTTGAAGCAAAAACTGTATTCGTACCCAAATGAGTCGACCAGTATGGTCACCACTAACATTGGGAACGTGTAGAAGAGACCAGGGATCAGATTTCGGTCGAGACATGCTTGAATCTGATCGAGAGCATGCCCAGAAGGATTCAGACAGTGTTGAAAGCCAAAGGTGGATTTACAAAATAATAAAAATTTTAATTTATATTTATAATGACAAGAATCTGCATAAATAATGATACACCAAATAGTTGAAATAGTTGAGAGATAGCCAAGATGATTGTCTATAAAATAATGGTAGTCTCACATTTGAAGCTGTAGTGGATGCTGAGATATGGAGCGTGAAAGTCAAAAGTTCAAAACATTTTTATCCTTTTGTTCGTCAGTGTAGCTTGTTCATCTCAGTCACAGAAGGATATTACCTCCGAGAGTGATGGATTATTGAGTCAGGCTTCTGTGTGTTCCTCCTCCTACTTAACATGTTATTTACGGTAGGGCCTTTCTGAACTGTCAACCATGTCTCCTTCACTAACACAGATCCCTGGTAGTGATGCAGTACCTGCTGAAAAATCTGTTTCTCCTAATCAAAGCAGTCTTCCTCCTCTTTTTGATGAGCTGGATGAGAAGAGTCAGCATTGTGTGCGAGCAGAGGAGGAAGACGTGACTGTTGGTGGTGGAGATAGTAGTGGCAGGGACTATAGTATTACTACTGGTAGTCATTCTGGTAGGGGGATTAGGGAAAAATCTGGAGGTGGTAATTCTGAGGCTGTGCATAGCCAAGACATATCAGAAAAATGCAGGGAAGATGATGATGATATTGCTGATGATGTTTCTTTTGCAGATATGACCAGGCAACCGGGTCAGTGTGATATCAGATGAAGAGGATGGTGGAAATGGTGATAGTAACTATTCCAACCATTGCACAGGCCCAACTTCCAAAAAGCCTGCCAGGGTCAGACCTAGGGGAATCTCATAGGGTGGGAGTGGTGGCACTGGTGGTGATAGCGGCAGACATGTTTCCAATGTTGCTGATGCTGGCGGCAGCAACTACATGTGGTCATCTCTTGTGATAAATCCATGTTAACATGCAAGATCTGCAAAAAGAAACTTAGCCATGGCCATGCAGTAAAAAATGTAGGAATGACATTTCTACCAATTCACATGAAAAGGCATCATCTTATTTGGCAAAATAGACATGGCAGTGGCAGAGCACTGGCAGGGAAAGTGAGCAAGACTGTTCTACTCCTTCTCCCCGTGTAGAGCCAGGCCACATCTTTACCTAGCACATGGATGTCATTCAGTGGCGTAACTAGGAATGGCTGGGCCCCAAGGCGAATATTTGATATGAGGCCCCCTGACCCCCGACCAACCCACCCCGGCACAAACTGCATTCCTGCACACACTATTATGCGCCATAGTGGCCCCTGCACACAGTAGTATGCCCAATAGTGGCCCCTGCACACAGTAGTTTGCCCCATAGTGGCCCCTGCACACAGTAGTATGCCCAATAGTGGCCCCTGCACACAGTAGTATGCCCCATAGTGGATCACCCATGAACGATTATTATACTCTGGGGTCTTTTCAGACCCCAGAGTAAAATGATCGGAGACCCAGGGGAGGATACAAACATAAAAAACAATGTTACTTACCTCTCCCTGATTCCGATGCACTCCCTGCTGATTTCGGCCATCTTCAATGTTGGTACAGATATCAGGTGAGCCGGGCCTGCGTCACGATGCATAATGATGCAGGCCCGGCCCACGTGATATCTGGGACATCACCAAAGAGGCCCGAAGCCTGTCGGAGCATAGGGGAGGTAAGTAGCATTGTTTTTGATGTTCCCTCACCTCCCCTAGCCCTCCAATCATTATACTCGGGGGTTTGAAAAGAACCCAAGTATTATGATAGCAGTGATTGTGGGGTTCGTGGCCCGCGGCCTTACTTACTAATCCTCGCTTTTGCTCACAGCCTCCTCCGCTTCCGCAGAAGGGGAAGTGCAGGCGGCCATGAGCAGGAGCGGGGATTGGTAAGTAAATGGGGCCCGTTACCTGGGGTTACACCAGCAGGTAACGGCCTATTAAAAAAAAAAAAAAAAAAAAAAAAATCAGGGGCCCACCTGGCCTGCTAATGTCACGGGCCCTGTGGCAGCCGCTACCGCTGCTACCCCGGTAGTTACGCCCCTGATGTCATTATCATAATACTTACCAACTGTTTCTCCTACTCCTCCTCTTCGACACCAATGTTAGTTATCCATAAGGGAATGTGTGTCCAGGAAACCGCAATATGTGCCCAGTCAACCGGTGGTTGTGCAACTTAACTCACATTTGGCCAAGCTGCAGGTAGTGCAGTTGCTACCGTACCACTTCAATCAATGTCTTGAGCAGCAGCCACAGTCCAAAAACACGTCAAGTAAAGGTGCTAGTTCCACCCCGATTGTGCAGGCCCAGTTCCAACACCATGCAGGGTCCATCCAACACCTCTGGATCCTCCTGTCCCACCACTATCTTCATCAGGGCAATCTGTTTGTTCCACTTCTCCTCCTTCCTTATCATATCCGGAGCATAAGCTGAAGTGCTGCCATGCAGTTTTACAATTAAAAAACTCTTCCTTGGATGCATAGCGAGCCCTTGATGTGTGACATGAAAAGCCAGGGGAGGAGGCTGATGACCTTTTCTTCCAAGTTGATTATGATGATGATGACTATATATATATATATATATATATATATATATATATATATATATATACAGTGCTGGCCAAAAGTATTGGCACCCCTGCAATTCTGTCAGACAATACTCAATTTCTTCCAGAAAATGATTGCAATCACAAATGCTTTGGTAATAATATCTTCATTTATTTTGCTTGCAATGAAAAAACACAAAAGAGAATGAAAAAAAAAGTCAAATCATTGATCATTTTACACAAAACTCCAAAAATGGGCTGGACAAAAGTATTGGCACCCTCAGCCTAATACTTGGTAGCACAACCTTTAGACAAAATAACTGCGAACAACCGCTTACAATGCTCTGCTGGAATTTTAGACCATTCTTCATTGGCAAATTTCTCCAGGTCCCTGAGATTTGAAGGGTGCCTTCTCCAAACTGCCATTTTGAGATCTCTCCACAGGTGTTCTATGGGATTCAGGTCTGGACTCATTGCTGGCCACTTTAGAAGTCTCCAGTGCTTTCTCTCAAACCATTTTCTAGTGCTTTTTGAAGTGTGTTTTGGGTCATTGTCCTGCTGGAAGACCCATGACCTCTGAGGGAGACCCAGCTTTCTCACACTGGGCCCTACATTATGCTGCAAAATTTGTTGGTAGTCTTCAGACTTCATAATGCCATGCACTTGGTCAAGCAGTCCAGTGCCAGAGGCAGCAAAGCAACCCCAAAACATCAGGGAACCTCCGCCATGTTTGACTGTAGGGACCGTGTTCTTTTCTTTGAAGGCCTCTTTTTTTTTCCTGTAAACTCTATGTTGATGCCTTTTCCCAAAAAGCTCTACTTTTGTCTCATCTGACCAGAGAACATTCTTCCGAAAAGTTTTTGGCTTTCTCAGGTAAGTTTTGGCAAACTCCAGCCTGGCTTTTTTATGTCTCTGGGTCAGAAGTGGGGTCTTCCTGGGTATCCTACCATAGAGTCCCTTTTCATTCAGACGCCGACGGATAGTACGGGTGGACACTGTTGTACCCTTGGACTGCAGGGCAGCTAGAACTTGTTTGGATGTTAGTCAAGGTTCTTTAGCCACCATCCGCACAATCTTTTGTTGAAATCTCTCGTAAATTTTTCTTTTCCGTCCACATCTAGGGAGGTTAGCCACAGTGCCATGGGCTTTAAACTTCTTGATGACACTGCGCACGGTAGACACAGGAACATTCAGGTATTTGGAGATGGCCTTGTAGCCTTGAGATTGCTCATGCTTCCTCACAATTTTGCTTCTCAAGTCCTCAGACAGTTCTTTGGTCTTCTTTCTTTTCTCCATGCTGAATGTGGTACACACAAGGACACAGGACAGAGGTTGAGTCAACTTTAATCCATTTCAACTGGCTGCAAGTGTGATTTAGTTATTGCCACCACCTGTTATGTGCCACAGGTAAGTAACAGGTGCTGTTAATTACACAAAAGTAGAGAAGCATCACATGATTTTTCAAAGGGTGCCAATACTTTTGTCCACCCCCTTTTTTATGTTTGGTGTGGAATTATATCCAATTTGGCTTTTTGACAATTCTTTTTGTGGTTTTCCATTGACGACAAATTAAATGAAGATATTATTACCAAAGCATTTGTGATTGCAATCATTTTCTGGAAGAAATTGAGTATTATCTGACAGAATTGCAGGGGTGCCAATACTTTTGGCCAGCACTGTATGGTGTGTGTGTGTGTGTGTATATATATATATCTTGGCTATTTAATGACTAATATGATGAGCTATGTAAGTCAGGACCTTCCAGCTCTCTCTGTGAAACAGAAGGCCTTTTAGGACTCTGCAATCTGAAAGGAGGAGGTACAGCAGGCTATTTCTGAAGCATCTCATTGCAAAACCCTGGGTTCGAATGGCTAATTTTTGAATATTATAAAATATAAGAGATTGTTCCCTTCCTTACTCAATTGTATAATAGGCTATTTCAGGATGAGTCCTGAGCCCTGCTGCCAAAACCAGAAAGGGCCCTCTACTGGTTCAATCTGATAGGCTAATATTGCTGCTCAAAGTTTCTGGTGAAAATTTTGTTAATCTCTTACAAACTATCCTGCTGCAATTCCTATGTGGGGGTTTACACTTGAATTTAGTAACGTGAAGAACGTCCATGTAGCCATAGCAGTTCTGATTTTGGCAAGGCATCCTTCGCAATCAGTAGCCATGTCAATGCGTTTGGATGCAGTAAAATCTTTCAACAAGGCGACTTGGCTTTTTCTATATGCAGTTTTAAATAAGGGAAATTTCATGTTATATTCATCATTTGCATATGGATGCTACTATAAGTGTTTTGTTTAAAGGGGGGGTGGCCCCAGTTATTGATCTTTTTAGAGGTACTAAAGTATTATGATGATCTATATAGGACTTATTGTCCTTTTTATTTAATGTAACAATTGATTCTCTTCGTTCTAACTTACTGAGTGCATCTACATTTCAGGAACTAAGATAGGTTAACATTGAATTGAAATTCCTTGTATTCGCAGATGATATCCTCCTGATTGTCAGTAATCTTAAAACATCTCTTCCTTTCTTAATAGTGGAATTGGATTGGTGGGACATTTGTCATGGTATGTGCTTAGCTTAGATAAAATAGGGGCTTTACTGTTACTCAGTCTGCCCTGTCCCTTATGGTTCTGCTCCTACCTGCTGGAGATGTGTATGTTGTATCATATCTTTTGGGACTGTCCTTTAATCGGCCCTTTTTTGGACAGAAGTTAAAGTTTTGACTGATGCGCTCTTCCTACAGGGTGTCCCGGTAGATCCTCTCATTTACCTGCTTAACTTACCACTACAACATCTTGGTAAAAAGGCATCTAAGCTGTTTTTATACCTCTGCACTGCTGCTAAAACACTTGTCGCTCTCCACTGGAAGAGTCCGCACCCTCCAACAGGCCCTTTCCTTCTTGCTCGTATTAAAGACATTCGTAGCCTGAAATACCTCACAGCCACTGGGGTCTGTGGGTTTCCATGGGTAACTGCTTTTTTAAGTGGATTAGGTTTCCCCAAGCGGACCCCACGAATGGAAACCCGAACACAGGTGTGAACCTAGGGTAAGGCTGCTTTTCAGACCCAATCTTGGACTGATGAACATCTTGGGTTTTTTTTTATCCAGACACCTTTGTCTGTAAATCTTCCATAAGCTGCAGCACTGAGGTGTGTGTAACATAGCAGAATGTGCTACAAACCATTATTACTATGTTTTTATTTTCTGTGAGTCAGGAGGTGGAAGTATTATTCCACCATTAATTTCATGTGCAAATAAATAAAACTTTACAGTTAGAAATGAAAAAGTTTGTCAGCTGTGTTTATTGGCATCACAAAATCTAGAGCAAACAATATGAAGCAGGAAGAGGACATGCAAATACTGCCACAGGCATAGTGATGAATAAAGACATGTTACATTGTTCATGTTTATTTTGGGAAAGTGCTAATAATAATATCCTCAGTGTATTCCAACAATACTATGTGGCAGTTTCTAATAGTCCTCAGCAGCACCAAAGGGTTTTGTTTCCAATGAAACCTAGTATAGAAAATGCTAACAAGCAACAAAAAAACAACAAAGAGTTACTAGGACTAAGATATACCCCTCAACATAAAAGGCCAACCACTGAAAAATTTGTTCTGCCCCTCTTACAGGAAATGTGTAATGAGAAAATGACCTATTACTTTAAACAAGTTTTCATGTTAAACAATTTTTTTAATGATTTTTAAAAATATTGGTGATTTTTCTTGCAATGTCTTGCAGTCATACCATTTTTCATGGGTATCATTGTGTGCTTTTTTGGTCACAGTAGCAGTGGCCACATGTTAAAAAGAGGTCTGCCAGCGGTAGTGGAATAACTAAAGTCTTATGGGCTCCGGTGCAGGCTTTTGTCCAGTGCCCCCTCCCTACAGTGAATTCTTGACAGTGATGGTTACGGGTGCTGCAATGGTATCTCAGATACTTGAAAGGGATACTACTATAGTATCCACAACTGCAGTTATCAAGAATACAGTGAGTGAGCAGCGCAGTGCCCGGCATGTAAACAATACTGGGATCTGCGTGCTGTGGGAAATAGATGATCTGCAATGTACAACAGTCTAAAAGATGTAAGAGGTCAGTGGGGGTCCAACACCCAGGGCCCCTGCTGATCAACAGTTTGAAGGTACTGTGGTGCTTTTGCAAACGGCATGACTCCTTCACTATTTACATTGCACAGCATCTATTTTATAATAACCATGCAGTAGCATAACGATTGTGGTCGCAGGGGGTGTGGCCATAACTAGGCCCGCAGGAGTACGGGGCCCGTGGCCAGCTGGAAATGGTTCCCCAGCCACTATACATATTGTTAATGGACATGCTGGGCTACTTTCCAATAGGTGCCAGCCCAGGGGAGGTGATTAAAAATAAGAAATATTTATTCTCTCCTGGGCTTCTGAAAGTTCACAGCATCCTTGCCAGTGCTCTTTCAGCCTGCGACTGAGGTCACGCAGGGCGCGCCAGCGTAATGAAGTTAGTGCAACCCACGTGACAGCTGAGGTCCAATCACAGGCCCCTGCAGTGATGTCTGGGGCGCGTCACCTCAGTTGCCAGGCAGAAGAGGACTGAAGAAAATGCTGCAGAGAGCCAGGCAGAGTGAGGATGGCAAGGTGAGTATAAGTGTTATTTTTAATCACTTCCCCTGGGTCTCTACTTATTATACTCTGGGATCTGAAGAGACCCCAGAATATAATAATAGCACCGGCTCTAGAGAGGCTCTTGGGAGCATTTTATACTGTGTGTGGCCATTGTGGGGAGCATATTATACTGTGTGGGGGCCACTGTGGAGCAAATAATAGCATGGGGGGGCCACTGTGGAATATATAATACTGTGTGGGGCCTTTTTTGAGCATATTATAATGTGTGGGGCTCTTTCACTATTCACATCACACGCCATTTGTTTTATAGCATTTGTGCACTATTATTACAGGCTGTAGTAACATTGCATGCTGATTATAAAACAGGTACTGTGCAATGTAAATAGTGAAAAAGTTATGGCACTCGCAAAAGCACCACAGTACCTTTAAACAGTTGATCAACAGGGGCCCTGGGTGTTGGACCCCCACTGATCTCTTACATCTCTTAGACTGTTAGGACCCTACAGATCAGCTATTTCCCACAGCACACAGCTCCCAGTATTGTTTACATGCCGGGTGCAGGGCCGCGCACTCACCGTATTCTTGAAAACTGCAGTTGTGGGTACTAAAGCTATATTCCTTTCAACTATCTGAGATACCGCTGCAGCACCCGTAACTGTAGGGGCCCCAGACAAAAGCCTGCATCAGGGCCCACAAAACTTTAGTTACGCCACTGTCACCATGCAATGTTATTACAGCCTGTAATAATAGTGCATGGCTGCTATAAAACAGATGGCATTTGATGTGAATAGTGAACGAGCCACCACAGAGTATAATATGCTCCACAATGGCCCCCACACAGTATAATAAGCTCCAAAATGGCCCCCACACAGTATAATATGCTTCAAAGTGGCCCCCACACAGTATAATATGCTTCACAGTGGCTCCCCACACAGTATATGCTCCACAGTAACCTCACACAGTATAATATGCTCCACAGTAATTCCCACACAGTATTATATGCTCCACAGTGGCCCCCACACAGTATAATATGCTCCCCACAGAGGCCCCCCAGGAATCGACTGAGGCCCAGGAGAGGTGAGTATAAGAATTTCTTATTTTGAATCACCTCCCCTGGGCGAGCATCTAGTGGAAAGGGACTCGGCGACATGGTGGTCCGGGACATCTCCGGACATCTCCAGCTGGCCGCGGGACCCCTACCCCTCTAGGCTTGGTTGCGTCGCCCACTTCAACCGCAATCGTTACGCCACTGTCTGCCAGTCCAAAATGCCTTCCAAACTAACAATTATGCCATTTAGAGACCTTGAAATGGAGCAGAAGCATATCATTGTGGCCACAAAGTGACAAAGAAATGCAGAGATGATCATCTTTTTATGGATTTTGAAATTAGCTTGCAAGTGCATTGGGGGGATCCTGATTTGCCACAATTGGCTGCAGACAAATGCCAATACTATGGCTCACTTCTGGACTCAGTGCCCAATGCTAACCCCCCCCCCCAGAAACTTGGTGTCCCTTCAATCATACTGACCCATAGAATATAGGTAACATGTCATTTTGGCTGCACAGAGAACACTGTAAAAACAAAGCCTGTAAGAAAGCCGCACAAACGCAGATTTTCTCTAATTCTCTAATTTTCTCTAATCCCATTCTGATTTTTTTTTCAGTTTTCCATTACATCATGCGGAATATTAAATGATACCATGGTCATTCCCTGGTTGAAATCTTTTTTCAGCCATACTAAGTACAGTGGAGTAAAAAAGTATTTAGTCAGCCACCAATTGTGCAAGTTCTCCCACTTAAAAAGATGAGAGAGGCCTGTAATTGACATCATAGGTAGACCTCAACTATGAGAGACAAAATGAGAAAACATATCTAGAAAATCACATTGTCTGATTTTTAAAGAATTTATTTGCAAATTATGGTGGAAAATAAGTATTTGGTCACCTACAAACAACAAAATATCATGACCACAAATAAATAAAATAATATCATTTTATTAACATAAATAATAAAATAAACATATATGGGGAAATAAATAATAGAGGTACACCATAATGAAGACAAAGAGGAATAATAGGGGCCACAGTAACAATAAATAGGGGATATATACTGCTGGTACTAATACATAAATATGTACAAAATGGTTGAAAACAACCTATAAATATCAATATATATACATAGGCATACCACAAAACAGTAATACAACCCTGAATATCTAGTAAACATTAGAAAGATCAATATAACAAGCCACCATTTTATCCTCACCTAGTCACACACTCCACCCCAACAATCGTTTCGCCAAATGGCTTCATCAAGGGGGCGTGTGGCATGGTCAGACAACCTGGTTTAAATATACAACAATATCCAATCCACTAAAAAAGCACAGATCACATGTAAGAACGCACCTGAATGATCAATAATGATATATGGGAACAAAATGGCGCCAGAAAAGTAGAGCTCCATGGTAACGTCAGCGTGTAGTTATAAGTAACGTGAGACTAAGCGGCATATAATAAAGTGCATTTAAGTACACATCCCGCTGATCGCGGGAGTACGCGATGTAATAGAATTTAAAGCGCATGCGCGAAGGTTGTCGCCTGTTATCGCGAGATCTCGCATTATAGCAATCAAACCCTGCGCATGTGCTAAATGAAAACACCGCTCTTCAATACCGGGAAGTATAATATATAATATACGCTTGCGCAGTATTAAAAAAAGGACCTTATATAAATAAATAAATGGCAATTATGCATATAAAATGCTAAATTGAATAGTGAATTGTGATGTGAATAAAAGTGCAAGTGAAGCATGCCGTGAAAAAGAAAAAAATAGTGCACCAAGTGAATGAAATAACCAATATACAATCTAATATCTGAATCTAATATCTGAAAAATGCATATAATGTATAAAAGTGATAAAATGTACAATGACAATATACATAATAATAATGATGTGTGTGACTAGGTGAGGATAAAATGGTGGCTTGTTATATTGATCTTTCTAGTGTTTACTAGATATTCAGGGTTGTATTACTGTTTTGTGGTATGCCTATGTATATATATTGATATTTATAGGTTGTTTTCAACCATTTTGTACGCATTTATGTATTAGTACCAGCAGTATATATCCCCTATTTATTGTTACTGTGGCCCCTATTATTCCTCCTTGTCTTCATTATGGTGTACCTCTATTATTTATTTCCCCATATATGTTTATTTTATTATTTATGTTAATAAAATGATATTATTTTATTTATTTGTGGTCATGATATTTTGTTGTTCTATAGTCTTACATGATCCACAGTGTTTTTCATATTATTTGGTTATTAGCCCTTTTTGTGTTTGATTAATTATCACCTACAAACAAGCAAGATTTCTGGCTCTCACAGACCTGTAACTTCGATTTTAAGAGGCTCCTCTGTCCTCCACTCATTACCTGTAGTAATGGCACCTGTTTGAAATTGTTATCAGTATAAAAGACACCTGTCCACAACCTCAAACAGTCACACTCCAAACTCCACTATGGTGAAGACCAAAGAGCTGTGGAAGGACACCAAAAACAAAATTGTAGACCTGCACCAGGCTGGGAAGACTGAATCTGCAATAGGCGAGCAGCTTGGTGTGAAGAAATCAACTGTGGGAGCAATAATTAGAAAATGGAAGACATACAAGATCACTGATCTCGATCAGAGGCTCCACGCAAGATCTCCACGCCAGGGACTCAGATCCTGCAATGTCAAACGTGTCCCCCTGCTTAAGCCACTATATATCTGGGCCCCTCTGAAGTTTGATAGAGAGCATTTGGATGTTCCAGAAGAGTATTGGGAGAATGAAACCAAAGTAGAACTGTTTGGTAGAAACACAATTCGTCGTGTTTGGAGGAGAGTGAATGCTGAGTTGCACCCAAAGAACACCATACCTACTGTGAAGCTTGGGGGTGGCAACATCATGCTTTGGGGCGGTTTCTTTGCAAAGGGACCAGGACGACTGATCCGTGTACATGAAAGAATGAATGGGGCCATCTATTGTGAGATTTTGAGTGCAAACCTTCTTCCATCAGCAAGGGCATTGAAGATGAAACATGGCAGGGTCTTTCAGCATGGCAATGATCCCAAGCACACCGCCAGGGTAACGAAGGAGTAGCTTCGTAAGAAGCATTTCAAGGTCCTGGAGTGGTCTAGCCAGTCTCCAGATCTCAACCCCATAGAAAACCTTTGGAGGGAGTTGAAAGTCCGTGTTGCCCAGCGACAGCCCCAAAACATCACTGCTCTAGAGGAGATCTGCATGGAGAAATGGGCCAACATACCAGCAACAGTGTGTGCCAACCTTGTGAAGACTTACAGAAAACGTTTGACTTCTGTCATTGTCAACAAGGATATATAACAAAGTATTGAGATGAACTTTTGTTATTGACCAAATACTTATTTTCCACTATAATTTGCAAATAAATTCTTTAAAAATCAGACAATGTGATTTTCTAGATATGTTTTCTCATTTTGTCTCTCATAGTTGAGGTCTACCTATGATGTCAATTACAGGCCTCTCTCATCTTTTTAAGTGGGAGAACTTGCACAATTGGTGGTTGACTAAATACTTTTTTCCCCTACTGTAACACTGTTCTTGAGGAAGCCCGGAGGATCACCTTACCTGTAGGTAGTTATAAAGAGGTATGAAAGAACATAGGTGCATTAGTAGAGTGAAACATTGCGAATGTGAGGAGCTACAGAGTATGAAGTGCACCATGTTTAAATAGCGGATGTGAGGAGAACACCAAAGTGTTCACGCAGCCTGGAAGTGGGGCATGCCAGCGGACAGAAGTGAGGCTAAGGAGTGGATACTGTGGCTCAGAAGGTCCATAAGGGAAGCTAGAAAGCAAGTAGGAATAAAACGGTGATTCCAAATAGCCAAAAGGGAAGCTAAATTAGAACAGGGATAACAACACTAGGAAAAGCAAGGAGGTATGACTATAAAAATAAAGGTGAATAAACAAAGAGACTAAAAGGAGGAAGAATATAAATCAAAGTTGGAAAACTTGCAGAAAAATAAGAGCACAGACAGATAAAAAAAAAAAAAAAAAAGGAAAAGAACAAATAGGGAAGACAAATTAAAAGAAGGGAAAAAATAGAAAGGATATGAAATTTGGAAGATGGTCATTTGTACTACAGGTGTAGCTGGTGATTCCCTGGTACATTATCTAATCTGAAAAAAAGGAAAAGTGAAGTTAGGTAATCAGAAACCAACAAAATGTAACCCAAATGGACAGGTTAAGATAAACACAGAGATTTCATAGTCCCTGTTTAAGCCATGTGGTTCCAGGGTTTGTAGTCTATGAATCCAATAGGCTTCCCTTTGTTTCAACATTTGTATCCGATTGCCGCCTGTGTGGGGCAAGGGAACATGCTACAGTACTTGCAAGTGAAACTGTTCTATAGTGCACTAATCACAAATAGTACTTGTGTTGTTAGCCCACTCATACACTCATACGCATGTGTGACCAAAGCCTTACTTTCACACTACCACACACATAAAAGGTTGTTGCAGACCATGTACACCCCTGCATGGCAACTCCTTCATGGAAGTATAATATGCCCTACCTCATTCAAAAATTGTTCAAGAAGGATTTGTGCAACATAACAAAAAGATCAACATGTTGACTTAGCTTCCAAATTCCCTACACCTCAATCTACAAAAATAATTCCTGTACATAGAAAATGTATTGTGAAGCTTGAAAATTTAGTGATTTTATCAATAAAGATACTGTTATGTTTGTCCCTGAACCAAATAAAAAATAAACAAACATGCAAAATAAACTGGTTTATTGAAGAAACACGAAACAAACAAAGGGCAGTCAAAATAACTGAGTAAGTAAAACAGACTAGGCAGGAGAAAATAACATTAGAAATCACCCTGTGATCCGCCCTGACTGATCCTGCCTGATGCCAGAGTTTTCCTCTTAAAAGAAGACACCTCACAGGAACCTTACTAGAATCCCTGGGAGCTGACCCTGAAAGCAAAAACATAATAAACCAGCAGTCCCCTGCACTGACCCCCAGACAGCTAATCCAAGAATAAACATACACAGTGAGAAGCATACAAAACCTGAGTTCAAGGCCCCACAGCACAGGTATGGCTGGACACATGAGTATAACCAGCAGAGTGAAAGTGTGAAGCCCAAGTTTATATAGCACAACAAAGGGTGGGGCAGAGGCACCGGGAAAAACCCCTCCCCAAGGCAGAAAGTACAGGCAGACAAGAATTAACCCCTGCCCGTCTGGACCAACTAACTAACAGTACCTCCCCTGAAAGGAGGTGCCTCCGGAACCTCCGGACCGGGCTTCAATGGAAACCTACGATGAAAGGCTCTAATGCACCGCTTAGCAAAAATGTCTGATGACAAAACCCATGATCTCTTCTCAGGCCCATAACCTTTCCAATGGACCAGATACTGAATGCGTCCGTGAAAGAGCCGGGAGTCCTCAATAGAGCGAACCACGAACTGCAGCTCTCCATTGACCAAGACAGGTGGTGGTGGTGAAACTTAATCACTGCCTGAGGATTAATCACTGCCTCTTTAGTAAGGACACATGAAAAGCATTGGTTATCCCCATAGAGTCAGGTAGGCGCAAACGAACTGAGACAGGGTTAATTATCTCTACAATTTCAAATGGACCAATATATTTGGGACCAAGTTTAAAGCATGGTATTTTTAGTCTAATATTCCGTGTAGAGAGCCAAACCCTATCTCCCACAGAGAACTTATGGGATTCTGATCGTTTACTGTCAGCAAAAAATTTAGCTTTACCCCTAGCTCTAATTAGATTTTTCTTGACCTCAGACCAGACTGAAGCTAGTTTAGCAGAGAACTGAACCTCCCCAGGGACATCCGAACTAGCTAAAGACAACGGACCAAAGGACGGATGAAACGCATAATTACAAAAAAAAAGGAGAGGTCCCAGTAGATTCCAAAGAACAATTATTTAAAGCAAACTCAGCTAATGGTAAAAATTCTTTCCACTTACACTGATCTGAGCTCACAAAGCACCTTAAATATTGTTCCAAACTTCGATTTAACCTTTCAGTCTGGCCGTTGGATTGTGGGTGATAAGAAGAAGAAAAAGATAAAGAGATGTTAAGGCGTTTACAAAACGCCCTCCAGAACCGGGAAACAAACTGCACTCCCCTATCTGACACAATATCAGACGGTACCCCATGAAGCCGTACAAAATTTTCCACAAATGATCTAGCCAAAAGAGGGGCAGACGGCAATTTGGGTAAAGCCACCAAATGGCACATCTTACTAAACCGATCCGTGATTACCCAAATTACCGTACATCCTCCAGAAACCGGTAAATCAGTGATGAAATCCATAGAGATGTGCGTCCAAGGCTTCTCAGGAATAGGCAATGGGCACAATTTCCCCGCAGGAAATCCTCTAAGGGACTTCGACCTGGCATATACCTCACAGGACTCCACATACCTCGTAGTGTCCCTTCTGACAGATGGCCACCAAAACGACCTGGAAATTAATTTCAATGTATTAGAAATACCAGGGTGACCCGAGAGGACTGAATCATGAGCCTCCTGTAATAATGACAATTGAAGGTTCAGAGGAACAAAAAGCTGATCATTAGGGGTGTTGGCACGAGCCAAGCTTTGTGCTTCCGAAATCTCCTTGTGAAGGTCAGTAGAAATCGCGGCCACCACCACTCCCTTGGCCAATATCTGTGAAGGGACCTCATCACAGGGTGCAGCCTCAAATGACTGGGACAGGGCGTCCGCCACCACATTCTTCGAACCTGGTCGGTAGGTAACTAGAAAGTTAAACCTGGAAAAGAACAAAGACCAACGAGCCTGACGAGAATTTAACATCTTAGCTGACTGTAGATACATCAAATTCTTATGGTCCGTGAAAACCTTCACTTTATGCACGGCACCTTCTAAAAAATGTCTCCATTCCTCAAAGGCTAACTTAATCGCCAGCAACTCTCTGTCACCTACATTGTAATTACATTCTGTTTTCGAAAATTTCTTTGAGAAGAAAGCACAAACCCGCAGGTTACGGCCCTCAGCATATCCTTGAGACAAAACCGCTCCAACCCCCACACTAGATGCGTCCACCTCAACAAAAAATGGTAAGGAGCTGACGGGTTGGACCAAAACAGGTGCCGAAGCAAAGCGTTGCTTAAGCGATCGGAACGCTCTCTCGGCCTCCGGCGGCCACTCCGAAATCTTAGCTCCCTTTTTGGTCAAATCTGTCAAAGGCTTAACAATCAACGAAAAATTCTTAATAAATTTCCGGTAAAAGTTAGCAAACCCTAGAAACCTCTGTAACGCTTTGAGGTTCTCGGGTTGAACACAGTCTAAAATAGCCTTGACCTTACTTAAATCCATCTTGAACCCATCCTTCGAAATGACAAACCCCAAAAAAAGAAATCTCCTGAACACAAAAAACACACTTTTCCACTTTAACACTAAGTGAATTCTCTTTTAGAACAGACAAGACGGACCGAAGGTGTTCACAGTGAGACTCGTAATTAGGAGAAAAGATGAGGATATCATCTAAGTACACAACCAGGAAGTGACCAATAAAAGGACGTAATATGTCATTCATAAACTCCTGGAAGATTGCAGGGGCATTAGTAAACCCAAAGGGCATAACCAGACTCTCGAAATGACCCAGGGGCATGTTAAACGCTGTCTTCCACTCGTCTCCCTCCCGTACTCTTATCAAATTGTATGCCCCACGGAGATATAATTTAGAAAACCACTGGGACCCCACCAGTTGATTAAATAAATCGGGAAATAAGAGGAAGCGGGTAAGGATTACGCACAGTAATTTGGTTCAACTCCCGAAAATCAAGACAAGGACGTAGTCCGCCATCTTTCTTTTTAACAAAAAAAAACCCGGCTGCTAACGGAGAGTTAGAGGGTTTTATGTGACCCTTTTTCAAACTTTCTGAGATAAAATCTTTTAAAGCCTCTCTTTCAGGGACAGAAATGTTATATAACCTGCTTTTGGGGTATTTACAGCCAGGCACCAGATCAATCCTGCAGTCATACGGTATATGAGGAGGAAGCTGGTCACTAGAGGTGGGAGAGAATACCTGTGAAAAGTCAGACAGAAATGAAGGGACATTAGGTAACACTATGGCTACAAGATGACTAGGCATACACTCTTTCTTACACTCAAGAGACCATTTGACAATTTCCCCCGTACGCCAATCAACCACAGGATTGTGTTTTTTAAACCAAGGATAACCTAGTACGATGGCCGCAGGCAACGAGTCAAGAACATACAAATCCACACATTCTAGGTGGAACAAACCAATCTTCAGCTTAACCTCTACAGAGATAGCTTTAATCCAGCCCAAAGGTCCAGCATCAATACCAGCAATAGGAATGGGTGTCTCCAGGAGGGTTATTTTTAAGTCTAGATCTGTCGCGCACTTAGAATCAATTAAATTGACCCCAGCACCACAATCAAAAAACACCCGTACGGGATGCTCCTTATTCTCAAGGATAATTTCAGCAGGGAGGATCATCTTGGAGCCACTGGTCCAAGCGACACATCTACCTAACGGGAGATCCCCATAGCTCGTTAGGTTCTTTAGTTTAAAGCCTTCTTAGGACGGGATAGCTCTGGTCAATCTCTTACAAAATGACCCGGATGCCCACAATAGAAACATTGGCCAGCAGCCAAACGTCTCTTCTTTCTGTCCTCAGACTGTAAAGAACTCAGCTGCATGGGTTCTACAGAAGACTCCACCCCCTCCCCTGGCAAGTGAGGAGTGTCACTCACTCCCATTTCTACTGCTCTCAGACGTAAACGTCTGTCTACCCGAATAGCTAAACTCATGGCTTCCTCCAAAGAGGCCGGGGGAGAAAACTGTAGCATAAGATCTTTTACTCGGTCAGACAACCTGGCACAAAATTGACTCCGAAGAGCCGGATCGTTCCACTTAGTATCAATGGACCACTTACGAAAAGCTGCACAGTAATCCTCTGCAGAACTCCTCCCTTGAGAGAGGTGACGCAGCTTACTCTCAGCTAAGTGCAAACGGTCTGGGTCATCGAACAGTAATCCGAGTGCAGAAAAAAAAAACATCTACAGACTGCAGTGTGGGGGAATCAGGAGGTAAAGAAAAAGCCCAAACCTGAGGATCTCCCTGTAGACGGGAAATAATAATTCCCACCCGCTGACTCTCATTTCCAGAAGAGATTGGCCTTAGTCTAAAATACAACTTGCAGGCCTCTTTAAATGAGAAAAACTCAGAGCGCACCCCCGAGAAGCGATCCGGAAGATCCACTCGGGGTTCAAATCCAGACACCCCCTCCCTAAACACCCCGCTCACTTGCTGTATGTTTTGCTGCTGGACCTGAGTCTGAAGAGAATCGACTTTCAGGATCAACGCCTGAAGGTGAGCGGTTAACTGCTCCATAGGATCCATCTGAGGAAAAAAAAGAAGAAAAACAAAGGAAAAAAAAAAGGGGTAGAGAATCAATAAATGGTCGGCTGGTTATTCTGTTATGTTTGTCCCTGAACCAAATAAAAAATAAACAAACATGCAAAATAAACTGGTTTATTGAAGAAACATGAAACAAACAAAGGGCAGTCAAAATAACTGAGTAAGTAAAACAGACTAGGCAGGAGAAAATAACATTAGAAATCACCCTGCGATCCGCCCTGACTGATCCTGCCTGATGCCAGAGTTTTCCTCTTAAAAGAAGACACCTCACAGGAACCTTACTAGAATCCCTGGGAGCTGACCCTGAAAGCAAAAACATAATAAACCAGCAGTCCCCTGCACTGACCCCAGCACAGCTAATCCAAGAATAAACATACACAGTGAGAAGCATACAAAACCTGAGTTCAAGGCCCCACAGCACAGGTATGGCTGGACACACGAGTATAACCAGCAGAGTGAAAGTGTGAAGCCCAAGTTTATATAGCACAACAAAGGGTGGGGCAGAGGCATCGGGAAAAACCCCTCCCCAAGGCAGAAAGTACAGGCAGACAAGAATTAACCTCTGCCCGTCTGGACCAACTACCTAACAGATACATTTGCTGTGACATCGCTGCTTAATTTGCAAGAGATTTTTATGTTACTCTAAGGAGTAAAAAATTGCTTTGCTATGGCTTTGAATATGGCTTTGAAATCACTATGAAAATTCCGAGCGTAGCAGTCCAAAAAATTGCTACTTACTTGACTGCTCTGCTTTCCCTGAGATTTTCTTTCTGGATAAAATCACTGCAGCATCTACTCATTGAACTATAGCGGTTTTGAAGAAACTTTCAAGCCACGAAGCGCATTTCCTATGAACAGTTATGTCACAGCAGTTGGTTCGAAGTGTTGTAAGTCTAGGTGTAACCCTAGCCGTACCTTGTCATAAAAATAATGAGGTAATAATGAGCCTGTGAAAATGGAGGGACTTTGTAAAAATGGCTGTAATTCCCAACGGTAAAAGCAAACTTTTTTGTAAGATGTTTTGCATTAACCGGTTAAGGACCGGGCCTAAAAGTGCCTTATGGACCAGGCCTCATTTTTCAAAACTGACATGTGTCACTTTATATGGCAATATCTTTGAGATGCTATAACTTACACAAGTGATTTTGAGACTGTTTTTTTCATGAGACATTGTACTTCTTGTTAGTGGTAAACATTGATCAATATTTTTGTATTTATTTATAAAAAATTAGGAAATTTGATGGAAATTTGGAAAAAATTGCAATTTTCAAAATGTGAAATGCTCTGCTTTTCAGACAGATAGTCATACCACCAAAATACATGAATACATATTATCTACCATATCACTGCTTTATATCAGCATCATCTGTTAATCGTCCTTTAATTTATTTTGGATGTTAGAAGATTTACAAGTCTAACAGCGATTTTCCACATTTACAAGAAAATTTCCCAAACTCATTTTTTAGGGACCACTTCAGTTCTGAAGGGGATTATAAAGACCTATATATTAGAAACCCCCATAAATCACCCCATTTTTAAAACTGCACCCCTCAAATAATTCAAAACAGCATTTGGGAAGTTTGTTAACCCTTTAAGCATTTCACAAGAATTAAAACAATATGGAGGTGAAATTTAGACATTTCATTTTTATCCAATAATAAATTCATTTATCCCTGTGAAAGATCCTCAGTGCGCCAACACCGCTTTGGCCCACACCTGAGACTTCTTTCATAAAAAACCACACTCACCGCCAGTGAGTGCTGGGTTCACAAGATAAATACAAGACAAGCTTTCTAAATTTTATATATTTATTAACCCCTAAATGGGTCGGTATTAACATCTAACACATGCAGTTAAGAACAGATATGTAGATATATACAAGCATTAACAGTTACTAGTTACAAGATACAGTACAATAAAATAAAAGGGAATACAAGTGAAATAATTACTTTACCACACATATCTTGGATGTGGCTCTATAATCCAACCCTCACACATGGCATGTGGGGCTAACCAGTGGAGGCAGCAACATCAACACATTCCAGCCTGCATGCTCATCACAGTATGTCCCAATAGTCTCTCAGTCTCTTGTAGTCTCATCGTAGTATTCTCTCAGTGGTAGTCTCAGCCCAATCTCCTCCCACTGACCTCTTACCTCATCTTTTATACCCTTGATTACACCACCCAGAATGAGGTCACCGGCGACGGCAAGTCTGATTGATTGATTAATGCACTCAAGTCCAGATTCTTTGTAAGGAGATGGGACCAAGTGAAATGAAACAATGTTATCAACCATGTCTGAGCAACAGCCCAGGCTGAACAATGCATGTTTATTTGATCACCCAGGGCTATGTAGGAATTCAATGGAGCTATTCTGGGATGGATACAAAGCCCTATTGTTACAATGTTGCCACTAATGACAACATACACCTAGGATTATAGCTGCGCACATTATGAGTAAATGGAAGTAAGAAAGAGATACGATACCCAGAGATCAAAATACATCTTTGAGTTATGGCCATATTTAAGCGGAATCATCACAATCCCTAAAATTAACACATTCACAAAGGGTTGAAGGAGAAAATACATCTCACAATTTGTTGTGCAATTTCTCCCGAGCACAGAAATACCCCACTTGTGGGTGTAAAATGATTTTTGGGAACACAGCAGTGCACGGAAAAGAAAGAGCGACACTTGGCATTTGAAAAGCAGATTTTGCTGGAATAGTTTTCAGGTACCATGTCTCATTTGCAAAGCCCCTAGAGTACCAGTACATTGGAAACCACCCAAAAGTGACCCCATTTTGGAAACTACACCCCTGGCAGAATTTATCAATGGGTATGGTGAGCATTTTGACCCTACAGCCGTTTCACAGATTTTATTAACATTGGGATGTGTAAATGAAAAATTACTTTCTTTCCAATAAACCATCAATTTAGCCCCAAATTTTTCATTTTCACAAGAGGATAAAGGAGAAAAAGTGTCCAAAGGTTTGTTACACAATTTCTCCTGAATACAGAAATACTCCCCATGTGGTTGTAATCTGCTGTATGGGTATATGGTGGGGCTCAGAATGGAAGGTGCGCTATTTGGCGGAATAGGTGCCATGTCTCATTTGCAGAGCCCCTAAAGTACCAGTACAGTGGAAACCCCCCAAAAAGTGACCCCATTTTGGAAACTACACCCCTCAAGGAATTTCTCAAGGGGTATGGTGAGCATTTTGACCCTAAAACTATTAAGTGGGCTATCCCGGGTACAAAAAAAATGATATATGTGGGTGTAAACTGCTGCTTGGGCACACAGCAGGGCTCAGAAGGGAAGGAACAGTGCACTTTTTAGCTTTTGGAGTACAGATTTAGAGGGACTTTCGGGATGCCATGTTGTTTTTGAAGAGCCCCAGAGGTGCCAGTAAATTGGAATTCCCCAAGAAGTGAACCCATTTTGTAGGGGCAATTTTAGGGTCTTTGCCAATATGACATGGTGTCCAAAATCCAACAATCTAAATCTATGTTCTAAAAGCCACATAGCGCTCCTTCACATCTGCCCCCTGCTGTGTACGCAAAATGCAGTTTATGCCCACATGTATGACACTGGTGTACCCAGGATAACATACTTAATGTCATATGTGGGTATAAACTGTTGTTTGGGCACAGCCGGGCACAGAAGGGAAGGAGCGCTATTTTGGTTTTTTAAGCACAGTTTGGTTTTTGCCACTTTTGCAGAGTCCCTGAATTGCCAGTAAAGTGGAATCCGTAGACTTGTGACCTCATTTTGGGAACTACATCCCTGAAGGGATTATCAAGTGTGGTAGTGAGCATTCTTAACCCTTAAGTGTTGCATTCATTTAATTTCAATAAATGAATGTGCAGCTGATAATCAAAAGGGAAAATTGCAATTTTTCCATAGATACGCCATTTCAGTGCCTGATATTTTGTGCCCAGCTTATGTCAGCAGGCACAAACACTCTAAAAACTGTTAAGTGGTTATCCCGGGCACAACAGCTTTTGGAGCGTTCATATCTGATACAAGCCGGGCACAACATATTATGTATTGAAATCGCGTATTCCTGGAAAAATTGCCATTTTCACCTTTCACAATCAACTGCGTATTTTATTTCTGGAGAATAAATTATAGCAACACTTGGAGGTTAAAAATGCTCACTGTACCCCTGGATAAATTCCTTCAGGGATGCAGTTTCCAAAATGGGGTCAAATGTCAGGGGATTACACTTTACTGACATTTCAGGAGCTCTGAAAAAGTGACATGACGTCCAAAAGCTAAACTGTCTAAATCTGTGCGCCAAAAACCAATTAGCGCTCATTCCATTATGTGCTCAGCTGTGCCCAAACAGCAGTTTATACCCACATATGACATTAAGTATGTTATCCTGGGTACACCAGTGTAATACATGTGGGTATAAACTACAGTTTGGGCACACAGCAGGCTATGCGGCTTTTGGAGTGCAGATTCAGATGTTTGCATGTCATGTTTGCAGAGCCTCTAATGTACCAGAAAAGTGGAATCTCCTAGGGAGTGACCCCATTTTGAAAACTGCACCCCTCAAAGAATTTTTCAGGGGGTGTAATAAGCATTAGTATCCCAGACGTGAATGCACAGCGCATGGTGAAGAGTGAATATGTAAGCTGTGCGGAGTACATGGAGAACACGAAATTCCCTACTATATCCCCAGTAGCTCCTATGATTGGGGGGGGGTCACTCTGGGGGTCACTTTTAGTTTATTTTCCCTTGTAAGCTCTAAAATTGGAGTGTCCCCTGATATACGCTCGCACAGCTTATACATTCCCTTCCTGACACAGCCAGTTGTGTTCTAATTATTTGGTGATTTTTGGGGTTTTTGTCTTTACATTGTACAAGCTATATTTTCTTTATTTTTCTGATGATGTAGCCATATGAGGGCTGATTTTTTGCGGTATGGTATGCATTTTTTAATGACACCATTTTTTTGGCTGTCTATAACTTATTGAATAAATTATATTAACTCTTTCTGGGTGGATTAAAAAAAACATCAATTCTGGCATTGGTTTTTACCTTTTAATTTTTTTGCCGTGCAGCGTACAGCATAAGTAACATGTTACCTTTATTCTGCGGGTCGGTACGATTACGGCGATACCTCATTTATATTGGTTTTTTATGCGTTACTAATTCTGCAGAACAAAGACCCATATGTGGACATAAATCAATTGTTTTTGCATCACCATCTTCTGAGAGGCGTAACATTTTTATTTTTCGGTTGACAGACTTGGTTGAGGGCTTATTTTTTGCGGGAGGACATGTGCTTTTTATTGGTTTATTGGCAATTTATTCAGCTTCTCCCCCTGGGCAGTGTCCCCCTGCCCAAGGGGACGAGCTGAATGCAGGATGGGTGTGTTTAGTGATGATGCAGCAGTGCTCAGTAATAGAAGAAAACTCCCCCTGTGCTCCAAAATCCTCATTTGAACAAAGAATAAAAGTGTTTTTTCTCACCATCCCTGCAGCTCTGAAACTTAAGAAATGTATGGTTTTTATTCTGCGTACAGCATCTACAGCACCATGGGAGTGGTTTAAAGTAGCTGGGGGCAGTGATAAACTTCCTTTAAGTCATGACCAAGAGCTTGAAAGGGAAGTTATTAAACAGCTTTACAGTGCTGGCCAAAAGTATCGGCACCCCTGCAATTCTGTCAGATAATACTCAATTTCTTCCAGAAAATGATTGCAATCACAAATGCTTTGGTAATAATATCTTCACTTAATTTGTCGTCAATGGAAAACCACAAAAAGAATTGTCAAAAAGCCAAATTGGATATAATTCCACACCAAACATAAAAAAGGGGGTGGACAAAAGTATTGGCACCCTTTGAAAAATCATGTGATGCTTCTCTACTTTTGTGTAATTAACAGCACCTGTTACTTACCTGTGGCACATAACAGGTGGTGGCAATAACTAAATCACACTTGCAGCCAGTTGAAATGGATTAAAGTTGACTCAACCTCTGTCCTGTGTCTTTGTGTGTACCACATTGAGCATGGAGAAAAGAAAGAAGACCAAAGAACTGTCTGAGGACTTGAGAAGCAAAATTGTGAGGAAGCATGAGCAATCTCAAGGCTACAAGTCCATCTCCAAAGACCTGAATGTTCCTGTGTCTACCGTGCGCAGTGTCATCAAGAAGTTTAAAGCCCATGGCACTGTGGCTAACCTCCCTAGATGTGGACGGAAAAGAAAAATTGACGACAGATTTCAACGAAAGATTGTGCGGATGGTGGCTAAAGAACCTCGACTAACATCCAAACAAGTTCTAGCTGCCCTGCAGTCCGAGGGTACAACAGTGTCAACCCGTACTATCCGTCGGCGTCTGAATGAAAAGGGACTCTATGGTAGGATACCCAGGAAGACCCCACTTCTGACCCAGAGACATAAAAAAGCCAGGCTGGAGTTTGCCAAAACTTACCTGAGAAAGCCAAAAACTTTTTGGAAGAATGTTCTCTGGTCAGATGAGACAAAAGTAGAGCTTTTTGGGAAAAGGCATCAACATAGAGTTTACAGGAAAAAAAAAGAGGCCTTCAAAGAAAAGAACACGGTCCCTACAGTCAAACATGGCGGAGGTTCCCTGATGTTTTGGGGTTGCTTTGCTGCCTCTGGCACTGGACTGCTTGACCGTGTGCATGGATGGCATTATGAAGTCTGAAGACTAGCAACAAATTTTGCAGCATAATGTAGGGCCCAGTGTGAGAAAGCTGGGTCTCCCTCAGAGGTCATGGGTCTTCCAGCAGGACAATGACCCAAAACACACTTCAAAAAGCACTAGAAAATGGTTTGAGAGAAAGCACTGGAGACTTCTAAAGTGGCCAGCAATGAGTCCAGACCTGAATCCCATAGAACACCTGTGGAGAGATCTCAAAATGGCAGTTTGGAGAAGGCACCCTTCAAATCTCAGGGACCTGGAGAAATTTGCCAAAAAAGAATGGTCTAAAATTCCAGCAGAGCATTGTAAGAAACTCATTGATGGTTACCGGAAGCGGTTGTTCGCAGTTATTTAGTCTAAAGGTTGTGCTACCAAGTATTAGGCTGAGGGTGCCAATACTTTTGTCCGGCCCATTTTTGGAGTTTTGTGTAAAATGATCAATGATTTGACTTTTTTTTCATTCTCTTTTGTGTTTTTTCTTTGCAAGCAAAATAAATGAAGATATTATTACCAAAGCATTTGTGATTTGCAGAATTGCAGGGGTGCCAATACTTTTGGCCAGCACTGTATAAGCTTGCACTCAACAGCTTTATGGCTCAAGCTCATTGGCTTACTATATCTCTGTGCATGAGCAGCATATTTAGTGGCTAGAATAAGGTTTCATCTAGTTCATGGAAATCAGGTAAGCCTTTCCTAAATTCCTTCTTCGGACAACACTGTCCTTATGTTAGGCTCTTGCCAGACGTAGCAATACTCTACACTACTGCAGGGGTCTGGGAGGAAGGACAGAGACAAGTGAGCCCTAATCTCACCCCAGCCACTGTCCCTTCCTATTGCCTCAGTTACCCTAAACGGTAAAAGGGCAACCTGAAGACGAGCCCTATACTGAGTAAGTGACAACACAGAACACAGACAGAACAAACGACAAAAAGAGAGGTCAGGAAACTAAGGGTTCGGTAACAGACGAGCAATGCAGTACAGAATCAAAATCCAAGAGAATAGTCAAAAGTCAAGGCCAGGGGTCAGGAATACGAATACAAGCAACAAAACAGCAAGGAATAATAGCCAGAATGCACAAAGCAATAACCAGCGACCATGTGAGTGCTGACAACCTGTTTATAGAAAGTCTGGGCAAGCCCCAGACTGGATTGGTAGACAGGCTGTCAATCACACAGGCAAGGCTGAGATTAACTATATGCGGTCCAGAGAAATGCTCAGAACACGTGTGTGGCTGGAAATCCATTACATTGTCTAGGACAGTGTTCAGACCGAGCAACAAGAAACCTACGCAAGGAACCAAACTGAACACGCCTCCTTCGCCGCAGCGTGCGAGCAGATGGTGGCGCAGAGACCCGAACAGGCAGAGACGTTACACCTTATCTCCAGGACGGTGCCTGATCCCACTTTTATGACTAAACATGTGGCTTCTTCATATTGGTTATATATAATATGACCACATGCAGAAGGCACTGGTTTGATTTTAAATACTGTATAGATTTAAGATAGATGAATAGATATAATTTTTTCAGTGCTGGAGTAGGTTGAAAAGAGAGATCTGTCAAGTTTAATAACATCCTTTAATAACATTTCATTTAATTTGTCTGCTGCAACTGACTGTACTATATTTGACTAGAATTCAATTCATCTATTATTATGTCAATATCTATGCAAAATGTCTTGATGGAACTTTGACTTTTCGGATGCTTTTTATAAAATTAATCTGCAGTATGTAAAGGCCAACCATTCATCAAGAAGGGGATATATATATATATATATATATATATATTAGCATCCACTTTATATCCACTGTAATACATTAACTCCAGTGACATAGCAACCAACCCTAACATGCTTTTTAATGCCCTTGTGTTTAGTTTACTATTCATAAGTCAGACACATGACCTGATACCAACATTGGTACAAAAATGTATTTAGGAAAATATTCTATAAAGGCTTGGACCAGTAGTTTTAAAGTAAAAACCTGAGAAATTTTCCTCAGTAGTACAGTTGTAAAATGGATATATTAAGCTCATGTAACATAACAGGGCCATTAATTCTTCCACTTTGGTCCCCTCTGCACACTATAGACCCTTAACACTACAGGAACAATACAAAATGACTCCATGTTGCATGATGTGGACTGTACAGGAGGAATGGCAAAAATGCCCATTTGCTGACATCACTCCCTGCTCTGCAGCTAGTGACTGAAGCTTCTGCTGACAGACTTTCTGCCCTGCCCGCTTCTTATATGCACGTTATTCATACCTTTATCCTAATACTGACAGCTCTCTGCTGGTTCACATAGAACAGAGAGCTAAATGCAGGGGCATAAATATCGGGGTAGCAGCGGTATTGGCTGCCACAGGGCCCGGAACATTACGGGGCCCGGAGCCCTGTGGCAGTCGGTACCGCTAACCCCACAAACACTGCTATCGTTATACTCCGGGGTCTTTTCAGACCCCGGAGTATAACGATCGGGGGCCCAGGGGAGGTGAGGGAACATAAAAAACACTGTAACTCACTTCTCCTACTCTCCGTAGGCTTCGGGCCTGTTTGGTGACGTCCCAGACGTCAGTTGACGTTATTATATGTCACGACGCTGGTCTGGATCGCGCGAGATCCGGTCCAACATTGAACATGGCCGAAGTAGCGCACGGGAGTGCACCAGAGCGAGGAAGAGGTAAGTTGCAGTGTTTTCTATGTTTGTACCCTCCCCTGGGTCTCCGATCATTATACTCTGGGGTCTGAAAAGACCCCAGAGTATAATAATCGTTCATGGGTGGTCCACTATGGGGCATACTACTGTGTGCAGGGGCCACTATTGGGCATACTACTGTGTGCAGGGGCCACTATGGGGCAAACTACTGTGTGCAGGGGCCACTATTGGGCATACTACTGTGTGCAGGGGCCACTATGAGGCAAACTACTGTGTGCAGGGGCCACTATGGGGGCAAACTACTGTGTGCAGGGGCCACTATGGGCAAACTACTGTGTGCCTGGGCCACTATGGGACAAACTACTGTGTGCCGGGGCCACTATGGGACAAACTACTGTGTGCAGGGGACACTATGGGGCATAATATTGTGTGCAGGGGCCACTATGCTGCATAATACCGTGTGCAGGGGCCACTATGAGGTATAATACCGTGTGCAGGGGCCACTATGGGGCATAATACCATGTGCAGGGGCCACTATGGGGCATAATACCGTGTGCAGGGGCCACTATGGGGCATAATACCGTGTGCAGGGGCCACTATGGGGCATAATACCGTGTGCAGGGGCCACTATGGGGCATAATACCGTGTGCAGGGGCCACTATGGGACATAATACCGTGTGCAGAGGCCACTAT
This sequence comes from Leptodactylus fallax, assembly GCA_947044405.1. Taxonomy (NCBI): domain Eukaryota; kingdom Metazoa; phylum Chordata; class Amphibia; order Anura; family Leptodactylidae; genus Leptodactylus; species Leptodactylus fallax. Next base: position 1,333,871 of record CAMRHE010000322.1, read on the forward strand.
GGGACATAATACCGTGTGCAGGGGCCACTATGGGACATAATAGTGTGCGCAGGAATGCGGTTTGTGTGTGTGGGGGGTTGGGGGCGGCAGTTTGGGGGGGGCCCCATGTCAAATGTTCGCCTTGGGGCCCAGCCATTCCTAGTTACGCCACTGGCTAAATGTATTTCCAGTATTAAAGTCTGTGAGGTGCGGCATCAGCCAATTGCTGCAGACCAGTGAGTGATGTAAGAAAAGGGGGGCATGGTTTTGACAACTTCTCCCCTATAGTAACATGGAGCCATGTTGTGATTTCTTGCGGTGGTAAGGACCTATAGCGTACACAGTATACTTGCCAACAGTCCCAAGCTTGCCAGGACGGTCCCTATAATAAATATATACAGTATAATCCTGAATGTTAGCAAGGAGCAAAATAGCAAAACATTATTTAACAATGTAAACATTATCAAAAAGCATCTCTTAAAGTGTACCTATTACAAAATCTGTGCTAATATTTTACAGGGTTTGGGTCATGAAAACAATCCCTGTGGAGGACTCCACTTAAGACACCCCTCTATGAGACAGAGCAGAAAGCCACTAACAAGCACCAGCTCTCACTTTGGTTGACTACAGCTTCCCTCTAGTTGTATGAGGGAGGTTTGTGTACTGATCAGCAGCTACCATATGAAAGGTATAGTCTGTGATGAGACAATCCCTTTAACTGTGTGAAGTGCTCTACATTTTTTGAATCTCAGCCATAAAATTCTTCAGATTTCTCTTCATCCATTTCACAGATAGTAAACAACTGAATGACAGCTACATCCTGGCAAACATATTAGCTCTCATCTGGCTAGTGTCTCTGTCAACAGGTCACTTAGTCACCTGACACTGTCTCAGAAGGAAAAGATTTACCATTCAATTTTTCTGATCATACAGAAAAATGTACTTACCTGAGGGTGATATCAAGTAATATAAAGCAGCTGTAGATAAATAGGAATGTCATAATTCTTAAAGGGGACAACTCCTGTTTTCATGTCCTGTTAGGGCATATGGATGTCATAGAGGAGGGTCCTTGGCTTGAGACCTCCCCCTTTTAACCAATGCAAGAAGCCACAAACAAACAGGCGCCATTTCTGTGGTAGAATTGAGTCATATTCCATAGATAACTATTCACTTATACAGTGGCGTAACTAGGAATGGCTGGGCCCCAAGGCGAACATTTGACATGGGGGCCCCCCCCCGAACCGCCGCCCCCGACCCTCCCCCCCGAACCGCCCCCTCCACCCCCCCCCCCCAAAAAAACGCATTCCTGCGCACACTATTATGTGCCATAGTGGCCCCTGCACACAGTATCATGTCCCATAGTGGCCCCTGCACACAGTATCATGTCCCATAGTGGCCCCTGCACACAGTATCATGCCCCATAGTGGCCCCTGCACACAGTAGCATGCCCCATAGTGGCCCCTGCACACAGTATTTTGCCCCCTAGTGGCCCCTGCACACAGTATCATGTCCCATAGTGGCCCCTGCACACAGTATTTTGCCCCATAGTGGCCCCTGCACACAGTATCATGTCCCATAGTGGCCCCTGCACACAGTATTTTGCCCCATAGTGGCCCCTGCACACACTATTATTCCCCATAGTGGTCCCTGCACACACTATTATTCCCCATAGTGGCCCCTGCGCACACTATTATATGTCCCATTGTGGACCACCCATGAACAATTATTATACTCTGGGGTCTTTTCAAACCCCAGAGTATAATGATCGGAGACCCAGGGGAGGATACAAACATAAAAAAACAACGTTGTTTACCTGTTCCTCGCTCCGGTGCATGCCCGTGCGCTACTCCGGCCTTCTTCAATGTTGGACCAGGCCGGCGTCACGTGACGCGGGCCTGCGTCGCGACGCAAAATGACGTCGGCTGACGTCTGGGACGTCACCAAACAGGCCCGAATCCTGGAGAAGCGCAGGAGGGGTAAGTACATTGTTTTTTATGTTCCCTCACCAACTCTGGGCCTCCGATTATTATACTCCGGGGTCTGAAAAGACCCCGGAGTATAATGATAGCAGAGATTGTGGTGTTCGGGCCGCGGCCTCACATACCGATCCACGCTCCTGCTCACAGCCGCCTCCACAGAATCGGAAGCGCAGGCGGCCGTGAGTGGGACCCGGGGAACGGTAAGTATATAGGGTCCGTTACCTGCGGCGGTTACTCCAGCAGATAACGGACTATATAAAAAAAAAAAAAAAAAACGCATCGGGGGCCCGCGGGGCCCCATAATGTCCCCTGCTACCGCTGCTACCCCGGTAGTTACGCCCCTGCACTTATATGCCTGGCAAGTACTAAATTTTACCTGCAGAGGAAATGAATAAGTGAGGGAAATTTTACTTGACAAAATTAGCTGTTTGCAAGGGTTGTCAGAACTGAAGCTGCTGATGTCTTCATGAGACAATCCTTTTAAAGGGAGTCTGTCTGCAGTAACATTGGTATCAAACTAATAACAGTATCTTCCAGGGCTGCTTCTACACTTTCCAAAGATGTATTTCTTATTATGCACTACAGCCCCATTTTCATAAAAATCAGGATTTTATTCTGATGAAAATTAGCTGAAAAGGGCTTTAGGGGCATTTCTTCTCCTGCTGGGGCTTCACTCCCTGCTCTAGATCCACCACCCATATTTGAGTGACATCTATTTTGTCACACATTGTCTGCAGTTAGGGGCATTTATCTAGAGCGGACAGTGTAGCTCTGGCAAAAGAAAAAATGCCCCGAAAGCCATTTTCAGTTAATTTGCATAAAAAACCCCCCACTGATTTCAAGAAAATGGAGATGCAATGCAGAATAAGAAAGGCATCTTTGGAAAGTATAGAAGCCACGCTACAAGGTGCTTTCATTAAGTTTGATACCGATATTCCTGCTGACTCCCTTTTAAAGTGAATATGTCACCTATGCCATACTGCTATTTCTAAAGGCCCAATGTGAATGCTGAGTTTTTGAAGTCGGGTGAATTCATGAGTTATCTATCAGCCGCTCACACCACAAATTCATTGACACCTTTCCTCCATGGAGAACAACAACAAGAAGAATGCTGCAAATCTACATCAGGTGAGTAGAGCAGACATACTTTTCTAGGGTCCGGTGACGTTATGAGGAAATTTCTATATCCCCTTCCGGACATGGGACATCACATAGTGTAAACCCACCTTTTATACTTACCTGTGTTCCAGTCCGGATCTTCGGGAGCACGGGACGTCACTTCTGGCCGTTCGGCACCTCTTTTTCACGACGTTAGCACACTCTACTGCGCATGCCATCGTTCCTGCTGTAATGCGCATACCTTGTCTGGGCGAAGCACTCACACATGCACAATCTGCCGGTTGGCACCTTTATAGTGTGCTGACATGTAGCGCAGTTTAATATGGCCTGGGCATGCACAATCCATATTACACTGTGCAAGGGCCACTGTGGAGAATATTATACTGTGCAAGGACCACTGTGGAAAATATTATACTGTTCAGGGGCCACTGTGGAGCATATTATACTGTGCAGGGGCCACTGTGGAGCATTATACTGTGCAGGGGCCACTGTGGAGCATATTATACTGTGCAGGGGCCACTGTGAAGCATTATACTGTGCGGAATCCACTATAGAGCATTATGCTTTTTATGTATACAGTATGTGTCTGTGTGTATATTTGTACCAAATGCCAAAAAAAGCATCAAGAATTAATTGTTGTCCTGAAGCTTTCTCTGTGTGACTGTAATGATGATATATGGAAGTGATTACAATATTACAGCCAAAGGAGAAGGTTATTGAGTGAGTGAGAACTGGCATTTCCATGTGACCAACAGACACGACGTCACTTCCTCAGAATAAGAAAGCAGCTATGTTTTCAAGTAATGCACAACCCCTTTAAGTCCTGTATATTTTGTCTAGTCAGCGTGGGAGTCACATGACCTAGAAGAGGAGAAGGATTCAGATAGAAATGAATAAATTAGGTAACACTGACTAATGTATATATATTGAGGGAATAAAAAAAAAAAAAAAAAAAATCACTGGCATGCTTCATTAATGCACATGATATATATCTAAATAATAAAATGGGTATCTCTTGCTTCTGCTGAAGTGGAAGAACTGTTTTTTTTGTTTCTGCAAGGCATGACATATATACTAAAGACGCACAAGCTGAATTCTGAAAGTGCAGGATTATTTTAGCAAATTATCAAGGGTTTCCATAGAGATTCTCATCCTTCCAGGCAGTTGTGTTACTTTTTCTTTTTTCTTGCAATTGTCTGTGGAAAATGTTCTACTTTATCTGCTACCATGCATAAAGAAAAGAGTTGTTAAATAAATAATTACAATTACCGAGGTGAAACATAAACTGGAATTAAAGTAAACTTGGCTTTTCATGAGTTTTCTCCATTTAAAAAAAACATCAGTAAAATATCCCAATAGAGTTACACTAGTGCATACAAATAGTCTCATGCAGTATTATTAATGGCACATGGTACGTGGTTGTTTTACATTGGGTCCCAGAAGCTTCGCGTGACATCTCTGGATCATATGATATATAATGTGATCTAACAGAACCAGAAAAGTGTTTTCTTTTCAGTCTTTCATTGGAGCTGTATAATGGATACAATTACATTCTCTCATGCTGATCCTCTAATGCAAAGAAATATTTCATAGCAGCAGATACTCTTTAATACAATGCTACCCCTTTTTTTCAGTTACTGGATGCAGAAAATACCTAAAAAGAATATTTTAACATAAAATGTACAATAGAAATTCGCTGTATATAGAGCTGAGTTTGCCAGCGCTGTGGAGTCTTGTGTTTTTGCACATATCTGTAGTTCTTCTGGAAATCTTAATATCTAGAAATCATATATATATCTTAACACTCTATTTCCAGGTGGACCATTACTTCAAGGTGCCAGTTAAGAGGTGCCATATTGGTTTTGAAACTCGGCTGTTTCAGTCATTATAGACTTTGAATACAGAGAAAGATGAATGTGCATTCGCCTCTCCACTCAATATCCCTCTAGCTGTGGTCTAAAAGGTGGGGAAAACTAGGGTACTGGGACATTAGTTAGGGTTCCAGCAGTCAAAGATCCACCACTCTAGCATTTATCACCAATCTAGTGAACAGGATGGCATGATAAATGCTTCTGTTTTAAATACCCATTTAAGGCTAGCCAAGTGACTATAAATCATGATGTTTCTAAGAGGAATTATCCTGGTGTCTAATTCTATTTATAGCCTGTATGCATAATAGTGATTAAAGTGAATAATAAGAAGCTTAGTATGCAAGATATCATGCAAACTAAATTGGAGCCCTCTGCTTCAAATCAGGTAGTTTCCTCTACTTGCTTGTCCAAATGCAAGAACAATGAGTTAAAATGAAGACGAGAGCTCTCAGTACTAAAGGAGTTTTCAATTCTAAATAATATATTGATGACATTTTCATAAGTAGGTCATCCTATGCCACACATTGAAAAAAAAAAAGAGGGAAGGTAAGGAAGGACACTTCTATGTACTTTATAAAACACCTTGGAAACTTTGGGGGGCCAGAGGGAAAGCATATGTAACCACTTATGCAGTAGCAGTGTCTTCCTCTAAAAGGCGCTGAAGCAAAAAACACTGAAATTGGGTAGTTTTTGCTGTGGCAATCTGCTGGAATGCTCTAATCTTCTGTAACTTATGACATTTGCATTGCATAGATCGAAAACCATGGATGAAATTTGCAGTTATAATTGATGTGCCACCCCCCAAAAGTATAATGTCCCCATACAGTACAATGGACTCCTTATACCCTCATATAAAGTCCCTATACAGTACAATGGCCCCCTTATGACCCCATATAATGACCCATTATACCCCCGTATATTGGCCACTTATGTCCTCATACAATAGAATGCCACATAATGTTCATATAATGGGCGCTTACTGTATGTCCCTATACAGTACCATACCCCATATAATGGTCCCTTATACCCCCATATAATGGTTGCTTATGCCCAAATACAGTACATTGCCCCCTTATGCCAAATTTCACTTTCACTTACTGCTCATAGCTCCTTTGACCCCGGCGCTTTTCCTGCTCTGGGAACCCTGTAAGTGCTGAAGAAGGGAAGGGGCAGGTGTAACGTCTCTACTTGCTCAGGTCACTGCACCACCCTCCGCCCGCACGCACGCGGTGGCACAGGAGGCGTGCTCACTTTGATTCCTTGGTTAAGATTCTTGTTACTCAGTCTGAACACTGTCCTAGACTATGTAATTGATTTTCTCCTTCACCTTGGTTTTCCTCTGCTCCACTAATAGTTAATCTCAGCCTTGCCTGTGTGATTGACAGCCTGTCTACCAATTCAGTCTGGGGCGGGTCCAGTGGCGTAACTAGGAATGGCTGGGCCCCAAGGCGAACATTTGACATGGGGCCCCCCCCCGAACCGCTGCCCCCAATCGTCCCCCCCCCCTGAACCGCTGCCCCCAATCGTCCCCCCCCGACCGCCCCCTCCAACCCCCCCCCCCCCCCCAAAAAAACGCATTCCTGTGCACACTATTATGTGCCATAGTGGCCCCTGCACACAGTATTATGCCCCATATTGGCCCCTGCAAACAGTATCATGCCCCATATTGGCCCCTGAACACAGTATCATGACCCATAGTGGCCCCTGCACACAGTATCATGTCCCATAGTGGCCCCTGCACACAGTATCATGTCCCATAGTGGACCCTGCACACAGTATCATGTCCCATAGTGGCCCCTGCACACAGTATCATGTCCCATAGTGGCCCCTGCACACAGTATCATGCCCCATAGTGGTCCCTGCACACAGTATCATTCCCCATAGTGGCCCCTGCACACAGTATTATATCCCATAGTGGCCCCTGCACACAGTATTATGCCCCATAGTGGCCCCTGCACACAGTATTAGATCCCATAGTGGTCCCTGCACACAGTATTATTCCCCATAGTGGCCCCTGCACTGAGTATTTTGCCCCATAGTGGCCCCTGCACACAGTATTATATCCCGTAGTGGCCCCTGCACACACTATTATTCCCCATAGTGGCCCCTGCACACAGTATTATGCCCCATAGTGGCCCCTGCACACAGTATTATATCCCATAGTGGCCCCTGCACACACTATTATTCCCCATAGTGGCCTCTGCACTGAGTATTTTGCCCCATAGTGGCCCATGCACACACTATTATATGTCCCATTGTGGACCACCCATGAACAATTATTATACTCTGGAGTCCTTTCAGACCCCAGAGTATAATGATCGGAGACCCAGGGGAGGATAGAAACATAAAAAAACAACGTTATTTACCTGTTCCTCGCTCCGGTCCAGTCGCTGCTACCTCAGCCTTGTTCAATGTTGGACCAGGCCGGCGTCACGTGATGCTGGCCGGCGTCGTGAGGCAAAATGACGTCCGCTGACGTCTGCGACGTCACCAAACAGGCCCGAAGCCTGGAGAAGCGTAGGAGAGGTAAGTACATTGTTTTTTATGTTCCCTCACCAACTCTGGGTCTCCGATTATTATACTCCGGGGTCTTTTCAAAGACCCCGGAGTATAATGATAGCAGTGATTGTGGTGTTCGGCCCGTGGCCTCACATACCGATCCCCGCTCCTGCTCACAGCCGTCTCCGCAGAATCGGAAGCGCAGGCGGCCATGAGCAGGACCCCGGGGAACGGTAAGTATATAGGGCCCGTTACCTGCTGGGGTTCCTCCAGCAGGTAATGGCTTATTAAAAAAAAAAAAAAAAGAGCATCGGGGGCCCGCGGGACCCCGTAATGTCCCGGGCCCTGTGGCAGCCGCTACCGCTGCTACTCCGATAGTTACGCCCCTGGGCGGGTCCTGACTTTCTATAAACAGGTTGTCAGCCCTCACATGCTCGTTGGCTATTGATTCTGTCTTGTGACTTGTCCCTGCTAGATCCTTTTCTGCTATTCCCTGTATTCCTATTTCTGACCTCTGGCTCTGTTTTTGACTATTCTCTTGGATTGTGATTTTGTACTGCATTGCTCGACTGTTACTAACCCCTTGGCTTGCTGACTCTGCTTCTGTGTTGTTTTGTATTGTCCTGTTCTGTGTGTCACTTATATTAAGAAGGGACTGATCGACCAGTTGCTGGCTGTCACCTAGCACAGATCGGGCAAGTTAGCCAGGGACAGTGGGGAGGTTCCGCTTAGGGCTCAAAGTCTTGTTGTGCCCCCCCCCCCAGGGTTCTTCAGCAGCACTGGGGAATTGCTCAACTGGCAATTCCCTTACAGAATAGCCAGCCCTAAATTACCTTCTGCCATTGCTTCCCTCCGGATCAGCATGGATCCTATCCAAGGCCTTGCAGCCAAGATGGAGTTTTTTGGCAGGCCTGGTAGCTGAGCTAGCTAAACAGGTTCAGACCCTTACTGAGGCTGCTGCAGCATCCCCTGCTTTTTTTGCCCTTCCTAGGGTGTAGATGTTACTCCCGGATCATTTCTCGGGGGACCGAGAAAGATTTGAGATTTTCCGGGAGTCTTGTCGCTTGTACTTTAGGATTAACCCTCATGCATCACAGGCCCAAATGGTGGGAGTAGTTATATCCCTCTTACAGGGGGGATCCACAAGCTTGGGCCCTTAAACTCCCTCCTGGGGCTGAGGAGTGGTCGGATTTTGAAAAACATTTTTTGTCTCTGGGGTCTATCTATGCTGAGCCAGACCACATTGGGCTTGCGGAATCGCAACTCCTCACCATGCGGCAGGGCAAACACTCTGCTGAGGAGTACTGCTCAGAATTCCGCAAGTGCAGTGTAACTGCAGGTTGGTGTTAGTCAGCTCTAAAGGCTCAATTTAAACAAGGCATATGTGACCGTGTTATGGAGGTTTGCGTTGGTCACCCAGATCCCCCTACTCTTGAGCACGCTATGACATTGGCTGTCCGTATTGACCGTAGAATCCGGGAAAATGTTAAAGAGAGAGTAGGGTCTGTTTCCTCCAAATTTTCTGTCTCTTCCCCTCTCTATCCTGATAAACCCACCTTTTCACCCATCACTCCTGGTAAGGAACCTATGCAACTGGGAGCTATGGACGCCAAGACTCGACGAGATCATCGTCTCCGGAATAACCTCTGCCTGTACTGTGGTACTTCAGGTCATATCATACGAGACTGCTCGATCAGACCCTGTACACCAGCGGAAAAACTTCAGTGCCTGAGGGGTAGTCGGAAGAACCACTCAGGCAACCAGGTATTTGCTGAAAATAACAAGAAGATGATGTTATCTGTGTCTCTGTCCTCTGGGGACAGATCTATTTCTGGCCAGGCCTTAGTTGACTCTGGGTATGCGGCAAACTTTGTCACATTCTCGTTTGTCTCAGCTTTAGACATTGAGCTTTTGCCACTTGACAGTCCTTTTGGGTAAGGTCCGATTCAAGACCCCCTTGATCACGTTGCAAGTGTGTTCTGCTCATTCAGAGGTCATTAGCTTTTTTGTTATGGAGCATCTGTCTTCCGATATTATTTTGGGGCTCCCCTGGTTGAACCTCCATAACCCTATTTGTGATTGGAGTAAAAGGGAGTAGGTAAAATGGGGAGATCAGTGCTCATCCCACTGTATTGTTTTGCACACCTTAGATTGCGTCAGTGAGGAGATGGTCTTGGCTGTAAAGGTTGGAAACGCCAGGCGAATAAAAAATTGTTTGCCTGGTCCACAAGAGCCTGTTGTTGTTCAGGGAGATCTTGAATTCAAGGCAGAGAAAATACTGGGTCCTTTTAAAACTGGTGTCTGTAATGTCTCTGCCTGTTCAGGTCTCTGCACCACCCTCCGCCCGCATGCGGCGGCGCAGGAGGCGTGCTCAGTTTGATTCCTTGGTTAAGATTCTTGTTGCTCAGTCTGAACACTGTCCTAGACTATGTAATTGATTTTCTACCACACCCGTCTCCTTCACCTTGGTTTTCCTCTGCTCCACTAATAGTTAATCTCAGCCTTGCCTGTGTGATTGACAGCCTGTCTACCAATCCAAAACCAAAACACATGAAAAAAGACACTCAACATAAGCAGCAATATTATAAAATATATAAGTTTAATAAATTCTTTAAAAATTACATAGATAAGAAGCGCGACAAAAAGACAATACAGTGGGTAAGAAAAGTATTTAGTCAGCCACAAATTGTGCAAGTTCTCCCACTTAAAAAGATGAGGCCGGTCTGTAATTGATATCATAGGTAGACCTCAACTATGAGAGACAAAATGAGAAAACAAATCCAGAAAATCACATTGTCTGATTTTTAAAGAATTTATTTGCAAATTATGGTGGAAAATAAGTATTTGGTCAATAACAAAAGTTCATCTCAATACTTTTTTATATATCCTTTGTTGGCAATGACAGAGGTCAAACGTTTTCTGTAAGTCTTCACAAAGTTGGCACACACTGTTGCTTGTATGTTGGCCCATAACTCCATGCAGATCTCCTCTAGAGCAGTGATGTTTTGGGGCTGTCGCTGGGCAACACAGACTTTCAACTCCCTCCAAAGGTTTTCAAAGGGGTTGAGATCTGGAGTTTGGCTAGGCCACTCCAGGACCTTGAAATGCTTCTTACGAAGCCACTCCTTCGTTGCCCTGGCGGTGTGCTTGGGATCATTGTCATGCTGAAAGACCCAGCCATGTTTCATCTTCAATGCCCTTGCTGATGGAAGGAGGTTTGCACTCAAAATCTCACGATACATGGCTCCATTGATTCTTTCATGTACACGGATCAGTCGTCCTGGTCCCTTTGCAGAGAAACAGCCCCAAAACATGATGTTGCCATTCCAATGCTTCACAGTAGGTATGGTGTTCTTTGGATGCAACTTAGCATTCACTCTCCTACAAACACAATGAGTTGTGTTTCTACCAAACAGTTCTACTTTGGTTTCATCTGACCATATGACATTCTCCCAATACTCTTCTGGAACATCCAAATGCTCTCGAGCAAACTTCAGACAGGGCCAGGATACAGTGCCTTGCGAAAGTATTCGGCCCCCTTGAACTTTTCAACCTTTTGCCACATTTCAGGCTTCAAACATAAGGATATAAAATTTACATTTTTTGGTGAAGAATCAACAAAAAGTGGGACACAATTGTGAAGTGGAACGAAATTTATTGGTTATTTTAAACTTTTGTAAAAAATAAAAAACTGAAAAGTGGGGCATGCAATATTATTCGGCCCCCTTAAGTTAATACTTTGTAGCGCCACCTTTTGCTGTGATTACAGCTGCAAGTCCCTTGGGGTATGTCTCTATCAGTTTTGCACATCGAGAGACTGAAATTCTTGCCCATTCTTCCTTGGAAAACAGCTCGAGCTCAGTGAGGTTGGATGGAGAGCATTTGTGAACAGCAGTTTTCAGCTCTTTCCACAGATTCTCGATTGGATTCAGGTCTGGACTTTGACTTGGCCATTCTAAAACCTGGATACGTTTAAGCAGGGGGACACGTCTGGCACTGCAGGATCTCAGTCCCTGGTGGCGTAGTGTGTTACTGACAGTAGCCTTTGTTACGTTAGTCCCAGCTTTCTGCAGGTCATTCACTAGGTCCCCTTGTGGTTCTGGGATTTTTGCTCACTGTTCTTGTGCTCATTTTGACTCCACGGGGTAAGATCTTGCGTGTAGCCCCTGATTGAGGGAGGGAGATTATCAGTGGTCTTGTATGTCTTCCATTTTGTAATTATTGCTCCCACAGTTGATTTCTTCACACCAAGCTGCTTGCCTATTCAGTCTTCCCAGCCTAGTGCAGGTCTACAATTTGGTTTCTGGTGTCCTTCCACAGCTCTTTGGTCTTCACCATAGTGGAGTTTGGAGTGTGACTGTTTGAGGTTGTGGACAGGTGTCTTTTATACTGATGATAATTTCAAACAGGTGCCATTACTACAGGTAATGAGTGGAGGACAGAGGAGCCTCTTGAAGAAGCTACAGATCTGTGAGAGCCAGAAATCTTGCTTGTTTGTAGGTGACCAAATACTTATTTTCCACCATAATTTGCAAATAAATTCTTAAAAAAAATCAGACAATGTGATTTTCTAGATATGTTTTCTCATTTTGTCTCTCATAGTTGAGGTCTACCTATGATGTCAATTACAGGCCTCTCTCATCTTTTTAGGTGGGAGAACCTGCACAATTGGTGGCTGACTAAATACTTTTTTTCCCCACTGTACAACGGTGTCAGACATGGGCAAAGACCCTAATTGCAGAAAAGTCTATAAATCGTATTAAAGGAAAGTAATATATAAATACTGTACCACTAACACAGCAATAATAACACGATAACCCTATGTATATCTCTATATCTTAGTAATGTGGAGTAAATATGTCCAAGATACATATAAAAAGTCTATACTCATACTATATACCATACATAATATACCAATACATAATAAAGGCTCACTCGTACCCATGGTTATGTGGTACCAATAATCAAAGTGGGCTGTGTTAGTGGTACAGTATTTATATATTACTTTCCTTTATTACGATTTATAGACTTTTCTGCAATTAGGGTCTTTGCCCATGTCTGACACCGTTGCATTGTCTTTTTGTCGCACTTGTTATCTATGTAATTTTTAAAGACTTTATTAAGCTTATATATTTTATAATATTGCTGCTTATGTTGAGTGTCTTTTTTCATGTGCTTTGGTTTTGGTATTGTTATTTTGGCATTTAAGACACACTTAATTATGGAAGCCAGTTCTATTATTAAGGGCCATATAGGACACTTCTTCAAAAATATACCATGTTTTTTGTTTGTTTGTCTACCAATCCAGTCTGGGGCGGGACCTGACTTTCTATAAGCAGGTTGTCAGCCCTCACATGCCACTGGCTATTGATTCTGTCTTGTGACTTGTCCCTGCTAGCTCCTTTTCTGCTATTCCCTGTATTCCTATTTCTGAACTCTGGCTCTGTTTTTGACTATTCTCTTGGATTGTGATTTTGTACTGCATTGCTCGACTGTTACCGACCTTGTCCTGTTCTGTGTGTCACTTATATTAGGAAGGGACTGATCGATCAGTTGCTGGCTGTCGCCTAGGACAGATCGGGCAAGTTAGCCAGGGACAGTGGGGGATGGGGGGTTCGGCTTAGGGCTCACTGTCTTGTTGTGCCCCTCCCCCCAGGGCTCTGCAGCAGCACTGGGGAATTGCTCAATTGGCAATTCCCTTACAGCAGGGGTCCAAGGATTTACAAGCCACTTGGCTCTGTCAGTGGAATGAGCACTTCCATCTGGAAGCGCTCATTGCTGAATGTGAGTGGGCCTCCCCTAGGTGCTCTGGGCCCTGGCACCTGCCCAGGTATTCCAGGTGCTGGCGCCGGCCTTGTATATCTCTGACACATTAAATGACTTTAGCAGAACCATTGTGACAATTATACAAATTTGCCTGGCTTTTCACTTGAAATGCATATTGTTTATGTCTCTGAAATCCTAAAAAAATATACACCTTAGATACAGATGTAGCAGACTTAACAATCACATGTGGTTATTCATTTGCATTGCCACACAGGTCCTGCATGCATTTGTGCAGCATCCCAGAGTGGTACTGTTTTTATGTATTTGTTACTGTGCCTCTGGGCTATATTGGTATGTTCCGTCTTCTATGTTAAGTGTTATATGTTATGTGTATGCAGCTTTCTCCCTCGGCATTTTCCCCCCTGCAGTGTTCAAAACCTTGCCTTGGTTCAGCCCTGGCCTATCACAGGCCACTGGGCAGGGTTGTAGGGAGATATTATCTCCCTGGCGACGGTTGGTCAGTTAGTTCAGTGCATGCAGTTAACAAGAGAAGGTGTGCAGAGCTGACCTACCACCAGCCTCTGGACTGTAGGCCAATGGTCGCCTCTACAGCCCCAGGAGGTAAATCACCAGCCCCAGGCTCATCTATAGACAGCCCAGAGCAAGGGAGAAGTGCTGTCTGGACTTTTGACCACTTTCGGTGCTGTGCTAGGAGGAGCAGGAGACGACTGACAGGAGAACTATATTCAGGCCTAGACTCCAGGTAACCAGATCCCTGTCAGGACTCCCTGTAACTCCATCCCCAGTGTACCCATCTGGGAGAGGCAGAGAGGAGGAGTAGTAGAAAGCCATACTGTGGAGCCTATAACATCCCTGGGCACCCTCCTAGAACCAAGGCTGGGGGTTGGACACTGTAGGACTACTACCCCCATTTGGAAGCTGCCGTTTACCTGCTGTTCCTGTTGCCAAATAAAAGGCTGTTTCTTGTTTACCTGCACCGCTGACTCCTGAGTCGTGCCTGCTTCACCATCAGAGCCCTTCTGAACAACACCACACCGACTCAGAGAGAAGAGGTCCCCTCTTCAACTGGAAGTGCCCCGGGGAAAAGAACTTCTACCACCACCATCCAGTAATGCTGCAGGACCCCTCTCGACTTTGTCCAGCCTAGGAGTGGAACTGGAGCGGTTGGTGAGTGTGCTCGGACTGCTAGGTGGCACAGCATCCGCCACTACTACTCCCATCTTCCGGTCTCCTCCAACTGGGTTGCGGCATTTGCAGCACCTGCCCCCTCCCCGATAGGATTAAGCCTGTATTGTGACACAATGATGTCACAGTTGAGGAATATACAGTAGTAAATAAAATTAGAGCTTCTGCTATTTAGCTTTTTGTGCTAAAACAGTGTTTTGGTGCTAAAATCAAAGGGTACTGTCATTGAAGAGTTGACGCTAGCACTGATGTCAAAAGTTTTATTTCCAACCAACTCTATATGTTTGCTTTTGCAATACTGCTATTTGTTTATTGGTAGTTCTTTTCCTATTGCTTGAATTTACCTCATATTAGCTCATATACCTTTATAACAACAACAAAAAAGACAATAAAAAGATTTTAAAAGAAAGAAATCAATAGTGGCGTCAGATCTTCAATACTTGGTTCATTTGAATTTAGTATCAAATCCATTTTTTTTTTTTTCAATTCAAAGTTTATTGATTTTCAAAAAGACATAAAATACAGTGAAAACAGATAACTGCAACAGCAGCAGCAACATTTTATACTGTAGAGGGGAGATCCCAGAGTAGAGGCCAAAGGACAAGAAGAGGAGGGCAAGGGGAGAAGAAAGGAGGAGGAAGGGAAGGAGTGGCGAGACAACAAAAACAAAACAACACAGAATGAGAGGGAAGAAATAAGGAGAAAAAAAAGGGGGGGGGCGGCGGATGGGGACTATACAGCAAAAATATCTGAGTCCAGGGGAGGTCCCCAGGGGTACCAAATAATTTTTAGTGCTAAAATTGAAATGACCACATTATAGCAGGACCACTGCAACTATGATTTATCCATATACTGTGACACAGTGATGTCACACTACAGGGATGTGTAAAACAGTGGCACAGTGTAAAAAAGCAGCAAACATGACTCACTCACTCATCACTGTGTACATCAATATATCATAGCCTCTGCTATTATTTATTACTGTATATCCCTGATGTCACATTACAGGGATAAAACATTTTGTTACTAATTTCTTTTATTTTTAGCAGGGGAGCTGAAGGGGGTGGGAGGGGACTGTGGGAGGAGAAAGGTGGTGCCTGGCAATTCATTTAAATTGTTGGTGCAAAATATAGTGCCAACAGAATGCCAGAAGTCACTGTTAATGCTACTACATCTGAAAACTTTCAATACAGGTTATATTTTAGGAGGTTATTCAACATATATTGTCCTTATCTAATAGAATCCAAATATTATATCAGAAATGGACTCAACCCTTAAGGACAGCAACAGAATCTATGTTGAAATGTCCCAGAAGTAAGTAACACAATGAAGATCTGTTTTCAGTTCTGCCAGGAAACCTGAAGAAACCAGGTTTCTATAGCCTGTGATTAATTAGGTGTAATTCACAATCAGAAGCACATTAAATTGTTGCTCCTTCTCTTAGTGAGATGTCTCTGGAGTTTGCATAGAAGCAGTGTTTCATGCCAGGCACCACCATTGTGCTAAATAAAATATGCTACACTGCTATGATTTCCATAATGCTAGTTTCTATATAATTTATGATATAGTATTGGCTTTTTCAGCCCATCCTAATTCTCTAGAAAGACTAGAATAGAATTACACGCTATATAAAGTAATTTTATTGGGTATTTAGACTAGTTCTGGGAAGCACACCTAAAAATAAATTATGATGCCTGTAAAATGGATTATGTCTGTAATTGTGGTAAGAGACTGTAACTCAGGGTCAGACAGGCAAGGCAGAGTACCAAAGGGCCCTCCAGTGGATAAAATTTCCAACATAATAACCAATGATACACAGAAGACAAACCAATTAGAAGTTGCATTGAAGATAGTTTTATGGCACATTTTTGTCGCACAACAGTTTGTATTAAATAAGGTGCCAAAAAGTACCACGTTCTCCATTTTGCAGCCTGCTCTCCACTTTTTACAAAAGTGGTTGGACGAGGCAGAGATCAGGGTGGGCCGGGTGTGGATACCTTGGTCAGACAGATTCAAAATAACTCACACAAGAAAACTTCAGTTATTCCTGAAATCTGCGCCACTCCCTGACTGCCATACATTTCATTTTTTGAGCTGGAACCTCTCAAGATGCTCCAGAATTATTAAGAGGTCAGAGCCTCTTAATAATTCAGGCACATCTTGTGCCAGTGGTGGAATGAATTACAACTTGTCAATGAAGAAAACAAATCCAGCACTCCCAGGATCCTCATAAAACAGAGCATTTATTATCACCTTTAAAACCACACGTACATACTGTTCTGATGAGTTTTGGGCAGACACCTTTGGCTAAGGTACAGTTTTAAAGGCTCTACTAAAAGCTCCATTTGATGAAGATCCCAGGGGTGATTTTTTTTTTCATTTACAAGCCTGCAGGATCTCTGACACCTCAATGCACCAGGTAGATCAAGCCAGGTCTTTCAAGTTACTACCTGTGGTGAGCTGTAAGTGGGTGGGATCACCCAAGGTTTAATGAATTAAGACTGGTGTAGGAAACATCACTTTTAAGAAATTTCCCCCTACCTCTTGTTGCTAAGGGCTATTTTTATACATTATTGTTTGTACTCACAAATAATCTCTTCAGTCTCATCATAAATCTGAACTGTATGTGCATATATTCTGTACAGATTTACAGTGGCTGCACAGAATCATTTTTTTCATGGTGGGCCCATGTTACTCCAGCCAGCCAATTTATGCCACAATAGACTACAGTGGGAATTTTTTAAGACTGGAGTTTCCACCAGTCTTGATCTATTCCCCAATTGGCACAAGATGTGCCAGCATCATTAAGAGGTTGTGGCTTTTTAATGATTCTAGAGTGTCTTAGGAAGTTCTGTGAACCAGAACTGAAATCTACACCAGCCAAAAGTGGTGCACCTTTGGTACAAATAAGGGCTTTATCCAACTAAACTTCCACAAAAAAAAAAAAAAAAACAAACACAAAGAAATAAGGGCTTTGTAGGCATGAATATGATGATAAATTCCATGCTGTGTATTCATTTAGAACCCATGCAAGACTTTGCAGCTGAATGCAGTCAGATAACAGGAAGCAGGATAGAAGCTGCTCTGGCCTGCTCCATGTCCCTGAAACAGATCGGAAACTGCCACAGACATGAATGCATCATGGTATGCACTCTGATGACACTCGATTATGCATGGGGTCTTACAACTGTGTGGTATTGTCAAAACATTGTGTGTATAGCATTTGTCACTACTTTTCACCTCAGCGTCTATACTACTGATAATCCCACTACAATCAGAGATGAAACGCGTTGACGCTAGGTTCTGGAGGGCCAAAACAACGGATAGGCGGACCACTGTAACCGTGGTTACACACAGAGCCCAGCGGACTGCATTGACAATAACGGAGTCCGTCATTTTTTGAAACTGAAACTGGTGCAGGAAAAATCCCTCCGTGCATGACTTTTTCATCTGCCGATTTCAGTTGGACATTGTGACAGAGTATCCAACAGACTCTGGCGCCAATGTGAATGATTAAACTGCATAGAAGTGTTGTGATTCGATATGGACCATGTGATGAAGATACCCCCATGTGAAAGATCCTCAGTGCGCCAACACCGCGTTGGCCCACACCTGAGTCTTCTTTCATAAAAACCACACTCACCGCCAGTGAGTGTTGGGTTCACAAGATAAATACAAGACAAGCTTTCTAAATTTTATATATTTATTAACCCCTAAATGGGTCGGTATTAACATCTAACACATACAGTTCAGAACAGATATGCAGATATATGCAAGCATTAACAGTTACTAGTTACAATATACAGTACTTAAAATAAAAGGGAATAAAGGTGAAATAATTACTTTACCACACATCTCCTTGATGTGGCTCTATAATCCAACACTCACACATGCTCTGTCATGTGTGAATAACCAGTGGAGGCTTCTTAGCATGTGGCATCAATACAACAATCCAGCATGCATGCTCTTCACAGTGGTCTGTCTGCAATCTCCTGTAGTCTGTCTGTAAAAACTCCCCCACTGGCCTCTTACCTCATCTTTTATACCCTTGATGACACCACCCAGAATGAGTTCATCAACAACAGCAAGTCTGATTGATTAATGCACTCAAGTCCAGATCCTTTGTATGGAGATGAGACCAAGTGAAATGATATAATGTTATCAACCATGTCTGATCTACCAGTGCAGGCTGGACAATGCATGTTTATTTGATCAGCCAGGACTGTGTAGGAATTCAATGGAGCCCTGCTGGGATGGATACAAAGCCCTATTGTTCCAGTCCGGCCACTATTGGCAATATACCTATGAGTAGGCTGTGCACATTATGAATGAATGGAAGAAATGCGGTAGATACGATACCCAGAGATCAAAATACATCTCTGAGTTATAGCCATATTTAAGCGGAATCATCACACCCCAGTTATGTATTTCTTATATTACTACTTGCTCATATTGTGGTGTCTATGACTGTTCTTAGGAATGTTGGGTTTAAGCTGTGTTTACATTGGTGGTCAATTGCTTCAGTGGTTTTATGTGTATACCATGGGAGAGGGCCTTTCTGGCCAGCCAGTTTATGACACCTGCTTTGGGGCTGTTTCTCTGCAGAGGGACCAGGACGACTGATCCGTGTACATGAAAGAATGAATGGGGCCATGTATCGTGAGATTTTGAGTGCAAACCTCCTTCCATCATCAAGGGCATTGAAGATGAAATATGGCTGGGTCTTTCAGCATGACAATGATCCCAAGCACACCGCCAGGGCAACGAAGGAGTGGCTTAGCAAGAAGCATTTCTAGGTCCTGGAGTGGCTTAGCCAGTCTCCAGATCTCAACCTCTTTGAAAACCTTTGGAGGGAGTTGAAAGTCCGTGTTGCCCAGCGACAGCCCCAAAACATCACTGCTCTAGAAGAGATCTGCATGGAGGAATGGGCCAACATACCAGCAACAGTGTGTGCCAACCTTGTGAAGACTTACAGAAAACGTTTGACTTGTGTCATTGCCAACAAAGAATATATAACAAAGTATTGAGATGAACTTTTGTTATTGACCAAATACTTATTTTCCACTATAATTTGCAAATTAATTCTTTAAAAATCAGACAATGTGATTTTCTGGATTTGTTTTCTCATTTTGTCTCTCATAGTTGAGGTCTACCTATGATGTCAATTACAGGCCTCTCTCATCTTTTTAAGTGGGAGAACTTGCACAATTGGTGGCTGACTAAATACTTTTTTTTCCCCACTGTACATAGACAAGTAATTATTGAGATAACTGTAACTATAAGGTCTAGAATTAAAATTCACTTCTTACCTTTGCAAGCTCTCTGCAGTATCACCATCTCTGTCTTCTTTGTAATATTCAGGGGATAGATAGATAGACAGACAGATAGATCGCAGATTGACTACACCAATCTGTTGTTTATGACCCATCCTAAGGATAGATTATCAATAATATACTTCTGGACAACCCCTTTAACTCCATATGAAACTAGCTAAGGATGACTTTTATAGGTTTATTCACAAATATACAATTAAACTTTATGACATGATGTGAAAATAATGTCAAGTTATTTTCCTACACTTTTATTATTTCATACAGTAAGTACATGTTGTGACAATTTGGGATTATTTTAGTTTACGGGATTGCCAGCTCTTCATCAAGATGGTTGGCATATTAAAAACCTCCAATAAATTCTCACTCTGACACAGTGAATTTGGTTCAAAACTGACTTCAGCCAGCTTTATTCTTCTGTTTTCACAGCAAAATAGCCTGTACATCACAGTACAAAATAAATCCTCAGCCGTCTGGCTTCTGACTACACCTTCAGTGTCCCTCACTATGAGACCCTGGGCATACAACCCAATATCGAAACAAAACACAGCTGTTCTCACCAACTCAAATGGTTCTGGCTCCCACAGGTCCTAGAACAGCCTGTCTTTCCCAGACAGGGAGCATTATGGGAAGAGTTGACAATTTACTTGTAGAGTCTCCACCTGGCTGCTAATTAATCTCATTAACAACCCACCTGTCTGCAAACCAAATGAAACACCCAACTTTCCCAGAGTGAAATACACATCTTTCTGTAGCTCCAGTGATGCAAACATGCTACTCCAGCACTCACACTGCCATAATGCATAATTCAATTCCCCCAACATGAGCAAAGTCAGGCAAATTGCTCCTTTAGGCCCCTGTAGTAAACTATGTATATGAAATAACTATGTAGCTGGTGTACAGTACAGGCATAGCCCATAAGCACATCGCTATTTACTTTGCCTTCTGTGGGTCTGTTTCAGGCTCCATAATCCTCATGAGTATAAGCACTGTCAGAGTACAGTACAGCAATGCCTTCCTAAAACAGCAAAAACCAAAGTTGATTATAAACTACAAGTGAATGTATCCATAAGCATGAAGAACACAGTGACTCTACTAGGTGGTGACTGACAGCTGCTTTACCAGTGAGTCTGGTTCTGCTGGCAGAGGCAACATCAGGACAGCAAAGAGCCAAAAAATGCTGACAGATGACAAGTGAAGCTGCAAACATTGGGATATTCCTATAGACATTAAATTTAGCATGTCCATTTCATTGACAAGCCTTTATTGATAAAGTCAGCTCTGCTGTATAATGATGGAGACGGTCATTCACAGGAATAATAAAACATGATAGTTACGGACACTGAGCCGTCAGTGTTTATTTTCAGGCTTTATGACTGACCTAGTTTGCCCTAGGGAAGAACAAATGCAAGATGCTTTTTTAATGCTTACAAAAATAGACTCCAGCTACAGAAGCAGCCTTTCTTTATGTTGCAATTTTAAAATGCTAAGAAATACAGGGAGATACTACAAATCACAGAATTAAATGTATGTGCTTGTTTGGTAATGGTAATAACTGCTACAAGTCTTAGCACTGATATTATATACAAATCTTCAAAACAACTGTACTGACTGAGGAAAAAACATATATAGAGCAGTTATTTTCTCCCAGCATGGGCATAGCTATAAGGGAGAAATAGCTACAGGGTCCTGTAGATTCAGGGGACCCAAAGGCCTCTGTACAACTTAAGAATACATTAGAATTATAGACAGCACATGGCAAGTGGGGTCATGTTACATATTTAGCATTGGGGCCCAGGAGCTTCAAGTTACACCTTTGTCTCCTAGGTATAGTGATTTAAGACTATGCCCTGTTAAGGGGTTTCATTGCCATCAAATTTTCAAAGAAAAACATCAGTTATAAGGAAAGCTGTGTAGGTGGCTAATAATAAAGTGCAATTTTACAAAGAACTACATTTAGTGCAGCACCATTACCATCATAGAGCATATTATGGGGGGTCTTCACATGTAGACCCTTGACAGTGTCACCGAAAAGGGGTTTTCCCATCTCCCTCTCACAGCAGCTTTGCCTGCTGTTGCTTCTTCTCACTTCCTGTATTCTATTATGAAGAACCTTGCCTTGCCATGAGAGATTATTTATTATCATTACTAGATATCTAATGTAAATGCAGATCAAAGAATATGCACAGTAAATGTATACTACATTACAAAGGGTTGTAGAGAAAAACAAACTTACATGCTGCAGAGGAGAGAACGGACTTACAGTAAACTAAATGTTATTTTTATGTTTACATATAGAAATAATACAAATTGTCTGATCATTTATCAGCAAACTGCAATTAGCTGAAATGATTGTCCTGACTGCAGAGCAGCGAGAGAACTCAGCCCCCCCAGAGAGCAGAGAGACATCCTCCCGACCTGTGTTATCAGATATAGGATGCATGTCTTGACAACATTGTGTAAACAATTAGAGGGAATAATCTCACATATCAAGCAAATGAAGAAGAATTTCTAAAGAAATGTATGTAGGAAAAGTCTTGAATTTACAAAAACTAGCAGTATAGATAGGATCCTTGAGATGGGAAAACCCCTTTAAACGAGCTCAGGTCCATTACCAGAAAAATATATATATACAGAAGTTGGGATGTTTCTGAAAAAAAAAAATGCAGAAAATCTCTTTAATAAATGTGAACATCCACAAACCTTGAACACTTCGATGTAATATTTGGGTCAACACAATAACATTCTCAACCTGAAACTATGATACAATATGGCAAATTGATATTCACAGGCTTGGGTACTTATTTATCCAAATGTTTGAGGAGAACAAAGGGAAAATCATTGGAGAACCACTTAATATCCTATAGACTGGTTAATTTCTTTTCAGCATCCAGATTCCAGCCCTGCAAATGTAGCATTCACACTGCATGATCTTCAAATCATACAGCGTGAATTCCAGTATTTCTCATTGAATCCTTTACTTACAGTCCTTGCCTTTAGACTTCATTCTGTAGCTCACAGCTCTAGCCTGTAACTAAGAAAAAGCATTTCATAACAGCATGTCCCGTAACACAACAACTAGTTGTACAAATGTCTTTTATTGATAAAATTCTTATTAGCAGCTGGCTGTAAGAGGACAATTATTTATTACAATACTGTTGCAATTACAGATTAACATATAGGTATTACTGGGGAAAAAAACAAAACAAGTCCCATGCATATTGTACAAACAGGGCAGTGTATTCTCATTTCTATTAAAAAGTAGTAGTTAGTGGAATTCATAGAAAAATGACAATGATAGTATTATGGGTACAGAAGGTTTCGAGGTGTGGTACTGCTTAACTACAATGAGTTACAAAGTTGAAATGGACATAAGTACAAGATATCCATTGGCTGTATCAAACTCCGCCCTTTCACGGCTCGGATATGGTCAATTCTGTTTGGACCTAAATCAGTTGGCCAAACTGTGAAAAGATAACCAAATATGTAGGAATTTCTTCAATATGAAGGTGAAGCTAAAGCAGGCTCACTGTAGTAAAATAATGACTGATGTAGTAATTATATCAACCAACATTATCATTCCCCAATACTTTTGGAAAAGTCATCATAATATGTAGTTAGGATATTTCAGTGAGCCCAAAACCCATCTTAATGGGGATATGTGGGGAGAGAAAAGTTTTCACTATTTTTTTTTTATTAATAATTATTTATGTTTCAATATATTTTAAAACCTACTTTTAACCTTTTAAAACTTTTCTTTACTGCCCCACAAGGAAACTTGAACATGTGATTGCTTGTATATTGTACTGCAATACTTCTGTATTGCAGTATATTGTTCATTTTATCAGATACCTATTAGGCTCTATTCCTGGCATGGCCTAATAGGCATCTCTGTATGATAGCCTGGAGGCCATATTTAGGCCTCCTGACTGCTATGTCAACAAGGATTTGGGGTCCCGAGGGAAATTCCTCTGTTTCTAACCAGTTAAATGAAGTGATGAGAATTAATCATCATATAATATAAAGGATTCACCTGCTGGAACTGCAGTTTTCTGACTTAAGCAATGACAGCCGTGTGATGGCTGTATTATACAGCTGGGACTTGGCAGCGATGTAGTAGACACAGCTTCTCTGCTCTATTACAGCCTGCACATTATGTTAGTAAATTACACTATTCCATATAATGGAAACTTATTTTAAAAATGGATTTTGCGCAGTACACTATATTTTTAGGGGTTTTTTTTTCACATGGGAGCCTATGGGTGATTCATGCCATTGAATGGCATCTGTCACAGGCCTCCATTGGAGTTATACCACTGGAGCTTTCCCTGACGCATCTCAAACTAAGGCTGATGACATTGTGTCAAGATCTTTCATTATATAAAAAGTTATACATTGGTTACTC
Source organism: Leptodactylus fallax (assembly GCA_947044405.1). Lineage (NCBI taxonomy): Eukaryota > Metazoa > Chordata > Amphibia > Anura > Leptodactylidae > Leptodactylus > Leptodactylus fallax. Next base: position 1,358,025 of record CAMRHE010000322.1, read on the forward strand.
TTATTAAAATCACATTAGCAAGGCACATTATTTGCTGTCCCCTCCTAAAACTTTCTAACACAGCCATGCTGTGAAATATCAATGTAGTTGTCATTTGATGACATGAAATTAAAAGTGTTTGGATAAATTATACAAGGCTGGTATATTATTTGTATAGCCAAGGGGAGAGGTTACTATGTAGTGCCTAATGTACCCAGTGCTAATATACTCCCATAAAATTAGGTTCTAAATGACCAGGAATTGTGGCTGAATGAAGAACTGTTGTTACCTGCACATTACCATTTATAGAGAAGGACAACTAGCAGAGTCTTTAAATATTATAAAATACCTTTGTTTTGTAAGGTCCTGGATTCATAGTACAGCAGGCACACGTGAACTGTAATAAAATGATAGCCTCAAAGTAACTTCATTTGTTCCAAAGGTTCTTGCGACTTCTTCCTTCATACAAAACAACTGAAGTCACTAGCATGATTTTACCTTGTATTGTGTGCAACTTTTTGCCACGACATGGAGTAAGTCTAATGCTGTACACATGGCAGACAAAAGTCGCCTAAGGCTAAAGCCTCATGTTGCAGAAAAGCAGTTTTTTTTATGCAGTTTGGCTGCATTTTTTGAGCCAAATCCAGAAGTGATTTGAGCAGATGGGATGCATATAGTATAAGTATAAACTAGATATTTTCCATTCCTTTTGCTGCCTTAGCCTAAAAGAGGACTGTTTTTTGCCTAACTGAGTCTAATGCTTTACACTGTGAACAAAAGTTGTCTGATTACCAGCATATACAGTGGGGAAAAAAAGTATTTAGTCAGCCACCAATTGTGCAAGTTCTCGCACTTAAAAAGATGAGAGAGGCCTATAATTGTCATCATAGGTAGACCTCAACTATGAGAGACAAAATGAGAAAACAAATCCAGAAAATCACATTGTCTGATTTTTAAAGAATTTATTTGCAAATTATAGTGGAAAATAAGTATTTGGTCACCTACAAACAAGCAAGATTTCTGGCTCTCACAGACCTTTAACTTCTTCTTTAAGAGGCTCCTCTGTCCTCCACTCATTACCTGTAGTAATGGCACCTGTTTAAAATTCTTATCAGTATAAAAGACACCTGTCCACAACCTCAAACAGTCACACTCCAAACTCCACTATGGTGAAGACCAAAGAGCTGTGGAAGGACACCAGAAACAAAATTGTTGACGTGTACCAGGCTGGGAAGACTGAATCTGCAATAGGCAAGCAGCTTGGTGTGAAGAAATCAACTGTGGGAGCAATAATTAGAAAATGGAAGACATACAAGACCACTGATAATCTCCCTCGATCAGGGGCTCCACACAAAATGATCACAAAAACGATGAGCAAAAATCCCAGAACCACACAGGGGGACCTAGTGAATGATCTGCAGAAAGCTGGGACTAAAGTAACAAAGACTACCGTCAGTAACACACTACACCTCCAGGGACTCAGATCCTGCAGTGCCAGACGTGTCCCCGTGCTTAAGCTAGTACATATCCGGGCTCGTCTGAAGTTTGCTAGAGAGCATTTGGATGTTCCATAAGAGTATTGGTAGAATGTCATATGGTCAGATGAAACCCAAGTAGAACTGTTTGGTAGAAACACAACTCGTCCTGTTTGGAGGAGAGTGAATGCTGAATTGCATCCAAAGAACACCATACCTACTGTGAAGCATGGGGGTGGCAACATCATACTTTGGGGCTGTTTCTCTGCAAAGGGACCAGGACGACTGATCCGTGTACATGAAAGAATGAATGTGGCCATGTATTGTGAGATTTTGAGTGCAAACCTCCTTCCATCAGCAAGGGCATTGAAGATGAAACGTGGCTGGGTGTTTCAGCATGACAATGATCCCAAGCACACCGCCAGGGCAACGAAGGAGTGGCTTGGCAAGAAGCATTTCAAGGTCCTGGAGTGGCCTAGCCAGTCTCCAGATCTCAACCCCATAGAAAAACTTTGGAGGGAGTTGAAAGTCCGTGTTGCCCAGCAACAGCCCCAAAACATAACTGCTCTAGAGGAGATCTGCATGGAGGAATGGGCCAACATACCAGCAACAGTGTGTGTCATCCTTGTGAAGACTTACAGAAAACGTTTGACCTCTGTCATTGCCAACAAAGGATATATAACAAAGTATTGAGATGAACTTTTGTTATTGACCAAATACTTATTTTCCACCATAATTTGCAAATAAATTCTTTAAAAATCATACAATGTGATTTTCTACATGTTTTCTCATTTTGTCTCTCATAAATGAGGTCTACCTATGATGTCAATTACAGGCCTCTCTCATCTTTTTAAGTGAAGAACTTGCACAATTGGTGGCTGACTAAATACTTTTTTTTCCCCACTGTACTGACAAAATGTAAGCAGGGCATGTACTTCATAATTCTTTTCTTAATGGTTTTAGATTCATGTTGCTTATTATCATTTCATGGTATATGTTATATAACATATACTACGTTTCTGGTGACCTTGTGCCTACAGTCATGGCCAAAAGTTTTGAGAATGACACAAATATTATATTTTCACATGATCTGCTGCCCTCTGGTTTTTATGTGTGTTTGTCAGATGTTTTTATCACATACAGAAATATAATTGCATTCATATTATGAGTAACAGAAGCTTATATTGACAGTTAGAATGAGTTAATGCAGCAAGTCAATATTTGCAGTGTTGACCCTTCTTCTTCAGGACCTCTGCAATTCTCCCTGGAATGCTCTCAATCAACTTCTGGACCAAATCCTGACTGATAGCAGTCAATTCTTGCAGAATCAATGCTTTCATTTTGTCTGAATTTGTTGGTTTTTGTTTGTCCACCCGTCTCTTGATGATTGACCACAAGTTCTCAATGGGATTAAGATCTGGGGAGTTTCCAGGCCATGGACCCAAAATCTCTATGTTTTGTTCCCTGAGCCATTTAGTTATCACCTTTGCTTTATGGCAAGGTGCTCCATCATGCTGGAAAAGGCATTGTTGAGCGCCAAACTGCTCTTGGACGGTTGGGAGAAGTTGCTCTTGGAGGACATTCTGGTACCATTCTTTATTCATGGCTGTGTTTTTAGGCAAGACTGTGAGAGAGCCGATTCCCTTGGCTGAGAAGCAACCCCACACATGAATGGTTTCAGGATGCTTTACAGTTGGCATGAGACAAGACTGGTGGTAGCGCTCACCTCTTCTTCTCCGAATAAGCTGTTTTCCAGATGTTCCAAACAATCGAAAAGGGGATTCATCAGAGAAAATGACTTTACCCCAGTCCTCAGCAGTCCACTCCCTGTACCTTTTGCAGAATATCAGTCTGTCCCTGATGTTTTTTCTGGAGAGAAGTGGCTTCTTTGCTGCCCTCCTTGAGACCAGGCCTTGCTCCAAGAGTCTCCGCCTCACAGTGCGTGCAGATGCACTCACACCTGCCTGCTGCCATTCCTCAGCAAGCTCTGCTGGTAGCCCCATCCCGCAGCTGAAACACTTTTAAGAGACGGTCCTGCCGCTTGCTGGTCTTTCTTGGGCGCCCTGGAGCCTTTTTGGCACCAATGGAACCTCTCTCCTTGAAGTTCTTGATGATGCGATAGATTGTTGACTGAGGTGCGATCTTTCTAGCTGCAATACTCTTCCCAGTTAAGCCATTTTTGTGCAGTGCAATGATGACTGCACGTGTTTCTTTAGAGATAACCATGGTTAACAGAAGAGAAACAATGATGGCAAGCACCAGCCTCCTTTTAAAGTGTCCAGTGGTGTCATTCTTACTTAATCATGACAGATTGATCTCCAGCCCTGTCCTCATCAACACCCACACCTGTGTTAATGGAGCAATCACTGAAACGATGTTAGGTGGTCCTTTTAAGGCAGGGCTGCAATGATGTTGAAATGTGTTTTGGGGGATAAAGTTCATTTTCTAGGCAAATATTGACTTTGCAAGTAATTGCTGTTAAGCTGATCACTCTTTATAACATTCTGGAGTATATGCAAATTGCCATTAGAAAAACTGAAGCAGTAGACTTTGTAAAAATTAATATTTGTATCATTCTCAAAACTTTTGGCCATGACTGTATATATAGTCATAAAAAGCAGAGCTTTCCTGTAAAACATTGTGGGTAGAGAGAATAGCAGCAGATTACCCAACACTATATTCACACAGTCATGTTTGTTTCTTGGCCATCAACTCAACAAACTGGTTCATTTTCAGCTTGTTTGCACCCGTTCTGTGTCAATTTTTCACGACCGAATGTCATTCATTTTGCATTTTAAAAAAGGATGAATTTCATAGTTTTTTTTTTTTTTTTTAATCCATTTGTTTTGCAATGGTTGTCACTTGGATGCACATATGATAGAACAGAAATAGAACTGTTTTACTAGTTATCAAAAAAATGTGAACAGATGAATTCACTTTGATAATATTAAAATAGCAGTTCAAAAAAAAGAACGTTTTTCACTCTTGTGTTAATAAGTCCTAAGACTATCATTAGATAATGCCGCTAAACTAGAGTGATTGATAACTATGATTTTAGAGGGACAGAGATTAAAAATGCAGTCAAGCATTGAACAGAGCAATACAGCAGGTAAGGGCTGCACAATTGTACTGATTTTTTTTTTTTTAATAACTTAATATATAAGTGTACTATTTCAGTTGTTAGAGGATATAAAAGCTGTTATTATAAAACTATTGTGTGTAATGCGGTTTACTGTACATAAGACATTCTGTGCTGTTAATGTATACAGTGAAGTCACTAGGGCATGAGGGATTAACTCAAATAAAAAACAAAAGATCTGCATAGCAGAGAATATGTTTTAAGTACAAATAAAGCTGATTGCCATTATTATCATTAAACAATGACTCACTACACATGTGTTACTGAAGATGACTCACAAATTTATATAATATACTAAAAAAGCTTTCTTTCCCCTATCCATGCTGATGTGACATTGTACTGAACTGCAAAGATTCTGATTCGATGAGGGGAATGTTTTGGCCTGGTTATTCTAAAAATTAAGAGAATCATTACAGCATTTCAGAGTCTCTCAAGCATGTACACATATGACATTATCTATTGGGCCACCATTATTCAACGTTGTATCAAAGCATGGTAAACATTATTCTCACATTACATTTCTTCACTGATCACAGCAGAATCAAAAAGGATACAAACTGTATGAAGTGGCACCTACACATTTTTAAGTGCTTCTGTTGCCATTTACTGCAGAAAAGTGAGAAAATTAGGTGAGTAGTTTTCTTAAGGTATTTGTAAGCGTGAAGATTACAAATGTTATATGGGATTAGGATATCAACTGGATTCCATAATTTTGGTAAAAAAAAAAATAAAAATTGAGTTAGTATAGTGTATAGTAGACACTAAAGGCCTGTTCACAAGTGTCAGACGTCACATGGATTTTGATGGAAAATCCACATCAATTCCACTGACAAGTCAGAGCCCATGTGAATAGGATAGATGTGGTTTCCTCATTCTGTTTACTTTCTATAGAAAATGTACAGTCAATAACAATGGGGCTAAACCACATGTGGATCCACAGCACTATAAACTGCAGAAAGCAGAAACAACATGTGTGAAGATTTTCTATTGCAATTTTCTAATCGTGTCCACTTATCCACATGGTTATCTTTTTTATAATGAGCTAATAAAAATTACAAAGTACTAAAAATTATTTAATATTAACATTTTTTTAGATTGATACTGTGCTAAATACACCTTTTCTGTTTTCATAAGGGTTTACCATTCTGTGTAGCATACGTTTTACCTTCTGAAGCTGAAAACACGTTTCTGACGCTCTATGGTACTGCTGCTGCTTTGACAGGCTTCAACTCTATTGTTCATGCAACATGACAAAATAGCAATATATCAGGTGATGGTGCACAGTTCTTGCTTAAGGGATACAGTGCTGAAATAACCGCAGACAACAAGCCAGTAGACCTCTATTAAATAGTAGCTTCTGAATTAGAGGGGCACCTCACTCTTCTGCAGGCATGGACATAATAATATATATCAACGTGTTCTGGCTAGAACTTCACATAATCTATTAAACTTGTGTGTCCTGAACATTCAGAAGAGATCAATGTGGCAGTATACTGTATTAAAAACAACTGTTTCCAGCATAAGGTGTGGTTCAGAATACACAGTATACACATCTCACACAAGCATAACTTCATAATACTACAGTCTTATGTTCTAAAACTCATTTCCAAATATTTATGTCAATACTTGAGTCTCTGTGGCCAAAACTGGCCTGTTGTTTCCGGTAATCAATCTTGTACCAAACACCTCCTTGTATATTTTTGCACGTGTCTCTGGAAGAACCAGTAATTTCTTTATGTCCTCTACTTTGTTCAACAGAGGCTTCAACTCTTTTTGAGCAATGTCTTTGATGGTGTCTCTGCATTTCTGGCCTGAAAAAGGACATTATTATTTTACAGAGGGTATATAGAAAAGGTGTGGGGAGAAGTAATAATAATCAAAAAAACACACATTCTAATTTTTGGCCATACATCTGTATTAAAAAAATGACAAATAGGCTTGTCAAAAATATATAATTTTTCTTTCATGATTAACGGGCATTGAGAAGATACTGCATAGTGCCACAATACATTGAAAGAAATACATTAATAGATAGTGAGTTCATGTTTCCAAGAGAGGATCCAGCATTGAAGTTAGCATAGCTTTTGAAGAGTTGCCATTGCAACAGTGGTAATCTAGAAAGAACCTTCTGTTTCGGTTTGAAGGAACAAAGTCATGCATATCCATTATACCAGGATGACATGGCTTCGTCATGTGGTAAGGCCTCTTAATTGGCTGCTCATTGCCACTCAACAGGGCGTAGACAAAAGGCTCCCATTCTTCTTCCTCCTGTACAATTCAATCATTGTAGTTTACCTCATGGGATTCTTGCCAATTCTCTTTTGCTTTGGCTTTTCTGCTATGCAAACAGGTTTATCAAGAAAAGTAATTGAATGTATCCATCTGTGTAAATGATGCAATAAGAGAATATTGTCCTGATACCCCCATGAAAAATGCACCTGAGTAGCAAACTAGGCGTCTCTTAAATGGTACTGGCCAGTTCAAGTGTAAGCATACATATATGTGTGGAGGCTGTGTTCATTGCTTAAGGTTATTCTCCGTTTTCTCATTACTGCCAGGCTCCACTGAGATCCCATCAGTCTGTTTGGTTTTGGCCTGTGTCTCCTCTATATACTGCTGTACAGCCTTCAGTACTGCGTTTTCCACCAGCCTTTTACTCAAGCTCACCAGCTCTGCTTCATCAGGTTCTTTTCCATTCTTATGACCTATATACCATAAGAAAGAAAAGTTCCTAATAAGTAAAGAAATAGAATCCTAGACAGCATGAACACATTGCAATCTTCTATGTGATACAGATATGACATTTTAGGAAGCTAGATTGAATAAGGGAGATTTATGAAGACTGGCATTGATATCCCCTGCACCATCAGAGGGTGCACCTCGTTTATGACAAGGCACAGAACTCGTCATAAATAAAGCGCACCCTCCACTGGGCATTGTATGTAGTGAAATCCATAATTTCTGGCATGAATGATAACAAATCCCAGCCCCAAGATGGTCTCACCATGCTTCCTGTTTTGGAAAGTGGCACAGGCAGCGCAAACCCGCCAGTAGTGACAATTTTTGTCGCAACTGGGGTTTCAAATGCTGCAAACCTGAAGTTTACAACTTTTCTAACACCAGGAATCTGGCATAGAAAATATAATAAATCTGTCCCAATGTATCTCAAAAATTCAGCAGAGATGAACCAAAGTCCTAAGAAAACAGTCAATGCATCATGTAGTACACACACTTCAGTGCAGTATTTATAAGGAGACTTATAACCATGTAGAAAAGAACCGATCAATGTGTCTGAATTAGCAAATGTTTCCAAGTTTCATCTCATTAGAAAGCTGTAGAGCTCTTCTTCCTTTGTACAGAGCACAATCCCTCCGTTACACCTTCAAACACATTTATTGAAATTTAGGTTTCTTTTTGCCACCAATAGGGGGCTGATCTGTATATATGTACAGCACAGCTTTCAAGAGATAGCAACAGGAAGACACTATATTTAATGTGCTGTAAGTGAGGGAAACACGGGTATATATAATATATAAAAAATGAAAGTAGTGTTGCCATTAATGTTTGTTGCTTTCATCCTATGACGGATGAGAGCAACGGACATTAATAACAATAGTGTGAACTTACCCTAATTCATCCTGACAGGCTTATTACAATATCTGTCGATTAAAAAATTAAGAGAAAGTATCCAACTCCTTTAACTACATAGAGAGACACTGGACTTTATATACAGTGCCTCGTGAAAGTATTCGGCCCCCTTGAACTTTTCAACCTTTTGCCACATTTCAGGCTTCAAACATAAAGATATAAAATTTTTATTTTTTTGGTGAAGAATCAACAACAAGTGGGACACTATTGTGAAGTGGAACGAAATTTATTGGTTATTTTAAACTTTTGTAAAAAATAAAAAACTGAAAAGTGGGGCGTGCAATATTATTCAGCCCCTTTACTTTCAGTGCAGCAAACTCACTCAGGAAGTTCAGTGAGGATCTCTGAATGATCCAATGTTGTCCTAAATGACTGATGATTATAAATATAATCCACCTGTGTGTAATCAAGTCTCCGTATAAATGCACCTGCTCTGTGATAGTCTCAGGGTTCTGTTTAAAGCGCAGAGAGCATCATGAAGACCAAGGAACACACCAGGCAGGTCCGAGATACTGTTGTGGAGAAGTTTAAAGCCGGATTTGGATACAAAAAGATTTCCCAAACTTTAAACATCCCAAGGAGCACTGTGCAAGCGATCATATTGAAATGGAAGGAGTATCAGACCACTGCAAATCTACCAAGACCCGGCCGTCCCTCTAAACTTTCATCTCAAATAAGGAGAAGACTGATCAGAGATGCAGCCAAGAGGCCCATGATCACTCTGGATGAACTACAGAGATCTACAGCTGAGGTGGGAGAGTCTGTCCATAGGACAACAATCAGTCGTAAACTGCACAAATCTGGCCTTTATGGAAGAGTGGCAAGAAGAAAGCCATTTCTCAAAGATAGCCATAAAAAGTCTCGTTTAAAGTTTGCCACAAGCCACCTGGGAGACACACCAAACATGTGGAAGAAGGTGCTCTGGTCAGAGGAAACCAAAATCGAACTTTTTTGGCCACAATGCAAAACGATATGTTTGGCATAAAAGCAACACAGCTCATCACCCTGAACACACCATCCCCACTGTTAAACATGGTGGTGGCAGCATCATGGTTTGGGCCTGCTTTTCTTCAGCAGGGACAGGGAAGATGGTTAAAATTGATGGGAAGATGGATGGAGCCAAATACAGGACCATTCTGGAAGAAAACCTGTTGGAGTCTGCAAAAGACCTGAGACTGGGACGGAGATTTATCTTCCAACAAGACAATGACCCCAAACATAAAGCAAAATCTACAATGGAATGGTTCACAAATAAACGTATCCAGGTGTTAGAATGGCCAAGTCAAAGTCCGGACCTGAATCCAATCGAGAATCTGTGGAAAGAGCTGAAAACTGCTGTTCACAAATGCTCTCCATCCAACCTCACTGAGCTCGAGCTATTTTCCAAGGAAGAATGGGCAAGAATTTCAGTCTCTCGATGTGCAAAACTGATAGAGACATACCCCAAGCGACTTGCAGCTGTAATCGCAGCAAAAGGTGGCGCTACAAAGTATTAACTTAAGGGGGCCGAATAATTTGGCACGCCCCACTTTTCAGTTTTTTATTTTTTACAAAAATTTAAAATAACCAATAAATTTTGTTTCACTTCACAATTGTGTCCCACTTGTTGTTGATTCTTCACCAAAAAATTAAAAATTTTTATCCTTATTTTTGAAGCCTGAAATGTGGCAAAAGGTTGATAAGTTCAAGGGGGCCGAATACTTTCGCAAAGCACTGTATATATATATATATATATATATATATATATATATATATATATATACATACACACAGTACAGACCAAAAGTTTGGACACACCTTCTCATTCCAAGAGTTTTCTGTATTTTTATGACTATAAAAATTGTAGATTCACACTGAAGGCATCAAAACTATGAATTAACATATGTGGACTCATATACTTAACAAAAAAGTGTTAAACAACTAAAAATATGTCTTATATTCTAGGTTCTTCAAAGTAGCCACCTTTTGCTTTGATTACTGCTTTGCACACTCTTGGCATTCTCTTGATGAGCTTCAAGAGGTAGTCACCTGAAATGGTTTTCTATTCACAGGTGTGCCCTGTCAGGTTTAATAAGTGGGATTTCTTGCCTTATAAATGGGGTTGGGACCATCAGTTGTGTTGTTCAGAAGTCAGGTGGATACACAGCTGATAGTCCTACTGAATGGAGTGTTAGAATTTGTATTATGGCAAGAAAAAAGCAGCTAAGTAAAGAAAAACGAGTGGCCATCATTACTTTAAGAAATGAAGGTCAGTCAGTCCGAAAAATTGGGAAAACTCTGAAAGTGTCCCCAAGTGCAGTGGCCAAAAGCATCAAGCGCTACAAAGAAACTGGCTCACATGAGGACCGCCCCAGGAAAGGAAGACTAAGAGTCACCTCTGCTGCGGAGGATAAGTTCATCCGAGTCACCAGCCTCAGAAATCGCAGGTTAACAGCAGCTCAGATTAGAGACCAGGTCAATGCCACACAGAGTTCTAGCAGCAGACACATCTCTACAACAACTGTTAAAGAGGAGACTGTGTGCAGCAGGCCTTCATGGTAAAATAGCTGCTAGGAAACCACTGCTAAGGACAGGCAACAAGCAGAAGAGACTTGTTTGGGCTAAAGAACACAAGGAATGGACATTAGACCTGTGGAAATCTGTGCTTTGGTCTGATGAGTCCAAATTTGAGATCTTTGGTTCCAACCACCGTGTCTTTGTGCAACGCAGAAAAGGTGAACGAATGGACTCTACATGCCTGGTTCCCACCGTGAAGCATGGAGGAGGAGGTGTGATGGTGTGGGGGGTACTTTGCTGGTGACACTGTTGGGGATTTATTCAAAATTGAAGGAACACCGAACCAGCATGGTTACCACAGCATCTTGCAGCGGCATGCTATTCTATCCGGTTTGCGTTTAGTTGGACCATCATTTATTTTTCAACAGGACAATGACCCCAAACACACCTCCAGACTGTGTAAGGGCTATTTGACCAAGAAGGAGAGTGATGGGGTGCTACGCCAGATGACCTGGCCTCCACAGTCACCAGACCTGAACCCAATCGAGATGGTTTGGGGTCAGCTGGACCGCAGAGTGAAGGCAAAAGGGCCAACAAGTGCTAAGCATCTAGGCATAGTTTGGATGCCTTCAGAGTGAATCTACAATTTTTATAGTCATGAAATTACAGAAAACTCTTGGAATGAGAAGGTGTGTCCAAACTTTTGGTCTGTACTGTATATATTCAAGGAAAAGGCCGCACTCCAAGTTGTATCAAACAAAAATGTTGAAGTTTATTACATGTGTAAGCGACATTTTCAGCTCTGTCAAGGCTTGACAAAGGCTCAGTGGAGCTGAAACGTCCCTTACACCTGGAATAAACTTCACCATTTTTGTTTGATACAACTTGGAGTTCTGCCTTTCCTTGAATATTTACGTGGAGCTGTTGCCAGGAGCTCTGGGCTGAGCACCCATCTATCCCTCTGGTGCTGCTGTGGACTTTGTTTACTATATATATATATATATATATATATATATATATATATATATATATATATTCTGATTAAACTGTAGAAATGCTTGCATTACTAGAAGATATGTTTTTGCTTTATCTGTTTCAAACTTCTATTACTGTCCTCGGCACTGCGATACAGAAGCAGATGTCAATCCTATTTACATAGAAGACAGTGATATTTTCGCTATGTACACTAGACAGCTGCTGAAGTAATGAATCCGAGGGTCAAATGCCTGCACTTCTAGCTGCCTAATGATTTTCCATTGACTTACATCAATGCAGAATTAGATTGATAACTGTGCTTAGCAACTGTATATTGTTATCATCTACACAAACTGACTCACTTCTGCATGAAATTAACAATTACATACAATATTGTACCTGGAAAAAGTGTAAAGTTTCTTTTTGAAGAATACAGTAAAATGAACATAAAGCAAGACAAAGTAAATCATGTCAAGAAAATATTGCACTTAGAAAAAAAATGATACAAAGTGTTAGGATCTGTCCTTATTTCAAGCTGCTGGCACTATGACTTCCAAGACCAAACAAATCTAAAAATTCAGCCTTGCATTATTTATGCTGCACGAAACAACAACACACAGCAACATACAACAGATTTACAGACATCTGTTCACCATAACTCATCTCAGCTCCGCCACTAGGTTGCACTCCCGCTATGGCGTTCACCGTATGGGAAAATATTTTTATAGATTTTTAGACAGTGCGTTTTTTTTTTTCATACTTTTTTTTCTTGCACTTATTAGACCCCCTAGGGGTCTTGAACCCCAGGGGGTCTGTTCATTAACACAATGCATTACAATGCTAATGCATTGCAAAATATTGTTATTCTCTCCGGGTGCCAGCAATCCCTGGCAAAATGGCGATTCCTGTGCGCCATCAGCAAAATGGAGCCTTGGTCAGCTTTGACCAAGGAGCCAGGGGGATTAATGCCTGCAATCAGTGCGGGCACTGATTGTGGGAATTAGCTGCGGGTTTCAAACACCATTTGGCATATATACAGTGGCATGCAAAAGTTTTGGACACCCCTGGTCAAAATGACTGTTATTGTGAACAGTTAAGCAAGTTGAAGATGAAATGATCTTTAAAAGGCATTAATTGAAAGATTAAACACACTTGCCTATAATTTTAAGCAATATCAGTGTATTATTATGTTTGAGTAAAATTTTAGAGTGAAAAAGGGAAAAGAGTACCTTGAAAAAGTTTGGGAACCCTTGTAGATTTGAGTGCTCAGATAACTTGACCAAGGTCTCAGACTTTAATTAGCCAGTTTGGATTATGGCTTGTTCACTATCATTGTTAGGAAAGGCCAAGTGATGCAAATTTTACAGCTTTATAAATACTCAGCCTCCTCTAACCTTGTGCCAAAAAAAGCAGCCATGGGTTCTTCTAAGCAGCTGCCTAGCACTCTGAAAATGAAAATGGTGGAGGCCCACAAAGCAGGAGAAGGCTATAAGAAAATAGCAAAGCATTTTCAAGTTGCCCTTTCCTAAGTTCCAAATGTAATTAAGAAATGGCAGTTACCAGGAACAGTGGAGGTCAAGATAAGGTCTAGGAGACAAAAAAAAAATAATTCAGAAACAGCTGCTAATAGATCCCCGCTTGACTGCAAAAGACCTTCAGGAAGATTTAGCAGACTCTGGAGTTGTAGTACATTGTTCTACTGTTCAGTGATACCTGCACAAATATGGCCTTCATGGAAGAGTCATAAGAAGAAAACCTCTCCTGCGTCCTCACCATAAAACTCACCGTCAGACGTTTGCAAAAGAACATCTAAACAAGCCTGATGCATTTTGGAAATAAGTCCTGTGGACCAATGAGGTTAAAATGGAACTATTTAGCCACAATAATCAAAGATATGTTTGGAGAAAAAAGGGCACAGAATTTCAGGAAAAGAACATCTCTCCAACCATTAAGCATGGGGGTAGATCAATCATGCTTTGGGGTTGTGTTGCAGCCAATGACATGGAGAATATTTCACGGGTACTGTAGAGGGAAGAATGGATTCAATTAAATTTCAGCAAATTCTTGAAGCAAACATAACACCATCTGTAAAAAAGCTGAAATTGAAAAGAGGATGGTTTCTACAAATGGATAATGATCCTAAACACACGTCAAAATCCACTATAGACTACCTAAAAAGGCGCGAACTGAAGGTTTTACCATAGCCCTCACAGTCCCCTGATCTGAACATCATTGAAAATCTGTGGCTAGACCTCAAAAGAGCAGTGCATGCAAAACGACCGAGGAATCTCACAGAACTGGAAGACTTTTCCAAGGAAGAAAGGATGAAAATCCCTCAAACAAGAATTGAAAGACTCTTGGTTGGCTACAAAAAGCGTTTACAAGCTGTGATACTTGCCAAAGGGGGTGCTACTAGGTACTAACCATGCAGGGTACCCAAACTTTTGCATCGGGTCATTTTCATTTTTTGTTATTTTGAAAATGTAAAATATGAAAATATTTTTTTTTCCCAAAAAATACATGGAGAATGTGTCATCTTTAATATTATGCCTTTTGAAGATTATTTTATGTTCAACTTGCTTAACTGTTCACAATAACAGTCATTTTGAACAGTGGTGTCCAAATTTTTGCATGCCACTGTACATATCTTTATATTCATACTCTGATATCCTCTTTTGCAGTGCATCTGGGCCTGCAACTTTTTTTTTTATCTTATCCTGGTGGATCCAGTTTACTGCCTTTTCTCAACACTTTCCACACTTATTTTTGAGCAGTATTTTTAGCCACAGGGGAGTCAGAAGTTCGCAATAATGGAAATAGATATAAAGGCATAATAATTTAAGCAGGAAAACTATTACTATAACTGTCTGCATTTACAGTTGTTTTTATAATGATCACTGTATAGTAAAAATGACACATTCCTTACATTCTTTGGGTCGGCACAATTTTATAGCTAAATTTATATAGCTTTTGTTATGTTTTAATACTCTTACATAACTTGAAGATTCAAAGAAATTATTTTAGTCACCATATTCTGACACCTGTAACCCATTTCCATGTATGAAAGTGTGTAAAACATCTTATTTTGCAGAACAACATGCTTTATTTATACCAATTTGGGGAATGTTTGAAGTTTTGATGACTTTGAATGGTGAATAACTTTTCAGACAACTTAGTCTCATTTCATAGAAAATGTGATTCAACATGCAATACACTTTAATTAAAAATGTGTCTGTTTTCTGCCTGAAAAACCTCTCTAAAGTTCCTGCCACTAGGTGCCCTCCTTGTAGCTAAATTGCTGTTCACTCTTTTGTTACTAAGAAAGTCTGTCCCTAGATACAATCCATTCTGTCTTGCTTATCTCAGTCAGTGTAGGGAGTGGTCCTTTTCTCTCTTCACACAGTGAATTCTGGAGGAGGTGTTTCTGCCGTCATCCTGTACAGACATGCTTGCAAACTGTTGCTATGTGCATAAGACTGAAGAATAAACTCTGGAGTCCCGTAGTACTGACTATCCACTCTATGGTCAGTACTATGGGACTCCAGAGTTTATTCTATAGCAAGACACTTATTACCTGAGAATATATACCACAGTTTTGTGTTGAATTGAGCAAAACAAAAATGGTTGTACATCTAATTGATACAACCAACTATATAAGTACATACAGATACATCTCAATAAATTAGAATATTTTTGAACTGTTTATTTATTTCACTAATTAAAAAAGTGACCTCCTATATTTTCTAGATTCCTTACACACAGAGTGTTCTATTTCAAGTGTTTTATTTCAGTAAATGTTGATTATGGATTACAGCTAATGAAAACCAAAATCTAAGAAAATTAGAATATTGTGAAAAAGTTCAGTATTGTAAATTCAGTGTGTCACCTGCCAAGGTTTCCTAAGCCTATACAGTTCCTTGCGAAAGTATTCGGCCCCCTTGAACTTTTCAACCTTTTGCCACATTTCAGGCTTCAAACATAAAGATATAAAATTTTAATTTTTTGGTGAAGAATCAACAACAAGTGGGACACAATTGTGAAGTGGAACGAAATGTATTGGTTATTTTAAACTTTTGTAAAAAATAAACTGAAAAGTGGGGCGTGCAATATTATTCGGCCCCTTTACTTTCAGTGCAGCAAACTCACTCCAGAAGTTCAGTGAGGATCTCTGAATGATCCAATGTTGTCCTAAATGACTGATGATGATAAATATAATCCACCTGTGTGTAACCAAGTCTCCGTATAAATGCACCTGCTCTGTGATAGTCTCAGGGTTCTGTTTAAAGCGCAGAGAGCATCATGAAGACCAAAGAACACACCAGGCAGGTCTGTGATACTGTTGTGGAGAAGTTTAAAGCCAGATTTGGATACAAAAAGATTTCCCAAACTTTAAACATCTCAAGGAGCACTGTGCAAGCGATCATATTGAAATGGAAGGAGTATCAAACCACTGCAAATCTACCAAGACCCGGTCGTCCCTCTAAACTTTCATCTCAGACAAGGAGAAGACTGATCAGAGATGCAGCCAAGAGGCCCATGATCAATCTGGATGAACTGCAGAGATCTACAGCTGAGGTGGGAGAGTCTGTCCATAGGACAACAATCAGTCGTACACTGCACAAATCTGGCCTTTATGGAAGAGTGGCAAGAAGAAAGCCATTTCTCAAAGATATCCATAAAAAGTCTCATTTAAAGTTTGCCACAAGCCACCTGGGAGACACACCAAACATGTGGAAGAAGGTGCTCTGGTCAGATGAAACCAAAATTGAACTTTTTGGCCACAATGCAAAACGATATGTTTGGAGTAAAAGCAACACAGCTCATCACCCTGAACACACCATCCCCACTGTCAAACATGGTGGTGGCAGCATCATGGTTTTGGCCTGATTTTCTTCAGCAGGGACAGGGAAGATGGTTAAAATTGATGGGAAGATGGATGGAGCCAAATACAGGACCATTCTGGAAGAAAACCTGTTGGAGTCTGCAAAAGACCTGAGACTGGGATGGAGATTTATCTTCCAACAAGACAATGATCCCAAACATAAAGCAAAATCTACAATGGAATGGTTCACAAATAAACGTATCCAGGTGTTAGAATGGCCAAGTCAAAGTCCAGACCTGAATCCAATCGAGAATCTGTGGAAAGAGCTGAAAACTGCTGTTCACAAACGCTTTCCATCCAACCTCACTGAGCTCGAGCTGTTTTCCAAGGAAGAATGGGCAAGAATTTCAGTCTCTCGATGTGCAAAACTGATAGAGACATACCCCAAGCGACTTGCAGCTATAATCACAGCAAAAGGTGGCGCTACAAAGTATTAACTTAAGGGGGCCGAATAATGTGGCACGCCCCACTTTTCAGTTTTTTATTTTTTACAAAAGTTTAAAATTTCCAATATATTTCGTTCCACTTCACGATTGTGTCCCACTTGTTGATTCTTCACCAAAAAATTAAAATTTTATATCCTTATGTTTGAAGCCTGAAATGTGGCAAAAAGTTGAAAAGTTCAAGGGGGCCGAATACTTTTGCAAGGCACTGTAAATGGTCCCTCAGTCTGGTCCAGTAGGACACACAATCATGGAAGACGCTGATTATGAATTGAATTACTGAATTACTGAAATGAATGAACGTTTCAAAAATATTCTACTTTATTGAGATGCACCTGTATGTCCCTCATTCTGATGGTTTATTATCTGTTGTGTGTCTCGTCACCTTTTCTGTCTTTATTATTTTATCTTTGTGATTAATAAAAGTTATATTTTACATTTTCCCTCGGAAATCTATGATACCTTATCCTTTGATTTAACCATAAAACAGATTGCCCTGCACATATTTCAACATTTCTTGAAAACTCAGGTACCCATTAATGGATACAAAAAACAGACACAAAAAGATGGCTGTCTATCTACATAGAGATCAATGTTAAAAAAAAAAAAAAAAAAAAAAGATCCTTTTCTATCCTTTTTTTGGACAGACACAAAAATCTCTATGTAAATGGAGGTCATCTGTTTGCATACGTTTTTTGCATCTGTTAAAGAGATCTGGTGAATGGAAGTAAAAAAAACATGATCTGAATGGAGCCTTTTGAAGAATGAAGCCTCTTGAAGTCTCATTTACATTAATAGGATAGAGACTTTTTCAATGCATAAAAATGCTTTTACAGTCATCTATGATGCTTGTACAGGCATTATTGTGACTTCTGCTGGTGGCCAGAAATTCATGGCTAGTAGTCGCCATTCCCTTTGTTCTTGTGATTGGTAAGGCTCCCAGAGATGAGACCTGAATCATCAAGCATTTTTCAGTGTATTTCCTCTGTAGAATTAGCTATATGGCTGAGCGTCACAGAATTCAGCTGATTTCTGGTCTGACTTCTATTCTAAAAGAATATGCGTGGTCAAAGTTTTATTTTCAATCCAGAATTTGAAATTGTTGCAATTACAGTCAATCAACAAAACAATCAGCTTTCAGTAAATAACAGTAAATGATAAAACAAATGATAAAACTCAGAATCAGTGAGTATATAACCCACATGAAGGGTAATATCAATCTTAACACTATGGAGAAGAACCAGCATTCAAGAGGCTGACGTTCCCACTGTGACCTTACTGGGGAATAAAAGATGATAATAAAAGGCTATATTAAGCCAAAAAACTGATTCAAAAGAAATATGTAATTTAGAAAAAACTATCAGCATATGCCATAATAAGGAATATAAACCACAAACAGTACCGCCCATTCTCTCATTCTGGTAAATCCAGCCTATCCATGCATAACATTATCTACATCTACATGTACCATTGGCAGGTTTTCTAAAGCCAGACCCACAGTGATTCCACTACTGTAGTAAACAATGGAATTCAAGGGGTTTTACAAATTTACCACTCTTCCCAGATTGGTGGGGATTCAACCACTGATCATGAGAATGGGGTCCTTTGAGCATACAATCTCTTCATCTGTATTGGACTAAAGAATAGAAGATGAGCACAGAGTTCAGCAATGTTGGGCAGTCCCATAGACCTGAATGAAGATACAACATGTCTGTGCAACTGTTACTCCATTCAGATTGGGGTACAAAGAAACTGTGGGGCTTCCAGTGTCTGGATAGGTTATAGGAGATAGACTGTAAATTTGGAACAGCCAATTTAATACCCTAAGAACTGCATCAATTTTCATTTTTGCATTTCTGCTTTTTCTTCTCTGCATTCCAAGAACCATACATTTTTTTAATTTTTCCATTCCCAAAGTCATATGAGGGCTTGTTTTTTTACAAGATAAGTTGTACTTCTCCACTTAGCTGACAGGTTCTATGGTAGGGATGGGCTGTACCACAATGGGGAGGCTTCTGTGCTGGGGGAGATGGCGGCTAGACGGTTGGAGGAGTGTTTAAACTAGAGACTGGGGGGGGGGTAACAGATGTAGAGGGCAAGATAGTGTAGAAATGCAAAGAGGGCTAAATAATGTAACTGGGGGTGTAGCGGGGGTTGGGGTTAGAACAGTCAGTAGGCAGTGGAAGAGTAGGGATAAAGATAAATCCTTGAAATGTATGTATACTAACGCAGGAAGTCTCAGTAATAAGATGGAGGAACTAGAAGTGATAATGCTGGAAGAAAAATATGACATGGTGGGGATAAGTGAAACATGGCTGGACTCTAGCTATGACTGGGCTGTAAATATACAGGGGAACAGTATGTTTAGAAAGGAGCGTACCAATAGGAAAAGGGGAGGAGTTTGCTTATACCTAATATCCTGCTTCAAGACAGCCCTACGTGAGGACATCTGGGAGGAAAATGAATATGTGGAGTCCTTATGGGTGGAAATTAAGGGAGGAATAAAGAATAATAAATTACTGATAGGGGTTTGTTATAAATCCCCAAATATAATGGAAGAAGCTGAAAATATACTAATAAAACAAATAGATGAGCCCACAAAGCATAATAAAGTCATTATTATGGGGGATTTCAACTACCCAGATATCAACTGGGAGGCAGAAACTTGCAGGTCCAACAAAGGGAACAGGTTTTTGTCAGCAATAAAAGACAATTACCTATCGCAACTAGTGCAGGACCCAACAAGAGGCAAGGCACTTTTAGACCTAATTTTAACAAATGAACCTGACACATTGTCAAAAGCGGAGGTTGGGGGTCATCTAGGTAATAGTGTCCACAACATAATAAGTTTTCTTGTACACATTAAAAAAATGTTTAGTAGACGGGGAACAAAAACGCTAAACTTCAGGAGGCCAATTTTAACCAGCTGAGAGAGGAGCTTAGCAGCATAAACTGGGACAATGTCCTCAAAGTGACCGGAACACAAACAAAATGGGACATTTTCAAAAGCCTTCTAAATAGGACCACTAAAAATACAATAAAAATATATCTTACGGGTATAAGAAGCCAGAAATCATAGAAAACCAATATTGCTAAATAAAACGATGAGTGCAATGACGGATAAAAAGGAAGCATTTAAAGTGCTAAAAAAAGAAAGTAGTGATGCAGCATTAAAAAACTATAAAGAGAAAAATAAACTGTGTAAAAGACAAATAAAGAAGGTGAAGATCAAGGCTGAGAGAAAAATTGCCAAGGAAAGTAAAAATAATCCAAAATTATTCTTCAATTACATAAATAACAAGATAATAAAAACTGACAATGTGGGCCCTCTCAAAAATAATCTGGGTGTAATGATGGAGGAGGAGGAGGAAAAAGCACAACTATTAAATGCCTTCTTCTCTATGGTGTTTACACAAGAAAATCCAATGGCCAGCAACATGATTAGGGGTAATGTTAACTCTCAATTAAATGTCACCTGTTTAACCCAGGAGGAAGTTCGGTACCGCCTTCAAAACACTAAAATAGAGAAATCGCCAGGTCCAGATGGCATACACCCCCGAGTTCTGAGGGAATTATGCATGGTGACAGACAGACCCTTATATCTAATATTTAAGGATTCAGTAATGACTGGGTCTGTTCCACTTGATTGGCGCATAGCAAATGTGGTGTCAATATTCAAAAAGGGGTCTAAAAGTGAGCCTGGAAACTATAGGCCAGTAAGTTTGACTTCTGTGGTGGGTAAGATATTTGAGGGCTTTCTAAGAGATGCTATCCTGGAGTACCTCACTGTAAATAATCTTGTAACACCCAATCAGCATGGGTTTATGAGGAATCGGTCTTGTCAGACTAATCTGATCCAGCTTCTATGAAGAGGTCAGTTCAAGACTGGACATGGGTAATGCAGTGGACATGGTGTATCTAGACTTTTCAAAGGCTTTTGATACTGTACCACATAAAAGATTGGCATGCAAAATGAGAATGTTGGGACTGGGCGAAAACATATGCATTTGGGTTCGCAACTGGCTCACTGATAGGAAACAAAGGCTACTTTTTAATGGTAAATATTCAGACTGGGTCACAGTCACCAGTGGGGTGCCATAGGGGTCAGTATTGGGTCCTCTCCTGTTTAATATCTTTATTAATGACCTGGTAGGCGGTTTGCAAAGCAGGGTGTCCATATTTGCAGATGATACTAAACTATGTAAGGTAATCAAAAATGAGGAGGATAGTAGAATATTACAAGGGGACCTAAGGAAGCTGGAACCATGGGCGGAAACCTGGCAAATGAAGTTTAATGTTGACAAATTAAGGTTATGCATTTTGGTCGATGAAATAAAATGTATGATTATGTACTTAATAGTAAATTACTGGGTAAGACTGCAAATGAAAAAGACTTGGGGTGTTATGTCCACACCCGTTCGAAATTCTGCGCCATCCGGCCGCATGCTGCGGCACAAAAGACGGGTCCGGCTGTGATTCTTTCCTTTGGGTTTTTCTTGTATTGTCTGAACACTGTCCTATTCCCTCACCTCCTTAATTGATTTTCCACCACACCCATCTCCTTTACCTTCGTTTTCCTCTGCTCCACTAATAGTTAATTGCCTGTGTGATTTGACAACTTATCATTCTATCAAGTCTGGGGCGGGTTCTTCCTTCTTATTTATTGTTTGCTCACATTCATATTGGCGCTTGCTATTGCCTTGAGCATACTTGCTATTACTCCTTGCTGTTTTGTTACCTGTACTCTTATTCCTGACCTCTGGCTTACCTTTGACTATTCTCTTGGATTTTGATTCTGTACTGCATTGCTCGACTGTTACCGACCCCTTGGCTAGCTGACCTCCTTTTTGTTGTTGTTTTTTCTGTCTGCGTTCTGTGTTATCACTTATATCAAGAAGGGATTGACAACCAGTTGCTGGCTGTCACCTAGGACAGTTCAGACAAGTAGGCAGGGCAAGTGGGGGCGGGGTTCAGTTTAGGGTTCACTGTCTTGTTGTGCCCCTTCCCCAGGGTTCCAGCAGCTACTGGGGAATCGAACCTCTAGAAATTGCCTTACATGGGGATTGTGGTGGACAGTAAGCTTACCTTTAGTGACCAGTGCCAGGCAGCTGCTGCCAAGGCAAATAAAATTATGGGATGCATCAAAAGAGGTATAGATTCTCATGACAAGAACATAGTTATGTTTCTATACAAATCACTGGTACGGCCACACTTAGACTATTGTGCACAAGAAAGACATAATCGAATTAGAAAGAGTACAAAGAAGGGCAACCAAGATTATTAGGGGAATGGGTGGATTGGAGTACAACGATAGATTAACAAACTTGGGGTTATTCAGTTTAGAGAAAAGACGTCTATGGAGAGATCTAATAACAATGTATAAATACATGAAGGGACAGCACAAAGAACTTTCTAATGATCTTTTTACACAGTGACAGTGACAAGGGGACATCCTCTATGTCTGGAGGAGAGAAAGTTTCACAGCAAAATAGAAGAGGATTCTTTACATTAAGAACAGTGAGGCTATGGATCTCTCTGCCCCAGGAAGTGGTGATGGTGGATTCATTGAACAAGTTCAAAGAGGGCCTGGATGCCTTTCTCGAACAGAACAACATTACGGATTATGGGTTCTAGATTTTAAGGGCACATTGATCCAGGTTTCTATACTGATTGCCAGATTGGAGTCGGGAAGGAATTTTTTTCCCATGAAATAGGGAAATTGGCATAAGCCTCATGGGGTTTTTTGCCTTCCTCTGGATCAACACTGTAGGGGACTTTATGGTTATAGGTTGGATTTGATGGACTGATGTCTTCATTGCAAAAAAAATGCAACTGTGCCTTTTTCTTATGGGTTTAGTTTTTAGAGCATTCACTGTATGGTAGAAAAGACACACATTATATATTCTGAGGGTTAGTACAATCAACGTGATACCAAATTTATAGAGGTTTTTTTCATGCTTTAATACCTTAAAAAAACACAATTAATTTTTTGCGTCACCATATTGTGATACCTGTAACCTTTTATAATTACATGTATATGGAGCTGTAATTTCAATCTTTGTAGTTCAGGTATTTTTTGGATGTGGAAATACCTAAAATATTAACGTTTATTTACATATATGTAATCTTTGCAAAGGGGATGATATCAATGCTTATATTTTATTTTTTTTTCCTTTGATCTTTATACCCCCTAAGGGACTTGAACCTTGGGTGGCCTAATTGCTTATGCAATATACTGCAATACTATCTGTTCTCTGGGAAGCGGTTAAATACTGTGTGTAAAAAATGTTACAAAAACAAAAATATTACTCCAGACCTCTTCCTGAACAAATTTCTGCAACTACATGGTATTTTAAGAATATGTCATAGATACAGGCATTCACTAAGGGAACCAATTTTGATACTATTATTATTATTATTTTATCTATTAAGACCCAAAATGTGGTTTGCGTTTCCTGAGAAGCTGTATGTCTAAAATTTTTACATTTATCCCAATATCCAGAGAATATGTTTGGCATGTTGTGCTGATTCTTCTGGGTTTTTCTAGAAATTAATCAAAAGATGCATGGGATTTATTTTACTTAGCAACATGAGGACTCGAAAATCTCAATGGTTTTATGTGAAATAAGATTTATGTTTTATCTATAAGCTGCAAAGGTATATAAAAAGATATAAAATAACAGTAAGAAGAAGCAATGTCTCTAGGACATATTCTCCCGTACAGTATGACGCCTATTCTATTCTTATCGAAACCCAGCTCCAAATAACAGATGATGAATCGCAGAAAAGGTTGTGTGATTAAACCATGTACTGAGGAATAAAAGCATGGAAAGCACAGAGCAAATGCTATGAACATTATCTCTAACATCTATAGTACGCTGTTTCACTGTGGCATTATGGAAAATGTCACTGACATAATTATCTTACCTAATTCAAGCAATAAAAATTATCCTAGACAGAATGGGAGACATTCAGTATGGGGCACATTTATCAGTCAATGCATGCCAAAAGTCTATTGTCTAAAGTATATGTCATGCAGCAAATATATCCCTTTCTTTCTTTACATTTTTTACACCTATTGTTAGAAAGAGGGGTGCGCCCAAGAGGTCTAGAAAAATACACATAAATCATTAGTGGTGCAAATTACTTGCACTTGTACATGAAGCATGATCTGTGGTGTACAAATTGCTATCTTTAATAAATTCAGTACAATCTGTAATTTTTTATTTGTAAAAATCATACAAAACCACAATAAAACGTGTTGCTTTTATAGCACCAGTGAGTGTATGCTGCAGTGCAAAGACTGCAACTATTCTCCCCAGGTCATGTCTCCAGTGGGGTTTAAGGCCAATTTATTGGTAAGCTAGACAACCTACTGGCATGTTTTTGCCATTTGGGAGAAAACATGTGGAAAGCATACAGTAAGTCACAATACTAATCACTGAACCACCAAAAAGGCGACTCAAAGAGAGGCCCTAAAAAAAAAAAAAAAAAAAAAAACCCCCCTAAAAAATAAATCCTGAATTTCAATAGTATAAATTCCTATCAACAATATTTATTACATTAGTTTTTTTTGGATTTCTATTCGGCCTCACAGTTGTATACTTTCCAGTATCTCCAACATACTAGTGAATATTTTCCAGCAAACAGAACTGAGCTCTACCATGTCCATGTCCTATTATTTTCTAGTCCCTTAATAGGATGAAGCTTATGCCTGTGGCATGATAGTAGCAATGCTATCTTTTAAAATACACAAATGGACACAGAATCAATTTTAAAGAGATTATTTCCATTTTTTTTTAAGAAAAAGCAACATTGAATTGCCCATTACAAGCCTATCAAGCAGAGCCTGACCTAGTATTGTATGTTACTCAGAAGGTGCAACATTATTCTGAACACAATTCCCCTTAAATATGATGCATGAAAATTGGTCTATAATGGCAATTCTTTGTTCACTATTATTTCTGTGATTTACAATCTGCAGTAAGCACTCCAACATGAGATATTGTATTATTAGAAATGCATTAAAAAGAGGTTACTTGTAATTTTTGACATAAATATACACAGCCACTGTCCTCTTTGATGGGATACAGACTGCTCAATAAATATAATTTCCAGTATTTCTGTCAGCACAGCAGGCATAGTCAAGTTGGCAAGTTTTAGAACAAAATTACCAGTACTTTTATTTACCTGACTTTGATGACCTACTGATACACTATATGGAAAAGTTCCATACGCTGCCACTGAAATGACAAGTAATATAACATGAAAAGTAAAGCTAAAAAAGAACCCACCCGAAATTATAGTATTACCTCCTTTTTAAAATCAGAAATGTCATATGTGCCAGATTCTGGTATTCTGGAATTCTCAGTAAAATCCAATTGCCACAAAAGTCACTGCTGTACATTTATTGCCCATAAAATACCAAAAGACACCTGGGTCATTGCTTGAATACAATCTTACAATACAACTGCAAAATTGCATATTGCACATACCTATGTGATCTGCCGGTGTCAATAAATTTCCTTTAGGTTGCTTTCTGTATGTGACAAAATATTCAAAGGTAACAAAAAAAACAAAAACAACCTTTTGCTGATTTTCCAATAATCTTGCAAAGGATCCAATAAAACTTTATTACACCAAAAATGTATTCAGAAGATACAGAACAAGCACTATGTGTTTCCTCTCTGGAATGAAGCCTTCTTCAGCATCATAAACATACCTTTATATCAAACCAAACCCTCCAAAATAATTGACTTCAATTCAACAGAAAAACTGAAAGCGGTTATATTACCAAAAACATACATAAACACACCCCATTATTTAATAACACTCAACCTGCCATAAAAACATAAGATCCATAAAACTCCATGTTGCACATGCAGGAAGAATTAAAAAAAGACAATTTCAGTCACATGAGTAGTAGCCATGGCTAAATATATAAACCTGTTAGTACCATGGGAAGAAAGGGGTAGGGGAGTTCGGGCAACTACAAGTTGCAAGTACTGTTAAAGTCTGTAATCACTGCTTTCTCCCAGACCCAATAAAATGCAATGGAAGCATTCATTGCAGAACCTCACTGGGCCCCCCAGACACTCAAAGCCCCAGCACCAGCCCAGGATTGCCGGGTGCTGACACCAGTCCTGAATAGGGTATTGGATTATAAACATTTTTCTGATACACATTATTAAGGCATTTTAGCTCCTTCTATTAAAAACAAGCTCTGAAGTATCTCTTTACAGAGCCACTAACTGAGCATTGCTAAGGGAAATCCATGTTTGGAGTGTACTTCTCAGTTTGTCTCTTCATTCCCTGCCCTGCTCATGCCTTCCTACATAGATATAAGACTTAAAGGGGTTTTTCAGGCAAAAAACTTTTTTTAAAAAAAAAAAAAGGTATGTTAGTGCTATTAATGGGTTAATAAGTGAGCCCAAATACCTTTACAAGTGTTCAGTGTTTTGAGTGATTTCTAGGTTTCTCTGGGAGCTCCTGGTATCCTCTGTATTTGTTTACATGGGTAGCTTCCTGCTCTCTTATCCTACAATTACCATGATCTTCATTCAGATCCCCCTCTCACTCCCTCTCCCTGTTTCCATAGCTAGCCCGCGGACTACTAGCCCAACCTAACTAACTCAGCCCACCCCATCATACTTACCTGTCTTCCTGTTCTGGAGATCGCTAGGTCTCTTAAGTAACCCACTGATGCACCACATAGTTAATAGTGCCCATATAGTACAGATAATAGTCGCTAATAAGCCCCCCACATAGGTAATAGTTGCTAATAGATCCCCACACATAGGTAATCGTGCCCCCTATAGGAAATACCACCCCCCCAAATAGGTAGTAGTGCCCTAATTCTCCCCCTTCCCCACAGGTACTGTTATGCCATTGCTCTGAATCTTACAGTACATACTGAATACAGATTATCTTTACTAACACTTAAAGTGTTGCTAAGTAGAGACTTCAGAGCCTATTTTATAATCAAAGGACCACAAAACAAGTTGATTGGGCACACCTTGTCATCTAAGATAGGGAATGGTATATACAGTGCCTTGCGAAAGTATTCGGCCCCCTTGAACTTTTCAACCTTTTGCCACATTTCAGGCTTCAAACATAAGGATATAAAATTTAAATTTTTTGGAGAAGAATCAACAAGTGGGACACAATCGTGAAGTGGAATGAAATTTATTGGATATTTTAAACTTTTGTAAAAAATAAAAAACTGAAAAGTGGGGCGTGCCAAATTATTCGGCCCCCTTAAGTTAATACTTTGTAGCGCCACCTTTTGCTGCTATTACAGCTGCAAGTCGCTTGGGGTATGTCTCTATCAGTTTTGCACATCGAGAGACTGAAATTCTTGCCCATTCTTCCTTGGAAAACAGCTCGAGCTCAGTGAGGTTGGATGGAGAGCATTTGTGAACATCAGTTTTCAGCTCTTTCCACAGATTCTCGATTGGGTTCAGGTCTGGACTTTGACTTGGCCATTCTAACACCTGGATATATTTATTTGTGAACCATTCCATTGTAGATTTTGCTTTATGTTTGGGATCATTGTCTTGTTGGAAGATAAAATCTCCATCCCAGTCTCAGGTCTTTTGCAGACTTCAACAGGTTTTCTTCCAGAATGGTCCTGTATTTGGCTCCATCCATCTTCCCATCAATTTTAACCATCTTCCCTGTCCCTTCAAGCCCAAACCATGATGCTGCCACCACCATGTTTGACAGTGGGGATGGTGTGTTCAGGGTGATGAGCTGTGTTGCTTTTACGCAAAACATATCGTTTTGCATTGTGGCCAAAAAGTTCGATTTTGGTTTCCTCTGATCAGAGCACCTTCTTCCACATGTTTGGTGTGTCTCCCAGGTGGCTTGTGGCAAACTTTAAACAAGACTTTTTATGGATATCTTTGAGAAACGGCTTTCTTCTTGCCACTCTTCCATAAAGGCCAGATTTGTGCAGTGTACGACTGATTG
The DNA here is from genome assembly GCA_947044405.1 of Leptodactylus fallax. Classification (NCBI taxonomy): domain Eukaryota; kingdom Metazoa; phylum Chordata; class Amphibia; order Anura; family Leptodactylidae; genus Leptodactylus; species Leptodactylus fallax. The sequence goes on from CAMRHE010000322.1 coordinate 1,386,033, forward strand.
TTGTCCTATGGACAGACTCTCCCACCTCAGCTGTGGATCTCTGCAGTTCATCCAGAGTGATCATGCGCCTCTTGGCTGCCTCTCTGATCAGTCTTCTCCTTGTTTGAGATTAAAGTTTAGAGGGACGGCCGGGTCTTGGTGGATTTGCAGTGGTCTGATACTCCTTCCATTTCAATATGATCACTTGCACAGTGTTCCTTGGCATGTTTAAAGTTTGGGAAATCTTTTTGTATCCAAATCTGGCTTTAAACTTCTCCACAACAGTATCACGGACCTGCCTGGTGTGTTCCTCGGTCTTCATGATGCTCTCTGCGCTTTAAACAGAACCCTGAGACTATCACAGAGCAGGTGCATTTATACGGAGACTTGATTATACACAGGTGGATTATATTTATCATCATCAGTCATTTAGGACAACATTGGATCATTCAGAGATCCTCACTGAACTTCTGGAGTGAGTTTTCTGCACTGAAAGTAAAGGGGTCGAATAATATTGCACGCCCCACTTTTCAGTTTTTTATTTTTTACAAAAGTTTAAAATAACCAATAAATTTCATTCCACTTCACAATTGTGTCCCACTTGTTGTTGATTCTTCACCAAAAAATTAAAATTTTATATCTTTATGTTTGAAGCCTGAAATGTGGCAATAGGTTGAAAAGTTCAAGGTGGCCGAATACTTTCGCAAGGCACTGTACATGCCCATTACAAAGCTGACAGTGCTCTGAATTCAGAGCATTTTCATCTTTGTTGGTACCTTCCCCAGTTCCAGAGATATCAGTGCCATTAGTTATGGCTGCCCATATCGCTGTACTGGCAGGGTTGGCTGGCCTTACAGCTCAAGGTCATCGCAGGATGGTGAGGAATGCCCACTTCAGAGTATAAGATGATGCAGGTGTAATGTCGGGGGGTGTTCCCCTGCAATGACGCTGAGCTGTAAGGCCAGCCCCTCTGACTGTACAGTGATATTGGTAGCTGAAACTAATAGCAATGATTTCTTTGGAAGAGAGGAAGATACATAAAAAGGTGAAAGTGTTGAATTCAGCACACTGTCAGCTTTGCAATGGTATATTAAATGCCATTTCTTAGATGACAAGAAAGGTCATGTTTAAAAAAGTCAAATCTACGGTTATACTTTCATATATCTGATGGAGTATCGCTTTAATACAAGCCTAGAACCAAAATAAAAAGTCATGACTGAATACATTTTCACTCCTTTATGGCCCCAACTGCAGTTTTCATACTGATGATTATCTACAGGCTAGGTCATAAGTGTCTGATCTGAGGCTGTCCGACCCCCAGACCTTGTACAGATCAGCTGATCAGGCTGCCTCCAGGCGCCAGAAGCTATAGCAGTATATGGGGAGTGCATGCAGGCTGCTCCTATTTAAGGAATAGGAGTAAAGCTGCAGCTCCATCCACTGTATAGCAGTGGCACCAGGGAATTGCAACTGTGCTTCTAATACTTGAATAGGAATAGACTGCTCTCGCTCCCTGTCCACTACTATAGTGCCCAGAGGCACCTCGATCAGATGATTTGTGCAGGGTTCAGGTGTCAGAGACCCATAGATTAGATACTAACAACATATTCTGCGAATAGGTCATCAGTGTGAAACATGTATTATGGGGCGGAAAACCATTTAGGCTGGGGCCCCACGTTTTACAGTATCTGCAAAGTGGAAGGGATTCTGGCTAATCCCATCCACACATTACAGAAATATATCCGCAGCGGAAATGCTGCGATTTCAAAAACCGGTGTGTTTTTGTAAATTGCAGCATGTCAATTAAACCTACGGAAATTCTGGCGTTTTCCGTATAGGTATAACAGGGACAGAAAGTCTGCAGAGGAAAACTCTGTGGACCATCTGTGAAAAGCACTGTGGGAAAAACACACAATGCGTTTCCTCCGTGGTCTGTTCTGCATCACTTTTTAGCTGCGGCCTGCTACATGGGGCCTTAGCATGAATGCTGTATTTCAATCTGAAAATGATTCTTGAGAAATAATATTCTACTCAGTATGCAAGATCAAGTGATGGGCTCCCTAAGGGAAATCACACACTAGAAACTGCAATCAGAGACCGTGGTTGTACAAGAAATAAATCTGTGTTCTACATTAAAGTAGAACCTTCTGATGTTGGTCTTAAAAGAAGGAGAATGTATTCAATTTGAAAGTGTACGATTATTTTGATCTTCTTTAATGCACAAAGTGATGTCATTGTACCAGAATAATGCACACAGTGATGTCACAGTATATGAATAAAGCACAGTTATATCACAGTACAGGAGTAATGCAAACAGTGATGTCACAAGAAAGGGATAATGCACATTGTTGTTTCACAGTAAAGGGATAATGTCCACTATGACATCACAGCACATGGATAATACACATACAAAAATATCACTGTGCACACGGTAATATCATATGAAATATGAAAAAAGTAATTATAATGATGTTACATGCAAGAATTTTAAGGGCCCAGTAAAATAATGAAGGCGCATTCAGTTTTCAACATCCCCTTCTATAAATCATACTTTACCACTAATTCTACCCTTCGTCTCAGTGGAATGGCCCCGCATAGTTGATGGACCCCATAGCAGGTGAAATACCATATCTTTTACCCTGGTTGCTACACCAAGGCTAGCAAAAATAATGCTGTTTTGATGGCAAAGGGTGGTCAATTCAAAGGGTGAATTCAATTTAGATTAATCTTTTGTTAACAAAAATAAACGCTTTTATATTTGAAAGCTTTCTTACTTCGCAGTAGTGTATAGTCTGTTTTTTTGAACCCCTTCCCGCCGGTGACATTTTTCAATTTTCGTTTTTGACTCCACCCCTTGCAAACCCAATAACTTTTTTATTTTTCCGTTCTCAGAGCCATATGAGGTCTTAATGTTTGCGGGACACATTTTTTTTCATGATGCTACCATTTATTATTCTGTACAATGTACTGGAAAGCAGGAAAAAAAATCAGAATGGGGTGTATTTGAAGAAAAAGTGCATTTGTGTTACTTTCTTACGGGCTTTGTTTTTACAGCGTTCGCTCTACAGCCAAAATGACATGTCATCTGTATGCTATGTTTCGGTACGATTCCGGGAATACCAAATTTATATGGTTTGATTTACATTTTAACCCCTTAACAAAAATCCAAAACTGTGCAAAAATATATTTTTTTAAAAGTCGCCATATTCTGACACCCGTAACTTTTTTATGCTTCCATGTATGGGGATGCATAGGGCGTCTTTTTTGCGGGGCCAGGTGTACTTTTTAGTTATACCATTTTGGGGAATGTCTATTGCTTTTAACACTTATTAAAATTTTTATTAGAGGCAAAACAGTGAAAAAACAGCGGTTTGGCACTTTTGATTTTTTTTTTCCCCACTACGACGTTTACCGTACGGGAAAATTTTTTTAGAGATTTGTAGACCGGGCGTTTTCGGACACAGGGATACCTAATGTGTATGTGTTTCACAGTATTTAACTACTTTTATATGTGTTCTAGGGAAAGGGGGGTGATTTGAACTTTTAATATTTTTAATTTTTTTAATATTTTTTGGTACTTTTTTTTATTTTGCATTTATTAGACCCCCTAGGGGGTCTTGAACCCCAGGGGGTCTAATCACTAATGCAATGCATTTCAAAAAACGGCGCTTCTATTGTAGGCTACATAGAGTAGCCTGCAATAGAAGTTAATGAAAGACAGGCCTGGGAGCCTTCACAAGGCTCCCAGCTGTCATAGCAGTCTACTGTATAATACAGAGCAGTCCGGTCCGGTGTGGTCCGCTCGGCTGCCTTCTTGTTGATGAATTTCTCTCCGGCCCTGACATTCTAGATACCTTCCACGGAGGCCACTGATTGGCCTTAGCAGTCATGTGACTACTGAGGTCAATCAGCAGCCTCAGGAAAGGAACTAGGGACGTCACATGTAGTGACGTCTCTGGTTCCATTCTTGAGGCCGCTGATTGGACTCAGATATCACGCTGGGTAGGTACTTCCGCTGGAAGAGAATGGAGCTGCAGGACCGCGCGGGGAGGTGCCAGAGCACCAGGAACAGGTTAGTATGATTTTCGTTTATTTTTTCACCTCCTCCGGCCAAATTAACAGATAAAATTTTAGGCCAGACAACCCCTTTAATTTTACAATTTCATTGCAGTATATTATGGACACATGACCACAATATTAGCGTACAGAGCACAACTGTGCTGTGTCATTTGGCTAACAGCGGCTAACACAGAATACCGAATTATAGTTATTATAGTCAGGGGTGGACTTATCATTTGGAGGCAGCTGAAGCCCGCTTCCTTCACTTCCAGGTGCAGTGTGTAACCATCAGACATGTACAGTATAATTAGTGGACAGAGCTGAGCAGCAGCAGATAGTGAAACCCATAGATGGAAAGCAAAGCCCTTTTCTGCTCATTTGCATAGAGATATAAGAATAAAGCAGAGGTCCTGAATAAAAAATACATCAGTATAAACTATGATGACAGCCCTACATGGTACTGTGATTAGTTTATATCTGAATTTTGTGCTGACAAACTCCCTTTAAGTTACAACTATCATATGCCTGGATTCATACTATTCAGGCAAAATTATGTTCATTATCACATCTGGGTTATCATAAAAAACTTTGGTCCTAGTAAGCAAAGATTTTTATTTTTCCAGCTGTCCAACTATTTAGAATTAGTAACCAGTATCAAAGTTGTATTATTGGCAAAAATGGATGTACATGGTGACTTGGGAGATGTCCTTGCTCCTGAGTCAACTATCCAATTTCAGATAGCAGAGGGACTTCTGTCCATAGGCTCATCTTAGCTTCCTGCAAATTGTTAGGAAAATTATTAAAAGGGTTAACCAAGTGTAGGGAATCATTAAATATAATTGTAAAGTGCTGTGGAATATGTTGGCGCTATATAAATAAAATGTATTATTATTATTATAAAACAAGTTATCCTTACTTGTCCTTATGGTTGCTTCCAGTCCTCAGTGCCAGAATATGTTTACTTGGCTACAGCATGGAGGTACCGTATATAAAGATCACTGCTGCAACCAATCACTGGCCTCAGCAGTATATGGCAAGAGACCACTGTGGCCAGCGATTGACTGCAGTGGTTGATCTGTTTATACAGCACCTCTCCGCTGCAGCCATATAAACATATTCTGGTGCAGATGACCAGAGGGCAGCATTGGAAGCAAGCATAACATGTTTTTTTTTTACTTATCTAAAAGTTTACTTTTTAAATTCAAACAACCCCTTTAATATGCAGTGTGAATGAAACTTGGTCTTCTCTACTACAAATTTTAACATCTGATTTTATTGAGCTTCTGTATTTTTAGCAAAAGAAAACATAATTTGTATGGAAATATGCCTGCCAAAACCAGCAGCCAGAGCTTAGAGACGAGAGTAAAGAGCGCAGATGCATTGTTTAGTAAGAGCTGCTATGTGAATGGAGGAATGTTTCTATTCTTGTCACATTCCTGCAGTCATTCTCTGGCTGGTTATCATTAAGGATTTTAAGTAGGATGCATTTATCTCTACCTCCAACCAATGCTACGTTTCTCTATCACTGGAAGCAATCCAGTGGTTCAGGCTATTTATAGATCAGCTATATACAGGCGCATCTCAATAAATTAGAATATCTTTGAAACGTTCATTCGTTTCAGTAATTCAGTAATACAATTCATAATCAGCGTCTTCCATGATTGTGTGTCTTACTGAACCAGACTGAGGGACCATTTAAAGGCTTAGGAAACCTTGTCAGGTGACACACTGAATTTACAATACTGAACTTTTTTACAATATTCAAATTTATTTAGATTTTGGTTTTCATTACTTGTAATCCATAATCAACATTTACAGAAATAAAACACTTGAAATAGAACACTCTGTGTGTAAAGAATCTAGAACATATAGGAGGTCACTTTTTTAATTTAATTACTGAAAGAAATAAACGTTTCAAAGATATTCTAATTTATTGTTGCACCTGTACATTTTTCACTTCTATATTGTATGGACATTTAACACAATGATGTTCGGTATGGAATGATAGATAGATGGATAGATAGATAGATACTGTGCGAAGAGTTTAAGTAGATGTGAAAGAATACTTCCAAAAATTTACAAAATAATGTGAATGAACAAAAAAGAAATCTAAATCAAATCAATATTTGGTGTGCCCAGCCATTTTTCTTTGTGTGGAGGGGGATATAGCCCCCACAGAGCTCTGATCTCAACATCATTTAGTCTGACTGGGATTACATGAAGAGACAGAAGGATTTGAGTTAGCCTACATCCTCAGTGGTTAGTCCTCCAAGATGTTTGGAACAATCTCCTTCAAAAGCTGTGTGCAATTGTACCTAAAAAACTGATGCTGTTAAGAAGGAAAAGGTTGGTCACACCAAATATCAATTTGATTTAGATTTCGCTTTTGTTTATTCTTCATTTTAATTGACAAAAAAAAAAATTAACATTTCTATTTTTGAAATTATTTTTACTTTACAGTATTTTTCCAACCCCTGCCTAAACTTTTGCACAGTACTATAGATAGAATAGAATAAGAGTGATAGAAAGTTCAATAGATACAGTACATTGATTGATATGTGATATAAAAAAAAGTATTTGCTAAATGTGCATATTAATCATTATTTAAATAGTTACTGACTTTTCAACAAACTTTGCATAAACCAATAGTACAAACAAGAACCGTTGTTATATGTATAAAAAAATCTAAGAAAAATGCTTCTTTTCTCCATTCATCAGACCCTTTCCTCCCTCATCCCAAGCTGACATTCATTCTGAAATCAGATTACATTCCGTGTCAAGTGGACCAATTTTAAAGGTCGTCCCTACTTCACCATCTCAGATTTTGATGAAATTTGGTACATAGTTTCTCTATGATATAAAACTAAACTGTGCAAAAATTTTAGTTCAAAACACTAAAAATTGGAGGTTCTAGGGGACCTCAAGTAAAGGGTTGCAAAACGTTACCTGAGCAAAAATGACATTTTGGGCCAACTTCCAGAAGCTGTAAACATGGAAGTTTTAGTAGTATAAGGGGGATATTTGGAGAACCTGCACAACTTTTAGGGCTTAATGAACTGGCAAAACCCCATGTTCCTAGTCCTTTTACTTTTTGCATGTTTTAGGCTCAAATAAACTGCAAAAATGAATTTACAACGATGTTGAGGCTGCTGTAGTGTCAAAACTAGTTGGCCTTGCAGGTTGATTTTTGGTAGGTGTACTAAATACATGAGGCCTGTAATGAGGCCTTCCAATTTGCAGCACTTTCCTTCAAGTGGTTGAAAAAATATAAATGTTCAAAGTTGGTATATAAAGAATTTTTGCCTAATTTTTACTATCTTTGATGCCCTATATCTCCAGTGGGACAACTTCAATCTTCTTTCTTTTAGCACCATTAGAAAGAGCAGATTTCCTTCTATCAAAATAGGTTGTTTTCATTTTGGAGTCTCTTCATAGAAGGATTGAAAAAATGCCCTCAAATGTTTGCGGGCAGTAGCCTGTGATTTCTTCACTACACCCTTGATACAAGTGTAGTAAAAGTGATTCTTCTTTCAATAAACACAAATTTTTTAAATAAAGAACACATTATGTTATAAAACTGTATTCAAGAAAACGAAAAAACAGGAATGTTTTTTAGGATGTGGAAGGATGAGGCCTGGTTTCAGAACAGGTTTAAAGAAAACTGCAGTCAGGATGACCGACTTGGCCAATTATGAATGGTGGACCCTATTGCAAGGCGGAATTGTTTGTTTCATTGCCCAATTGTATGCTTCTGGTACCTCCTGCCTCCTGAGTGTCTGTTGCTAGGCTTACTTTGATGCCTACAGTTCACTAAGAGGTCAAACTGTAGCAAGCAGAACAGAATCCCGAAAGCTAGTGTAAGTAAAGGAGGAGAAACAAAGACTGAAGCAATTGCTGATTAATGGAAAGATTCCATCTCACCATAAGTGCTTAATTCAAATGAGTACTGGTCAGTACTTCTCTATAATGTCCTATATGATTCTGCTGATGCTTCTGAGTGAGAGTTAAAGGAACAGATTCTTTCCTGCTTTTTGTGTGCAGTGTATAAAAGACAACTAGTCTCCACTGACTACCTTAGATAGAACTATAAATTTGAGATAGTTTGAGATAAATCAGCCGATATAGAAATTGAGTATCTAGACTTAGATTTGATCTGTCCTGAGCTTCCCATCTGGCCAGTTTCGACAAATTAGGAGAAATTGTACAAAAGATAAAGACTTTTCCGACCACAGTAAAATATGAACGTAAAATATGAACACAACATTTTAAAGAAAAGCACTACCCTAGAGGTGTAATTCTAGGGGCGAAAGAACACACCGAAAAACTATCCCAAATTGACTGTTTGAAAACGAAGGGATCAGTGGCAAAAAACAATTATCATACAATTCATCCTTAGCCACAACCATTTTACCTTTGGAGAGGATCTATATCTACAGCGAATGGGAACTTCAATGGGGACCAGATGTGCACCCCAGTATGCAAATCTCTTTATGGCAGAACTGGAAGGAACATATTTATCAACATGCACCACCAAACCTATGATTTATCTTCGTTATAGCGATGATATCCTTGTCATCTGGACTGCAGGTGAGGAGGCCCTACTTCAATTCCATAATGACTTCAATGACTTTCACCCTACCATCAACCTTAAACTTAGCTATTCAGGGAGTGAAATTCACTTTCTGGATACCACAATATACATCAAAGACCACTGGCTACTCACATCGATATACCACAAACCCACAGACAGAACGGCCTACCTGAGAAACCACAGCTTCCACCCCAAGCACACAAGACAATCTATCATCTACGGCCAGGCTATATGATACAATCGTATTTGACCTGGACAAGCACCTCCTGGATCTGAGGATGAAATTTCTCCGATTGTGATACAAACCAGAAGTGACGGACAACGAATTAAACAAAGCGGCAGCCTTTAACAGAGACAGTCTGCTCACATATAGAGAGACCCAGAAAGATGCCTGAGTGCCCCTAGTTGTCACCTACAACCCACAGCTGGAAATCCTATGAAGGATTGCCAAGGAACTCCAAACTGTGCTACATAGGGACAACAGACTCAAGGACATATTTCCAGTCCCCCCTCTCCTTTCGACAACCACCAAACATGAGGCGTATTATTGTCCGGAGTGCCCTGAAGGCCCCAACTGAAAATGGCACCTCACCTTGCCTACAAAAAAGGTGCATGACCTGCAAGCACATCCACACCGCTGACAGTGTACCTATCCCACAGTCACAACAGGTGCAGAGAATTAGGGGGACATTTTCCTGCAGGTCTTCCAATGTGGTGTACGTCATAATGTGTGTGCAATGTCCCACCACAGGCCTCTATGTGGGGGAAACAGGGCAGAGACTTAGTCAGCGAATGAACTCACACACATCCAACATTAATAACAGCAGAACAGATCTCCCAGTGGCCGCACATTTCTCCGGAAAAAAACACTCTATTGAAGATTTGCGGGTTGTGGTTTTAATGGGACAGTTTAAGACGCAGGAGAAGAGGAAACAATGGGAGTAGAAGTTTATGCAAAAATTTAAAACTCTGCAATTTGGACTTAATATTCATGCCAGTTTCATGTCACATTATGTATGAACTGTGATTTGGACTCAATATTCATGCCAGTTTCATGTCACACTATGTATGAACTGCGAGGGTCACAAATCACCTCCTGATAGCAAACAGATAACAGATCCCTCTGTCACACACCACAACTTTCCAGATTGTTTTTTGACCGGTTGTAAATAACTTCTCTACTTAGATTGCATTTTGTTTTTTTTGTTTTTTTAAGGACTCTAAAATCCTTTGAAGACCATGTGTATAGGGTATAAAAAAATCTGTGAATTTTCAGTTCTTGTATAACACCAACTCTGATGAAGGAAGCTAGTCTTCAGGAAGCTTACTTATAAATATACTCAGTTAGCCTCTAAAAGTTATCGCCTGATTTCTTCACTCTTTCACTACTTTCAATGGCTAACACGGTACAACATTATGCTATAATAAAGATAGATGTCAGAATATGGCAACACAAAGACATTTTTCTATTTTGCAAGTTTAAATTTTTTTAAAACATATCAAAACATTAAAAATATTCTATAAATTTGGTTTCACCGTGATAATACTGACCCACAGAATACAGGAAACCTACAGATTTACCAGACAGGCAATGCTGTAAAAATAAAACCCATAAGAAATTGGCGCAAATGTGTTTTCTTTTTCCAATTTCACCTGATTCAGATTTTTTTTTTCCAGCTTCACAGTACATTGCACAGGATATTGAATGGTGCCATTACAAAGTACAATCCAATTCACATAACTCTATGGAGAGGGGAGTAAGGAGGAAGTGGCTGTAAATTGATTTATTGCCTCATTCCATGTGCTGGTAACCTGTTATCTTGAAACAGAGCAGTGTTAAAAGAGTCAGCAGCGTCGGCTACTGGGCGCCCTGGAGGCGTCATCAGAGGACGGCCTGGATAGGAGCGTTGACAGGTGAGTAAAAATTATTGTCCGCTACTGGTAAAGGTGGTGAACCAATCTGAGCTTTAAAGGAGAACCACACTCCAACTCACGGAACCCCATGACTAATAGGACTAATAAGACTGTGTGTCACCATAGACAATGGAAGAGTTTTAATAAGCATTTGTGCCTCCATCTTATGTGGAAGTATTTTAACCCCTTAGTTGCACAGGACAGTACGTCCTGGCCGCCTGGAAATGCCCCTTTCCTATAAAATGAATTATATAAATGAAAACCCTAAAAATTTATGAAAACAACACATTTTTTTGTATTGACGCGTCCATAACAATCCGTACAATAAAACTGAAACATTATATAACCTGCACGGTGAACATTGGCAAAAAAAAAAAGAAAAACGGTGGAAATAATGATTTTTCGCCATCTACAATGTACGCTGCATAACTATAAAACTAAAAGGTAAAAAGCTAAGCCACAATTGATATTTTTTTTTAATCCACCAAGAAAGAGTTAATAAAATTTGGTCAAGTTATAGGCAATCAAAAATGGTGTCATTACTAAATACATCTCATACCGCAAAAAACAAGCCCTCATATGGCTACATCACCAGAAAAATAAAAATACATATTTCAAGCGAATATTAGGGGTACACCCCAAATTTAGAGCTTACAAAGGAAAAGTCTTCAAAATGGAGTCACATAGCAACCAGGCTCAGACAGCCCACACAGCCATTGTTATAGAACAGGGGTAGGCAACCTTTTTTGTTCGGTGTGCTGATTTTAATTAAAAAATCAAAGATGAGGTACTCAGAGTGCTGGTCAATAATTGTAAGTCTGATGACCCCTAAACTAAAGTCATATACCACAAACCATAACACAGAAGTGCTGCCACAAAATGCTTTCGGACGCATGCGTTTACTGCTATTTCCTGGGACGCTCCTGTACTTTCCAATTAGAAGCAATGAATGTACATGTGCAGCCCTCAATTACTGGTAAATGTACGTGTTCAGGAGCACCGTATGAAAGCATCCTTATTGTGAAAACACACTATGTATCTGGATTCAGCTATATTCTTAGGCCACTGGAACTTTTACTTCGATGTAAAACTGGGTTCACATGGTGCATTTTTGCACAAAAAAAAATGCCTGTGCAAAAACACACTGTTGTACTGAATAATGTCCCATAGCAGCTCCTTTACACCGTATTATGTCTCATAGTGGCCTCTGCACACAGTATTATGTCTTATAGCGGCCTCTTCACACAATATTATATCCCATAGCGGCATCTGCACATGGTATTATATCCCATAGCAGGCTCTGCACACGGTATTATATCCCATAGCGGCTCCTTTACACAGTATGATGTCTCATAGTGGCCTCTGCACATGGTATTATAGAACATAGCGGCCTCTGCACACAATATTATATCCCATAGCAGCATATGCACACGGTATTATATCCCATAACGGCCTCTGCACATGGTATTACGTCTCATAACAGCCCCTGCACACAGTATTATGTCCCATAGCGGTCCCTGCGCATAGTATCTCCCATAGCGGCCCCTGCAAAAGGTATTATGTCCAATAGTGGTCCCTGCACACGGTATTATGTCCCATAGTGGCCCCTGCACATGGTATAATATTCCGACTTTTATAATATTCCAATTTTCGCCACTCACTAGCTATTATTATACTGTGAAGTCAGTGACCGCTGATTGGGTCTTAGGAGCCACAACAGCGTCGGACGTGACACCTGAGGCTCTATTAGCAGTTGCTGACTTCAGGCAGAAGCTTCTGCAGAGCACAGAGCTGCTGCGGAGCAAAGGGAAGGTGAGTAACATTGTTTTTTTATGTTTCATCACCTCTCCTGAGCCTCTGCTTATTATACTCTGGGTTCTGAAGAGACAGTATAATGTCAGTATAATAATAGTAGTTTCATTTCGGTCATGTTTGGCTGGATCGAAACAGCTGGGTGAGGACTTGGGCTGCCTGTGCCAGGGAAATAAGCCTCGCGTGCCACTCTTGGCATGCGTGCCGGGGGTTACCGACAACTGTTATAGAGCATCATCTGATTTGCCAACTACGAGCAGCCCCCATAGTTTCTTTGCCCACCATCCAGACACAGGTGACACCTTCATTACAAACCGTCTCTATTATGACCATTCCCAGGTGCTTAGCAGAAGCAAATTTGATGTTCTGGTGTCCATTTCATGCTCTGTCATTGACAGCCAGCCACCATCACTTTCATGTGCAGTGGTATCATGAACAAGAAATATGGACTGTTACGGACTGGAAACATATTGTCTTTAGCAACAAATCCAGGTTCTGCTTGAAATCCGACAGCAGTCAGGTTTGAGTATCGAGACCTCACAATGAGCACTTCAATCTTGCCTTTGCTGTGGAGCGACACTGCCCCAACTGCTGGTGTGATGGTCTGTGGAACTACAGTTGGCCACCCCTAGTAGTGATACTAGGGACACTAATAACTGTGCAGGGCATCCTCTTGCCACATGTTTTGCCTCTCATGACAGAGCTTCCAACTGGCATTTTACAGCAGGATAACGCTAACCCACACAGAGGAAGATTTATCCAGGAATGCCAAATTACAATACTTTCTTAGCCTACCCGGTCACCAAATTTATTGCCAGTCCAACATTTATGGGTCCAACTGAGATGAAAGCTTTGACAACAAGAAATGTGCAGTATCTACAGGCTCAACTGCAACATCTATGGGCAAATACGGAACCTGTATGCCTACATGCCCAACCAAATTTCATTTTGTATCCAGGCTAGAGGCAGTCCAAGAGTGTACTAGAGGATCCTTTCAATTGCACAGTTTTCCTTAATAAACTTATGGTTTCGCTATCATATTGTAATCACTTAAAGAATTCCTGAGTTTTCATGAAAAGCTGAAATATCTGCAGGGTCTTGTTGGGCAGTCTGTTCTATGACGGTATAAGCCTTTATACATAATGTCCTATCAATGTTTCTGCTGCTAATAATCACATTTTGGCTGCAGCACATTTTACATTTCTCTCTCAGGTTTTGGGTGTATGCAGTGAGGAGAATTCTCCTCCCCTCCTCTATCCATTACTACTAATACTGGTTTATTTACATGTAATTCTGCCAGGAGTAGCTGTACGATAGCAAAGACATAGTTGAGAAAATTCTAAGTAAGCATAATATTGGAGATTCAGGAACACTGGACTGAAAATACATACAGACATGATGCAGTAGGTTTACTGAGCACAGTCAGTAAACCTACTTGCTATCTGTGAATAATATCCCATCTGTAACCACCAAAGCAGCCAGAAGTAGATATTACATAAGTAGACTTTTCTTACATTGTAAGCTGTGAGATGTGCACAATGTTCAGTTTCAGCAATTTGCAGACGTGTGGAGGCTGTTAGGAGAATCAGCCCCTCCCATCTGCATTCACTGTGTGAACAGTCCAGACCCTCCTTCTTCTACACATTGTGATGACTTTTTGCTCTGAAGAGCTAATGACCATTTAAATATATCATTACATTTACACATATAAAGTTTCATTCAAATCCAACAACTCCTTCTGAGTGTGTTATTTTTCTTGTCCATAAGTGTATATAGGTCATGGGGGACTGAGGTGCCTAGGTCCCAACAGTAAAATTCATTCATGGGGACCACTATACAGCTACATACAAATACTACCTAACACTCATTCGCAAATTCCTAAAATGTCATTGTTATGCCACTAAATATCAGTTCAGTAATTCAAAGTAAAGTGAAATCTCAAACAGTTTTTTCAGTTTATACATTAAATTTGTGCGTTTTTAAAGAAAAATGCTGTCACTGGTATTTTTTTTGAACAGAATAGTATTCCTTTTTGTTTACTTTAATCTGAAAAGGATTAACACATACTGGATATATTTTGTTATTGTATTGATTTGGAATTGAATGTTGTAATATGTCCAGTGAATTTCCATTTATGAAAATGAAAGTTATTATAATGATTTTGTGCTTAATTTGCTTTTTTAAAATTCACTGCTATTTTTGAACACTACTGTTGGTATGGGGGTTAGTATGTTTTTTATGTTATTTAGATTTTTATTTGTCAAAAGTCTCTCCAAAGTGTGAAAAATGTCCCCGCTATTAGTGGTAGAAAATGTTCGAAAAAGGCCTTGCAGCAAAAGGGTTAAAGGCATCTGTTACAGGTGCAATCTGTAGGCATCATGTTATGGATAATAAGGAGCTGATGCATTGGTTTGTGGGAAAAGAGTCAGTATATCCATTTATCCATTGAAATCTCGGTTTTCTCAATGTTATAAAGTTAAGAAGGTGGTTCAGTCAGTGATTGACAGCTATCTCTGTATGCACAGTTATAGAAAGGAGGCTGACAATCACTGATAGGTTCGCCTACTTCCCTACACAGCACAGAAAAAAATCTGGGATTGCAATAGATAAATAAAAAGCTATATTGAATCTTTTCACACAATTCTATGTATCAATCTGCATAGCTACTCTTCTCTGTACTATGCGGCTGCAGAATTAACAGCAGATTCCATGCGACTTATTACCCTTAACATATTGGTTCAAAACAAAATACATACTGGTAGCATGTAGTGATGTTACCTCTAGCTGAGTCCTCAGGTCACAGATACAGTTAAATACAACGGTGGAGTAGAGAGCCGTCAATGCCAAAATTCACCCAGTGGCCTTGCTATGTGGCAGCATGGTGCAGTCAGGCTAACTGCAGTGACGCCATCATGTCTGCTGCTCAAACCCAGAAACAGCACAGATTGGAGGAGAGCTGCTCAGTGGGAACAAAGCTAGGTGAGTATTATTTTTTATGGCACTTCTGTTTGGGGGGAATTAAAGAGGGATTATACTTTGTGCAAGGATTTACTACGGGGTTTATACTGTGTGGGGACAGTAAAAGGTGCATTATACTGTGTGGGGGACACTAAAGAGGCATCATTCTGTCAGGAGCATTATGCTTCGTGGTGAGGAGTAAGGATCATACTGTGTGAAGACCCGAAGGTGGCATTATACTATGGGGACGCTATATCTGTGAGGGGTCTATGGGTGGTATCAAAGGGGACATATTAGGCATGGCGTAAATAAATTTGCCTGGATGTCTCTCTTTATGTCCTCAGAAAGTTGGGTGATATGAAAATACCTAATGAAATAACCAAATGATGCTAGCAAACTAATGTTTTAGAATACTTTTCTCCTTTGTTGTATTACTTTATTAAATAAAAAAAAAACATTTTCTGACTATTGACCAAGTATCATTCTTACCACAGTAATGTTGAAATTAATAAGAAAGGACTTGCCTGTGATATGATGCATGGCCTTGGCGACCATATTTCTTTCTTTGGCTGCTATGATCACAGACTTCACCTTTAAGTAAGGGACAATGCCAAAAGAGCACAGATTTTCCTTTGTCACCAGAAGGATGCATATGCTAGTACTAACCAGTGTGCCAAACATCTTTTCAGTCTACAGTTTAGCAAACAGGTTTAGATATTATTCATTATTGTATCTTGCTTTTGCCAGAAGCAATCCATCAGAAGACAAAATTATTAAAATAGTAAAATATTAATCATTCCCTTACTCTCTTTTTGAGTGTTTTCTTTTCAAAACCAAGCAGTAGTTATGGAGAGCTTTGGCAACCTCTTAGTGCTTTCAATGAGAGAGAAAGTGGTTGTCACAGAAAATAGCAGCAATAGCTTTTTTGTTGCAGCACTACATGAAAGATCTCACAAATACGTGCCAAAAGTGTAGAAAGGCTTCACAAGTAAACCAGGAATAATACAGAAATTATGTTTATGGGTGAATTTTGAAGGCTAAAAAAATAAATAAATACTGTGACAGCTTAGGGGAATTACACTCAAAATGGCGGCTTGTCCTGGTCCGGACAGCGGTGGTTCGTGGTACTGGGCGCCGGAAAGATAGCTTTCAGACGGTCCAAGTGTAAAATAAACGTGGCTTTATTCAGCTTAACTGCAACATAACAAAAACAACAAAAAACCTATGCCACAGTTAGGGCCTAACTCACTCCTTGAGTCCCTAACTAGCCTCTGGGGGCAATAAGAGCTTGACTTAGTCTCTGTAAGTCCTCTCTGGATCCAGCCCTCTTGGACAGAGCCTCTCTCTCTGTCCTCGCTGGTCCTGACTATTGCTCTGCTCCAGCAACAGTCCCCTGTAGACCCGAGCACTTCTGGCACAGACCGTCTATCTGTCCAGGTGGGTCCACCATTTCCTGCTCCAAGCAGGTTTCTCCAGCCTTCTGGAGATACACGCCCCCCTCAAAGGCGTGGCTGAGAGCCTTTTCAGGGCTGGGCCTGGGTCGCTCAACAGCGCCCTCTGGCTCACATACTCACATACCCTCCCCCTCAGCTCACTACCCATGGGGTGAGCTACAATGGGACGAGACATCCTATGATGAAGTCCCTCTTCAACCAAATATGCCTGTTCAGTGTCTCTCCAGAAGTCCCAGTCAGGCGGTCTTTTCTTCCAAATACTGCTCCGTCGAGTTCTCCGTTTTCTCATCACTTTAAATGCTACGCCAAGATCCTGGCCATTCTGTACGAAGGCAAGTTCTCCTTCATCACCTTCAAAATTCGCCATACAAGGGATCACATCATTTTCATCACATTTCTCGCCGTACTCTTCAGCCATCCCATTGCATGACCTTGATCCCTTTAGTGAATAGCCGTAAGAATCATCTTTACCTATCATGAATCCACAGGAGCTCAGAGACCAACTAACACGTACTTCATGCACATCAATGTCTTTAGAGTATAACGGTTTCACGGGTACTTTTTCCATAACCTTCATTCCAAAGCAAACTTTGTCATCACCATCAAGGCTTAGAAGTTTAGAAGACATAGGCTGCTTGCTCTCCTCTTTCTTTGAGATACACAAGCTCTGTACTGCAACATCTTCTCCTTCTGCACCAGGGCCATACCGTACACCCTCAGATAATAGATCACGCTGAACTACATTTTCTGGTATGTCTTTAACAACTATCACATCCTTGGTGACATGTAACCATCTCTTACTTCTACATGCAAATGACGGCTGCTCAGTCTCTGCATTAGAACCTCTACCACGGTTACTTTCATTAGTTAGGGACATAGTAACATTGTATCTCAGCCTCTTCTTGTTGCTATTAGCATCAGGCGGTAAAACAACTTCTGCCTCTTCTCTTTTTGGGTTGACTATATTATTTCCTGACTCCCCCTTCACAGACAACATGGAGTCATTTTTCACCATTTGTCCACCCGACATTTGGCTAGAGACAGGCACAGCAACACCTTTATCCACAATGGCTTCAGACACTTTAGCTGTTGGGACAACATATGCGTGGTCAGTCTTCTTACGGACTCTTGTTCCACACTTTTGGTGACCCTTCACCTTATTTACTATCTCACAGCCCTCTAGGCTTTGGACCTCATTGGTTTGAAGCTGGACCCACTCTGTCATAGGCAGTGTGTGACCAATCACAGTTTTTTCTTCTGTTGGACCTTCTTTGGCCTCCTCACAATTTGCAGGAAGTCCATCTTTAGCAGCATCTTCCTGGGGAACTATACCATCTACTTGACATTTTACCGAATCACGTGGTTTCATCATAATCTGATCATTGGCATCTATGCCGGCAGCTTTCTCTAATTCTAACGCCTTCTGTAGCGCACAAATCTCTGATTCCAGCTCCAGAACTGCCACATTTTTCTGAGCAGCCTCCATCTCAGTTTTTACTATTGCAACTTGCAGAACTTCCTCAATCTTCCTGACACCTTCTATGGCAGCAGATATAGATGCCATCTCTTTATCCACCATGTCTCCTAATTCTAGGATATTCTGCAGCGTTCTTCTAACATTTGTCAGGTCAGCATCCTGGATGATATTTTCTGCTTCGCTCACTGTTCCCTGAATTATATTAAATTGATCCTCCAACATCTTCTGATAAAGCTTCTGCTCATCTGCAGACTTTTTGTCAAGTCTTTCATTCAAGTCCCGTATCTCAGTGGCTCTCTTATCTTGCTCTTGGTTGAATAAAGACTCTAGTTCTTGAATCATATTTTTCAGGGATAACAGCTCTAATTCTTTAGAGGTTAAAAGGCTCTGCAGCGAGTCCTTCTCAGCTTCTAGTGCTGCCAGCTTTGAAGATAGGGAAGATGCCGACTGTTCAGTATTGGATAAAAACTGCTGCAATCGATCCAATTCTTCTCTTTTAGATTCCACTTTGGCTTTCAACTGTTCCATCTGAAACCCCAGCTGTTTCTTGACTTCCTCCTGCTTGTTCACTTGCACCTTTAATTTAGCAACAAGCATTTTTAGATCTACAATCTCAGCAGACAAATTAGACAGATTTCCCTCAAACTGAATCTTCATGTCTTTTATCTGGAGGTCCAATTCTCTCTTGGCCTTTTCCAGCTTGTCATAAGCATTAGCTTTGTTCTCATACAATATCTGCACAGATTCCAGGTTTTTCTCAACTTCATCCTTGGAGCTAACCAAATCCTCCATTTCAATGCACAGTTGCTTGTTGAGCCTCTCTAACTCGGTCTTCAATTCAAGGGCCTCTTCTAGGGAGTGAGCCAAGGCAAGAGCTTTGGTCTCTTTTCCACGAGCCTCTGCTTCAGCACGGTCACGTTCCTCTGCATATCTAGCAGAAAGAGTCTTCTCTTCACCAAGCCGTTTATCAAACTTTTTCTGCTTCCTTTCCAAATTTGACACAATCCGATGTTGATGATCAAGATCTACACCTACATCTTCTAGTTCCTGCTGCAGTCTAATTTTCATCTTCTCAAGTTTGTCATAAGCAGCAGCCTTCTTCTCAAATCGTTGATTTGTAGCTTCTAGCTCCTTTTGCAACTTTTCCTTTAGTTCTTCAACAGAGTCCAAGGACCTAATACTATCCTCTATTTTTTTCTTCATATCAGTGGCCTGAGCCTGTAGTGTTGAAATCCGCTTTGTCAAATCTGTTTTTGCTATCTCTTCTTCCTCTAGTTGCTCAAGGAAACCATTTTTCTCATCTTCCATTTGTTTTAGTTTTGTACTAAGGTCAAGCTTCTGCCGGGTTTCTTCTTGCAAAAGTTCCTGAGTGTCCTGAAGCTGCAATTCTAGTGTAGAAAAATCTTTGGAAAGTTTGATAAACTTGCTGTCTGCTTGAGAAAGAAGCCCTGTGACATTATTCAATTCTTCGTCTTTATTTTGCACCAAAACAGACAACGTCTCATTATCTTCACAAAATCCTGACAGTGCCCTCTCCAGGCTACATACTCTAGCTTTGAGTTCCCTTTCTCTTTGTTCCAGAACTCCAGCTCTACTTTGCCATTCGTGGATTTCACTATTTAAGCGAACCTGATGCAAGTTTTGCTCTGACTGCAATGTCTGCAAAAATTCACTTCTCTCACGTTTAGCAGTTTCAAGGTCATCTCTTAATTTTTCAATGACACTCTCTTTGGCAATGGAGTCTTGGACATGCTGCTCCTTTAAATCCTGCAATTGCTTCTCAAGCACTTGCTTTTGCTCTACACTCTGTACAACTTTATTAGATAGAGCACATTTCATATCAGCAAACTCCTTCTTAGTGACACAGTCCATTCCAGGCAAACCCAGTCCCACATTTTCACAATGACTAGGATATAAACTCTTTATAGTCTCAAGCTCTTTCTTCAACCAAAGGTTCTCTTTCTCTGATACCTCAAGTTGCCATTTCCAATCAGATATTTCAGCTTCATACAAGAACCTGTTGGCTTTAATCTCAACTTGAAGCTGCTGCACCATAACATTTTCATCTTTGGTGCTTTGACGCACTCCAATATGAGACATACAATCAGCGGGGACATATTCAATCATAGAACAGAGGTGCTTTAGACAAACTGTGTCACTCTCATGCAACACATCATCTTTACTTGCATTCCACCTAATCTGCTCCGGGTTTTGTGTCTCTCTGCATTCAGACTGCTGCACTAATAAACCTGTGCATGACTTCTCTGCTTTTTTACAAGCTGAAATTCTCTTTTTCTTGCCCATGGTTTACTAACAAGATTACACAATATTCCACAGCAACCTTGGATTCAACCAGCAGCAACTTTTTGCTATCTTCTGCAGTCACATGTATTCAAACAGTTAACTTATGTGGCACTACAACAACCAGCATTTTCTTCTGTCTTCCACAGAAAACACCAACATGGCACCATAGCCTTTCACATAGACTGTTTGCAATATCCAGCTTCTATACACATTGCTCACTTTCTTGCCATCAGTAAACACTTCACAGACTTCTGTGCCACAATATACACAAAGTCCATTCCCTGGATTCCTCTTCCAGAGTTTTACTTTCACCAGTTTTGCACACACTTTGCTATGTTGCACTCACCCCTTTCCTGGGTTTCTTCAGTTGAAATCACAGATTTCTTCCAGCTGTAGGCCACAATGCACACTTTGCAGTACTGCAGTCACCAAACACTTGTCTTCCAGGACTTGCGTGGATCTCTTTATGCGCGCTATTCTCCACCATATGTGACAGCTTAGGGGAATTACACTCAAAATGGCGGCTTGTCCTGGTCCGGACAGCGGTGGTTCGTGGAACTGGGCGCCGGAAAGATAGCTTTCAGACGGTCCAAGTGTAAAATAAACGTGGCTTTATTCAGCTTAACTGCAACATAACAAAAACAACAAAAAACCTATGCCACAGTTAGGGCCTAACTCACTCCTTGAGTCCCTAACTAGCCTCTGGGGGCAATAAGAGCTTGACTTAGTCTCTGTAAGTCCTCTCTGGATCCAGCCCTCTTGGACAGAGCCTCTCTCTCTGTCCTCGCTGGTCCTGACTATTGCTGTGCTCCAGCAACAGTCCCCTGTAGACCCGAGCACTTCTGGCACAGACCGTCTATCTGTCCAGGTGGGTCCACCATTTCCTGCTCCAAGCAGGTTTCTCCAGCCTTCTGGAGATACACGCCCCCCTCAAAGGCGTGGCTGAGAGCCTTTTCAGGGCTGGGCCTGGGTCGCTCAACAGCGCCCTCTGGCTCACATACTCACAATACATAAATATAAAATATCTATTAAGAAAAAGGTACAGAAACTATCATGGCAGTATCTCCAATATTTGTTGGTTTAAATTCGTCATACATATTTTTCATAATAATTGAAAATAGTAACATGTTTTGTAATGTGCTTTTATTTTGTGACTAGATTCATTTGTTATTCTTTGTGCATTATTATGGGGCAGCCATCTTGCCTGCTCTGCCGCTGTGACCAATACTATACTTCAGAGATTTGCTTTAAATCAGCCACATGGACACAGTCAAACCTCTGTCAGAAAATATCTGACTTATATGGAAAAACAGTGTGAACATGCAGTGACATGTGCAAAGGTCACAGATGGCATATATGGTATCAATTATTTTTTTTATTGATTGTTTATAAATGTATATCTGAATATGATGAACTTGGGTATTGAATCTTGGTAATGAATGTTAGTGATTATTAAAGAGTAAAATTGAAAACTTCAAAAACCTGCTATTACATTGCTCTATATAAAAACATTACAGTCAGCATTTTTTTCACTTAAAAGTCCTTTTCTAGCAGTTCTTTTGCTTTTTTGATATCCCCTTCAAATGACTGTCTCTCTGGATCTATGGCGACCAGAGCTGTGATCCTGATACCATTTTAAAGTTGAGTTTCTCTAGTTGCCATACAAACTTAGGTACAGTCAGTTGAACATATATGCAGTTCCCACATGCAACTGTATATTCTGCTTGTATCACTGGATGTAGATCCAGGACAAACTAGAAATGGTGTACAGATTTTTCATGGCCACAAACAGAAACACAAGAAATAAAGATGCAGGAAGAATGGGCTGAGCTTTTTCTGAGAAAAAAAAAAGTCAAATTGGACATAATTTGACACAAAACTCAAAAAATGGGCTGGACAAAAATGTTGGCACCTTTTCAAAACTGTGGGTAAATAACTTTGTTTCAAGCATGTGGTGCTCATTCAAACAAATGTGGCAAATAAGAGGTGTGGGCAATATAAAAATCACACCACAAACCAGATAAAAAGGAGAGAAGTTGACTCAGTCTTTGCATTGTGTGTCAGTGTATGCCAAACTAAGCATGAAGAACAGAAAGAGGAGAAGAGAACTGTCTGAGGATGTGAGAACCAAAATTGTGTAAAAATATCAACAATCTCAAGGACCTCGATATTCCTTTGTCCATGGTGCGCAACATAGTCAAGAAGTTTACAACCCACGGCACTTTAGCTATCCTCCCTGAACGTGGACAGAAGAGAAAAACTGATGAGAGTTGGCAACGCAGGACAAACCGGACGGTGGATAAGCAGCCCCACTCAAGTTCCAAAGAAATTCAAGCTGTCCTGCAGGTTCAGGGTGCATCCGTGTTAGCGCAAACTATCCGTCGACATTTGAATGAAATGAAACGTTATGGCAGGAGACCAAGGAGGAGCCCACTGCTAACACAGACACATAAAAAAACTAGAGTGCAATTTGCTAAAATGTACGGACGAAGCCTTGAGGCAAAATGCGCACCGGGATTCTTCCAGCCAGGTGGGTCATATTGGAGCCTGATACGTATTCTTATTATTTAACCTATTGACAGTGTCTTCCTTAGTACCATGGGCACCTTATATACTATATTATATACCACATAGCACCTTATATGTATATTGGCAGCTATTCAGGTACTTGGCTCCACTGTCATTATATTTGCTAATTATGTTTGTCTTTTGACATAATTTTTTACCCCCTATATTTCCCTATGATTATTTATTTTGTGGTATCCCTTGTGGTTACGATTTTCCCTATTTGTGTATATTGGCTTAATGAACTAAACCTATTCTTCAACAGATTTGATCATCACACACCAGCTCCTCCTACCCCAGCATGTCCTTCAGTTCCCCCCACCACAATGACTTCACCCCATGCGGCTACTCCCCAACAGACCAGTAAATCCAGGAATCCGTCTATATCTGACCATAGTCTGACCTTCACAAGGGCCCAGGTGAGGAAGGAGATGAAAAAGATCAAGGCAAGGAAAGCCGCAGGGCCAGATGACATCAGTGCAAGGCTAATTAAGACTTGTGGGGACCAGCTGTGTAGTATAATTACATACATGTTTAATATGAGCCTGAGGCAGGAAATAGTTCCTGAATTATGGAAATCTTCTTGTGTGGTACCAGTTCCAAAGAAACCTCACCCTATGGACCTCAACGACTACAGACCTGTAGCACTGACATCCCACTTGATGAAGATCTTAGAGAGATTGGTTCTCACACATCTCCGCCCTCTAGTGAGCCCCGCTATGGACCCTCTCCAGTTTGCTTATAGGCCGGGCCGGGCATTGGGGTAGATGATGCCATCATCCACCTTCTGCACAGGGCTCTGTCTCACCTGGAGAAACCAGGAAACACGGTGAGAATAATGTTCTTTGATTTCTTCAGTGCTTTTAACACCATACAACCAGGGTTACTGAGGGACAAGCTGGCCCTTGCTGGAGTGGACCACCACCTCTCCAACTGGATCCTAGACTACCTCACAAATCAACCTCAATACGTGAGAGCCAGAGACTGTGTGTCAGATACTGTGATATGTAATACGGGGGCACCTCAGGTTACAGTTCTTGCCCCTTTCCTCTTCACACTGTACACTGCAGATTTTAGGTGCAACTCATCTAGCTGCTACCTACAGAAGTATTCTGATGACTCTGCAATAGTAGGTCTCATCACAGACGATGATGACAGGAGTACAGAGAACTGAACCGGGATTTTGTGGACTGGTGCCAGCGGAACCACCTGAAGATTAACGCGGGGAAGACCAAGGAGATGGTGGTGGACTTCCGTAAATGCAGATGCCCTCCTAAACCAGTGGACATCCTGGGGACGGGCATCAAGATTGTGAACACCTATAAGTACCTGGGTTTGCTCCTTAATAATAAGCTGGACTGGGCAGATCACATGGAGGTCCTGTACAGGAAGGGGCCACAGCAGGCTCTACCTGCTTAGGAGGCTGAGAGCATTTGGAATCCAGGGGGCACTTCTTAGGACCTTGTTCAACTCGGTAGTGGCATCAGCCATCTTCTTCGGAGTGGCCTGCTGGGGGAGCAGTATATCAACCAGGGACAGAAAGAAACTTGACAAGCTGATTAGAAGGGCCAGCTCTGTCCTGGGGAGCCCCCTGGACCGAGTGCAGGTGGTGAGTGACAGAAGGATACTGTCCGTGGTGAGCTCCATGCGGGAGAAGAAGTCCCATTCCATGCATGAGACTGTGATCGCGCTGGGCAGTACTGTCAGTGACCGACTGCTCCACCCTAAGTGTTAGAAGGAGCGCTATCGGAAGTCTTTCCTCCCCACCGCGGTTAGGCTGTACAACCAACACCGACCTAAGAGGAGATCAATACACACAGAGAACTGAAATATCTTTCTGCTTGTTATATCCCCCCTCCTCTGCTACTTCTTATCTGTCTGTCTACTATCAATGTAATGCCTCTCACCTTGGAACATTCCTGTTCATGTTGTATTTGTATTTGCTTAGCTTTGCTGCTGTAACACACTGAATTTCCCCATTATGGGACTATTAAAGGACTATTATTATTATTGTATGATTTTACTTAAATGTAATCAATAAATATGAGATATTTTTACTTAATAGTGGGAATGATTTGTTTGTGTGCCAAAATGTACATGAGTAAGCCAAAATCCATCTGGGAAAACGTCTTGTGAGAGATGAAACCAAGATAGAGCTTTTTGGTAAAGCATATCATTCTACTGTTTACCGAAAACAGAATGAGGCCTACAAAGAAAATAACACAATACAATAACACAAACAGTCAAATATGGAGGAGGTTCAAGGTCTTTTGGGGTTGTTTTGCTGCCTTTGGCACTGGGTGCCTTGACTGTGTGCAAGGCATCATGAAATCTGAAGATTACCAAAGGATTTTGGGCCTCAATGTAGACTCCAGTGTCAAAAAACTGGGTTTGTGTCCTAGGTCATGGGTCTTTCAGCAGGACAATGACCCCAAACATACTTCAAAAAGAACCCAGAAATGGATGGAAACAAAGCGCTGGAGAGTTCTGAAGTGGCCAGCAATGGGTCTGTATCTAAATCCCATTGAACACATGTGGAGAGATCTTAAAATTGCTGTTGGGAGAAGGCACCCTTTAAATATGAGAGACCTGGAGCAGTTTGCAAAAGAAGAGTGGTCCAAATTCCAGTTGAGAGGTGTAATAAGCTTGTTGATAGTTACAGGAAGTGATTGATTTCAGTTATTTTTTTCCAAAGGGTGTGCAACCAAATATTAAGTTGAGGGTGCCAGTAATTTTGTCCGGTCTATTTTTGGAGTTTTGCTTGAAATTATATAATTTTTTGCTTTTTTTTTTTTCTCTGTTGTTTTGTGTAGTTCCAATACACACAAAGGATATAAACATGTGTATCATAAAACATTTGTAATTGCAATAATTTTCTGGGAGAAATACTTTGGTTTCTGGAAAAATTTCACAGGTGCCAACACTTATGGTCATGGCTGTATGAGCAAGAACCTTTTCTACTTTTAGTTTATAGAAATAGAGCTGAAGGATGTAATTTAAATAAAATAAACAAATTAAAGCTGAACATGTCTCTTGTTGGCTTACAATGCAGTTACTCTGGGAGGATCGCTTTATCCAGAAGATGGGACCAACCAAGACCGAGATCCCTTTGTCCAAAGGCCTCATAGCAGCCACATGGCCATCCTCTATGGTATATACTATGCATCTGTAAGGGAACTGCCAGTTGAGCAATTCCCCAGTGCTGCTGCAGAACCCTGGGGGGAGGGGCACAACAAGACAGTGAGCCCTAAGCTGAACTTCCCCACTGTCCCTAGCTAATTTGCACAATCTGTCCTAGGCGACAGCCAGCAACCGGTCGATCAGTCCCTTCCTAATATAAGTGACACACAGAACAGGACAAGACAAAACAACACAGAAACAGAGTCAGCAAGCCAAGGGGTCGGTAACAGTTGAGCAATGCACTACAAAATCACAATCCAAGAGAATAGTCAAAAACAGAGCCAGAGGCCAGAAACAGGAATACAGGGAATAGCAGAAAAGAAGCTAGCAGGGAAAAGTCACAAGACAGAATCAACAGCCAGCGAGCAGGTGAGGGCTGACAACCTGTTTATAGAAAGTCAGGACCCGCCCCAGACTGGATTGGTAGACAGGCTGTCAATCACACAGGCAAGGCTGAGGTTAACTATTAGTGGAGCAGAGGAAAACCAAGGTGAAAGAGACGGGTGTGGTAGAAAATCAATTACATAGTCTAGGACAGTGTTCAGACTGGGCAACAAGAATCTTAAACAAGGAATCAAACGCCTCCTGCGCCGCCGCGTGCGGGCGGAGTGTGGTGCAGAGACCTGAACAGGCAGAGACGTTAAAGCATCCATATCTATAGCACATTCACTAGAAAATACATTAAGATAATAAAAGTCACAGTGTCTAAATTAATAACAGTATAATTGTTATCTCCAGGAAGAAAGCTCAACACAGAGCAGAATTCTGGTCATTAGGAGCAATCATTTAATACCCTGCTTTTGTACATGTGATACTCTGTTTTCAGTCTTGTGAATGGAAAGTCAAAATTTGCTTATCTAACTTTCTATTTCTTTGCTGTGTTTGGAAGAACTATGTAGAAGGTTATGACTAATGAGGAAGAATAAGTGAGAAATCACAGCCTCGGAGAGCAAATAATTGGCCTAGTGGTATTGCTACAGCTACAAAATAATGACAAGAAATGAAGGTCATCTCATCTATGCTCTTGATAACAAAAACCTCACGTGTTCATGCTTGGTACATAACAGAAACCATCACCAGTGACCTGAGGTCAGGTTAATACCTAGGAATAATCATCAATACTATTTCTACAGTAATTACTAAGTCATGCCTCTAAGTGTTGCATTATGTTATACCTGCCATGATTAATAGGTACTATATGAGAATTTACTAAAACTAGCACATTACACACCAATAGAAGATAGGCCAAATTTATCAATCTGATCTTTGTATGCACAAACAAACCAAAATGTATGTCAGCTATTAGCTTGTGTACATTCTCAGTCTTATTTACACCACTTTATGGCATAATTTATAGTATATCTATCAGGTCACAGAATGGCTTTATCAGTTCTGCTAAGTCCCACTCACTTTTTGAAAACTGCAATGCAAAAGTCCAAGAAGGTCACAAATTTATATGCAAAAAATTAAGATTTTTTTCCATCTAAAAAATCTGTTATAATTATTTTAATCTCCCCCATTACATACAGTTGTGCTAACAATTTTACATACCACGGCATACCACAAAAACTTTTTTTCCAATCATGGTTAGTAGTTGGTTGAAGCCATTTATTGTCAAACTTCTGTGTTTTCTCTTTTTAAATCATAGTGACAACTAAAAACATCAAAATGACCCTGTTCAAAAGTTCACATACCCTGGTGATTTGGGCTTGATAACATGCCCAGAAGTTGACACAAAGGAGTTTAAATGGCTACTAAAGGTAACATCCTCACCTGTGACCTATTAGCTTGTAATCAGTGTGTGCATAAAACCTGAGAGTTTCTGGGATCCAGACAGACTGTTGCATCTTTCCTCCAGTCACTGACGTTTCTGGATTGTGAGTCATGGGGAAAGCAAAAGAATTGTCCACAGATCTACGGGAAAAAGTAGTTGAATTGTATAAAACAGGAAAGGGATACAAAAATATATCCAAGGAATTGATAATGCCAGTCAGAAGTATTCAAACTGTGATTAACAAATGGAAACTCAGGGGTTCTGTAAAAACCAAACCACGGTCAGGTAGACCAACCAAAATTTCGGCCACAACTGCCCGTAAAATTGTTCGGGATGCAAAGAAAAATCCAAACATAACATCAGCTGAAATACAGGACTCTCTGAAAACTATCGGTGTGGCTGTTTCAAAATGCACAATAAGGAGGCACTTGAAGAAAATTGGGCTGCATGGTCGAGTTGCCAGAAGAAAGTCATTACTGCGCAAATGCCACAAAGAATCTCACCTTCAATACGCCGAACAGCACAGAGTCAAGCCTCAAAACTTCTGGAACAAGGTCATTTGGAGTGATGAGACAAAAATCGAACTTTTTGGCCACAACCATAAATGTTACATTTACAGGCCTCTGATGAAAAGGAACACCATTCCCACTGTAAAGCACGGAGGTGGACCACTGATGATGTGGGGATGTGTGAGCTTCAAAGGCACAGGAAACTTGGTCAAAGTTGAAGGAAAGATGAATGCAGCACGTTATCATCAAATACTGGAGGCAAATTTGCACTCATCAGCCAGGAAGCTGCACATGGGACGTACTTGGATATTCCAACATGACAACGATCCAAAACACAAGGCCAAGTCGACCTGTCATTGGCTACAGCAGAAGAAAATGAAGGTTTGGATTATCCCCTGAGGTAGCCCGTTCGGCGGGCGATACGCGTGGGGTCGAGTTATGTCTGGAGGGCCACTCTAGGGTAGGTACAGTTTGCTCATTTTTATAATGGTCCTTACACATATTATTATGTATATTCAGAGGTACCTTATCTGCTAACTTTACCCATGGTTGTGCACTTTATTATGTGTTTTGTATGTCTAATCTGGCACTTTATACTTATATGGATATTTCACTGCTTAATTTTAATATTGTTTTGATAATGATTGTTATGGCTTTTTTTTTTTGTTTTTTATTTTTTTCTTCTGTTTCTAGATGTCCTGTTACTTAGGGAGTGTGAGGTTGCATTTTAGGGTTAGCACACCTCAGATAACACTATATACACAGCACATAATTAGCTCTTAATTAGGACCATTATAATATTACTATTTATGAACCTGCCCTGTTTTGTGCTCTCACAGCATAGCTTTTTCTCTTTTTTAATTGTTTTTAAATTTACTTTGTTCAATAAAGATCTGTTTAACTATTTTTGAATATGATACCAGGGTTGAGCGTCTTTTTTATGCCATGAATCTTTTTCTCTTCTTTGTTTTTAAAGGTTCTGGAGTGTCCATCTCAGTCTCCTGACCTCAATATCATTGAGTGACTCTGGGGAGATCTCAAGCGCGTAGTAAATGCAAGACAGCCCAGGAATTTACAGGAACTGAAGACTTTTTGGCAAGAAGAATGGGCAGTTTTACCATCTGAGAAAATAAAGAGCCTCATCCACAACTACCACAAAAGACTTCAAGCTGTCAATGATGTTAGAGGGGGCAATACACAGTATTAAGAACTGGGGTATGTGAACTTTTGAACACAGTCATTTTGATGTTTTTGGTTGTCACTATGATTTAACAAGAGAAACACAGAAGTTTGACAATAAATGGCTTCAACCAACCACTAACCATGAGTGGAGAAAAAGTTTTTGTGTTATCATTCATATTCTCTGAAAAAAGGCCAAAAAAACAAAAAATCTGCTGGGGTATGTAAACTTTTTAGCACAAATGTATGTCAGAACCTCTCATAGACATGGTAGGCACAAGGATGCGATTGCAAACCAGCTAGGTGCAGCATCTAAGCAGTTAAACTCTTGTTCCCTGTGTCAACCTCCTGGGCTCGTTGCCATGTGCTGGGAACTACATGTACTTCAGTTCCGTAGTACAAGTACCACATTGTGTAGTTATTGGTTAAAGTTTGTAACAAATAAACACCAAAATTTAAGATTTCATTATATATTTTTTAACATGATTATACTGGGTGGAATTACTAGATTTAGGTTAAAGGGGTATTCCCATAAACATAATCATATCTATATATGTAGATAATTAAAAGTTAAACATGTTTGCAAATATAAGTAGTTAAAAATTCTGCAGAGTTGTAAAGATTTTCTCTAATCATCTTAGTGGTGACAGTCTGTTGTCTTGATCGGTTGCCAATGGATACGATCACGAGTGCAGAAACTTTCTATGGTCTGGGACTTGTCAGGAACCTAGCCATGATTTTCTTATTGTAGCTGGGTTATCAGGCAGGGACTCTACATGTATCAGAAGATATCCCGACCACAATAAGCAAATCATAGCTTATTTTCTTACCTTAGAAAGGTCCTGCATTCATGGTTGTATCCACTGGCAACCAATCAAGACAACAGCTTGAGACCACAAGATAATTAGAGAAGATCTTTAAAACTCTGCAAAATGTTTAATTACTTACAGTATATTTGCAAAAATGTTTAACTTTTAATTATCTACAAATTTTAAAATGGTTATGTACATGTGAATACCCCTTTAAGTCTACACACGACCAGTCTTCTCCCAGATTTTGTTTAAACCTCATCCACTACACTGCTACCGTACAGCGACTGCGATTCCAACCTGTATGACTCTGACCTTAATGTGGTATACATATAGTAGTGTTGAAAAAGAAATAGAAGTCCAACATGATGTTCCTGAAACCATTGTTTTTGGTAGAAATAATATTTATACATAGTAAATAATTTACTTGTAAGTGTAGTAGAGTAATAAAAAAACCCAAAACAGAGCAAACAAAACGGACAGGCACACCACCCATTCTGAGTATTTGCATTATTAAAAAGGGTATGTCAGTTTTCAAGAAAAGTTGAAATATGTGTCTTGCACATATAATATAATCCATTATATAATCTGTTCTATGATTATATAAGCCTTCATGTATGATGTTCAGTTTTTCTGCTGCTAATAATCACATTATGGATGCAGCTCACTATGCATTTGCCTCTGAGACTGTGGACATGTAGAAAACTGAGAAAAGCACAAGTGGCCATAATATAGGAGGATCCAGAAACACTGGACTGCAAATACAGGGCAAATACATGGAGGTATGCACCTAAACACAGGGAAAAAAATCTGTGAGCACAGCCAGGAAAGATACTAGTAAATAAAAGACTTTTTTTTCTGACATTGTAAGCTGTGAGATTTGCATAATGTTTAGTCCTTTGCACAGAGAAAGCAGTTTGAATCAACCCCACCCCTCTCCATTCTCTGTGTGATGACTGAACAGAACAACCCCTCCACTCAATGTGAAGACATCTAATGTATCTATGGACGGACCTTGGCTAGCAACAGAGAGTGAACTGCAAATTAGCTAGACGGGAGACACCTAGTAGAAAGGCAGAAAGCAGCCACACTTGTAATTAAAATGGATTACATTTTGTTCCAGAATCACATGCTGTATGAAATGAGACTAGGTTGTCTTAAAAGTTTGTGACCATTTAACTATAAGGGGCTTGTTTAAAATAATAGCAGTGAGAAGTTACATTGGTGAAGTCATTCATTTGGTGAAATAACAGGTGTCCATTCTGGCCCTTATTCAAGGTAGGAGGGTGGCAGATGTTACTTATGTTGGTTATACTGCATTTCCTTCTAAAATACTGGGGAAAATGCCAAAGAAGAAATGCCCTTGAAATGGGTGGTTCAACACAACAGTGAGCCAAAACACATCAGTTAGGGAAAATGCTGGCACTGCTCTTTTTTGACCAGCCTTATACAGTATTATTTTTTCTTTAGTTTCTGTAATGGATTATCACAAACTGGATAAATTTTGTTTTTGTTTTGATTTGGAGTAGAATGTGTAGTATGTTCAGTGTATTTGCATTTATGCTAATAAAAGTTATGCTATTGTGCCCTTGAAATGGGTGTTTCAACACAACAATGGCCCAAAACATATCACAGTAAGCAAACAACATCTTAGTTATAGACAAACAAGATTGAGGATATGGGGTGGCCAGCCCAATCCCCTGAACTCCATCCCATTCAGAACTTGTGGGGTGACAAAAATGCAGTTTATGAAACAAAACCCCAAAATGCATAAGAACTGTGGTATGTAGTCCAATCTTCCTTGACTGGAATACTTGTTAAGAGGGAGCCAGAAGTTGGTTGACTACATGCAACAAAGATGTCATGCAGTTCTCAAACACTAAATATTAGTTCAGTGATTCAAAGTAAGGTGTAAAATCAAACTTTTTTTCAGTTTATATACTACATTTTTGAATTTTTAAAGAAAAATGGCACTGCTATTTTTTTGAACAGCCTAATATTCCTTTTTGGAAAGGTTTAAAGATTTTCTCTAAACGTTTTAGTGGTGACAGTCATTTGCTTTGATCGGTTGCTAATGGATACGATGATGAAAGCAGGAACTTTCTATGCTCTGCTCAGAAACCCACTCAAGATTTTCTTATAAAGGCCTCGTTTTCAGGCAGGGATGCTACATGCATGAGAAGATAACCCAGCCACAATGAGAGCCAAGAGCATAGAAACTTCTAGCATTTGTGATCATATCCAATGGAAACCTATCTAAACAAAAGACCTCTAAGAAGGTTAGAGAAAATCTTTAGAACTGCAAAATGTTTAATTATTAATATTTGCAAAAAAGTTTAACTTTTAATTGTCTACAAATTTAAACATGGTTATGTTGACAGTTAATTCCATACACAATTCTCAGACATGATTTGTTTCAGTACAGGTACCTGGATGCTTATTTCCTGTCAGATTTAGATGTGGCTTAGAACGTTTTACAGGCTGGATTTCTTCCAAGACTTGACAGTTGAGGACTATGATACCTATTTATCAACCAGCTCTACGTACTTCAAATACCAGGACAATATCATTAATAGAAGTGAGACTAGCACCATGCAACGTAAACAATCTGATGTTCACCTAGCTGAGAGGAAAACTTGTTTCCTTGCTTTCTAAAATAAAATAACAATAAAATAGTTTTAACATACCTTCCCAGCTGGTGGCTGCCACAGTCCCATAAAACAAAGCATTTTAACAATCAAAGGATTTATCCAAGCCCCAAAATGAATCCAATCCAATGTTGTAAACTGTTCTGAGCATATTGTACAGAAACAGACAGGTCACAGGGCCAATTTCAACTCTGCTGAGTTGAACAGGAGTTAACAATGGAGACACAGGGTTTGCTGGTACTTTACATTCTAGCTGTGCAGCAGAGCACATGCTATTTGACACTGGTAATGTCAGACAGAACTCCCCTCGAAAGTGGCTGCTCCTAAACTCTGGATACAACTGGGGTATTTGGCTATATTTTGTGTCTTTACCAGTAATGGTGGGTGATACCCATTATTGGTCGTGAAATCTCCAAGGGTATGCCCTCAGCTCTTGTGCATATCCACCTAGTCTGACAAGCATCTTTCAGTGTACCTCCTTCCATGTTGCTGAAGTCTCACACTGCTTAGTGCAAACCACAGATGTAGAAGTCTGTCAGTTTGGCTAGGTGGGTGGAGACTGAGATTACCTCATGAATACACTGGACTCCTAAGCTCTCTCGTTCTTTAGCTAGAGATATAGGAGATCTATTTAATAATGTTTGCAATTTGCATATTGAAATCTGGTCACAGATCTCTTTAAAAAAAGACACTCAAGCATTGTTGCAACAATCGGATATCCCATAGGGAAGGCAGAGATGGTTTATTACTGCCCCTGTGTACACAGCGTTCAATGAGAGAGGGAAAACTAGTTAAGTTTATTTTTCAGCAGCACAAAAATGTGACAAACAAGACATTTCCCCTTATTTTTTGTTTACATTTTCTCAGATAAGAAAAAACATGGAAAAATAAAAACATAAAAATAAATCCCTATTTAACAACAAAAAAAGTTGCAAAAGTTATTTGAATAACCCAAAAGGAAAAAAAAAATTATAACCCTCAAAAGTGTATGTATGAAAAACCCAAAAATAAGTCTGGTCCTGAACCAGGGAAAATAGCACGATGCTGAAGTAGTTATACAGTTATATCCTGGCCATTATAAAATTTAGAATACTGCGTTTGGTGTCAGAGATTAGAACTTTTTTGGTGCAATAAAAAGGAAAACATTTATCACTGTACTATATAAACAAAATTTTTTGGCAGATGAGTTAACGATTCCCACCATGAGAAAATAAGCATTTTACAGTGTATATTTTACATAGTATATTACAGTTATTTAGAGAGTTTATTACCTTTCTAATAGAATGGCAATGCTCTAATTGCCCTGTCTGGCTTGGGAAAGGTGAACATTCTACAGTACCAGTTTTCTCATTTATACAACATTAACTAAGGAAGCCAGTAACCAACAAAACCTTGTTGTGAAGGATATTGCAGTAGTATATGCAAACGTATGTCCTTCATGTAAATAATCTTAAAAAAAAGAAACACCTTTCCAATGTTTATTATTATTAAATGTACGCATTGTATCTTAAAAGGGTTGCGCAGCTTGGAAAAACTATGCCTTCAGAGTGCAGCTGATAACAATAAACTGGTTAGCTGTTATTGGGAGGTGTAGATGCTCCCTTTACACACAGCACCTCTGCAGAGAAAACTAAATGATGCAGGGCCCCCACTCTTTTCACTGGGTGCTATAAAGCTGAGAGCCTCTGAGTCTGCCGGGTATTTTCCCCTTTGGGGCAAATAAAGAGGTTTTGTCTGTGCTGCAAACAGAATCACTACAGTCATAGAGGTTTATCGCAGATCAGTATTATCTATCATACATGACTGGCTCATAAACTAATTATAGGATGAAGCAAGCTAAGGCTATTTCTTGGATCTGATAAAACGTGCACAGCGGGAATCAGCTGAAAAAAACACATGGTATCATTTGGATGTTTAAAGCTTTTGTGTAGGAAGAAAATCTAGTTTATAATGATGATTTGATGACTTGATTTGCTGTAAAAGAACTGAAATAATGGCACAGATAAGTAATGGATTTAAGTGCCTTATGTTAATCTCACAAATAAACTAAGTACAGTGTCTCATTGATCACCAACACTACTACATTCTAACTAGCCAGATATAAGTCAACACAAATGAATGGGGTCACTCTGACTACATGTTAATTAATTGCTGTCTATCTCTGACTTTCAACTTACCAGGAGCTGCATTGACTAGCAATGGAGACCTACACTTTACAAAGGTTGAAATACTTGTTTTAGACATAAAAATTGGTCTCAGTTATTAGCGGTAAATAATACCACTGTATGTTTTAATTTATCATCAGCTAGAAAAAAGTGTCGATGAAATTATTCCTAAAATAAGTGTTTGTAAACAAAATATCTCATGTTATTGAGGGAAATTCTTTCCATTTATGGTCCATTTATTTTATTTAGTAGTATCAACAACACATGCATTAAGTAAAATAAAACATATTGATAACAATGTGAATATACAATTAAAATATGCAAATCTAAAAATACAGTCAGTGAGATCTGAATAAAACCTAGAAACATGAAAAGCTTAGATTCTAAAGTTCTGCAATATTCTAGTAATTTTAACCATTAATTCTAGTGACTATGTAAAAGTCTGAACAGACAGCAGGCCCAAGATAAGATTTTAACCTTTAGGTGCACGTATAGTTACATTGTGGAGAGTGCTTCATTAATGCACCACGACGTACAGTTACGTCGCAGCTCCAGGGGATTTTTCTCGCAGGGAGAATGGCTGAGTATCGAGAGCACAGCTGTTGCCGGCAGCTGAGACTCCCTTGTGACGGACGAGGGACCAACAGAAGCCTCCCCTCGCCAGTGATTGCTGTGATTGGTGGGTCTGTACAGACCCACCATTCACAGTGCATCTATACACAGTACTGATCCCGGAGCTTACTTTCATAACTGACAGTGCCCCAGAACAGGGAGGTCAGAGTATCAGTTGTATGAAACAGCTTAAAGCTGTTTCAGCTTAAAGATGAGATTCCTGAGATATGAGGCTCTAAAGTGTCCTTACCCCTCCAGCCATCTTAGAGCTGCGTAAAGGAGGGTGAAGGAGCAGAGCTGCAGACTGCAGAGTCAATGATAAATCATCATTGTCTGTGCATAACCTGTATGTGACCCCGGGGTGGGTGGGGGTAGCAAGGACTTCTGTCCATGTTATCCCCTCTCCTATTAATCAGAGATCATACTATACTTTTGCTCTCTGATTGTCACATAGAGGGATAATGTAATACCCCTCTGAGCCTAATCAGAGGGGTATTCTTATGTAATACCCCTCTGAACATAACCAGGAAGTTTATTGGCGCTGTGACTCAGGAGTTTACCATTGTCCAGGTGCAGCGCCGAGTTGCATCAAAAACTTACACAAAGTCATCAATAAAGTTTACATTTTTCATTGTCCCTGTCCTGTCCATACCTGATCTTTATGGAGTAAAATACGCCAACCGCCTCTCTAGCGATATCTGTTACACGCTAAAACAATAGCAATAACAATTATCACTAGAGATAAAAACATTTCTGACAGGCGGAAAATTTCCATCAGTCAGATAACACATTTTCACCCATTGAATGTCACTGTATAAAATCCCAGTTTTGGCAGCTTTCAGTATAATATATAATATTATATATATAATAGTATATATAACACTATAATAGCGGGTATTTTTTTTTTTTTTGAACCCAGAGTAGAAACAAGACACCTGGGCTTCCAATAATCAGATCTAGAATTATGACTCTCTAACACCAGTAATGATGAACTGCAGGAACTTCAGAGGTTGTGTCCATAATATGTGAGCAATAAAGCAGCCAAATTACGCCAATCTGGAACTGGCACTAGTTATCACATTAATTAGGTATAGAGATTATCATTATTCACTAGTGGGACCCACCAATCGCAGTGCTGTATTTCCACAAGACATTTAATGGGGGTTTTACTATTGTAGTACCTCATATGCTCTGCAAATACAACATGGCACCTGAAAAAGATTTCAGCAAAATCTGTCCTCTAAAAGCTCAATGGCGCTCCTTTCCTTCTGTGCCCAGCCATTTGCTCATACAGCAGGTTACATCCACTTGTGGTACATTTCTGTAGTTGGGAGAAATTACTTAACAAATTGTGAATGTGTATTCTCCTGTAACCTCTTGTGAAAAACAAAAATCTGGGGTTAAAACAACATTTTAATGGAAAAAAAATGTTAACCCCTGAAATGTGACATTTCAGGGGTTTCCAGTGTTCTGGCACCTCAGGGACTCTGCAAATGCAACATGGTACCTGAAAACAATTCCATCAATATCTGCCCTCCAATAGCCAAATAATGCTCTCTCTGTTCCAAGCTCTGCCATGTACCCATACAGCAGTTTACGACCACATACGGGGTACTGCCACATTCAGGAGAAATTGTGTGGGGGGCTTTTTCTCTCTTAACCACTTGTGAAAACGAGAAATTTGGGGCTAAAGAGGCATTTTACTGGAAAGAGAGTAATTTTTCCTTTTCATGTCCCAATGGTAGAAAATACTGTGAAACAGCTGTGGGGTCAAAGTGCTCATTATACTACTTGATACATTCCTTAAGGGGTGTATTTTCTTAAATGGGGTAATTTAATCGGGGTTTTATTGTTGTGTACCTCATGTGCTCTGCAAATGCAACATGGCACCTGAAAACAATTCAAGTAAAATCTGCCCTCTGAAAGCTCAATGTTGCTTCTTCCCTTTATGCATCCTGTTGTGTGCCCGAACATCAGGTTACATCAACACATGTGGTATTTTTGTGCTTGAGAGAAATTGTACAACAAACTATGGGATGCATTTTCTCCTTTAACCCCTTGTAAATGTACAAATTTTAGGGTTAAATGAACATAGTATTGAAAAAAATTGAAATGTGTATTTTTCACTTTTATATTGTTTTAATTCCTGTGTAGCACTTAAACTTCTCAAATGCTGTCTTGAATTGTTTTAGTGGTGCAGTTTTGAAAACGGGATGATTTATGGGGGTTTCTAATACAAAGACCTTTGGAACTTAATTAGTTCCTTAAAAAATTTTTTTGTAAATTTGTTTTGGAAATTCCTGTTAGACTGTAAGCCTTATAACTTCCAAAAGAATTTAAAGGAACGTTTAAAATTTGATGTTAAAATAAAGCAGAGATATGGTAAATTATGTTTATTAACTAATTTGAGTGGTATGATTCTCTATATGAAAAGAGGATAATTTCAAACTTTGAAAATTGCATATTTTTCTAAATTTTCACCAAATTTCCTATTTTTTCATAAATGAACACAAAACATATTGACCCAAATTTACAACAAACACAAAGTACAATGTGTCACGAAAAAACATTCTCAAAGTCACCTGGAAAAGTTAAAGTGTTCCAATGTTATCACCACATAAAGTGACACATCATATTTGAAAAATGGGGCAGTGTCATAAAGTCCAAAACTGGCTGTGACGCCAAGGGGTTAATCATCAATATTTGTCACAGAACTCAAAATTTATAGAAACGAATGGCAACAGAAGGGCATCCTTATTTTTTACATAGACTTCTATATTTAAAACACAAACGTATCCACGAATTTTGTTATATTATTATTATTGAAATAAATATACTCAGCCAAGCTTAACTGTATGTTTATAGGGGATATTGAGGACAACACAGTTCTGTGGCTATCCTAACAATGTATGCGTGAAATAGGTTAATCAGAAATGACC
This sequence comes from Leptodactylus fallax, assembly GCA_947044405.1. Taxonomy (NCBI): domain Eukaryota; kingdom Metazoa; phylum Chordata; class Amphibia; order Anura; family Leptodactylidae; genus Leptodactylus; species Leptodactylus fallax. The sequence goes on from CAMRHE010000322.1 coordinate 1,424,961, forward strand.
TAAAACAGAACCCCAGATTAGATCATACATTATTGTATAAGCATTTTCCCTTTCTAGACTAGACTTTCCATGTTCTATGTGACCTTGAAAACTATGTTATCTACAGAACTGGAAGGCAATAACTATCAATCCTAATGAAGGGCAAACCAACATAAACTGCAATCAAGTGACAAATAAGGGCTATGGCATTGACTGTGAGAAAGGGAAGCTTTCTGTACCAACACAGGACATCCATTATACTTGTTAACATAAGCAAATCTTTGTTTTTCTGAGTTTATGATTGATCAGAATAAAATAAATTTCACAATCTAGAATGTCTGTAAGGGCTTATTCACAGTGCATAAAACTGATACAGTAACAATCCAACCATTCGGATGCTCACTGCACCATAATTTACTATGGGTGAGTTCTATTCACATGGCTGTGGTCAGCCCAGGAAATACAGCAATATTTCCCAGACATAATACAGTCATGTAACTAGCCCCTAAGGCTGGGTTTATACTACCGTTGTTAATGTCGGCTGCTGTCTTCAATCATAGGATGACAGCAACGGACATTAAACTGTTGCAGAGAATGGACACAGACTGATTCTGTGTCTGTTCCCATTTACAGTAATTTTAACAACATGAGAAGGCTATTTTCTGTCATGTTTGTTTACTCTTGTAACAGAAGAAAAAGGCCTGTATGCACGACTTTATCTTCTGTTACAAAAAGTAAACAAACATGACGGAAGATAGCGTCACTCATGTTGTTTACATTAGTGTCAATGGGAACGGACACACAATCAGTCTGTGTCCATTCTCTGCAACAGTTTAATGTCTGTTGCTGTCATCCTATGAAGGAAGACAGCAACGGACATAACGGTAGTGTGAACCAAGCCTAGATCTTCCAAGACCCGGAGTACTGCTTGTCACTAAAACCATCAAATTCTACTGCTCAGCTACTGTAGTGTCTTGTCTCCTATGGTGTGAACATCTGCAACCCAGTCAGTCCCAGCTGTTCTGTGAGGGCTGACCAAGTAAGTGGCATGTCAGCCATGGAGGACTACATTGCTGGATACAAGAAGGTGAGGGTCATTTTCCTCACTTATGCGAAAGTGAACCACTAGGTACTCATGTAACATCTCTGGCATAGTGGGCAGGATCAACCAGGACTGCTGGGTCAACAGGCTAGAAAGATGGCGGATGAAGTACTGGGAGCGCACCACTACCATTTGCAGCAGTTTTAGTTTTATGCTTTATTTATTGATTCATTTTAATGAATGTGCTTCTCAGCCAGTTTACCCCTCAAAGATCATGACACCTACTCTGCCCATCCCCCAAACAGAGCCTCTTGCAGGTTTTTACCGTCCCCCAAGAAAGCCCTTGACATGTTGACACCATTACTGCCATTTACCTCCACAGCCACCTTTTACCATCACAAATCATGTGCCACCTTTTTCTTAATCCCACCTCCCACTATCCTAATAATCAGCCAGCTTGGGGACACAATGCAAACACTATGCTGAATTTCCATAATGAAAATTCAGCCATGTCATCTACATGCTGCTGTCGCTGCCAGGTCTTTCGCAGCAGTTCACATGTAGCAATTGCTGTGGGTCTTGGGCAACCTTTCATTACAATGGTTAAAACCACATGTAAAACTTGACATGCTGCAGGTTTAAAAGTTGAAGCACAAGTCACTTTTTACTGCAGGTTCTAGACACATCTTGTGTATGAGATTTATTTAAATCGCATCTACTAATGTTGCTATTGCATATCAGGTGGCAGCTAAGCTGCTGCAAACCCTCATGTGGTCTCAGTGGTTGCTGGAGAGGGACCAGTGTTGTCACTCACATATGTCACTGGTCAAGTGGGTTGCAGGCCTTCCGGCATAAAGGTCCCTATGCAAAATCAAACGGACACAAATAGTGAACAATGGTGCAATGGAGACAGGTTAATATGCATTTTTTTAATTTTATTTTACACCTCCCCTGTTTCCACAGAGGTTAGTCCAATTCTTTGACAGCCCCTTTAAATTTACAGCATAAGCTCGCTATGTATTAGCCAATGCATTGTTTTATCTATCTGGCTGATTATAGTGCTGATATAGGACTACCTCTATTACCTTGTAGCAGTAGCCGGACTGGTGATGTCAGCCTTCTCTATTCTTTCCTCTGAAACTGAAGGCTAAAGGAGTAGTCTCTCAGTTCTGCAAAGTGCACTGATTAGGGTGAGAACAGTGCTTGATCATCTGTGAAGTCAGATTGGAGAGTCAATGTCAGGGACTCTTTAGGTGGAGTCAGAGTCAGAAAAAAGCTAATGACTCTGACTTCAAAATAAAAAGATTCGCATAGTTTAAATTATATTATACAATTATTGATATTGTATAAGTAATTAGATGTATGGTTTGCTGCATACTTACTTTCATAGGAATTAAGTCACTAGCTTTTCATATATTAGAGGAGCTTTACTGGTTGTGTGAACATGGCTGTCAGAGTCAGAGTCTGATCAGGAGTCAGAGTCAGGCTTCAAATAGAATAGAAAAATAGAAGAGTCGGTATTGGTGGTTTGCTCTTCCGATTCCACAATCCTGTTGATCAGTGCTTCTGTTATCGCTGTATGTAAATTCTAAGCACACTGTTAGTCTTAGCTAGTCTGTATTCTTACATGTTATGACTTCATGTTTGGACTAATGTCCTTTTGCCTGGCTGGAGCTTTGTTGTTTTATTGTCGGTATATCTGAGCTATGCTCTAGTCTTTACCTGCCATGTGTGGATGTATATGTCCTTTTGTTATGTATACATGAGTGAACGTGTATGTCCTTCTGCCATGTATGAATCTCTGCTACCATGTGGGTATATATGACATTCGGCTTTGTATCTCTGCTACCTGTGGCCTTCAGGCTTCTTCTATGTATGTACTTCTACTATGTGTTTGGAAATATACCCTTCTTCTTAAAAGTCTGTTTCTAAGAACCGTGTATTCTGAGTCCTGGACTCGGACCGGTATTCCAACACTTGTATCTCAGTTATCTATCCCATCCCAAGGCCTGGAGTTGGGCCTATTCCTTGAATTGCATATTCCTTATCTTGAAGTCAATTTCTATGTCCTTGGTTCTACGATTCCTGCTGTTGGCATGGCTCACTTCTTTCTTTTATGTACTCCTATGTTTAGTTTGTACCTCTGCTACCTATTCTGATGTTCTTCCTTGGATTTCTGTACATTATACAGCCCGTTATCTGTTTATCCTTGCCTGTTACTGTTACTTAGTATCTCTGTTACCAGTTGTGAACACTTGTTCTGTGCAGGTTTATTGTCTGCTCCACCCACATTAGGGAGTGTATACACCTAGGAATTTGACGCTGAATTTGTCAAGCAGAAAATTTCTGCTTCAGGAATTTGAAGCAGATTTTTTCTGTTTGACAAAACCGACCCAGATTTTGACACTGAATTTGAAGCGGAATTTGGAGAAAAGTGCCTACCATATCTTGCCTTTATTGGTCAGGGCCAAATTCCAAATTTCGCATCCAATTCCACCTCAAATTTCACGCAGATGGAATAGGTGTACTTTCCGCCTCCCATTCATTTGAATGTGAGTTCTCAAGTGGAATCTGCCTGAAGAATGAGCATAATGCTTATTTTTTCCGCTAGCAGAAAAAATCGGCTACTGCCTCCCACTGAAATGAATTAAGCCTCAAATTCAGCATCAAATTCTGGTGTGTGAACATCCCGTTAGGTGTTTGCCGATTGTGTGGTGTGTTACATCACAGTCCTTTACTTTCCCAGTCAACTGTCATCAATGCCAGGACCACTTCAAGAGGTACCTGGCAGACTATTGACAGCAAAGTCCAGCTCCCCATATGGTAGTTAAATGATGAATGCTGGGGAGTCTGCTTTGACAACACCCTTAGGAGAGCTTCACAGCCAAACTGCTTCGGGGACACATTGGGTCCACAACCTGCTGCCCATTACAAATAATCAGGTTTTTTTTGCCATGTAATGTACAATATATAACCCAGGACTTGAAAATATTTTTTAGTAGTCAAACAAATGTAGAGTAATAATCTTTTGTTACTGTGTAAACATTGCTTTAATGGCGAAGGGGACTTTGCTGATGACCTTTTCTTATCTTTTTACCAAATTGTATAAAGCATTTTGTGTGTTGCTTGGCAATTCTGTTTTTACTAAATTGTTGATTCATAAAAAATAAACTGAAAACAGCAAGAGCCTTATGAAAAAGGAAATGCAAACGGCTTCAATTTGATTTCAATGTTTTGTACATTATCACATACTTTAAAACCTCTTACATTTGCTTCGTCAAGCTTCCAGAAATTACTAAAAGGCAAATCCAAAAGGTTGCTGGTGGTGTACTTCCCTTTTCACACTACTAACTTTTATGTCAGTTAATGTCAGATTATGAAGGTATATTTTCTGTCTGTCTTGCTCACATAGATTAGGGGGCACAATAAGAACATTTCCTTTAAGATGTATACAATTAAATGGGGTGACTGCTGCAAAACAGCCCTTGTCATATGCCCAGGTAGAGTAAGTAAGCCATTAGTCTATACTTAAGAACCAGAGCAATGGGCATCTTATGCATCATTACTGGCAAACTTGTGGCACTAAAAAACTGAATAAACATTGTGGCACTTTTAGCAGCTGTAGCCCTCAGCAATGAGACCCCCCCACTGATCTGATAATGATGGCCTATCCTAAGGATATGTCTAAAATAAGGATATGTTTAAAAAACCCTTTAGAATACTGTATGTGGCATCCCAAAGCTATCCTTGTATAGGACAAATTGATGACAATTTAGCTAGGTCATCTATAGTTACGCTATAGCATTGTTGAGTTTGTCACTTGGCATAACAATGTATTCTCAATGGTTTTCAATAGAACTGTGTGGTGATAATCAACACAGTCTAAAGGAACAATGAAGCAGAATATCTCAGAAAAAAAGAAACCTTGCATAACTATAGTATTTTTAGCGCTCATTTGTTTTCATTGGACCAATTTTGTATTTTATTCCATGAAGCTGAATACAGATTGGAAATTAGAAACTGTCAGAGCTTCAAGAAAGGCCCTGACCAAGGAGGCAGCCGTGGAAGCTTACACTGCAGAGCAGAGGCGCACAGGGCCCTTTAATAGCGGTATATTAATTGCACACATTTAAATGGAGATGAAGAACGTCAGGCAATTAACACTGTTATATGTCCCACCTCACAAGCTGCCACCCCCTGTTCACATTTCAGATGTCTTCTAGCGTAGGTTCAGTCTGATGCCTTAATTATGACTGCTACATTTTCCCACTCCTCACGCACATATATTACAGGAGCTGCAGGCTCATATTAGTTTGAGCTTCTCAGTGCTAGCCGTTTTCTTGTCATTGAATTAAATAAAACCCAGGTCTTAGCAATCTTTTCTTTTTTACTTAGTTTTATTACATATTACTTTACAAATCAGGCTTCATTCTATTACCAAACACATGTGGAAAAATTCTATTAAATTCTAATAAAGTAAAGTATTTATTATTCTGTGAGGAAAATGATGCTACTACTAAATATAATAATACAGCAGGAGCTCACAAATGCACCCCCAAAAACTTCAGAACCACTACAGCTGACCATACAATGTATATGGAGGAGTCCCAATTCTCCAACAATGGCAAATATTGGGGAAAAGAGGGATATAGCATGCTGGAATAAAACATGTCTGAGTCTTTTTCACAAGAGATAAGTCATGGCCAGAACTTATTCCCTTCTCCCTAGAGGTAAGATTATGTGGGGGAAGGGAGGAACAGTTTTCTAAGGATCATAGCCATCTTTAGACAATAATTTGCTGTGTTCTTTGTTAACTATAGCCAAGCACAAGTTGTATAGCATAGTCAGGCATTTGTATCTTTGCTGTATTTGTACATATACCATCCACAGCTGCAACAGCAAAGTGCTTTGTTCTAGTATGTATATTTGCTAATTTAGAGAGCATTGGCATGTAAACATATGTTAAACATATTGATGTGACAAAGCCTGACCTATGGAGTTTGAGCTTATTCTTTTTACATACCGTAGTTTAGATTGCTTTTGAAGCAAATCTTTAATCTCAATCTCTTAAAGGAATGCTCTTAACAAAATTGATAACATGTTGTGTCTAGAATGGGGCCAGACCATGACACACGGACTATCTCTTTCATATAGAGTAAGGGCTGCGGGCAACTCGTTGTTAAAGCCCACGATAACAACAAAACTTAAATCATAATCAACAAATGTACAACCGTGCTCCAGTATAACTCACATTACACTGCACTTTACTAAACCACACCAAGGATCTACAGTGCCTTGCGAAAGTATTCGGCCCCCTTGAACTTTTCAACCTTTTGCCACATTTCAGGCTTCAAACATAAGGATAGAAAATTTTAATTTTTTTGGTGAAGAATCAACAACAAGTGGGACACAATTGTGAAGTGGAAAGAAATGTATTGGTTATTTTAAACTTTTGTAAAAAATAAAAAACTGAAAAGTGGGGCGTGCAATATTATTCGACCCCTTTACTTTCAGTGCAGCAAACTCACTCCAGAAGTTCAGTGAGGATCTCTGAATGATCCAATGTTGTCCTAAATGACTGATGATGATAAATATAATCCACCTGTGTGTAATCAAGTCTCCGTATAAATGCACCTGCTCTGTGATAGTCTCAGGGTTCTGTTTAAAGCGCAGAGAGCATCATGAAGACCAAGGAACACACCAGGCAGGTCCGTGATACTGTTGTGGAGAAGTTTAAAGCTGGATTTGGATACAAAAAGATTTCCCAAACTTTAAACATCCCAAGGAGCACTGTGCAAGCGATCATATTGAAATGGAAGTATCAGACCACTGCAAATCTACCAAGACCCGGCCGTCCCTCTAAACTTTCATCTCAAACAAGGAGAAGACTGATCAGAGATGCAGCTAAGAGGCCCATGATCACTCTGGATGAACTGCAGAGATCTACAGCTGAGGTGGGAGAGTCTGTCCATAGGACAACAATCAGTCGTATACTGCACAAATCTGGCCTTTATGGAAGAGTGGCAAGAAGAAAGCCATTTCTCAAAGATATCCATAAAAAGTCTTGTTTAAAGTTTGCCACAAGCCACCTGGGAGACTCACCAAACATGTGGAAGAAGGTGCTCTGGTCAGATGAAACCAAAATCGAACTTTTTGGCCACAATGCAAAACGATATTTTTGGCGTAAAAGCAACACAGCTCATCACCCTGAACACACCATCCCCACTGTCAAACATGGTGGTGGCAGCATCATGGTTTGGGCCTGATTTTCTTCAGCAGGGACAGGGAAGATGGTTAAAATTGATGGGAAGATGGATGGAGCCAAATACAGGACCATTCTGGGAGAAAACCTGTTGGAGTCTTCAAAAGACCTGAGACTGGGACGGAGATTTATCTTCCAATAAGACAATGATCCCAAACATAAAGCAAAATCTACAATGGAATGGTTCACAAATAAACGTATCCAGGTGTTAGAATGGCCAAGTCAAAGTCCAGACCTGAATCCAATCGAGAATCTGTGGAAAGAGCTGAAAACTGCTGTTCACAAATGCTCTCCATCCAACCTCACTGAGCTCGAGCTGTTTTCCAAGGAAGAATGGGCAAGAATTTCAGTCTCTCGATGTGCAAAACTGATAAAGACATACCCCAAGCGACTTGCAGCTGTAATCGCAGCAAAAGGTGGCGCTACAAAGTATTAACTTAAGGGGGCCAAATAATTTGGCACTCCCCACTTTTCAGTTTTTTATTTTTTACAAACGTAAAAAAAAAACCAATAAATTTTGTTCCACTTCACGATTGTGTCCCACTTGTTGTTGATTCTTCACCAACACTTAAAATTTTATATCCTTATGTTTGAAGCCTGAAATGTGGCAAAAGGTTGAAAAGTTCAAGGGGGACGAATACTTTTGCAAGGCACTGTATTTGCTCAAAGTCTGATATATCCCATGGGTTCCCCTGGAAGTCTGCAGTAGTATTTAATAGTAACAATCACCTGCAGCACAGATCCCTGAGGAATGAAACCACTTTTAGTTCTCCAAAACAAGTTGCAGGAGTGCCAATGGTCAAAAAGAGACATTGGACTTAGTGCCAGTGATGTCACGTGAAGTTAGTTGCTGGAAGATATGCGTGTTTTTCCTGCAGTCACATGGGATGCTACCAGCCGGAGCATTCCCATGTAGCTGGCTTCCAAGACTTAACTTTGGTTCATTGCTGCCTATATACAGCACAAGAATTACTTTTTGCTCCCAGAAAGGAGATTATACAGAAATGGGACTCTCACCTGGAAAAACCAATGCCCTTAGAGGTATAGCCCTTTAGGTAGATTTGATCAGTGCATGTTTTTCTGTGGTACTGGTTCTATGTATGGGAGGGTTTTTTTATATTTTGGTAGAACCAGTGGGATATATCTTTGGCAAATAGATCTCTGGTGTGATTTATTAAAGTGCAGTGTTTTGAGTTATATTGGAGCGTGTTTGCACATTTGTTGATTATGATTTACACCGTACTTTCTGTTAGTGGTAAACTTGGGTCAATAATTTTTGCATTTATTTATAAAAAAAAATCGTAAGTCTGGTGAAAATTTGGATAAATTTGCGATGTTCAAAATATGAAATTGTCTGCTTTTCAGGCACATAGTCATACCACCCAAATTAGTTAATAATTATTATTTAACATATCTCTGCTTTATGTTTGCATCATCTTTTAATCATCATTCAATTTATTCTGGACATTAGAAGGCTTACAAATCTAACAGCAATTTTCCAAATTTACAAGAAAGTTTCCCACACCCATTTTTTAGGGAACGCGTCAGTTCTGAAGGGCTATATATTTAAATAAAAAACAAAACAAACAAAAAAACCAGAAATCACTCACTTTTCAAAACTGCATCCCTCAAATAATTCAAAACAATATTTAGAAAGTTTGCTAAACCTTTAAGTGTTTCAGGTCAATTAAAACAAAATGGAGGTGAAATGTAGACATTTAGTCTTTTTCAACAGTGCTTTCATTTAGCCATAAAATTTACATATTCATAAGGGGTTAAAGGAGATAACACATTGCATAATTTATTATGCAATGTCTCCCAAGCACGAAAATACCTCATATGTGGTCATAAATTGCTGTATGGATACATAGCAGGGCTCAGAGAAAAAAGAGCGCTATCTGACTTTTGGAGAGCAGATTTTGCTGCAATAGTTTTCTGTACCATGTCTTATTTGCAAAATCCAAACAAGTTATCCCATTTCAAAAACTATGCTCCTCAAGGAATTTTTCATGGGGTATGATGAGCATTTTGACCCCACAGCTATTTCACTAATTTTATAAACATTGGGATGTGAAAATTTAAAAATATTTTTTACCTAATAAAATGCTGCTTTAGCCCCAAACTTTATATTTCCACAAGGGGTTAAAAGAGAAAATGCACAACACAATTTGATAAACAATTTCTCTCAAGTACGGAAGTAGCCCACATGAGGATGAAAAATGCTGTTTGGGCACACAGAAGAGTAAAAAAATCTTTTTCAGGTGCCATGATGCATTTGCAGAGCCTTGAAGGTGCCATACAGTGTAAAGTACCACTAACTGTAACTGTAACACTCAAAAACTTATCAAGAAGTATAGTGCTCATTTTGGCCAGAGTGATGCTTTCCAAACAGAAATGCGCAGCAGATGGTGCATAATAAAAATTCACATGTCAGCAGTTTATGTCATGCCCAGCCCAGCCGACCGTGAAAAGTCCACTTATTATGCTCTGTTTCCTGATTTTGGAAACACCCTACATGTGACCGTCGTTTTTTTGCCTGGAAATAAAACAGGTCTCAGAAATGAAAGAGCACCATGCACATTTGAGGCCTAATTTGGCTATTCACATAGCATTGGCGGGCAATTGCAGAGGCTCTGAGGAAAATTTTAAAAATGAACCCCCAAAACTACATTCCACAAGTGGTATAATAAGCATTTAGAGCCTAAGAGTGCTTCACAAAAATTAATGTACAAAGTGAAAATTAAATTTTTTAATGAAACATGCCATTTCAGTGTGCCCAATATGTTGTGACCACTTTGGCTCAACAGAGACAGACGCTCCTAAAATTTTAAACAGGTTATCCTGGGTATAAAATAGTTTGTATATAAGGCCGGAAATTGCTGGTTGGGGACACACCAAGGCTTAGAATGGAAGGAACGCTACACTTTTTGAACTTGTGATTGTAGATTTAGAGGGACTGGTTTCGGGATGCCATGTCACATTTGCAGAGCCTATAAGCTGTCAGTAAAGTGGAATCCACAGGGAAGTGACCCCATTTTGAAAACTGCACCACTCAAAGACTTCATAAAGGGGTGTAGTGAGGATTAGTTTTTCAAATGTAAACATGGTGGAAGGTGAAATATGAATATGTAACTTGTGGGGCATACATTGGGTACAAATAATTCCCCACTATTTTCACACTAGCTCCTAGGGATGGGGGAATATTCTGTGGGGGGTCTGTTTTGGTGTCTTATACCTCATACTCTCTAAATCTGGGGTGTACCCTGATGCATGCTCGCACAGCTTATATATTTTCCTCCTGTTGCAGTCAGAACTTTTTAATGACACCATTTTGTGGTGCCTATACAGTGTCTAAATTTCATTAACTGTTTCTGGGGGGGATAAAGACACATCAAGTTTGGCATTGTTTTTTTTAACATTATAAACTTTTTGCCTTTCACACTATATCATAAAGTAAATGTTAGCATGATTTTATGAGTTAGTATGATGAGTATACCAAATGTATATTGTTTTTTTGTGTGTTACTAATTTTGCAGGATAAAAATCAATTTGGAAGAAAAAAATCTAATGTTTTTGCACTGCCATCTTCTAAAAGGCATAATCTTTTTATTTTTCTGTTGACAGAGCTGGTTGAGGACATAATTTTAGGGACCAGCTGTGCTTTTTATTGGCACCATTTTGGGCTACAAATGGCTGTTGGATCACATTTTGTTCTACATTTTGTGAGGCAAGATGGCAAAAAATCATTATGTCGTTTTTTTCAGTTTTTTTTTCTACCCAGTTAACTGTGCAGACCAAATATTTTAGTTTTATTGTATGGGTTGTTATGGATGCAGCAATATATTGTTTTACATTTCTTTATTTTCTCAAAGGAGACATGAACCAGCGATGTAATCGTTAGTTCAATATCATACACTGAAAAGGTATTGCAGTGTATACAGGCTTGATTACATAGGTTGACAGGCTATCTAATCGAGCAAGACTTGAAGGAGAGAGGTAAAAGGCATTCTGGGTCACTGTACACATGCTGCTGTTAACTCACATTAGCACCCCCTGACCAAACTGTGGGGGCAACAGTTACAACAACGCCTTACATGTTATGGTTGGAGCTATAGGTGGGTGTCAGCTGTAACATAACCCGCTCTCCATTATGCCTGCGCATTTCCTGAGCAGGGGCCACATACTTGACATAATAGTACATCATGTTGCAGGAATTCCATGTCGAGCATGATTTACTATTATGTCATGTGTCAGGAAGGAGTTAAACCATTCAATATGGAGACAGTCCTAAATATTTCTGTCCTCTTCTTAATAATAAGAAATGAGCCAGAGGTGTTTTATATGGGTGATATTTTCTTTACCTGCACTAAGGCTTCAGATGAGTATTCACACAGTATATGCTTCAAGCACCTCTAATCAGCTCAGAGGGTAAGAAGATGGTGACAGGGTCGCAGTGCTGAAACATGGATTGCAGGTAAGGCCTATTTCAGTGGTTCCCAAACTGTGGGTCATGACCATGTGGGGGGTTGTGTAATGACTACCGGGTGAGGGAGGGAAGTTCACGGACCATCAGCAGTAATTAGGCAGTGCTCTGCACTGCAGTCCTGATATGACGGCTGATAAAGATCAGCTGCCATATCTGTAGCAGAGCAGTGGGTCCGGAAAAGTTGAGTAAAAATAATAAACACTTCTACTCACCGGATGCCCTAGAAAGGTGAGTTTAACTATTTCTTAATTTTACTGATCTCCACTGGGCCTCTATTTATTATACTCTGGGGTCTGAGGAGAAAACAACTGCAAGGAGTTTGTACGTTCTCCCTGTGTTTGTGTAGGTTTCCTCCCACACTCCAAAGATAGGGGATTTAGATTGGGAGCCCAACAGCGTTGACAATGTCTGTAAAGTGCTGTGGAAGATGATGGCGCTATATAAGTAAGCAAAATAAATAAATAAACACCTGTTGCGTACTAGGCATTGCTGTGACAGACCTCCATTTTTCGGTGGAAATGATCTTTTTCATGGAAAGCTTGCAACTCTTAAAAACTCATTTTAACATGTCTATATTGGCAGCGACTTGTTATTCCTCCTAAAAATAAATTAATAAATTACATAGCACACTTACTGAAGGTCAGAATAACAGTTTTTGCATCTATGCTGTTTTGGTCTAAAGAAAACCTCTAAACAAAAAAAAAAGACTATACTTTCTACACTAGAATTGAAAGGTGACATAATATGACCATTACTATGACCGCAGATGTTTTTGATGTAACTTTTTGTGTTATGTCTCAACACTACAAAGTTTACACATACAGCAGTGAACAGTGGATGTGTATGCTTCAATCAGTCATACAACTCCAGGAAGATACGGGATTAGTACTTCCTAGAGAAAGGAAGTGTAATTGGTCAGTCTATTTTCTTAGAATTTTCTCTTGTGAAATAAATGTGCTCATAAGGGTCAGATTCCAGCATACACCCTTTCCTAAAGATATATCTATATCTATCTATCTATCTATCTATCTATGTATATATATGCGTTATCTCACTTTGTCACACATATGTAATATGCCCATCTTTAAAAATGGTTGTGTCTAAAAGCTGCCACCAACATGTCGATGAAACTGTCCCTAAGAAAACATTGAAAACAGAGAAGTAACTTGAAGTTTCTGGTCCTGCAAAATCTTTAACAGATCACTCATAATACTGGTGTGGCAGAGGGGAATTTGGGACCCCTCAGGCACAGAGTCCAGGTGCAACTACTAACTTTCACTGTGTGCAATACAGGGCTTTTTACTAAGCAAAATACATTCACTGGAAAAGAATGAGAGAAGTGTCTGGTAATATACACAGTGGACAAAATTGTTGGTACCCCTTGTTTAATGAAAGAAAAACCCACAATGGTCACAGAAATAACTTGAATCTGACAAAACTGGAATTTGCCAAACTACATGTTGACAAGCCACAAAGCTTCTGGGAAAATGTCCTATGGACAGATGAGACAAAAATCGAAATTTTTGGCAAGGCACATCAGCTCTATGTTCACAGACGGAAATATGAAGCATATCTTGAAAAGAACACTGTCCCTACTGTGAAACATGGAGGAGGCTCTGTTATGTTCTGGGGCTGCTTTGCTGCATGTGGCACAGGGTGTCTTGAATCTGTGCAGGGTACAATGAAATCTCAAGACTATCAAGGGATTCTAGAGAGAAATGTGCTGCCAGTGTCAGAAAGCTTGGTCTCAGTCGCAGGTCATGGGTCTTGCAACAGGATAATGACCCAAAACACACAGCTAAAAACACCAAGAATGGCTAAGAGGAAAACATTGGACTATTCTGAAGTGGCCTTCTATGAGCCCTGACCACAATTATATTGGGCATCTTTGGAAGGAGCTGAAACATGCCGTCTGGAAAAGGCACCCTTCAAACCCGAGACAACTGGAGCAGTTTGCTCATGAGGAGTGGGCCAAAATACCTGTGGAGAGGTGCAGAAGTCTCATTGACAGTTACAGGAATCGTTTGATTGCAGTGATTGCCTCAAAAGGTTGTGCAACAAAATATTAAGTTAAGGGTACCATCATTTCTATCCAGGCCTGTTTCATGAGTTTTCTCTTTTTTTTTTTTTTAATTCTGTTGAAGCATGGTTGAAAAGCAATGTCTGACTTTCATTTGTTCATTTTCATAGAATTTTTTTATATTATTACTTTTGTCAGATTCAAGTTATTTCTGTGGCCATTGTAGGTTTTTCTTTCATTAAACGAGGGGTACCAACAATTTTGTCCACGTGTGTATACTTCACAGTGAGGTAACAAGGTGGAGGAGTGAAACCCGAGGCTACTGTCCTAGTGCTACGCCAAGGAGATCAAGCCACTTAAGATAAGCCCCACAGTGAACATAGGAGAAGCCAGCACTATAAACCCAGACTAGGGAAAAAGAAAAGAACAAAACAGACCCAAAGGTGCAACTACTACCTCTAAACAACATAAATTTATATCTATGTTCTGATTAGAAACACATTAGATTGACCGCTTAAAAAATGTACAATCTGCAGACAATGGGGTATATTTATTGATAATGTCGAACTTTGAACCTTCCACTTTGTACTAATTGCACAACTGCCTGGCCAAGTATGAATGTGAATGAAGGGATCAGGTTAGATAGTCGTAGTGAATTAGATATTAATCACAATGGAATACAGGCAAACAGTAGCTACATATACAGTATATATTTTCTACTAGTGTTTCATCTCACAGAAGTAAGATAAATCTCGAAGAGACTCTGTCAGCAGTAAATTGTTTATTAACCTAATCCCAGTATCCAGAGCGCATTCTACAGTTACCAAATATACCTCTGTTGTTCAGCTTTGGAGTCCCATTTTAAGGTAAATCGTGATTTTATTCATATGCAAATGAGGGGAAAGAGTTTTCCCTGGAATCTACAACAGACCAAATCCCAGGCACGCCCCAAAGTACTTCCCACTCATTTGCATAGGAACAAAACTGCATTACATTACATTAAAATGGGGTTCCAAAGCTGAAAAACAGAGGCACATCTGGAAACTATAGAATCACCTCTACTGATTAGCCTTATAACCAATCTCCCACTGACAGGTTCCTGTCCACGTGTCTCACATATGCGGCCCCAGAAGCTCCCATCTACGGGCACAGCTTCTCCTCTGTTCTGCTGATTCGGCTGGATTGGAAGAACAGGGAGTAAATAACCCCCAACCTTGTTCTAAAACTTTCGGATTTTGTAGGCCACAGGCCTGTAGTATACAAGCTCAGGGAAGCATGAGTGTAGATACTTACCTCTCCGCTATTCAGCACCTCCTGCTCCCTTCATCACAGCGCACTGCTGTAATGTATCTTCACCAGGAGCAGGGGGAAGAGTAGAAGAAAGCGTGCCTGGGGAGCAGAGTACTGGCTAGGGGCTACATTAAAGCAAAGCATTTTTTTTTTTCATTTTTATATTGCAGCATACTGAAACAATTTTTAAATAGGATTTTCAGGCTCCTTGGACCCATTAAACTCACTCAACTGGACCACGAATGCCTGGAATCTCGTATCTAAGAATGAAGCCTATTAAAGAGTCCAAAATGATACTGTCATTACCTTCTCTTCAATGATAAAATACAAAATCAGTCAGGTATATACCATATAAATTACATGTTCCAGCAATTTCAGCAATCGTCTGGTAAAAGCTCATGCAGGATATGATCTGTATAAGTATATATGCTTGTACATTTCCAGTCAAATACACACCATCAAACTTTTAAAATCCATATACTGTAATTCAATCCAAATCCCTTTATACAATATTAAAGAGATGCCCTGCAGGAAGTCTTTTACAAGTATATACCCTAAACAAACAAGGAAATAAAATAACACTGATTTAATGGAAACTATTTTTCTGCAAAAAGTATGGCAAATTAGTAGCATGAAACGGTGATTAACCCAACATGTAAGAAGAAAGACCAACCCCACACAGGCCCATGGTCTATAATTAAAAGAGTAGTCTCTTCTCTACAGTACTTGCCACAACTATACAATACACAGTATGTCCATATAATTATGTCATAGTTTTCCCATCTGCTGATTGTAGGGGCAGTTTACTTTTTGTTCAACTAGAGCAACACTTAAAGGGGTTTTCCTATCTCCCTGTCTCAGCAGCTTTGCCTGCTGTCTCTTCTTTTCACTTCATGTATTCTTCAACAAGCTGGGGGGTTTAACTGTTTGATGGACAGAACATTATGAATTACCTCAGTAGATATAGACGTTGCATTTACCATTAGATATTATTTATTATCGTTACTAGAAATCTAATATAAATGTAGATCAAATATGCACAGTAAATGTATATTACATTACAAAGGGTTGCATAGAACACTTAGACAGTCTTCTTGCAGTAAACTCAATATCATGTTGTGTTTACAAAAAGAGATAATAGACACCGTCTGAGCTTTTATCAGTAAACTGAAATTAGCTGAACTGATTGTCCTGACTGCAGATTTGAACATGACAGGAGATAACTCATCCCCCCCCACCAGAGAGCAGAGAGTCATCCTCCCAACCTGTGTTATAGGATGGGTGTCTTGACAACGATGTGTAAACAATGAGAGGAATAATCTTACATATCAGGCAAATGAAGTAAAATACATTCTAAAGTAATGTATCTAGGTAAAGTCTTGAATTTACGTAAACTAGCAGTATAGATAGGATCCTTGAGAAGGGACTATCCCTTTAAAGACTCCACGTGTAGTAGATCTTTTTTGACCTACCGTACCCTTAACTTCATTAAATTTACTATCTCAGAGCAAAAGAAACATTGTCACTCTTCGCAATCACAGAGAATACAGAATTGTGAAAAGCACAAAATTACTTCCAATGGGGAGGGGGGAATCAGCGGACTGCTCACATAGGTCTAGTATAACCTGATCCAATGTATCTTCAGAAACCAAGCTTGACAAAGTCTCCACTTAAGCTGAAATGTCACCTGAGGCAAGGTATATGGAACAGTATACATTTGTTTATTTGAATGCTGATGTCATCGCTCGGTTTCTGAGGACATATACTTAGTAATCACAGTCCATTTTTCATGCATTGAGTGGATAGAGACTGAAACTTAATAACTATGTTGCTGGAGTAAGGGATTGCAATGCATGACTATATTACATTCTGGCATTAACTCGTATTGCTATTTAACACAACTCTCTTGCAACAAGAGACAATAGGGTTGAAAATGTAAAGTTTTACACAACCTATAGCATGGAATTGATTCAGTATTACTCAATGAGGCACCCCCACAGATGTTAGTGAGACACATATGGGAAAGCAATTTTTTCAGTAGCAATCATATGTTACAAAGGCCTTTCTCTGGCTAAAGCAATCTCTAGCCGCCTTACTGACTCATTTTCTGCTTACTTTAATGTAATACTGGGGTCAGGAGACAAATGAATGCTACACTGAAATTCATTTTTAAAGTTTAACTTAATTTTTAAGTGAACATTTTTGTAATATACTTAATAAATCTAGCTAACTTCCTTTTAGTAGAAAACTGGCTCTAAAGTTCCCATTAGCAAAGCTTTAAATATTGCCAGGGAGTCTGTCCGTACTCCTGTACTCAATGCAGTGTGTAGCGCTGTAACATTCACCAAGGGGGATGGTCACTTCAAATGTCTGTATCTCTGGCTTTATACCATCTAGAAAAATCCAGATATCACTAGTTAAGAATATGGTCAGGAATGTGAACTTTATACGCAGCATGAACTGCTCCATATAAAGCTCAAACTACAGATTGTTTCTAAACTAGTGTAGGGAACTGCCATTTCTACTAGTATATAATGTATCTGGCTTCTTTGCCCCTGCAGTTTGGCTTCAGAGACCGCAGGCATTCAGTGCAAGTTTTGTTTTGTAAATACAGTAAGTCAGACACATGTGAGGCAGAGCTGCTGGGGGGAGAGAGGTGAGCAGAGCTGCTGAGACAGACATGTTATGTCTGGGGGAGTCTAAGAGCCACTTGTTCCTCTTTACTTCACAGTATATAGTTAGGTATGTGTTACCCCCTATATACTCACAGGACCTAGCTAGTAACCGTAGTTAGGGATCCATATATATATATAGTTCAGGGCAGTGATAGGTTAGGCTTCCGAAGGCCAACTAGCTAGTTAGAGGCCCAGTGGCACTAGTAGTTTAGCTGGCAGGTTAAGGACTCAGTGTTAGGGTAGTCAGGCCTGCATCTACTGCCGTCACCGTCGCCCTGTTTGCTGCCTGTGAAGAATCTCACCATCATCATCATCTCCTGATCGGCTGTCTGTCATCTCCTGGAAGAATCCGAGGATCCACAGTCATCCACAGGGGCCCCTGCATCTCTTCTGGTGCCTGGAGGTATTGTGCACTGGACTCTTGCTATATATCTATATATATACCCGGGTATATAACCTAAGACGGTTGAGGACTTGCTGGTTGTTGTAGTATTGCTGTGTTTTGAGTATATTTTATGTATGTATTATTACCCTGTTGATTCTTATAAAGCTACTGTTATAACCTTATGTGGTATCTGTATGTATTCTTCAGACTGTGAGATTAGTACAGTGATCCTTGTTAAGGCTACTAACTGTACTTCATGGGTAAGTCCCAGGAAGAGATCCTCCCTGTAACACAGAGGCTCTATCCTGGGTGGAGGCACTGATATATTTCATATATGTTCCCACTCTTCCCTTCAGCGAAGGCTTCAGGTCCCATTATACACACAGGTCAGCGCCAGAGTCTGTTGCGGGAGGGATAATACTCATACCCCCCCCCCCCCCAAATAGGGCTACACTAGTGATATCTCAAGTTATTTTATAGGTAGTACTGCAGTCTTGGCAGCCTATGAAAGGTGAGAATTTTCTTGCAACACCAGAACCATTTTTCTAGGTGGTACAAAACTTGACATAAAGCTATTTGAAGTGACCATCTCCTCTTTGCTAAATGCTTCAGCTCTGCATACTAGCAATACAAATGGGTACAGACTTTCCCTAGTAACAGCTCAGTTTGAGGGTTGCTAGGGAAGAACTCTAGATTCTGTTTTATACTAAAAGAACGTTAGATAGGTTAGTTAAGTATATTAGAAAAATGTTCACCAAACACCCCCCAACATAATAGCAACAAATTTTATAAAATGGGAGTTACACTTTAACTTCAACTAATGGGCTAAAGTACTCTGTCTCATATTCTGACTGGTGAGGCCCAGCAAAAATGAATCCAGAAACCCTGCAATAAAGTAACCATTTGACATGCAAGATGGCAGCCAAGGTAGTGGAGTTATGTATGATGATATTGCACCTGATGCATTGTTTGCATTATTTTGTACATCAGTAAAGCAAATGCTAAGTGTTAGAGTTATATATTGTGAATTCTATTCTAAATTCCTTATGTAATATTCCACAATAAATTGCTCTTGTAATTATCTAATGATTTGCAAGTATAGTGTATGTACTATTCTAATCTACAGTGGGGAAAAAAAAGTATTTAGTCAGCCACCAATTGTGCAAGTTCTCCCACTTAAAAAGATGAGAGAGGCCTGTAATTGACATCATAGGTAGACCTCAATTATGAGAGACAAAATGAGAAAACATATCTAGAAAATCACATTGTCTGATTTTTAAAGAGTGAAGACAAAAGGGCAAACAAGTGCTAAGCATCTCTGGGAACTCCTTCAAGACTGTTGGAAGACCATTTCAGGTGACTACCTCTTGAAGCTCATCAAGAGAATGCCAAGAGTGTGCAAAGCAGTAATCAAAGCAAAAGGTGGCTACTTTGAAGAACCTAGAATATAAGATATATTTTCAGTAGTTTCACACTTTTTTGTTAAGTATATAATTCCACATGTGTTAATTCATAGTTTTGATGCCTTCAGTGTGAATCTACAATTTTTATAGTCATGAAAATACAGAAAACTCTTGGAATGAGAAGGTGTGTCCAAACTTTTGGTTTGTACTGTATGTTTTCTCATTTTGTCTCTCATAGTTGAGGTCTACCTATGATGTCAATTACAGGCCTCTCTCATCTTTTTAAGTGGGAGAACTTGCACAATTGGTGGCTGACTAAATACTTTTTTTCCCCACTGTATGTACTGATAATACTACATAGTGTATTTACAGAGATACTTCCGGGTAATCTCATATTATGTTCTGATTTTATACAACTTTACTGGATTTAGGCATATTGTTGAATTTGTTAAGCCTTCTATATGGGAACATAATTTATCTTAGCTAAGTTTTTAGCGCCAAGTTATGCCAATAAAGGTTTTTTTGTTTTTTTTTTTACACAGGATAGGAGATAAGTGTTTGATTGTTGGGGGTCTGACTGCTGGCAGATGACCATGTGAATAGAACAATAGTGCACATGCACTACTATTCAACATCCAGAACATCAGTCTCAGGAAAGACACACATGCACAGTGCTGCTCAGTTCCCATGGGCACTTGTAGACTCCCATTCTCGTATAATCACTAGAGGTTCCAGTAGTCAGATCCCCAACTATCAAACCCTTGTCTTAAGCCTTTGGCTAAGGAATAAGTGTTAAGAGTAGGATAACCCTTTAAGTCAATAATTAATATTATTAGATACATGGAAATAGAATATTACAGAAACCAGCTTTTTACCTGTTCTATATAGCTACCCAAGATTGTTTAATGTGTCCTACTAACACTTTCTAATCATGAAGGCCCATAAAGTTTTCAATGGGAGTGGGACTGACCAAAAACGAAGGAACACATTCCTTTTCCATACCTTCATTTGATATGGGCCGTCTGGTGGGTGGTACTGCTCTGGGATGACCTACAACTCTCTTAAAAGACCATAACTGATTATTATATCGATTTGGAACAGCTCATAGCTCAACCCCTAATATATTATGTAATATGTAAACCAGAGCTACACCTGAAGAGCATCCAGACAAACAGAAGTCACTGATCTTTAGAGCATATACATCAGTCTACAATTTTTGCCAGGCCTAGCATCCTTTAGCTCTCTGTCTTGTGTCTAGACACAAGATACTCTTCCAATATACAATTCTTAAATTATTAAAAAGCAGTAAAGCAGACTAAAGACGAACAGTATCATTCATTAAAGCGTTCTTGTGTCTCCAAGAAGGGACATGAATTCATAGTGGTATTTGAAGAATCAATTGCAGGATTGTTAATCGATGAATAGCACAGTGTGCAGACCAAAAATATTCTGACAGATTTGTTATTGGTGGGTTGGCTAAATCCATCAGAGACATATGGAAAACATGCGTTCTAAGAGCATCAAAATTCATACCGTATTCCATGGAAATTTGAAATGCAGTGAGATACAAATGACAAAACACATCTAAAGGTAATGTCACATATACTGGCTAATAGGGGCACTGTAGGAAGTAAAAACTGAATAAACATGCATTAACATAGTGATTTTTATACCAGTTTTGGAGAAAAAATCTTAAAAGGAACAGTGCTAGGAAACGGTTTCAACCACAGCATGTAAAAAAATGCTACTGTTTTTGATGCAACTTTTGAGCAAAGGATAAAAAAAGGTGCAGAAGTATTATGTTTTTAAAAGATGCAGCATGTTAATTTTCCCTGCGGAAGCGCTGCTTTTTTTTCCATTGACTTAAATGGTATGGGGAAGAAAAATAAATGAAAAATGCAGTGGAAAAGCTTAAAAATGCTAACGTTTTTTTCCCCACTTTGTTTCCACAGTGTGTGGCCACAGCGTAAAGGTGCATTATCACATATCTGTTTTTTTGGTAGTTTTAGATGCAATTGATTTTGCTAAAGCTATAAGTATGCTGAAAATAAATTATAACTATAAAGATGGGACTGGTTTTGGCTGAAAAAAATGCATCAAAAACAGCATGTGTGATTCTAGCCCAAAACTGCTTGTTTGGGAAAAAAAATGTAAGAAAACTGAAGTATAAGGTAGCATTTCCTAAAAAATGTAGTTTTGGTGCATATTGTATAAATCCAAATCACTGCACTGCTATAGTAGAAAACAAAAAAATAAACATGAAATCTTAGGTTAGATCTATGAAACAAAAAATATATATAAAATAAACTGTTTATACTACTTTTACAATGCAGAATGTGAAATATGTAAAACACATGCAAAAATCTTTTGGCCTAGATATTTAGCATTAATAAGGCCATTGCCATCCCTGAACCTAGAGAGAATATTGTAACCAATATTTAATGTTATACAATAGGCAGCAAATACATTTTTTGCATGATCAAGTGTGTTTGAAAGGCACATTCAGACCATTAACCTCAGCTCATACCAGGCTAACCAGCCATATAAATCTCTATGAATACAATAGCGGTAAATGTGGAAATTATATTGTATGCTTTATACTCCTCCACATACTGTATCATTTTACAAAGAAATGCATTATTGCAGCGCAAATGCAAGCTCCTTATGCAGGAGGCAGTCGCTTATTGGCCAGTAATCAGATAAGTATATGACTTAGTAATATTATAGTAATTAAAATACCGGTGTACAAGCTTTATTACTTAAGATCGCAGAGGGGGAGCTGCTCTATGAACAATTACTACCAGGCAGATGAAAGTAAATAATACAAACAAGCAATATAGGGACTACACAGTCACATACTACACAACTAAGTTGAAAATGATTCCAAAGATCTAGAATGCAAAAGAACACATAATATTACCTTGTCGGCATCTGTTAATAGAAAGAAGCTGCCAGAAAACTGAGGGAAGGAAAGCAGACACATTTTTAATATCTTTATTTATAGAAGAGGCAGTCTGCTATGAAGCTTTCATTGCCAACTCCCACTATCAGTGTCTTTTCTAGCAGGGACACTACAATTTCATTCCCTTCCCCACAGATGGGCTGAAAGCACTGTTTCTAACCCAACGGTCATAACATTTACTCTGCAGAGAGTGCTGTTCATAAGGATACTTACTGATTTTCTCTTCGTCTCGGGAAAAAGGAAAGCAGCAGAGCTGGCCCATGGCACCGCGTTATTCTGCTGATCCTCTTCTCCCTGAACACCTTAAAGTGCAGATTAGTGCACAGGCTGGCAGAATGCTGCTTATTCCACAGACAAGGGAGGGGAGCAGAGGAGGAATCGAAGAGAAGGGAACCAGAGGCTATAGTGAAGGGGGAGCTCCTCCTCCCTGTCCTGCTGTTTGATGAGATTGCTTTGGGTCTGACAGCACAGGAGACGACACACCACAGAATGACACACGGGCAGTCACTTTCTGATTAGCCTAATTATTGCCATGTCATTCATACTGGACAACATTCACAATAGACGGAATAACTTCCCTTTTTCTATGACGCCTTACTATGGCACAATGATATACTGTACAGTAGTGTGGAACTGAGCTGAAAATTCAGATAAGGAAAATATCATTGAAGTACACTGTCAGATTACAGAGACCGCTTACAGTCAGACAGTACACTGTAAACTGGATGTCTTTACCGTATGCTTTAATCATGCATTTTCCTGCATAATTGATCATACAATTGCTTGTAGCCTAAGGTGCTCATACAATTGCTTGTAGCCTAAGGTGCTCCTCTTTGGAGCTACCAAATCATAACAAAAGGGGGATAAATGACTACTCACTGATTTAATAATTCAGGACCCTCTGCCAGGGCAAACAGTGGCTACAAAGAGCCTCATTTACTTTTGAGGACCTATGAGATATGTACATTAAATGAACATCTCTGATTTCAAGGGATATGATGTAATGATTGAATTCCCCTGTGGTGGCTCTGCTGAGAATTGAGAAATCCTCAGAGATTACACTTGATTGCTTGGAATCCAATAGGGGGACAACTATAAGCAACTTATCATTGGGGAACCTTTACAAAAAAAAAAAAAAGACATTGTGGATACCACCACCTTAAATTAACAGTTGACAGAATCTCCACCTTCCCTATGAATCATTCCCACAGAAGTTCAGAAAAAACTAACTTTTCACCTCCATGCCAGTAAAGCAAAAAAAAAAAAAAAAAAAAGTTCAGCTATAGTGGCTGTTTGGTATGAGGTTACCACACAACCTCAAATATTATAAAGTGCTGCCTGAAAGAAAGCAAAACATAGGACATTCCCCAGAATGGTATAAATAATAAGTACATTTGGCCCTGAAAATACATGATGCTTTATACAACCGTGTATAATGAAATATAAAAAAGTTACAGGTTTCAGAATATGGACACCCACAGAATATAGATAACTTGTCATTTTGGCTGCATAACGAACTCCGTAAAAACAAAGTGGTGCAAAAGCAGTTTTTCTCTAATTTCACCCCATTCCGAATTCTACCTTCCCAGTACATCATATGGAACACTAAATGGTACCATTACAAAGAACAATTTGTTGCACAAAAATTAAGAGCTGGGGAATTAATCGAAAGATAACTAAATCGCAGATGTAAATATGGGCAAAGACTTGGCAAATGAAGTTTAATTTAGACAAATGTAAGGTTATGCATTTTGACAGAAGAAATAAAAATGTATGATTATGTACTTACAGTGGGGAAAAAAAAAGTATTTAGTCAGCCACCAATTGTGCAAGTTTTCCCACTTAAAAAGATGAGAGAGTCCTGTAATTGACATCATAGGTAGACCTCAACTACGAGAGACACAATGAGAAAACTGATCCAAAAAATCACAGTCTGATTTTTAAAGAATTTATTTGCAAATTATGGTGGAAAATAAATATTTGGTCAATAACAAAAGTTCATCTTAATACTTTGTTATATATCCTTTGTTGGCAATGACAGAGGTGAAACGTTTTCTGTAAGTCTTCACAAGGTTGGCACACACTGTTGCTGGTATGTTGGCCCATTCCTCCATGCAGGTATCCTCTAGAGCAGTGATGTTTTGGGGCTGTCGCTGGGCAACACGGACTTTCAACTCCCTCCAAAGGTTTTCTATGGGGTTGAGATCTGGAGACTGGCTAGGCCACTCCAGGACCTTGAAATGCTTCTTACGAAGCCACTCCTTCGTTGCCCTGGCGGTGTGCTTGGTATCACTGTCATGCTGAAAGACTCAGCCACGATTCATCTTCAATGCCCTTGCTAATGGAAGGAGGTTTGCACTCAAAATCTCACCATACATGGCCCCATTCATTCTTTCATGTACACGGGTCAGTCATCCTGGTCCCTGCAGGATCTGAGTCCCTGGCGGCGTAGTTTGTTACTGACGGTAGCCTTTGTTATGTTAGTGCCAGATTTCTGCAGGTCATTCACTAGGTCCCCCCGTGTGGTTCTGGGATTTTTGCTCACCGTTCTTGTGATCTTTTTGACTCCACGGGGTGAGATCTTGTGTGGAACCCCTGATCGAGGGAGATTATCAGTGGTCTTGTATGTCTTCCATTTTCTAATTATTGCTCCCACAGTTGATTTCTTCACACCAAGCTGCTTGCCTATTGCAGATTCAGTCTTCTCAGCCGGGTGCAGGTCTACAATTTTGTTTCTGGTGTCCTTCCACAGCTCTTTGGTCTTCACCATAGTGGAGTTTGGAGTGTGACTGTTTGAGGTTGTGGACAGGTGTCTTTTATACCGATAATAATTTCAAACAGGTGCCATTAATACAGGTAATGAGTGGAGGACAGAGGAGCCTCTTAAAAAAAGAAGTTACATGTCTGTGAGAGCCAGAAATCTTGCTTGTTTGTAGGTGACCAAATACTTATTTTCTACCATAATTTGCAAATAAATTCTTAAAAAATCAGAAAATGTGATTTTCTAGATATGTTTTCTCATTTTGTCTCTCATAGTTGAGGTCTACCTATGATGACAATTACAGGCCTCTCTCTTTTAAGTGGTAGAACTTGCACAATTGGTGGCTGACTAAATACTTTTTTTTCCCACTGTAGCTCCTTCCCGCCACAGACATTTTTCAATTTTGACTCCTTGCCTACTAAACCCCATAACTTTTGCTATTTTTCTGTTCATAAAGCCATATGAGGGCTTAATATTTGCGGGACAAATTGTACTTTGTAATAGTACCATTTACTATTCCATACCATGTACTGGAAAGCTGGAATAAAAATTAAACCCTTAAACGGCTTGTGAACCTTCAAAGGTTCACATAATTCATTCACAGGTATGTGACATTAGATCATTTCGCCCCGAAATCACACCTTGCTCTAGATAATCACACCTAACTGCCACCAAGCTCCGTCCGCCAATTGTTTGATTGACATCTTCCACTTGATCATACCTTGTCTGCAGTTAGGAGCAGTTATTTAAAGAGGAGAGTGAATCCCCAGCAGGAGAAGAAACGACCATAAAGCCCTTTTCAGCTCAATTGTATGAGAATAAAGCACTGATTTTCATGAAAATGGAGCTATAATGCTGAATAGGAAAGGCTTCTTTGGAAAGTGCAGAAGCAGCCCTACAAGGTACTGTCATTAGCTTGACATTGAGTTTCCTGCTGACAGACTCCCTTTAAATGTGGACCTAAATTTCAAGAATCGCCACAGAAAATCTTGAAAATCTAAGTCACAAAGTATTAACTTTATATATACAACCAAGCTTATATATACATTCACTTGAGATGTTCCGCTTTCCAGTGAAGTCTACACTTCCCCTTTCACTGCATATGTTTACACATACAGTCATGGCCAAAAGTTTTGAGAATGACACAAATATTATATTTTCACATGATCTGCTGCCCTCTGGTTTTTATGTGTGTTTGTCAGATGTTTTTATCACATACAGAAATATAATTGCATTCATATTATGAGTAACATAAGCTTATATTGACAGTTAGAATGAGTTAATGCAGCAAGTCAATATTTGCAGTGTTGACCCTTCTTCTTCAGGACCTCTGCAATTCTCCCTGGCATGCTCTCAATCAACTTCTGGACCAAATCCTGACTGATAGCAGTCCATTCTTGCAGAATCAATGCTTTAATTTTGTCTGAATTTGTTGGTTTTTGTTTGTCCACCCGTCTCTTGATGATTGACCACAAGTTCTCAATGGGATTAAGATCTGGGGAGTTTCCAGGCCATGGACCCAAAATCTCTATGTTTTGTTCCCTGAGCCATTTAGTTATCACCTTTGCTTTATGGCAAGGTGCTCCATCATGCTGGAAAAGGCATTGTTGAGCGCCAAACTGCTCTTGGACGGTTGGGAGAAGTTGCTCTTGGAGGACATTCTGGTACCATTCTTTATTCATGGCTGTGTTTTTAGGCAAGACTGTGAGAGAGCCGATTCCCTTGGCTGAGAAGCAACCCCACACATGAATGGTTTCAGGATGCTTTACAGTTGGCATGAGACAAGACTGGTGGTAGCGCTCACCTCTTCTTCTCCGAATAAGCTGTTTTCCAGATGTTCCAAACAATCGAAAAGGGGATTCATCAGAGAAAATGACTTTACCCCAGTCCTCAGCAGTCCACTCCCTGTACCTTTTGCAGAATATCAGTCTGTCCCTGATGTTTTTTCTGGAGAGAAGTGGCTTCTTTGCTGCCCTCCTTGAGACCAGGCCTTGCTCCAAGAGTCTCCGCCTCACAGTGCATGCAGATGCACTCACACCTGCCTGCTGCCATTCCTCAGCAAGCTCTGCACTGCTGGTAGCCCGATCCCGCAGCTGAAACACTTTTAAGAGACGGTCCTGCCGCTTGCTGGTCTTTCTTGGGCGCCCTGGAGCCTTTTTGGCACCAATGGAACCTCTCTCCTTGAAGTTCTTGATGATGCGATAGATTGTTGACTTAGGTGCAATC
This sequence comes from Leptodactylus fallax, assembly GCA_947044405.1. Taxonomy (NCBI): domain Eukaryota; kingdom Metazoa; phylum Chordata; class Amphibia; order Anura; family Leptodactylidae; genus Leptodactylus; species Leptodactylus fallax. Next base: position 1,452,452 of record CAMRHE010000322.1, read on the forward strand.
TTTCTAGCTGCAATACTCTTCCCAGTTAGGCCATTTTTGTGCAGTGCAATGATGACTGCACGTGTTTCTTTAGAGATAACCATGGTTAACAGAAGAGAAACAATGATGGCAAGCACCAGCCTCCTTTTAAAGTGTCCAGTGGTGTCATTCTTACTTAATCATGACAGATTGATCTCCAGCCCTGTCCTCATCAACACCCACACCTGTGTTAATGGAGCAATCACTGAAACGATGTTAGGTGGTCCTTTTAAGGCAGGGCTCCAATGATGTTGAAATGTGTTTTGGGGGATAAAGTTCATTTTCTAGGCAAATATTGACTTTGCAAGTAATTGCTGTTAAGCTGATCACTCTTTATAACATTCTGGAGTATATGCAAATTGCCATTAGAAAAACTGAAGCAGTAGACTTTGTAAAAATTAATATTTGTATCATTCTCAAAACTTTTGGCCATGACTGTACTTAACAGAATTATTTATACATACAGGAGAACATCTCTACTTGCTAAACTCACATGCTTAATTTTTTTTATTAAACTTAGAAAACGTCAACCATTATTTCTAAAGACACTCCACTGCAATAATTTTTTCCCAATAAACGATAACAGAGCTTTTACTCTTTATATAAAAAAATATATATATATTATTTCATAATAAAACACATATTACATACAATGGTTAAAAATTCACCCACATGTCCTCTTTAATATCCTATTTTTCTTTGGCTTTGATAATGGCATCCATAGACATTCTGCTATATCAAGTATACATGTGCTTTGGATTCGCTGAGGCTGACCACAGTATAAACTTCCATACTATTTTTATTTCTTTAAAATAAGAGATCAAAATTGATATTCCGTATTTTTCGGACTATAAGACGCACCTGACCATAAGACGCACCTAGGTTTTAGAGGAGGAAAATAGGGAAAAAAATTTAGAAGCAAAAAAATGTAGTAAAATATTTAATAACATATGGGAGTTGTAGTTTTGCAACAGCTGCAAGGTCACATTGACAGATGTCCCTGAAGCTCTACGGGGATGCATAGGGCTTCTTTTTTTGCGGGGCGAGGCGTACTTTTTAGTTATGCCATTTTGGGGAATGTCTATTGCTTTGATCACTTTTTATTCAAATCAGAGGCGAAACAGCAAAAAAAACCTGGCAGTTTGGTACTTTTATGATTTTTTTTTCCCGCTACGACGTTCACCCTATGGGAAAAATATTTTTATATGTTTGTAGACCAGGGCATTTTCGGACACAGGGATACCTAATATGTATGTGTTTGACAGTAGTTTTCTACTTTTATATGTATTCTAGGGAAAGAGGGTGATTTAGAACTTTTATTTTTTTTAAACTTTTTTTTTTTTTTTACACTATTTTATTAGCCCCCTAGGGGGCTTGAACCTGCAATCATTTGACTGTAAGTCCCATAGACTGCGAAACAACTGTATTGCAGTCTATGGGAGATTCTGTACATTACTATTGAGGCTGGTCATAGACCAGCCGCAATAGTAAAATTCCTATGACAGGCCTGGGAGCCTTCATTAGGCTCCCGACTGTCATAGGAACAGGTCGGCTCCTGCAATCTTGCCGCACAGGAGCCGGCCTGCAATGAAAAAGGTACAACCGGGCCCAGGGGCATTTACTTAACTTTGGGGGGGAGGCTCACAGGTAGTAATGCCCGCAGAGTGGACTCTGATCGTGGGCATTAGCTGTGGGTCTCTGTTGTACGTTACAGCGGAGACCCGATAGCTATGGCAAGCGCTCTGCAGCAGAGCAGCCGCCATTATCTTTATAGACCTGGCATCCGCCGTAATAGCACAGCAGAAGCTAGGATGGGTTCTCACCGCTGGGACACCCGCTGCTCCAAGCCCAGGGCCAGCAGTGATGCTGTGACCCCGCTCTTCCGCCCCCCCCCCCCACCAAAACACCCACATTCGGACTATAAGACGCACCCCCCATTTTCCTCCCAAATTTTGGGGAAAAAAAGTGCGTCTTATAGTCTGAAAAATATGGTAGATAGGCTAAAACAACTATGGTTTTCATCAGCTACTAGGATCCATTAAAGGGAGTCTGCCACCACCAAAATTACTTCTAGACCCCTTATACGTTGCTGTAGGGTTAGTTAATGGCATAGTGAACATACTTTAATGTCAAAGTATAATATTGCTGCTGAGAAAATCACCTTTTACTCCAAATGCAAATGAGCTGTTCAATACCCCAAGGCCCACATCTACCAAAGCAGCCATTTTCATCTCTGGTTGTCACATATCAGGAACCAATCAATCTTGTGTTAGCATATGGCACTGGGCAGCCAGCACAGGTGGAAATTGGTTCTCCAGGAGATCTGTTCTCTTGTATGTGTATTTAGATGAAGAAAAGATTGAACTGCATTACTAGAGAGGAAAAAAAAAGTCCCTAAATAAAAAGCAGTGTTTCTTCTCTCCCTACAGCCACTACCTGATCCCTCTCTTAATATAAACAGACAAACTGGTCTTCCCAACATGATTTAAACTTGTAAATAAAAAAAGAAAAACTACATGACTTAGCGAAACTGCATATGGATTGAAATACACCAAAATTGGCCAAATGTGTGCTCAACAGCTACGATGATTGTGAATAAATTAGAACAACTCTAGTGAAAGTGTAATTAAATTTGTAGTCCTGGCGGCTGCTGTGTTCTTTGAAGAGTCAGGTACCCAGGATACAGCACAGCAAATTTGAATGAAGTTGCAATTGGTAAAGGTGGGTTTACATAGAGAGACAGAGTATATATTAGGGTTGGGCAATTAATCGAAAAATAACTAAATCGAAGCTGAAAATATGGGCAAAGGCTTGGAAAATGAAGTTTACTGTAGACAAATGTAAGGTTATGCATTTTGGCAGAAAAAATAAAATCTATGATTTTTTGATTTTCAATTTTGACTACCCACCTTCCAAACCTCCTAACTTATTTTTTCGTTCACAGAGTCATATGAGGGCTTTTCTTACTTGGGGAGGGGGGGTGGGGGTGGGGGTGGGGGGTGGTCGTGGCTTGCAATGAACTCTGATCGTGAGCATTAGCACCGGGTCTCCTCTGTAGAATACAGCGGAGCCCTGGTAGCTATGGTGGCCACTCTGCAGCAGAGCGGCCACCATCTTTATAGACCCGACATCCACCATAATAGTATGGCGGATGTGGGGAAGGGGTTAACAATAAATTACTGGGCAAGGCTGTCACAGTAAGCTTATCTTTAGTGACCAGTGCCAGACAGCTACTGCCAAGGCAAATGAAATTATGAGATTCATCAAAAGAGGCACATTCACTCAGGACAAGGACATAGTTATGCCTCTATCACTAGTACAACCACACAGACTATTGTGCGTAATTTTTGGCCCCAGTATTCAAGAAAGATGTAACTGAACAAGAGAAAGTGCAGAGGAGGGTTACCAAAACAATTAGAGGAATGGGTGGATTGAAGTACAATGACAGATTAATAAATTTGGGTTATTCAGTTTAGAAATAAGACGTCTACGGGGAGATCTAATCACAATGCACAAATACATGAAGGAACAGCACAAGGAACTTTCTAATGATCTTTTTACTCCTAGGCCTGTAACAGTGACAAGAGGACATCCTCTACGTCTAAAGAAATAACATTTCACCAGCAGCATAGACTAGATTTCTTTACTGTAAGAGCAGTGAGACTATGGAATTCACTGCCACAAGGTATGGTGATAGTGGATTTATTGTGCAAGTTCACAAATGACCTGAAATATTTCAGGTTAAAAGTAGATTTTTGGTAAAGACAAGTTGATCCAGGGTTTTATACTGATTGCCAGATTTGGAGTCGAGAAGGAATTTTTCCCCTGCCATGGGGCAATTTGCATCAGCCTCATGAGATTTTTTGTCTTCCTCTGGATAAGCACTGAAGGTGTTGAACTTGATGGACCTGTGTCTTCATCCAATCTCATTATACTATGTTACTATGAAAGTCAGCTCAGTTAATCAATATGGACTTGCTGACATTGATTATTTCAATTATTTTTCATCCATGCCAACCTGTTCCACACTGCCATTGGCTAAAGGATATGACACTAACTGTATGTTATCCAACCAGAATTGCTAATATGTGAATAACTGTAACCAATATTCAGAGGCATTGACTGACATGTAAATAGAGGGCGCAGCATGCAAAAATTCATTCATTCTTTAATCGGAATTATGGTAAAATGGTCAATTAATCTTGAATATATATATATATATATATATATATATATATATATACACACACACACACACAGTGGGGAAAAATGTATTTAGTCAGCCACCAATTGTGCAAGTTCTCCCACTTTAAAAGATGAGAGAGGCCTGTAATTGACATCATAGGTAGACCTCAACTATGAGAGACAAAATGAGAAAACAAATCCAGAAAATCACATTGTCTGATTTTTAAAGAATTTATTTGCAAATTATGGTGGAAAATAAGTATTTGGTCAATAACAAAAGTTCATCTCAATACTTTGTTATATATCTTTTGTTGGCAATGACAAAGGTCAAATGTTTTCTGTAAGTCTTCACAAGGTTGGCACACACTGTTGCTGGTATGTTGGCCCATTCCCACATGCAGATCTCCTCTAGAGCAGTGATGTTTTGGGGCTGTCGCTGGGCAACACGGACTTTCAACTCCCTCCAAAGGTTTTCTATGTGGTTGAGATCTGGAGACTGGCTAGGCCACTCCAGGACCTTGAAATGCTTCTTACAAAGCCGCTCCTTCGTTGCCCTGGTGGTGTGCTTGGGATCAATGTCATGCTGAAAGACCCAGCCACGTTTCATCTTCAATGCCCTTGCTGATGGAAGGAGGTTTGCACTCAAAATCTCACGATACATGGTCCCATTCATTCTTTCATGTACACGGATCAGTTGTCCTGGTCCCTTTGCAGAGAAACAGCCCCAAAGCATGATGTAGCCACAACCATGTTTCACAGTAGGTATGGTGTTCTTTGGATGCAACTCAGCATTCACTCTCCTCCAAACACGACGAGTTGTGTTTCTACCAAACAGTTCTAGTTTGGTTTCATCTGACATTCTCCCAATACTCTTCTGGAACATCCAAATGCTCTCTAGCAAACTTCAGACGGGCCCGGATATGTACTAGCTTAAGCAGGGGGACATGTCTGGCACTGCAGGATCTGAGTCCCTGGCGGCGTAGTGTGTTACTGATGGTAGCCTTTGTTATGTTAGTCCCAGCTTTCTGCAGGTCATTCACTAGGTCCCCCCGTGTGGTTCTGGGATTTTTGCTCACCGTTCTTGTGATCATTTTGACTCCACGGGGTGAGATCTTGCGTGGAGCCAATGATCAAGGGAGATTATCAGTGGTCTTGTATGTCTTCCATTTTCTAATTATTGCTCCTACAGTTGATTTCTTCACACTAAGCTGCTTGCCTATTGCAGATTCAGTCTTCCCAGCCTGGTGCAGGTCTACAATTTTGTTTCTGTTTCTGTTGTCCTGTCACAGCTCTTTGTTCTTCACCATAGTGGAGTTTGGAGTGTGACTGTTTGAGGTTGTGGACAGGTGTCTTTTATACTGATAACAATTTCAAACAGGTGCCATTACTACAGGTAATGAGTGGAGGACAGAGGAGCCTCTTAAAGAAGAAGTTACAGGTCTGTGAGAGCCAGAAATCTTGCTTGTTTGTAGGTGATAAAATACTTATTTTCCACCATAATTTGCAAATAAATTCTTAAAAAATCAGACAATGTGATTTTCTTGATTTGTTTTCTCATTTAGTCTCTCATAGTTGAGGTCTACCTATGATGTCAATTACAGGCCTCTCTCATCTTTTTAAGTTGTTGAACTTGCACAATTGGTGGCTGACTAAATACTTTTTTTTCCCCACTGTATATATACACACACACATACATACAAAAACACAGTAATTTTCAATAGAAGACAATTTTCTAACAACTTTGCACGTTTTCTATGCCAGGTTTACATGGTGTAATTAGTAAAGTTGTATAAGAGTGAAAGAGAACAATCCATTCTTCAAATTATACAAAGTTTTTGCTTCATTCATTTCCATCGGGAACCTCTGCAGCTCCTGGTCCAACATTATTACACATCAACTACAATAATCTCAGCACTAATCTTATGATGTTGTCATAGTTGAATACACAGAACGCAGCATTAGTATGAAACAAAGCCATTTAACCATTCACACAAAGGATTGAATTTTTTTCTCCTTACACCAAAAAAACTATAGTTGCTTCATAGGTTCTAATAAGGCTGGAGTTCATGCACCAGTAGCTACATTGCTTGCCTTGTTTCTCCTCCATTTATTGTGACAGATCAATCAGCCAGGATCAATGGCTAGCATGGTGAATTATGGTTTTCCCATTTAACATAAAATGCTGACATCCTCAGTCTTTTTTCCAGGACTTTTCTAAACCTTGCCACAAATATTATCATGTAAACTTTATACATGCTTCATTTTAAACATGTAATAACTACACTCCTCAACATGGAAATTGCAACACCAAGAAAGAAAAGTCTTGGCATTATGGAAATCACAGGATCAACAGACATGACAATGATATACAAATGATAAAAAAAAATGGAATCAAAATATCTTTATTTATTAATATTAATGGTTGTCTGACGAATATTATGCCATGCTAAAAACAATTGTACATGCAAATTATCAAGACTGACTACTTGCAACTCCCTTTGCCATCCACTGATGTCCCAGTTGTGCTAGATGGGAGACAAATCCGGAGATCCTGTAGTACATTAAACCATGTCGGCTGCTGACAGTAGCACAAACAACATGCAGCCTTTTGTTGTCTTGTTCCTGGGACACTTTGAAGAAATAGCTGTACCACTGGTTGTATGACCAAATGTAATGCTGAGCTGTTAGTGTACCCGAAAATTTGGATAGTTTTAAAATTGAAAACAAATGGTAAGATTAGAATATGTACTGATACATGTAACTTTGTGACTTGTGTAAAGTTTGCTTCCCCAAATAAATCGGTTTGGATACATTTTTTATTATAAATCAGTCATCAGTCAATCTAGTGGAACCTCAAAAGATAAGCTGCAACTGGAAGAAGAACCAGGTAGCAAATGCTCAATTCCTCTACAGCTGGTTGCGGATGGAAATGCAAAGTCCTCCTAAGGAAAAGATAATGGTGCAGATTCACCAATAAAAATGTGCCAAAATTTTGGGGCAATTTGCACTAAAAAAAAAAAATAACTGCCGTACAGTACATGCAGCACACCACATTTTTTATTAATTTTAGACACTTTTGACACCTTGTACAACAAGAGGAGGTGTGGCTTAGCAGAAAGGGGAATGGTATAAGAGGCGCCATTGTACACCAAAAAGATGGTGACCTTTTTTATGCAAATTAAGCCAACCAATAAGTGATGTAAAGTTAGACTAAACAGTCTAAAGGTGTGCCAGATTGTTTCATCCAATTGTGATAAAACTGGTGCTTTCTGGTCTAAGTTTACACTGTCTAACTATTTGACAGCATTAGCAAATCTGCCATACTCTTTGTAGCTGTCCCCTGCTTTGCTAATAGATCAGGGTTCTGTATGGAGGAAACACATTCTATCGGCACAGATTATTTTAATAGGGCATTTGAAATGGGCTTTTTCAGCTGGCTGATATATGGCACATTTGTTATAGAATGTTATGGTGATCTAAGCAGCCAACATTCTATGTAATGCTGATGGATTATCACATCATGCATCCATGCCATTCAAGATATGTAGAGGTTCTCACTAGTTCTGAAATGATATAATTTATTTTGAGGTGAGTGAGAATCTTCATATTTTTTAACTCTTTAAGGATGCATGGTAGATTGAATGTACATGCTTGGCAACTTTTTTCATATTTTCCTTCCCTGCCTTTCAAAATTAACTTTTTTATTTTTCTGTCACCATAACTATGTCAGGGCTTATTCTTTGCATCACGAATTGTACTTTTATGTGGCACCATTTTCAGCACATATAATTTTTTGATTAGCTTTTATTAACGTTAGTAACCCACAATTCTAGAATATTTTCAATTTTGTTCTTACAACATTCACTCTGCATTAAAAATGACATGGCAACACAACTTTGTCCAGCGCATCATTACGATTACCACCAAGGCATCTAAGGGCTTAGGCCGCATCATCAGACTATTACAAATCAGTGTTAACTATACACTCAGCACAACGTAATAAGGTTGTGTGGAGCGGGAAGGAGTTAAATAGGAATTTAATTATAATACAAAAAAGAACAACAATAGGAGATAGGTAGTGGAACACAAGATAACTATAATAGGATAGGACATAGGAACCATACTAATGATTCAATGTCGATATAGGTAACATTGGCTTATATAATGAGTGAAATATACAAAATATACAAAGATTTTAAAAAGGCTCTGCACAGATGCAGGTAAACCATGAAAGGAAGCAACCAGACAGGTCATGTGCCACTCTGCACACTTATTTAACTTAAAGAGGACCTTTAACCACCTCCACCAATTCAAGTTCTTAGCCTAAACTAATAGGCGTCGCTCCACTTACTCTAGTGCAGTTAGAATCTACTCTCTAGCCCCCACCATTCCTGAGCAACAAGTGCAGTTATTTTTAATACCTGATGTGCTATTTAAACTCTGTAATGTCAGAAGGGCAATGTCAGGCAGGGGGTGTGATTCAGAGCTCCAATCAGAGGCAGCCAGTGTCAGAGCTCAGAATCACACTCCTTGTCTGCTCCTGCCTGACACCGCCCTCCTAATGGTACAGTACCTAAATAGCATATCAGACACCAAAAATAACAGCATTGATTGCTCGAGAATGATGGGAACTAGAGAAAAAATTCCAACTATGGAAAAATCAGTGGAGCAGCACCTATTAATTGATGTAAAGAGCTGGACCTGTTGGAGGTGGTGAAAGGTCCTATTTAAAGGGCTTATCTAGTTCTTTGAAACTTATGCCTTATCTATAAGACATTAGAATATGAATTAGGATTTTAGATTGGTAGGGGTTGGACTGTCTGTTTCCCTGTAACTGTGCAAATTGCTGTCCTTGCTCACTGTACTTTTCATAGCAGCAGTTGTGAGTAATGCATTGGTGTCTCATTCAAGTCTATGGGTCACCACTGCGGTACCCACTACCGCTGCTCTTAAAAGTATGGCAAGTGACCACTCTACCTCACACAGTAGCGGAAAAACAGCTGATCTGGGTCCAGACAGTTGGATGTTGCTGATCTAAAATTGAAATGATCCCTTTTAAACTTTGTGTTTCCTTATTTTTGTTACAATGACTCTAGATTAAACATCACTTATGGCATACTGTAAGCGCAGATCACAAGTAGCAGTAATAAGCTACTGGGCATTAAATCACTCATGACCTCTCTATAGAAAAATGCAGGGACCATTCAGCTCATGCCTTCCATGAAAAATTCTAACACACATCTATCATCGTATTCCATGCTATCCTATCAATACAATCTGAAATTTGGAAATAATATCTTGATTCATTAAACACAGCATTATATATGAGAGAGTTTAGTGATTTGCTTATTTAAGTTTAAATCATTTCAGTTTTATATTGCTGGGGCTGGACTATCAGTGTCACGGCAACATGCTATGCAGAACAATCTGCTATCAAACCCATTGTGAAAGATCCTCAGTGCGCCAACACCGCTGTGGCCCCACCTGAGTCTTCTTTCATATAAAAACCACACTCACCGTCAGTGAGTGTCGGGTTCAACAGATAAATACAAGACAAGCTTTCTAAATTTTATATATTTATTAACCCCTAAATGGGTCGGTATTAACATCTAACACATACAGTTCAGAACAGATATGCAGATATATGCAAGCATTAACAGTTACTAGTTACAAGATACAGTACAAATAAAATAAAAGGGATAAAGGTGAAATAGTTACTTTACCACACATGTCCTTGATGTGGTTCTATAGTCCAACACTCACACATGGCATGTGTGAGTCACCAGTGGAGGCTTCTTGGCAAGTGGCATTAATACAATAATCCAGCCTGCATGCTTTTCACAGGGATCTCAAATAAACTCTTGTAGTCTCAGCACAGTCTCCATAGCATAATCTCCTCATGGTCTGTCTGTAACAACTCTGTAGTCTGTGATGGTCTCAGCCCAATCTCCATAGCAGAATCTCTCCCCACAGACCTCTTACCTCATCTTTATACCCTTTATGCCACCTCCCAGAATGAGGTCATCGGCGGCAGCAAGTCTGATTGAATAATGCACTCAAGTCCAGATCTTTTGTATAGAGCTGAGACCAAGTGGCATGATACAATGTTATCAGCCATATCTGATCTACAGTGCAGTCTGGACAATGCATGTTTCTTTGATCACTCAAGGCTGTATATGAATTCAATTGAGCCATTCTGGGATGGATACAAAGCCCTATTGTTACAGTGGTACTTCTAGTTTCCATATACCTAGGATTAGGGCTGCGCACATTATGAATGAATGCAGGTAAGAAGGGAGATACTATACCCAGAGATCAAAATACATCCCTGAGCCACAGCCACACTTAAGCAGAATCATCACACCCATAGATGTATATTAACATACATGCTATTCGTGGTGGATAAAAAACATGTTCTATTTAGAGAGACATGTGCAGCCCCATACAACAAATATAGTTTATACATTTTCCATATGTATAGCATAGCTACAGATGTGGACAAAATTGTTGGTACCCCTTGTTTAATGAAAGAAAAACCCACAATGGTCACAGAAATAACTTGAATCTGACAAAACTGGAATTTGCCAAACTACATGTTGACAAGCCACAAAGCTTCTCGGAGAATGTCCTATGGACAGATGAGACAAAAATCGAAATTTTTGGCAAGGCACATCAGCTCTATGTTCACAGACAGAAAAATAAAGCACATCTTGAAAAGAACACTGTCCCTACTGTGAAACATGGAGGAGGCTCTGTTATGTTCTGGGGCTGCTTTGCTGCATCTGGCACAGGGTGTCTTGAATCTGTGCAGGGTACAATGAAATCTCAAGACTATCAAGGGATTCTAGAAAGAAATGTGCTGCCCAGTGTCAGAAAGCTTGGACTCAGTCGCAGGTCATGGGTCTTGCAACAGCATAATGACCCAAAACACACAGCTAAAACACCCAAGAATGGCTAAGAGGAAAACACTGGATTATTCTGAAGTGGCCTTCTATGAGCCCTGACCTAAATCCTATTGAGCATCTTTAGAAGGAGCTGAAACATGCCGTCTGGAAAAGGCACCCTTCAAACCCGAGACAACTGGAGCAGTTTGCTCATGAGGAGTGGGCCAAGATACCTGTTGAGAGGTGCAGAAGTCTCATTGACAGTTACAGGAATCGTTTGATTGCAGTGATATACACATGCAAATGAGGGGAAAAATGCTTTGGTTGCATGTCTTAGATTGCCTGTGCTTTGATCTCAGCTCTAGATTCCCAGGCAAAAGCACTTAACCCCTCATTTACATATTAATAAAGCAGTAATTTACATGAAAAGCTGAATAACATATTTGGAAACTGTAGCATCACCTCTACAAGATACTGTGACTAGGTTTATGACCAATTTCAAATGGAGTTTGTTTTACATGTATGGGTTCCACCCAATTTTCAAGGTCTCTGCTTGCAACCATTCAATAGAAACCTTCAGTGTTTATTTAATTCCTGGTCAGGTGATGGACACACAGGTGCAGGGCTTGTTACAAGACACAACAGGGATAACTGTATTGTAGCCAGTCTGGCACCTGTGTGTTCATCACATGACCAGAACAGATTTCTATATAGTGGAAGTGATCAATGAAGGTTCAATAAACATAACCTTCATTTGTTTTCTTTAGGTCTAATGCACATGACCGAATGTGCAGGCCAATGCTCTGTTCTGCTCCGATGATTAGAGAGCATATCCTATCAGAAGATAATGGAACCCCCCACTGAAATCAATGGGGGACAGAAGGCACATACATGTGCCATGACATTCGGATTTCATTTGAGTATCACCATGTGGATTCCGTAAAAATCTGAACTTACTCAGCCTGCACCAACATTTATGAGAGTCTTTTTTTGCAAAAACAAAGTGATAGCATAAGGTGTTACATCAGCATTTTATTTTGAGCCTTCTCCCGGGTGGCCTGTCTATATACATGTTTATGGCTGTCCAGTGATCTAGAACATAACCTAGCATGTCAAGGATATTTCAGTAACAGTAACTTATGTAAGGTTTTTAAGAGGGTTTTCCGGCCCAAAATCAATCTTTTATATGGATGACCTATCCACAGTATATGATCTGTGGGGGTACGACACCTGCACCCCAAACAAATCAGCTGTTCTAGCAGCCTCCAGTAAATGGGCAGTGTGTGCATCTCCACTCCTATACAGAGGATGGGGCTGCTGTACCACTTCTATTACTTGAAAAGATGCCAGGAATTTCAAGCTTTTTTACAGTTTGATTTATCAATGTTTTGGTGGCCTTTTTCAGTTCAGTTACATTACATTTTTTTTTCTGCCATTTTTCAAAACTAGGGATCACACAGCAGTACAAAAAAAACATACCAAGAGCATGCTGCATTTGCACAAAAATGCCAGAAACCCCAAAGATGAAACAAAAATGTAATCATGTTATGTATTCCCCAGGTTCCTCACATATTTTTGATGGTATGGTCCAGTGCTGCAAGGCAGTAGGCCTCAGCCCAGGTGTGATGGCTGGGCTCATCACTTGGGCCAAATAAAAAGGCTGGAGAGCCTTCACTCTGGGCAGATCCTGGGAGAGAGTGGAGGCGCCTGGGTCTGTCCTGGAGTACTAGAGTCTAGTGAGAACTGTGTGTTATTTTGTTCTGTTCACATGCAAGTCACAGGTACAATTAGGTCTGGTTTTGTATTGGTTAGAGCTCAGACGAGCAGATTTTGATTTGTATTTTACCTGAAGTTAAGGCTTTATTTTACTTCTCTGTTTTTTCAAAATAAACATAACGGGGCAAAACCTATTTTCACCAGATTTTGTATCCCTGTCTCTGACTGTTTGGGTCCGCTCTGCTGCTAATACCGTGCTATCCTCCACGTATGGTGTTTCGGACCCAGTCTAAAACAGTTTTAAAGAGACATATACCCGTTTTGTTTCCCCATCTCCTAATGTTCTGGGTGAAGACTGAGGAGAGATAAGAAAGGAGTATGACAGACTTTGTTAGGCAGGTCATCCTTCAGCAGCAGCAAATGTTGTCGCAACAGCAGCAGCAAGTTCAGATGGAAGCTGAGAGACAACAGCAGCAAGCCCGGGCTAAACAGCAGGAGCTGAATGTGATGCTTATGGAGAAGCTGAGGCTTTGGTCACTTAGAGAGCTGTACTGATGCACAAGAGACCCATAATGGGCTAACCCTGCTGCTGTACAGACAACGTGAAGGCATATATCTGTGTATTTGAGAGAGTTGCCGAGTGGAACAAGCTGCCAATGGATCAGTGGGCTAATGTGTTGGCACCTTTCTTGACCAGAGAACCTCAGAAACCCTACTATGACCTGTGTGAACAGGAAGCTAAGGACTACTTCAAGTTGAGAGGTGAGCTCTTGGCATGTCTCGGTGTGAAAATGCATGTACGTGCTGGGAGAGTGCACCACTTGATTTTCTCTGAGAGTCTACTGCCACAATCACAAATGCATGACCTGGTGTACCTGATAAAGAAGTGGGTACAGCCTAAGGAGACCAATCCCTTCCAGATGGTGGAAAGAGGGACCTTGGCAAATTCATCAGATCCCTGCTGTCCAAGATTCAGAGCTGGGTTGGACAAGCGGGACCTACAGAAGCTGACCAGCTAAAATGTTTGGTGGAACGTTACCAAGCCACTAAGGAGCTACTGTAGACATCTCCCGGACCTGCTGCCCCAAAGATGGGTAAGACTGTACCAAACACTAGGGGGGTGAGGAAGGTTGTGATGGGAGGAGACTCAGAAGGGGAACAGGCAGCAGGGACTGTGAATTTTAAACTCAGGTCTCAAAATGGAGACCAAAACCGCATCCAGTGTTGGCGGTGTCACGAACTTGGACATGTTGCTGCATACTGTCCCCTGACGACTGAGCCAATAGACTGCAGCAGTTCTAGGCGGGTATCCCTGTTTGCTCAATCTGCTTGTTCTGCAGAAACTGCAACTGTGCTTGGGCCGCAAATGTGTACAGTGACCATGGGGGGGGGGCGTACTGTATTTGCTCTCCTGGACTCTTGGAGCCTGGTAACTCTTGTGTCTCATGATTTGGGTAGATCCTGCCCTATACAGTGGACAAACTATTGAGGTCTTATGCACACATTAAGAACCTAGAGCTTACCCTATTGCTGAAGTCACCATAAAAACTACCTGTGGTGCAGCATGTCGAAAGGTGGGGGTGGTTAAATCCCTATTCCACAGTGTGATACTTGGAAGGGACTTTCCTCTGTTTTGGGACATGTGTAAAAGACAGAAGGTACCATGTCCTAAAAATGTTGATGTTTGTGATGTGTTACCTAAGATTAACCCTAAACCTTTTGATCCTGACAGTGAAGTTCCAGCTGTAGGGGTGATCGATGATGGTAATAAGAGTTTTCCCCTGTCTGTATTACCTGGTGATGTTGAAGGTCAGGAGGGAGTTCCCAAGATGCCTGAGCTTGAGGTGTCACGTGACAATTTTGAGATCGCTCAAATTAGAGATCCTAATTTGTCTAATGCCAGAGAAAATATAAAAGTGATAAATGGTGAACACCAATATCCATGGGCTGACAAGGAGTTTCCCTATATGGCCATAAATCAGTAACTACTATATAAGGTAAATAAAATATGGGGAGAAAATGTTGAACAATTAGTGTTGCCCCAGCCATATCAAAGAGCGATTTTAGATTTGGCACATAAGCACATTTAGGACACCTGGGGTACGAGAAAACCAATGAGTGCATTCTACAGCGTTTCTATTGGCCAGTAATTGATAAGCGAGTTCAGGAGTATTGTCACTCCTGCCCAGAGTCGCAACGAACCGCTCCTGTGTCGCACTTCAGAAGTCCTTTGTTACCTCTACCTATTATAGAGGTACCATTTGAAGGAGTAGCCATGGACTTGGTAGGTCCTGTCATAAAGTCTACTAGGGGTCATCAATATATGTTGGTGGTATTAGATTATGCTACATGCTATCCTGTGGCTGTATCCTTGAGACATTCTTCGGCTAAAATAATCGCCAAGGAGCTTTTTTATATGTTCCGCCGAATAGGCATCCCTAAAGAGATACTGACAGACCAAGGAACTCCTTTTATGTCCAAAGTAATTAAAGAGATGTGTAAGCTCCTGAAAATTAAACACCTGCGAACCTCTGTTTATCACACCCAGACAGATGGCCTAGTTGAGGGGTTCAAATAAAACCCTTAAGAGAATATTAAAGAGGGTGATTGGTAAGGATGGCAAGGATTGGGATTGTGTAAGGGTCTTGCCAACCGTAGCAACCCTGACACTACTGCAGCGGTCTGGGAGGAAGGACAGAGATAAGTGAGCCCTAATCTCACCCCAGCCACTGTCCCTTCCTATTGCCTCAGTTACCCTAAACAGTAAAAGGACAACTCGAAGACAAGCCCTACACTGGGTAAGTGACACAAAGAACAAGACAAGACAAAAACAACACAGAAGCAGAGTGAGCAAGCCAAGGGGTCAGCAACAAACAAGCAATGCAGTACAAAGTCAAAATCCAAAAGAATAGTCAAAAGGCAAGCCAGAGGTCAGATAATCAAGTAACAAAGTAGTAAGCAATATAACAAGGAGAGCAGGCAAAGACAAGTGCAATAACTGGCAACTTGCAGAGAAGTGACATCCTGTATAAAGAAAGTCTGGGCCCAGCCCCAGATCTGATAGGTTCACAGGCTGTCAATCACACAGGTCAGGAAGAAATTAACTCTATACTGTCCAGAGAGAAATGTATAGAACACGGGTGGGGCCGGAAATTCATTACACTGACTAGGACCATGTTCAGACTGAGCAGCAAGAAACTTACACAAAGAATCAAACTGAACACGCCTCCTTCGCCACAGCGTGCGAGCGGAGGGCGGCACCGAGACCCGAAACGGCAGAGATGTTACAGATTGCCTGTTGCCTTATTTAATGTTTGCAATCCGGGAGGTACCCCAGTCCTCCACAGGGTTTTCTCCATTTGAGTTGGTGTATGGCAGACACCCATGTGGTCTCCTAGAGATTGCTAAGAAAACCTGGGAACAGGAGCAAACTCCTTACAGAAGTGTAATTGAACATATTACCCTGATGTAAGACAGAATTGCGGCTGTAATGCCAATTGTAAAGGATCATATAGAGCAGGCCCAAATGGCTCAAAGCCTTGTTTATAACAGAACGGCTAAACTCAGAACCTTTAATGCAGGTGATCGAGTGTTAGTGTTGGCACCTACCATAGAGAGTAAATTTATGGCCAAATGGCAAGGACTGTATGAATTTATTGAAAGGGTAGGTGAAATAAACTATAAGGTATACCAGCTGGGCAAGAGAAAGCCCGAACAAATGAGGTACAAATATCATATTCCCTATTTAGTGCACAGGTACAAGAGATGAAAGAATTTGTACCGAGAAATAATGGTGTTTTCTGAATTCCCTGGACGCATAATGGTAATAGAACATGACACTGTCAATGAGCCGCAGGTACGAGTTAATCTACCGTAACGGGTGCCTGAAGCTCGTAGACAAACCATAACTGAGGAGGTCAAAAAGATATTAGCATTTGGGGTGATTGAGGAGTTAAAGAGTGACTAGTTGAATTCCATTGTCCAGATTCCTAAGCCAGATGGTACCATCAGGTTCTGTATTGACTTCTGTAAATTGAACGAGGTATCAAAGTTTTATGCATATCCAATGCCCAGAGTCGAAGAGCTAATCGAGAGGTGCTTGGTATTTCTGTACCCTCAACTTAAGGGAGTTTTCCGGGCAAAAAAAGTTTTTTTTAAAAAAAATGTCTGTTAGTGCTATTAAATGCTAATAAATGCACCCATATAACTTTAGCCGTGTTTTGAGTGATTTCTTGGTGTCTCTGGGAGCTCCTGGTATCTCCTGCATTTGTTTACATGGTTCAGATTCCTGCTATGTAACTTCCACACTAACCCCTCTCACCTTACTCCCCCTCCTTCCTCTCTCCCTCCCTCCCTATCTCTCTAGCTATCGAACCCACTACTAGCCCTTCCCTACCTACTTAGTCCAACTCCTGACCCCATTATATACTTACCTCACTTCCTTCCATGGCTTCTTCCTGCGCGACGGCCCCCCCTTCTTTACTGACACTGCAGGCGCGCTCTCTTCTCCCAGCGTTGCTCTGTGGTCTTCAGCAACGATCCACCTCTATTGGACATGCGTGAGAGCTGTGCAGTAGAGGTGGATATCAGCAGCAGTGCGCAGAGTGCGGCAGCAGTCAGAAAGGAGGAGCTGTCCTGCAGGAAGAAGGCTGGAAGGTACTGTAAGTATGATGGAGTGGATGGGGGGGAGTAGTAGTGACGACCTGTTTCCAGAAATGGGGAAACAGATCGTCACCAGATAATCAGAAAATGTCCCTGGAGCGGTCATGTGATATAGGTAAATATACATTTTTGATTAATTATGTTATTTAGAAAGTAGGTGGGGGGATGGTGTTTAGATTAGTGTAGGGATTTCCATTTACCCCGGACAGCCGCTTTATCCAAAGGGAACTGGCAGGTACCGCTCCTCACTGAGAAAGCTAGAGAAAAAAGTGCATTTGTCACCTCAGATGGTCTCTTCCAGTATGTGACTATGCCTTTTAATTTACATGGGGCTCCAGCAAATTTTCAGAGGTTGATGGATAGAATCCTTAAGCCCCGTCATAGATACGCTTCAGCCTACCTAGATGATATTGTCATCTTTATAATGGACTAGGAAAGTCACATGTTAAAAGGCACAAGCTGTACTAGATTCCCTCCCTCAGCAGGATTAACTGTCACACAAGATCTCACCCCGTGGGGTCAAAATAATCACAAGCACGGTGAGCAAAAATCCCAGAATCACATGGGGGGACATAGTGAATGACCTGCAGAAAGCTGAGTCTAACGTAACAAAGGCTACCGTTAGTAACACACTACGCCGCCAGGGACTCAGATCCTGCAGTGCCAGATGTGTCCCCCTGCTTAAGCCAGTACATATCCGGGCCCGTCTGAAGTTTGCTAGAGAGCATTTGGATGTTCCAGAAGAGTATTGGGAGAATGTCATATGGTCAGATGAAACCAAAGTAGAACGGTTTGGTAGAAATACAACTCGTCGTGTTTGGAGGAGAGTGAATGCTGAGTTGCATACAAAGAACACCATACCTACTGTGAAGCATGGGGGTGGCAACATCATGCTTTGGGGCTGTTTCTCTGCAAAGAGACCAGGACGACTGATCCGTGTACATGAAAGAATGAATGGGGCCATGTTTTGTGAGATTTTGAGTGCAAACCTCCTTCCATCAGCAAGGACATTGAAGATGAAACGTGGCTGGGTCTTTCAGCATGACAATGATCCCAATCACACCGCCAGAACAACGAAGGAGTGGCTTCGTAAGAAACATTTCAAGGTCCTGGAGTAGCCTAGCCAGTCTCCAGATCTCAACCCCATAGAAAACCTTTGGAAGGAGTTGAAAGTCCGTGTTGCCCAGTGACAGCCCCAAAACATCACTGCTCTAGAGGAGATCTGCATGAAGGAATGGGCCAACATACCAGCAACAGTGTGCGCCAATCTTGTGAAGACTTACAGAAAACGTTTGACCTATGTCATTGCCAAAAAAGGATATATAACAAAGTATTAAGATGAACTTTTGTTATTGACCAAATGCTTATTTTTCACCATAATTTGCAAATAAATTCTTAAAAAAAAAAAAAATCAGACAATATGATTTTCTAGATATGTTTTCTCATTTTGTCTCTCATAGTTGAGGTCTACTTATGATGACAATTACAGGCCTCTCTCATCTTTTTAAGTGGGAGAACTTGCACAATTGGTGGCTGACTAAATACTTTTTTTTCCCCACTGTATATATATGCTCTCTCCCTCCACAGGTCAGACTAGATTTTATTTTCATCTCGGAACCTCTGCCTGGATTATCTTTTCTATATGCTTCCGATATGGACTTTGCAGCAACGTTCTGGTTGTTTCTTTGTTTTTTGTTTTTTTGTCTAGTTCATGTATATTTTTGTACAGCATGCAGATTATAATTACTTTGTAATTTCTCTTGTATCATTTTTGCACTGTATACTGTGCTGCACAATTTTTCAATAACATGAATTAAAAAAAATGTAAAGAAAAAAATGCCTTGTTTAAAAAAAAAAAAAAAAAAAAAAAAAAAGGAAAAACAAACTTTGTGCACATGTATTTATCCTCTTTACTGTGAAATGTCTAAATAAGGTCTGTTTCAGCTAGTTATCGTCAGAAGACACATAAGTTGTTGAATAAGGTCTGTCTGTGTGTAGTAAAAGTGTCACATGATCTGTTACATGACGTCAATATAAATGCACCTGTTCTGAAAGGTCGCGAGTCTACAATGCCACTGAGCCCCCCAAATAAGTCTGAGATAAATCCAGTTTAACAAAACAGAATTAATATATTGCATCTACAAACATCACAAGAGAAGAGCGTGTAACAAAACTACAGACCGGGCACGAAGGGCATTAATCAGAGATCCACAAAAATCCACATCAGGCTAGGTTCATACCTGTGTCTGGATTCCATTCAGGGATTTGTCCCTGAATCCATCTGAAAAATGTGGAGAGAAGTTATAGTCTATGGGGTCCGCGGGTACCCGCTTTTTAAGCATATTGGGTTTCCGGTTTTTGGGTCCCCAAGCAGAACCAAAGAATGGAAACCTGAACGCAGGTGTGAACCTAGTGTCAGAGGTGGAATTATCTGTCCACAGGACCATTAGACGCCATGCACTCCGCTGAGGCAGTTTGTCACCACTCCAGACTTTTTAATAAAGGGAGTCTGTCACCTGGGTGAAGCACATTAAACTAGTAACACAGTTAGATAGGTGTGGCTTACCTGACTGTAACCTATTTCCCCTTGAATATTTGTGACTTCACTTAACAGATGCAAAAAATGGACACAAACACATGCAAACTGATGTCTATCCGTTTACATAGACATCAATGTTAAAAAAACAAATAAAAAACTGTCCATTTATTTAGGGATGGACACAAAAGTGGATGTAAAGAAAACATGATCTGAACAGAGCCTAACTGTACTGCTGGTTTAATATGCTTCACCTTGATGACAGACTTCCTTTAAACCAGGGGTCTCAAACATTTGGCCCCTGAGACTGTAATCTGTGGCCCGCAGCCTTCTACCTATTTCTGCTTATCCAGCTGGATTAGTAGAACTAGAGATAAAAGAACCACTGACCCTGTTTTAAAGCTTCCTGAGCACCTGTGGCCTACAAGCTCCTGGAAGCTTCAGTGTATATACTTACCTCTCTGTTCTCCGACACCTCCCGATCTCTTCCGCTGTTCTGGGCGCACTGCTGTGACGTATATGTGCCTGGAGCATGGGATGAGATCACAACCAGGAGCAGTGAGGTAAGCACTGGCTGGGAGCCACTGGTGTGGGACAATTAGTTATGTGTACCACTGCTGCAGGGACATTAAAATGTGTGGGGCCACTGCTGGTGGGGACATTAAAATATATGGGACCAGTGCTGGGTCACATTAAATTATGTAGAGCCACTGCTAGGGGAACTTGTGGGCCCATTGTTGGAGGATATTAAGCAGTAAGGGGCCTCTGCTGGCGGGACATTAAACTGCTGGGGGGACATTAAACTGAGAGGGGCCACTGCTGGAGAGCATTAAACTGTGTGGAGTCACTGCTGGAGGGGGGGGGGGTACATTAAACTCTATTGTATAGAACTTGAAAGGAATGAGGCCCATCAACTTCAAATCTTTTCTACGTGCAGCCGAGTTGCTCATCTGAGGTTGAGACCCCTACTTTAACCACTTCAGTACTGGGCTATTTTCTCTGGCTCAGCACCAGACACAATTTCGGGGCTATATCATTTTTATCATTTGGGTTATTCAACTAATTTTTGCATCTTTTTTCGGTGACACATAGTGCATTATTTTTATGTTGTTTTTATGTTTGCATGTTTATTTTTGGTTTTTTTTATATCTGGGAAAATATAAACAAAAGAAAAAGGAAAATGTGTCTGTATTTCACCTTTCACTTATAAAATGGTTTTTCCTCTCCATTACGGTAATTTTTATTTTGTATTGTGTCGTCGGGGCTAGAAGCTGTGATGAGGGCGTGTTATTATACATACACATGTGGACAAAATTGTTGGTACCCCTCGTTTAATGAAAGAAAAAATCGCAATGCTCACAGAAATAACTTGAATCTGACAAAAGTAATTTGCCAAACTACATGTTGACAAGCCATAAAGCTTCTGGGAGAATATCCTATGGACAGATGAGACAAAAATCGAAATTTTTGGCAAGGCACATCAGCTCTATGTTTACAGACGGAAAAAATGAAGCATATCTTGAAAAGAACACTGTCCCTGTGAAACATGGAGGAGGCTCAGTTATGTTCTGGGGCTGCTTTGCTGCATTTGGCACAGGGTGTCTTGAATCTGTGCAGGGTACAATGAAATCTCAAGATTATCAAGGGATTCTAGAGAGAAATGTGCTGCCCAGTCTCAGAAAGCTTGGACTCAGTCGCAGGTCATGGGTCTTGCAACAGGATAATGACCCAAAACACACTGCTAAAAACACCCAAGAATGGCTAAGAGGAAAACATTGGACTATTCTGAAGTGGCCTTCTATGAGCCCTGACCTAAATCCTATTGAGCATCTTTGGAAGGAGCTGAAACATGCCTTCTGGAAAAGGCACACTTCAAACCCGAGACAATTTGAGCAGTTTGCTCATGAGGAGTGGGCCAAAATACCTACTGAGAGGTGCAGAAGTCTCATTGACAGTTACAGGAATCGTTTCATTGCAATGATTGCCTCAAAAGGTTGTGCAACAAAATATTAAGTTAAGGGTACCATCATTTCTGTCCAGGCCTGTTTCATGAGTTTTCTTTTTTTTAAAATTCTGTTGAAGCATGGTTGAAAAGCAATGTCTGACTTTCATTTGTTCATTTTCATAGAATTTTTATATATTACTACTTTTGTCAGATTCAAGTTATTTCTGTGACCATTGTGGGTTTTTCTTTCATTAAACGAGCGGTACCAACAATTTTGTTCACGTGTGTATATCCCCAGTTACAGGAGGAATACAGTCTCCTGCCCATGACTGCAGAGCTGATCTAGGTTTTCTAGGACCCAGCAGCCTTAACAGTCTCTGATCCCCAGTGGTTCATGTGACCACTGGGTCAGAAGGGAGCCGCATCATGGTGGCTCCCATAGCTGTGTATACAGCGCTCATTTAGCGCTGTGTACACAGAAATCAGGAAGGCAGGGACGGTATTAAACCATCCCTGCCTTCTTTAGGGGAGCTCCATCTGTTTAACAGCCGTCTCCCAGCTTCTGCAGCTGTATGATTTCATGTAGCTGCTTAAAACTACAAAGACATACTGGTACGTCCTTGAAAAACGAGACAATGACTATCCGGATGTAAAGACCCAATGGGCAGTCCGGAAGTGGATAAACACTTAGAATTCTGGAGCATCTTTTCTTAGAAATCTGCATTGTGGCATTCTTATGCTATTACTTATGGAACAGAATGAATAAATTGACTACTGGATGATGCCATTCTACTTGAAAAAGCAGCCTGTCCCAACACAATTAGACACTGACAACTCTGATTGGACAATGTGAAAGTATGCAGATACACACCCCAACTGGAAAAGCCCATTTGAAAATTAATTTTTAAATTTCAAGGAGGAATAACAGATGAATGGCACAACAAAGGGTTCTAAAGAAACACTGCTCCATATTTGTTATTTCACAAGGAATATAAGTATTTACTAAAATAGACATGTAAGGAGTGGTGATAAGTCCTCTTAAAAAAAATAATAAGAAAACACCTTTGGAGTTTGTCAAACATCATTTTGCAGACTCCCCAAATACCTTGAAGAAGGATTTGTGGTCAGATGGGCGTACCTAGAAAACTCTCCCATAAAAGTCACCACATAGCCCTAGTCAAAAAACCAGAATCAGAAAAAACTAATTAAGGTAAAGACAAAGGGAGGACGCATCCTTTATCACATAACCATCAGCCATGACATCACTGTCACCAGAGCTGCTGGTTTAATACAGTCCTGGGATTAACAAAGGTGCATTAGGGCCTGTCATAGATGCAATTGCATTTTACAGTGATAGAATTTTTTTTTTTTTTTATTATGCACTCCACCAAGACAAATGCAACTGAAAATTTGATTAAAAAATAAGAGCCTTGTCCTGAAAAAAGCAAGGTCTAAAATAGCTGAATAGTATTAAAGTGGTTTCCTGGGTTAAAATATCAATGACCAAATCTATGTATAGGTTATCAATATTAGAACAGAGGTGTTCCAACACTCAGTACACTCGCTATTCAGGTGTTCTCGGCGGCTGACACACAGAGAATGGAGCAAGAAGCAGACAGCTCTGTTCTCTATATAGTGGCTGAACTGAGTCATAGCAGCTTAATTCCCATTCAAGAGAATGGGAGCAGATCTCCAGTAACTTGGTCTGCCCAGCACACAAAGAACAGAGCTGTTTGCTTCTTGCTCCATTCTCTGCATCAGTTGATGAGAAAAGCTGATTAGTGTGGGTGCTGGGGTTCAGACTAACATCAATCTGACATTAAATAACACAAAAAAACCTCAATGAGTTGAGAAGAAAAAAAGATATTGTTATGGTTCTTAGAGCAAATACTGGGCTTAAGTGCTAGAGGGAAAACAATAATAAAATGGTAAGTAAATTCAAGTTTTATCTTTGGTTGTCCCCGTTGAGTTGAAGCAATAAAGAGGAATGAAGAGAAACAAGACTGATCATTGCTAAGAGCTTTACACATAAAATCAATAACTCAGAGTGAGTATTCAGTGTTGTTTGCTTTCAACATCAATCCTTCAATAAAACTAACGGTCAGAAAACTGAAGTGGAGATCAAAATGAATATTTATATGTTAAAGTCAATGAAATATGCATGCAGTAATTACATATATATGACTTCCTATTTATTACACTCACTTAGCTTTTAGCAAAATCAATAAGTAAAATGTTCATTATGCTGCCCCCTTGTGTTTAAAGAAATACTAGGTCTGGGCGACTACGACCCAAATAAAAATCAAGATTGATTGAACATTTACCTCAATTACAATAAACGAATGATTAATTTAGGACACTCCTGTTTTTGCACACCACGCCCCCTAATTATATGCCACACCATACAAGTGAATTTTGGTTTCAGTTATTCACATATCAGCAATCCTGACATCACAGCATACAGTTAGTGACATATCCTTTAGCTAATGGCAGTGTGAAACAGGATGGCATGGATGAAAAATAATTGAAATAATCGATGTGAGAAGGTTCATATCAATTCATTAAGCTCACTTTCGTTTTTGTTTATTTTGCGATTAATTGCTCAGGAAATGCCTATATCTAAATTTTAGACAAACTATGCACCATATTGCTAGGGATGAAAACAAAACAAGATAAATATATTCACACATAAAAGTAAAGTATGTGTTGACTAGGGCTGTTGAGTTGGCAGGCCAAACTACAATCGACAATTCCTCTATGAAAGTAAATATGCAACAGACTATATATCTGATTGATTATACAATATTAAAAATTGTATAATATAATTAAAAATAATTTATCACTATATTTTTCCTTATAGAAGCAATGATTCAATTTCAAAATAACAAAAACGGTGTTTTTTATATAAATATAAAGCATAAGATAAAGGAAACTAAATAATATTCAGTTCCTTGCTTCTATATGACTATATAAAAGGAGAATACTAATAAACTGAAGAAGGCCTACTTGCTTACCTTCAACTTTCATGATCATCCCATGGATTATCTTCCAGCTGCATTTATCCTCATAAACCTGATGAAGGATTGCTAGCCCCAAAACGTCAAACTTTTATGATTTAGTGGTGAAGTGCCCTAACCACTTGTGACTGGATAAGAATTACACACAATAAATATATCATGTTTGACAGAACAAGCTCAAGCTCTGGAATGCAGTTCTACCTTCTCTTTGCTACACTATTGGGAGAGTGTGGCGTACCTTAAGTCTTGTAGGCCCCGATGCAAAGTATTGTCCAGGGCCCCTACCCCCTCCCTACAGCGAATTCTTGATAGTGACGTTTACACGCCCAGCATGTAAACAATACTGGGACAGTATAATATGTTCCACAGTGGCCCCCACACAGTATTATATGCTCCACAGTGGCCCCACACAGTATCATATGCTCGACAGTGACCACACACAGTATTATATGTTCTGCAGTGGTCCCCACACATTATCATATGCTCCACAGTGGCCCCCACACAGTATTATTTGCTCCATAGTGGGCCCCACACAGTATTATATGATCCACAGTGGCCCCCACACAGTATTATATGCTCCACAGTGATCCCACACAGTATTATATGCTCCACAGTGGCCCCACACAGTATCATATGCTCCACAGTGACTGCACACAGTATTATATGTTCCGCAGTGGTCCCCACACATCATATGCTCCACAGTGGCCCCCACACAGTATTATATGCTGCCAAAAGCCCCCCCCTAGAGCTGGTACTATTATTATACTCTAGGGTCGCCTCAGACTCCAGAGCATAATAAGTAGAGGCCCAGGGTAAATGATTAAAAACAAACACTTATACTCACCTTGCCTGACCTTTCCTGGGCATCCTCATTCCGTCCAGCTGTCTTCAGCATCTTCCTTGGTCCACTTCTGCCTGGCGACTGAGGTCACGCACCTCAGACATCACTGCTGGGGCCTGTGATTGGGCCTCAGTGGTCACATGGGGCGCAAAGATGTTATTATGCCAGCGCGTCCCGTGTGACCTCAGTCACATGCCAGAAAAGCCCTGGAGAGGATGCTGAGCCAAGGAGAGGTGAGTATAAGTATTTTATTTTTTTTTTTTAGTCACCTCCCCTGGGCTGGCATCTATTGGAAAGGGACCTGGTGATTTCCAGCTGGCTGCGGCTGCGTACCCCTCCGGACCTGGTCGCACCCACTACGACCGGGATCGTTACACCTTTGGTGTGGTCAGTTCTCTTCTGGAAAGCGTACTCTGAAAGGTGACCATTGGGAGTGCTGCCTGGTACCCCATGGCAATACTGATAAATTGTCAAAAATCACTTTAAAAATATAGGAACACAATACTGTATGTACAATATAAAAAATGTGAAATGGAACTTGTATATTTTTAACTCTTGTTAAAGAGGACCTCTCACGTCCTCATGTACAGTGGGGAAAAAAAGTATTTAGTTAGCCACCAATTGTGCAAGTTCTCCCACTTAAAAAGATGAGAGAGGCCTGTAATTGACATCATAGGTAGACCTCAACTATGAGAGACAAAATGAGAAAACATATCTAGAAAATCACAGTCTGATTTTTTAAGAATTTATTTGCAAATTATGGTGGAAAATAAGTATTTGGTCACCCACAAACAAGCAAGATTTCTGGCTCTCACAGACCTGTAACTTCTTCTTTAAGAGGCTCCTCTGTCCTCCACTCATTACCTGAAGTAATGGCGCCTATTTGAAATTGTTATCAGTTTTAAAGACACCTGTCCACAACCTCAAACAGTCACACTCCAAACTCCACTATGGTGAACACCAAAGAGCTGTGGAAGGACACCAGAAACAAAATTGTAGACCTGCACCAGGCTGGGAAGACTGAATCTGCAATAGGCAAGCAGCTTGGTGTGAAGAAATCAACTGTGGGAGCAATAATTAGAAAATGGAAGACATACAAGACCACTGATAATCTCCCTCGATCAGGGGCTCCACACAAGATCTCACCCCGTGGGGTCAAAATGATCACAAGAACGGTGAGCAAAAATCCCAGAACCACACGGGGGAAGCTAGTGAATGACCTGCAGAAAGCTGGGACTAACATAACAAAGGTTACCGTCAGTAACACACTATGCCGCCAGGGACTCAGATCCTGCAATGCCAGACGTGTCCCCCTGCTTAAGCCAGTACATATCCAGGCCCGTCTGAAGTTTGCTAGAGAGCATTTGAATGTTCGAGAAGGGTATTGGGAGAATGTCATATGGTCAGATGAAACCAAAGTAGAACTATTTGGTAGAAACACAATTCGTCGTGTTTGGAGGAGAGTGATTACCGAGTTGCATCCAAAGAACACCATACCTACTGTGAAGCATGGAGGTGGCAACATCATGCTTTGGGGCTGTTTCTCTGCAAAGGGACCAGGACGACTGATCCGTGTACATGAAATAATGAATGGGGCCATGTATCGTGAGATTTTGAGTGCAAACCTCCTTCCATCAGCAAGGGCATTGTAGATGAAACGTGGCTGGGTCTTTCAGCATGACAATGATCCCAAGCACACCGCCAGGGCAACTAAGGAGTGGCTTCGTAAGAAGAATGTCAAGGTCCTGGAGTGGCCTAGCCAGTCTCCAAATCTCAACCCCATAGAAAACCTTTGGAGGGAGTTGAAAGTCCGTGTTGCCCAGCGACAGCCCCAAAACATCACTGCTCTAGAGGAGATCTGCATGGAGGAATGGGCCAACATACCCGCAACAGTGTGTGCCAACCTTGTGAAGACTTACAGAAAACGTTTGACTTCTGTCATTGTCAACAAAGGATATATAACAAAGTATTGAGATGAACTTTTGCTATTGACCAAATACTTATTTTCCACCATAATTTGCAAATAAATTCTTTAAAAATCAGACAATGTGATTTTCTGGATTTGTTTTCTCATTTTGTCTCTCATAGTTGAGGTCTACCTATGATGTCAATTACAGGACTCTCATCTTTTTAAGTGGAAGAACATGCACAATTGGTGGCTGACTAAATACTATTTTTCCCCACTGTATATGCTGTTTTACATACCGATAGAAAGCCGACAGCGCGCTGAATTCAAACAGCATATACATGAGGACATGAATGCTCCTCTTTAAAAGGCATTAAAGTTTACCAAGACAAATATTTGCACAATTTAAAATGAGCATTAGAGGTATTAGAACTTTGTGAAATTGGTGTTATAGTAGACAAACACAGAATTTCATGAGCAAACTCTACCCCTGCTGTAATTTTACTAAACGCCACTTCCACTTATAGTACAGTGCTGGCCAAAAGTATTGGCACCCCTGCAATTCTGTCAGATAATACTCACTTTCTTCCAGAAAATGATTGCAATCACAAATGCTTTGGTAATAATATCTTCATTTATTTTGCTTGCAATGAAAAAACACAAAAGAGAATGAAAAAAAAAGTCAAATCATTGATCATTTTACACAAAACTCCAAAAATGGGCCGGACAAAAGTATTGGCACTGCGAACTGCGAACAACCGCTTCCGGTAACCATCAATGAGTTTCTTACAATGCTCTGCTGGAATTTTAGACCATTCTTCTTTGGCAAATTTCTCCAGGTCCCTGAGATTTGAAGGGTGCCTTCTCCAAACTGCCATTTTGAGATCTCTCCACATGTGTTCTATGGGATTCAGGTCTGGACTCATTGCTGGCCACTTTAGAAGTCTCCAGTGCTTTCTCTCAAACCATTTTCTAGTGCTTTTTGAAGTGTGTTTTGGGTCATTGTCCTGCTGGAAGACCCATGACCTCTGAGGGAGACCCAGCTTTCTCACACTGGGCCCTACATTATGCTGCAAAATTTGTTGCTAGTCTTCAGACTTCATAATGCCATGCACACGGTCAAGCAGTCCAGTGCCAGAGGCAGCAAAGCAACCCCAAAACATCAGGGAACCTCCGCCATGTTTGACTGTAGGGACCGTGTTCTTTTCTTTGAAGGCCTCTTTTTTTTTCCTGTAAACTCTATGTTGATGCCTTTTCCCAAAAAGCTCTACTTTTGTCTCATCTGACCAGAGAACATTCTTCCGAAAAGTTTTTGGCTTTCTCAGGTAAGTTTTGGCAAACTCCAGCCTGGCTTTTTTATGTCTCTGGGTCAGAAGTGGGGTCTTCCTGGGTATCCTACCATAGAGTCCCTTTTCATTCAGACGCCGACGGATAGTACGGGTGGACACTGTTGTACCCTTGGACTGCAGGGCAGTTAGAACTTGTTTGGATGTTAGTCAAGGTTCTTTAGCCACCATCCGCACAATCTTTTGTTGAAATCTCTCGTAAATTTTTCTTTTCCGTCCACATCTAGGGAGGTTAGCCACAGTGCCATGGGCTTTAAACTTCTTGATGACACTGCGCACGGTAGACACAGGAACATTCAGGTATTTGGAGATGGCCTTGTAGCCTTGAGATTGCTCATGCTTCCTCACAATTTTGCTTCTCAAGTCCTCAGACAGTTCTTTGGTCTTCTTTCTTTTCTCCATGCTCAATGTGGTACACACAAGGACACAGGACAGAGGTTGAGTCAACTTTAATCCATTTCAACTGGCTGCAAGTGTGATTTAGTTATTGCCACCACCTGTTATGTGCCACAGGTAAGTAACAGGTGCTGTTAATTACACAAATTAGAGAAGCATCACATGATTTTTCAAAGGGTACCAATACTTTTGTCCACCCCCTTTTTTATGTTTGGTGTGGAATTATATCCAATTTGGCTTTTTGACAATTCTTTTTGTGGTTTTCCATTGACGACAAATTAAATGAAGATATTATTACCAAAGCATTTGTGATTGCAATCATTTTCTGGAAGAAATTGAGTATTATCTGACAGAATTGCAGGGGTGCCAATACTTTTGGCCAGCACTGTACATTAAGGTATATTTTTTATGCAAATAATAAAATCACAATGGGGGAATTTATCAAGACTGGTGTTTCTGACACCCGTCCTGATCCCCCTGGAATGCATCTTAATATATTGGCCATGCCTCCCCGTGTGGTAGAGACTCAAATCTAAGCTAAATAAATGGGTAGGTAAATAGAGGAGCCGTCATGAATCTGCCAGGCTGTGGGACTTCTAGAAGAACATCCCCCCAAGTGATGGAGCACCTACTGAAGGCTTCTAATCCTGTCATTAGTGCACTCTTAATATGCATGCAATAGAAGTGAATGATTTTTACAACATATTGCAATACATTAGTACTGCAGTATACTGTATGACTGATCAGATCCCAGGGGGAAGGAGTCTAAAGATTAAAAAAAAAAAAAACTTTCAAAAATAAACATAAGGGTGAGACATAGTTTTTTGCAGGAGGATCTTGAGGCGGAAAATCCTCCTCAAAAATTGCCTCCTATTCATTTCAATGGGAGTCCATAGCAGTTTTTTTTCCCATAAGCTGATTTTTTTAGCTACAGGATTAAAAAAAAAAAAAAAAAGCGACATGACCTATCTTCAGGTGGATTGTGCCTTGAAAAACCCATTGAAATCAAAAGGAAGGCAGAATAAAAACTGCGGTTTTTAATGTGTTCTTTTTTACATGTTTTTTTGCAAAAACCACATTAAAAAACCACAGAGGTTTTTTTTAAAGTGGATTTTCCAAGTTCATACAGTGTGCTGGAGTAAAAAAACAAAAAAGCAGATGCAGGCTGTATCGTACAGCCAGGACCCACCGCTAAGTTCGCAGCTGATAACACTATAAAGTGCGCAGGCGCCATGGGCAACGAAATCTTTACTTGATCGCCGCCCTCCAGAACGTCATCGGAGGGCGGCACTTGGTTGCCATGACAGCATCCCAGGCTTGTCATTAATACGTTTCTATTACACACGATAAACAGCGTGTAATAGAAGTGAAGGGATTTTACTATTCACTAGAATACATTAGTATTTCAGTGAATAGTATTAGTGATCAGACCCACTAGAGTTTCTAGGTCCCTTGGGGGTCTGATCATAAAAGTAAAAGAAGAAAAAAAAAAAGTTTTAAAAAGTATTAAAAAAAACAAGTTCAAATCACCCCCCTTTCCCTAGATCACATATAAAAATAAATAAAAGTAAACATAAACACTTTAGGGATCCCCGTGCTCAAAGATGCCCAAACTATTAAAATATAAAAATATTTATCCCATACAGGGAATGGCAAAGTGTGGGGGGGGGGGGGCGGGTTCTAAATTGCTAAATAAAAAAGACAGATATAATCACAGAAAATGGTCCCAAAAATCAGAAAATAAAATATAACTTTTATTGTATAGCTTCTAAAATGTACCCCCAATCTAGGGAAAACATCGACACATGTCAGACCAATTAGGAATAAATCCCTCAATATATACAGTGGGGAAAAAAGTATTTAGTCAGCCATCAATTGTGCAAGTTCTCCCACTTAAAAAGATGAGGCCGGTCTGTAATTGACATCATAGGTAGACCTCAACTATGAGAGACAAAATGAGAAAACAAATCCAGAAAATCACATTGTCTGATTTTTAAAGAATTTATTTGCAAATTATGGTGGAAAATAAGTATTTGGTCAATAACAAAAGTTAATCTCGATACTTTGTTATATATCCTTTGTTGGCAATGACAGAAGTCAAAAGTTTTCTGTAAGTCTTCAAAAGGTTGGCACACACTGTTGCTGGTATGTAGGCCCATTCCTCCATGCAGATCTCCTCTAGAGCAGTGATGTTTTGGGGCTGTCGCTGAGCAACACGGACTTTCAACTCCCTCCAAAGGTTTTCTATGGGGTTGAGATCTGGAGACTGGCTAGGCCACTCCAGGACCTTGAAATTCTTCTTACAAAGCCACTCCTTAGTTGCCCTGGCGGTGTGCTTGGGATCATTGTCATGCTGAAATACCCAGCCACGTTTCATCTTCAATGCCCTTGCTGATGGAAGGAGGTTTCTACTCAAAATCTCACAATACATGGCCCCATTCATTCTTTCATGTACATGGATCAGTCGTCCTGGTCCCTTTACAGAGAAACAGCCCCAAAGCATGATGTTGCCACCCCCATGCTTCACAGTAGGTATGGTGTTCTTTGGATGCAACTCAGTAATCACTCTCCTCCAAACACGACGAGTTGTGTTTCTACAAAACAGTTCTACTTTGGTTTCATCAGACCATATGACATTCTCCCAATACTCTTCTGGAACATTCAAATGCTCGCTAGCAAACTTCAGACGGGCCCGGATATGTACTGGCTTAAGCAGGGGGACACGTCTGGCACTGCAGGATCTGAGTCCCTGGTGGCGTAGTGTGTTACTGACAGTAGCCTTTGTTATGTTAGTCCCAGCTTTCTGCAGGTCATTCACTAGGTCCCCCCGTGTGGTTCTGGGATTTTTGCTCACCGTTCTTGTGATCATTTTGACCCCACGGGGTGAGATCTTGTGTGGAATCCTGATCGAGGGAGATTATCAGTGGTCTTGTATGTCTTCCATTTTCTAATTATTGCTCCCACAGTTGATTTCTTCACACCAAGCTGCTTGTCTATTGCAGATTCAGTCTTCCCAGCCTGGTGCAGGTCTACAATTTTGTTTCTGGTGTCCTTCCACAGTTCTTTGGTCTTCATCATAGTGGAGTTTGGAGTGTGACTGTTTGAGGTTGTGGAGAGGTGTCTTTTATACTGATAACAATTTCAAATAGGTGCCATTACTACAGGTAATGAGTGGAGGACAGAGGAGCCTCTTAAAGAAGATGTTACAGGTCTGTGAGAGCCAGAAATCTTGTTTGTGGGTGACCAAATACTTATTTTCCACCATAATTTGCAAATAAATTCTTTAAAAATCAGACAATGTGATTTTCTAGATATGTTTTCTCATTTTGTCTTTCATAGTTGATGTCTACTTATGATGTCAATTAGAGGCCTCTCTCATCTTTTTAAGTGGAAGAACTTGCACAAATGGTGGCTGACTAAATACTTTTTTCCCAACTGTAAGGGTCTAAATTTAATAAGACCAAGTTGAACCCCCTGTAGTGGGATTAAGCTAAAGTGTGCATCACCTATTGTAATTATATAGATGTTTACAGACAAACTGCTCACTGTAAAGCTCTCTAAATTCAAAGCCACAACAGGGTTACTATGATGATCTAATGTATCATAAACCCCTACTCGTTAGGTAACCTAACTTCAACTTGGTCTAATCAAATTTAGATCCTTATATATGGAGGGATTTATTTCTAATTGGTCTGACGTGTTGATGTTTTCCCTAGATTGGGGGTACATTTTAGAAGCTATACAATAAAAAGTTATATTTTATTTTCTGATTTTTGGGACTAATTTCTGTGATTATATTTTTAAGTTGTCATCCTTCACAGTCTGTGAATAATAAAAAAGACAGACTCGTAAATATGAAAAAGTTACAGGTGTCAGGACATGGCGACACAATTTTTTTTTCTATTTTGCAAAGTTTTTAATTTTTTAAATGGTATCAAAACATTAATAATAATCCTTTAATAGTCCCACCATGGGGAAATTCAGTGTGTTACAGCAGCAAAGATAAGCAATACAAATACAACATATACAAGAATGTTCCAAGGTAAGAGGCATTTCATTGATAGTAGACAGACAGATAAGAAGTAGTGGGGGGGGGGGATATCACAAACAGAAAGATATGGGAAGTGGGGAGGAAAGACTTCTGATAGCACTTCTTCTCACACTTAGGGTGAAGTAGTTGGTCATTGACAGTGCTGCCCAGCGCTATCACGGTCTCATGCATGGGATGGGACTTATTCTCTCGCAAGGAGCTCACCACGGACAGTATCCTTCTGTCACCCACCACCTGCACTGGGTCCAGGGGGCTCCCCAGGACAGAACTGGCTCTTCTAATCAGCTTGTCAAGTTTATTTCTATCCCTGGTTGATATACTGCTCTCCCAGCAGGCCACTCCGAAGAAGATGGCTGATGCCACTACCGAGTTGAAAAAGGTCCTAAGAAGTGCCCCCTGGACTCCAAAGGCTCTCAGCCTCCTAATCAGGTAGAGCCTGCTGTGGCCCTTCTTGTACAGGTCCTCCATGTGATCTGCCTAGTCCAGCTTATTATTAAGGAGCACAACCAGGTACTTATAGGTGTTGACAATCTCGATGCCTGTCCCCTGGATGTCCACTGGTTTAGGAGGGTATCTGCATTTACGGAAGTCCACCACCATCTCCTTGGTCTTCCCAGCATTAATCTTCAGGTGGTTCTGCTGGCACCAGTCCACAAAATCCCAGTTCAGTTCTCTGTATTCTGTGATCATCGTCTGTGAGGGCCTACTATTGCAGAGTCATCAGAATACTTAAGTAAGTAGCAGCTAGATGAGTTGCACCTAAAATCTGCAGTGTACAGTTTGAAGAGGAAAGGGGCAAGAACTGTACCCTGAGGTGCCCCCATATTACAGATCACGGTATCTGACACACAGTCCCGGGCTCTCACATACTGAGGTCGGTTTGTGAGGTAGTCTAGGATCCAATTGGAGAGGTGGTGGTCCACTCCAGCAAGGGCCAGCTTGTCTCTCAGTAGCCCTGGCTGTATGGTGTTAAAAGCACTGGAGAAATCAAAGAACATTATTCTCACCATGTTCCCTGGTTTCTTCAGGTGAGAAAGAGCCCTGTGCAGAAGGTGGATGATGGTATCATCTACCCCAATGCTAGGCCAATAAGCAAACTGGATACAAACTATATAAATTTGGTATCGAAGGAGTCCTGGGTTCAAATCCTGCCACGGAGAACATCTGCAAGGAGTCTGTATGTTCTCCCCGTGTTTGCGTGGATTTCCTCTGGGTACTCTGGTTTCCTCCCACACTCCAAAGACATACTGATAGGAAATGTAGATTGCAAGCCCTATATGGGACAGAGACCACACCACAATGTCTATAAAAGCAGTGCGGAATATGATGGTGCTATACAAGTAAGCGAAATAAATAAATAAATAATTGCCGTGATCGTACTGACACACAGAATACAGGTAACATG
Organism: Leptodactylus fallax; assembly: GCA_947044405.1. Lineage (NCBI taxonomy): Eukaryota > Metazoa > Chordata > Amphibia > Anura > Leptodactylidae > Leptodactylus > Leptodactylus fallax. Next base: position 1,487,360 of record CAMRHE010000322.1, read on the forward strand.
TCATTTTTACCACATAATGAATGCCATAAAAATTAAGCCCATAAAAATTAGTTGCAAATTTTATTTTTTTTACAATTCCATATCATTCTGAATTTTCTTCCACCTTCCCAGTACATTGTACAGGATATTAAATGGTGCCACTACAAAGTACAAGTTGTCCCAAAAACAATATGCCATCATGTGACTCTATGGACCGAAAAAATAAATAAATAAATTATGGCTCTTGGAAGGTGGGGAGCAAAAAACAGATACACAAAAATGAAAATTGGCTCAGTCGTTAAGGGGTTAAAGTGCAAATCACCATACAAGACCACATATAAAAATTGAAAAAAATAAACACATTAGGTATCCAGGTTTTCAAAAATGACGGAACTATTAACCGTTACCCCCTGCCTTCCAAACCCCATAACTTTTTTTTTTCCGTTCACAGAGCCATATAAGGGCTTAATGTTTGCAGGACAAATTGTTGTTTATAAAGGTACAATTTATTATTCTATATAATAAGCTGGAAAAAAATTCAGAATTGGGTGGAACTGGAAAAAAAGTGCATTTGTGCGACTTTCTTAGGTGCTTCGTTTTTATGGCATTCACTCTGCAGCCAAAATGACAAGTCACCTGTATTCTATGTTATGGCATAATTCTGGGGATACCAAGTTTACATAGTTTTATTTACATTTTAACCCCTTCACAAAAATCTAAAACTTAGCAAAAAAATTTTTTTTCTAATAGTCACTACGACATCTTTTTTTGGGGTCCAGGTGTACTTTTTAGTTATACTATTTTGGGGAATGTCTATTGCTTGGATCACTTCTTATTCAAATTTTTATCAGGCGGAACAATGAAAAAACATTGATTTGACACTTTAGATTTTTTTTCCCACTACTGCGTTCACAGTACAGGAAAAATATTTTTATAAGTTTGTAGACTGGCGTTTTCGGACACAGTGATACCTAATGTGTATGTGTTTCACAGTAATTTTTTGTTTTTAATTTATATATGTATTCTAGGGAAAGGGGGTGATTTGAACTTCATTTTTTATTTAATTTCTTTTATATATTTTTTTTTAGTTTTTTTTTTTAATGTATTTATTAGATCACCTAGTGGTCTTGAACCCCAGGAGGTCTGATCACTAATGCAATGCATTACAATGCTAATGCAGTGCAAAATATCGACATTTTTAAGACAGGCTACATAAAGCGGAAAATTTACGTCTCGGCCAGCTTTGATCGAGACACCAGGAGCCTTTATGCCCACGATCAGTTAACGGCTATGGTGGCCCCTCAGCTTCTGAGAATCCTCATTATTTAAACAGCCGACATCCGCCATACTATTACGGTGGATGTTGGAAAGGGGGTAAAAAATTTTTAAAAATGAAGCTTACAATTCTGTAAGTGGAAAAAAAAAATCAAAATGGTCTCAAAAAATGGAATACAGAGAGATCAAAATGTCACACATTCCCCAAAATGGTATTTATAGGGAATCTGTCAGCAGGAACATCGTCACCAAACTAATGACAGTACCTTTTAGAGCTGAGATGCTTCTACACTTTCCAAAGATGCCTTACTTATTCTGCATTACAGCTCCACATTCATAAAAATCAGGCTTTCACTTCAGCAAATTAACTGAAAAGGGCTTTAGAGAAATGTCTTCTCTTGTAGGGGAATGCTTTAGATTACCACCCCTAACTGCCACGCAGCTCCACCAACCATTGTTTAAGTGACATTGTCTGGATCGGCCATGGCAAGTGCACTACTGACTGTACTACGCATGTCTAATGACATGAGGCTGCATCCAATAGTAGGAGGCCAGTTTCTAATGCAGACAGCTGTAGAGGAAGTGGAAGATGTCACTCAAGCAATGAGAGAGGAGATGGGCGGCAGTTAGGCGTGGTTATCTAGAGCAGACAGTGAAGGAGGACAAGAAACGACCCTAAAGACATTTTCAGATAATTTGCATGAGAGTAAAACCCTGCAATACAGAATGAGAAAAATGTCTTTGGAACATGTAGAAGCCACTCTACAAGGTACTATCATTAGTTTGATAATTATTTCTGCTAAGAACACTTAACAAGTGTGGTCCCATAGTTCCTCTTTATTTTAATAATATGGCTACTTTAAGTGCAAAAAGGTAAAAAATACACTTTATGTGACTTGTCAATCAGAAAGGACAGAAATACTGAACAAATCTTAAAACAGCTTAAACAGCACTGAGGCAGAATGTAAACCATGGCTTAGATCAACCAGTTGCGAAGGGCAGGCACACTATAATTATATAACTATAGGCAAGCTGAATCCCATTAGCTCTAAGTATTTGATAGACACAGCTATTTATTTTTCATGCAAATAGATTTTCTAGGTAATTTAAAATTCTTTTTATCCACTTTTCCTCTCACCAATGCAGCCTGCCTATTTCTTCTCCATACAGCTGACCTTTGCAGCTGAATCCTAATATAGAACATCACACAGGGATTACAGCATGCCAGAAATACAAATTCTCTCTCTAATCGTGTAGCACATCATATAAGCTGATCACATCTATGCTACAAGCTAGAAAACTTCCATGATGGAAGCAGGCTAAAGCTGAACAGGGCAGTTCAATCAATGTCGTCTTTTATCTGTGTGCTTTGAAGTTACAATTTGTCATGGATTAAAAAAAAAAAAACTACTTCAGTCGGATTTAGATTCCTGTAACAAAATATAATACACTTAAAAGTTATAAATAGACATTTGTAAATCAATGCAGTCTATTAATGCACAGTCTTCTATGCAGTCATAGTTGCAGACTACAGGGAATTCTTCAAAGGGTTTTATGCCAGTCTTCTTTTAATACAGAACTTAATGGACAGTCTATGATCAAGTCAGCATAGATGTAGCTCAAGTCCATTCTAAACTTCCAGGATGATGAGGCTAAAGAAGTCCGAGGAATCAGTTACTGCACCTATCTTGGGATCACAATACTGGGATTTACCCTCTCTAAGAGAGTTGATTACAGTTGAAGACAAGTTTAATGAGTTTTACTTCTTAGGATCAGGCAAACTACAGATAACCCAGATAACGTATATATAGAGCTCACCAACATGGCTGAAAATAATCTCATGGATGGTTAAGATGTTTCACCAGAGAGACTTTAGCAGTAATCTCTATTACTATTAAAAATGGCTCAGAGTACCATCTCAGGCAGACATGTACAGTGGCACGGGTTAGAGAAGCAGCCAAGAGGCCTGTGATGATTCCGCTTAAATATGGCTATAACTCAAAGCTGTATTTTGATCTCTGGGTATAGTATCTCCCTTCTTACTTGCATTTATTCATAATGTGCACAGCCTATTCATAGGTATATTGCCAATAGTGGCCGGACTGGAACAATAGGGCTTTGTATCCATCCCAGCAGGGCTCCATTGAATTTCTACACAGTCCTGGCTGATCAAATAAACATGCATGGTGCAGCCTGCACTGGTAGATCAGACATGGTTGATAACATTGTATCATTCCACTTGGTCTCAGCTCTTTACAAAGAATCTGGACTTGAGTGCATTAATCAATCAGACTTGCTTTTGTTGATGACCTCATTCTGGGTGGTGTCATCAAGGGTATAAAAGATGAGGTAAGAGGCCAGTGAGTGAGTTTTTACAGCCAGACTACAGGATATTACAGACAGACCACTGTGAAGAGCATGCAGGCTGGATTGTTGTATTAATGCCACATGCTAAGAAGCCTCCACTGGTTATTCACACATGACAGAGCATGTGTGAGTGTTGGACTATAGAGCCACATCAAGGAGATGCGTGGTAAAGTAATTATTTCACTTTTATGCCCTTTTATTTTATTGCACTGTATCTTGTAACTAGTAACTGTTAATGTTTGCATATATCTGCATATCTGTTCTGAACTGTATGTGTTAGATGTTAATACCGACCCATTTAGGGGTTAATAAATATATAAAATTTAGAAAGCTTATCTTGTATTTATCTTGTGAACCCGGCACTCACTGGCGGTGAGTGTGGTTTTATATGAAAGAAGACTCAGGTGTGGGCCAACGCGGGTTTGGCGCACTGAGGATCTTTCACAAGGCCCATGGTCACTCTGGAGGAGCTGCAGAAATCCACAGCTCAGGTGGGAGAATCTGTCCACAGAACAATTATAAGTCGTGCACTCTACAAATCTGGCCTTTATGGAAGAGTGGCAAGAAGAAAACCATTGTTGAAAGAAATACACAAGAAGTGTCGTTTGCAGTTTGCCACAAGCCATATAGGGGACACAGGAAACATGTGGAAGAAGGTGCTCTGGTCAGATGAGACCAAAGTTGAACTTTCTGGCCTAAATGCAAAGCAATATGTGTGGAAAAGTAACACTGCTCATCACCCTGAACACACCAACCCCACTGTGAAACATGGTGGTAGCAGCATCATGCTGTGGGGATGCTTTTCTTCAGCAGGGACAGGGAAGATGGATGGAGCTAAATACAAGGCAATCCTGGAAGAAAACCTGTTGGAGGCTGCAAAAGACTTGAGACTGGGAAGAAGATTCACCTTCCAATAAGACAATGACCCTAAACATACAGCCAGAGCTACAGTGGAATGGTTTAGATCAAAGAATATTCATGTATTAGAATGGCCCAGTCAAAGTCCAGACCTAAATCCCATTGAGCATTTGTGGCAATACATGAAAATTGCTGTTCACAGACGCTCTTCATCCAATCTGGCTGAGTTTGAGCTATTTTGCAAAGAAGAATGGGCAAAAATTTCAGTCTCTAGATGCGCAAAGCTGGTAGAGACATACCCCAAAAGACTTGCAGCTGTAATTGCAGCGAAAAATGGCTCTACAAAGTATTGATATAGGGGGGCTGAATAATTTTGCACACTTTTCAGATTTTTATTTGATTAAAATTTTGAAAACCATGTATCATTTTTGTTCCACTTCACAATTATGTGCTACTTTGTGTTGGTCTATCACTTAAAATCTCAATAAAATACATTTAAGTTTGTGGTTGTAAGGTGACAAAATGTGAAAAATTTCAAGGGGTATGAATACTTTTGCAAGCCACTGTATATTTATAGTGGTTGCAGTGGTCACAAATGTAACCAATCCCCCTTGCCGCAATAAGCGTTCAGAAGAAATTTAATTGAATTGCATGTTGTCAAGCAACAGTTAATGATAACTATTTTTGTGCTACTAGTCCTGTCTTTAGCACTTTCTTAGACCACTCAGTTACTTCTCAAGTCTGATGCTAGTGTTGAAGATGTCTCAATATGTGATAGAGTAGTCAGGAAAGGTGCCAATGACTGTACTGGGGCTTACTTTAGGAGTAGGAAGAAGTATTGTTTACTAGAATTGGTATTATCCTTTTGTAGCTACATATACTAAAGCCTACCGATATCGAGACAAAAACAGAAAGAAGAATACAAGCACAGGAATACCAAAAGAGTACCATTTGAGGACCACCTGAATGTCAAGTATACCATGTGGATGATCATAACCAGGGATAAAACAAGATACTGTCAATAGACAATGAAGGAGAATACAAAAAGATAAGAATGAGAAGTCAAGTATACCACAAAAAGATATTACTCCACAAGTCCCAGTCTACATGCTGCACCTTGGAACTATCACATGATGTTTCAGACATATGGGCTAAAGAGGTTACAAGCATTCACAACTTATCAACTATGAACAGGTTAGATAATAAGTGCCATATCAGTGAAGGTCTCAATACTGGAGTCCCCATGTATCATAGGAACAATGTTTATGTGACCCATTTAAATGAAGTGGCAGTCACACATGCACACTGCTACTCCATTCAAAGTCTATGGGACTTTAGAAGATAATCAATAGGTGTGCTCAGCTATTTCTGAAAGTCCAATAGACAATGCAGCAGCAACCCACAATTAGCAACTGTTCTATTCAAATGGGTGTGATGATGAGAGATCCCCAAGATGTATTTTCCAGTTATATATTTCTTTGTTGTATTATCACTTGCTTATATCATCCAGTTTGGTTCCAGAAATGCGGCCATTCTACGCTGTAATCAAAGCCCTTTGTTGTTCTGTCCCTGCCTTAATTAGCATACCCTTGTTAATCTCATTATCCCGCCAGGAGGTTCCTGCAAACCTGTGGCTGGAAGGACCTCGGAATATGCAAAACCTAGACTCCATGTTTCCAGGCCACCAAACAAAATGGATATGGTTTTATGACAATATCTTCCCCGGGGAACCTCTTACAGTCGCCCTGATAAATTCCTCAGGTGCGCCCAGCCAAGGCGCATGTTTCAAGCCCACGCAAAGTAATGTTCAAAGCCTGGAAAATGTCCAGACACTGATCTCCTTACCCAAAGGGGATTGGGGTGTCATCCTTGGTGTCTACACGATGGGGATCTCGCCACTAACTCTATCATACCCATTGCCTGACTTTACGGTCATAAGGCGAGGAGATACGATGAAACATGATTATGGGGATTTTAGGATGGAGGGCGGGGCTCCTCTTGCTGGTGACATCACTTAGGGAGGAGACCAGGATAGTTAAATGCTCTCAGACCAGGGAAAGAGGGGTCTTTTGTTATGATGGAGAGGATGTAAGGTCATGTCATGCTATAGACTGAAGCTTTGGCCCTGTGGCCTAGCAATGAGGCCTGAAGCCTTCTCTTTGTTGCAAGTCAGCATGTAGGGAACACATGCTCTTTTACGGACTTAAGCATGCGCCCTAGTCCCAAAAACTGCTAGGCCTAGAGAAACGGACTATCAACTTGTTCTGGTATTTTTTCTATATTTTTATTTCCCATTTTATTGTCTGTACTGTATTTTGCATTTACCTGTATTTGCTTGATAATCCATTTATATGTATTTCTGTATATGTTAGTGCCTAGTACTGACCCACTGGGGTTAATAAATATATACAATTTATAAAGCTCATTTCATATTATCCTATGAAACCAGTCCACTGACGGGGCGTAAGTGGAAGATAAGAAGGGTGTTCTCAGGTGTGCCAGGAGGCTTGGCAAGGCAAAATCCTTCACAATGGGGGTCACATTATTTCCATTCTTATGACCAGTGGGCCCCCCTCCATTTTGACAATTATCAGATGGGTGGTAAGTTCTTACTGTGGGACAACCTTGTTAAGTAAGTTATAGAACATATTCAATTCCTTGACAGTCACTAAGGCTGCTACAGCAGTAGACGTCCTTTTTAATAGGTTGTTGTCCCCAAAAACTATAGGGCCTAGCAATACCTATTTCCCAAATATATTTATTAATAAAAGCCATTGTCAGTGTAAACACTTTTATAACTAAGGTGTCCAGTGGATATGTACACATAATGTTAGATTAGAGGAAAAAAGTGCCATGCTGTCACCAATGCCACATACCATGGTATACTTGGCTTTTTCCTACTGCTAAGGCGCTATTTAAACATTCAGCCATCATGTGGGATACTTCAAAATGGAGTATATGAAATCTGTTACTATTAAAAAGTACTAATACAAAATAATAAACATTGATAAGCTATTATTATTTCTCCCGCTTATATAGCAACAACATATTCAGCAGCTCTTTCCAGGCACTGTCATCACTCACTGACACAAGTAGGCTCACATTCTAAATTCCCTATCAGTACTTGGAGTGTGATAGGAAAGCAGAGTATCTTGAGGAAAACAACGCAAACAAATGGAGAACATACAAATTCCATGATATAATTCTGAGCCTCTTCCATACAATATTCTGTTTACAATACTGGAAATACTTTACTGCTTGAGGAAAGAGTGAAACCTTTATAGCTGCCACATACTGTTTGGTTACCTGCAGCAAAGCCAAATGATGCCATCTGTATGTTTCTGAGTCAATCTCTGTAATGAGAATCAATCTTTCGTTACATCTTATTCAAGTGTTTGCCTTCCAGACATGCAAATTAGAATAAAAGCCAGTCATGGAATATATCAGTACAAGCGGAGTATATCTGGCATCTGAATCATTTACAGGCACTGACAATGTGTGAGTTCTACTTAGGAAAAACAATAGCTTGCAGCAAGGCATTTAATAATTAATAACACAGATGTCTTTAAATTTAATGACTAATGTTCTTTTCATCAAGGGGCAACAAGTAAATATTACAATAAAACCTTCAGGGTACAATATTTCATCTCTTCATTTTACACCCCCATCAAAAAAAATATAATTGACGACAAAAGCTCCTGATAAAGTCTCCAAATGCACATGTAGAGCCTAACTATACCTTTTTCAACATAGGAAAAACCATAAAGTTGCCTACATGCCCTCAAAAAAATTGTACACAGTATCATTATTGAGGAAAAAAATAATTATGCTCAGAACATTTTTTGCTTTTGGAATCCACTAACCACCATAAAAAGTGAAACTGGCAATACCAGTGAAAATCTATATATATAAAACTGTACAAATCCACAGTTCTCACCCGATTTGGGTGAAATTTGGCACGCCCTCTCTCCACTCACAGGAGCAGAATACTGCGCTCTTTAAATCTTGCTAGCGTCCTCCAGTCATCAGATTGGGGCCCCCGAAGTTAGGCCCTATACATATAATGGGGAAATGTGAAGGTGAAAGTGACAGTGCTGAGGGGAAAACAACAGTTGTGACTGACAGGGACGGATTATAGCAACGGCGCCAAAGAGTCGCTGCTAAAGGAGTCGCACCACCACACACAACACATAAACATTTCACAAACACCATACAAACATCACACAGACAGCACACATACACCAACCCACAAGTACAACACCACACAAATGCCACAACACACCACACAAACCCCAGACCACGCTAGACACACACAACACAAACACCACCCCACAAATACCACAACACCACTCCATAAATACCACATGCACACCACACACACACGAACACAAGGACCAGACACGCACGCAAACACACTGAGATGGATGCACCCTACGCACACAGATGAACAGAGCACATGCGTACTCACACACACCTACCGCACGCATGGACACTTGCACTGCGCACGCACAAACACATGGATCACATGTACACACACACAAGCATACATATACATGGACCACACACGTGCATGCACACACATATACACGCATGCACTGACAAAACATGTCTGGTATCCTTACTGGCTGCTTGCACATTACATTATTTTTCACGGGCCTCCGAGTCATGAATTTGGCGGTGCCATAGACTTCTTTGTGCACAAAGCTGTGAATTTTGCAGGGTCCATAGAATGTTTATGGAGCTGTAGAATCCACGGCCCAGAGACCCATGAAAAACACTGTAGTGTGCAAGCAGCCTTACTGAGCAGCAATTATGAGATTGAGATGTGAGCTCCTTCAGGTCATAGTAATACTGTGTGAGGGCTGCTCTATATTTACTATTCATCCTATTACATCTCTTATCAGTGTCAGGTGAAGACTAAAGGGTCATAATATTAAGGACTGTTTTTTTAAAATGCCGCCCAAAAAATGACCATCTATTGGACAAGTTCATCCAAAAGCTAAGAACGCAAAATTGTGTCAAAGAGCTGAGACAAGTGAACAACGTGACTTGCGGCTTGAAAAGAAACGGATGAGACAGGCTAAATGTAAGGCAGCTGAGACATTAGAGCAACGGAAATGTTGTCTTTACAAGAGTCGGATAAGGCAGGCTGAAGCAAGGAATATGGAAGCATCTGAACAAAAGGATGAACTTTCTGAAAATTACCGCATACGACATATGCAACATGTGCAAAGATGTAGGCAGGCTGATTTGTGTTTGGAAGCATTTCACTACAACCCAATTCAAGACTATAAGTCACATCCGAAAGTCATAATTGGTAAAATGGACATAATATGCAAACATTGTCAAGCAAAGAAGTTTAACTTCGAATCGCCTTGTATGTGCTGCTCAAATGGCAAAGTCAGTTTGCCATCTTTAGATCTACCTCCTGAACCATTTCTTTCAAACATGTCAGGAACAACTCCCGAGTCAAAGCATTTTCTGCAAAATATTAAGAGATACAATTCATCTTTCCAGATGACATCCTTTGGTACAGCAGCTGGACTCCAGGAAGCAGGATTTATGCCAACTTTTAAAGTCCAGGGCTACATATATCACAAAATCGGTTCAATGCTTCCTGTAGCAAATGAAGATCCAAAGTTTTTACAAATGTATTTTTTGGGAGACGAACAAATGCAAGCTGATAGACGTTGTGAAGCTATACTTGAGACAAAAAAAGAGATTGTGTTGAATTTGCAAAGATTTTTCCACGAGCACAATCAGTTAGTAAACCTTTTCAAAACAGCCTTAGAAAGAATGCCATGTGATGAATATCAAGTTGTAATAAGAGCAGACAAGACACCGTTTGGTGAGCATGAAAAACGATTTAATTCTCCCACTGTTAACTAAGTAGCTATTGTACTGGTTGGACAGGACTTTCAAAGCCGAGATATAATTACTCAGCGACGAAGAGACAGTCTTCAACGTATTGCAAAAACACATAGATCATATGATGCTCTGCAATATACGATAATATTTTGGAATGGCCAAGATGGCTATCACTTTAATCTAACACAGACTGATCCCAAGACTGCTAGGCCAAACAATAAAAAAATATCAGCTATGGACTTTTATGCCTACCAAATAATGATCAGACATGGGTCTTCTAACCACATTTTACAATGCAGGCAACTTCTTAATCAATTTATAGTTGACTAGCAGAAGGACCCGGCTTCGCACGGGTATATTTTATTTTTTGTTTGTGTAGTGACCCCATAAGAATTGGCCAGTTTTGCACTTGACATCCAGTATGGCAGTCCAGTATAGGTATAGTCTATTTATGGCTGTGTTGCTATGGAAACCTGGTAAATGAAATGTGAACTTATATTAGCTAATACACGTCATATGACTGAATATTTAAGGACATGCGAACTGCTATTGATTCAAGCAGGACATAAATAGCTTGGTTGCTATGGAAACCTGGTGTAAAGCTGTGTGAATGTCAAGACTGAACCTTCGATTTTCCATTGGTCCATAAGTGTCATGTGATCATGTGCATCTCATTTTGACTATCAGTGAAAAACCTGCGATCGGTTGTTATGGAAAACCTGGAGTAAAGCTGTGTGTATGTGACCTTGTGTAACAGTGTCATCCACAGCGCCCTGCCCCTTTAATGTTGACCTACAGCAGTGAAGAAAAATGGCTGGGTTGTTATGGAAACCTGGAGTGCAGCTGTGTGCATGTGGCTGACAATGCTTTGTCAGATTAGAGACGGGCTTGGGTCTGCTGGGGAGGTTTCAGCAGCTTGCTGTTGTCTTTGACATACCTTATCAGATTGGAGACAGGCTTGGGTCTGCTGAGAGTTTTCATTAGCTCGAGCAGCAGCCATGCGTTTTGCTGCAGGGGTCATAAGTAGTTTAAAAACGTTTCAATTTATAAGAATGCTGAAATCCAGTATGGCAGTCCAGTCAGTGGCGTAAATACCAGTTTAGCAGTGGTAGCGGCTGCCACAGGGCCCGGGACATTAGGGGTCCCAGTGAGCCCCTGATGTTTTTTTTTTTTTTTTTTTTTTTAATAGGCCGTTACCTGCTGGTGTAACACCAGCAGGTAACGGGCCCTATTTACTTACCGATCCCCGCTCCTGCTCACAGCCGTCTGCGCTTCACCTTCTGCAGAGGCGGCTGTGAGCAGGAGCAGGGATCAGTAAGTAAGGCCTGCGGGCCGTGAACCCCACAAACACTGCTATCATTATACTTTGGGGTCTTTTCAGCAGGCTTCGGGCCTACTTGGTGGCGTCCCAGATGTCGGTGGGCCAGTCCGACGTCATTATGCGTTGCGATACATGCCTGGCTCACGTGACATCTGGTCCAACATTGAAGAAGTAGCGGAAAGTGCGCATACTACTATATGAAGGAGCCACTATGATACTGTGTGCAGGGGCCACTATGGGGCAGAATACTGTGTGCAAGGACCACTATGGGGCCTAATAGTGTGTGCAGGGGCCACTATGGGGCATAATAGTGTGTGCAGGAATGCAGTTTCTGCGGGGGGGGGGCGGTTGCCGGGGGGGTCCCCATGTCAAATGTTCGCCTTGGGGCCCAGCCATTCCTAGTTACGCCACTGAGTCCAGTATAGGTACAGTCTATTTATGGATGTGTTGTTATGGAAACCTGGTAAATTAAATGTGAACTTATATTGGCTGATACACATGATATGACTAAATACTTAAGGTCCTGTGAACTGCTATTGACTAATACAGGTCATAAATAGCTTGGTTGCTATGGAAACCTGTGTACCTGAGGAGAGTAAGCACCTGCAAGCTCTTATTGGCTGATGAGGGACATGTAACCGTGTGTATGGCACTTGGAATACGAGTGAAAGACTTGCAGGCTTGTATAGACTAATGCTGGTCATTTTTTGGGAATACTGTATCTCAGGAACGGTACGTCCAAGAGAGCTGAGACCCAGTCTATAATATTCCCGGACACCTGATGTACATGTGTGCCAAATTTGGTGAGGATCGGTCCAGTCGTTTGGTCTCGCATAAACAATAGACAGACAGACAGAAACTCATTTTTATATATATATAAGAGATATGTATGCCAAAGTGGAAAGTGAGCGTCTTTTGTACATACAATTGAACTAACAAAAACTTAGAGTGGATGAATACATTCATTTAAGGGATGCTGTTGCTAATGATGGCAACGTGGCTGACATTGGGCGTATGTTTATTTTACCGGCTACATTTACTGGAAGTCCCAGACATATGCATGAGTATGCTCAGGAAGCCATGACATATGTTCGGATATATGGTCGTCCTGATTTCTTTATTACAGTTACATGTAATCCAACTTGACCAGAGATAAAAGGAAGAGCTTCTGAACGGTCAGGGCCCCTCTGATTGACATGATTTAATAGCAAGGGTTTTTAAACAAAAACTGATCAAGCTTGTGGACGTAATTACAAAGTGTTACATTTTTGGTGAAAGTCAGTGTTGGATGTATTCAATTGAGTGGCAAAAAAAAGAGGTCTTCCACATGCTCATTTACTGATATGGCTAAATAATAAGATACGCCCTGATCAAATTGACAGTGTTATTTCTGCTAAGCCAAAAGAGGATCTGGTACTTTTTGAAACTATTTCTAAAAATATGATCCATGGACCATGTGGGCCACTTAACCCAAGATCGCCATGTATGAAGGAAGGAAAATGTACTAAAAAGTATTCTCGCAACTTGATTGTAGAAACACAAACAGGAGATGATGGTTATCCTCTTTACAGAAGACGTAAACCTATGTCAAGCAGATCCATTTGCAAGGACTTTATTATATTCAGATGTTCCAAAATATTATACATGGAAGAAATCGAGAAAAGTATTTTGCAAGAGGAAACAAGGGGCAAGGGTCCCAGGATGGGACGGACGTTCCAGTGATGCTCTTGGACGTGTGTATACAGTGCATCCAAACAACGCAGAGTGTTACTACCTTCGATTACTGCTTCACACTGTCCGTGGGCCAACTTCTTTCACAGATTTGAAAATAGTTGATGGAGAGCTGTGTCAAACTTACAGGGAAGCATGCCAAAAGCGTGGTCTGATCGAAGACGATCAACACTGGGACATGACATTGCAGGAAGCATCTGTCACTCGCATTCCAGCTCAACAAAGAGACCTGTTCGCTATAATAATTACAACCTGCGCACCTTCCAATCCCTGCGCGCTTTGGGATAAATACAAAGAATATCTTAGTGAAGATATTCTTAGAGTGCAAAGGAGAGTTAATCCAGACTTAGACTTAAATTTCACTGCTGACATATTCAACAAAGCCCTCTTGATGTTAGAAGAAAGGTGCATATCTATCAATAGTAAAACTCTAATAGAATTAGGTTTACCAGCACCAAATCGACCAGACTTTGATATTATGAACAGAGATATTCTAAAAGAAAAAATCTATGATTTGGAAAAATTTGTCATATTAAATAAGCCTCTTTTGGTTGATGACCAAAGATCGGCCTATATGGCAATTATGGGTCAGCTTTCCAGTGGAAATGGGGGACTATTTTTCCTAGATGCACCAGGAGGTACTGGTAAAACATTTTTTATTAATTTGCTGCTTGCAGAAATTCGCTCAAACAATGACATTGCCTTGGCTGTTGCTTCATCTGGAATTGCAGCCACTCTTTTAGATGGAGGGCACACGGCTCATTCAGCACTAGGATTGCCTTTTAATATAGCACTGTCAGAAACTCCTGTCTGTAATATCACTAAGGACTCTGGGAAAGCTAAGGTTTTACAAACTTGCAAAGTAATTGTTTGGGATGAATGTACCATGGCGCACAAGAAAGCGGTTGAGGCCCTTGATCGCACCTTGAAAGATCTGCAGGGAACCGACTGTTTAATGGGGGGGAATTGTTGTAATTTTTGCAGGTGACTTCTGCCAGACGTTACCAGTTCTTAAGGGAGCAACACCAGCGGATGAGCTGAATACCTGTCTAAAATCTTCTTATCCGTGGATACATGTTCAGAAGCAAACTCTTACTACTAATATGCGGGTTCATTTGATGGGAAATACAACTGCGGACAAATTTACACACCAGCTACTATGCCTTGGAAATGACAGGTTCCCTGCTGGTTCCATTACTGGTCTCATTTCATTTCCGGAAGATTTTTGTGAAATGACATCTTCGGTAATGGAACTTATTGACCAAGTTTTCCCTGATATTTGTAACAATTTTAACAACCATCAGTGGCTTTCTGAACGTGCAATCCTAGCGTCTAAAAATGATAGTGTCAGCTCCATAAATCTACTAATTCAGGGAAGGGTGCCTGGTCTAGCGACCACATACATGTTCATTGATTCAGTCATGGAGAGTGAACAAGCCGTAATGTATCCATTGGAGTTCCTGAATTCTTTGGAGCCTCCTGGAATGCCACCGCATAAGCTCACTTTAAAAATAGGAGCCACAATAATTTTGCTTCGGAACTTTGACTCACCAAAAATGTGTAATGACACAAGATTGTGCATTAAAAGTCTCATGCTAAATGTTATTGAAGCCACTATTCTTATGGGAAACTCTAAGGGAGCAAATGTTTTCATTCCGCGTATTCCTTTGCTACCAAGCGACATGCCCTTCAAATTTAAGCGTCTGCAGTTCCCAATCTGACTTGCATTTGCTATGACTATAAACAAAGCACAAGGTCAATCACTTGAAGCAGCCGGCATTAATTTGGAGAGCCCGTGTTTTTCACATGGACAGTTGTACGTTGCTTGCATATATGCACCTGAAGGTAAAACCAGAAATAACGTTTACCAAAAAAGCACTACAATAGATAGTTGTTTAACTGTAAACCAATTTTACTCTTTTGTCCGTGAACTACTTATAGATTACACTGGAGGAGGGGGGGAAGGGTTGCACTATGTTGTTAATTGAGTGTAAATGTTTTATATGTTTGTGTACAGTGCAAGAATTTTAATTTTTCATAAAAAATAGTTCAAAAAATAGTTGTAATAGTTTATACTACATAATATGTATTGAATATGTAAAATCAATAAAAATGTTGAAATAAAAAAAAGTTCACATCAATGTTACGACAAGTAAGTAAAATGCGAAAATAATAAGAAAAATTTCAAGTGGAAAAAAAAGATTTACTGTAGCACTCTGAAAATGTAAATTTCAGTGTGACACTGAAAATTTTACTTTAACTAGCATAACCAACAATTTAACATATATTCCGCGAGCAAAGCCACGGGTATTCTACTAGTGATAAATATATTGTTTAGTATTAGACTGAGTGATTTGCACATCATGTAGACTAGACATGGCATACAGTGCTGCTCATGTTTTACATAAAAGGGAAAATTGTAAAATGTTTTAATCATGTTTATTACAACATGGAACCAAGAAAAAAACATCACACCTTAATGGACCAAAACTTACCAAATATAGGAAAACGTGACAGCATCCACCCAAAAGTACTTTATTCCAGCATAAAAGTTACATTTTGACCCATGCAGGAATCTTACTGAAGAATGCTTTAGAAAGACTTTTTTGTGGGTTAAGTATAAGCCTGATTAATTGTGGAATAAAGAACTTTTGGCCCCGTCTTCCTATTATTATAACATGGGGAATAGAGCTTCATGTTTTTGATGGACTATTACGTTAAAGAGACTACACTGGGTGTGATGATTCTGCGTAAATATGGCTATAACTCAAAGCTGTATTTTGGTCTCTGGGTAGCGTACCTGCATTTATTCATAATGTGCGCAGCTATAAGCCTAGGTGTATATTGGCAGTAGTAGCACCATTGTAACAATAGGGCTTTGTATCCATCCCAGCAGGGCTCCATTGTATTCCTACACAGCCCTGAGTGATCAAACAAAAACATGCATTGTCCAGTCTGCACTGGTAGATCAGATATGGCTGATAACATTGTACCATTCCACTTGGTCTCCGCTCAATACAAAGAATTTGGACTTGGGTGCATTATTCAATCAGAATTGCTGCCGCCGGTGACCTCATTCTGGGAGGTGGCATAAAGGGTATAAAAGATGAGGTAAGAGGCAATAGGAGGAGATTTGGGCTGAGACTACAAGAGTTTACTGAGAGACTGTGATGAGAGCATGCAGGCTGGAATATACTGTAATGCCACATGCCAAGAAGCCTCCACTGGGTTATTCACACATGACAGAGCATGTGTGAGTGTTGGACTACAGAACCACATCAAGGACATGTGTGGTAAAGTAATCATTTCACCTTTATTCCCTTTTATTTTAAGTACTGTATATTGTAACTAGTAACTGTTAATGCTTGCATATATCTGCATATCTGTTCTGAACTGTATGTGTTAGATGTTAATGCCGACCCATTAAGGGGTTAATAAATATATAAAATTTAGAAAGCTTGTCTTGTATTTATCTTGTGGACCCAACACTCACTGGAGGTGAGTGTGGTTTTATATGAAAGAAGACTCAGGTGTGAGCCAAAGCGGTGTTGGCGCACTGAGGATCTTTCACATTGGTGGCAGCGTAGTGGGATCTTAGGATAAACAGCGTGTGTTGGTGACCTTTATCACTCACATGCTGGGGATTATGGTAATCCTATGAGACAAGCTCGGTATTAAAGCAAGCATTAAGATACAGTGAAAGTTTGATACAGTGCTGTTCCCCTCCCTTACTCTTTGTATTCTATCCTATCTTTTATTTGGCAAATACCAGTGGATGGCTAGTGGGCTCAGAAGCAGAGCCCCAGAACTGCAGAACCAGGCTTTTGGAGATCCTAAGCGTATGGCTGAAATGGAGGCAGCCACAGCCATGCAGAGAATCGAGCAGAGTCCTGATTTTGGGGCTAGGCCAGGAAGTGCAGCAAGCAGCCCGGTCCCAAGGATTACTTCACCAGGAGAGACCAGTAACCCCAGCCTTGTAGGGGGAATGGTTTCATACTGGCAAATGGCCCTGCAGCAAGTAGGCACCAATGACCCTAACACATACCTGCAGGTGTTGGACCGTTTTCTGGAAGCTGTAGAACAAGAACGACAGGCAGAGAGAGAGAGGAAGGCTGCTGAGCGACAGGCGAGAGAGAGAGAGAGAGGAAGGCCGCTGAAAGACAGGCTGCTGATCGACAGGCTGATCGTGAGGCAGCAGAACGAGAACGGCAGTCTGCTGAGCGACAGGCAGAGAGAGAGAGGAAGGATGCTGAACGACAGGCTGCTGAGCAACAGGCCGAGAGGGAGTTTCAGCTTGAGCTCAAAAGGATGGAGCTCTCCCAGCAAGCGCAAACTCCAACAACCCTGCACAGACCCTCAAGTTGGAAAGAGGAGTCTGGCCGGTATGAGACATACACGTCTCTTCGGTCTAGTTCTATTCCAGGAGTGCCCATGGCCCAAGTGCAGATGGCATGGGGTACTGGAGGTGGGAGCCAAGAAGAGGGTATGTCCAATGTATTACCTGTCAATGTATTGTGGGGGGATGGTTTGGGAAAGCATGATTTCAGTTATTTGCCCAAGGTATCACCATCACCCACCCAAGTACAGGAGGAACAGGGTCCAAACATACCTGTGCCAGAACCAGAGGTGCCCCTAGGTTTGGAAGCAAAGGGGGAGGTGCAGAATCCCCTAGAACTCTCCCAACTAGCGGCTAGTGTGAGAGAGACCCTGAGAGACTGGTGGGATGGGGTCTCTCAACTGGTATCGCAAGGGCCTGAGGTTATGAGTGTGGCTCCACAGGGTGCCAGCACTCAGAAAGCGGACCCAGAACAGGCAGGGGGTAGCCAAGTGTACGTGGATCAGGGCCTGAGCCTTAGAAGTGTCCCTAGTCAGACTAGAGAGCCAGAAGGGTCTGGAAGCTATGTAACATGCACCTCTCTTTTGTCTCACTCCAGCCAAGAGTTCAGAGATGCTGTTCAAGCTGCCCCTAGTCTGGACATATTGAAGGCGTGTGGCGCTCAACCACCCTCGGAGTCTGACAAGGCCCGAGTCTACTGGGACCCTGGGGGTTGTGGAGCCTTGGGGCCAGAGCCTGAGAAGCTGGAGGTGCTTTCAGAAGAGGGCCACAGGCCCCTACTTCCTACAAGCCCCATCTAAAGGGGGAGGTGTGATGATTCTGCTTAAATATGGCTATAACTCAAAGCTGTATTTTGGTCTCTGGGTAGCGTACCTGCATTTATTCATAATGTGCGCAGCTATAAGCCTAGGTGTATATTGGCAGCAGTAGCACCATTGTAACAATAGGGCTTTGTATCCATCCCAGCAGGGCTCCATTGTATTCCTACACAGCCCTGAGTGATCAAACAAAAACATGCATTGTCCAGTCTGCACTGGTAGATCAGATATGGCTGATAACATTGTATCATTCCACTTGGTCTCCGCTCAATACAAAGAATCTGGACTTGAGTGCATTATTCAATCAGACTTGCTGCCGCCGGTGACCTCATTCTGGGAGGTGGCATAAAGGGTATAAAAGATGAGGTAAGAGGCAATGGGAGGAGATTTGGGCTGAGACTGCAAGAGTTTACTGAGAGACTGTGATGAGAGCATGCAGGCTGGAATATACTGTAATGCCACATGCCAAGAAGCCTCCACTGGGTTATTCACACATGACAGAGAATGTGTGAGTGTTGGACTACAGAACCACATCAAGGACATGTGTGGTAAAGTAATCATTTCACCTTTATTCCCTTTTATTTTAAGTACTGTATATTGTAACTAGTAACTGTTAATGCTTGCATATATCTGCATATCTGTTCTGAACTGTATGTGTTAGATGTTAATGCCGACCCATTAAGGGGTTAATAAATATATAAAATTTAGAAAGCTTGTCTTGTATTTATCTTGTGGACCCAACACTCACTGGAGGTGAGTGTGGTTTTATATGAAAGAAGACTCAGGTGTGAGCCAAAGCGGTGTTGGCGCACTGAGGATCTTTCACACTGGGTATGTAGGAAAATTATATATGTATATATGTTTGGAATAATAATAGTGTACTTCACGCTGCCAGTAGAGTACCTACCTGTTCTTTACTTACATAATGAAAAAAATATATATACTGTATATGAAAATGTGCAGCCATCCATATTTCATTGCCATCATAAACGAAAACTCAATTTATTTTGTTCTACTAAGGTAGAAAACACACTGTACTGTTTGTAGTGTGATATATCGCGGAAGGTTCGGTATTAATATTATATTATTCAATACTCTTATGTCATGTTCTCTGCAAATAAATAGTCCAAAAACACGACTGTTACGTTTTCAAAGGTAAAAAATAAAATGTTTGCAGTTTCAAAACCAGAGGCAAATTGATAAAGCTATTTTCACAAATCAATTCAGCTATTTTTTTTAATATTAAGAATGTATTAGAAAACAATTAATTTGCCTTGGGAAGTCATCTAAGAAGCAGTTACATCATCTTTACTTACTAGTAATGAAAATACAATGCTAGTCATTCAAACACTATTAAATTGGCTCTCTAAGATTAGAAAAACATGGTAGCCCCACACGTCCACAGAGTGTGTGGTATTGCAGATCAGTCCTGCGGTGACCAGATGGAAGGTAACGCTGCAGTTGGGATTGCGGGGTGCAAACAGCGCAGACTTGTCACGGTCTCTGGGCACGAGGGCTCAGCGCTGGTGCTGTCCCACGTTACCACCACTGGTACCGGTGATGAGGGGGCTGCACAAATGTTGGTGGTGATTGTTCCCCCGGGGCGCTTCCCCTATACTGTGCCGACTGGTGGTGTTTGGGGCGCCCTGATGTTGTCGGTGCAGAGTCAGACACAGAAACGGTTGTAAAGTTGAACTTTTACTTCCATGGGTGTGGAGGCACAAATGCTTAAACAGTTTCTTCAATACAAAACAACGGGGTACGCCTGGTGACACAGCAAAGTCCTGGGGTGCAGGGTAGACTTGATGAAAGGTGTTCCTAGCCCCTTATACTTCAGTGTTACAGCCCTAAGGTGCGTCTGGGCTCCTATTTGGCACATAGGAGGATGCCCACCATGATACTAGTACATAATATTCCCCACTCACGTTATGTGGTCCTGATAGCTCAGAGTTTCGGGGTGCAATAGTCAGGGTGGCAGGATATTCCACAGGTCTGGCCTTGGCCCCTGGATCCTGTGATACTTGCTATGGAGCACGTGTTCCAGAATGTTCTCTCCACAGTCTCATGCTGACAAGATGATGACGCTTGACTTCCTTCAGGGCGATGGCTAGGCAGACAGGGGACAGGATCTTCTGAATAGCTGGAGTATGTCAGCTCTCCAACCTTCCTGGGCCTGTCTAGGACTTGAGATTCCTGCACTAAACTCACTGCTTTCTTCACAGGACATCACACTTATCTCCTCACCTCCTCCTCCTAACACTCCACACTTCTAACTCCTCACACGCAGGACCTTCCTGCAGGGGTGTTACCATGGGGACCCAGTGATCAGCTGACTCCTCCCCTTTTCCCAGGCGATGTCCTCCCATTGGACATTTGGTTACTATTCAATCCTATGGGAGGTGTAATGCATGTGTGAGGCTCACTAGGTGGCGCTGTGTTGTGTGAGACTCAGGACCCCCTGCTATGTCACACAGGCTATGAAGCAACAGGAAATAATACAATGCACAGAGATCACCCTCAGCCCAGCCATAGCCAGCTCTGGGATGCCACAGTCCCACCCACTCACTTCAAATGAGACACATTCTGGTAGCCATATTTTTCTAACCCTGAACAACCCCTTAAATTTTAATTCAAAACTACTTTTTTACGTAAACCAAAAAGTTTTCATAATATACAGGAAAAATGTTTGCCCAACATGGCAACCCACAAATGCCTTGTGCAGTAGTGTACTCTATGTAATCTATGCTTTAATTCCCTTTTACTTAGCTTTATTACCAGTCACATCCCATGGACAAGAGTAGTGCTGTGTTAGGAAAATAAAACAGAATTTACTAATTTCATACAACCCAGCACTGACCACCAAGCTTTTATAGGTTGCTTGTGATTTTGATCTATACCCATCCGTTAAGGCCTACAAATACAGTTAGGTCCATATACAGTATATTTGGACACTGACATATTTTTTTTTTTTTTTTTTTTTACCTGTTTACTGAAAAATATTAAAGTTATAGTTATATAATGGACATGGACATAAATTCCAGACTTTCAGCTTTCATTTGAGGGTATCCACATTAAAATTGGATGAAGGGTTTAGGAATTTCAGCTCCTTAACATGTGCCACCATGTTTTTAAAGGGATCAAAAGTAATTGGACAATTGACTAAAAAGCTGTTTCATGGGCAGGTGTGTGCAATTCCTTCATTATGTCATTCTCAATTAAGCAGATAAAAGGCCTGGAGTTGATTTGAGGTGTGGTGCTTGCATTTGCTGTAAAGAAAACATGCAGTCAAAGGAGCTCTCCATGTAGGTGAAACAAGCCATCCTTAAGCTGCAAAAATATAAAATACCTATCCGAGAAATTGCTACAATATTAGGAGTGGCAAAATCTACAGTTTGGTACATCCTGAGAAAGAAAGAAAGTACTGGTGAACGCATCAATGCAAAAAGACCTGAACAACCACAGAAGACGACAGTGGTGGACGATCGCAGAATAATTTCCATGGTTAAGAGAAACCCCTTTACAACAGCCAACCCAGTGAACAACACTCTCCAGGATGTAGACGTATCAATATCCAAAACTACCATAAAGAGAAGACTGCATGAAAAGTAAATACAGAGGGTTCACTGCACGGTGCAAGCCACTCATAAGCCTCAAGAATAAGAAGGCTAGATTGGACTTTGCTAAAGAAACATCTAAAATAGCCAGCACAGTTCTGGAAGAATATTCTTTGGACAGATGAAACAAAGATCAACCTCTACCAGAATGATGGAAAGAAAAAAGTATGGCGAAGGTGTGGTACATCTCATGATCCAAAGCATACCATATCATCTGTAAAACACGGCGGAGGCAGTGTGATGGCTTGGGCATGGCGGCCAGTGGCGCTGGGTCACTAGTGTTTATTGATGATGTGACACAGGACAGAAGCAGCCGGATGAATTCTGAGCTATTCAGAGACATACTGTGTGCTCAAATCCAGCCAAACTGATTGATCGGGGTTTCATAATACAGCTGGACAATGATCCAAAAGATAAAGCCAAAGCAACCCAGGAGTTTATTAAAGCAAATAAGTGCAATATTCTTGAATGGCCAAGTCAGTCACCTGATCTCAATCCAATAGAGCATGCATTTCACTTGTTAAAAGACTAAACTTCAGACAGAAAAGCCCATAAACAAACAGCAACTGAAAACCGCTGCAGTAAAGGCCTGGCAGAGCATTAACAAGGAGGAAACACAGCGTCCGGTGATGTCCATGAGTTCAAGACTTCAGGCAGTCATTGCCAACAAAGGGTTTTCAACCAAGTATTAGAAATTAACATTTTATTTACAATTATTTAATTTGTCCAATTACTTTTGAGCCCCTGCAATGAAGGGATTGTGTGTAATAAATGCTTTAGTTCCTCACATTTTTATGCAATCATTTTGTTCAACCCACTGAATTAAAGTTGAAAGTCTGAACTTCAACTGCATCTGAATTGTTTTCTTCAAAATTCATTGTGGTAACGTACAGAACCAAAATTAGAAAAATGTTGTCTCTGTCCAAATATTTATGACCTAACTGTATATATTTGTAAAACATTCTACAGGCTATTTTTACATGGTAATGTGTAAAATGAAGATATCCCTAAAGATGTAGAAGGCCAATCCATGAGGATACCAACTTCTGTACTAAACATTTGATTTTAATAGGGGGGACTTTTATCTAGCCACATATTTCTTATTTCTCATGTTTAATATATGACATTTCTAGACAACTCACTTTTAGCAAAAACTTATCTGATATAATTTGAACTAGGTCACTGTACCAGTAACAGGAATGTAAAACTTGATGAAAGGTAGAAACAGAGCTGTAATTTTTACATGGAAATAGAAAGGCCTAAGATAAAAGACAGACATCAAAGAAGTCCTGGAAATACTGGGAATATCTCATTTTAAACAATACACAAAATGGTAACAGGAGTTCCTCTTAGTGCAGCATCTCTACTGTTGTTTGTACCACTATGAAATCAATAGATACTACTATAGAAAACTAAGGGGGGGGGGGGGGTCTTGGACGTACACACTGAATTCTCATTAATACATATACAACTTTTAGGCTTTTATTCCACACTGGCTGACCTTTCTGAACCTCTTTGAACAGCAGATGTCTTTTATGCTCAGCATAACTTCTCTGTTCAAAATTCACATTAACAAAAAGAACTTTGGTATTTCTTTTGAAAAAAAAACTGCAATTTTTTTTTAAATAATTTAAGAGCATTGGAGAATGGATTCCAAACTGAAGTGCTTTTTTTTTTTTTTTTTTTTATTAAAGAGGACCGTTTACGTCCTCATGTACAGTACAGACCAAAAGTTTGGACACACCTTCTCATTCCAAGAGTTTTCTGTATTTTCATGACTATAAAAATTGTAGATTCACACTGAAGGCATCAAAACTATGAATTAACACATGTGGAATTATATACTTAACAAAAAAGTGTGAAACAACTGAAAATATGTCTTATATTCTAGGTTCTTCAAAGTAGACACATTTTGCTTTGATTACTGCTTTGCACACTCTTGGCATTCTCTTGATGAGCTTCAAGAGGTAGTCACCTGCAATGGTTTTCACTTCACAGGTGTGCCCTGTCAGATTTAATAAGTGGGATTTCTTGCCTTATAAATGGGGTTGGGACCATCAGTTGTGTTGTTCAGAAGTCAGGTGGATACACAGCTGATAGTCCTACTGAATGGAGTGTTAGAATTTGTATTATGGCAAGAAAAAAGCAGCTAAGTAAAGAAAAACGAGTGGTCATCATTACTTTAAGAAATGAAGGTCAGTCAGTCCGAAAAATTGGGAAAACTTTGAAAGTGTCCCCAAGTGCAGTGGCCAAAACCATCAAGCGCTACAAAGAAACTGGCTCACATGAGGACCGCCCCAGGAAAGGAAGACCAAGAGTCACCTCTGCTGCGGAGGATAAGTTCATCCGAGTCACCAGCCTCAGAAATCGCAGGTTAACAGCAGCTCAGATTAGAGACCAAGTCAATGCCACGCAGAGTTCTAGCAGCAGACACATCTCTACAACAACTGTTAAAAGGAGACTGTGTGCAGCAGGCCTTCATGGTAAAATAGCTGCTAGGAAACCACTGCTAAGGACAGGCAACAAGCAGAAGAGACTTGTTTGGGCTAAAGAACACAAGGAATGGACATTAGACCTGTGGAAATCTGTGTTTTGGTCTGATGAGTCCAAATTCGAAATCTTTGGTTCCAACCACCATGTCTTTGTGCGAGACAGAAAAGGTGAACAAATGGACTCCACATGCCTGGTTCCCACCGTTAAGCATGTAGGAGGAGGTGTGATGGTGTGGGGATGCTTTGCTGGTGACACTGTTGGGGATTTATTCAAAATTGAAGGAATACTGAACCAGCATGGTTACCACAGCATCTTGCAGCGGCATGCTATTCTATCCGGTTTGCGTTTAGTTGGACCATCATTTATTTTTCAACAGGACAATGACCCCAAACACACCTCCAGACTGTGTAAGGGCTATTTGACCAAGAAGGAGAGTGATGGGGTGCTACGCCAGATGACCTGGCCTCCACAGTCACCAGACCTGAACCCAATCGAGATGGTTTGGGGTGAGCTGGACCGCAGAGTGAAGGCAAAAGGGCCAACAAGTGCTAAGCATCTCTGGGAACTCCTTCAAGACTGTTGGAAGACCATTTCAGGTGACTACCTCTTGAAGCTCATCAAGAGAATGCCAAGAGCGTGCAAAGCAGTAATCAAAGCAAAAGGTGGCTACTTTGAAGAACTTAGAATATAAGACATATTTTCAGTTGTTTCACACTTTTTTGTTAAGTATATAATTCCACATGTGTTAATTCATAGTTTTGATGCCTTCAGTGTGAATCTACAATTTTTATAGTCATGAAAATACAGAAAACTCTTGGAATGAGAAGGTGTGTCCAAACTTTTGGTCTGTACTGTATATGCGGTTTTACACACCGCTAGAAAGCTGACAGCTTTCTGTCGGTTTTCCTGTTATATTCCCCTGGGCTGGAGATATCAGGGGTCTAAATTTCACCGTTCACTGTCAGAAGGGCGTTCCTGACAGTCTAGCTGCGCTGTGAGGAACGCCCTCTCTGACAGTACTCGTCCATAGCACTGTACTGGGGGGCGTTCCTCACAGCTCAGCGTCGACACTGGGCAGTAAGGAACGCCCCTCTCTCTGTCCTCATCCTTAGCCGGGTACTGTCAGAGGGGGCGTTCCTTAGAGCCCAGTGATGACGCTGAGCTGTAAGGAACGCCCCCCCAGTACAAGTCTATGGACTAGTACTGTCAGGGAGGGCGTTCCTAGTACTGTCAGGAACACCCTTCTGACAGTGAACGGTGAAATTTAGACCCCTGGGGCATATAACGGGAATTCAGCGCGTTGTCAGCTTTCTAGCAGTATGTAAAACCGCCTATACATAAGGAGATGAAAGGTCCTTTTTAACTTGCACTCCTTGAATACAAAATAGCTCCATCTAATGAAGTGTGAAGTCAAGCTGCTAAAGTAGTCTAATAGGCTCGCAAACAGCAGAACTCAAGTCCTTCATGAGACCTCCAGCTGCCATGGCTACCTATGGGCACCCGGAAACAGCATTGTGGAAACACTGAAAGGTTAAAGATGGGGATATTTGTGATTTTCAGGATTTCCTCTCTTGTTAATCGTGTATAAGTCATAGAAGCCACTCCTTCTGCCCTCTCATTGGACGTATCTCACTGTCAACCTCTCGCAATTTCCACCTATCTGTGACATAATGTAGTGTCCATCTGTCTCCATGTAAACTATACACTATAAGTGTTTTCTCTGGAAGTAGAACAAGGTGTTGGTGCTCCTCTATCTAAGAGGGAGCACAAGAAAGAAGGACAGAGAGGCTCTTCTATGTTGCTCCTCAATCTAACAGGGACAGAAAGTAAGGGGGAAAAAAGCTCTTCTTTCCTTATTCCACCCAGCTATCTACCTTATCAGTCATGTATATAAAAGTTTTATTGAGTGAATATCTGCCCACAATACAGTCTGACAATCAGTCACTCCGGCTATATTTTGTATATATCATCTGGAATGTAGTATTTATTGTGGACCTGTTTCCTATATTATCTTTAATTATTCATATTGTGGTTTCTACTGGATTGATGTACATAGTCGCTAGAAAAGTCTAACAATAATGTATTAGGCCATGAGGAACTCTGGGCTATCCAGAAGGAAATGTGTCAGGCCAGGGTTTGGTATCGGTGTAGGCCATGGACAGAATGATTTCCCACAGCGGTCCTCCACGTAGTATAATGTCCCATAGAGGCCCTCCATGCAGTATAAAGTCCCACAGTAGCCATTACAGACAGTATAATGTGTCATACTGACACAGGGATAACTGAACTGGTTCTCGTTAGGCATTTTCCAAAAATATGGGGTTTGGTCAAACATGAAAATTATAGGATTCGCTACCCACAAACTACTATTACAGTTTGCGTATGTGTGTAATGATCCCGTGTGTGACTTGGCCTCAGGGGTTCCTGATGTTATTCTGGAGGCGGGAAGAGGCCCAAAGAAGACAGAGACGCACGTGCCAGAGTCCAGGGGAAGTGAGTAACACTGTTTGTTATGTTTAATCACCTCAGAGCATAATAATAGCAGATTTGGTTTAGATGTCTTCAAAACCAAAGGGCTAATGTTGCAAATATTAGCAAGACGACTCTTGCAAGGTTCGCCCGACAAATACTTATCTTCAGTAGACTCCCGTGCCCCACAACAGTAATCAACAGTATCGGCAGATGGGGTGGGACTTTGCATAGCGCTAGATGTATGCTGCTCTTGTTGGACTTGAAAAAGATCTTTGATTCGCTTAGTTGGTAATATCTATTTTTATTCTGCGTAGATGGGGTTTTGGACTGCACTTTCATTTTCTCCTGAACACCGTATATAGAAGCCTGATGGCCAGGTTTAACATTAGGGAATATGAAAAAATCAAACACAAAAAAGGGCTAATAGTTAAGCATGAAAAACTCTGTAGCTCATGTAAAACCATAGAACACCATAATAGCATGACCACAAAAAAATAATAATAAAATAATATCATTTTATTAACATAAATAATGAAACAAACATATATGGGGAGATAAATAATGAAGGTACACCATAATGACAATAGGGAGGGAAATGGGGGCCACAATAATAATAAATAGGGGGATATACACCGCTGGTACAAATAAATATGTGTAAGGATGGTTGAAAACAACCTACATAGCACTATATATGCATAAACATACCACAAACAGTATAATAGCCCAAAGAAATCTAGTAAATACTAGAAAAATGGAAATAAATATAAACATAATAAGCCACCATTGTAACCTCACCTAGTCACACTCCACCCCAACAAACGTTTCGTCAGACGGCTTCATTAGGGAATATGAGTCAGACACTATTCAGACAGCCAGAGGAACTAGGCAGTCCATTAACCCCTGGTTTATTTGTTTCGGCAATGAAGTCATTAGCGGCAGTGCTATGCCGTTTGGGCAATGACAAGGGAAAGGAATATAAATGTGCTTTTCTGTGATGACCTGTTGTTAATGCTTATGTCCCATTTACCATCTCCCCCCAATCTGTTCCACCTGATATCAAAATTCGACTACATGCCACAAAATCCAAGCCTCTTAATATTAATCTACTTAAAAAAACGGTGAAGCTCTTATTGCAGAACTTTGATCTCGGATATAATCAGTCGAAACTTCAACAAAGAATTTAAGTAGATGCCCAAGTAATGAACTTTCTCTACAAGGTTAATTTTCCGCTGTTGCGTCGTACCATTTACGACAACTGCCATTTACGACAACTTGCGGGCATGAGCTAATTATGTCTTGGCTAGGTAGCATTGCCTCTGTCAAGATGAATATTTTGCTGCAATTACTCTATGTTCTCTATTCACGTCCCTATGTCAATGCTGAAGCACAAAAAAAAAAAAAAGAAATAGCTAAGTTTATTTGGGGGACTCTTTGGCACTGCACACTTATCATAATCATTTATTGTGAATATACACTTAAAACATTTCTATGTTGTAACCTTTTCTTTTTTTTGTTCAATAAAAACTATTGAATGCAGAATTATTTTTTTTCAAGTTTTAAAAAATATTAAAAACATAACATTTCAAATCACCCCCCTTTCCCTAGAATACATATAAATATTCAGTTTAGGCATATTCAAATAACACATTAGGCATCCACAGAATAGGTCATCAGTATAAGATTGGTCAGGGTCCAACACCTGGACCCTGCACCGATCAGCTGATGTGGCAGTCAGAAGCCGTATATAAGGTTTGATATACACCACATTCCAAGTTATTATGCAAATTGGATTTAAGTGACAAAGATTTAATTTTTTGTTTTTCAATTAAACTCATGGCTGGTTTTGGGTCACTGAAATCAATCTCAAACACCTGTGATAATTAGTTTGCCAGATGAGCCCAAAAAAAAAAAACAAAAAAAAACTACTTTATTCCAGAGCCGCACATGGCATTAAGTGAATCCCATCCACACACTGCAGAAAAATACTCGGAACGGAAATGCTGCGATTTCTAAAACCGTTATGTTTTTGGAAATTGCAACATTCCAATTATACCTACGGGAAACGCTGGAGGTTTCCCTATAGGTATAATTGAAGCAGAAAGTCCACAGAGGAAAACTATGCGGACCTTCTGTGAAAAGCGCTTCAGGAAAAGCTCTGATGCGTTTCCACTGCGGCTTTTCCTGCAGCTTTTTTGCTGCAACCCGCTACTTGGGGCCTTAACCTAAAGCTACATTCACACGACAGTAAATACTGGTCGTTTTACGTCCCCTTTTTTAACGGACATCACATGGCAGCGTTAATTTCAATGTCAGTGAATGTGGGTTATTCACATGACAGTTGTCACAGACTGTCAAAATATAGTTCATGTCCTATTTTTGGCTGTTTTCATGTATCCCTCCATACAATAAAATGGGGGATCCTTGAAAATAGATGCCCCTTGGGTGCAAGCTGTTTCGCACCTCTTTCGTGTGAGTTTATCCAAAGAAGGACATTCCACATGATTAAAACCTTAACGCATTTTCACATACATGTACGTCAGGGAATGTGGTTAGTTACCGCATTCCCACGTACAGGTACGTGACGGTGATCGACCAGGCTCAGAAGCAGAGCCTGTGCGATCATCGCGGGAGCCCAGCTGTATCTGACAACACCAATCCCCGCTGTTTAACCCTTAAGATGCCGCGGTCAATAGCGACCGTGGCATCTTAAGTGTTTGAAAGTGAAACTGAATGCTGCGGGTGGCATCGGGAGCGGGTGTTAGCTGTAACTGACAGCTAGCCCCCGATCGAAGCTAAGCTTCGATGGGGTTTTTTTAACTCCTTGGATGTCATGTTTGACTGCGGCATCCAAAGGGTTCCGCAATACCACGCCTAAACAGTGCTCACAAGCAGAAACGGCATCAGTGAGACCAGGCATATTGAAACAGTCTTGTTTACAGATGAGTGCCGTGCCATCCAGATGGATGGAGTAGTGGATGGTTGGTTGATGGCCACCATATCCCAACAAGGCTGCAAATTCAGCAAGGAGGTAGTGGAGTCATGTTTTGGGCCAAAAAGGGGCTGATAGGCCCCTTTAGGGTCCCTGAAGGTGTGAAAATGACCTCTGCAAAATATATAGAGTTTCTGACTGACCACTTTCTTCCATGGTACAAAAAGAAGAACCGTGCCTTCCATAGCAAAATCATCTTCATGCATGAAAACGCACCATCTCATTCAGCAAAGGATACCTCTGAGTCACTGGCTGCTATGGGCATAAAAGGAGAGAAATCCATGGTGTGGCTACCATCCTCCCCTGAGCTCAACCCTATCGAGAACTTCTGGAGTATCCTCAAGCAAAAGATCTATGAGGGTGGGAGGCAGTTCACATCAAAACAGCAGCTCTGGGAGGATTATCTAATATTCTGCAAGAAATTCAACCACAAAACCATCCAAAAACTCACCAGTTCAATGGATGCGATTGTGAAGGTGATATCAAAGAAGGGGTCCTATTTTAACATGTAACTTGGCCTCTTAAGATGTTTTTGACCGAAATAGCTTTTGATTTCAGTAAATGTGACCTGTTAATGCTGCAAATTCAACAAATGCCCATTTTCAGTTCTATACAACCTACAAAATGTTTAGAAACTTTATTGTGCATAATAATTTGGAACAGTGGATAACAGTTTGATATTTTAATTTGTGAAAAAAATGTTATCATTGGGAGACTTATATTATATTTATACTTGAACGGTTGAAGATTTGAACGTTATACTGATCATCATTTGCATCGGCTGCATCAGCCAATTGGTGTAGGGTCCCGATGTCTGACCCAGGCCAATCTGATACTAATAACCTATCCTTTTTATAGGTCATTAGTATCAATTATTTTCAGATCCTGGACATCCCTTTTAACCTTTTCAGGACACAGCCTAAAAGTGCCTTCGTGACCAGGCCTCATTTTTCAAATCTGACATGTATCACTTTATATGGCAATAACTTTGAGACGATTTAACTTACATAAGTGATTTTGAGATTTTTTTTTTCGTGACACATTGTACTTCATGTTAGTGGTAAATATTGATCAATATTTTTATATTTACTTATAAAAAAAATAGGAAATTTGATGGAAATTTGGAGAAAATCGCAATTTTCAAAACGTGAAATGCTCTGCTTTTCAAACACATAGTCATATCACAAAAATACATTAATAAATATTATCTACCATATCTCTGCTTTATATCGGCATCATCTTTTAATCGTCCATTCATTTATTTTGGATGTTAGAAGGCTTACAAGTGTAACAGCGATTTTCCAGATTTACAAGAAAATTTCCCAAACTAATTTTTTAGGTACCACTTCTGTTCTGAAGGGAATTATGAAGGCCTATATATTAGAAACCCCCCATAAATCACCCCATTTTCAAAACTGCACCCCTCAAATAATTCAAAACAGCATTTGGGAAGTTTGTTAACCCATTAAGGATTTCACAGAAATTAAAACAATATGGAGGTGAAATTTAGACATTTCTTTTTTTTTTCAGTAACACATTCATTTAGCCCTAAAATTAACACCTTCACAAAGGGTTAAAGGAAAAATGCATCTCACAGTTTGTTATGCAATTTCTCCCGAGCACAGAAATACCCCACATGTGGGTGTAAACTGATGTTTGGGCACACGGCAGCGTATGGAAGGGAAGGAGCGACAATGGGCATTTGAAAAGCAGATTTTGCCGGAATAGTTTTCGGTGACATGTCCCATTTGCAGAGCCCCTAAAGCACCAGTACAAAGGAAACCCCCCAAAAGTGACACTATTTTGGAAACTACACCCTTCACAGAATTTATCAAGGGGTATAGTGAGCATTTTGACCCAACAGCCTTTTCACACATTTTATTAACATTGGAATGTGTAAATGAAAAATTACTAGAATGTCACTTTTTCCCCAAATTTTTCATTTTCACAAGGGGTTAAAGAAGAAAAAGCACCCCACAGTTTGTTAAAAAATTGTTCATGAACGTGGCAATACCCCATATGTGGTCATAATCTGCTGTATGGGTACATGATGGGGCTTGGAATGGAAAGAGCGCTATTTGGCTTTTGGAGGGCAGATTTTGCTGGAATAGTTTTCAGGTGCCATGTCGCATTTGCAGAGCCCCCAAAGTACCAGTACAATGGAAACCTTCAAAAGTAACCCCATTTTGGAAACTACACCCCTCACAGAACATATCAAGGGATATAATGAACAGTTTGACTCTACAGCTTTTTCACAGATTTTATTAACATCGGGACGTGAAAATGAAAAATTAGTTTTTTTTCAATAAACCGTCAATTTAGTCCAAATTTTTTTATTTTTACAAGAGGGTAAAGGAGAAAAAGCTCCCCAAGGTTTGTTACACAATTTCTCCTGAACATGGGAATACCCCATATGTGGTTATAATGTGCTGTATGGGTGCATGGTGATGCTCGGAATGGAAAGAGCGCTATTTGGTTTTGGAGGGCAGATGTGGCTGGAATAGTTTTCAGATGCCATGTCGCATTTCCAGAGCCCCTAAAGTACCAATACAATGGAAACCCCCAAAAAGTGACTCCATTTTAGAAACTACACCCCTCAAGGAATTTATCAAGGGGTATTATAATTTTGACCCTAAGAGTGCTTCCTTTAAATTAATGTACAAAGTGAAAATTTTAATTTTTAAAGAAATATGCCATGTCAGTGCCCAATACGTTGCACCCACTTTGTGTCATCAGAGACATACACTCCTAAAACTATTAACTGGGCTATCCCAAGTAGAAAGAAGTTGTAATATGTAGGTGTAAACTGCTGTTTGGTTACACAGCAGGGCTCAGAAGGGATGGAGCACTGCGCTTTTTAGCTTTTGGTGTACAGATTTGGAGGGATTTTCTGGATGCCATGTTGTTTTTGCAGAGCCCTGGTGGTGCCAGTAAATTGGAATTCCCCAAGAAGTGACCCCATTTTGTAGGGGCAATTTTAGAGTCTCTATAAATGTGACACGGTGTCCAAAAATCAACAAACTAAATCAGCGGTCCAAAAGCACATAGCGCTCCTTCTTATCTGCACCCTCCTGTGTGCCCAAGCAGCAGTTTATGCCCACATGTATGACACTGGTGTACCCAGGATAACGTACTTAATGTCATATGCGGGTATAAATTGATGTTTGGGCACAGAAGGGAAGGAGCGCTATTTTGGTTTTTGGAGCACAGTTTGGTTTTTCGATGTCATGCCACTTTTGCAGAGCCCCTGAATTGGCAGTAAAGTAGAACCCGCTGAATTGTGACCCCACTTTGGAAAGTACACCCCTGAAGGGATTTATCAAGTGGGGTAGCGAGCATTTTTAAACTTTGAGTGTTGCATTAATTTCATTTCCAGAAATGAATGCGCAGCTGATAATGAAAAGTGAAAATTGCAATTTTTCCATAGATACGCCATTTCAGTGCTGATATGTTGTACCCAACTTGTGTCACCAGAGACACAACCTCCAAAAACTGTTAAGCGGGTATCCTGGGCACAACAGCTTTTGGAGCGTTCGTCTCTGATACAAGCCGGGCACAACGTATTACGCACTGAAATTACGTATTCCTGGAAAAAGTGTCATTTTCATCTTCCACCATCAGCTGCGTATTCATTTCTGGAAAATTAATTAAGGCAACACTTGGAGGTTAAAAATTCTCACTGTACCCCTGGATAAATTCCTTCAGGGGTGTAGTTTCCAAAATGGGGTGACATATCAGGGGATTCCACTTTACTGGCATTTCAGGAGCTCTGAAAAAGTGTCATGGTGTCCAAAAACCAAACCGTCTAAGTCTGTGCTCCAAAAACCAAAATAGCGCTCCTTCCCTTCTGTGCTCGGCTGTGCCCAAACAGCCATTTATACTCACATATGACATTAAGTACGTTACCCTGGGTACACCAGTGTCATACATGTGGGTATAATCTGCAGTTTGAGCACACAGCAGGGCAGAGAAGGGGAGGAGCGCTATGTGGCTTTTGGAGCGCACATTTAGATGTTTGGTATCTGGACACCATGTCATGTTTTCAGAGCCTCTAAGATACCAGAAAAGTGGAATCCCCTAGGGAATGACCCCATTTTAAAAACTGCACTCCTCAAAGAACTTATCAAGGGGTGGAGTAAGCATTAGTATCCCAGACGTGACTGCACAGCGGATGAAGAGTGAATATGTAAGCTGTGCGGAGTACATGGGGAACACGAAATTTACTACTACTATATCCCCAGTAGCTTGTATGATTGGGGGAGGGGTCACTCTGGGGGTCAGTTCTGGTTTATTTTCCCTCGTAAGCTCTAAATCTGGGGTGTCCCCAATACACTCTCGCACAGCTTATACATTTCCTTCCTGCTGCAGCCAGTTGTGTTCTAATGATTTGGTGATTTTTGGGGTTTTTGTCTTCACATTGAACAAGCTATATATATTTTTTTTTTTCTGGTGCTGTAGCCATATGAGGGCTTGTTGTTTGTGGTATGAGATGTATTTTTTAATAACATTTTTGGGTGCCTATGACTTATTGATTAACGTTTATTAACGCTTTCTTGGTTGATTAAAAAAAATCCTCATCAATTCTGGCATTGTGTTTTACCTATTAATTTTTTTCCACACAGTGTACAACATAAGTAACCTGTGACCTTTATTCTTTGGGTCGGTACGATACCTCATTTATATTGTTTTTTTATGCGTTACTAGTTTTGCAGAACAAAAGTCCATTTGGGGAAGGAAATCAATTATCTTTGCATTGCCATCTTCTGAGATGCGTAACATTTTTATTTTTCGTTTGACAGAGATAGTTGAGGGCTTATTTTTTGCGGGACAACCTGTGCTTTTTATTGGTGCTGTTTGGGGTATATGTGACTTTTCGATCACTTTTTATAGCATATTTTGTAGGGTGAGATGGCAAAAAATCATTACTTACGGCGGATTTTTTTCGTTTTTTTTTTACCGATGTTCACCATGTAGGTTAAATAATGTTTCAGTTTTATTGTACAGGTTGTTACGGACGTGGCGATACCAAATATGTATTGTTTTTTATTAATTTTTAGGTTTTTGTTTTATATAACTCATTTGATATAGGAAAAGGGAATTTTGGGGCTTTATTCATTTATTTATTTATTTCACAAACTTTATTACATTTCTTTTGTACTTTTTTTTTTTTTTTACATTTCTTTATTTGTCCTACAAGGACACCTGAACCAGGGATCGCTGGTTCAGTATTATAGACTGCAATACACGTGTATTGCAGTCTATAGAGGAAGTCAGCGCTATGTAGACGCATAGCCTGACTTTCTCACTTCCCGGCAGGATCAACCAGGTACTGGGGGCACCGAACAGCCTGGGCCAGATCCCGGGCTGCAGCAGACACATATGGGCACCCCCCGATCTCGCCGCGGGGGTGAGAGGGGGGTTCATTTGGCATCACGGAACCCCTTGGATGCCGCGGTCTTGTTTGACCGCGGCATCCAAGGGGTTAAAACGTCCTTTCAGAGCACAGCTCCGACCGTAGGATACGGAGCAGGGTGTTAGCTGTCAGATACAGCTAACACCCACTCCCGATGCCGCCCGCGGATGGGCAGGCCGCTAATATCAGGGAAAGTTTGTTACTGCAACAAACTTTCCCTGCATATGGCGGCTACATGATCGGGACCTGAACCTATCAGGTCCTGATCATGTCTCTGTGAACACCAGCAGCTATTATTGCTGTGTTCACGGAGTTCCTGACACTTGGGGAGACCCGATCCCCAATTTAGCAGGGTCAGTATATAAACGTTTATATACAGTGGGTGGTCCTGAAAAGGTTAAAGGTCAAAACAATAACATTTTATTACAAGTAAGAAAAAGTAAAGTGATCAAATCAAACGTCTTTTTTTTTTTTAACTAGGTTAGGAGTCTACTGCCACCTTCTGGCTAACCAATTTCACAAGTCTGTACTAGCACAAAGAAGCTTGTACAGTCATGGCCAAAAGTTTTGAGAATGACACAAATATTATATTTTCACATGATCTGCTGCCCTCTGGTTTTTATGTGTGTTTGTCAGATGTTTTTATCACATACAGAAATATAGTTGCATTCATATTATGAGTAACAGAAGCTTATATTGACAGAATGAGTTAATGCAGCAAGTCAATATTTGCAGTGTTGACCCTTCTTCTTCAGGACCTCTGCAATTCTCCCTGGCATGCTCTCAATCAACTTCTGGACCAAATCCTGACTGATAGCAGTCCATTCTTGCAGAATCAATGCTTTAATTTTGTCTGAATTTGTTGGTTTTTGTTTGTCCACCCGTCTCTTGATGATTAACCACAAGTTCTCAATGGGATTAAGATCTGGGGAGTTTCCAGGCCATGGACCCAAAATCTCTATGTTTTGTTCCCTGAGCCATTTAGTTATCACCTTTGCTTTATGGCAAGGTGCTCCATCATGCTGGAAAAGGCATTGTTGAGCGCCAAACTGCTCTTGGACGGTTGGGAGAAGTTGCTCTTGGAGGACATTCTGGTACCATTCTTTATTCATGGCTGTGTTTTTAGGCAAGACTGTGAGAGAGCCGATTCCCTTGGCTGAGAAGCAACCCCACACATGAATGGTTTCAGGATGCTTTACAGTTGGCATGAGACAAGACTGGTGGTAGCGCTCACCTCTTCTTCTCCGAATAAGCTGTTTTCCAGATGTTCCAAACAATCGAAAAGGGGATTCATCAGAGAAAATGACTTTACCCCAGTCCTCAGCAGTCCACTCCCTGTACCTTTTGCAGAATATCAGTCTGTCCCTGATGTTTTTTCTGGAGAGAAGTGGCTTCTTTGCTGCCCTCCTTGAGACCAGGCCTTGCTCCAAGAGTCTCCGCCTCACAGTGCGTGCAGATGCACTCACACCTGCCTGCTGCCATTCCTCAGCAAGCTCTGCACTGCTGGTAGCCCGATCCCGCAGCTGAAACACTTTTAAGAGACGGTCCTGCCGCTTGCTGGTCTTTCTTGGGCGCCCTGGAGCCTTTTTGGCACCAATGGAACCTCTCTCCTTGAAGTTCGTGATGATGCGATAGATTGTTGACTGAGGTGCAATCTTTCTAGCTGCAATACTCTTCCCAGTTAGGCCATTTTTGTGCAGTGCAATGATGACTGCACGTGTTTCTTTAGAGATAAACATGGTTAACAGAAGAGAAACAATGATGGCAAGCACCAGCCTCCTTTTAAAGTGTCCAGTGGTGTCATTCTTACTTAATCATGACAGATTGATCTCCAGCCCTGTCCTCATCAACACCCACACCTGTGTTAATGGAGCAATCACTGAAACGATGTTAGGTGGTCCTTTTAAGGCAGGGCTGCAATGATGTTGAAATGTGTTTTGGGGGATAAAGTTCATTTTCTAGGCAAATATTGACTTTGCAAGTAATTGCTGTTAAGCTGATCACTCTTTATAACATTCTGGAGTATATGCAAATTGCCATTAGAAAAACTGAAGCAGTAGACTTTGTAAAAATTAATATTTGTATCATTCTCAAAACTTTTGGCCATGACTGTATATTATGTATTTTTATTACCATAATCCTGCTTTACATATACAAGTATATATATTGATGTTTATTTTTTATGAAAAAACAAAATGTCATACAAGTTTGTGACTCTTTGCTTATAACTGTAGTTGATTTTAAGTAGTATCTCAAGTATTTTAAGATTTATTTTTTCACATGTATACAAACAAATGTTAATACAAACTAGTTGATGCGTTAGAAAACATAAAACACAACGTTAAAGATAAAATCCAATAAAAAAAATGTTTTTACAGTAATTAAATTGCAATAGTAAACAATATACATAAACAGCTTTTCACATGGTAATTTTGTTATTGTTTTAAAAAATTCAAGAGTAACCAATTACAAATCTTGGGTGATTGCAAAACAGAATACCAGCAAAAAGACATACTGCTATTCATTTTAGTAGGATATGGTAATTTCACATTAATGGAAGTGAAAGTGAGCAAACACTTACTGTGATTTGTTACTTACCAAAAAATATGGAGGTTTCTGTGTGATAGTAACCACTTGGTTGTTTTTTCTTTAACATAGAACAAAGATCCAACCTCATCAGTGTATCTTCTCCAAAGCAATGATCTTGGAAATCCTTATAGAGATGTGCATCAATCTTTTTAATTTCCTAAAGGGCAAATAATGTTTAGGCTGTAAATCACTAACTGTAGGCATAAATAACTGACTGTGGGACTATGCGTTTACCATACCATTGTCCTACACTACTAAAAAGTATCCCATAGTCACCTGGTGCTGAATACCAGGGCTGTGGAGTGTGTACATCAAACCACCAAGTCTGATGCCTCTATTTTTCCACAGCTGGCTCAGACTCTTACTCCAAATAACATGGCTGATAGCCATGGTCATTCAGAAGCAGTAATGCTCCTCTAATTCATTAAAAAGCTAAGTACTGAATTCCAATTAAACTAAATATGCAAAAACTATGTAATTATTTTACTTCATTTATGAATATATGACTGAAGTGGTCAACAGGTCGAGGGAATAATAAAAAAAAAAATACAATTCACTTTATTGATGATCGCTACCATCCCACATGAACTAGTCTCTGACCTGACAATTCACAAAGTTTATTTCAATTAAACCAGAAGTTAGGGCTCTTCCTGTCTTCCTATGGTCTTCATCTGACTTCCAGTTCACTGTCAGAGGGGGCTCATTTGGGGCAGCACCTTCATTATGTTTAACAGTCCCATGGATGCTGAAAAACAGACGTTTTCTTCATTATGCAAATAAGGTACTCGGACCACAGGGGGCGTTCCCAGAGATCTCTGAGCATAGCTTTCTCTGTTGAAAACCCACCCCTGTATGCTTTGTTTCACCCCCTGGCCAGTGGGAAACAATAGGCTCGCTGCGACATCATCAAGTGGCTCGTCATCATGTAGTTCGAGAACTCTCGCACATGCGCAGTATGCATCATGAATCTCGCAATGCATAGCTACATATGAGCTGTATGCTCGTTTATGCCGAACACTACAAGTGTATACTGTACATGCACGAGATTTAACTGAGCAGGTGAGGACATCACATCAGTGGGAGAATCATTTCCCACTGGCCAGAGACTGGCACAAAACCGTACAGTATTGTATAATCTCTGGGAACGCCACCTGTGCTCTGATTACCTAATTTGTATAATGATGAAACAAATGAAGGGACGATATATAAGCACGTTACAGCACCTACAGCTCTATGGTGGCAGCTTGAAGGAGTTGGGGTAGATGATGGACTCGCTTTAAAGCTAATGAGTTAGATTCGTTAAAGAGTTAAAATGTACATAAGGCTCCGAAGTTATATGCCAGCAATATTTATATGAGCCATAAAATCAAAATCTGCAATTAAAAATAGTGACATTTTTGGGAGGGTTTATGCAATGTTAATGTAACTGTTAGAGGGTTAATGACCAGCCTATTCTAGGTTGTAATGACCAAACCATTTTTTGTGTTTTTCCTTTGTCACATGCTAGGTCCTATAACTTTTTTATTTATTCATCAATGTAGCTGTATAAGGAATTGTTGTTTTGTAGAATACTATTACAGTAGCATTGCTTGGTTCCTTACAGAAGCAACAATACCCAATATGTGTCACCACATACTAGAAATAAAAGCTTAACTTTTAATAAATTACTAAAATAATCCAAATATTAAGATTAATTAACACTTGGTTGTATCAATAATACCAAAAAGGCTAAGTGCACCCATAAAAGGTCGTTTTATGGGCCTACAATATACTTAGTTACTCCATACTGCACTTCCATTTGCTTGAGGGCAGTGCAAGAGATCAAATTAGTAGCAGCCATTCCCCACCAAGGGTAAAGATAATACATAGAGCCCTACTAACTCTCTGTACCTACATATTCTTGTACCTACATATTCTTGTCCCTACTCGTTTCTATGCAAACATTTAATCAGGGAACCCATCTAGAGACTTAGTAGGTTATCAATTCTATGTGTTGTTATCAACAATTGGTAAAATGAACAGCCTTACAGTCTGGCAGCAAAGCTGTGTACTATTAATGCAGCGGCCCGTATAGCACCTACATATAGACCCTGCCACTCCCCCTAAAGAGGGGTGTCCAATCTAATGGACCAATCCGGTCACAGACTTCCATTATGTTACCAATCAATTTCTACCTGCACCGCTGTGGGTGGTGTTGGAGGCAGTACGTGATGATGTAAGTAACTGGGCAGAGTCCTTGTCTCTGCCCATCCGCTGGAGGGCGGGCCTTTTGTGAATTTATGGCTGTCAATTGTGGCAGAATAAGGCCATTAGTGACCAACGTAGAAAGTCTATACACTGGTCACTAATGGGTTAAGGTTTCAACAAATAAGGTGTAGTCACCATACAATGAACAGTCATAAAATTTTGCTGAATTCTTTTTGTATAAATTAATTACAGTTTTCAAGATCTCAAAATGCAGTCAATGACTAGAAAACAGTTTTTTTATTTTTAAGAGAATAAAAATCTGTTCTGGTCATGTGATAATCACAAGGGTGAATGTTCCATTATGAGAGAACTCTGATACACATGCCCTTCATATGACTACGAGAGGTTATTATACACTGGAAGTAAACAATGAACACATATCACAAGGCATTATGGAAAAGGAGCTGGGGAGCTCATGCGCCCTCTATTGGATGTAACAAATCCTCAATTTGCTTTTGACTCACCGAGCCTTGAGACAGCTCCCCAGCTCCTTTTCCATAATGCCTTGTGATATGTAGATGCTAAGTAGAGGGCAAAAGGCAATTAAAATCTCTACACACCTTTACTGGTGCTCTCCTCAATGTGAGAGATTCTTGTCCCTAACAATGAACACAGGCAGAGAATAATCTGAATTGGGAGGAATTAATATACAAAGTATATTGAAAAAAATCAACATCTTACCACCCAATGAATAAACTTCATCTGCTAAAATTTGTTTCAATCACTGTAGTAATAAAAACAGGACAGGATAAAAAGCAATAGTCTCTTTTCTCAGTACCTTTTCTCTCTGGTAATAGGTGGACCAAAAGGAAGACCCAACATACAGCGGGTACGGAAAGTATTCAGACCCCTTTAAATTTTTCACTCTTTGTTTCATTGCAGCCATTTGCTAAAAGCAAAAAAGTTCATTTTATTTCTCATTAATGTACACTCAGCACCCCATCTTGACAGAAAAAAAAACTGAAATGTAGATATTTTTGCAAATTTATTAAAAAAGAAAAACTGAAATATCACATGGTCATAAGTATTCAGACCCTTTGCTCAGTATGGAGTAGAAGCACCCTTTTGAGCTAGTACAGCTATGAGTCTTCTTGGGAATGATGCAACAAGTTTTTCACATCTGGATTTGGGGATCCTCTGCCATTCTTCCTTGCAGATCCTCTCCAGTTCTGTCAGGTTGGATGGTGAACGTTGATGGACAGCCATTTTCAGGTCTCTCCAGAGATGCTCAATTGGGTTGAGGTCAGGGCTTTGGCTGGGCCAGTCAGGAATGGTGACAGAGTTGTTCCGAAGCCACTCCTTTGTTATTTTAGCTGTGTGCTTAGGGTCATTGTCTTGTTGGAAGGTGAACCTTCGGCCCAGTCTGAGGTCCAGAGCACTTTAGAAGAGGTTTTCTTCCAGGATCTCTCTGTACTTGGCTGCATTCATCTTTCCTTCAATTGCAACCAGTCCTCCTGTCCCTGCAGCTGAAAAACACCCCTATAGCATGATGCTGCCACCACGTTTCACTGTTGGGATTGTATTGGGCAAGTTTTCTCCACACATACCGCTTAGAATTAATGCCAAAAAGTTCAATCTTCGTCTCATCAGACCAGAGAATCTTATTTCTCATAGTCTGGGAGTCCTTCATGTGCTTTCATATGTCTTGCACTAAAGAGAGGCTTCCTTCGGGCCACTCTGCCATAAAGCCCAAACTGGTGGAGGGCTGCAGTGATAGTTGACTTTGTGGAAATTTCTCCCCACCTCCCTACTACATCTCTGGAGCTCAGCCACAGTGATCTTTGGGTTCTTCTTTACCTCTCTCACCAAGGCTCTTCTCCCACGATTGCTCAGTTTGGCTGGACGGCCAGGTCTAGGAAGAGTTCTGGTCGTCCCAAACTTCTTCCATTTAAGGATTATGGAGGCCACTGTGCTCTTAGGAACCTTGAGTGCTGCAGAAATTCTTTTGTAACCTTGGCCAGATCTGTGCCTTGCCACAATTCTGTCTCTGAGCTCCTTGGGCAGTTCCTTTGACCTCATGATTCTCATTTGCTCTGACATGCACTGTGAGCTGTGAGGTCTTATATAGACAGGTGTGTGCCTTTCCTCATCAAGTCCAATCAGTTTAATTAAACACAGCTGGACTCCAATGAAGGAGTAGAACCATCTCAAGGAGGATCAGAAGGAAATGGACAGCAAGTGAGTTAAATGAGTGTCACAGCAAAGGGCCTGAATACTTATGAGCATGTGATATTTCAGTTTTTCTTTTTTTAAAAAATTTGCAAAAATATCTACATTTTCTGTTTTTTTTCAAGATGGGGTGCTGAGTGTACATTAATGAGAAATAAAATGAACGTTTTTGCTTTTAGCAAATGGCTGCAATTAAACAAAGAGTGAAAAATTTAAAAGGGGTCTGAATACTTTCCGTACCCGCTGTATAATATATGGAAAAGGGATAAAAGTATGTTCACTTTGAATACAAACATATGAGTTCACTCAGACATAATCACCATAAATATTGAATATTAATAATTCTGAAGGTTACTAATGAAAATAAATAACAGTTCCCTAGGCAGTTAAGTTTATCCCCTATAATGCACAGGTGTAGTTAAGACCCTACACACTGGACGACAAATGCTCATTGGCCGACTGCATTAAAATAGGCATAAAAATCATTATTTGTCAGCAGCACACCTCTTTGTGAAAACAAGAGATGCACTATCGCCAAATACTGTACATATCCAGACAGTTAATGATTGATTGTTCCCACACACTACAATGATGCCTGCAGTTAACAAGTGCCGATCTATGTGCTATATCATCAATAGGTGCTCGTCATAGGCAGAAAACTTGATATACACGTTGAGGGATAGGTTGCTTTTGGAATACTGGAAACGTTGTTATTTGGTTATTTTTAGATATCTAAGTGATAGAAAAATCTGTCTAATCTAATACTTGCCTAACCTCAGCCTAACACAAAAGAGGCAGAGAAACAGGTGAACTATATTTGTGTCCATGTTACTGGCAGATTACATGACACTCAATAATTTAATTTTGTTCCATTTTCTCTGAAAGGTCCATGTCTTTTATTATGTAACACAGTTCTGGAACATGAAATGAGAGCTCACCTGCTTACGCAGCTTTGGTGCCCTGGACAACTTCATAAAGGTCAAATGTGGCACAAAATTTTTATATCCAGTGACGGAAATGCCCTTTTCCATAAATATCTTAACTGTGGCTTCTGAAAAAAATACATTTTTAAATAACACATACTATATAGTAAATCAAAGCTTAAGGCTTCATTCACACGTCAGTGTTTTGTATCACTGATTGTAAGCCAAAACCAGGAGCAGGTCCAAAACACAAAACAAATGCAGATCTTTCCAATATACATTTATATCCATTCCATATACATTATATAAATTTATTCCAATTTTTTTTCAGCTCATTGCAGCAAAGAGCTTGTTGTAAAGCACACAGTTACCTCTGGGTTGAATAAATTTTACTAGCACTTACAAGGGCTCAAGAACTGTAAACAGTATTCAGAAAGAGGGAGAGAAGGAGAGAAGACGATATACAGTGCCTTGCGAAAGTATTCGGCCCCCTTGAACTTTTCAACCTTTTGCCACATTTCAGGCTTCAAACATAAAGATATAAAATTTAAATTTTTTGGTGAAGAATCAACAAGTGAGACACAATCGTGAAGTGGAACAAAATTTATTGGATATTTTAAACTTTTGTAAAAAATAAAAAACTGAAAAGTGGGGCGTGCCAAATTATTCGGCCCCCTTAAGTTAATACTTTGTAGCGCCACCTTTTGCTGCGATTACAGCTACAAGTCGCTTGGGGTATGTCTCTATCAGTTTTGCACATCAAGAGACTGAAATTCTTGCCCATTCTTCCTTGGAAAACAGCTCGAGCTCAGTGAGGTTGGATGGAGAGCGTTTGTGAACAGCAGTTTTCAGCTCTTTCCACAGATTCTCGATTGGATTCAGATCTGGACTTTGACTTGGCCATTCTAACACCTGGATATGTTTATTTGTGAACCATTCCATTGTAGATTTTGCTTTATGTTTGGGATCATTGTCTTGTTGGAAGATAAATCTCCGTCCCAGTCTCAGGTCTGTTGCAGACTCCAACAGGGTTTC
Source organism: Leptodactylus fallax (assembly GCA_947044405.1). Taxonomy (NCBI): domain Eukaryota; kingdom Metazoa; phylum Chordata; class Amphibia; order Anura; family Leptodactylidae; genus Leptodactylus; species Leptodactylus fallax. Next base: position 1,531,857 of record CAMRHE010000322.1, read on the forward strand.
TTCCAGAATGGTCCTGTATTTGGCTCCATCCATCTTCCCATCAATTTTAACCATCTTCCCTGTCCCTGCTGAAGAAAAGCAGGCCCAAACCATGATGCTGTCACCACCATGTTTGACAGTGGGGATGGTGTGTTCAGGGTGATAAGCTGTGTTGCTTTTACGCCAAACATATCGTTTTGCATTGTGGCCAAAAAGTTCGATTTTGGTTTCATCTGACCAGAGCACCTTTTTCCACATGTTTTTGTGTCTCCCAGGTGGCTTGTGACAAACTTTAAACAAGACTTTTTATGGATATCTTTGAGAAATGGCTTTCTTCTTGCCACGCTTCCATAAAGGCCAGATTTGTGCAGTGTACGACTGATTGTTGTCCTATGGACAGACTCTCCCACCTCAGCTGTAGATCTCTGCAGTTCATCCAGAGTGATCATGGGCCTCTTGGCTGCATCTCTGATCAGTCTTCTCCTTATTTGAGATGAAAGTTTAGAGTGATGTCCGGGTCTTGGTAGATTTGCAGTGGTCTGATACTCCTTCCATTTCAATATGATCGCTTGCACAGTGCTCCTTGGGATGTTTAAAGTTTGGGAAATCTTTTTGTATCCAAATCCAGCTTTAAACTTCTCCACAACAGTATCACGGACCTGCCTGGTGTGTTCCTTGGTCTTCATGATCCTCTCTGCGCTTTAAACAGAACCCTGAGGCTATCACAGAGCAGGTGCATTTATACGGAGACTTGATTACACACAGGTGGATTATATTTATCATCATCAGTCATTTAGGACAACATTGGATCATTCAGAGATCCTCACTGAACTTCTGGAGTGAGTTTGCTGCACTGAAAGTAAAGGGGCCGAATAATATTGCACACCCCACTTTTCAGTTTTTTATTTTTTTACAAAAGTTTAAAATAACCAATAAATTTCATTCCACTTCACAATTGTGTCCCACTTGTTGCTGATTCTTCACCAAAAAATTAAAATTTTATATCTTTATGTTTGAAGCCTGAAATGTGGCAAAAGATTGAAAAGTTCAAGGGGGCCGAATACTTTCGCAAGGCACTGTAGATGGCAGGGAGAAGAGACTGAGTCATCATCCCGACCTGAGAGCAGGTCTGTAACCTAGGCAACCAGCTGTAAACACTGACGAAAGAGATTTAGCTGTATATGACAAGCAGAGCAAGATAGACAAAGCAGTATATTGGGTGCAACACTTCAGTTAGCTTAAGCTACAAGTCTAAATATGATACTTGAGATCAGAAGGACAACAACAATCATTTGTAAAGCATTTTTCTCACACAAAAGGACTCAAAACGCAGGGAGTATTGTGGAGTACTCACAAAGGTCAGTTGTTTTCTATGGTTAGTTAATTTAACTATGAGTATATTTTTGGTATGTGGGGGAAAACCACACAAACACGTGGAAAACATAGAAAGTCCATGCAGATGTTGCCTTTGATCGGATTTAAACCCAGGCGATGCAAGCCAACAGTTTTAACCACTGAGCCACTGTGCTGCCCCTTTAAGTCAAACACTTCTGTTCTGAGCACATTACCACCCACCTTCCTAAAGAAGTGGGGGCATCAAAAAAATTACAGGTTTTCAATGGCAGAATTCTCAAGTGCAGGGCTTGATACTTTACCCTCTAAAATTGTTGCATTCATTCATAGGTGAGTAGGAACCTATACCTGAACCGTCCTGGGCCACTACAATCATAGGGCAAATGGTGCACCTGAACTAGGCCCTATGACAGCAAGGAACTGCAGCAGGACTGTCCCAAATTTTTGGGGTTGTCCCTCATGGCATGTCCTGATTTCAACTCTATTTGTATTCTCAATTATGGATTATAGAGCCATCAGTTCCCTGTCCCCACCATTCACCCTGCTGCTGCCCGATGTAAGCAGGCGCAATACAATAACGTCATCAAGCGTCCTGCGCTGTTCTGGAGATAGGACAAGCTGGAGGTGGGGTTGTCATCCGATTCAATGGTATTTTTACTGTCTTTTTTTTTTTTTTAAACTGGAGGTCAGTATTTTTATGTTGGGATAGTTATGTACTTCCCCCACTTCTCACTGATTTTGGGGCCAGGTGGAAGTGGCTAATGGGGCGGGACATGAATTGGCAGGGAAACAGGAAGTGGAGCATAATACCTCTCCTGTTCAGGCTGTCACATGGTAGAAGGGGATGTCAAGGCGGGACTGCTGCATCCTGTCACAAGTAACTCACAGTCACAGATGGCTGTTAATGGTGTTGCATTGCATCCATGCAGCTGGGGCTAAAATGGAGACTCACCATTGCATATACATTATCAATTGGTGCAGCTGTAATTGGCCCTAAATTAGCAAATTATGGCAGTATATCTATCTAATTGGTACGACAGTGTACACTAAGACTAAACAATCTTAAGATATACCAGATTTATAGCAGTGGCCGACGCTGGATTATAAATGTGGTACCTCTTTACACTGACTAGTCTCGATGTAAAACAGCTATTATTTGGCTTACTTTGAGCCAGAATCTTATGACACAATTGGCACAACTGGGGTGTAAATTGTTGCATCTTAGGTTAGAATTCAAGTGCAGCCAATATAAATTCCCGTCAGTGTGTATAGAGCCAAATTATTGTCATGTTGCACAGCCCCTGCTTGTTAAAAGGTTCCCTTGACAAACAGCTGATTACAAAGTCTCCTTCTTCTGGGAGTGGACAAATGGCAAACAGCTGTCTGTAATCTGTAAGAAACCCTGGCAGTGAGGGCCATATTTGGCTACAGTACCACCACTGAAAAATAAGCATTATAGTCCCCATTTAAGTCGATGGGGTATATATGTATTAAAGCACAGAGAGAGAGAGGATCTTAAGCAGTGGGTCCCTCCCTCCAACATTAATTCAGAATAGTCTAAAATGGTATATAAATATGGTTTCCCTAAACTAGGCAATACCTTTGAAGCGCACAGCCAGTATTAAACTGCTTTTCATAGATGAAAAGTGTAGGTATATGAAACTTTACCATATATTTTATTAAATAAATATATTTCTTCTCCACTTTTCACACTGAGTTACTTTCTACATATTACTCTATGAAGAGGGTAGGGTAGGGGGAAGAGGAGCAGGCTACAAAAGACACTCAAATAATTGTTAATGCTGCTAGGTTTGTAGATAAGAGGCTACCAGTGCACAGCAGCCTCCTAGTCCACCCCTCCCTCTTCCATAGAGCTCTGAGGGAGGCTGAACACAGAGACGAACATAATGTAAACAAGCAGTCAGTTTGAAGAAAAGAAGCATGAGAATAGCTTAAAAGGTGGAGATAGGAAACCGATCTCCTTAATAAGACTTTATACAAAGTTTCTCATATTCAAATGCACTATTCACTGATGAAAAGTTGCTTATAACTGAAGGTACTCTTTAAGCTAGGGCTTAAAGAGTACCTCAGCCATGGCAGCTTCTGTGGTTTAAAAAAAAAAAAAAAAATGTAGAGACATCACAAAATAGGTTTGACTACATATTAAAGGGGTTGTCCAAGATAAACTAAGAATTAGCCCCTAAACTAAACCCCCTACCACCCGCCTAACTTCTAATTTACTTCCATTAAAAAAAAAAATCTATAATTACCCATATCCCTGGGGAGGAAACGGAACGTTCTGAAATGGAATGTCACCATTACTCCCCCCCATCCATACTTATGTGTCTTCCTGTGTTCAGGAATGGCTCCTCCCCTCTTCCTCTCTGCTAGTAGTGGGCAGGATAGCTTAGCTAGGGACAGCAGGAGGGGGAGAGGCTAGAAGTGGGCAGGATATCTTAGCTAAGGAGGGGGAGGGGCTAGTAGTGGGTGGCATAGCTTAGCTAGGGAAACAGGGGGAGTGAGAGAGAAGGGGGGCTGAGTGAGAAGGAACCAGTGTGGAAGGTACACAGGAAGTTATACCATGTAAACAAATGCAGAGGATGCCAGGAGCTCCTACAGACACCCAGAAATCACTTAAAACACTGATAAAGGTATATGGGTGCACTTATTACCTCATTACTAGCACTAACCTTTAAAAAAAAATATATATATATTTTTTTGCCAGGAAAACTCCTTTCATTGTATTTTATTTTCATTGCTGTAAAATAATGCTACATTTTGGATTACACAACTTTCAGATACTGAATAAAGCTTGTAGTGGATAAGGTCTAACATATTCAAATAGGTCAATGGACCTAGATCCCTGTTAAAATTTGGAGTTGTCATGTAGGCAATAACAGCTGTATGAAGCAATATAGGATCTGTTAACATGTGTGTGTTATGCTTTTTATTAGGGGTTCTACTGATTTTGTGGACAAAGTGAGCAACGTGTGAAATCACTTTTCCATTCACATCCACTCCAGTTTAATAATCTGTTACCAGCGTATGGACATTCCTCACATAATGCCATCTTGATGTGACTTCATGTTCATTAGAGGACCTGTTACTTAAATTGCTCTTATGCTAGTACTAGTTCCCTAACTTACATACATAACTATATACTATAACTATACACAACTTTAACTATATTATATTTCTGAAAGTAGACAGGAGTTCAACCCCTTGGCGTCGCAGCCAGTTTTGGACTTTATGACACATATTTTTCAAATATGATATGAGTCACTTTATGTAGTGATAACTTTGGACGCTTTAACTTTTCCAGGTGATTTTGAGAATGTTTTTTCGTGACACATTGTACTTCATTTTTGATGTAAATTTGGGTCAATATGATTTGTGTTTATTTAAGAAAAAATAGGAAATTTGGTGAAAATTTTAAAAAATATGCAATTTTCAAAGTTTGAAATGATCCTCTTTTCATATAGTCATACCACTCAAATTAGTTAATAAACATAATTTACTATATCTCTGCTTTATGTTGACATCAAATTTTAAGCGATCATTTAATTTTTTTGGACGTTATAAGGCTTACAGTCTCACAGGAATTTTCAAAACACATTCTACACAACTAATTCAGTTCCAAAGTGCTTTGAAAGGTCTTTGTATTAGAAACCCCCATAAATCACCCCGTTTTCAAAACTGTACCACCAAAACAATTCAAGATAGTATTTGAGAAGTTTGTTAACCCTTTAAGCGCTTCACAGAAATTAAAACAAAATAAAGGTGAAAAATATATATTTCAATTTTTTTCAATACTATGTTCATTTAACCCTAAAATTTGGATATTCACAAGGGGTCAAAGGAGAAAATGCATCCCATAGTTTGTTGTAAAATTTCTCTCAAGCACAAAAATACCACATGTGTTAATGTAACCTGCTCTTTGGGAACACAACAGGACGCAGAAAGGGAAGGAGCGACACTGAGCTTTCGGAGGGCAGATTTTACTTGAATCATTTTCAGGTGCCTTGTTGCATTTGCAGAGCAAATGAAGAACCAGAACAATAAAACCACCATATAAGAAAATACACCCCTCAAGAAATTTATCAAGGGGTATAGTGAGGACTTTGATGCTACAGCTTTTTCACAGTATTTACTACCGTTGGGACATGAAAAGGAAAAATTACTCTCTTACGCCCCAAATTTCTCATTTTCACAAGGGGTTAAGAGAGAAAAAAGCCCCCCACAGTTCATTACAAAATTTCTCCTGAACTTAGCAGTACCCCATATGTGGTCGTAATCTACTGTATGGGTACATGGCAGATCTTGGAACAGAGAGAGCGCTATTTGGCTGTTGGAGGGCAGATTTTGTTGGAATGTTTCAAGGTGTAATGTCGCATTTGCAGAGCCCCTGTGGTGCCAGAATAGTAGAAACCCCCGAAATATGACCCTATTTTCGAAACTAGACCACTCAAGAAATTTATCAAGGGCTATAGTGAGTATTTTGAAACTACAGATGTTTCACAGCATTGGGCTGTGAAAATAGAAGATGACAATTTTTTCCGTTAAAATGTTGTTTTAACCCCAAAGTACTGGAAGTCCAGGAGTTTCGTTTGTACTGTGGGTTGAAAAAAAACAAACAAAAAAAAAATCACCCACTATTATAACCATCTGAAAGCTACCAAAAACTGGGATTATATATTGTGACATTAAATGGGTGAAAATGTGTTATCTGACTGATGGAACTTTCCGCCTGTCAGAAATGTTTTATACGTTCATCTCTAGTAATAATCATTATTGCTATTATTTTAGCGTGTAACGGATATTGCTAGAGAGGCGTTCGGCGTATTATACTCTATAAAGATCAGGTAGGGACAGCACAGGGACAGTGAAAAAATGTAAACTTTATTGATGACTTTGTGAATGTGTTGTGTTAGTGTTTGGTGCAACACTTTTGGCGCTGCGACCTCAATGATGGTAAATGTCTGGGTCACAGCACCAATAAACTTCCTGGTTATGTTATGTTCAGAGGGGTATTGCAGGAGAATACCCCTCTAATTAGGCTCAGAGGGGTATTACATTATCCCTCTATGTGACAATCAGAGGACTAAAGTACAGTATGTTCTCTGATTGATAGGAGAGGGGATAACATGGCAGAACTCCATGCTACTCCCCCGCCCCAGTCACATACAGGTTATGCACAGATGATGATCATGATTTATCATGATTATGCAGTGTCTGCAGCTCTCCCCCCCTTCAGCAGCTGGACACTTTAGAGCCCCATATCTCAGGATCCATTTGGGCTATGAAGATCACCATGGATTCATTTTAAAGATGAGATTCTCCATGATCCGGAACGGAACGATTTGTTGTTAAAACGCTGTCGGGAATTGAGATCTGCATTAGAATCTCAAAGCCCATATACCATTTTCAGCAGGGAATTGCTCCGGATCTGTAAGAGGCTTGTAGTGGTCCCTCTTCGGTCACACGGGAGTCTCAGCTGCCGGCAACAGCTGAGCTCCAGATACCTAGCCATACTCCCTGCTAAATAAAAGCCCCTGCGGGAGGGACGTAACTGTACGTCCTGGTGCACTAATGAAGCTCTCTCCAGGACATACAGTTACGTCGTGGTGCACCTAGGGGTTAAAGGGGTCGTTAAAGTAGTAATAAAGCTTAAAACTGCATTCCCTGAAAAGGTTAAGCTTTATTACTAATAAACAGTCCAGGAAATTGGCCTATCCTCAGGACAGGTTATCAATTTCAAATCAGTAGGTGTCTAATTTTCTGCACCCTCACCTTTTTGAAAGGGTCATAGTGCTTGTGCAAGTGCGGTCTCCATTGTTTACCATTTAAATAGTAGCTGCTGTGCTGGGACAAACCTTTTTAAAGGATGATTGTCAGAGGTGTCAGAAGTCAGAACCCCCACCTATTTAATAGTGATATTTGTCCTTTGTTTCTTATGACAAAACCTCCGCTGCTGACAGTGAAGGCCTGTGTCCATGGCTAAGGTGCCTTGATTGCCCAGACAGTGAGCTGGATTGTTGGACCCAATAGAATTGCTCTGGCAGGTCATTATGATTACGATAATACCATATTTATATTGGTTTTTATTACGTTTTACTGCTTTTACAAATAAAACATCACTTTTTGAAAATTAACGATTTTCCTGGGATCACCGTATTCTGATGTCTAAAACTTTTTACTGTACTGTTGACGGAGATATGTCAGGGTACTTTATCTGTGAGACAAGTTGTACTTTCTAAAGGTACCAATGGTACTTTTTGATCACTTTTTATTGTTATTTTTTTGGGGAAAGCAAAGTGACCAAAATACATTAATTTGCACATTGCAGTATATTTTTTTGTAACGGCGTTAACCGTAAGGGATAAATAACGCTATTTTTGGATAGAGGGGACTTAAACGCACGTGGGGATACCCAACATGTTTGTTTATTTATTAATTTTTGTTTACATTATATATTTTTTAACCACTTCCGGACCGCCCATAGACTATATACGTCCGCATAGTGGCTTCCTTGTTCTGCAAGGATGTACCGGTACATCCAAGCAGATTTCAGTAGCTGCACTAAACAGCTGGAGCTCCCCTAGAGAAGGAAGGGATGGTTTAATACCATCCCTGCCTTCCCAATTGCTGTGTACACAGCGCTCAATGAGCACTGTATAGACAGCTATGGGCGCCGCCATGATGAGGCTGCCCTCTGACCTGGTGGTCACATGATCCGCCGGGATCAGAGTATGTTAGAGCTGCTGGGTCCTACAGGACCCAGATCAGCTCTACAGTAATGTGAAAGTAACGAGCAGGAGGCTGTATTCCTCCTAAAACTGGGGCTAAATGTACCAGCCCCAGTTACAGGGGAAATCAGCCTCCCCCACAAAAGAAACAGTGATCAGATGTCCCCAAAGGTCTATTATGACCTTATGGGGGTACAATGTGAAAAAAAAAATGTAAATAAAATAATTAAAAAAATAAATAAAATAATACACCAAAAACAACCTCTTATTATTCTAGCCCCACCCCTGACCACACCATACAAAATAAAAATTACCGTAACAGAGAGGAAAAACTATTTAAAAAAACTTTTTAGTAGCACTTTGTGCTATTAAATAAAAAAAAAATATGAAAAGTGAAAAACTGACACGTTTTCCCTCCTCTTTTATTTATATTTTCCGGACATAAAAAATATTTTAAAAAATGCAAAAATAAAAACATCATAAAAATAAAGCCCTATTTGTCAACAAAAAAAGATGCAGAAATTAGTTGAATAACCCAAATGATAAAAATGTTACAGCCCTCAAAACCGCACATACAAAATACCCAAAACTGTGTCTGATCCTGGACCAGAAGTGGTTAAATATAAGGGTATGTTCACATGGAGTTTTTTTGCAAGCTGAAATATCTGCTTCAGGAATTATGAAACTTTTTTTACGCGTTTTTTTTACAGGATTCGTTTTTTGTTGCATTTTTTTTGCCCCAACACACTGTATGGACCTGGAAACTTCTCTTTAAAAAACGCTAGCGGTTTTTGATGCGTTTTTTGCAAAATCATGTCAAAAACCAGGTCAAAAAAACGCTAGAGATTTTTCCGCCTCCCATTGATTTCTGTTTCAATAATTTTTAATAAATTTTACAAATATATGGCATTAGAAAATACTTAAACAGTCAATACCGCAAACATCAAAACTGGTAAAGTAAAACATTCGTCAGAATAATAAGGACGACGTACACAGACAACACACACCACATAAGGAAAGGGCGAGGAAGAGGGGGGGGAAGGCAGGCCAGACAAGAGTAACCATAAACATCCACAATTTATTTGGCGAGGTGAGATTGGCCGTTAACAGGACTGAACCAGGTACTATAGATTCTAGGTACAGCGAAGGATCGGATCGAAGAGCTGAAACTCACGCCTCAAAGTGCAGCAATATTGACACAGAGCAGCAACCAATTAGAGGAATGCGTCCCCTTGGTCAGCCGATTAACTCGTCTATTGAACAAATTAATTAATTAACAAACTAACCAGCTTACCTACTAACTTACCAAGGGGGAGCAATGCGGGCTCGCCAACCACTTCTCCCACACCATTTTATATTTAGGAAAGGAAAAATTCCCAAAAGCAATGACACGTTCATACGACTGAGTGGTATCAATAAGTGTCAACAGGTCCTGCAATGAAGGGGGCAAAGGTTGTTTCCATTTCCGAGCAATAACCAATTTAGCCATCACCAAAATCTTACAGGCCAGTTTGCGATGAAGAGGAGGGAGCATGTCCATCTCTAAATTAAGCATAGCCAGTTGGGGGATCTGGAGCATAGAACACCCCAGAAGGCCGTCCAGAAGGTCGAAAACCTCCTGCCAATATTTAGCTAGATGAGGACAAGCCCAAAAGGTGTTCAGCAATGTACCCACTCCCCCACACAGCCTCCAACAAAGAGAAGAAGAATTAGGAAACATTCGATGAACTCGAGCAGGGGGAAAATACCACCTAAGAACTACCTTATATGCCGTCTCCACATGAGAGCTACAAGGTAGGGAATTGCGAAATAAAGTAAAGGCCTTCTGCCACTCCTTAGGAGTCCAAGACTTTTCGAGATCTCTCTCCCTAAGACGGATAGGATAAGTCTTCTGGAAGGAGGATCGAGGGTCAATAGAATAATAAATCAGTCTAAGACCTTTCCGAGATGAATGAAGTAGGAAAAAAACCTCAGGGTTGCATTTCACTCGGAAGAAGTCGTGTTTTTGTAGGCAATGTCACACTTGAAGGAATTTATAAAAGTCGTTCTTAGGCAACTCAAATTCTGTAGACAAGGATGCAAAATCATTAGGATACCATCTTGAAATAGTTGAGAAACAAAATACATGCCCTTTGCAACCCAGCTCTCCAGCCTCAAGGAAGGGATCACTATAGAAAACACTCTGAACGGAATAGTGGATCTATCTCGCAACTCTGAACTACTCGCGTGAGAGTGAGCATATTTAGACGCTGCTACAGAGTATCTGGTTAAATGCAAACAAGAGTAGCTGTCTGCACTAATCCAGAAAGAGGCAAAAAGTATTTCCCAGTACTCCTTAGCGGGAAAATAAGACTTTTCAATGTGCATCCAGTGGAGTTCTTCCTCCCTAGACAAGCAATTCGCTACCAAGGAGACCAAAGTAACAATATAGTACCCATGTATATCAGGCACTCCTAGACCACCAAGGTTTCTTGCCCACCCAGATAACTCTAGTAAGCAGACCGTTGACCAACTTAAAAAAGGAAGGGTGTAAAGCAATAGGCAAGGTGCGAAAGAGGTATAAAAGGCTGGGAAGAAGAAGCATCTTGAAGGCCGCGATTCTACCCAGCCAGGAAATCTCAGTCAAGCCCATCCGATCCGCCTCGGTCTGTAAGGTCCAAAGGAGGGTAGAGTAGTTCGCTAGATATAGTGAGGAATGGGCTGGAGAGAGTGAGATCCCCAAGTATTGAATAATGTCAAATCTCCAGTCAAAAGGATATTTTTGCTGAAGAAGGGAAACTTCCAGTTCGGTCAAACTTAACAAAAGAATTTGGGTCTTGGCTATATTTAATTGTAGTAGGATAAGGAACTAAATAATTCAATTAATTCAAGAGAGGCCGAAAGGGACGGACCCGGGTCAGTGAGAGACAGGATAATGTCGTCAGCATAGAGTGAGATTATATGAGAATGGCCCGCCACTGTCACCCCACTAACACCAGGATGTGATCTAAGAGCACATGCTAGGGGTTCAATAGAGAGGATAAATATTAGTGGGGACAAGGGGCAACCCTGTCGGGGACCATTGGTAGTTGCAAACTGAGTAGATAAGACTCCATTAACAAAAACTCTCGCGGAGGGTGCGGAATACAGGGCAGTTATGGCCGATAAAAACGGACCACCCAGACCCATCCGTCGTAAAGCCGAGAAGGCGACCGACCAATGAATGCGGTCGAACACCTTCTCAGCGTCAAGTGCCAACATCACAGACGAAAGCTTACCCCTCTCAACATGATGCAAAAGGTTCAGTACTCTCCTAGTGTTATCAGGGGCCTGTCGACCAACGACGAAGCCCACCTGATCAGGAGAAACTAAAAGGGGGATCAGTGGAGCCAGTCTTCTAGCCTAAAGTTTTGCGTATATCTTAACATCTGTATTCAATAAGGAGATAGGTCGGAAATTTTGGGGGGAATCTGTAGATTTCCCCGGTTTAGGGATTGTGACGATCAGTGCCTCCTGATTTTCCTTGAGAAACGAGCCTGATAACATTGCCGAGTTAAAAATTTTGTCAAGTGTGGAAGTAGGATAGGGGAGAAGGTTTTATAGTAGTCATTTGTCATATATCTCCTCTGCGGAGATGGGCCTGTCAAGATGCTGCGCCTGCAGGGGGGAAAGGGAAGGCAGATGGAGGGAGTCCAAGAAAGATGAAATAGCTACCTCAGTGGGTTGTGTAGTGGAAGGGTCATCACGAAGGTTATAAAGGCCAGCATAATATCTGCTAAACTGATCTGCGATGTCTGAGGGACTGACCAATTTACCCTTAGAGACTGGGTCAAGAATGAAAGGGATGCGAGACCTAAGGTGTTTTTTCTTTAGTTTAGTCGCCAACAGTCTGCCCGCACGATTTCCCTGAGAGTAGAACCTAATCTTGAGTTTTTTCAAGAACTTTTCATAATCAAATAACAATAGATCGCGCAGGCGCTGCCTAGCGAGGAAGAGTTGTTCCGCGTTATATGGGGAGGAAGTAGATTTATTAAGTTGTTCCTTCGACTTAAGGTCCTCCAGGACGCTAGAGAGCTGGGCCTGCCGAGACTTCTTAACCACATGTCCCAATCTAATGAACAATCCCCGTATGTAGGATTTGTGCTCATTCCATAAGGGGATGATCCCAACTTCAGGGGTGTCATTATTTGTAAAATAGTCTCGAAAGTCTCCCTCAATAGAAGCTCTATGAGTGGGATGGGATAGGAGAAAAGAATTACATCTCCATAGATAGATTGGGGAGGAATGGCCAGGCTCATCCACCATAAGGGTGATCGGAGCATGGTCAGACCACTTTATCACATCAATAGCGGACCGAGTGGCTGCTGAGAGCCAGAATCTATCTATCTATCAAAAACATATCAATTCTAGAATAACTATTATGGACCTGTGAGTGGTAAGAGTAATCCCTCTCAGCACTGTGGTGGGCTCTCCAGACATCATATAAATCATTAAAATCTAAAAAGGTCTGCAGTGAGGGGCCTCCCCTGCAGGACGAGGAAGATGAATCCATAGACTGGTCCATTGTCAGGTTGAAATCTCCGCAGAGGAGGAGACCTCCCTGCCGAACTCGAGACACTAGGCGCATTACCCTATTGAGAAAGTTGGTGAGTGTTAGGTGTGTAGACTGAAACCAGAGTGCAGAGAACATTATTGAGATGGCCCACTAGAATTACGTATCGACCCTTAGGATCGATCCGCTCCTCTAACAATTGGAACATACCGTATGTTTAAAGGCAATTAAAACACCCCTAGATTTAGAGGAATAATGTGACTGAAATATCATGGGAAAGCTGGAGTTGTGTACCCTGTGAGCGTCCTTGCTAAGTAGGTTTGTCTCCTGGACGCAAAGGAAGTCACAGGCGAGAGACCTAGCCTCAGACCATAAAAAGAAGAGTTTGCTAGGGCAATTTAGGCCCCTAAAATTAAGGGAAGCAAAAGTAAAAGTCATGACGCCCACGGAGCAGCAAGCTCAAAGCCGACTTACCACACCTAGAAGAGAGGCGAGACCGCAACACCCTGCAGCAGAGGAACAACCATTAACAGCCTGCCATAGGAATAAGAGAGAATACACGACCTGCAAAGAAAAGAAATGGTGGAAACACAGAGGGAGGGAGGGGAGACGCAAGACAAGAGACAAAAACCGAAAGGTGAAAATGCATTGTCCATGGACTACTTAAGACGAGCAACATTCGCCTGTAAAGGAATGGGGGATGAAACGCTCAGTCTCAAGACCGAGCAGCAGGGGCCGATATTTCTAGGCGAACTCGGGACAGGAACAAAAGGGAAAAGCCAGGTCACCCATCAGAAGGATGTGAAAGACGGCACTTCAGCGGGCAATCTTGTGCCACAGTTCCTTAATACGGGAAGGAGCAGCCTTCGGAACATTATCCAAATCCGGGAGTCGAAGATTCCATCTTTTAAGAAATTTACAGCCATCTTCTAGGGATTTTAACACATAAAGATCCTCTTCATGCGAGACGAGGAGACGGACTGGAAAGCCCCATCTGTACTTGATCTGATTATCTCACAATATGGATGTGATCGGGGCCAAGAGTCGCCGTTGTTGTAGAGTAGCAGCCGACAAGTCTGCATAGACTGAAATGTCCTTATAGGGGTTCGGGAGGGAGTCTTTCTTCCTAGTAGCTTGCATGAACATATCTTTAATATGGAAAATAATATGTATTTTTGCAATAACATCTCGAGGAATATCATCAGCCAGATGGTGAGGTTTGGGAAGCTGATGCGTTCTAACTATGATAAGATCTCTTGGGGGAAAATTAGGCAAGACAGCTCTGATAAAGTCCTGCAGGTAGGACGCAAGGTCCGTATTAGGGATAGATTCAGGCACCCCTATGAGTTTCACGTTATTCCGTCTGGAGCGATCTACTAAGTCAGCCACTTTCAGTCGAAGTTGAGTAATGGCATCCTCATGGTCATAATGAACATCAATAAGTTGGTTATGGGACGAAACAAAGTCAACAAATTTAGATTCAATATGACGAACTCTACCTCCTAGATCTTGTATGGAGGAATGAAAAGGAGCCACTAAAGGAGGCAAAACTTTACTGCAGAGATCGATGAAGGGTCTGTAACATAGCTTTCATAGATGATTCTGTGAGCGGGGCATCTGAAGTCGTCAGACCCTATAAAAAATCAGGAGGAGGTGAGGGATGTAATGGGTCAGGAGAGCCGCGGCCTACCTGTCCAACAGGAGAGGGCCCAGAGGAGAGACGTTGGCGCTGTTTGCGCGGGCTTCCGGAATCAGGCGAGGCCGGGGAGCGGCCAGCACCCGAAGGCCTCCCTGTGGTAAGTGTTCGCGCCCTGGAGGTCTTGCCATCGGACGCAGGACTGGTGGGAGAGGAGTTGCGGGCAAAGAAGCCGGAGTGACGAGACGCTGGCGGCACCAAGCTAGCACGACAAGGCCTCACCCGGATCCGAGGCCGAGTGTTGCGAGCCGGCGCCATCTTGGCTGGACTCAGAGGGAGGTAAGAAGAAAAAAATTCAGAAGTTTGGACGGGCCAGCCGTATTTTTTTGCTTCCAGACCATGCTGGGGTAGGTACGGTAAGGAACCAGAACCGGTAATGAGCGTTCGCGAGGTGCAGTCGATGTGGAGTCGCTAGGGTGACAGACAGCTATCTCAAACTGCGGCCATACTTCTCGGCAGCTAGACAACTTCCCCCCCTCCCATTGATTTCAATGGGTTTTTCGAGAAGGAATCCGCCTGAAGATAGGTCATGTCGCTTTTTATTCCCTCTAGCTGAAAAAAATCAGCTAGAGGAAAAAAATTGCTACTGACTCCCATTGAAATGAATGGGAGGCTATTTTTTGATTCCGCCTCAAAATCAGCTTGCAAAAAACTCTGTGTGAACATACCCTAAGGCTGAGGCCCCACATTGCGGAAACGCAGCTTTTTTTGTTGCAGATTTTGCTGCGTCTTTTGAGCCAAAGCCAGGAGTGGATTGAGCAGAAGATAGAAATATAAGTACTTCTTGTATATTTCCCATTCCTTTTGCAGCCATTCTTGGTTTTGGCTCAAAAAACCGCAGCAAAATCTGCAACAAAAAAAGTTGCGTTTCCGTAACGTGGGGCCTCAGCCTAAAGGTTTTTTTTTTTTTACTTTTTATTATTTGTTTATTTATTTCTGTGTGTTTTTACTATGCATTTGTGTGTTATTTACTTTTTACATGTCCCACAAGGGGACTTGAAGCTGTGCAATCTACTGCAATAAATAGTATTTCAGAACATCACACATTAGTTCCTATGGGAACTATGCATAGGCAGTCAGGAGGCTGTGGCCTGGCCTCCTGGTTGCCAATGCAACCTCTCAGAACCCGCTATCTTATCGCGGGGGGTCCAAGGGGTGACGGGGGAGGGGAGAAACTACACAATTTTGCCCCAGGACTCTCTGGATGCCGTGATCGCTATTGATCACGGTGTCCAGGGGGTTAATCCGCCGGAGTCGGAGTATCTTCTGACTCCAGCAGCTGGAGCAGGATGTAATGCCTCAGTTACAGCTTCTGTACTTGCGCCATTACCGTGCTGTACTATTATGGCGCTGAGCGTTAACTATATGCTCAGCACAATGTAATAGTACGGCGCAGAGTGGGAACGGATTAAAGAGGACCTTTCACCAGCTTTATACACTCCAACTCTTTGAATTCTTCAATAGTGGGTGCTTCACAGATCCCAGTGCAGTTGGATTTTTCTCTAGCCCCACTGTTTCTGAACAATTGGTGCTGTTAGTTTCAGTGCCCAATATGCTAATTTAGCTCCCTACTGTCAAGTGGGCAGTCCCAGGCTCTTAGCTCCTTTCCAGAACTGACCACCTGACAGTAGAGAGCCTATTTAACACACTGGGTCCTGAAACTAACAGAAAAGATAGCTTGGGAACAGTGGGGGCTAGAATAAAAATTCCATACACACCAGTCTTCCATCTTATACTTGTCTGTAATTATTGACACTTAAAGTGTCCTAAGTGCTGTTTCATTCTTTGGTGAACATATCTGTAACATACTTTATTAACCGATTTTACTTCCTTTTAGTATAAAGCGGTTTCTAAAGTTCTCCCTAGCAATGCTCTAACTAAGCCCTACCAAGCAGAGTCTGTCCTGAACACTCACACCCACTATGTATTGCCAATACAGTGGGTACGGAAAATATTCAGACCCCTTTAAATTTGTCACTCTTTGTTTCATTGCAGCCATTTGCTAAAAGCAAAAAAGTTCATTTTATTTCTCATTAATGTACACTCAGCACCCCATCTTGACAGAAAAAAAAAACAGAAATGTAGATATTTTTGCAAATTTTTAAAAAAAGAAAAACTGAAATATCACATGGTCATAAGTATTCAGACCCTTTGCTGTGACACTCATATAACTCACATGTTGTCCATTTCCTTCTGATTCTCCTTGAGATGGTTCTACTCCTTCATTGGAGTCCAGCTGTGTTTAATTAAACTGATTGGATTTGATTAGGAAAGGCACACACCTGTCTATATAAGACCTCACAGCTCACAGTGCATGTCAGAGCAAAGGAGAATTATGAGGTTAAAGGAACTGCCCAAGGAGCTCAGAGACAGAATTGTGGCAAGGCACAGATCTGGCCAAGTTTACAAAAGAATTTCTGCAGCACTCAAGGTTCCTAAGAGCACAGTGGCCTCCATAATCCTTAAATGGAAGAGGTTTGGGACAACCAGAACTCTTCCTAGACCTGGCCGTCCAGCCAAACTGAGCAATCGTGGGAGAAGAGCCTTGGTGAGAGAGGTAAAGAAGAACCCAAAGATCACTGTGGCTGAGCTCCCGAGATGTAGTAGGGAGGTGGGAGAAATTTCCACAAAGTCAACTATCACTGCAGCCCTCCACCAGTTTGGGCTTTATGGCAGAGTGGCCCGAAGGAAGCCTCTCTTTAGTGTAAGACATATGAAAGCACATGAAGGACTCCCAGACTATGAGAAATAAGATTCTCTGGTCTGATGAGATGAAGATTGAACTTTTTGGTGTTAATTCTAAGCGGTATGTGTGGAGAAAACCAGGCACTGCTCATCACCTGCCCAAAAAAATCCCAACAGTGAAACATGGTGGTGGCAGCATCATGCTATGGGGGTGTTTTTCAGCTGCAGGGACAGGACGACTGGTTGCAATTGAAGGAAAGATGAATGCGGCCAAGTACAGAGATATCCTGGAAGAAAACCTCTTCCAAAGTGCTCTGGACCTCAGACTGGGCCGAAGGTTCACCTTCCAACAAGACAATGACCCTAAGCACACAGCTAAAATAACAAAGGAGTGGCTTCGGAACAACTCTGTCACCATTCCTGACTGGCCCAGCCAAAGCCCTGACCTCAACCCAATTGAGCATCTCTGGAGAGACCTGAAAATGGCTGTCCATCAACGTTCACCATCCAACCTGACAGAACTGGAGAGGATCTGCAAGGAAGAATGGCAGAGGATCCCCAAATCCAGATGTGGAAAACTTGTTGCATCATTCCCAAGAAGACTCATAGCTGTACTAGCTCAAAAGGGTGCTTCTACTCCATACTGAGCAAAGGGTCTGAATACTTATGACCATGTGATATTTCAGTTTTTCTTTTTTAATAAATTTGCAAAAATATCTACATTTCAGTTTTTTTTCTGTCAAGATGGGGTGCTGAGTGTACATTAATGAGAAATAAAATGAACTTTTTTGCTTTTAGCAAATGGCTGCAATGAAACAAAGAGTGAAAAATTTAAAGGGGTCTGAATACTTTCCGTACCCACTGTATATACAAATACAGTAATTGCCAAAAGAAAGGTGGGGGGCGGGGATTTTAAACAGAGTCAGTAAGAAGTATGTACTGAGAATCTCAGCTTTAATATGGTGCCAGAACCACTGTTCTAGCTGATATAAACTGGTGATATGGCTATTTGAAGTGAACCGTCCCCTTTGGCAACTACTACATCTGTACATATTGGCAACTGGTTTCTTTGGCAACAGATTAATTAGAGCATTGCTAGAGAGAGTCTGTTTTCTACTAATATATTAGTAGACATATATAGACATATATTTACGTAGTGCCACTTAAGTAATAATTATCTGTCTATATACAGTATGTGTAAGTTGTGTATATATTTTTATTTATATTTATAATACACTAGCAGAAGGACCCGGCTTCGCACGGGTATATTTAATTTTTTGTTTGTGTAGTGGCCCCATACGAATTGGCCAGTTTTGCACTTGACATCCAGTATGGCAGTCCAGTATAGGTACAGTCTATGGAAACCTGGTAAATAAAATGTGAAGTTATATTGGCTGATACACGTGATATGACTGAATATTTAAGGACCTGTGAACTGCTATTGACTAATACAGGTCATAAATAGCTTGGTTGCTATGGAAACCTGGTGTAAACCTGTGTGTCTGAGGAGACTAAGAGCCTGCGAGCTTCTATTGGCTGATAAGGGACATGTGACCAGGTGTATGGCAGCTGGAATATGAGTGAAAGATTTGCAGGCTTGTATTAGCTAAAGAAGGTCATTTTTTGGGAATACTGTATCTCAGGAACGGTATGTCCTAGAGAACTGAGACCCAGTCTAAAATCTTCACGGACACCTGATGTACCTGTGTACTAAATTTGGTGACAATCAGCCCAGTCGTTTGGTCGTGTATGAAGAACAGAAAGACAGACAGAAACTCATTTTAAAACCTTGTTTTAGCCATAGTAATGTAATAGCACAAATTTTATATGACAGTTTTGACTTCTTCGACTACTTGGTGGCCTTATTACAATGGGCCCCTACACTAACACTTTACAGAAGATAAAGGACAAAAGACAACCTTCTTACTGACTGTTACTGTGCATTCTCTAAGAACTTTCTCTCAGTGGTCTTGTTCATAGGTGGAGTAGAACATTTATTACACAAGTAAAGTCTTTGTGTAAGGACCCATCTGAATGAGGTCACCGTGACGTGGAAGATGGGCTCGCACAATTTATCAAATTATGCCTAAGAACCTCACATTTAAACGGTAGTTAATGATACATGAAAGTACAGTTGAAGAATTTTATCATTTTAAGGGGATGTCCAATTTCAGCAACTAAATGTTTATATAATGAAAACTATACCATTTTGAAATATAGTTTCTGCATCAATTGCACATAGTTTTCTAGATCTCTGCTTGCTGTTATTCTTTGTTTTGTGAATTCTTTGTCTTGTGAATAAAAATCAGTACATGGTCATGTGATCGCCACACAGGTGCACAGCTCGTTACAGTCACAGATCAGTAATCAGACAACTGTCTTGTAACAAGCTCTGCACCTGTGTGTTCATCACATGACTATGGACTGTATATCACATGACCATGGACTGATTTTTATCGAATGGAAGTAAACAAAGGATAACAGCAAGCAGACATCCAAAAAATTAATTGATATATAAAGTATGACCCCTATAAAGCTCCACACCCAAGACTAAACTCACTAGTCAGAATTGAGTCTAGTCTCTAAATGGCTTCTATAAAAACTATTCTGGATGCATCAATCCTCATTTAATTTTACCTGGTCTTTTACTTTCCCTCCATTAGCTTACCTCTTAGTTTAACCTAAAATGACCATTAAACACAGAATCCAAACAAAGAAAAAAATAATAATTGATTTTATGACACCTCACATCCTCTGCTTATTTTTCTCTCTCTTCTTTTGTCTTATATCACAATTACAGAGAACGAAAAACAAAACAGTGATTTTTTTCTAAGGCAGCAGACATGTTTTACCCTTTCCCCCACTAACGATAGTGCATGTGAACCAGGAAGTTTAGGAGACGGCTGAACCCAGTCTGCACACTTTTTGTTTATACAGTAAGCATAGCCACTTTGTAAGATATATACAGTCATATGAAAAAGTTTGGGCACCCCTATTAATCTTAATCATTTTTAGTTCTAAATATTTGGGTGTTTGCAACAGCCATTTCAATTTGATATATCTAATAACTGATGGACACAGTAATATTTCAGGATTGAAATGAGGTTTATTGTACTAACAGAAAATGTGCAATATGCATTAAACCAAAATTTGACCGGTGCAAAAGTATGGGCACCTCAACAGAAAAGTGACATTAATATTTAGTCGATCCTCCTTTTGCAAAAATAACAGCCTCTAGTCGCTTCCTGTAGCTTTTAATCAGTTCCTGGATCCTGGATGAAGGTATTTTTGACCATTCTTCTTTACAAAACAATTCCAGTTCAGTTAAGTTTGATGGTCGCCGAGCATGGACAGCCCGCTTCAAATTATCCCACAGATGTTCAATGATATTCAGGTCTGGGGACTGGGATGGCCATTCCAGAACATTGTAATTGTTCCTCTGCATGAATGCCTGAGTAGATTTGGATCATTGTCTTGCTGAAATATCCATCCCCGGCGTAACTTCAAATTCGTCACTGATTCTTGTACATTATTCTCAAGAATCTGCTGATACTGAGTTGAATCCATGCGACCCTCAACTTTAACAAGATTCCCGGTGCCAGCATTGGCCACACAGCCCCAAAGCATGATGGAACCTCCACCAAATTTTACAGTGGGTAGCAAGTGTTTTTCTTGGAATGCTGTGTTTTTTGGACGCCATGCATAACGCCTTTTTGTATGACCAAACAACTCAATCTTTGTTTCATCAGTCCACAGGACCTTCTTCCAAAATGAAGCTGGCTTGTCCAAATGTGCTTTTGCATCCCTCAGGCGACTCTGTTTGTGGCGTGCTTTCAGAAACGGCTTCTTTCGCATCACTCTCCCATACAGCTTCTCCTTGTGCAAAGTGTGCTGTATTGTTGACCGATGCACAGTGACACCATCTGCAGCAAGATGATGCTGCAGCTCTTTGGAGGTGGTCTGTGGATTGTCCTTGACTGTTCTCATCATTCTTCTTCTCTGCCTTTCTGATATTTTTCTTGGCCTGCCACTTCTGGGCTTAACAAGATCTGTCCCTGTGGTCTTCCATTCCCTTACTATGTTCCTCACAGTGGAAACTGACAGGTTAAATCTCTGAGACAACTTTTTGTATCCTTCCCCTGAACAACTATGTTGAACAATCTTTGTTTTCAGATCATTTGAGAGTTGTTTTGAGGAGCCCATGATGCCACTCTTCAGAGGAGATTCAAATAGGAGAACAACTTGCAATTGGCCACCTTAAATACCTTTTCTCATGATTGGATACACCTGGCTATGAAGATCAAAGCTCAGTGAGGTTACAAAACCAATTTTGTGCTTCAGTAAGTCAGTAAAAAGTAGTTAGGAGTATTCAAATCAATAAAATGATAAGGGTACCCAAATTTTTGCACCGGTCAAATTTTGCTTTAATGCATATTGCACATTTTCTGTTAGTACAATAAATCTCATTTCAATCCTGAAATATTACTGTGTCCATCAGTTATTAGATATATCAAATTGAAATGGCTGTTGCAAACACCCAAATATTTAGAACTAAAAATGATTAAGATTAATAGGGGTGCCCAAACTTTTTCATATGACTGTACATACTGTATACATATGGTAGCAGTGCAAACAGTAGTACCAACAATAGTAGTTGCCACCTGTAGTAGTAACAGTGCCAACAGTTACCAACATTACCAGCAGGATTAATAACAGTGCCAGCAGTAGTACATAGTGTCAGATTGGGATGTGTAGGGCCCATCAGTGGAATTGATTATAAGAGGACCTCCCTACTGCTACTGGCATACAAGCTATAAAAAATTCACACCACTTCTCTAGCCCTGTCAGATTTATCATCATTTATACCAGTTTTCTGGCATAAACAATGGCAGAATTCTAAACCAGCAAGGAGCTGGTGCAGAGTTCTTTTTAGGCACACGGACCCCAAAAGATGTGCCTAATTTATGACGACTTGTGCACTTCATTATAAATTAGCTCCAAACAGCAGGTGGAAAACATTGTTCTTCATAAATCAGTCGTTATATTTTCTATATTACTCAGTATCTATTGACTGTGGCATCCGAGGGGTTTGAGAATGGCTGAGAATGTTGTCTCAGGCATTAGAGCAGGCACTATCACTGCAGTATAATGGTACAGTGGTTGGCAAGAATAAAACGGCCAGACATCACGTCCGACCGGGCTAGACAAGATATATGCTCGTGATTGCACTATTTTACCTGCTCCAATTTCTAACTGCCTTATTGAAGTTCTATCTCTTTGTGCCTCTGATCAGCTGGGGTTACGCTCAGCAAAAACGCGTCAGGCATTTCTTTTGGCAGTACTTAGCGTTACAAACAATTTTTGTGACAGTGTTTTGTGTGTGCTGTGTGTAAGTGGCAGTCAGTACACATTGAGAGTATAACGTAAGCTCTCTAGTTAGACCTTGAGTCAGTCGTATTAGCTGGTCTTTTACTGGTTTTCAGTTATTTAGTGTGAGTGTGTTCATTAAACAGATTCAGACTGATGGGATCTGTTATACACCCCCATGAATAAGTGGGATAATGGAGGGATAAATTATCTTATCTCTGTTCTTTTCCCTGTGGAAGGGGGTGTTTTTTTTTTATCACCCATATGGTTGGTTGATCCTTTTTGTGTGCATACAAGTATATAGTGGATCCATCCTTGGGTTGATATGGGCTTTGGGAACACACTCTTTAAGTAACAATATCCTACCTCCATTTCTGGCACTACAAATCACTGGGTCTGACAGACCCATTGGCCATTGATATATTGGACATCTATCTGAGTGTTACTATACTTTTAAATAAACATTATTAAAAGTTATATTTTAAGTGTGTGAAGGATCATAATGAACTTTTTATAATTTTATACTTTTATATCTGTTTAAGAATTTCATATCTGCTTAAGGTGTAATGTGTGTAAAAAAACATTGTTATCCTTAAAGTTGAATATTAGATGTGGTTGTTTATGCTTGAAACTGAGTGTGATATAGTGTTACACTACCAGATAGTGTCTGCATACCAAAGTGAGAATCCTTTGTGTCCAAGAAGACATGTGCTTGGCTTGCTGCCAGAAGGCACCTCCCTGCATCACAGCGCAAGACAGGAGATGGCTGACCATATACGAAACTGCTTATATCTGTTATCTATTGTGAGTATGTGAACCCAGAGGGCGCTATTGAGCGACCCAGGGCCAGGCCTGAAAAGGCCCTCAGCCACACCTATGGGTGGGGCGCAACTCCAAAGGGAGCGGTTACCGCGGCAGAGCTGCTGTCGAGTCCTGCAGGAAGCAGGGACTGTGGAACCAGCCAAGGACAGAGAGGCGGTCTGTCCCAGGAGGGCTGGGGTCCACAGGGGACTTTTGCTTGAGCTGAGCATTAGTCAGGCTGCTTGTTGCCCCATAGGCTAGATAGGGGTCAAGGAGTCAGTTAGTGCCCTAACTGTGGCCCAGGCTGTTTTTGTTTTGTTATGTTCCACCTTTAACGCTGAAATAAAGCCATTTTACTTTACACTAGCACCGTCTGAACGCTGCTCCTCCGGCGCCCAATACCACGAACATCACTGTCGGGTCCAGGAGTCTGCCGCCATTGAGACTAATCCCCCCCAAATTGTCACATATGGTGCTACGGATTCGGGCATAAAGAGATCCACGCAAGTCCTGGAAGACAAGTGTTTGGTGACTGCAGTACTGCTAAGTGTGCATTGTGGCCTACAGCTGGAAGAAGTCTGTGATTTCAACTGAGAAACCCAGGAAGGGGTAAGTGGAAGTGCAACATAGCAAAGTGTGTGCAAAAACTGGTGACAGTAAAACTCTGGAAGAGAAATCCAGGGAATGGATTTTGTGTATACTGTGGCTCAGAAGTCTGTAAAGTGCTTGCTGATGGCAAGAAAGTAAGCAATGTGTGTAGAAGCTGGATATTGCAAACAGTCTATGTGAAAGGCTATGGTGCCATGTTTGTGTTTTCTGTGGAAGGCAGAAGAAAAATGCTGGTTGTTGTAGTGCCACATAAGTTAACTGTTTGAATACATGTGACTGCAGAAGATAGCAAAAAAAGTTGCTGCCGGTTGAACCCAAGGATTCTTTGGAATATTGTGTAATCTTGTTGGTAAACCATGGGCAAGAAAAAGAGAATTTCAGCTTGTAAGAAAGCAGAGAAGTTATGCTCAGGGTTAATAGTGCAGCAGTCTGAACGCAGAGAGACACAAAACCCGGAAGAGAGCATGTGGAGTGCAAGTAAAGATAATGGGTTGCATGAAAGTGACTTAGTTTTTCTGAAGCACCTCTGTTCTATGATTGAATATGTCCCTGCTGACTGTGTGTCTCATACAGGAGTGCATGAAAGCGCCAAAGATAAAAATATTATGGTGCAGCAGCTTCAAGATGAGATTAAAACCATCAGGTTCATTTATGAGGATGAAATATCTGATTGGAAGTGGCAACTTGAGGTATCAGAAAAAGAGAACCTTAAGTTAAAGAAAGAGCTTGAGACTATAAAGAGTTCATATCCTAGTCATTGTTAAAATGTGGTGCTGGGTTTGCCTGGAATGGACTGTGTCACTAAGTAGGAGTTTGCTGAAATGAAATGTGCTCTATCTAATAAAGTTATACAGAGTGTAGAGCAAAAGCAAGTGCTTGAGAAGCAGTTGCAGGATTTAAAGGAGCAGCATGTCCAAGACTCCATTGCCAAAGAGAGTGTCGTTGAAAAATTAAGAGATGACCTTGAAACTGCTAAATGTGAGAGAAGTGAATTTTTGCAGTGTCAGTCAGAATGTCTGGATGACCAAGTCAGGAAGTGTGAAAAACTTTCGGCTGCATTAACTGACAAAGAAGATGAAGTTGTACAGCTGAGGAAGCATGTGTCTGACCGAGAGAGTGATTTAGAATCTGTGGTGCAGACATTGCAGTCAGAGAAAAAGTTGCTTGAACTAAAGCAAGCTCGCCTAAATAATGAGGTCAAGGAATGGCAGGGCAGAGCTGGAGTTCTGGAACAAAGAGGAAGGGAACTCAAAGCTAGAATATGCAGCCTGGAGAGGGCGCTCTCAGGATCTTGTGAAGATAATGAGAAATTATCTGTTTTGGTGCAAAATAAAGACAAAGAATTGAGGGAGATGACGTCTGTCCATGCTCAGAAAGTGCAAACCTTACAGGAGAGTCACAAAAAAGTAGAGACTCAACTTCAAGAGCTGCAACTACAAGTCACAGAAGGGGACAGGTTTCGAGCAGAACTGCTAGACAAGGCAAACGGAATGCAGGTGGAATTGAATAATGTCACAAGGCTTCTTTCTCAAGCAGACAGCAAGTTTATCAAACTTTCCAAAGATTTTTCTACACTAGAATCTCAGCTTCAGGACACTCAGGAACTTTTGCAAGAAGAAACTCGTCAGAAAATTGACCTTAGTACAAAACTAAAACAAATGGAAGATGAGAAAAATGGTTTCCTTGAGCAACTAGAGGAAGAGGAGGAAGCAAAAAGAGATTTGACAAAGCAGATTTCAACACTGCAGGCTCAGGCGACTGATATGAAGAAAAAAATGGAGGATAGTATTGGGTCCTTGGACTCTGTTGAAGAACTAAAGGAAAAATTGCTAAAGGAGCTAGAAGCTACAAATCAACGGTTTGAAGAGAAGGCTGCTGCTTATGACAAACTTGAGAAGACGAGAATTAAACTTCAGCAGGAACTAGAAGATATAGGTGTAGATCTTGATCATCAACGTCGGATTGTGTCAAATTTGGAAAAGCAGAAAAAGTTTGATCAGCTGCTTGGTGAAGAGAAGACTCTTTCTGCTAGGTATGCAGAAGAACGTGACCGTGCTGAAGCAGAGGCTCGTAGAAAAGAGACCAAAGCTCTTGCCTTGGCTCGCTCCCTAGAAGAGGCCCTTGAATTGAAGGCCGAGTTAGAGAGGCTCAACAAGCAACTGCGCACTGAAATGGAGGATTTGGGTAGCTCCAAGGATGAAGTTGAGAAAAACCTGGAATCTGTGCAGATATTGTATGAGAACAAAGCTAATGCTTATGACAAGCTGGAAAAGGCCAAGAGAGAATTGGACCTCCAGATAGAAGACATGAGGATTCAGTCTGAGGAAAACCTGTCTAATTTATCTGCTCAGATTGTAGATCTAAAAATGCTTGCTGCTCAACTAAAGCTGCAAGTGGACAAACGGGAGGAAGTTGTACGCATCAAGGAACAGCTGGAGTTTCAGATGGAACAAGTGAAGCGCGAGTCAGAAATAAAGTTGGAAGAGCACACTTTTCAGATAGAACAGTTAAAAACCGAAGTTGAATCTAAAAGAGGAGAATTGGATCGATTGCAGCAGTCTCTATCCAATACTGAACAGTCAACATCTGCACTATCTTCAAAGCTGGCAGCACTAGAAGTTGAGAAGGACTCGCTACAGATCCTGTTAACCTCTAAAGAATCAGAGCTGTTAGCCATGAAAAACTTGACTCAAGAGAGAGAGTCTGTATTCAACCAAGAGCAAGATAAGAGAGCCACTGAGATACGGGACTTGAATGAAAGACTTGACAAAAAGTCTGAAGATGAGCAGAAGCTTTATCAGAAGATGTTGGAGGATCAGTTCAACATAATTCAGGGAACAGTGAGGGAAGCAGAAAATATCATCCAGGATGCAGTTGCTAAACTGGATGATCCTCTACATATCCGCTGCACTAGTTCACCAGATTACCTGGTAAACCGAGCAAAAGTTGCTAAAGACTCATTAATCTCCCTCTCGAATGGGCACTCCAAATACATACAGAATATGACAGATGCCTCTGACTTAGTTGGAGCACTGGTACAGTTTGCACACTTAACAGCAGATACAATTGTAAATGGCAGTGCAACGTCTCACTTGGCACCACCAGGCCATGGAGATTGTCTTGTAGACAACTGCAGAGAATGTGGAAGCCAGAGTTTACAGTATCTGAATGAGCTGAAGGATAAGCAGTCTTTGATGGATGCTGACCTGACAAATGTTAGAAGAACACTGCAGAATATCCTAGAATTAGGAGACATAGTGGATAAAGAGATGGCATCTACATCTGCTGCCATAGAAGATGCAGTGCGAAAGACTGAGGAAGATCTGGGTACTGACAGTAAAAACTGTGATGTTGGAAACTTGGTATCCCAGTCCTCCGGTGTTAGCACAGAGAATGAAAATAACTTGGAGAATGTTGAGATGACGTTATCACCAGCTCCTGTACTGTCAGAAAGGGATTTTCACAAAAATTCTTGCAATCTATCACAGTACCGCAAAATGCCTCCAGGAAGTTATGCGTATGAGAAAGAGGAGGTAAGAATAGAGTATGGAAGTCGTTCTCCGGCTGTGGAAGTATTATAAAGAAACCATTCCAATATATGATGTGGACAATCACGGGACAAGTTTATTTGATTAAAGAGGGACGTCGACTTAGTATGTCTAGTCCCATTGTAGCTCAACCCATGGGTAGTGAGCTAGCACTTAAGCTCATATCAATTAGGACAACGACAGTTACCTGGGGAACCTGGTCATCTGGCCCACAAAGGGTAACATGACATAATCAAGTGTACTTTTTGATATATATTTTGTATAAATAAAACTACAACTCTCAGCAGGTTCTGAGGATCTGAGCCTGCTGGGGTTGTAATTCTCAGAGTGTCAGGGAAGAATAAGGACCTGTTCAGAAGGTGGAAAACGAAGAAGAATTGAGGTGGACTACTCTTCATTTTCCAGGCCTTTCAGGTCCCCATGGATCAGCCATTTACTGGCTCCACGCAGAACAATGCCCCCTTTACTGGCTCTCACACAGTATAACGGTCCCTTTACTGGCCCCCACACAGTGAAACACCCCTTCTGCTGTTTCCCACACAGTATAATGCCACCTTTACTGGCAACACAAAAATCAAGGAATTGATGCATCTATCAGACTACCTAAAAGTAATATGGTGCCCTGTGGCCAGTTAAATATTGAGTTTCCTGGTGACAGACTCCATTTAATTCATGAAACAAAACAGTTTTGGAAGTTTTATATCAACAAGAAAAAGATCTCACCTGTTATTTGTTTGAGAGCAACTGTGGAGGCGTCATTTGTCATATTTACATATGCAACTTCATGCTTAAAGTCAGAGATACCACAAAATGACAGAACTAAAACATTTTCCTGAAGGATTACTTCAATTGGCTTTTTGCTGTCCAACAGTGCACTGGTTGCTCTGTAAAAGTCAAGAAAGAGCGAACATTAAATAGAAATCATTCATTCAATATACTGGGAATAGGAGACTATGGCTATGAAAGAATTTTTACAGGGGTTTGCTTCGTGACTATGTTTTGCATAGTTAGTGGGTTGAAAAAACAAATTCCATTAAGTTCACACCATTTTATACTTACAGTATAAACCCAGACTGATCCAGAGGAGGGTAGATTTCATGTGCATGGGGAGACTAAGCGCCTGTGAGCTTCTATTGGCTGATAAGGGACATGTGACTGTGTGTATGGCAGTTGGAATATGAGTGAAAGACTTGTAGGCTTCTATTGGCTAATGCAGGTCATTTTTTGGGAATACTGTATCTCAGGAACGGTACATCCTAGAGATCTGAGAACCGGTCTAAAATCTTCCTGGACACCTGATTTACCTGTGTGCCAAATTTGGTGAAGATCGATCCAGTCATTTGGTCGCACATAAAGAATAGACAGGAACTCATTTATATATATATATAAGAGATATATTCATATTTAAATACACATAATATATTTATTATATATATTTAGAATATAATTATAAAGTCATCCGATATGTATTTATGCTGTGCTATCGCTTTTTATACTGTGTTATATGGTTTTATTTGGTGTCTTTCGGTTACTAGGACTATGGCATATGTGCCTTCTATCCCTGAACTATCACTGGGAAAATTGGTGGTTGCTGAGGTGACTGAGCGAGGGAGGTGCCCTTTTATGATGCACCCGGACTCAATCACATCATCAGCCTGTAAAAGCGCAGTGTGCGCGAAACAGCCTATTGCTGTTTGCTCGGGAACTGGTTTATGCCTGTTTTTATTCTCTCAAAATAAAGCCTGACATTCGGAGAAGAGTGCCGCTCCTGTCTTTTCTTTCTTTTGGACATCTTGGTGCTGTATTTAGCGTGCCCCGTGTGCAGCTGAAGCAGATACAACGGTCCAGATAGGTACCTACTAATTCAGCTACAGAGATGTGGGAGTAGTGCCTGCCATTTTTCTTTTGTTTACTATACTCATGTGGACTTTACTCTACTGGCGTGAGCACACTCTCGACTGCTTTGTGGAATTTTTGTTAAGGAGGTAGATACAAACATTAGTATGGATGTATTATCTGCAACACATGAGCAAGCTTTAAATACAGGTAGAGAAAATGCTGGAACCTTTTTTGAGCAGTGCAACACCAAAGATGCCTTGCAGGTTCTTAGCATTAGCACTAGAACAAAGGGAGGCACAACTGGCAGACCATTTTGTGGCAGGCTGTTATGGACTGTTAATTTGTTGAAATCATATGATGTTAACAACAGAGTCCCAAGGGGCCTACGAGCATAGAAAAAGGCATCACAATATCAGGATGATTCAGGATTTATGGAAGAGTGGAATAAAATTCAACTGCAGTGTTCACTGGAACTGATGCGTTTAGTGTTAAGATGAAACAAACATGAATATGAGCATAAAACAACTGAACTATGCAAAGCTAAAGTGGAGCTACATACACATGGGTCAGAGATGCAATGCCAGAATTTTTTTAAGAAATTGGAAAAAAAATAAAAAATCTATCTTGATCTAAGCAGAAGTCAAGGAGAAGAAAAGGGATAAATTCCTTAGGATTAGCATGATTTTGATTCAGGCCACAATCCAGTGATTGACTGGAATAACAACAAAAAATATCAAAAGTAAGAAGAAGCCTGTCTCAGATTATTATTAAGCCACTGAATCTGAATCAAGTGCCTCGGATGACTCATTGGGTAGACCAGATCATCAGAGAAAAGAGAGACCCCAACTTGAGCAGGAGAAGACCCCTTTAGTAAACGGATTCGGCTGGCAGAGGAATAAGGGGCGACAAGGGCCAAAAGAGGAAGCAAGTGACTTGGCGTTGGCCATGAAGCCTCCTGACCCCCCAAAGTTAACATTGTAAATCTAACAGCATATAATTTGGACGATAATTCTGTTTCCCTATTTTCCAAGGTTTTGAATGTTGAAAGAGGTTTATTGTCACAGAAAACTGCTGAATATCTTTTCCCTATATATCCAAAAAAAAACCTTGTTGATACTTTTTGCCAAAAGTACATAAGTCCAAAACCCGTTCCCCAGGCTGCCCTATTGTGGTGGGGATATGGTGAATTTGTATACCCGCATTCCTCATGAAGAGGGTATAAAAGAGCTGTATCTCATATTTTAGGTGTTGCTGGAAAGAGCCAGGAGTATATCAGTTTTATACAGGATACGCTGTGCTTCATTTTGGAGAACAATGCATTTAAATTTGGGGAACGTTAGTACCTACAAAAAACTGGTATCGCGATGAGTACCTTAGCTAATATATTTTTGGCTGAATTTGAGAGACAATACATCTTCACCACATCTAATCCATTCCTGGGACATAGTCCGATTTTTTACATACATCGATGATCTGTTTATTATTTGACCCTACCGAATGCTCAGATTTCATGAGATATCTTAATGAAGGTAATAGAATGAATATGCAATTTACTGGACTTTCTGGACATCACAGTGCTGCTGGAGGGTGATTCTATTGTTACAAAAGACTACAGGAAGCCCAAAGCTACTAATGCACTCTTGCATTATAATAGCTTCCATCCTAGACAGGCAGCCTTCCGGTATGATCAGTTACAGTTGAGGCATATCAATAGTGATGAGGCCACCTTCCAGCAGCAAGCAGACGATCTAGAGAGGAGACTGATACAGAGAGACTATCCTTGTACAATTTTGAAAAAAGCAAGTGATAGGGCCTCCCAAGTTATCCAAATAGATTTATTAACCAAACCTAAAAGACTGCAGGATACAAAGGATCACAGTAAAGCTATTTTTTGATTTAGTTTCAGTCCATATGCAGACACGATAGCTTCTACAATCCATAAAAACTAGAATACAGAGCACAACCCATTATTTCCTTTAAGAGAAATGCTACATTAAGGAATAAACTAGTCCAAAGTAGACACACATATACCAATTAAAATTGGTTGAGACAGTGTATCCTTAAAGGCATTTTGCCTGTGGAAACTGTAATTATGGTGTACAAAATCTAAAGACTAGGAACTTATTCATAGGAGGTGTTGGACATTGTGTCAACAACCAGTTTATAAATTGCAAGACCAAGTTTTTGGTCCATGTAATTTTTTTGTCCTTGGCAAAGTTTTTAGAATTGGCAAACTATTAGGAGCCTATGTGTCCGCTTTAGGTGTAATCAAGTTTTATTGAAGTTTTATATGTAACAAAACAATAACAAAACATAGCATAGCATACCAGAAGGTGCATAAATAATGCCATAAGCCAGTGTATAGACAAACCATCAAGTCCAAAACAGGCATGTCAAAGGAAAAACAAATATGAAAACAATCAAGGACTGAGAAAAAGAAAGTGAACTGTGAGAGGCATCAATACAAAACTCTGTCCATGGTATCCAGGTCAACAAGAAACAAAGAGTCTTACAGGGACCACAAAACCTTGGAAAAGAGCAAGGAAGTAGAATCAGTAGGAAACAGGGCAGAAAGTAACAAGTAAACAAAGACACAGGGGGGGACAGGTAGCAAAGAAGGAGACAAGAGGAGGGGGGGTGGAGTCTGGGGGGGGAGGGGCAGAAACTGCCAGGGCAACAGAGGGGAGTCTCTCAGCAGCAGGACGGCTTACAAGAAGAGAGTGGTAAACTCCGAAGACTCCTGAAACGCAACCCACGGCCGCCAGAGGGCATCAAACTTAGAGGAGTCTGTGAAATTCTCCGCCACCAAAACCTCCATCCTCCTGATAAGAAGGAACTCCTGTAGCCACTCCATCAATGAGGGGATTGTAGTGCTTCGCCAGTGCCGAGGAATAACCACCCTGGTGGCCGTGAGAAAATGACGCAGGAGATCTCCCTTAACCTTGGATATCTTACCCGGAACAAGGGAGAGGAGAGCCAGTTGGGGAGAGGGAGCCACAGGGCGGCCGCTAACTTTAGTATAAAGAGAGAACACGGAGGACCAAAATGTGGAAGAGAGAGCCCACTGCGGAACCACAGCGCCAACATTTGTCAGAGACTGTAGGAAAAAACTTGTGAAGGAGGTCTGGGCACCGGTAGCAGCGGGTGAGGATTTAAAAAATTTTTTCCTGGGCGCTACAGGGCAGCGGCAATTTGAAAGCAAACAGGAAGGAACGAGCCCAGTCAGCAGGAGAGAGACGTAAGTCGAGGTCCGTTTACCAAAGTCTGGTGTAGGGGGGAGGCCAGGAGTGGCAGCCATCAGGAAAATGTCGTAGAGGAGCGTGAGAGTACGTGTCGGGGCCTCAGTCTGAAGGAGGATACTCTCCAAGGCAGTGGGAGTAGAGGAGAGCAAGGGCAGCAAGGAGAACTTGCGGAGAAAGTCAGTTAATTGGTTGTATTCCAGCCAAGAAAGTGGAGTGTCAGGAGCAGACGCTCACATTTGTCTGAGGGAGGGGAACGGTGTTGACCCAGCGACTTCACCTAGCCTAATGTCATCACTAGCAGACCAACAAAGGAATCGACGAGAAGAGAGACCTGGAGTTCCAAAAAAGAGGGCTTAATGGTCCAGGGACCCTAGCCAGCGAATCAGTCCGGCACATACAGTCTCAGACAGACAGGAAACACGAGGAGAAAAGAGATACTCGTGCTGAAGTCGGACGATAATGGGAGGGGATCCACGGCAAGGAAAGGAGAGAAGTAGAGAGGAGATCTACTTGTATGGACACCCATTGTTTATCCAGAGCCCTGTATCGCCAGTCAAAAAGGCGTAACAGGACAGCTTCTCTGCAATACAGGTAGAGGTCCAGGAGGCCCGCCCCCCCGTTGGTCTTGCGCAGGTGAAGTATATGTCAACTTTAGAGAGCATGTTAAATCTATCTCGACAGGACAGGGTTGTCCCCGCCTCATCCAACATGTTAGATATGAACAACGGGGGTTACGCAATTTGCTGGTATTGAAATGGTTAATATAAATCCTGTAGCAGGTGACCATAATCAAAATTTATTGAAATGTGAAGGCAGATGGATTCTCAAAATGGAGGTTTAAGGCCCTCTAGACTTAAAAGGGTTATCTGGAATAAAATAAAAATGAACCCCTAAACTAAACCCCCTCCCCCCGCCTAACTTCTAATTTACTTAGTTTTAAAAAAAATGTAAAATTACCGCCCCAGGCACACTTTCTGATAATCCGGTGATGTTCCGTTTCCCCGTTTCCTGAAACGGACGTCACTAATACTACCCCCCCCCATCATACTTGACTTCCTCTCTAGGATGGCTCCTCCTCTTCTTTAGCACTCCATCTCTACTTCGCAGGCGTCAGAGGCACTTCCGGCCTGTGCACGCGCTGGCAGAGGTGCCATCTCTACTGCACAGGTGCCTCTGGCCTGCGCACAGCCACAAGAGTCAAAGAAAAGGAGGAGCCATTCTAGAAGGGAAGTCTAGAGAGGAAGACAGGTAAGTATGATGGGGTGGAGGGGTGGGCTGAGTTAGTTAGTTGGGAAGGGCTAGTAGTGGGCGGGATAGCTAGGGAGTCAGGGAGGGAGTGCAAGGGAGTGAGAGAGGAAGGGGAGTGGCAGTGAGAGGGAGGTAGTGTGAGTCAGCCTACAACTGACAGCAATAAGCTACACAGCATGAAGCAGAAACCCAGCCATGCTTTCCTTATTGTGGCCTCGTTATCTTCTTGTGTACGCTCTGTGACTCAATGATAATCCGGTCACAATAAGGAAATCATGAATTTCTGTCAAGTGCCAAACGATAGGAAGTTCCTGCATCTGTTGGTAACTGACAAAAGACTGTCACCACTAAAAAATTAATAGAGAGAATCTTTCCAATGCTGTAAAATTTTATTTTGTTTATATATTTGCAAAAATATTTAATTTTAATTTTCGACAAGTTTATATATGGTTCACAGAAAACCCCTTTAAATACGGGGGGGGGGGATTTATCAAGAGTGGCATTTTCTACATTGGTCGTTATCTTCTCTGAGCTAGAGTAAGATGCACCTAATTTATTAAGAGATTTATGCCCCTAAATAAATTAGGCACATCTCCTGCCCTCCGTACACCTGAATCTCAAATTTACGTCAGTTTCTGACATAAATTATAGTAAATTTGTCAGTCAAGAGGTCACATCTTCTCCCACGATCATTTTTCAGAAAAGTGACAGGGTACACAAGGTTGCAAATTTTGCCACAAAAATCACCCATGTACCAAAATTTGCAACTTTTATCATAAATCTTATGTCAGAAACTGGCGATAAATCTGCTTCAACGCATCACAGAAATGCCCAGGTTCCTGATAAGTTCTATTGCCTTTGTTTGCTGCAGAAATGCAATAGTTAATTTTCCTTGTCATGCATTCTACTGCTACTCAGTTGTTCTGCATGAGCTCCTCAGACCTGCTATATCTTCACTCACTGCCTGCTGATAGTTCTTTCCTTGCAGGTTTTGTTTCCTGCTGGTGCTAGTGTATGACTCACATCCAGTTACTGACCTCAACTTGTATTTGAATTCCATTCTGTTTGTCCCCTTTCACGGTACTTCTCTTGTTATTCACCTTGCTTGATTCCTGACTCTGAACTTGCATTATGTTTCCTTTTATATTGTGGACTACCACTGACAACAATATGTAAGCCCTTGACTATGTTTTACTACTAAACTGCATTACTACCACCAATTTTAGGCTACTCCAGGGGTCATAACCTGGGCTTCAAGGTTGAATACTGAAGAACCTTTTGTCACTTGCTAAAACAATCTGCAGAGGACATGCTAAGATTTAAAAAACCATTGTGTTTTTGTAAATTACAACATGTCAATTATACCTATGAAAACGCCAGTATAATTGAAGATGAAAGTCCACAGAGGAAAAGTCTGCGGACTTTCTGTGAAAAGCTCTGCGGAAAAAACGCTGTGCGTTTCCACCACGGTTTTTCTCACAGTGCTTTTTGTTTTGTTTTTTTTTTGTTTTTTTAAACTGTAATTTTTATAGAGTTTTATACATTTTAACAAAATAAGAAAAAAAAAAAAAAAAATCACAAAAACACAGAGGAATGCAACAAAACAGATGTCAATCAAGAACAATCACAGATACAGGGAACAAAAGCATGACACAAAAAACACAATAAACAAAAGGAAGACAACAAGAAAAGATGGTGGGGAGAGAGGCATCAGAGACCATGAAGGAACGCCTCTACCGTGTTGCTGAGAGTGGCAGTGAGGTATTCCAGACTACGTACATCTTTAATACGAGCAACAAGGGCAGGGCCTGTTGGAGAGTGCACACTCTTCCAGTGGAGAGCCACAAGCGTTTTAGCGGCAGTGCAGAGGTATAAGAACAGCTTAGATGCCTTTTTACCAAGATGTCAGAGTGGCAAGTTAAGCAGGTAAATGAGCAGATATACCAGAACACCCTGTAGGAAGAGCGCATCAGTCCCAGAAGATATGACACAGCGTACCCACCACTGAGAGGCATCTCCAGCAGTTAGAGACACTGGGGTTAAGAGTATGCAACAGGACCAAAGTATGGTACCAGTGCATCAAGATTTTATATTGGGTCTCATGAAATGTTATGCAGGCGGACAACTTAGCTGCACGGTACCATATGATCTGTCATTGAGCGGGTGAGATCTGCCTACCCAGAGCCTCAGTCCACTTAACCATGTATCCGTGGGCCAGGGCGGTCCGCCCCTTCGGAGAGAAAAGTAATCAATATATATCTGAAATCGGAGGTACCAGCTTGGCATATCCTCTCAAAAACGGGGGGGACAAAAACCTGTGGGGCCCCAAACAGAGTAGCCATAAAATGGGCTATTTGCTGCCATAAAATGGGCTATTTGCTGATAGTGGAAGCATTCAGTAGGAGAAAAGCGCAAGGTAGAGGAAAAGTAGTCAAAAGGCCTGAGCTCCAAGGTCATCGGGTCAATCAAATCAGCGACATGGAACAGACCTAGTCTACTCCAAGGGTGCACCATAGCAGCCATCAGTCCCCCCGGGAGGAGAGGGTTGAAAATGAAGGAAACCATAGAGGAGTGTTGCAAGGCGAGTGGGAAGAATTTATGACATGTAAGCCAGACAGCTTTAGTAAAATAGATGGGTCTAAAACGGGGGTGGCATGCAGGGTAAGACGAGCAGGACCACAAGAAAGCATTGGGGTGAACCAGACCAACTCACCAGAGCTTTTCAATTTCCACTCACTTAGTGTAAGCCTGAGATGCTGCCCAAAATGGAATACATCGCAGATGGGCCACCCAGTAATAGGGAAGGAGATGTGGCACTGCCAGAACCCCAGCCTTACCAGTCAACACAACAGAACAAAGAATTCGATGACGCTCCCCATTACAAATAAATTGAAAGAGAGCCTTCTGGAAGAAACATAATTCACAGCAAGGAACAGCTACAGGTAGAGTTTCGAAGACGTATAGGAGCTTTGGGAGAAGTGTCATTTAACTGCCACGATATGGCCTATAAGTGATATGTGTGGGGGGCACCATTTATCCAGTAGGGAATGGAGTTCATAAAATAGATGGGGGTAATTAACTGAGTACAAAGTGGCATAGGATGCGCAGCGCTTTTTGGCTACAGCCCGCTACGTGGGGCCTTAGCCTAAAGATGTTTTCTTGGACTAGGATATTGAACTCCACTTCGTCTTTTCAGGTAGTGACACCATGTCCACAGTCATGAAGCAGCTCAGTCCCATTTGAATAAATAGGACTGAGCTGCAATACCAAGAATAGCCATCAATGTACAACGCTGAGCTTGGTAAGTAGTGCAGAGGCCACAGTAATCTAGATTTAGGTCCTGGCGAAACCCCTTTAATGACATATGACATAACAGTGCATCATAATGTCGCGAAGTGGGTATGAAGAGGACTCCATAAATGAAGATGAATCCTCTCCTCAAAAGGCATGTGCCAGTTGTCCCCTCACTTCTGATCAAGGCTCGTCACCAGTGAAATTTCAACATATGCTGCCCATAGGCAGTAGTATTGTACTATATTATATGGGCAATTAGATCTAGAGTAGAAAAAAAAAATACAATGTTTTTAACAAATGAAAAAAAACAAAACATAAAAAAACACATAAAAAAATAAAAAAAAATAATCCTCATTTCCCTAGATCAGGGGCGTAAGTATCGGGGTAGCAGCGGTAGCGGCTGCCACAGGGCCCGGGACATTAGGGGCCCAGAGCCCTGCGGCAGCCACTACCGCGAACCCCACAAACCAGTAACGATCGCAGTCGCAGGGGTTGCGATCGCGAACAGACCCGGCAGGGTACGGAGTCCGCGGCCAGCTGGAGATGGCCGGGGCCCAGACCATTATGATAGCGGTCGGGGAAAGCCTGGTTCCCCGACCGCTATACATACTGTTATTGGAAAGGGAGCCTGGCATATTGCAGGCCCCTTTCCAATAGATGGCAGGGCACCCAGGGGAGGTGACTGAAAATAATAAACACATATTCTCACCTCTCCTGGGCGCAGCGTTCTCTCCAGCGCTTCTCCGTCATGACTGAGGCCTGTGATTAGGCCCCAGCGGTCACATGGGGCGCGGCCGCGTAATGATGTCAGTGCACCCACATGTGACCACTGAGGCCCAATCACAGGCCTCGGCAGCGATGTCGGAAGAGGGCCTGAAGACGCTGAAGACGGCAGGATGGAGCGAGGATGCCATGGAAAGGTAAGGGAAGGTGAATATGAATGTTTGTTATTTTTAATCTCCTTCCCTGGGCCTCCGATTATTATACTATGGGGTCTGAGGAGACCCCAGAGTATAGTAATAGCACTGAAGCGGAGGGGGCTGTTGGGAGCTTATAATACTGTGTGTGGGCCACTGTAGAGCATATAATACTGGGTGGGGGCCACTGTGGCAAGCATATAATACTGGGTGGGGACCACTGTGGGGAGCAGATAATACTGTGTGGGGGCCACTGTAGGGAGCATATAATACTGGGTGGGGCCCACTATGGTGGGCATATAATACTGGGTGGGTACCACTGTGGGAAGCATAAAATACTGGGTGGGGACCACTGTGTGGAGCATATTATACTGTGTGGGGCCACTGTGGGTAGCATATTATACTGTGTGTGGGGGGAGCAATGTAGAGCATATAATGCTGTATGGGGGCCACTGTGGAGCATATAATGCTGTGTGGGGGTCACTGTTGAGCATATAATGCTATCTTGGGCTACTGTTGAGCATATTTTACTGTTTGGGGACCCGTATCCGGTTCGGGGGGAGCCATGTCAAATGTTCGCCTTGGAGCCCAGCCATTCCTAGTTACGCCACTGCCCTAGATCACATATAAAACAAAAAAAAATAAACAAACAAACACATTATACATCTATACAAATAGAAATTCAGTTAATGCTATCGTGGAAAAATAAATAAAAATTGCAAATTGGCAGTTTTTCGATGCTTCACCTCCTGAAGAAAAAGTTATCAAAAGTCATATGTTCCCCAAAATGGTATCACTAAAAACTACAACTTGCCCCTTACACAGCAATGTACACAGAAATATTTAAAAAAAAAAAAAAAAAAAAAAAAAAAACCTACATGAATCATACTGACTTGCAGAATATACGTAACGTGTTATTTTTACTAAATGGTGAATGCTGTAAAAATGAAAACAGTGAGAATATGGCACAATTGCATTTTTTTCCATCCAATTCTGATTTTTTTTCAGGATTCTAGTACATTGTACAAAATATTAAATTGTGACATTATGAAGTCATTTTGTGCCACAAAAAATAAGCCCTTATACAACTGTGAACAGAAAAATAAAAAAGTATTTGTTTTTGGAAAGCAGAGAATAAAAAGCTAATCCAGAAAAGTGGAAAATTGCTGTTTCTATAAGGAGCTAAATGTGACCATTTTCTACTATTCTCACTATACTTTAGTCCAACTACCTGATGTTTCTAGAGGCCTTATGCAGATACCATACTCCTGCTCATAACATCTTAGAGTTACACATAGGTTCTTTTGTGAATTCACAAGAAGTCATTTGAAGTCAAGGCTGCTTTAGCTGATGCGATGCTCAGCAATCCAAGCAATGCCGACAATAACTGCTCTCAATACAACCTGTCAAGTTCAGCCTTGGATTCTACTTACAGAGTAACTTCTTCTTCGCTGGCTAAATGCATCACAAAGAGTGTGAGATGGAATGACCCCTGTGGAATCATGGCCCCGGAGAGTCTACCATCTTTTTGTAACACGGAACTCTGAACAGTCTGGATGTCATCAAGAATCTGGTCATTTGGAGAAAAAAAAAAACATATTTCTGTGAAATAAATACAACAAAACAACTGCAAAGTAAATCCAGTGGCGCATGAATTTGTATTAAAGAGGTTGTCCAGGCAAAAAAAAATATTTTTTAAAAGAGGCCGGGGGAGGTCCAAAAAAAAAAAAAAATCATACTCTCACTTGTCCCCGATGCTTCAGTGTCTTCTCAGCCCGGTCCGGCCCTGCTGCTCTGGTGTCTTCTAGAAGTGAAACTCCTCGCTGGGTGTGACGTCCTGGATCCCTTCCGCTGAAGCTGCTGATTGGACTCAGTGGTCACGTGACCACTGAGGCCAATCAGCGGCATCAGGAAGTGACCCAGGGACGTCACAAGTAGTGACGTCCCGTATCCTGTGCTGAAGCTGCTGAATGGCCTCAACAGTCACTTGCAGCAGGGACTTCCGCCAGGAGACAACAATGGACCACAGGACTGGACCGTGCTAGGAGACACCAGGGAAAGGAGAGTATGACTTTTTTTTTTTTCACCTCCCCCGACCTTTTTAAAATATTAAATTTTTGCCCAGACAACCCCTTTAAGAACAATCCATAAATGTAATAGTAGTGTAGAGATTTTCATAGCTGGAATAAATGCACTGAAAGGCACCATAGTCTTGAACCTTTCATTACAAGGTTTAGCATGTCTAAAAATAACAGCACAAAAAGACATAAAGAGAAAAGGAAGTATGGTATGACACTTCAATTCAACCTTTCATCAGTCCCCTGCAACATAATGGTGGTGAGAACTACAGGCTTGTTTTCGGTTTCTCTGTAGTGCCTAAGAAACCACAGCGGCCTTTCATTGTTTTGCTAAAAGACTTGATTATGCAGTTGTCTGATTGCTCATATAAAATACTATAAAATTCTACCTAATTCAGCTTATTATTCCTGTCAGCAACACACTGACAGGCATCCTTTTAGGCACTTGCTCTGAAGTGACAGGAGTCGTCCTATACCTGTATAACCACTCAAATGTCGCAGTCACACAGCATCTAAAGGGTTAAACAGGTGGCACTGTAATTCTCCCTGATTCCAGCCGTTGTAAGGCCCGGTTCACATCTGCGTTCAGCCATTCCGTTCGCAATCAGTATTCGAAATCTTCAAAAACTGATTTTGTGCGGTCCAGATGACAGCCCATTGATTTCAATGGGTTTTCAAAGCAATCTGCATGTATCCGCATGTGCCCTTTCCATCTCGTTTCCGCTTTTTCGTGTGGAGCGAAAAATAGAACATGCAGTACTTTCTCTCCGTACTGAAAATAAGGATTCCAGACGGACAGCAACCAATCTGTTTTTTATTTAACATTGAGGTCTATGGAAAACGGATTACATACTGATAGCATACTGATTACAAACTGATAGCAATCATTTTGTGTCCGTTTTGCAATCTGTTTTTCCCTCTGCGCATGCTCAGAATGAAGAAGGGGGAAGGTGAAAAAAAACAGATAATGCTTCATTCACACCTGTGCTTGCTATCCGTCTGTTGCCAATCCAGTGAAAATCTCGGCGAAGGGGATTGACATCGGATACAGACAGGTTTGAGACGCATTGGTTAAAAACCCATTCATTTGAATGGGTTTTTAAAGCAATGCGCGGGTGTCCGATTGCACCCTCTGCGCTGCGAATCCTTTTTTTTTCGTCGGAAACAAAGTCGGACACGCAGGACTTTGTGTCCTACGAAAAAAACGGCTTCGCAGTGCAGAGGGTGTAAGCGCACACCCACGCACTGCTTTAAAAACCCATTCAAATGAATGGGTTTTTAACCAATGCGTCTCAAACCTGTCTGTATCCGATGCCAATCCCCTTCGCCGAGATTTTCACTGGATTGGCAACGGACGGATAGCAAGCACAGGTGTGAACGAAGCATAAAACGGATTGCTATCAGTTTGTAATCAGTTTTTGAAGATTTCAAATACTGATTGCGAACGGAATGGCCGAACGCAGATGTGAACCGGGCCTAATATACAGCTGATAACCATTGCAGATAAAGATGCAAGTTTCACATGTCATTATTTGGATACATGTAGTATATATATGTACATGTTTTTCTTTTTCAACACTGTGGTCTATGGTTGACCTATGGCATTGTATGGTTATATAGGGTATATGTCTGAGCCTTTTGCCTGAAGTGTTCCTGACATACAGGGGGGAAAAAGTATTTAGTCAGCCACCAATTGTGCAAGTTCTCCCACTTAAAAAGATGAGGCCGGTCTGTAATTGACATCATAGGTAGACCTCAACTATGAGAGACACAATGAGAAAACAAATCCAGAAAATCACATAGTCTGATTTTTAAAGAATTTATTTGCAAATTATGGTGGAAAATAAGTATTTGATCAATAACAAAAGTTCATCTCAATACTTTGTTATATATCCTTTGTTGGCAATGACAGAGGTCAAACGTTTTCTGTAAGACTTCACAAGATTGGTACACACTGTTGCTGGTATGTTGGCCCATTCCTCCATGCAGATCTCCTGTAGAGCAGTGATGTTTTGGGGCTGTCGCTGGGCAACACGGACTTTCAACTCCCTCCAAAGGTTTTCTATGGGGTTGAGATCTGGAGACTGGCTAGGCCACTCCAGGACCTTGAAATTCTTCTTACGAAGCCACTCCTTCGTTGCCCTGGCGGTGTGCTTGGGATCATTGTCATGCTGAAAGACCCAGCCACGTTTCATCTTTAATGCCCTTGTAGATGGAAGGAGGTTTGCACTCAAAATCTCACCATACATGGCCCCATTCATTCTTTCATGTACACGGATCAGTCTTCCTGGTCCCTTTGCAGAGAAACAGCCCCAAATCATGATGTTGCCACCCCCATGCTTCACAGTAGGTATGGTGTTCTTTGGATGCAACTCAGCATTCACTCTCCTCCAAACACGACGAGTTGTGTTTCTACCAAACAGTTCTACTTTGGTTTCATCTGACCATATGACATTCTCCCAATACTCTTCTGGAACATCCAAATGCTCTTTAGCAAACTTCAGACGGGCCTGGATATGTACTGGCTTAAGCAGGGGGACACGTCTGGCACTGCAGGATCTGAGTCCCTGGCGGCGTAATGTGTTACTGACGGTAGCCTTTGTTACGTTAGTCCCAGCTTTCTGCAGGTCATTCACTAGGTTCCCCCGTGTGATTCTGGGATTTTTGCTCACCGTTCTTGTGATCATTTTGACTCCACGGGGTGAGATCTTGCGTGGAGTCCCTGATCGAGGGAGATTATCAGTGGTCTTGTATGTCTTCCATTTTCTAATTATTGCTCCCACAGTTGATTTCTGCTTGCCTATTGCAGATTCAGTCTTCCCAGCTTGGTGCAGGTCTACAATTTTGTTTCTGGTGTACTTCCACAGCTCTTTGGTCTTCACCATAGTGGAGTTTGGAGTGTGACTGTTTGAGGTCGTGGACAGGTGTCTTTTATAGTGATAACAATTTCAAACAGGTGCCATTACTACAGGTAATGAGTGGAGGACAGAGGAGCCTCTTAAAGAAGAAGTTACAGGTCTGTGAGAGCCAGAAATCTTGCTTGTTTGTAGGTGACCAAATACTTATTTTCCACTATAATTTGCAAATAAATTCTTAAAAAATCAGACAATGTGATTTTCTAGATATGTTTTCTCATTTTGTCTCTCATAGTTGAGGTCTACCTATGATGACAATTACAGGCCTCTCTCATCTTTTTAAGTGGGAGAACTTGCACAATTGGTGGCTGACTAAATACTTTTTTTACCCACTGTACATGTCTAATGCACGGTTAGAAAGTCATATGAAAAGAGTATAACTAAAGAGAAAAAGTTCATAGCTGATATAAGTCAGCATTCCCATTTTAACTGTATAGAAAAATGCTTTTGTTTTTGAAAATTGGGTGACATATGCTGTAGTATGCCTATACAGGGATATATGTCTGAGCTTTTCATTTGATGTATGTGTTTAATGGAAGGTTCAAAAGTGGTATGAAAAGAGTCTAACTGGAAAGACAAGATCCTATTGCAAGTGCAGTGAATTAAAATTACCTTTACATTTATAATGGGCATGGATACAAAGTAATTGGCCCTCTTTTGCTTTTTACTTTTATCACCATCTTCACCAGTTTCTAACTGCTGCTGTCTCCTTTTCTTTTTCACTTTTTTGGCTGCTGTTTCTGTGGGGAGAAGAAATTAATGTATTATATCCAAAATTAATTTTTAAAGTATATTGTTAAGTCTCAAAAAGAAATACTGGGATGAAAAAGGAAGGAAATCTACCGCCACTAAAAATGCAAAAATTCAGGTATGACTTCAGGTAACCTCAATAACTATACTGTAGCACTGGACAATTAATTGAAAAATAACTGAACATCAACCTGTAAAACGGGGTTCGGTTATTACAATATTCACAAGGTTTTACCTGCATTTTCATTTGGACCGAACATGTCTAAATCGGAATGGCTATTATACTTAGGGGTCTATTCAGAGAGCTGAAGTGTCTTGCCAAAAAGCTCCAATTGTCTCTCATCTATCCAAGACATCCTCCCAGAAGCTTTGTGGCTTGTCAATATGTACTTTGGCAAATTTCAATCTTGCTTTTTTATCATTACTTTCAACAGAGGTTTCCTCCTTGGTTGTCTTCCATTAAGTCCACTTAGCAAAGACAGCGACAGATCTTCCACTGATATACCTTGGCTTTGGAGTTCACCTCTAATCTCTTTGGAAGTTGTTCTGAACTCTTTGGTTACCATTTGTATTATCCGTCTCTTCAATTTTCCTCTTGCAGCCATGTCCAGAGAGGTTGGCTACAGTTCCGCAGACCTTAAATTTTTAAATACTATGTAGTAACAGGAACATCAAGCTGTTTAGAGATGGTCTTATAGTCTTTACCTTTCACATGTTTGTCTATAATTTATTTTCTAATCTTCTGAGACAACGCTCTCCCTAGCTTTCTTTGGTCCAGGTTGTGTGTTGTACATAGATGACAAGTGTGAAGATGCTGGTTGATGCTAATTACAGGACACACCTTAGTTTAACATTTCCCTATAGTCAAACTATTTTCAATCTTTTCTAGGGGTACCATCATTTTTGTCTAGGCCAGCTTCATTAGTTTGTTTGAAAGGGTACCCACAATTCTAACAACGTGTGTACACTTAGGTTTGGTTTAAAGAACTTTTTTGCCATATAACTGATGCAAATATTTTAAACTGCTAAGGATTTGTTCACATTACTTTTAGTCTACATGTCAGAGGTAAACGTTGGGATATTATTGAAATGAGTATATGAGAGACCACTTTCCTCTATGATGTCCATATTCCCTATTAGAGTATATTATTTAGCTGCTCAACATTACACAACATACTTACTTTCAAACAGAGGACTAATGGCCGCATTTGCAAATGGAAGCTCTGTTAGCAAAATATTTACTGTGTCTGGCCTTTTTTTATGGGAAGTTGTTTTCTTTTGCTTGATTTTCCTTTTTCTCTTTTGCTGATTTCTCTGTATTTCTTCATTTTCTGAGGAAATAAAAAAATTGTGTCATATTTTTGCAGTTAATTTCATTCTTTACAATGCAATGCTTAAGGA
Source organism: Leptodactylus fallax (assembly GCA_947044405.1). Lineage (NCBI taxonomy): Eukaryota > Metazoa > Chordata > Amphibia > Anura > Leptodactylidae > Leptodactylus > Leptodactylus fallax. Next base: position 1,576,856 of record CAMRHE010000322.1, read on the forward strand.
TAGTCACCACAATTCAAAGCAAATCTACAGCAAAAATGTTCCACATTTGAGCTCTGCCTTATGAGACAGATACACTTTCATCAAATACAACTACTGATGAACTGTTAGTCTGTTAAAAGAGCTGTCCGTAGAGTTAAAATTAGTTTATTTGATCTGGTGGACTCTTGATGATGGGCCCAGGAGTTCTGGCCTGGTTCTGACCCCACTAGCTGTGCATTTTTAGCTTACATATACTGATGCAAAATACCAACGAAAATGCTATTGTGTGAAAAGGGTCTTCAGATTTATTTTCATGTAACCTATAAAGACTAGATGAGTTCGTCAGGGAAGATCCCTAAACAAGTTTAGAAGTGTCCACTATGGCTTTAGAGTGTTGGAGACATTGAAAGGGTTTGTCTGGTTTAGTAACCCATTTTCTAACAGCATGTTATGGGTGCAAGGGAGAAAGGTGCTGCTACAAATGGCTCTTCCTCTAGAGGACTAAGCACACCTGTGTGTTACATGGATGGGACAATAATTTCGGGGGAACCGTGTAACACGTAATTTTCCCTGAACTTACTAACTGGACAACCACTTTACGCTAAAAATGGCAATAGATTTAATCCCATCCTGACGTTTGATATATATGTACATAATAATGTTGGATTGGGTGTATGGCGTGTGCTCAGATGCAATCTCTGTGTGCTAAGCAGTTGTCACATTAGCTGAGGTCATAATCCCTATCCCTATCATTGGCTGATGTGGATCACCCGGGCTGAAAACCCTTTAAGGCTAAGGCCCCACGTGGCGTCCCATAGCAAAAAAAAAAGCACTGTGGGAAAAGCTGCGGCGGCAACGCATCGCAGTTCTTCCCGCAGCACTGTGCATAGAAAGTTCACAGAGGTTTCCTCTGAGGACTTTCTGTTTCAATTATATCTATAGGGATACCACTGGCATTTCCTTAGATATAATTGACATGCTGCGATTTTCAAAACCGCAACGGTTTTGGAAATCGACGCATGTCCACACCGTGTATTTTACCGCAAAGTGGGCATGGGATTCGCTAGAATACCATCCACTTTGCTGTGACTGTAAAACACCATGTTTTTTTCCACAGCGTTTTCGCCACATGGGGCATCATGTAAGGCACCATCTTCCCTGTAGTCTACAACAGACCTGGTTGCAGGGGCATAGCTATAGTGGATGCAGCGTTAGCAGTTACTACAGGGCCCTCTGCCACAAAAAAAATATACAATTATTTTAAATGGCACAAGGTAGGTGGAGGCCCCATTACAGATTTTTCATTGAGGCCCAGGAACATCAAGTTATGTCTCTGTGTGGGAGAGACCACACTGGAAACTGAGGGTGGTCACTTCTGGACCCCTGACTGGCACTTTAGTGGTCACTACTGTACAAACTAATTCATGTTTTTAAAAAAAGTAGTTGCAGGCACATTGTTTCCACACTGGTGAAACAATGGATGCAAGAAATCCATTCCTGTCAAATTTCTTGCCACTAGGTGTCACAGTCAGGACAACGTGAAAAATCACAATTTGTCTGCAACACAGGCTGTGTGACATGTCACAGCCAAACTCGCTGTGTAGCTGTAGGGACTGTGAACAGCAGCATTTCTGACAGCAAGAACACAGACTGTGTTTACTTAAAAAGACCCCAGTAACACAAGTTACTAGCTTATAAGACTTGCTCAGGTTTATTATGGCTTTATTGCTTTAGCGCTACATATCATTTAGAACAGCAGAATACACAGTATTAATGTAAGGGGTCATGTGACTGCCCACGTCACGGTGTAGACTCTTTACAGTGACAGAACGCACACTATATATTACATGGCGGGCAGCAATACTCGCACCTGCTTGTGCTCGCGTTGCTGTGACCTCAGCTTCTCCTACCCTCTCCGAGCCTCGTTCAGCTGGCAGAGGCAGGACAGATAAAGGGGCACATTCCATGAAAGGAGGAACCCGAAAAGTCACTCTGTAGTTGAGTGTGGACCCTCTGATTACGTCACTGCAGCCCCGACGCGAAGCGGCACGAAGAGCAATGTTTACAAAGGAGAAGAGTAGAGCTCGGCGCGATGTCCACATGGTAAACAAACAACTACGGTGTAGCTGCAGGGTCAAATCTGGAAGCGCGAAGCAGCTGAATAGTTTTATTGCAGCGATGCAGCTTGTCTATTACCTCAGGCCTGTGTGTAGTTCAGGGAATGCTTATACAGGAGGCGACATACAGCGCCACTCTGGTACAGATAGACCTGCGCCAGACACAAGTGAGTATGTTTTTTTTTTTGTTTTGTTTTTTCACCTCCCCTGGCCTCCTTGCGGAAAACTGTATATCCTGGACAACTCCTTTAAGGAATATGGTGAAAAGGTTGCAGATGCAGTGACAAATTCTTTGGTCTGTCAAGATGATAATGGGGGCACATTTCCATTTACTGACTCTAGGTTCACACCTGCGCCTGGTATCCGTTATTCAGGTCTGCTTGGGGACCCAAAAAACGGAAAGCAAATCCACTTAAAACGTGGTGACCCGACTATAGGCTAGACTATGACGGGGTCCGCCAGGTTTCCGCCTGAAAAATTCGGTGAAAAAGTCCTGCTTGTAGGACTTTTCTGTCTACATTTTCCAAGCAGAATGGGGGACGGAATCCCCAAACAGAAACCGGGCACAGGTGTGCACCTATCCTGACTTATCCTTAAAGGGAGTCTGTCACCTCTTCCAAGCATACTCAACTGCCATCACTGTGTTACAGAGCACGTTATAGCGATAAACAACATACCTTTCTTATGTATGTCACTCAATTTGCAGGAAAACAACTTTGAAGTCTTATACAAATTAGGTAGTTGGTGCAGCAGGACCGCTATCACCTCCTGCCTGCACCATCCCATGCAGTGAGAATTGATCCTCCCACAGCTATGACATTACCTACTTAAGCAACCAGAGCAGTGCTTCTAGGGTGGAATGCCCGTCCCCAGTGTATCAAATGCCTAATTTACATAAGACTTCAAAGTTGTTTTTCTCCAAATCTACAAAAGTGACATACATAACAAAGATATTTTCTTTATCGCTGTAATATGCTTTGTAACACAGTGCTTAGGGACGGTGATAGTCTTCCTTTAAGAACCAGTCTATTTATTCCATATTTCATTGCTGCTTTCTAGGAGTCATAACATTTTATTTCAACAACATAACCGTATGAGTACTTTTTTTGCACTTCAGGGCCTGTAGTAATTGTACTATTTTGGCAATTACTACAGGCCCTGGCTCAGCTTGTCTTCCTCCAGACATGGAGCATTATAGTATGGGTTGTCACCTTAGTTGTAGAGCCTCCACCTGACTGCCAATTAACCTCATTAAAAATTCACTTGTCTGCATATAAAATGAAACATCCAACTATCCAAAGACTTCTCTTCTATACTGCTTTCCCAGGTTGAAATACACATTTTTTTTTTTGGTTCTTCTAGTGACATAAATATGCCATTCCAGCAGTCACACTGCCACATATCCATCCAACGATAAAGGCTGTAGGAATTTATCACTGAAGGGTTGAAATTCCTACATTGGGGTACCATCTCGTAAAATTTGTACGCCATGCTATAATCTTTCATCTCAGCACCCTGACTCTTTTTCATGGGTTACTTCTCTGTACCAATGACCTTTGTCGCATTGTGTTTCCTATTTTTGGCAGTGTACATCTTGTTACTCCTAGGAACTTCATTCATCATACATGTGATGCCTGTAGTTTGGGCTGTAAACTCCAGCTTCTCCACTGGTTTATAGTGGTCAGTAACACTCACATCATACAAGGTTGTCAGCGGACCACAGCCATGCTCACTCACAACTTGCGTCAAATTTCACGTCAAATTTATTGATTTGCTTATATTCACTGTTGTGGGAATTACCTTGTGATAAAAAAATATGAATATATTATACTGTGTGATAAATTGTCTGTCTACGTAGGAATTTTCACTGTGCAATCTTATGGATTCCTATGTTATGCTTCAATAAAATTCATACTATTTTCAGAGAATTGCTTTGGAAAAAAAAATAAAAATATTGTAACAAGATAAGGAAGCAGGTGTGCTACACTTCCCTAATGCCTGGATCTACACTGTGTTCCAAATTATTATGCAAATAATATTTTCTCATATTTTCCAAAATTACCTATATGAATTGCAGTCATTGTAATTTTCCAGTCATCAACTATTCGAGTATAATTGAAAGGTTTTTGAACAAACTGCCTATGATAACAGTATATTTAAATAAAAAATAAACACTCAAAATGCATGTTTTAAATTATTATGCACAGCAGAATTTGCAACCTTTTCATTTTTATTAAGAACAAAAAAATGGTCATTGTGAAATTATAAGCATTAGCAGGTTATTACAAACTGAAATCAAACAGTTTTCAAGCCAAAACTTTATTGGAGGTGATGTTACATTTGCACATAGGTCCCCTTGTTCGAAAGAAGCTTCTGAACTCTCTCGTCCATTGAATTTGTCAGTTTTTGGATGGTTTCTGCTTCAATAGTTTTGCATGAGGACAGAATACCCTCCCAGAGCTGTTGCTTAGATGTGAACTGCTTCCCGCCATCATAGACACTCCTTTTGATGATGCTCCAGAGGTTCTCAATGGGGTTGAGATCATGGGAGCATGTGGGCCTGTTTTGCCAAGGGAAAAAGATTCTTTGGATTCCGTGTAATAGAATAAAACACTGGACTATCAACAATAGCTTAACATTTTATTAAGAAAGGTATAAGAAGATATCAAAAAGGTCTTACAACAAGGAAAAGTATAAAAGATATTAGAATGTAATTAAATCAACACTTCCAACACTTAAAGGTATATCAAATCAACACTTCCAGCACTTAAAAGTATATCAGAAGGTATATCAAAGTTAATCAGAAGGTAATCAAAAGGTAATCAAATCAACACTTACAACACTGCCAAGCTTCATTGATGAATTCCGATAAGGGTAGCTTCAGGAAATCTCACCAAGCCGTTGTGACAGGACCAGGACTCATCATGCAGCGTCAGGCGTCCCCAATAATCTGCAGTCAAGGTTGCAACATACGGCTAGGGGATGTTTCCCATCTTATATACCCTTTGTGTGCGTCATAAGAGTGGGCGGGTACAGAAGTGTATACACCTCTGTAAGGCTTTACTCGTCTCCAAGCTGACATTCCTGTGAAAGGGGCCAATTTCCACTGGAATATCTCCCAGGACACGTACACCTCATACAGTGTTAAACTTTAAGCTGGCTTTTATGGACATGTAAACATCACCTCAAACAGAGTTAAACCTTAAGCTGTCCATGTAGACATTACCTCATGCAGAGTTGAAATGAAGGTTCCTATGAGCTGGCTTTTATCAGGGGCAGCCATTTTATCAAGGGCATCCATTTTGGTTTTTTGCATTACAGGGCCACACCATAAGTTTGTCCCCTTTTATGCCCATAGCAGCCAGAGATGCAGATGTGTTATTTGCAGCATGAGACGGTGCATTATCATGCATGAAAATGATCTTTCTGCGGAATGCATGGTTCTTCTTCTTGAACCATGGCAGGAAGTGCTGTTTGAGAAACTCCACATACATTATGGAGTTCATCTTTACCCCTTCAGGGATCCTAAAGGGCCGACAATCTCTCTCCCCATGATTCCAGCCCAAAACATTACTCCACCTCCTCCTTGTTGGTGCCGTAGCCGTGTTTGCATGGGGTGTCCATCAACAAGCCATCCTCCACTCCATCCATCTGGACCATTGAGCGTTGCACGGCACTCATCGGTGAACAAAACAGTTTTGAAGTCAGTCTTCATATATTGTTTGGCCCACTGGAGCCGTTTCTGCTTGTGTGCAGTGGATAGAGGAGGTCGACAGGAAATGCTTACGCACAGCTGCAAACCTCTGAAGGACCCTGCATCTTGTTGTTCGGGGGGACGTTGGAGGCACCAGCAGCTTCAAAAACTTGTCTGCTGCTATGACAAGGCATTTTTGAAGCTGCTCTTTTAACCTGACGTAATTGCCTGTTGGAAAGAGTCCTCAATTTTCCCTTATCAGCACGCACACTTGTGTGCTGTGAATCAGCTACATACTTCTTGATTGTGCGATGATCACGATGAAGTGTCTTGGCAATGTTGATTGTAGTCATGCCTTGACCTAAACACTCCACAATTTGTTGTTTCTCAGCAGCCGACACATCCTTTTTCTTTCCCATTTTGGCTGAAAATGTAGGCTGCTTAATAATGTGGGACAGCCTTCTTAAGTAGTCTTGCCTTTAATTGGACACACCTGACAAACTAATTAGCACAGGTGTCTGCAATTGCTTTCAGTGATATAAAGAGCCCTGACACACATCACCATCAATGAGTTTAACTGACAAACAAAAAAAATTCTTACCTTATCACTCCCAAACACTTTTTGCATAATAATTTGGAACACAGTGTATAGCAGCCCAGATGCAGCAATTTCATGGATGGGAGGAGGAGTCTTATTCTGGAATAACGGCACAATTAACGTCACAAGGCTTGGATTGGAGGCACACAGTTAGTATTTTAGAGGCAGGAGGGACTCATGTATCGGGAAGAACTATGCCCACTCTGATCTTACATTCCAAGGTATGAGACAGGGGAAAGAGTACTATGGGAATAACCAGATGAGAATAGGAGAATCGAGGGGTTTTTATGGTTTCTCAGGTACTCCAGGAAGGATCAATTAAAAGTTTTGATCAATTACAGTCTGAATTTTCCATACCGCATAGATCCTTCCAATATCTGCAACGCTGACACACTTGCCAAGTTCAATCCAGAACTGTCAATCTACAGTCAGGGATCATGCTGCCCTAGATTCCATATTGTTGGCTGATACCACTAAAGGATATATTTCTATGGTATATCATGACCTATTGTCTTATCATTTAGCTAAGTTTTCCCTGCAGGCCAGGGATTCATGGGTGGTGGATGTTGGGCCACTTTCGGAAGAACAGTGGAATGACAAACTGGAGCTTACCCCGAAACTATTTCATTGTGAGGAGTAAAGATTGTCCCACTTGTATTTACTACATAGGGTTTATCATACTCCTAGCTTTCTTTTCTGGATTGGGTTACGCCCAATTGCCTTATGTCCCAGATGTGGTCATGAGGAGGCTCACTTGCTCCATATGTTCTGGGAATGTACATCTATTGGACCTTATTGGAGGAGGGTTCTGGTTCTCATTAATAAAGTAAATGGCCTGCAAATACAGGCAGACCCAAGGGTTTGTCTGTTAGGGGAAGGGATAAATATGTAACCCTCCTCTGGCTGTGGGTATTGTAAGAATACTATTTCAAGCTAGAAAGTTACTGGCGTTTCCCTGGCTAGAGTCCTCACCTCCATCCATTGCAGAATTGTAGGCTAGAATGAACTATATTATTCCAACTAGAACAAGGTATATATACTAAACGAAAATCCTTACACAAGTATGAGGCTATATGGGGGGGCTGTTTGGATACCCCTGGGCCTTTCATCTGCAACCCTAAAACTTGTTAGTGTATTTCCTCCAAGCCTTGTGCTGCTGTCTTGTACCTCAGACTAGGTTCTCAGGAGTGACATATGAGTCTCCCTCGGTGGTGTCCCCAGACTACTTTTGGATAACTCCTTCTCCAGTACCTACTTGCTAAGTAGAATGTTGTGATAAACCTTGCTGCCCTTATGAAATGCATAAAGTGCCTGACTGTATCTATGTGTGTATCTTTTCACATCATTATAACATCTCAGGGGGTTGTCGCTGGGTGGTTTTGAATTTGTTTGGTTTAGCTGTCCTATTTTGTCTGCATGTTGACAATGCCTTTTTCCTAGTACATTGTACTGGGACTTTTTTTTTTTATTTTGCCCTGTGTTGTATATGTACCTTTTATTGGAAAAGTGGAAAAAGTGTATATTAGATATTCTTAATAAATACTATATGACTTAAAAAAAAAATTAAGAACCAAGTGCTTTTTTAAAAATGGAGACAAACCACTAAGTCAAAAAGAGTTCTCATGTTTTTGAGCAGGATAACAAAGTCCCTCTTGTATCTGGCATGATGGCATATATATTAAATGTAAAATAGATGTGGAACCTACACTTGACTTGTGGAACCTGTTATAACGCAGTCCATGGTCGCATTAAAAATAAAAAAGCTTTATACTCACCCTGCCGCTGTACTCCCCATGCCTGAGCAGTTCCTCAATGAAGCCAGAGGGGTACTCCTCGGCTTCAGTTCGCATGCCCCGCAATTATGTACGGACCCGGGGTGTCCATCTTTGGCTTCAGGCGCCAGGAGGTGTGCCTCATGAATAAGCTGGACCGATCTCACCAAACAGCGTCGATCGGACCCTTATCTAGGTAAGTATAAAGGTTTTTTATTTTAATGCACCTGCGGATTGCATTACAACAGGGAGATTTGGGACACTAAACCCCAGGTCTATAAGGACCTGTGGGTGGTTTAGTGTCCCAGATTGACCTGACAGATTCCCTTTAACTACTCTGGTTGTTCGGAGAATACCCAAACACAGGCTGTTATTCTCAGGACACCTATTAGAGTGAATAGAGAGAACAGGGTATGCACCGCTAAATCTCTACTCACAGTGGCAGTTAGACAGGCTAGATGACCCCCGTTCTCAGGAATAGAATACCTCTACAAATTATCTATATGCCATAATTATCTTAGTAGGAAGTTCTGCTTTTTATGTTATAATAGAAGAGCGCTATAATTTCTTGACTGACATCAGAGACATTTTTCATTTTACACATGATCAGTGCTGACAACTAGCTGGTGCTTTTAAAGTGACAGATCAATCTGATGCTACAGTTATTTAAGCTAAGGATTTCATTTGTTCATGTCATGTTAGAATTTCAATGTGCTCTGCAGTTTCCATGGAAACAGTCTAAACTGTTTCATAGAATGATATAGGTCAGGTATATACTGTATATAGTTCTGTAAGAAGAATATAAACCTAAGTTTTGCATTGGGAAAAAGCACATCTTGTTTTTTGTATACCTTTTTAAGTTAAGGAATAACAGGCATCCTTCACTAACATAACGCAACATCAATCACGGCAGTCTTTCAACCTCGGTAAGGAAGAGAGATAAACAAAGAATTTACACATCAGCATGTGTATATGTACTAGACTGTTATATTTATCGCTTACAGACAAATTAATTTAATGTCAAGTCAATATCTTGGTCTCTTGATAATTATAAGGGCATATTTACATGTTGCAGAAATTCATTCATTTGCAGAAATTATACTCTAAAGCAGTGGTCCCCAATCACCGATCCGCGGACCAGGACCGGGCTGTTGGGGTTTTTTGCCAGTCCGTGGGGCTCCCGGCACAGCACATTATATGGGGGGCGGGGCGGCGATGTGGCCACAGTGTCGTGGCTCTTGGCCAGGGCCACTTTAAACGTAGGGCCAACGGTGCTCTTGCACTGGGCCCTATGGTAGCGGGGGCCCCCTTTGGACAGCAGGACAGTCCTACATTTGCTTTCCCGCTGTCCAGGGCAGTGGGTCCGGGCTACCCCAACTCATTAGATGAAGCAGGGAGCTCATGGCACTGTACTTCATCACCCGGTCGCTTTCTTTGCTCCCGGTGTTCTGGGAGCAGGAGGCGCGATGTAGTGACGTCACTTACATCGCTCCTGTTGTTCCTTGAAGACTCCGGGACCAGAGAAAGGAGAGAACAGAGGAATGGGGAAAGGAGAGTATTAAGTTTTGTTTTTTTTTCCTTTGATATACTGTATACAGTGGGGGACACAAAACTGTGGAGGCAACCTGGGGTGGGGGGAAACATGATACTGTGGGGGCAACCTGAATGGGCCATGTCAGTGTGGGGGAACATGAATTTGGGGGGTGGCAATCTGGAGGGGGCCATGATACTGTGGGGAGGCATGATACCTTGGGGACAACCTGGAGGAGGCCATGAATCTGTGGGAGGCAACCTGGGTGGGTCCATGAATCTGTGGGGGACATGATACTGTGGGGGCAACCTGGGGTGAGGACATGATACTGTGGAGGCATCCTGGAGGGGGACATGAATCTGTGGGGGCAACCTGGAGTGAGGACATGATACTGTGGAGGCATCCTGGAGGGGGACATGAATCTGTGGGGGGACATGATACTGTGGGGGCAACCTGGGGTGAGGACATGATACTGTGGAGGCAACCTGGAGGGGGACATGATACATTCTGAACCTATGGTGAGTTGAGTCACATTCACATTATAAATGTCATAATTAAATGATAAGTATGCACTAAAATCCAACTCCCTCCATAACCCCGCCCCTATATGACCAAAGCCTCGCCCCTGCCCCACCCCACCCTGCCGGGCCATGGTTCCCTCGTGCAAAAAAGGTTGGTGACCACTGCTCTAAAGCGTAAGGTACTACATAGCAACTGCCATGTTGTTATGATGCAGTCACGATGTGACCTAAAGCCCCACAGTCATGCAAGTCAACTCAGATTGTGAACTCAGGCGTGTGCACACCATCTCTCCCTGCTCTCGACTATGCCAGCTGTTGTAGCTCAGGGTTCATATACACGCGTTTGAGGCTGAAGTAGGGGGAGCTGGTGTGCACGTAAGAAAGTTCAGAAGATACATTGGGACATCAGACTTGACACACCTATAGTGGCACAATTACAGCCATGGTGTTCACCCTCCAGAACATCATTCATGCCACTATTATATGCCACCATTTACAACAGGGAATGTATGACTGGGCAAGTCAGATAATTTGCATGTAGCATAAAAATCACTTTTTAACATTACCCCTTTGCTGGATTTTATGCATAACCATGTTTAAAAACCACTTGTGCAGCACTCAGACTTGGTCGTGAGGAATTCACACTTCAATACCCCATGATAGGTTCCCTTTAACCCCATCAGGTCTGAGCCCAAAAGTGTGTTAAGGACCAGGCCTCATTTTTCAAAACTGACATATGTCACTTTATATGGCAATAACTTTAAGATGCTTTAACTTATACAAGTGATTTTGAGACTGTTTTTTCGTGAGACATTGTACTTTATGGTAGTGGTAAACATTGATCAATATTTTTGTATTCATTTATAAAAAAAAAAATAGGACATTTGATGGAAATTTGGAAAAAAAATCACAATTTTCAAAATGTGAAATGCTCTGCTTTTCAAACAGATAGTCATATCACCCAAATACATTAATAAATATTATCTACCATATCTCTGCTATATATTGGCATCATCTTTTAATCGTCCTTTCATTCATTTTGGACGTTAGAAGGCTTACAAGTGTAACAGCGATTTTCCAGATTTACAAGAAAATTTCCCAAACTAACTTTTTTAGTTAGTTCTGAAGAGGATTATAAAGGCCTATATATTAGAAACCCCCATGAATCACCCAATTTTCAAAACTGCACCCCTCATATAATTCAAAACAGCATTTGGGAAGTTTGTTAACTCTTTAAACATTTCACGGGGATTAAAACAATATGGAGGTGAAATTTAGACATTTCATTTTTTTTCAATAATACATTCATTTAGCCCTAAAATTAACACATTCACAAAGGGTTAAAGGAGAAAATGCATCTCACAGTTTGTTATGCAATTTCTCCTGAGCACAGAAATACCCCACATGTGGGTGTAAACTGATGTTTGGGCATTCGGCAGTACACAGAAGGGAAGGAGAGCCACTGGACGTTTGAAAAGCAGATTTTACTTGAATAGTTTTCAGGTGCCATGTCTCATTTGCAGAGCCCCTAGAGTACCAATACAATGGAAACCCCCTAAAAGTGACCCCATTTTGGAAACTACACCCCTCTCAGAATTTATCAAGAGGTATAGTGAGCATTTTGACCCAACAGCCTTTTCACAGATTTTACTAACACTGGGATGTGTAAATTAAAAATTACTAAAATGTCACTTTATCCTCAAAATTTTCATTTTCACAAGGGATTAAAAGAGAAAAAGCACCCAAAAGGTTGTTAAACAATTTCTCCTGAACACAGCAATACCCCATATGTGGTCATAATCTGCTGTGTGGGTACATGGCGGGGCTTGGAATGGAAAGACTGCTATTTGGCTTTTGGAGGGCAGATTTTGCTGGAATAGTTTTCAGGTGGCATGTCGCATTTACAGAGCCCCTAAAGTAACAATACAATGGAAACCCCAAAAAGTGACCCCGTTTTGGAAACTACACCCCTCACAGAACATATCAAGGGATATAATGAGCAGTTTGACGCTACAGCTGTTTCACAGATTTTATTAACAATGGGACGTGAAAATGAAAAATTCCTTTTTTTTCTAATAAACCGTCAATTTAGTCCCAAATTTTTTATTTTCACAAGAGGATACAGGAGAAAAAGCTCCCCAAAGTTCATTACACAATTTCTCCTGAACACGGCAATACCCCCCATGTGGTTGTAAACTGCTGTATGGGTACATGCTGGTGCTGGGAAAGGAAAGAGCGCTATTTGGCTTTTGGAGGGCAGATTTTGCTGGAATAGTTTTCAGGTGCCATGTCGCATTTGCAGAGCCCCAAAAGTACCGATACAATGAAAACTCTCAAAAAGTGACCCCATTTTAGAAACTACACCCCTCAAGGAATTTATCAAGGGGTATTATCATTTTGAGCCCAAGAGTGCTTCTCAAAAATTAATGTACAAAGTGAAAATTTTAATTTTTAAATAAACATGCCATTTCGCTGCCCAATACGTTGCGCCCAGTTTGTCATCAGAGACACACACTCTTAAAACTATTAAGTGGGCTATCCCAGGTAGAAAGAAGTTGCATATGTGGGTGTAAACTGCTGCTTGGGCACATGGCAGGGCTCAGAAGGAAAGGAGCACTGCGCTTTTTAGCTTTTGATTTACAGATTTTCTGGACGCCATGTTGTTTTTGCAGAGCCCTGAAGGTGCCAGTAAATTGGAATTCCCCAAGAAGTGACCCCATTTTGTAGGGGTATTTTTAGAGTCTCTACAAATGTGACATGGCGTCCAAAAACCAACATCTAAATCAGCGGTCCAAAACACATAGCGCTCCTTCACATCTGCACCCTCCTGTGTGCCCAAACGGCAGTTTATGCCCACATGTATGACACTGTTGTACCCAGGATAACGTACTTAATGTCATATGCGGGTATAAACTGCTGTTTGGGAACAGCCAGGCACAGAAGATAAGGAGCGCTATTTTGGTTTTTGGAGCATAGTTTGGTTTTTGGACATCATGCCACTTTTGCAGGGCCCTTGAATTGGCAGTGAAGTAGAACCCGCAGACACATGACCCCACTTTGGAAACTACAACACTCAAGGGATTTATAAAGTGGGGTAGCGAGCATTCTTAACCCTTGAATGTTGCATTAATTTAATTTCCAGAAAATGAATGCACAGCTGATAATTGCAATTTTTCCATAGATACGTCATTTCAGTGCCCAATATGTTGTACCCAACTTATGTCAGTAGAGACCTACACTCCAAAAACTGTTAAGCGGGTATCCCGGACACAACAGCCTTTGGAGCATTCATCTGTGATACAAGCCGAGCACAACATATTATGCACTGAAATTAAGTATTCCTGGAAAAATTGTCATTTTCACCTTTCACATATTCATTTCTGGAATTAATGCAACACTTGGGGGTTAAAAATGTTCTCTGTACCCCTGGATAAATTCCTTCAGGGGTGTAGTTTTCAAAATGGGGTCACATGTCAGGGGATCCTCTTTACTGGTGTTTCAGCAACTCTGCAAAAGTGTCATGGCATCCAAAAAGCAAACCGTCTAAATCTGTGCTCCAAAATAGCGCTCCTTCCCTTCTGTGCACAAACAGCAGTTTATACCCACATATGGCATTAAGTACGTTATCCTGGGTACACCAGTGTCATACATGTGGGCATAAACTGCAGTTTGGGCACACAAAAGGGAAGGGGCTCTGTGTGGATTTTGGAACGCAGATTCAGATGTTTGGGATCTGGACGCCATGTCAGGTTTGCAGAGCCTCTAAAGTACCAGTAAAGTGGAATCCCCTATGGAATGACCCCATTTTGAAAACTGCACCCCTCAAAGAATTTATCAAGGGGTGTAGTGCTCTTTAGTATCCCAGACATGAATGCACAGCGGATGGTGAAAAGTGAATATGTAAGCTGTGCGGAGTACATTGGGAACATCAAATTCCCTACTATATCCCCAGTAGCTCCTATGATTGGGGGGTATTTCTGGGGGTCACTTCTGGTTTATTTTCCCTTGTGAGCTCTAAATTTGGGGTGTCCCCTGATATACGCTCGCACAGCTTATACGTTCCCTTCCTGCCGCAGCCAGTTTTGTTTTAATGATTTAGCGATTTTTGGGGTTTTTGTGTTCACATTGTACAAGCTTTATTTTCTTTATTTTTCTGGTGATGTAGCCATATGAGGGCTTGTTGTTTGCAGTATGAGATGCATTTTGTAATGACCCCATTTTTGGGTGCCTATAATTTATAGAATAAATTTTATTAACTTTCTTAGTGGATAAAAAAAAACAAAAAACATAAATTCTGGTAATGCCTTTTTGCCTTTTATTTTTTTTTTCCACGCAGCGTGCAGCATAAGTATCATGTTACCTTTATTCTTTGGGTCGGTACGATTACGGCGGCAATACCTCATCTATATTGTTTTTTTATGCATTACTAGTTTTGCAGAACAAAAACCCATTTGGGGAAAGAAATCAATTCTTGCATCGCCATCTTCTGAGAGGTGTAGCAATTTTTTTTTTTTTTCGGTTGACAGAGTTGGTTGAGGGATTATTTTTTGCGGGATGATCTGTCCTTTTTATTTGGTACTGTTTTGGGGTACATATGACTTTTTGATCACTTTTTACAGCTTTTTTTTTTTAAGGCAAGATGGCGAAAAATCATTATTTCCTTGCTTAATTAATTTATTTTTTTCATACACTTTACTTTTTTTTTTTTATATGTCCCACTAGACACATAGACTGACTTCTAGAGGTCCCATCAGGATCAACCAGGTAGTGGGGGCTCCAGGAAGCCTGGCCAGATCCCGGGCTGCATATTATAGGGGGGTGGCAACATGGCGGAACCCCTTGGATGCTACGGTCATGTTTGACCGCGGCATCCAAGGGGTTAAAAACCCTGAGCGGTGCTGAGAGAGGTTAAGGAGCAGGGTGCTAGCTGTCAGTTACAGCTACCACCTGCTCCCGATGCCAACCGCGGCATTCAGTGCCACTAACAAACACTTAAGATGCCGCGGTCGCTATTGACCGCGGCATCTTAAGGGTTAAACAACGGGGATGGCTGTTATCACCGGTCCCTGCTGTTGCAGCGGGAGCCTGGCTGTCAGATACAGCTGGGCTCCCACGGTGATCGCACGGGCTCTGCTTATGCTAACTAACCACATTCTCCCACGTACATGTATATGAGAATGTGTAAAGGGGTTAATGTTAAAATAAAAGTGAAAGGACTGTTGCATCTAGTTTCGGTTTTAGATAAGAAAATAGACAGCAGTTTGGGAATTCCTACACTAAAGTCCATACACACATGAGGGGTGTTTTCACCAGTTCCCATCATTGGGCTGGCTTTCTGCATCCTAGATGCCAGGCCAGTTTGGCATTAGGATGTAATAAGGCATTTTAAATGCCCCCTACAATTGCTGTTCGGGGGGGCTTCTCCTCTGTCACTCATTCACTGTCAGGTGCAAGTACAGACACAGCAGCAAGTAGTAAGAGGGCTAATCTGCAGCAATAGTGATGCAGCAGACATTACCAACCATTGCTTTTAAATGGTTGTTTAGGAAGGGGGCTCCCTCTATTAGGCATTGGTAACTTCGCAAACACAATCATGGGTTGCCAATGCCAGTAGATGGTAGCTTTGAACCTTAGGAAGGCCTCAAGTTCTAGCTTCAATACATGTCTGCTCATCCAAGTATCTATCTACACAGTGGCGTAACTAGGAATGGCTGGGCCCCAAGGCGAACATTTGACATGGCCCCCCCTCCCCCGAACCGGTTACGGGTCCCCAAACAGTAAAATATGCTCAGCAGAGGCCCCAGATAGTATTATATGCTCAACAGTGGCCCCCACACAGCATTATATGCTCCACAGTGGCCCCCATACAGCATTATATGCTCTACATTTCTCCCCCCACACACAGTATAATATGCTTCCCACAGTGGCCCCACACAGTATAATATGCTCCACACAGTGGTCCCCACCCAGTATTATAGGCTTCCCACAGTGGTACCCACCCAGTATTATATGCCCCCCATAGTGGGCCCCACCCAGTATTATATCCTCCCTACAGTGGACCCCACACAGTATTATATGCTCCCCACAGTGGTCCCCACCCAGTATTATATGCCCCCCACCCAGTATTATATGCTCTACAGTGGCCCCCAAACAGTATGATATGCTCTATAGTGGTACCCACTCAGTATTATATGCCCCCCATAGTGGGCCCCACCCAGTATTATATCCTCCCTACGGTGGCCCCCACCCAGTATTATATGCTCCCCACAGTGGTCCCCACCCAGTATTATATGCTCTACAGTGGCCCCCACCCAGTGTTATATGCTCTACAGTGGCCCCCACCCAGTGTTATATGCTCTACAGGGGCCCCCACACAGTATTATATGCTCTACAGTGACCCCCACCCAGTATTATATGCTCTACAGTGGCCCCCACACAGTAGTATATGCTCTACAGTGGCCCCCACCCAGTATTATAAGCTCCACAGTGGCCCCACCCTGTATTATATGCTCCCAACAGCCCCCCTCTGCTTTGATGCTATTATTATACTCTGGCGTCTCCTCAGACCCCAGAGTATAATAATCGGAGGCCAAGGGAAGGTGATTAAAAATAACAAACATTCATACTCACCTTGCCTTACTTTTCCTTGGCATCCTCGCTCCATCCTGCCGTCTTCGGCGTCTTCAGGCGCTGCCGAGGCCTGTGATTGGGCCTCAGCGGTCACATGGGGGCGCATTGACGTCATTACGCGGCCGCGCCCCATGTGACCGCTGGGGCCTAATCACAGGCCTCAGTCATGACGGAGGAGCGCCGGAGAGGACGCTGTGCCCAGGAGAGGTGAGAATATGTATTTATTATTTTCAGTCACCTCCCCTGGTTTGCCATCTATTGGAAAGGGGCCTGCAATATGCAAGGACTCCTTTCCAATAACAGTATGTATAGCGGTCGGGGAACCAGGCTTTCCCCGACCGCTATCATAATGGTCCGGGGCCCCGGCCATCTCCCGCTGGCCGCGGGCTCCGTAACCTGCCGGATCCGTTCGCGGTCGCACCCCCTGTGACCGCGATCATTACTGGTTTGTGGGGTTCGCAGTAGCATCTGCCACAGGGCTCCGGGGCCCCTAATGTCCCGGGCCCCGTAATGTCCCGGGCCCTGTGGCAGCCACTACCGCTGCTACCCCGATAGTTACGCCCCTGTAGCTACACAGTAAATGAACCTAACTATACGTGTGACTTGCTTCAGCCTCACGACAAAACAAAATATCAAGCAGTATCAGTGTCCATGTTCAAGTCTCACCAGACTCTAGTACTGCAGCTCTCCAGGACAGATCTAGGCACCGCCACACTCTTCCAGGATCTGCTCTGAACTAAATAACCTGCTGCCTCTTTTGGGCCAGTGATAAGCCCAGCCATCACACCTGTGCTGAGGCCTACTCCCCAACAGCACTGCACCACATATTCACCAGGCATAGGTGAGGAACCTGGGGGAGATATATCGTGACTCCAGCACCCTGCCTGTCACCTTCTCACAACGTGTAAAAGCACAACAAAGATACAAAATGTTCCAAAGCTCCCAAACATCCCAAAGAAGGTATTCAGCAAAAGAGGTGTATGCCTTACTGGCCTCTGATACTGATATCACCAGCGAGGGAGAAGAGGAAGATATTTCTCCTCCTCTATTTTTCCTCATCATCCAGTGATGAGCAAGCCCCGGAGCAATCGCTGAGGCAGCTTCTGAAATTACTGACCCAATTTGGACCCCTAAAAATTATCAGCCTCAGCTTCCTGACTTTGTGGGCAGGTCAGGAATCCAATTTGAGACAGAAGGATTCACAGAAATTTAATTTTTCTGTGATTTTATAGTATTAATGGTGGCCCAAACAAATGTATATGCCCAGCAATTTAGGGAACAAAATGCCACCTCTTCACATGTTAGGCACCTGAGATCAAAATGATTGGGGGTTTTGTTCTGCATATGGGCATAGTGAAGACAACAAGTATAAGACTAAGGCCCCATGTTGCGGAAACGCAGCGTTTTTTGTTGTAGATTTTGCTGTGTTTTTTGAGCCAAAGTCAGGAGGAGTGGCTTGAAAAGGAATGGAAAATACAAATTAAAATAAAAACCGCTGCGGGGCCTTAGCCTTAGACAGTATTGTAGTACAGATGTGTTGTATAACACTCCAATCTATCAAATGGTCATGTCCAGAACACGCTTTGAAATTATCCTCAAATTTCTACGTTATAATGATAATACACAGTTTCACACAGATCAGTTTCAAAGGGAGGCTTAAAGAGAACCTTTCAGCATCTCCAACAAGTCCAGTTCTTTAGTAGGTGCTGCTCCACTGATTCCTGCACAGTTGGAATTTTCTCTCTAGCCCCCACAGTTCTCGAGCTATGAATACTGTTAATTTGGGTGCCTGATATTCTATTTAGGCTCTGTACTGTCAGGAGGGCGGTGTCAGGTAGGAGCAGACAAGTGGTGTGATTCTAAGCTCTGACACTAGCTGTCTCTGATTGGAGCTCTGAATCACACCCTTGTTTCTGACACTTCCCTTCTGACATTACAGAGCCTAAATAGAACATTGTATACCAAAACTAACTGCAATCATTGCTCAGGAACGGTGTCGGCTAGAGAGAAATTCCCAACTTTGCTGGAATCAGTGGAATAGTGCCTATTCACAGATTCTAAAAACTTGAATTGGTGGAGGTGGTAAAAGGTCCTCTTTAAGTTCCGCCATACCTGCCCAGTTAGAGGGCACAGTGCGGTATTAAAACATACAAAATGTGTGAAAGCAACTCGGGGTACAGCAACAAGTTTAGGGTTTGTGAATGAAGGGACACAAGAATTGAGCCCCCAGAATGCCCCCCAATCCTATGAGTTAGTGGAAAAATATAGTGGGATTTGCTACACCCACTCCTGGACCATAATTATCACCTATATGTGGATAACTTTTACACCAGCATACCACTCTTTAGGTGCCTCAGTCCCAGAGGAACTGCAGCTTGTGGGACAATGCTCAAAAATCAGAGTCCTACCTAGGACACAGATTGTGCAACCCCTCAGAAGGGGTGAAAGCAGGGCAGTTTGCAATGAGAACATGCTGTTGGTTAAGTATAAGGACAAGAGGGATGTCCTTGTACTGACCACAATTCATGGTAACGACAGGATTGATTTATCTGACCAAGTTGTGAAGCAGTATAGTGCCATGAGGAAAACAAGAGTGTGGTACAAAAATCTGTCCATGTACATCATACAGATGGTATTCCTTCAGTTTCAGGAGGAAATTATCAGGACCCTGATATTTGGCAACCAGGAAGGTACCAAAAAAGGTACTGTCTGTTCCAAAAGGGTGAAAAAAAGACACCATTTATCAGTGTGACACCTGCCCTGACAAACCTGTTCTTTACATGAAGGATTACTTCAGATTGTACCAAACATCCATGGATTATTAATTTTATAATTTATTTTCCATGTATGTCACCTCTTTATTCTGTGATGTACTCTGCACAGATTTAGCTTGTAACCTCTCTTGTGTATCAATTTCCGGAAAATAAATGTAATGTAATACCTGTGGGGTCCAAACAGGGGCATATCTTCCATGAGGCGACCTGAGGCAATGGCACCTCATGGAATGTACTGGGGGGGGTGGAGGCATTTTTCTTTAAATTGGTGGCTACTTATTGTGTTATTGCAATAGATAGCAGCTGATAATTTTTACTCTCCTGTCTACGCTCCTGTCCAAGCCGGCCTCTGCTGCTGCCTCTAGGCGGCACTACACTTACGTCACAACGCTGAAGAAGCGTCCTGGCATTCTTCAGTGTCAGCTATAGCGGAGGGTGGCCTGGACAGGAGCGTGGACAGGTGAGCAAAAATTATCGGCTACTACTCTGTGGGGGGTGGGATGTAAAATGGTGAGGGGGCATAAATAGGAGGTTCATATACTGTGTGGGAGCCAGTTAAGCAATTCCCCAGTTTCTGCTGCTGAAACCTGGGAGGAAGGGAATGACAGAGACAGTGAGTCCTAATGCTTGACCCAGTCCCAGTCCCTACCTACTTCCCTTAACTACCATAGGCGGCAGAAGACAACTGGGCGACAGTCCCTTCCTACAATACAAGTGTAAACACAAAACGCAGACAAGGCAAACAGGCACGAGTAGTAAAGAAAGCCAAGGGTCAGAACCAATCAGGCAGCGCAGTATGAAATTGGAACCGGGAGAAGAGTCAAAAGGAAATGCCAAGGTCAGAAATAGGACAGGACAGTAACAGATAATAGCCAGCACGCTCAGAGAAGCTAATAATAAGCATCAAAGAGAGGGCTGGAAAACTATATAAAGGGAATCCGCTCTAGGCTCGATTGGCAAGGAGGAATGTCAATCAAATATCTACTAACTTTAACTCCTTAGTAACCAAAGGAACTAATAGCACTGGCTGGACTGACACACAGCAATGAATGAACACGCCTCCTGCGCCGTAGCATGTGACTGGAGGATGGCGCAGAGGCCCGAACGGGCAAAGATGTTACACATTTCCTGTGGGGGGCAGAAAATAAAAGGGGTCATATACCGTGTGGTGGGACAAAAAAGGAAGTCATATACCATGTGGGGGGCCCAAAAAAGGGGGTTATATTCCATGTGGGGGGGAAGAAAAAGGGGTCCTATATCATGTGGGAGGCCAGAAAAAGGGGGTGTTATACTATGTGGGGGCCAAATAAAGGGATTTTTTTTTTTATCTGTCAATGGAGGGGTGTCCTAAATAGGGGGGCCCCATCACACAACCAAAGATATAGTTTACCTCAGGCAGCAGAGAGGCTAGGTTCAACTCTGGGTCCAAATGCTCACTATACCACTTTAGAAATTCCTTGAGGGGTCTAGTTTATAAAATGGGGGTCACATTTTGGGAGTTTCCCCCAGTTTGGCATATTGGGGTCTCTGCAAATGGGACATGGTGCTGCATGCAGTTTACATCCACATGTGGGACATTACCATAGTCAGAAAAAAATGCAAAACAAATTGAGTGTATTTTCTCCTTTAACCCCTTGTTGTAAAAAATAAATAATTTTTCATTTTCACATCCCAATGGTAAAAAATTGTGTAAAACACTTGTAGTGTAAAAGTGCTCACTATACCCCTTGATAAATTCCTTGAGGGCTCTAGTTTCCAAAAAGGCATCATTTTGTCAGGGTTTCCACTGTTCTTGCACTTTATTGACTCTGCAAATGCTTCATGGTATGAAACAGATTCCAACAAAATCTGCCCTCCAAAATCCCAATAGTGCTTTTATCCGTTCTATATTCTACTGTTCACCCATACATCAGTTTACATCCACATTTGGGGCATTTCTGTAGTTGGGAGAAAATCCTTAAATTGCGGTGTGCATTTTCTCCTTTAACCCATCGGGGTCACATTTTGGGCGTTTCCACTGTTTTGGCACCTTGAGGGCTCAGCACCTCATATATACACCTTCATAAATTCCCTGGGGGATCTAGTTTCCAAAAAGGAGTCATTTCGTTGGGGGTTCCTGGCACCTCAGGGGCTCTGCAAATGCAACATGGTGTTTGAAGCAGAATCCTGCAAAATCCCAATACTGCTTCTTTCTTTCTGTACCCTATTGTGTGCCGATACATCACTTTATATCCACATGTGGTATAATTTCATCCTCTGGCAAAATTGCATAACAGATTATGGAAGGCATTTTCTCCTTTAACCCCTTGTGAATGTGTAAATTCTAGGGCTAAATGAATATATTAGTGACAGAAATTAAAACGCGTAAATTTCACCTCCATTTTGTGAAATGCTGAAATGGATAAGAAAGTTCCTAAATGCTATTTTGAATTAATTTAGAAGTGCAGATTTAAGAATGGGATGATTTGTTTGGGTTTCTGTTAGAGAGGCCTTTCAAAGCCCTTTCAGAACCAAATTGGTCCCTTGAAAAATGGGTTTTGAAATGTTCTTGTAGATTTGGATTACTTTTTGCCTTAAAATATTTGAAAAAAAAAAATGGACGTGTGATTAAAGTTTGATTGCCGCATAAAAAAAGATATGGTAAATTATATTTAGGAATCGGTTTGGGTGGGGAAGAACAATGTGTCACAAAAAAGACTAACTCAAGATCAGTTTGATAAGTTAAAGCGTTCCAAAGTTATTAACACATAAAGTGACACGTCAGATTTAAAAAATGAGCCTGTGTCCTTAGGCTACGTCATTATGGGATCAAAGAGCACCTCTCACTACCTCCACCAACTATAGTTCTTCGCATCTGTTAATGGTTGCCATTCTACTGATTCCAACACGGTTGGATGTTTTTCTTTAGACCACACCATTCCCAAGCAAAAACTTGGCAAAGTTGGTGAAAGGTCCCCTTTAACCTCTTAATGAACACATGCTGTAATAGTACAGTGCTGGCGTCAAGGTGTTAACGCAAACCGCTTTGGAAGCTTTCCACCCACTTAGCGAATATCATGTGATGCAAGAGATCCTGGAGACATGTAGCTGCTACATATGAGGCATTTGCAGCATCTACATGTCTCCAGGATCCCTTACATCACACAATATTCGCTGAGGAAGAAGTACTACATCAAAACATCTTTTGTATTAAATACCTCGTTTATATATTCCTCACTGGATTTCAGTGGTGCTATGTATCAATAAAACCACCATACCTTGATTGCATTGAACTTGGAGTGGTGTGATATTTTGCTTTACCATTGATTGAATGCAACATGTCTTTCACGGGCACCCTCGAATTGACAGGCAGTGCTGGAACATTCTCTAATATGCTACCACTATCGACCCCCTGTGGCTTGTTTGGGCAGTGCCAATATCAAGGAGGGTCTGATCAGTGACCCCAGGTCTGCCAGTGCCGCATACCTGGTTGATCCTGCCTATACAAGAGAAAGTCAGACTATGTGTCTGCATAGACTGATTTCCTGTATACACTGCAATACACATGTATTACAATGTATGCTACTGAGCCAGTGATTAGAAAATTGTTGGTTCAAAAAACAAAAGAAAGAAAAAAAAAAAATCAAAATGGCCCTTTCCTATATAAAATGATTTATTATGTAAAAAAAAAAAAAATAATAATACAAACAAAACATAAAACAATAAAACACTATTTAACCTGCACGATAAATGTGAAAAAAAAAACCGCGAACAAACACCTGAAGTAATGATTTTTCGCCATCTCGCCTCCACAAAATTTGGTATAAAAAGTGAGCAAAAAGTCAAATGTAACCCAAAACTGTACAAATAAAAAGGACAGTTTGTACCACAAAAAATAAGCCCTCAACCAACTCTCTCAACAGAATAATAAAAATGTGATGCCTCTCAGAAAATGATGATGCAAAAACAATTGATTTATTTCCCCAAATAGGTTTTTGTTCTGCAAAATTATAAAAATTTTTTTATAAAAATTAGGTATTGCTGTAATTGTCCTGACCCATAGTATAAAGGTAATGTGTTACTTATGCTGTATGCGGAATGGAAACTACAATTTAAAAGGTAAAATTGCAATGCCAGAATTGATGTTTTTTTTATAGTACACCAAGAAAGAGTTAACATAATTTAACAGTAAATAAATTATAGGAAAGTGGTGTCATTACAAAATGCGTCTCATCCCACAATAAAAAACAAACCCTCATATGGCTACATGACCAGAAAAAAAAAAAAAAAAAAAAAAAAAATATATATATATATATATATATATATATATATAGGTTTGAATAATACATTTTTCAAAATGGGGTCACTTTCTAGCGCAGAGGTCGCCAACATCAGCAGATCACTTTCGATTTATCTGATTACTGATGCAACTCTTCTGTCACACAGGATGTGTGCATCTTCTATCCTGCTCCCGAAAACTTCACTATGGTGCCACTGGGGCCGGGGAGCAAAATAGAAGACGCACAAAACTGCATTAGTGACCAGGTAAGTATAAAATGTAAGTATATAATTATAGTAACAATAGTCCATTTTTTGTTTTTATTTGGTTGCCATAACAACGCATGACGACAGGAGTAGGGGGGACTATTTCAGTGTTAACTGTGTCTGGGGCACTATTACTGTAATAGTGCCCCCTGACTGATGATTCCCCCCCCCCCCCCCGATTGAATGAGGGCGTCCACCCTACCCATGCTTTTCTTAAGAGAGCTGTCCATACCACCATTAAGTTATGCTTGATATGGAGAGAGAGCTCCATAAAGAAATTCCATGTTTCTTTAAAAATTAAAATTTTCACTTGACACATTAATTTTTGGGAAGCACTCTTGGGCTCAAACTGATAATAACATACCTTTACTTGAGGGCTGTAGTTTCTAAAATGGGGTCATGTTTTGGGGGTGAATTATTTATTTTATCTTAGGGACTCTGGAAGTGCCCGCCAATGTAGTGTAAATGTCCAAATTGAGCCTCAAATGCGCATGATGCTCTTTGACTTCTGATCCCTGTCGTATTTCGAGACAAAAGATTAGGGCCACATGTAGGGTGTTTCCAAAATCAGGAAACAGAGCATGATAACTGGAGAGCTGACACAGTGGTGGGCATGACATATCGGGCACTGAAATACCATCTGGGAACATTTCAATTTTCATTTTGCATCCATTGCACATTTCTTTTTGGAAACCACCTCTTGGGTTAAAATGTTCATTATACCACTTGATAAGTTCTGTAAGGGGTGTAGTTTTCAAAATGGGGTCATTTATTGGAGGTTTGTATTGTATTGGTACTTTAGGGGCCCTGCAAATGCGACATGGCACTAGAAAGCTGTTCCAGCAAAATCTGCCCTCCAAAAGCGAAATAGTGCTCTTTCCATTCCACGCTCCGCCATGGACCCATACAACATTTTACGACTACCTATGGGCTATTGCTGTGAAAAAGAAAAATTGAGAAAGAGAAATTGTGTGATGAACTTTGGGGTGCTTTTTCTTCATTAACTCTTTGTGAAAATTGATAATTTGGGGCTAAATGGACGGTTTATTGGAAAAAAAAAGTTTTTGTTTTTTTTTAACATCCCAATGGTAATAAAATCTGTGAAACAGCCGTGGGGTCAAAATGAACACCATGATCCTTGATAAATTCTGTGAGGTGTGTAGTTTCCAAAAGCCAAATAGAGCTCTTTTCATTCTGAGCCCCACCATGTACCCATACAGCTGTTTACAACTACATATGGAGTATTACTGTGTTCAGGAGAAATTGTGGGATGCTTTTTTTCTCCTTTAACCCCTTGCGAAAATGAAAACTTTAGAGCTAAAATTAAGTTTTAGTTTTTTTTCATTTTCATGTCCCTATGTTAATAAAATCTATGAAATCACTGTGGAGTCAAAATGCTCACTATACCCCTTGATAAATTCCTTGAGGGTGTGGTTTAAAAAATGAGGTCACTTTTGGAGGGTGTCCACTGTACTGCTACTTTAGGAGCTCTGCAATTGAAACATAGTTACATAGTAGAAGAGGTTGGATGAAAACACAGGTCCATCAAGTCCAACCTATAACCCTACAGTGTTGATCCAGAGAAAAACAAACAAAAAAAAAAACATGAGGCTTATGCCTATTGCCCCATGTCAGGGGAAAAAAATTCCTTCCTGACTACAATCTGGAAATCAGTATAAAACCAAATTTTAAAACCCATAACCCGTAATATTTTTCAGTTCAAGAAAGGCATCCAGGCCCTCTTTGAACTTGCACAATAAATCTACCATCACCACATCCTGTGGCAGTGAGTTCCGTAGCATTGTTGTTCTTACAGTCAAGAATCCCTGTCTATGTTGCTGTGAAATGTTCCCTCCTCCAGATGTAGAGGATGTCCCCTTGTTGCTGTCACCGGCCTAGGAGTAAAAAAAAAAAAAAAATTAGAAAGTTCTATGTGCTGTCCCTTCATGTATTTGTATATTATTAGGTCTCCCTGTCTTTTTTCTAAACTGAATAACCCCAAATTTATTAATCGATCTTTGTATTCCAATCTACCCATTCCCCTAATAATCTTGGTCGCCCTTCTCTGCACTTTTCCTAGTTCAATTATGTCCTTGTATACTGGGGCCCAAAATTGCATGTCTATTTGTGGCTATACAGTGGGGAAAAAAAAGTATTTAGTCAGCCACCAATTGTGCAAGTTCTCCCACTTAAAAAGATGAGGCCGGCCTGTAATTGTCATCATAGGTAGACCTCAACGATGAGAGACAAAATGAGAAAACAAATCCATAAAATCACATAGTCTGATTTTTTAAGAATTTATTTGCAAATTATGGTGGAAAATAAGTATTTGGTCAATAACAAAAGTTCATCTCAATACTTTGTTATATATCCTTTGTTGACAATGACAGAGGTCAAACGTTTTCTGTAGGTCTTCACAAGGTTGGCACACACTGTTGCTGGTATGTTGGCCCATTCCTCCATGCAGATCTCCTCTAGAGCAGTGATGTTTTGGGGCTGTCGCTGGGCAACATGGACTTTCAACTCCCTCCAAAGGTTGTCTATGGGGTTGAGATCTGGAGACTGGCTAGGCCACTCCAGGACCTGGCACAAGTGTTTTTCAGTAGCAGCCTTACCCAGTAATTTACTATTAAGTACATAATCATACATTTTATTTCTTCAACCAAAATACATAACCTTACATTTGTCTACATTCAACTTCATTTGTCAAGTCTCCGCCCATGCTTCCAGCTTCCCTAGATCCTTCTGTAATATTCTACTATCCTCCTCATTTTTGATTACCTTACAGAGTTTAGTATCCTCTGCAAATATGGACACCCTCTTCTGTAAACCCTCTACCAGGTCGTTAATAAAGAGATTAAACAGGAGAGGACTCAATACTGACCCCTGTGGCACTCCACTGGTGACTGTGACCAAGTTGAGTATTTACCATTAACAAGTACCATCTGTTTCCAATCAATGAGCAAGATGTGTACCAAATTCCATATGTTTTTCCCCAATCCCAACATTCTCATTTTGTATACCAACCTTTTATGTGGTACAGTATGAAAAGCCTTTGAAAAGTCCATATATACCACATCTACCGAATTACCCATGTCCAGTCTAAAACTGATCTCTTCATAGAAGATGATCAGATTAGTCTGACAGGACTGATTCCTCATATACCCATGCTGATTGGGTTTTATAAGATTATTTACATTGAGATACTCCATGATAACATCTCATAGAAAACCTTCAAATATCTTACCCACCAAAGAGGTCAAACTTACTGGCCTATAGTTTCCAGGTTTACTTTTAGACCCCTTTTTGAATATTGGCACCATATTTCCTATGTACCAATCCTGTGGAACAGACCCAGTTATTACTGAATCCTTAAAAATTAGATATAAAGGTCTGTCTATCACTTCGCATAATACCTTCAGAACTCTGGGGTGTATGCTATCTGGACCCGCCGATTTCTCTATTTTAGTATTTTGAAGACAGCACCGCACTTCCTCAAGCATTAAACAGGTGACTTTTAATGGTGATTTTACATTAACCACAGTCATGTTTTTGGTCATTGGATTTTCTTGTGTAAATACAGTAAAAAAGAAAGCATTTAATAGATATGCCTTTTTCCTCATCCTCCTCCACCATTACACCCTGATTATTTTTGAGAGGGCCCATGTTGTCAGTTTTTATTTTCTTACTATTTATGTAGTTCAGGGGTCTCAAACTCGCGGCCCGTGGGCAAACTGCGGCCCTCGGGACAATAGTTTGCGGCCCCCACCTCAATATCAAAGTTTAATGTTAGTGCGGCCCGAGTTTGATACGAATGGCACCAGGGACACACTGTCTGGAGGTGCCATTTTTTACTATCTAATGTAAACCAAGCCAGGACAGGCCACTTTAAAAAAAACAACGCTGAGCGGGGTCCTGTCCTGGGCTGGCTTACGAGACGTCCGCATCACAGCGCAGGCAGCGATATAATGACGTCATCGCGCCTCCTATGCTGAGACATAGACGTCTCGGACAAGAGGAGGAGGCTGCGGCTGCATCAAGGCATCGCAGGTAGGTGAGGATAAGTTTTTTTTTTATTTATATAAATAGGCCGTTACCTGCTGGAGTATCCCCGGCAGGTCACGGCCTATTTATTTCCCTACCCGGCGTCTGCTCGTGGCCACCCCCACTTCCCCTTCTGCTATGGGACGCAGAAAGGGAAGTGGATGCCGCTGTGAGCAGCCGCGGGCATTGGTAAGTGAGACCGCGGGCCTCAAATACTACTATTATTATACTCCGGGGTCTTTTTAGACCCCGGAGTATAATAATCAGAGACCCAGGGGAGGTGAAGGAACATAAAAACCAATGCTACTCACCTCTCCTGAGATCCGCTGTCACTCCGAGCAGGCTTGGGCGCTCTGGTGACGTCATCAGGTCGTGTC
This sequence comes from Leptodactylus fallax, assembly GCA_947044405.1. Lineage (NCBI taxonomy): Eukaryota > Metazoa > Chordata > Amphibia > Anura > Leptodactylidae > Leptodactylus > Leptodactylus fallax. The sequence goes on from CAMRHE010000322.1 coordinate 1,605,417, forward strand.
GCCGGTCTCTTCACGTGACTTTAATTAGAAAGGGCCGAAAGCTGCTGGGAGTGCTCAGGTTTCCAGTATAGGTAAGTAACACTGGTTTTTATGTTTGTCACCTCCCCTGGGTCTCTGATCACTATACTCTGGGTTCTGAAAAGAACCCAGAGTATAATAATAGTTCTTGGGTGGGCAACTATGGGGCACAATACCGTGTGCAGGGGCCACTATGGAGCCTAATACTAGTGTAGGGGCCACTATGGAGCATAATACCGTGTGCAGGGGCCACAATGGAGCATAATACAAGTGCAGGGGCCACTAGGGAGCATAATACAAGTGCAGGGGCTACTAGGGAGCATAATACAAGTGCAGGGGCCACTAGGGAGCATAATACAAGTGCAGGGGCCACTATGGAGCATAATACCGTGTGCAGGGGCCAATACGGAGCATATTACCGGTGTGGAAAACCTGATGCAGCCCAGCCTCACCCAGACTCTACCTCCAGCGACCCCCGGGTAAATTGAGTTTGAGACCCCTGATGTAGTTGAAGTATAATTTTGGATTATTTTTACTTTCTTTGGCAATTATTCTCTCTGACTTGATCTTTGCCTCCTATTTAGAATGTTTTTGAAAATGTCCCATTTTGTTTGTGTTCCCTTTACTTTGTGTTTTTGTACCCCCTAAACATCTTTATAGTTTCAAAGGTATTTATTGAAATATATGCAAAACAGAATACAAATTCGGAAATGAGAAGCGAGGCAAAGCAAACATAAAACAAAGAAACAATGACATGTTCAAAGTTAGCATGTCTATAGGAGATAAAAAGGTATAATAACCAAAAACTAATAGAGGGGTAATGAGTAGTGCTACAGTAAAAAGATCGGGGGGTGGGTGGAAGAGAGATCCTACCTGGGGAAAGGGGTATAAGCACTACATTCAATCCTGGCGACTATCATAATTGGAGACAGTGTGGCAGACCCGGGATATTGGACATATAAATTCATGGTGTCCAGACTCTATCAAAGAGTGGGCTGGTGTCTGAGATGGTTGCATTCATTTTTTAGCAAAGCATTGTAGTATCAATTCATCGAACAACATCAGTCAACGAGAGAGATGGTCTTCTCCAGTTGAAGGCGATGTGGATTTGTGCAGCCATCAGGACGTATTGCAATACTTTGTGTTGGGCATATTTAAGTCTACCGAGCTTAAGGCTAAAGAGAAAAATTGGGTCTGACAATGAAAATGACTGTCCAAAAAGCCGCTGTGCCATTCTGTGAATACCTATCCAAAAGCGATGGGCATGAGGGCAGGACCACCAAATATGGAGAGAAGTGCCTAGAGCATTACAAACTTTAAAAAAAGGTGGGTGAGACCATAGGGTAAAAGCTATGCAATCGATGGGGGACAATATAGGTCCGATGAAGGACCTTCAGAGAGGGTTCCATAAGGGTGACCTGCCAACTGCCTTTGCTAGTAGATGTACTACAGTCAATCCGTTGGGCTGGAGTTAGGGTGGAATCAAGGTCCTGTTCCCAGGCTGCTATAAAGTCTAGGGTATCAGGGGGTGGGGTGTTCAGTAAACTATATATAAAACAGAGAGAACCCCTCTTAAAGATGGTGGGGGAGATCTCCAGATTGAGTGAGGTGAGAGAACAGAAGAAATGAAAGACCTGTGCTGTCCTAAAGGCCTCTGAGGGAGGTGGGGAGTGTGTGTCAACAAAATAGTCTTTGGTGAAGACCCGCTGAGCACAGAGGAAATCAATGAGATAGCGAAACCGAGCATGCCTCCACCAAACAACCACTTCAGGGGATAGACCAGGAAGGAAGAGGGGGTTAGGAAACAAGGGTATTGGCAGTGAAATTGGACTTTGTAACTGATAGGTAAAACAAACCCTCTGCCACAATTGCAACGTAAAACCAGTTACTTTGGCAGCTACTGGAATTGCATGGGAAGCTGACCTAAGGGTCCAAAGTAGGGCTTGCAGAGAGGTTGGGATTACAATGTTGATTGCAGTGCGACCCATTGCGGGCAGTCTGTTTCATTATAGACAGCAGAAAGTTGCGAGTGCCTAGCAGTAACATAGTATTTATAGAGATGAGGGACTGATAGTCCACCTGATCTCTTATGGAAGTACATAATGCTTCTGTGAATATGCGGTTGCTTATATACCCATACAAAATTAAAAATTTCCTTCTGAAGGGTAGCTAAGGAGGAGGAGGTCACGGGGGTTGGGAGAGTACGAAAGTAAAAGAGAATGTGGGGTAAGGTAACCCATCTTAACCAAATGAATTCTTCCAATCCAAGAGAGGGAGGGACAGTGCCACACAACGAGATCCTTCAGGAGCTTTGGAATCATCAGGGCATAGTTCTATTTGAAATGAGCATATAGAGAATTGCAAAGGTTAATGCCCAGGTATAGTAGGTATTTATCCCTGGTCTGGAAACCAAAGTTTAAGGCAATCAATGTAGCAGTGGCCGAAGGGACATTACAATGCAGTATTTCAGATTTAGAGGTGTTAAAGGGGTTGTCCGGGATAAATCAAGAATTTGTAAATTAGTCCCCCATGCCCCCCTCCAACTTTCTAATATGTCTTGTTTTTCAATATTCTATATTTTTCAGTAATACAGTCATATGAAAAAGTTTGGGCACGCCTATTAATCTTAATCATTTTTAGTTCTAAATATTTGGGTGTTTGCAACAGCCATTTCAATTTGATATATCTAATAACTGATGGACACAGTAATATTTCAGGATTGAAATGAGGTTTATTGTACTAACAGAAAATGTGCAATATGCATTAAATCAAAATTTGACCGGTGCAAAAGTATGGGCACCTCAACAGAAAAGTGACATTAATATTTAGTAGATCCTCCTTTTGCAAAAATAACAGCCTCTAGTCGCTTCCTGTAGCTTTTAATCAGTTCCTGGATCCTGGATGAAGGTATTTTTGACCATTCCTCTTTACAAAACAATTCCAGTTCAGTTAAGTTTGATGGTCGCCGAGCATGGACAGCCCGCTTCAAATTATCCCACAGATGTTCAATGATATTCAGGTCTGGGGACTGGGATGGCCATTCCAGAACATTGTAATTGTTCCTCTGCATGAATGCCTGAGTAGATTTGGAGCTGTGTTTTGGATCATTGTCTTGCTGAAATATCCATCCCCGGCGGAACTTCAAATTCGTCACTGATTCTTGTACATTATTCTCAAGAATCTGCTGATACTGAGTTGAATCCATGCGACCCTCAACTTTAACAGGATTCCAGGTGCCGGCATTGGCCACACAGCCCCAAAGCATGATGGAACCTCCACCAAATTTTACAGTGGGTAGCAAGTGTTTTTCTTGGAATGCTGTGTTTTTTTGACGCCATGCATAACGCCTTTTTGTATGACCAAACAACTCAATCTTTGTTTCATCAGTCCACAGGACCTTCTTCCAAAATGAAGCTGGCTTGTCCAAATGTGCTTTTGCATACCTCAGGCGACTCTGTTTGTGGCGTGCTTTCAGAAACGGCTTCTTTCACATCACTCTCCCATACAGCTTCTCCTTGTGCAAAGTGTGCTGTATTGTTGACCGATGCACAGTGACACCATCTGCAGCAAGATGATGCTGCAGCTCTTTGGAGGTGGTCTGTGGATTGTCCTTGACTGTTCTCACCATTCTTCTTCTCTGCCTTTCTGATATTTTTCTTGGCCTGCCACTTCTGGGCTTAACAAGAACTGTCCCTGTGGTCTTCCATTTCCTTACTATGTTCCTCACAGTGGAAACTGACAGGTTAAATCTCTGAGACAACTTTTTGTATCCTTCCCCTGAACAACTATGTTGATCAATCTTTGTTTTCAGATCATTTGAGAGTTGTTTTGAGGAGCCCATGATGCCACTCTTCAGAGGAGATTCAAATAGGAGAACAACTTGCAATTGGCCACCTTAAATACCTTTTCTCATGATTGGATACACCTGGCTATGAAGTTCAAAGCTCAGTGAGGTTACAAAACCAATTTTGTGCTTCAGTAAGTCAGTAAAAAGTAGTTAGGAGTATTCAAATCAATAAAATGATAAGGGTACCCACATTTTTGCACCGGTCAAATTTTGGTTTAATGCATATTGCACATTTTCTGTTAGTACAATAAACCTCATTTCAATCCTGAAATATTACTGTGTCCATCAGTTATTAGATATATCAAATTGAAATGGCTGTTGCAAACACCCAAATATTTAGAACTAAAAATGATTAAGATTAATAGGGGTGCCCAAACTTTTTCATATGACTGTATATGTAGGTCATGTGACCTACATATATTACATTTTTTACCTTTCCACTGATGTAACAGGTCCTTGGTCTAATCCATATCCTGACCTGTTACGTCAGTGTAAAGGACTTGCCCCCCAAGCTCCATTGTACTTACCATTTCCTCTGGACCTGAGCCGACACATCATGCTGTGAAGACCGCCTCCTCTTCTTTGCATGTGCCTCCCCCCCACGCAAAGTACAGTGCGAAAAAGCAATAGCAAGCGCCAATGTGAATGTGAGCAAGGAATAAATAGGAAGGAAGAACCTGCCCCAGACTTGATAGGGCGATAGGCTGTCAATCACACATGCAGGGCTGAGATTAACTATTAGAGGAGCAGAGAGAAACAAAGATGCAGGAGACGGGTGTGGCAGAAAATCAATTGCATAGTCTAGGACAGTGTTCAGACTGAGCAACAAGAATCTTAAACAAGGAATCAAATTGAACACACCTGTGCTGCCGCGTGCGGGCGGAGGGTGGTGCAGAGACCCGAACAGGCAGAGACATTACACGAGGGTAGAGGAAAATAGTTTTATATCTAAGTTTAAAAGCAAGATGGGTCTATAATTGGTGGGGGTGGTAGCGTCCATCCCGGGTTTAGGAATAAATGTGATGGATGCACTAAAGCGGAATATGATGGCGCTATATAAGTAAGCAAAATAAATAAATAATAATAAATAAGCATGTCTTGGGGGAATTTACCACCCTGCAGGACGTGGTTAAACATCTGAAGGAGTTGTGGCAAAAGGATACTTCTAAATTTTTAGTAATTTAGGGAGGAAAAGGCATCAGGTCCCGGGGCCTTTCCATTTTTAAGGGTGTCAATGGCAGCATCCAATTCCTCCTTAGTTATGGGGCCATTGGAGAAGACTGCCTGGGAAGGGCAAACTGAAGGGAGTTGCAGGGAGTGGAGAAAGGAGGCAATCTCTGTAGTACGGTCCATGGAAGGGGCAGAATAGAGCTTCTGGTAAAACTAACGAAATTGAGTATAAATTGAGTTAGGGTTAGAGGTCATAGTACCACCGGGTTCCTGTATTTCGCAGATATCATTCTGCTTGTGGCATTCCCTCAACTTAGACGCTAGCAGTATGACAGGCTTATTTGCATATTTATAAAATCTCGCCTGAGTCCAAAGCACAATCTTTTCAGTTTGATGTGTCTGGATCACATCGAGCTGCAGCTTGACATCCCTTATACATTTTGCTATATAGTGGGAAGGTTGAAGCTGGTTAGCTGTTTCAAGCTTTAAGAGTTTAGCAGTTGTATTTTCAATCTGTAGGGAGACACAGGTTCTAAGAAAGACTGTTACTCCTCTACTCTTGGATTGTTTAGGAGCATGCAGTTGCATAACTAGGAATGACTGGGCCCCAAGGCGAACATTTGACATGGGGGCCCCCCTGCCGGCAACCGCACCCCCTGCACAAACCGCGTTCCTGCACACACTATTATGCCCCATATTGGCCCCTACACCACATTATGACCCATAGTGGCCCCTGCACACACTATTATGCCCCATAGTGGCCCATGCACACAGTATTATGCCCCATAGTGGCCCCTGCACACAGTATTATGCCCCATAGTGGCCCCTGCACACAGTATTATGCCCAATAGTGGCCCTGCACACAGTATTATGCCCCACTGTGGACCACCCATGAACAATTATTATACTCTGGGGTTTTTACAGACCCCAGAGTATAATGATCGGAGACCCAGGGGAGGATACAAACATAAAAACTAGTGTTACTTACCTCTCCCTGGCTCCGGCGCACTCCCCACCTTCTTCAATGTTGGGCCAGACGTCATATGAGCCAGGCATGCGTCGAGACACATAATGATGGCCTGGGCCACAGTGACGGCTGGGATGTCACCAAGAGGCCCGAAGCCTGCTGGAGCACAGGAGAGGTAAGTAACATTGTTTTTTATGTTCCCTCACCTCCCCTGGGCCTCCGACCATTATACTCTGGGGTCTGAAAAGATCCCAGAGTATAATGATAGCAGTGTTTGTGGGGTTCGTAGAATGGGAAACGCAGGCGGCCGTGAGCAGGAGCGGAGATCGGTAAGTAAATAGGGCCCGTTACCTCCTGGTGTTACACCAGCAGGTAACGGCCTATTAAAAAAAAAAAAAAAAAACATCTGGGGCCCGGGAGTGAAAATACGACGCCTTACTCTTCTGAGGAAAATTAAATCCCTGTATGTTATGTGAGATAATCTTACACGAGGGGGACATACAGTACAGACCAAAAGTTTGGACACACCTTCTCATTCCAAGAGTTTTCTGTATTTTCATGACTATAAAAATTGTAGATTCACACTGAAGGCATCAAAACTATGAATTAACACATTTGGAATTATATACTTAACAAAAAAGTGTGAAACTACTGAAAATATGTCTTATATTCTAGGTTCTTCAAAGTAGCCACCTTTTGCTTTGATTACTGCTTTGCACACTCTTGGCATTCTCTTGATGAGCTTCAAGAGGTAGTCACCTGAAATGGTCTTCCAACAGTCTTGAAGGAGTTCCCAGAGATGCTTAGCACTTGTTGGCCCTTTTGCCTTCATTCTGCGGTCCAGCTCACCCCAAACCATCTCCATTGGGTTCAGGTCTGGTGACTGTGGAGGCTAGGTCATCTGGCGTAGCACCCCATCACTCTCCTTCTTGGTCAAATAGCCCTTACACAGTCTGGAGGTGTGTTTGGGGTCATTGTCCTGTCGAAAAATAAATAATGGTCCAACTAAACGCAAACCGGATGGAATAGCATGCCGCTGCAAGATGCTGTGGTAACCATGCTGGTTCAGTATTCCTTCAATTTTGAATAAATCCCCAACAGTGTCACCAGCAAAGCACCCCCACACCATCACACCTCCTCCTCCATGCTTCACGGTGGGAACCAGGCATGTAGAGTCCATTCGTTCAGCTTTTCTGCGTCGCACAAAGACACGGTGGTTGGAACCAAAGATCTCAAATTTGGACTCATCAGACCAAAGCACAGATTTCCACAGGTCTAATGTCCATTCCTTGTGTTCTTTAGCCCAAACAAGTCTCTTCTGCTTGTTGCCTGTCCTTAGCAGTGGTTTTCTAGCAGCTATTTTACCATGAAGGCCTGCTGCACACAGTCTCCTCTTAACAGTTGTTGTAGAGATGTGTCTGCTGCTAGAACTCTTTGTGGCATTGACCTGGTCTCTAATCTGAGCTGCTGTTAACCTGCGATTTCTGAGGCTGGTGACTCGGATGAACTTATCCTCCGCAGCAGAGGTGACTCTTGGTCTTCCTTTCCTGGGGCGGTCCTCATGTGAGCCAGTTTCTTTGTAGCGCTTGATGGTTTTGACCACTGCAATTGGGGACACTTTCAAAGTTTTCCCAATTTTTCGGACTGACTGACCTTCATTTCTTAAAGTAATGATGGCCACTTGTTTTTCTTTACTTAGCTGCTTTGTTCTTGCCATAATACAAATTCCAACACTCCATTCAGTAGGACTATCAGCTGTGTGTCCACCTGACTTCTAAACAACACAACTGATGGTCCCAACCCCATTTATAAGGCAAGAAATCCCACTTATTAAACCTGACAGGGCACACCTGTGAAGTGAAAACCATTTCAGGTGACTACCTCTTGAAGGTCATCAAGAGAATGCCAAGAGTGTGCAAAGCAGTAATCAAAGCAAAAGGTGGCTACTTTGAAGAACCTAGAATATAAGACATATTTTCAGTTGTTTCACACTTTTTTGTTAAGAATATAATTCCGCATGTGTTAATTCATAGTTTTGATGCCTTCAGTGTGAATCTACAATTTTTATAGTCATGAAAATACAGAAAACTCTTGGAATGAGAAGGTGTGTCCAAACTTTTGGTCTGTACTGTAAATGAGAGCTAAACAGTATGCATCTAGAGAGGTCGCAAGTCAGGCAAGCGGGAGTAGGGCAGGGCAGGCTCTCAGCGTGATCGCAAACATAAGAAATGTAAGGGCAGTGCTCTAGGGAGGAAAGAATGTTAACCGGACGCAACAGTAATAGTAAATGCTAAACCTCTTATTAAAGTGTACATGAAAACTTATTATGCTGTGGTCACTATTACCTAGATGACCCCCAACCTCCACTTTTGACAACGTGTTTTGTTAAAATTAGGTCTAAAAGTGCCTCACCTCTTGTTGGGTCCTGCACTAATTGTGATAGGTAATTGTCTTTTATTACTGACAATAACCTGTTCCCTTTGTTGGACCTGCAGGTTTCTGCCTCCCAGTTTATATCTGGGTAGTTGAAATCCCCCATAATAATGACATTATTATGCTTTGTGGCCTCATCTATTTGTCTTATTAGAATATTATCAGCTTCTTCCATTATATTTGGGGATTTTCTCCCTTAAGGACTCCACATATTCCTGGCTTAAGGCAGGATTTTACGTATAAGCAGACTTCTCCCACTTTACTATTGATTCGCTCCTTTCTAAACATACTGTACCCCTGTATATTTACAGCCCAGTCATAGCTAGAGTCCAGCTATGTCTCACTTATCCCCACTATATCGTATTCCTCTTCCAACATTATCACTTCTAGTTCCTCCATCTTGTTAGTGAGACTTATGGCGTTAGTGTGCATACATTTTATGGGTTTATCCTTATCCATACTCTTCCTGAAACTATTCCAGCAAAAAAGCTTTTCAAACGCCCAGTGTCGCTCCTTCCCTTTGGAGTGCTGCCTTGTGCCTTAACAGCAGTTTACATTCACATGTGGAGAAAAAATTGCCTAACAATCTGTGAGATGCATTTTCTCCTTCAACTCCTTATGAATGTGTAAATTTTAGGGCTAATTGAACGTATTATTGAAAAAAAAAATAAAATGTCTTAATTTCACCTCCATATTGTTTTAACCCTTTAAGCATTTCACGGGAATTAACAAACTTCCCAAATTTAGAATTATTTGAGGGATGCAGTTTTGAAAAAGGGGTGATGGGGGGGGGGGTTTAAAGTGGTCCCTAACAAATAGGTTTAGGAAATTTTCTTGTAAATCTAGAAGATCACTGTTAGGCTGGGGCCCCACATTGTGAAAACGCGCACCAAAAAACACAGTGTTTTACATTACCTGCAAAGTGGATGGGATTCTGGCTAATTCCATCCATACATTGCAGAAAAATTGCAGTTTTTGAAAATCACAGCATGTCAATTATACCTGCGGAATCGCTGTTTTTCCGCAGCGTTTTTTAGCTATGTGTCATAGCCTAAGACAGTTTTTAGCTGTGTCATTAAGGGGTTAAGTAAAGTACCTAACAGCTTAGCTCAAGCAGGAGACAGGCAGTGAAACTGCAGAGGGAGCAGTTACTAAAACGGTTCTAATACTAGAGCTGCAGGGCCACAGCGGGTACCATGATCCCATAGGTTCATGAAATAACCCCTTCACCCTTATCCATTAGAGAGCATACTTGGCATTTAACCAGGGGCGTAACTAGCAAAGGCTGGACCCCATAGCAAATTTTTGGTGATACTTACCTCTCCTAGGCTCCAGTGAGACTCTCTGCTCTCTTTGGCCCTTTTCAATGTTGTGGGTCAGGCTGGCATCACAACACATAATGACGCCACCCTGACCCACGTGACGTCTTTGACGCCACTAAAGAGGCCCGTAAACAGCAGGGAGTCACGCCGGAGCCCAGGAGAGGTACGTAACATTGGTTTTTATGTTTGTCTGAAGAGACCCCCGAGTATTATGATAGCAGTTTTGGTTCGGACGTGGTCGGTCTGAATGGATCCACCAGAGGAATAGTCTTTGCCCAACAAATATTCTCTCCGCAGACCCATAGCCTTACTTACCAATCTCCGCTCCTGCTCATGACTTCCTCTGCTTCCCCATCTGCCCTCCAGATATGTGTGTCCCATATCACATCGCTGTTCAGCGTCTGTGACATGATATGAGACACATGGGGGGCCCCCTGGAGGGCAGAAGAGGAAGCAGAGGTGGCCGTGAGCAGGAGCAGGGATTGATTAGTAAATAGGGCCAGTTACCTGCTGGGGTTACTCCAGCAGGTAACGGCCTATTTAAAAAAAAAAAAAAAAAAAAAAAAGCAGCAGGAACCCTTAAGGTCACAGGCCCCATAGCAACCATAAAGCCCGCATAGCCAGCGGTAGTTACGCCACTACATTTAAACCCCTTAGATGTTGTGATCAATGCTGAACTGCTATTTTTATCTGTCAGCCAACAAAAAAATTTTTTTATAAAAAGCTTTATACTCCTAGATGGCTCTGGCTGCAAGTCCCTAATTCACCTTTATTGGGCGTCAGACTCCCTCTCCGATCTCACACTTCCTCAGGAAAATGTCACAAATTTATTTATTATGCTTACTTATATAGCGCCATCATATTCCGCAGCGCTTTACAGACATTGACAGTCACTGTCCCATATAGGGCTCACAATCTACATTCCCGATCAGTATGTCTTTGGAGTGTGGGAGGAAACCCATGCAAACACAGGAAGAACATACAAACTCTTTGCAGATGTTGTCCTTGGCAAGATTTGAACCCAGGACTCCTGCGCTGCAAGGCTGCAGTGCTAACCACTGAGCCACCATGCTGCCCTGTCACAAATTGCCCACATGGAGGAGCTCTCCCATTTGGAAAAATGTACCTACCCAAAATTCTGTTCTTTTTGGGAGCCGTAGTACTCCTTTACCAAAGATGCTACCTACACTCCTCTATGGGACCCCTGGATGACCACCCTTCGCCGTCCTGAAATGCTTGTCTTCTTTTTTCATAACATGATCTAATTACCTCATTTTATGGTTTGTTACCCTTTTGTATGTTGTACTGACTTTTTCATGATTGATGTATAAATGCCTGATTTGTATGATCAACATGTCCTTGTTCACAGCAGTATTTGCTGTATGTTCTTATACTGAAAAACCAATAAAACTTTATTTACAAAAAAAAAGGGTTATACTCCCCAAAATGTCATCGATAAAAACATCAGGTCTTCCTGCAGGAAAAGCCCTCACACAATTCTGTTGACAGAAAAATAAGATCATTATGGGTCTTGGAAAGCAGTGTTGCCGAACAAAAATGTATTAGAATATGGGTTTTACTTTAAAAAAAAAAACAAAAACGAAAAACTATACAAACTTCATATTGATGTAAACGTATCACCCAGTGAATAAATTTTAACCCCTTCCTGCTATGCACCACACTTTTATATTGCTCTGAGCTTATACTTAATGTTCATCGCCATGTGCGGCATTACTTCCAGCCAGGGGCATAGCTAGCAAAGACTGGGCCCCCCAGCAAACTTTTGAGGGCCCCCACACAGTATAACGCCCCATTTACACACTATAATGTCCCAAAGTGGCCTTCACACAGTATAATGTCCCATAGCGGCCCGTCCACATTGTATAATGTCCCATAGCGGTCCCTCCACATAGTATAATGACCCACAATGGCCCCTTCACATAGTATAATGTCCCACAGTGGCCCCTGCACACAGTATTATGTCCAACAGTGGCTCCTGCATGCAGTATTATGTCCCACAGTGGCCCCTACACGCTGTGGGACATAATGAAAAGACCCCGGAGTATAATAATAGCAGTATTTGCTGGGGTTTGCAGGCACGCGGCCTCACTTATCGATACCCGCTCCGGCTGACAGCTGCATCCACTTCTCCTTCTGTCCGCCAGGGGGCCCCAGCGACATGATATAGGGCGCAGAAGGGAAAGCGGAGGCAGCCGTGAGCAGGAGTGGGGATCAGTAAGTTATCTCATGGGGATACTCCAGCAGGTAACGGCCTATTAAAAAACAAAAAAGCATCAGGTCCCGGGCCTTGTAGCAGCCCTATCGCTGCCACCCCGGTACTTACGCCACTGCCTCCAGCACTCAGCTGTGTTACACATCCCAGGACCAGCTGCTGGAGTTGAAAGATATTCTGACTCCAACAGATTAACCCCCTGAATGCAGTGATCAAGAGCGATCACAGCATCCAGGGAGTCCTGGGTCAAGATCGCCCAATCGCCATGGCAGCCAGGTGGCTGGGCAACTGTCCCCATAGGGAACCCATGTATTATGTTCTGCAATACGATGTATTGCAGTACAGTCATGGCCAAAAGTTTTGAGAATGATACAAATATTAATTTTTACAAAGTCTACTGCTTCAGTTTTTCTAATGCCAATTTGCATATACTCCAGAATGTTATAAAGAGTGATCAGCTTAACAGCAATTACTTGCAAAGTCAATATTTGCCTAGAAAATGAACTTTATCCCCCAAAACACATTTCAACATCATTGCAGCCCTGCCTTAAAAGGACCACCTAACATCATTTCAGTGATTGCTCCATTAACACAGGTGTGGGTGTTGATGAGGACAGGGCTGGAGATCAATCTGTCATGATTAAGTAAGAATGATACCACTGGACACTTTAAAAGGAGGCTGGTGCTTGCCATCATTGTTTCTCTTCTGTTAACCATGGTTATCTCTAAAGAAACACGTGCAGTCATCATTGCACTGCACAAAAATGGCCTAACTGGGAAGAGTATTGCAGCTAGAAAGATTGCACCTCAGTCAACAATCTATCGCATCATCAAGAACTTCAAGGAGAGAGGTTCCATTGGTGCCAAAAAGGCTCCAGGGCGCCCAAGAAAGACCAGCAAGCGGCAGGACCGTCTCTTAAAAGTGTTTCAGCTGCGGGATCGCGCTACCAGCAGTGCAGAGCTTGATGAGGAATGGCAGCAGGCAGGTGTGAGTGCATCTGCACGCACTGTGAGGCGGAGACTCTTGGAGCAAGGCCTGGTCTCAAGGAGGGCAGCAAAGAAGCCACTTCTCTCCAGAAAAAACATCAGGGACAGACTGATATTCTGCAAAAGGTACAGGGAGTGGACTGCTGAGGACTGGGGTAAAGTCATTTTCTCTGATGAATCCCCTTTTCGATTGTTTGGAACATCTGGAAAACAGCTTATTCGGAGAAGAAGAGGTGAGCGCTACCACCAGTCTTGTCTCATGCCAACTGTAAAGCATCCTGAAACCATTCATGTGTGGGGTTGCTTCTCAGCCAAGGGAATCAGCTCTCTCACAGTCTTGCCTAAAAACACAGCCATAAATAAAGAATGGTACCAGAATGTCCTCCAAGAGCTACTTCTCCCAACCGTCCAAGAGCAGTTTGGCGCTCAACAATGCCTTTTCCAGCATGATGGAGCACCTTGCCATAAAGCAAAGGTGATAACTAAATGGCTCAGGGAACAAAACATAGAGATTTTGGGTCCATGGCCTGGAAACTCCCCAGATCTTAATCCCATTGAGAACTTGTGGTCAATCATCAAGAGACGGGTGGACAAACAAAAACCAACAAATTCAGACAAAATTAAAGCATTGATTCTGCAAGAATGGACTGCTATCAGTCAGGATTTGGTCCAGAAGTTGATTGAGAGCATGCCAGGGAGAATTGCAGAGGTCCTGAAGAAGAAGGGTCAACACTGCAAATATTGACTTGCTGCATTAACTCATTCTAACTGTCAATATAAGCTTCTGTTACTCATAATATGAATGCAATTATATTTCTGTATGTGATAAAAACATCTGACAAACACACATAAAAACCAGAGGGCAGCAGATAATGTGAAAATATAATATTTGTGTCATTCTCAAAACTTTTGGCCATGACTGTACATTGAATCGGGGATCTGAGATCCCAGGTTCGAGTTCCCTTTTGAGACAGGGAAAAAGTAAAAAAAAAAAAAAAAAGTTTAAAATAAAGAATAAAAAATAAACAAAAATAAAAAGTTTAAAAAAACCACCTTTACATTTAAAAAAAACACATAACGTAAACACAAAAACCAAACATGCTAGGTATCCTCATGTGCGTATAAGTCCCCACTATCCAAAAATAGCTGTGCGGTGAATGCCATAAAAAAAATATAGCACAATGCCAAATTAACGTATTTTGGCCACTTTAATTTCCCCGAAAATATAGCAATAAATAGTGATCAAAACATCATACATACCAAACATTGGTTTGGAAAATCCACAGAGAAAAACTGAGCAAAAACGCAATGAAAAAATGCTCCGGAAAAAAAACGTTTATATTGGCCATGCTGTGCTACTGCAGTTCCGCTCCCATTCACATTCTGAAAGCTAAAACGTTTATATTTTTTTCAATGTTGTATAACTGAGAGCTTTTCTTTTTTTTTTTTTTTGCGAGATGAGATGCATTTTTCATTGGTGAAATTTTGGTGTGCCTATGACTACATTTTATTAACTCTTTTGTTGACTGTAACTTAACTGTATTTTACAGCTGACACCTGCTGTTGATGGTGCCAGCTCAGTCCCATGAGTCAGTGCCATCCACATGCCATAAGTGGAAACCATGGTGTGCAATTGTACTACTTGCCATACCATACATTTATGATATGGTGTGCTAGGGAGTTAAAGGGGTTGGCCAGGCAAAAATGGACAACCCTTTTAAAGTTTAAATAAGCTGGTGGCAGTCTTCCGGTGTTGTGTCTTGAAGCCGCTGATTGGCCTCAGCAGTCAGAAGGGCCTGAATGTCACTACCTGTGACATCACGGGTCCTCTTCCTGAGGCCAGTCAGCGGCTTCAGCACAGACCTGGGAAAGCAGACGACCCTGGAGGTGCGGGACGACACCAGAGCAACAGGGACAGGTGAGTATGCATTTCTTTTATGTTTTTTTCACTGCCCCCAGCAGAATTAGACTTTAAAAGTTTTGCCTGGACAACCCCTTTAAGGCATTTTAATTTATGTCTTATTTTTCACCTCCTTATTAAGATAAATTATCCTTGCTGGATCTGTTCACTCCAAAAAAAAAAAAAAAACAACTGGTGTAAAGTAACTGTCTGTCCTTGGTTATTTCAAGTAATGATTTCCAACAACTAATCATAATTATGCTATAAACTCCAGTAAAGGTAGCTACCAGTAGATGGCAGCAGCTGCACATGTAAAGGGCAGTAACTTTCAAATCAGTATGCCAAAAATATTTTGCATAAGAAATTATTTTAAGCATTATACATTACAGCTTCACTTTCCTAAAGATGTATATACAGGGGCTTGCAAAAGTATTCATACCCCTTTAAGTTTTTCACAATTTATCACCTTACAACCACAAATGTATTTCATTGAGATTTTAAGTGATAGCCCAATACAAAATAGCCCATAATTGTGAAGTGGAATGAAAATGATACATGGTTTTCAAAATTTTAATTAAATAAAAATCTGAAAAGTGTGACGTGCAAAAGTATTCAGCCCCCCATATCAATACTTTGTAGAGCCACCTTTCGCTGCAGTTACAGCTGTAAGTCTTTTGCGGTATATCTCTACTATCTTTGCTCATCTAGAGACTGAAATTTTTGCCCATTCTTCTTTGCAAAATAGCTCAAACTCAGCCAGATTGGATGGAGAGCGTCTGTGAACAGCAATTTTCATGTCTTGCCACAGATGCTCAATGGGATTTAGGTCTGGACTTTGACTGGGCCATTCTAACACAAATATTCTTTGATCTAAACCATTCCACTGTAGCTCTGGCTGTATGTTTAGGGTCATTGTTTTGCTGGAAGGTGAATCTCCTTCCCAGTCTCAAGTCTTTTGCAGCCTCCAACAGGTTTTCTTCCAGGATTGCTCTGTTTTTAACTCCATCCGTATTCCCATCAACTCTGAGCAGCTTCCCTGTCCCTGCTGAAGAAAACCATTCCCCCTGTATGATGCTGCCACCCAGTGGTGAACCTAGCCTCTTTGCTGCCTGAGGCGGACTATCGAAAGACGCCCCACCCCCCAAAAAAAATAAATAAATAAAATTGCGTTTACATGCTGTTAGCGTCACACGCTGTATTACTTCAGTATCAGAAATCAACAACATGGCATTAACAATGAAAGTAACTTCACACATTTTCTGCTTGGTGGATGGACGAGCCCATGTGGCCCCCATTCTCTATAATAGGAGCCCCGCAGATAGCTGAGTACTGGACTTCAGGTATCTTCGGCACTCCCATCGAAGTGAATGAGAGCCACGCGGGTTTGTCCATCCACCAAGCAACATACCTATATATGGCTGCAGCCAGGCTGAATTCTTACCCAGTGGGGGGAAAAAAAAACAATTCTCAGGCTCAGTGGGGGTCTCAGCAGACAGACCCCCATCAATCAGGTATTTCTCCTCTATCATTTAGGTGAATACAGGGCAGTAACATTTTGTGACTTACAAGTGACGTCTCTGACTAATCGGTCACATTTCCCTTCTCTTCCCTTTGGACCGCCTTGACCACTTCTTCCAGCTGTGACTTGTCTCTGTAAAGTTTACAACACAGACATCTTTGGCTCCTCACTTTTCCAGGCATCCAACCCACATTGTCCTCACCTGCACACCCATTCTGCGGCTACCCCCAATTATAAAATCTATGATATAACCCCCCATAATGAATAATACCCCCAAGTGCATCTTTATATTAATAATGTCCGTGTGTACCCTGTATAAATAGTGCCCCTTATTAATAATGCCCCAGGTGTTAATGAAATACCAGTATTACATGGTATTAGGCCCAGCAGCGGCCCCTGCACACTGTATTATGCCCCGAAGCGGCCCCTGCACACTGTATTATGCCCCGCAGCGGCCCCTGTACACTGTATTATGCCCTGCAGCGGCCCCTGCACACGGTATTATGCCCAGCAGCGGTCCCTGCACAGGGTATTATGCCCATCAGCGGTCCCTGCACAGGGTAATATGCTCCATAGTGGCTCCTGCACACAGTATTATGCCTCATAGTTGCCCCTGCACACAATATTATGCCCCGCAGTGGTCCCTGCACAAGGTATTATGCTCCATAGTGGCCCCTGCACACGGTGTTATGCCTCATAGTGGCCCCCGCACTCGGTGTTATGCTCCATAGTGGCCCCTGCACACGGTATTATGTCCCATAGTGGCCCCTGCACTCGGTATTATACTCCATAGTGGCCCCTGCACACATAATTATGCTCCATAGTGGCCCCTGCACACAGTATTCTGCTCCATAGTAACCCACCCATGAACTATTATTATACTCTGGGGTCTAAAAGACCCCAGAGTATAATGTTCGGAGACCCAGGTGGTGACAAACATAAAATACACTGTTACTTACTTGGGCTCCGGTGCGCTCCCTGCTTTCGGCCCTCTTCAATGTCGCACAGACCGGCGTCACAACATAATGACGTCGTGCTGACTCACGTTACGCCTGGGACATCACCAAACAAGGCCAAAGCCTGCTGGGAGTAACATCGAATTGCCGGAGAGGTGAGTAACATTGGTTTTTATGTTTATCACCTCCCCTGGGTCTCCGATTAAAATATTTTTATATTAATATTTTCCGGCCCCCGGAGTATAATAATAGTGTTTGGCCTCACTTACCGGTCCACGCTGCCACTCACAGCCGCTTCTTAATCCCCCTTCTGCATCCGATAGCAGAAGGGGAAGCGGAGGCGGCCACAGCAGGCTCGGGAATCGATGAGTAAATAGGCTGTTACCTGCTGGGGATACTCCAGCAGGTTACGGCCTATTTATATATAAAAAAAAAAAAGTTATTGTCACCTACCTGCAATCCCATAATGGAGCCGCCCCTGCCTCCTCTTCTTGTCCACGACGTCCGCATCTCAATGACGTCATTGTATCGCCGCCTGTGCTGAGATGCAGAGGTCTCGTAAACCAGCCCAGGCCCCGCTCAGCTTTGTTTTTTTTAAAGCGGCCTGTCCTGGGCTGGTTTACATTAAATAAATGGTAACAATACCGCCCCCCCCCCCCCAGACAGTGACGGACAGCACTGCCTGAGGCAGCCGCCTTACTTCGCCTCATTAGCGGTGCGCCCCTGCTGGAACCACCATGTTTGACAGTGGGGATGGTGTGTTCAGGGCGATGCTTTTCTGCCACACATAGCGCTTTACATTTAGGCCAAAATGTTCAACTTTGGTCTCATCTGACCAGAATACCTTCTTCCACATGTTTGCTGTATCCCCTATATGGCTTGTGGCAAACTGCAAACGGCACTTCTTATGTCTTTCTTTCAACAATGTTTTTTTTTCTTTGCACTCTTCTATAAAGGCCAGATTTGTGGAGTGCACGACTTATAGTTGTCCTGTGGACAGATTCTCCCACCTGAGATGTAGATGTCTGCAGCTCCTGCAGAGTGACCATGGGCCTCTTGGCTGCTTTCCTTGCTCGATCTGTTAGTTAGCTGGACGGACATGTCTTGGTAGGTTTGCAGTTGTAGAATACTTTTCCGTTTTTGGATGATGGATTGAACAGTGCTCCTTGGGATGCTCAAAGCTTGGGATATGTTTTTATAACCTAACCCTGCTTTAAACTTCTCCACAACTTTATCTCTGACCTGTCTGGTGAGTTCCTTGGTCTTCATTATGTTGTTTGTCCACTAGTGTTTTCTAAGAAACCACTGAGGCCTTCACAGAACAGGTGTATTTATACTGAGACTAAATTACACATAGCTGGACTCTATTAACTAATTAAGTGACTTCTGAAGGCAATGGATTGAACTGGATTATATTTAGAGGTATCAGAGTACAGGGGGCTGAATACTTTTGCACTTCACACTTTTCAGATTTTATATTTGATTAAAATTTTGAAAACTATGTATCATTTTTGTTCCACTTCACAATTATGTGCTACTATGTGTTGGTCTATCACTTAAAATCTCAATAAAATACATTTATGTTTGTGGTTGTAAGGTGACAAAATGTAAAAAAGCTGAAGGGGTATGAATACTTTTGAAAAGCAACTGTACAGGTGGAATAGGGTGTATAAATGGCTAAATATTGTTTTGCACCAGTGTTCATTACATGCTGTGTAATAGGTAGAATCATTATGATTTACTAATTTCTCTCTTCAAAGTGTAAAGCTCTGACACCCAGAGCCAAATCACTGTATGACTGAAGCAAAAAGTGCCAATCATCTAAACCTATGTGCCAAGAAGAGGTTGAAGTTATGCAAAAAGCCGTTGATAACCAGAATTAAATTGGCACTGTTCTTTCAGCAAACTTTGCATAACAGTACAGGCGATTATAAGAAACTTTGTAATATATCTTATCAGTGAGAAATTCCTCTTTTGGCTCTTAGGCAGGGTTCACACTACTGTTGGAGTCCGTTATGAAGGTGTCCGTTAAAAAAAATAAACGGACACCTATCATAACGGACCCTAACTGATGAGCATCAGGTAGTGTCCGTTTTTTAATGTCACATACCGCTAGAAAGCCGACAGCGTGCTGAATTCAGCGCACTGCCGGCTTTCCCGGTATGTGCCCCGGGGCTGGAGATATCGGCGGTGTAAGTTACATGTTTTACTTTACTTACTGTTTGAAGGGCGCTGTGAGGAACTCCCTCTCTGACACTTCTGTTTGTTCATAGCGCTGTACTGAGGGGGCGATCCTCACAGCTCAGCGTCATCGCCGGGCAGTAAGGAACGCCCCCTCTGACAGTACAGGGTTATAGACCAGTACAGAGAGAGGGGGCGTTCCTTACAGCCCAGTGATGACGCTCAGCTGTGAGGAACGCCTCCTCATACAGCGCTATGAACGAATAGAAGTGTCAGGGAGAGAGTTCCTCTGACAGTACAGCACTATACAGCACAGTACAGCACTATAGAGGAGAACAGAGAGGGGGCGTTCCTCACAGCCCAGCGATGACACTCAAGCTGTGAGGAACGCCCCCTCAGTACAAATCTCTGAACAAAGAGAAGTGTCGGGGAGGGAGTTCCTCGCAGCGCCCTTCTAACAGTAAAACATTACACCGCCGATATCTCCAGCCACCCCCCCCCCCCCGGGCACATACCGGGAAAGCTGGCAGTGCGTTGAATTCAGCGCGCTGTCGGCTTTCTAGCGGTATGTAAAACCGCATGTGCCTGAGGACACGAAATGTCCTCTAACACTGCTAGTTTTTTTTTTTGTTTGTTTGTTTGTTTCTCCTTTCTGAGCATGCGCAGGGAAAGTAAACGGACATAAAATAACGGACAGTAACTGATGGCTATCAGTTACTGTCCGTTATAAGTCCGTTACCCATAGACCTCAATGTTAAAAAAATAACGGACACTTGCTGTCCGTCCAGAATCCGTTTTTTTCAAAAGGACAAAAAGTCCTGCATGTAGGATTTTTTGTCCGTGAAAAAATAACGGACTTCTGACGGATTTGGTGTAAACGGACACAAACGGACACAATATAAAAACCCATTGAAATGAATGGAAATTTTAACGGATTTCTGACGGTTCAACTAGTGTCCGTTGCTAAAATCTTGTAACGGACAATAGCAACGGACACTACTGACGGACACCAACGGTAGTGTGAACGCTCCCTTAGGCTGCTTTCCTGCTTCTCCTCACTCCTCCTCCCAAAATGACATTCACTGTAAAAATCCCTGCTCTATCCCTCTCCAGACAAACTGCAGGTTACATGACTCAGATGACTTGTGTCTATTAAAGTCTATGAAGAGGGCAGGGGGGAGGAGTGAGGAGAAAGTGCAGGCGATAAAACAAGAAAACACAGACTTAGACTGTTAGGCCTCTCTCATACAAACGTATTTTTATCCGCAATTCTGGATAAAACTACAGACCCATATATTTCAATGAATCCATACACACAGTACTAGTTTTTGTGGTTGTATATCCATGCTGAATTGAAGAGTCGCAAACTATAGAGCAGGTCCTATACCTGTCCATAATTGCAGCTCTGTCAATTTATTTGAATGCATGGGTCAGTGAAAACCACGGATGACACGGATACCAATCTGTGTGTCATCCGTACTGTTTTCACTGACCCGCAGACTGCATGAAGCCTTACTAGAGCTTAATAGAATCTCTCTATGAAAACCAAGTCATTTTATTCATATCAGTACAGGTCAATACTTCTCTATGTATGTGCTTCATGGTCCTGGGACTGTTTCTAAAGATTTTCATGTACAATATTGTGGAGGTTTTTTATAACATCAATAGATTTCAGTGAATAGAGTAGTGCACATGTATGGCCAACTCTCTATTCAGCTACGTCCTGGATGTGGCCACTGTAAGGCTCCTTGGTTTAACAGAATGGGTCAATGGACCTTCATTAGTTAGTATTCGTTAGTATTCCAAAAGACTCTATTTTTGAATTGGCAATTGCCAATGGAGCAATTCCCAAAAATGTAGAAAACTGGCAGATAACAGAGAGCCATAGAAAAAGCTACCTAAATCTCACACAGGACTGGGAGATAAGAGTCTAAGGTTGCTCAGATTTTACCAGAGCTTGCCACAAGGTTGGTTAGTATTTGCAGGATCTGAGGCCCAGGTTATCGCCCCAGAAGCTTAGTGTAAGAAATAGATGCACTACAAAGCTGAAATCAAACCAGAATCCAACAACAACTCACAATGCAGGTCAATTCAGGAAAGAGGTGACAAAGGGATAAATGTGTCCAGGCCAAGGTCCAGTCCGAGAGGTCACAGTCAGAGCCAAAATCAGTAAGCAAGTGGAAATCCAGCAAACAAGCCAAGGTCAGAAGTACAGCAATCAAACAGAGCCTCACTAGCAGGTAGTAAGGAATAGCAGAACCTGTGGAGTTGAGAAGAGACTTTAAATCCCCTTCCTCAGCTGCTGATTGGTTCAGCGTAACAGAGCCCTAATGGCTGCAGAAAGCTTCATATGTTGGCAGGTAATCTTAAGGCAACAACAGCAAACAGTGATGCACATTGAGATTCTGAACAGACTTGTTTGAGTCAGAAACATGTTAGAGGCATCTGGACTTATAACCCTTTCCAGATTGATGGGAAGCATCAGTTGCTTCTCTAAGGTCATTACTGATGTCCTTGGCATTGTAAATCTGAATGCTCTAGACCAGCAACCTATCAAAACCTCTGATTTTATAGCTGTGATCACACTTGCAGATTGCAGCTATAGACCAGCAAACTATCAAAACCTCTGCTTTTATAGCTGTGATCACACTTGCAGATTATTAACTAAACTAAACAATGTAACAGCAACACTAGTGTGAACCTAGCCTAACAGTGATGCCACTGACAAAGGGTAAGGACTAGAGGGTCAGAGAGTCACAGCACAACAATAATAATTAAACAAGTAGGATACATACTGTGCTGTGACAGTACTGAGGTTCTGAATACAGTGATTTCACAGGACAGGCATATTTACACTATAATAATTTTTCCATATACGGCCATTGACCTCTTTCAATGAAAATGGTAAAGTCTGTAACAAAATCTGCATGTAAAATAGAATGTTACAATATAAGTACAGAGGGTTTGACACAGATTTGCTGCATAATGTCTGGCCTTGCCAAGCCCTAAAGTGCTATTCCCATCTTAGACATTCATGGCACATGCATAGGATATGTCTTAAATTTCTACGACCTCCATCTTGCCTGGTGAATGGAGATGCCTTGCACCTGTGCGAGCAAAAATTTGTGAGGACAAGTTTTTATCATATAAATAATTTGTCTTGCCACTGACAGTAAGCAAATGTTGTGAACGTGAGGCATTGATATAGACCACTTCTGGACCGCCCATAGACTATATACACATGTGGACAAAATTGTTGGTACACCTCGTTTAATGAAAGAAAAACCCACAATGGTCACAGAAATAACTTGAATCTGAAAAAAGTAATAATATATAAAAATTCTATGAAAATGAACAAATGAAAGTCAGACATTGCTTTTCAACCATGCTTCAACAGAATTTTTTAAAAAAGAAAACTGATGAAACAGGCCTGGACAGAAATGATGGTACCCTTAACTTAATATTTTGTTGCATAACCTTTTGAGGCAATCACTGCTATCAAACGATTCCTGTAACTGTCAATGAGACTTCTGCACCTCTCAACAGGTATTTTGGCCCACTCCTCATGAGCAAACTGCTCCAGTTGTCTCGGATTTGAAGGGTGCCTTTTCCAGACGGCATGTTTCAGCTCCTTCCAAAGATGCTCAATAGGATTTAGGTCAGGGCTCATAGAAGGCCACTTCAGAATAGTCCAATGTTTTCCTCTTAGCCATTCTTGGGTGTTTTTAGCTGTGTGTTTTGGGTCATTATCCTGTTGCAAGACCCATGACCTGCAACTGAGACCAAGCTTTCTGAGACTGGGCAGCACATTCCTCTCTATAATCCCTTGATAGTCTTGAGATTTCATTGTACCCTGCACAGATTCAAGACACCCTGTGCCAGTTGCAACAAAGCAGCCCCAGAACATAACAGAGCCTCCTCCATGTTTCACAGTAGGGACAGTGTTCTTTTCAAGATATGCTTCATTTTTCCATCTGTGAACATAGAGCCTTGCCTAAAATTTCTTGTCTCATCTGTCCATAGGACATTCTTCCAGAAGCTTTGTGGCTTGTCAATATGTAGTTTGGCAAATTCCAGTTTTGTCAAATTCAAGTTATTTCTGTGACCATTGTGGGTTTTTCTTCATTAAACAAGGGGTACCAACAATTTTGTCCACGTGTGTACGTCCGGATAGTGACTTCCTTGTTCTGCAAGGATGTACCGGTACGTCCAAGCAGTTTTCAGCATCTGCGCAAAATCATGCAGCTGCTGAAACAAGTAACCGGCTGTAACTTCAGCCGGAGGTCCCAGAGAGAAGGCAGGGAAGGTTTATAACCGTCCCTGCCTTCCCAACCGCTGTGTATACAGCGCTCAATGAGCGCTGTATACACAGCTATGGGCGCTGCCATGATGCGGCTGCCCTCTGACCTGGCGGTCACGTGATCCGCCGGGATCAGAGTGTGTTAGAGCTGCTGGGTCCTACAGGACCCAGATCAGCTCTGTAGTAACGTGCAGGAGGCTGTATTCCTCCCGCAACTGGGGCTAAATGTACCAGCCCCAGTTACAGGGGAAATCAGCCTCCCTCACAAAAGAAACAGTGATCAGATGTCCCCAAAGGTCTATTTTGACCTTATGGGGACACAATGTGAAAAAAAAACTAAAAAAAAAAAATGAATAGAAAAGTAAAAAAAATGAAATAAAATAATAAAAAAATAAATAAAATAATACATCAAAAACACCCCCTTATTACAGGTTCTAGTCCCACCCCCCGAAGGCACCATACAAAATAAAAATTACTGTAATGGAGTGGAAAAACTATTTTAAAAAGTTTTTCAGTAGCACTTTGTGCTATTAAAAAAAAAAAAAAATTAAAAGTGAAAAACAGACACGTTTTCACTCCTCTTTCGTTTATATTTTCCCGTATATAAAAAAAATTAAAAAACATGCAAAAATAAAAACATAAAAATAAATCCCTACGTGTCACCGAAAAAAGACGCAGAAATTAGTTGAATAGCCCAAATGATAAAAATGTTACAGCCCTCAAAACCGCACATACAAAATAGCCAAAAATGTGTCTGGCCCTGGACCAGAAATAGGCACAGTACTGAAGCGGTTAAAAGAAAAGCTACTACGTTGTATAACTTTACATTATACAATTATTTAGCTTTAGTTAGATAACTATTTTGACTATTTTTCTTGCTTGTGCCCCATTCGTGTATGAAATGTTTCTCAAGTACTGGATTGCTTATTGTTTTACTCACAAATGTTCCCATCTTTGGCAGCTTTACCAAATAATCTATTGATTTGTAAAATAAGCAAGTCCTTGAAAGGTTTGCGTGCAGAAGGAAAGATGTCGGCTGAGATCAAAGCCTTTTCTCATATATCTTTACTTCAGATAAGCTCATTAAATGTTTACATGTATACAAATGTTATCAGAAGCTCTTTATACCAAGCAGTTGCTTTACACTGCTTCTCTCCTTTATGTGATGAAATATATTAACTATTACATCCTGAATCTTAACCTGATGATACTTACATTAATGGAGAATAATTATAACTTCAAGACTACTTCAATATTCTTTTTATATCAGACAGACAGATGGTAGAACCAGATTATACTCCCTTCTAATCACTTAGGAAGTCTACAGAAGCATTGCTTGGAGAATTAGTCACCCAGCTACTGCTAACACTGCCATTATAGGAAGACTAAAATCCTTTAACCCTTGGTTTGACAATAGAATATGCTGCTCATCATGTCGAGACCTTCGCTTCTGTTGCTTTATAATAAACTGATTTATTCTTATTATTTGAAAGCACAGAAAATCAGATATAAAATATCAGTATTGATCCTCTATAAAACATGTCCTATTTTTTATAGGTTTAGCTTCACATGCTGTTTTTGTACAATAGGATAAACTAAGAAAAACAGAAAAGAGTATTCTAAAGAGATTTAGAACATATATCTTAGCTAAAGCTGATGAAGATATTAGAATTAAGTGCCAAGAAACAGGTTATCACCAGCAATTGTAATGTAATGGGCAAAGCTGTACCTACCAAAGAGGCAGACTGTGCAGGTATAGGGGCCATAGAATGGGGAGGAATAACCTTAGTTGGTCCCAGGGGACAGATTGTAAATTATAGCCTGGTGGCAAGCACACAGCACTGGCCCATGAGAAACCATCACAAACAAAGGGACACAGTGCACAGCTGAGCGCTGCTGAGTCTCATTGGACTCATCTCTGATGCTCCCGGCACTATAAGAAGCCAATTGGGAGCATTGTAAATTTAGCAAGATAAGGGGCCGTAACTAATATTGGGGGTATTAGGGGGCTTTCATAGAGAAAGGTCAGCGGAGACTGTATGAATAAAAGGGGAAATAACAATATCAGCTGGCATTGGGTCAGTATTAAATGGGTTTTACAGGGAAAAATAAAGTTTACTGGCAAGCACTGGTAAGCTTTAATATTCCCCAGATAACCCCCTTAAAGGACTGGACAAATTGCAGAGGAGGCAGGGAACGTGAAACCTAAAAGAAAAAAATACTTGTCCTCGGCATTCCGATGTCCGCAGCCTCCTGCTGCTGTCTGTTCGGGCAAACACCGGGTATTCCTCGCTGTATATCCAGCACTGCACGAGACTGCTGAGGTCAATCAGTAGTGGCTGGAAAGGACTCTGTGATGTCACTGGGGCCTTTCCTGCTGCCCTGAGATCACTGATTGGCCTCAGTAGTTACATGCGGCACAGGACTTGGCGGGGATGACACAGCATATGTCTGACCAGACAGTAGCAGCAGACACCGGAGCATCGGGGACAGGTGAGAATGATGTTTTATGATTCACCCACCCCACCTCCTATGTGATTTGTTCAGTTCCTGGACAACCCCATTAATACAAAAAGGTTATTAATAGGCATTATTAATACACTAGGGGCATTTATGTAAGAGGTCATAATTTATACAAGGAGATATAAAAGGGTAAAATTAATAATAGGGTAATTGGGCAATATTAATTTTAGGTGGCACTTGGGCATTATTGATTTAAGGAGATACACAGGATATTACTAATAAGGGGGAATTAATAATTAAGGGGCACTATTAATTAAAGGAGGCACATAGGAGCATTATTAAATTAAAAAGGCACATGGGGTATTACTCATTCCCATGGAATTTATATATTTTATAATTGGGGGTAGCAGCATGATGGGCACTTTATGTAGGTGAGGATAATGTGGATCAGGTGCCTGGAAAAGTCAGGAGCCAAAGATATCTGTGTTACAAACTTTACAGAGACAAGTCACAGCAGGAAGAAGTGGTCATGGCGGTCCAGATGGAAGTGACAAGAAATGTGAACGATTACAGTCAAAGATGTCACCTGTAAGTCGCAACATTTTTCCTGTACTGTATATACACAAATAGTCTTCACAGCCTAGTATAGCGCCAATATATACCACTATATGGTCACTGTATAGTGATAGTATCGGTATACAGTGGGAAAAAAGGTATTTAGTCAGCCACCAATTGTGCAAGTTCTCCCACTTATAAAGATGAGAAAGGCCTGTAATTGACATCATAGGTAGACCTCAACTATGAGAGACAAAATGAGAAAACAAATCCAGAAAACCACATTGTCTAATTTTTAAAGAATTTATTTGCAAATTATGATGGAAAATAAGTATTATTTAACACAGTACTGCTAAAAAACTTTTTGAAATAGTTTTTCCTCTCCGTTATGGTAATTTTCATTTTGTATAGTGTTGTCAGGGGTGGGGCTATAATCTTTAATAACGGCGTTTTATTGGCGTTTTACTTTATTTATTTTTTTAATTATTTTATTTACATTTTTTTAACTTTTCTATTAATTTTTTTTTATTTTTTTATTTTTTTTACATTGTGTCCCCATAAGTTCATAATAGACCTTTGGGGACATCTTATCACAGTTTTTTTTTTTTTTGGGGGAGGCTGATTTCCCCTGTAACTGGGGCTGGTACATTTAGCCCCAGTTGCAGGAGGAATACAGCCTCCTTCCCGTTACTATAGAGCTGATCTGGGTCCTGTAGGACCTAGCAGCTCTTACAGACGATGATCCCGGCGGATCACGTGACCGCTGGGTCAGAGGGGAGCAGCAGCATGGTGGCGCCCATAGCGCTGTATACAGCACTCATTGAGCGCTGTATTTACAGCGATCGGGATGGCAGGGAAGGTAATAAACCTTCCCTGCCTTCTCTCTGGGAGCTCCGGTACGTCCTTGCAGAACTAGACAACCACCTTCCAGACGTATGTACTCTATGGGCGGTACCGGAAGTGGTTAAAGGGGTTTTCCGGGCAAAAAATTATTTTTCAAATAAGGTCAGTTAGTGCTATTAATAGGTTAATAAGTGCACCCAAATATCTTTAGCAGTGTTTTGAGTGATTTCTGGGCTTTCCTAGCATCTTCTGCATTTGTTTACATATGTAGCTTCCTGTTCTGTTTTTCTACAACTACTATGATGCATTGCGTTATACTCAGAGCTGACTCACACTACCTCCCCCTCTCACTCACTCCCTCCGCCTCCCTCTCTCACTTCCTCACACCCCATCCCTGTTGCCTTAGCTATCCCGCCCACTACTAGCCCTTCCCAACTAACTAACTTACCCCCCCCCCACCCCTTCATACTTACCTGTCTTCCTGTATGGATCTTCTGGGCATAGGAGATCATTTCCTTCTGTGGGGCCAGCTCCTCCTTTTCTTGATGTCTGCCAGCACTTGCACAATAGAACCGGAGTGCCGGCATGCGCTGTACCTGGCACTCTGGCTCTATTGCGCAGGTGTGGGAGACATCAAGAAGAGGAGGAGTCGGCCCCTAAGAAGGAAGTGATATTCCACACCGAGAAGATCCGGACAGGAAGACAGGTAAGTATGATGGGGTAGGGGGGTTAATGTTGGTGACGTTCCATTTCTAGAAACGGGGAAATGGAAGGCCACTGAAAAATTTTAAAATATGCCTGGGGCGGTCAAATGACCAACCTGGCGATTTAGGTAAATATAGATTTTTTTGTAAAGTAAGTAAGATAGAGAGTAGGCGGGGGAAGGGTGCTTAGCTTAGTGTAGAAATATGATTTTATCCCGGACAACCCCTTTAAACATGGAATACATCTCTACCTAACCACGAAAGCCCATGTAATAAAATTGACATGTAAATATACTATGACAGATCTTATAAATACACATATAGGCATATAACATGATTACCAATGTACATAAAGGATGTGATACTTCACCCAACCTGGTTCAGCAATAATCTCTCTCACCCCACTCATATTGCCCACATATTGGACTTATTGTTTGTTATGTAAAATCACTACAGTATTTCGGCTATGCACCATGTGCCCAATTGGGACTTACTGTGCCGATATTATCTGGATCTGCCAATCCAATGGTGTTATAGAAATATTAGAGAGAGAGTTAATTATTGTAAATAATGCACTAGACAGTACGAGTGGGTTCACACTTGCGCCGGAGTCCGTCCGCCGTGAATCCGCCTGAAAATCTGGGGAAACTGTATAGGGACTGGATAGCGACAGGTTAGTGACGTATTGCTTAAAAAACCCATTCATTTGAGTGGGTTTTTAAAGCAATGTGCGGGTGTGCGCTTACACCCTCTGCGCCGCAAATATTTGAGGGCTTTCTAAGAGATGCTATCCTGGAGTACCTCAATATAAATAATCTTATAATGTCCAATCAGCATGGGTTTATGAGAAATCGGTCCTGTCAGACCAATCTGATCAGCTTGTATGAAGAAGTAAGTTCAAGACTGGACATGGGTAATGCAGTGGACATGGTGTATCTGGACTTTTCAAAGGCTTTTGATACTGTACTGCATAAAAGGTTGGTATGCAAAATGAGAATGTTGGGACTGGGGGAAAACATATGCATTTGGATTCGCAACTGGCTCACTGATAGGACACAGAGGGTGCTTATTAATGGTAAATATTCAGACTGGGTCACAGTCACCAGTGGGGTTCCACAGGGGTCAGTATTGGGTCCTCTCCTGTTTAATATCTTTATTAATGACCTGGTAGACGGTTTACAAAGCAGGGTGTCCATATTTGCAGATGATACTAAACTTTGTAAGGTAATCAAAAATGAGGAGGATAATAGAATATTACAAGGGGATCTAAAGAAGCTGGAAGCATGGGCAGAGACTTGGCAAATGAAGTTTAATATTGACAAATGTAAGGTTATGCATTTTGGTCGACGAAATACAGTCATATGAAAAAGTTTGGGCACCCCTATTAATCTTAATCATTTTTAGTTTGAAATATTTGGGTGTTTGCAACAGCCATTTCAATTTGATATATCTAATAACTGATGGACACAGTAATATTTCAGTATTGAAATGAGGTTTATTGTACTAACAGAAAATGTGCAATATGCATTAAACCAAAATTTGACCGGTGCAAAAGTATGGGCACCTCAACAGAAAAGTGACATTAATATTTAGTAGATCCTCCTTTTGCAAAAATAACAGCCTCTAGTCGCTTCCTGTAGCTTTTAATCAGTTCCTGGATCCTGGATGAAGGTATTTTTGACCATTCCTCTTTACAAAACAATTCCAGTTCAGTTAAGTTTGATGGTCGCCGAGCATGGACAGCCCGCTTCAAATTATCCCACAGATGTTCAATGATATTCAGGTCTGGGGACTGGGATGGCCATTCCAGGACATTGTAATTGTTCCTCTGCATGAATGCCTGAGTAGATTTGGAGCTGTGTTTTGGATCATTGTCTTGCTGAAATATCCATCCCAGGCGGAACTTCAAATTCGTCACTGATTCTTGTACATTATTCTCAAGAATCTGCTGATACTGAGTTGAATCCATGCGACCCTCAACTTTAACAGGATTCCAGGTGCCGGCATTGGCCGCACAGCCCCAAAGCATGATGGAACCTCCACCAAATTTTACAGTGGGTAGCAAGTGTTTTTCTTGGAATGCTGTGTTTTTTTGACGCCATGCATAACGCCTTTTTGTATGACCAAACAGCTCAATCTTTGTTTCATCAGTCCACAGGACCTTCTTCCAAAATGAAGCTGGCTTGTCCAAATGTGCTTTTGCATACCTCAGGCGACTCTGTTTGTGGCGTGCTTTCAAAAATGGCTTCTTTCGCATCACTCTCCCATACAGCTTCTCCTTGTGCAAAGTGTACTGTATTGTTGACCGATGCACAGTGACACCATCTGCAGCAAGATGATGCTGCAGCTCTTTGGAGGTGGTCTGTGGATTGTCCTTGACTGTTCTCACCATTCTTCTTCTCTGCCTTTCTGATATTTTTCTTGGCCTGCCACTTCTGGGCTTAACAAGAACTGTCCCTGTGGTCTTCCATTTCCTTACTATGTTCCTCACAGTGGAAACTGACAGGTTAAATCTCTGAGACAACTTTTTGTATCCTGCCCCTGAACAACTATGTTGAACAATCTTTGTTTTCAGATCATTTGAGAGTTGTTTTGAGGAGCCCATGATGCCACTCTTCAGAGGAGATTCAAATAGGAGAACAACTTGCAATTGGCCACCTTAAATACCTTTTCTCATGATTGGATACACCTGGCTATGAAGTTCAAAGCTCAGTGAGGTTACAAAACCAATTTTGTGCTTCAGTAAGTCAGTAAAAAGTAGTTAGGAGTATTCAAATCAATAAAATGATAAGGGTACCCAAATTTTTGCACCGGTCAAATTTTGGTTTAATGCATATTGCACATTTTCTGTAAGTACAATAAACCTCATTTCAATCCTGAAATATTACTGTGTCCATCAGTTATTAGCTATATCAAATTGAAATGGCTGTTGCAAACACCCAAATATTTCGAACTAAAAATGATTAAGATTAATAGGGGTGCCCAAACTTTTTCATATGACTGTAAAATGTATGATTATGTACTTAATAGTAAATTACTGGGTAAGACTGCCAATGAAAAAGACTTGAAGATTGTGGTGGATAGTAAGCTTACCTTTAGTGACCAATGCCAGGCAGCTGCTGCCAAGGCAAATAAAATTATGGAATGCATCAAAAGAGGTATAAATTCTCATGACAAGAACATAGTTATGTCTCTATACAAATCACTGGTACGGCCACACTTAGACTATTGTACACAATTTTGGGCCCCAGTATACAAGAAAGACATAATCGAACTAGAAAGAGTGCAAAGAAGGGCGACCAAAATTATTAGGGGAATGGGTGGATTGGAGTACAATGATAGATTTACAAATTTGGGGTTATTCAGTTTAGAGAAAAGACGTCTACAGGCAGATCTAATAACAATGTACAAATACACGAAGGGACAGCATAAAGAACTTTCTAATGATCTTTTTACTACTAGGCCAGTGACAGTGACAAGGGGACATCCTTTACGACTGGGGGAGAGAAAGCTTCACCAGCAACATAGAAGGGGATTCTTTACAGCAAGAACAGCAAAGCTATGGAATTCTCTGCCCCAGGAAGTGGTGATGGTGGATTCATTGAACAAGTTCAAAGAGGGCCTGGATGCTTTTCTCGAACAGAACAATATTACGGGTTATGGGTTCTAAATTTTAAGGGCACGTTGATCCAGGGCTCCTCCTCCTTGACCTCTCCTCTGCCTTCGACACAGTCGACTACTCCCTCTTGTTAGAAACGCTCTCATCCCTTGGCATCAAAGACCTGGCCTTTTCCTGGATCTCCTCATACCTCACCGACTGCACATTCAGCATCTCCCACTCTCACACCACCTCCTCGTCACTCCCTCTTTCTGTAGGTATCCCCCAAGGCTCCATCCTAGGACCCCTCCTGTTCTCCATCTACACCCTCGGCCTTGGCCAACTCATAGAATCTCATGGTTTTCAATACCATTGCTATGCTGACAACACTCAAATATATCTCTATGAACCACACATTACCTCTCTGTTGTCCAGAGTCCCAGAGTGTCTAGCAGCTGTAGCCTCCTTTTTCTCCTCCTGTTTTCTCAAACACAACATGGAGAAAACTGAGTTCATCTTTGCCCCACCTCGCATGGCCCCTCTACCTGACCCATCTATCAAAGTTAGTGGAACCACACTTACCCCAGTCCCACGGGTCCGTTGCCTTGGGATAACCTTGGACTCTGACGTGTCCTTCAAGTTGCACATCCAAACCCTCAACACCTCTTGCCGTCTCCAACTCAAGAACATCCATCGAATCCGCTCCTTCCTCACCCCTGAAACTACAAAGATGCTAGTCCATGCTCTCATAATCTCCCACTTAGATTACTGTAACACCCTTCTCCATGGCCTCCCAGCAAACACTCTCGCCCCCCTCCAGTCCACCCTAAACTGTGCTGCTCGCTTATTACACCTCGCCCCCGTTCTTCATCAGCCACTCTCCTCTGCCAATCCCTTCATTGGCTACCTGTTGCCCAGTGAATAGAGTTCAAAATGCTAATGCTGACATACAAAGCCATCCACAACCTGTCCCCTCCATATATCTCCGACCTAATCTCCTGCTACCTGCCCGCACGCAATCTCCAATCCTCCAAAGACCTCCTACTCCGCTCTGCTCTTATCCGCTCTTCACACAGCCGTCTCCAAGATTTCTCCCGTGCATCCCCCATACTCTGGAACTCATTACCAAGACACATAAGACTGTCCCCCACAATCACAAGCTTCAAGAAGGCCCTGAAGACTCATCTATTCAGTAAGGCCTCCAACCTCCAATAACACTATTGTCTCCACACCACCACCTGAACAGCCTCTTCCCTCACCTTCTGTATCTATCCCACTTCCCTCATAGATTGTAAGACCTTGCGGGTAGAGCCCTCTATCGCACTGTGCCAGTTGGTCACTGTTAGCATTGTGTTTGTTTTGTATATTTTGTATACAGTATGTAAACCCTCAAATGTAAAGCACCATGGAATTAATGATGCTATATCAATAAATACTAATAATAAATAATAATGGGAGAAAATATGCTCCATATAGTATAGCGGTGGCATTGGGAACTGCAGTTCTGCTCCCAGTCACTTGAATAGGAGCAAAGATGCTTCTGGCTGTATATTTCTTATATAGCTTCCACTGGCCGAAACAGTTACTTGTCATGGGGCCGAATGTCAAACCCCGAATGATATGATACTGATTACCTATCCTGTGGATAGGTCCTTAGTATCCAACTTTGCTAGGTCATGGACGACCCCTTTAAAAAAGTATAGTATTTTCAATGCACCCAATTCCATGCTGTTGCACAAATTTCTGTAAATCCAAGATAACCCACAGGGGCCATGTGGTATCACAAGCAGCATTTGCAAATGTGCCAGCAGCTGTATAGTACAGCATAGTAGATGCAATGTCTACAAGTATCTTCCACATGCTGCAACTAAAACCTGTAGCATAAATGCAATGCAAAGGTTGAAAACAGCATGAGCAGGGCCGCAGCTGCCATGAGGCAACCTGAGGCGACAGCCTCAGGTGGCATCTCCTGGCATAATCTGAGGGGCGACATTTTTTTAATCGGCTGCTACTGTAACATTTTTGCCCCTTCTAATTTCGGCGCCATTCTCATGCATGCATGCTACGGCGCAGGAGGTGTATCCAGCTATGATTCCTTGCTTTAGGTTTTTGTCTGAATACTGTTCTATTCCCTCACCTTTATAATTGATTTTCCAGCACACACATCTCTTACACTTTTGTTTCCCTCTACTCCTCAAATAGTTAATCTCAGCCTTACTTGTGTGATTGACATCTTTCCTTCCAATAAACTCTGGGGCAGGTTCTTCCTTCCTATTTATTGTTTTCCCACATTCACCTTAGCGCTAGCTATTGCCTTTTCTGTGTATGCTGGCTCTATACTGTTTCTATTTGTATTTACATTTCTGAACTTTGGCTTTTCTTGTGACTATTCTCTCGGATTTTGATTCTGTACTGCGCTGCTCAACTGGTTCCGACCCCTTGGCTAGCTGACCTCCCTTTGTTGTTGTTTGTCTTGTCTTCACCTATATCCTATTAAGGGATTGCCGCCCAGTTGTCCTCTGTTGCCTAGGGCAGTGAAGCAGGTAGGCACGGACAGGGCATGGGTTCAGCTTAGGACTCACTGTCTTGTCGTTCCCCTCCTCCCAGGGTTCACCAGCAGGTACTGGGGAATTGCTCTTCTAGCAATTCCATGACAGCTACCTATTGGATAATTCCAAATTTTACTTACAATCCCCACTCCTGTCCAGTCCAGCCTCCACTTCTTCATCCTGAGGGCGTTGCATCATTCTTCAGCATTCATGCCCTGGAAGCAGAAGCAAAGGCTAAATGCGACTGGAGCAGGGATCTGTGAGTAAAACATCGGCCACTACCTGTTGGAATGATCTAACAGGTAGTAGACGAACTTGTGGGGCACCAGGGAAGGTGAGGCCATGTCCTGTGCCCCAGGGTCACCACTGAGGTCCAACCACGTGTTATTTTTCCTTACCTCCCCTGAACCTCCATATAATATACTCTAGGGTCTGAGGAGACCCCAGAGTATAATAGTGCTTTATGGGTGACAAATCCCAGAAGTTTTGGTTTCGGGCCAAGACCAAAACTTTTGAAAAATTTGGTTAGATTCTAAGGCTAACATCTCTCTATGGGGCCAATAAATGGGGCAATATACTGTGTGGGGACCAGCATGAGATCTGCCGCAAATAATGCTGTTGTACAGCAGCAAAAAAGCCACCTGATTTTGCTTTTCAGAGGCATGCACTGATGAATTTCTCTAAATGTAATTCCGCAGTAAGTCCGTTTAGTATTGTCCCAGCCTAAAGAGACCTTTTCACTACAAAATGTTTTATGAGGCATTAATGTTTCTGTTACAATTAAAACAATAATGTGTTCAGAATGCTCAGTGCCCTGTGATGATCAGTTCTAGTCTGCTCAGACATAACAACGTCTGTCTGCTGATGCCAGTGTCCTTAGATGAGCCTAATACACTGATAATCAGAGCACAGATGTATGAATCACGCTGAGCAAGTAAACAAAGCGTACTCCAAAATCCTTTCATTACTACAGCTTTTAAGCTGCAACAATCTTACAGGTTTGTGCTTTTCCGCTAATTACCAAATAACAATTTACTTTTATTTTTTCACATTAAACTCAAATTAATTTCATGAAATAGAAACATACTTACAAAAAACAAGATTTTGTTATCCAGATGAGTATCAGTCTGGATATCCATTTATTAGCAAGCTGAAATTTAGACGTCTTGGCAAAAGGAAGAATCAGAACTTTAAATATTCTTGTATTTTGATACGATGCCACCCCCAGATGAAGGCTGTCGTGCTGAAACGCACTTTGGGTGGACGCATCTTGGTGTGACCCTTATTCTGACATTTATTTCGGATCTTTATTTAATGTTCAGTGGGGAAAAAAAGTATTTAGTCAGCCACCAATTATGCAAGTTCTCCCACTTAAAAAGATGAGAGGCCTGTAACTGACATCATAGGTAGACCTCAACTATGAGAGACAAAATGAGAAAACATATCTAGAAAATCACATTGTCTGATTTTTTAAGAATTTATTTGCAAATTATGGTGGAAAATAAGTATTTGGTCACCTACAAACAAGCAAGATTTCTGGCTCTCACAGACCTGTAACTTCTTCTTTAAGAGGCTCCTCTGTCCTCCACTTATTACCTGTAGTAATGGCACCTGTTTGACATTGTTATCAGTAAAAAAGACACCTGTCCACAACCTCAAACATTCACACTCCAAACTCCACTATGGTGAAGACCAAAGAGCTGTGGAAGGACACCAGAAACAAAATTGTAGACCTGCACCAGGCTGGGAAGACTGAATCTGCAATAGGCAAGCAGCTTGGTGTGAAGAAATCAACTGTGGGAGCAATAATTAGAAAATGGAAGACATACAAGACCACTGATAATCTCCCTCGATCAGGGGCTCCACGCAAGATCTCACCCCGTGGAGTCAAA
The DNA here is from genome assembly GCA_947044405.1 of Leptodactylus fallax. Taxonomy (NCBI): domain Eukaryota; kingdom Metazoa; phylum Chordata; class Amphibia; order Anura; family Leptodactylidae; genus Leptodactylus; species Leptodactylus fallax. Next base: position 1,641,854 of record CAMRHE010000322.1, read on the forward strand.
ATGATCACAAGAACGGTGAGCAAAAATCCCAGAACCACACGGGGGGACCTAGTGAATGACCTGCAGAAAGCTGGGACTAATGTAACAAAGGCTACCATCAGTAACACACTACGCCGCCAGGGACTCAGATCCTGCAGTGCCAGACGTGTCCCCCTGCTTAAGCCAGTACATATCCGAGCCCATCTGAAGTTTGCTAGAGAGCATTTGGATGTTCCACAAGAGTATTGGGAGAATGTCATATGGTCAGATGAAACCAAAGTAGAACTGTTTGGTAGAAACACAACTCGTCGTGTTTGGAGGAGAGTGAATGCTGAGTTGCATCCAAAGAACACCATACCTACTATGAAGCATGGGGGTGGCAACATCATGCTTTGGGGCTGTTTCTTTGCAAAGGGACCAGGACGACTGATCCGTGTACATGAAAGAATGAATGGGGCCATGTATCGTGAGATTTTGAGTGCAAACCTCCTTCCATCAGCAAGGGCATTGAAGATGAAACGTGGCTGGGTCTTTCAGCATGACAATGATCCCAAGCACACCGCCAGAGCAACAAAGGAGTGGCTTCGGAAGAAGCATTTCAAGGCCCTGAAGTGGCCTAGCCAGTCTCCAGATCTCAACCCCATAGAAAACCTTTGGAGGGAGTTGAAAGTCCGTGTTGCCCAGCAACAGCCCCAAAACATCACTGCTCTACAGGAGATCTGCATGGAGGAATGGGCCAACATACCAGCAACAGTGTGTGCCAACCTTGTGAAGACTTACAGAAAACGTTTGACCTCTGTAATTGCCAACAAAGTTCTCCCACTTAAAAAGATGAGAGAGGACTGTAACTGACATCATAGGTAAACCTCAACTATGAGAGACAAAATGAGAAAACAAATCCAAAAAATCACATTGTCTGATTTTTAAAGAATTTATTTGCAAATTATGGTGGAAAATAAGTATTTGGTCAATAATAAAAGTTCATCTCAATACTTTGTTATATATCCTTTGTTGGCAATGACAGAGGTCAAATGTTTTCTCTAAGTCTTCACAAGGTTGTCCCACACTGTCCTGGCATGTTGGCCCATTCCTCCATGCAGATCTCCTGTAGAGCAGTGATGTTTTGGGGCTGTCGCTGGGCAACACGGACTTTCAACTCCCTCCAAAGGTTTTCTATGGGGTTGAGATCTGGAGACTGGCTAGGCCACTCCAGGACCTTGAAATGCTAGCTTAAGCAGGGGGACACGTCTGACACTGCAGGATCTGAGTCCCTGGCAGCGTAGTGTGTTACTGACGGTAGCCTTTGTTATGTTAGTCCCACCTTTCTGCAGGTCATTCACTAGGTCCACCCCGTGTGGTTCTGGGATTTTTGCTCACCGTTCTTGTGATCATTTTGTTCCCACGGGGTGAGATCTTGCATGGAGCCCCTGATCGAGGGAGATTATCAGTGGTCTTGTATGTCTTCCATTTTCTAATTATTGCTCCCACAGTTGATTTCTTCATACTAAGCTGCTTGCCTATTGCAGATTCAGTCTTCCCAGCCTGGTGCAGGTCTACAATTTTGTTTCTGGTGTCCTTCCACAGCTCTTTGGTCTTTACCATAGTGGAGTTTGGAGTGTGACTGTTTGAGGTTGTGGACAGGTGTCTTTTATACTGATAACAATGTCAAACAGGTGCCATTACTACAGGTAATGAGTGAAGGACAGAGGAGCCTCTTAAAGAAGAAGTTACAGGTCTGTGAGAGCCACAAAATTTGCTTGTTTGTAGGTGACCAAATACTTATTTTCCACTATAATTTGCAAATAAATTCTTAAAAAATCAGACAATGTGATTTTCTAGATATGTTTTCTCATTTTGTCTCTCATAGTTGAGGTCTGCCTGTGATGTCAATTACAGGCCTCTCTCATCTTTTTAAGTGGGAGAACTTGCACAATTGGTGGCTGACTAAATACTTTTTTCCCCACTGTATATTTTACATATTTTATGGTGAGGACGCAGGAGATGTTTTCTTCTGATGACTCTTCCAGGCCATATTTGTGCAGGTATCACTGAAAAGTAGAACAATGTACCACAACTCCAGAGTCTGCTAAATCTTCCTGAAGGTCTTTTGTAGTCAAGCGGGGCTTTTAATTTGCCACTCTGGCAATCCTACGAGCATCTGTCTCTGAAATTTTTCTTGGTCTTCCAGACCTTATCTTGACCTCCACTGTTCCTGGTAACTGCCATTTCTTAATTACATTTTGAGCTGAGGAAAGGGCAACTTGAAAACGCTTTGCTATCTTCTTCTAGCCTTCTCCTTCTTTATGGGCCTCCACCATTTTCATTTTCAGAGTGCTTGACAGCTTCTTAGAAGAACCCATGGCTTCTGTTTTTTGGCACAAGGTTAGAGGAGGCTGGGTATTTATAAAGCTGTAAAATTTGCATCACTTGGCCTTTCCTAACGATGATAGTGAACAAGCCATAACCCTAACTGGCTAATTAAGGTCTGAGACCTTCGTCAAAGTTATCTGAGCACACAAATCTACAAGGGTTCCCAAAGGTTCGCAAGGTACTCCTTTCCCTTTTTCACTGTAAAATTGTACTCAAACATAATAATACAAAGATATTGCTTAAAATTATAGACAAGTGTGTTTAATCTTTAACTTTTTGCCTTTTAAAGATCATTTCATCTTCAATTTGCTTAACTGTTCACAATAACAGTCATTTTGACCAAGGGTGTCCAAACTTTTGCATGCCACTGTATATCATCTGTCTATCAGTGTTTTCTCTTTACTTTTATGTGACAGGTTTCGATTTGTAAATGTAGTTAAAAAGTTGTGAATATGAGCCTTCTTTATAAAGCTTGTGTAGTATTTTCTACTTCATTCAGCAACCATGTCAGATCTAGCTTGCATTGTAGAGAGCGTATATGTCGGACATTCCATCAGGAGCCTATGTAGCAGATTACATAAAAAATCACAGACAAAAGGGGGATGGTGTTTGGCCATGTTCCCTTGACTGAATTGCCAGCACTGAACCCTACATTAACACCTATAGCTGCCAGCACCCCAGTGGTACCCTCACCAGCCCCTGAACACCATGCTCCCCTCATCCAATGCACCTTAGATGACAGATCTGAGACTGAAGCACCCAAGCCAGACGATGCAGCTGTATACTCTGCTTTGAATCCTGCACAGCAGGTAGTAACAGCATCACCAAGCTCTGGCACTCTTACAGCAGTGGCCCCATTTGCCCAGTTCAGCAACCCAGCTTTTCAATCCAGCTTCTAGCTCAGAGCTCCAGAACCCTCCTCAGCCACAACCACTTCTGAGCTAACTCTCTAAAACCTGGCATTTGACAGCCTTTGGGCACCTGAAACTCCCTGACCACGTAAGACTCCACTGCCTAACTGACCAGACCTGCATGTCTTAAATGGGTGGCTTTGAATTGTGTTCTCAGAGGCATCCATATTAATCATGGTTTCTGATTGAAGCAGGAAACAACACAGATACTAGCATAGGCCCTCCCTATGTTTGAAACCCTAGAATTTTTTCCCTCAATACTCTATGAGTTATTGTTTGCACATCAAGAGACACAACAGCTGATGCAACACGCTTACAAACGTTCCCTCCAGATGTGTCATAGAAAGTTTAATGAGTTTGAGGATAAGAGCAGATGGATGTTAGCCAGAGCCCTCTACATTCCCTCTATCAATTATAGCCATGCCTGGCCACTCCATGAAGCTTAAGAGATTTCTGAGGAATTTTACACCTTTTACTCCCAATTACATAATCTGGATGGCATAGACGCCACCACTTACAGAGGACCCTTGACTTAGGACTCCGCAGCCCCTTTGCACCTCCTTAGAAAATCCCTTTTCAGCTCACCCTGTCCGATAGGAGCCCCTCAAGGAGAAAGAACTCCGCAGGGCGGTCAGTTCCCTCCCTAGTAATAAAAGTTCAGGCCCTGTTGGCTTCATAACAAAGGCTTCAAACCATACTGTTGAAGGCTTTCAATTACGTCTCTGATACCCATCCTTCCCCATAATCTATGATGACAAGTGTAGCCATCCTACAGAAACTGGGCAAAGAAAGCTACCTAGAAACCTCACAGACTTTGAGAAGCTCTTTCTGGCAGCATTCCCCCCCCCCCCCTCCTTCCTTGGCACTTTATTTTCTCCTCATGGCTAATGTATCAAACATCTTTCTATTTATGTGCTTTGGAAAGGGAACTGAGACATTCCTTTGAAGCATCACAATGGTTGTGAAGCTTCCCCATTGCACAGAAAGTCTTGATTGCTGCATCACTGGTTTCCCAATGTCTCGGATATGTGTGATTGTGAGAGGGGCAATGTCACATATCTGGTGGGGATGCCCATTATTCAAAAGTCTTTTGGTCACAGGTGTTGAGGTACACAACTGAAATAACTGATGTTGACCTCCCAAATACCCCAGAGGTTCTATTCTGTATACTCCCCACAGGTTTTACCTGATACACGCAATTCCTCACCAGCTTCCTTCTTTAGGCCGTAAAAAATTGCCTACTTCAGCATTAGGGGAGCCAATCTGCCCTCACTGTCAAGTTGAGGTTTGCAGTGATCTCCCTTCTTTATACAATGGTGGAGCTTATCACGCATACCACAGAACTTCATGATAGGTTTGCCTGCATGTGAAGCACTTGGATTGTGTTCCAGCCCTCTGACAACTATAGACTGGTACATTCCTAGGATGGCGGCCCCCACACATCCAGGCTTCTCCGGGTATGCCTTTTCCGAGTTGTCCCTGGAGTTGATGGCCTGCTTTTCTCCACCACCTGTATTTCATTCCCTGTCTACCCAAATTACTTGTAACTTTAAACAAGAATTTAGGATTCAGCAAAATTTCCAGTCATGAAACACAACACATCTATTATCATTTCTGCCAAAATTGTCTACTAAAGAAGATCTCTGATGCAATCAATGGTCCAAGATGATAATATAGTCACAAATATCAGATTGGTGGGGTGTCAGAACCCCACTAATCAAATATTAACCTATTGTAAAACATGCCATCAATATCTAAAACCCAGAATCCCCCTTTAACATGAAGTTAAGTGTCTGCTGACACTTGGATGCTTTTAACAGCAGCAAACACGGGAGCAAGCAAGGAAGCCTGGGTGCTTCAGATACTCCTATCATGCAATGAGTTTTGAGGTTTGAGGTCAGGGTATGATGACAATGACAAACATTTGTAATGTGCTTTTCTCATGGCGACTCAAATCGCAGGCAGCTTTGTGAAGTTTAGTTGCTCATCCCCAACCCCTACAAGGGTCCAATGTTTTACAGGAAGCCAATTTATCTATCAGTATAATTTTGGAATGTACAAGGAAACAGCAGAACATACAAAATCCATAGATGGTGCTCTTGGTCGAATGTTGTTTTTGGTTTGTTGTGGTGTTAGAAGTCGTAGTCCTACCTGGCTGGTAGGAAATGACAGGGTTCAATTAAAAAAATTAGGGAGAAGTCTTCATAGAGAACTATTAGAATTATTCACTGGCTTGAGACACATTAAGGATTTATGTATAGTTGAGTTTTATTAAGAATTTTTAAATATATAACAAGAAAAAATAGTGTAATACAACATAAAATACAAAGGTGGGTTGGAGCCTGTGAAAGATCCTCAGTGCGCCAACACCGCGTTGGCCCCCACCTGAGACTTCTTTACTAAAAACCACACTCACCGCCAGTGAGTGCTGGGTCCACAAGATAAATACAAGACAAGCTTTCTAAATTTTATATATTTATTAACCCCTAAATGGGTCGGTATTAACATCTAACACATGCAGTTCAGAACAGATATGCAGATTTATGCAAGCATTAACAGTTACTAGTTACAATATACAACACTTAAAATAAAAGGGAATAAAAGTGAAATAATTACTTTACCACACATATCCTTGATGTGGTTCTGTAGTCCAACACTCACACATGCTCTGGTATGTGTGAATAACCAGTGGAGGCTTCTAGCAGCAGCATCACAGCATTCCAGCCTGCATGCTCATCACAGTATATCCCAGTAGTCTCTCAGTAGTCGCATCATAGTATTCTCCTGTAGTCTCTCTCACTGTCCTCTTACCTCATCTTTTATATCCTTGATTACACCACCCAGAATGAGGTCACCGGCGACGGCAAGTCTGATTGATTAACGCACTCAAGTCAAGATTCTTTGTAAGGAGATGGGACCAAGTGAAATGACACAATGCCTTCTATATGTTATCAACCATGTCTGATCAACAGCCCAGGCTGAACAATGCACGTGTATTTGATCACCCAGGGCTATGTAGGAATTCAATGGAGCCATTCTGGGATGGATACAAAGCCCTATTGTTACAACATACACCTAGGATTAGAGCTGCGCACATTATGAGTAAATGGAAGTAAGAGGGAGATTCGATACCCAGAGATCAAAATACATCTTTGAGTTATAGCCATATTTAAGTGGAATCATCACACCTCCCCCTTTTAGATGGGGCTTGTGGGAAGTAGGGGCCTGTGCCCCTCTTCTGAGAGCACCTCCGCCTCCAGCTTCTCAGGCTCTGGCCCCAAGGCTCCCTCACCCTCCCCCGGGGTCCCAGCAGACTTGGGCCTTGTCAGACTCCAAGGGTGGTTGAGCGGCACGCGCCTTCAATATGTCCAGACTAGGGTCAGCTTGGACAGCATCTATGAACTCTTGGCTGGAGTGAGACAAAAGAGAGGTACATGTTACATAGCTGCCGGACCCTTCCGGCTCTAGGGTGGGGGAATTTCTCAAGGCGGTCTCAGTAATGCGTCCGAGTAATGGAGGGTGCAGAGGCTGGAATGCTTTCCACCCCTTTGGCACTTTGACTGCGGGTAACCACCGCAATACCAGCGGTCAGTCCTACATCCGAACCGTCACGGAGAGCCCAGAGAGACACCGAACCACCTGGTACAACATCCACAGTTTCATGGCAGACATTTGCAATATCATTAACAGCATTGGTTCTATCACACTGAGCTGGAGGGAGGACTGGAAGACATAGAGACACAGACTGGGGGGTGAGGCCCCTGCAGATGTGGGCGGGTCTACAGCCCAGTCCTCACTCAGCTCCTTTACACCTACATTAATCCCAGAGACAGTAGAATTAGCATTTTCACAGCCTGTAGGAAAGAACTCAGTAAGGGGTTTAGCCTTCCCTTTGGATATGGCAAGTTCATCTACAACATTCACAGGTACAGTTAAAGTAGCATTTTCACAGAATGTATGAGGAGACATTTCAGAGGGAGGGTTACCAGCCCCCTCTGCATATTGGCACATCATAGGCCCCAAATCTGTCCCCAACAGTACATTGGCAGGCAACTCAGACATCACTCCCACATCCCGCATTCCTTTCCCTGCACCCCAGTCTAAATGAACATAAGCCATGGGTACAGTAAAACGTTCCAATCCAATACCCCGTAGGGTCAGAGTTTTCCCGGGAATAATACTGTCTGGGGGGACCAAATCTGGTTGTACCAGCGTAACATCTGCCCCAGTGTCCCGGAATCCCATCACCACTTTGTCCCCCACAGTGATCTGTTGACAGTTAGCATTAGGCTGGGGCCCCTCCCTTGCAACCACATACACAGATGGGCTGGCCGCTGTAGTTTGGGGAGCAGGGGGGCTCCTAGGGCGGTTGGGGCAGTCTCGCTGTAAATGACCCGTTTGATTACAGGTGTGGCACCGCCTGATCTCTCCCTGGGGTATGAGAGAGGTCGCCGGGGAGCCCAGAGCTCGACGGGGCAGGGGACGTATAGGAACCACCCGGGACAGAATTTGTCCTACCCCACCTGGAAGCAGAGGGCTGTGGTGACCTCCAGCTTGGTTCAGGATTCCCCAGGACAGATTGTGTCTTACCCCTCCTCCAGCCGTCGCTGGTAGGTTTCCACGGCAACTGGTTGGCAACATAACAATCCGCCATTGCTGCGGCTGTTTCGATGTCCTTGGGCTCTTGGTCCAGGAGGTATTTTTGCACTTCCTCGGTACAAATGGTCAAGAACTGCTCTTGAAGCATGAGGTCTGCAAGGCTTTCTTGTGAGGTGACGGACTTGCCTTTCGTCCACTCCCGGAACCACATGCGCAGCTGGGCCGCTGTATCCTCATGACTCTCTGAAGGCTTTTTCGGCAGGCCCCGGAACTTTCAACGGTACAGCTCCGGCGTGAGTTGGTATCTCCGGATCAGCTCTGCTTTAACGGACTCATAGTCCTGGTCAACTGGCAAATTGACGTAAGTGTCCAGGGCTTTTCCCCTCAACCGGGGAGCCAGGTAACGGACCCAATCCGTCTGTGGTAGCTGATACTGCTTACACACTTTCTCAAAGGCCCGCAAGAACGAGTCCAAATCCCCGTTTGTTTCAAGGATTGGAAAGTCCGCGGATCAGAGCCTTGGTACTTGAGCTTCTGGAGTGCGTGCAGTGACAGACGGTGCCTGCTGGGAGCTCCATACTTTTGAGCTCAAGCTGATACTGCCGCTCAGCCTGCTGTTCTTTTTCTGCAGCTTCCTGAAAACGGCACATCACCTGCAGGTATATGTTAGGGTGCCTACTTGCTGCAGGGCCATTTGCCAGTATGAAGCCATTCCCCCCGCAAGGCTGGGGCTACTGGTCCCTCCTGGTGAAGTAATCCTTGGGACCAGGCTGCTTGCTGCACTTCCTGGCCTAGCCCCACAATCAGGACTCTGCTCGACCCCCTGCATGGCTGTGGCTGCTTCCATTTCAGCCATACGCTCAGGATCTCCAAAAGCCTGGTTCTGCAGTTCTGGAGATCTGCTTCTGAGCCCACTAGCCATCCACTGGTATTTGCCAAATAAAAGATAGGGTAGAATACAAAGAGTAAGGGAGGGGAACACCACTATATCAAACTTTCACTGTATCTTAATGCTTGCTTTAATACCGAGCTTGTCTCATAGGATTACCACAATCCCCAACGTCTGAGTGATAAAGGTCACCAACACACGCTGTTTATCTTAAGGTTCCCACTACGCTGCCACCAATGTGAAAGATCCTCAGTGCGCCAACACCGCGTTGGCCCCCACCTGAGACTTCTTTACTAAAAACCACACTCACCGCCAGTGAGTGCTGGGTCCACAAGATAAATACAAGACAAGCTTTCTAAATTTTATATATTTATTAACCCCTAAATGGGTCGGTATTAACATCTAACACATGCAGTTCAGAACAGATATGCAGATGTATGCAAGCATTAACAGTTACTAGTTACAATATACAGCACTTAAAATAAAAGGGAATAAAAGTGAAATAATTACTTTACCACACATATCCTTGATGTGGTTCTGTAGTCCAACACTCACACATGCTCTGGTATGTGTGAATAACCAGTGGAAGCTTCTAGCAGCAGCATCACAGCATTCCAGCCTGCATGCTCATCACAGTATATCCCAGTAGTCTCTCAGTAGTCGCATCATAGTATTCTCCTGTAGTCTCTCTCACTGTCCTCTTACCTCATCTTTTATATCCTTGATTACACCACCCAGAATGAGGTCACCGGCGACGGCAAGTCTGATTGATTAACGCACTCAAGTCAAGATTCTTTGTAAGGAGATGGGACCAAGTGAAATGACACAATGCCTTCTATATGTTATCAACCATGTCTGATCAACAGCCCAGGATGAACAATGCATGTGTATTTGATCACCCAGGGCTATGTAGGAATTCAATGAAGCCATTCTGGGATGGATACAAAGCCCTATTGTTACAACATACACCTAGGATTAGAGCTGTGCACATTATGAGTAAATGGAAGTAAGAGGGAGATACGATACCCAGAGATCAAAATACATCTTTGAGTTATAGCCATATTTAAGTGGAATCATCACAGGGCCAAAGGCCCAAAGAACATAACAGTCCAAAAAGGTGCTTCCACCAACAATACCCGGAACATAAGTCCCAGCAATACACAGTGATAATGCAGTAAACTGGTGGGGGAAGACCCAAAGCAGATGTAGGAGGCCCAACGGATGCACCCACCCCCGAGGGGAGAGGCGAAAACAGGGTATAGAAACAAGAAGACACCGAGACGGGGGGGTACCAAAGGGTAGAAACAAGGAGAGAAAGTGAGAGACATCGGGCAAAAATGTAAGATCAGAAATGCACCTACAGCAGATAACTGGAGCATAGGAAAATGAGTTAATAAAGTCAGTTGACTCCTGGAACACCTCCCACGCCCGCCAGAGAGCATCGAACTTGTAGGAGTAGGCAAAGTCTGCTGTGATCAGCATCTCCTTCTGCTGTATGCGGAGGAACTCCTGAGGCCATTCCTGCAAAGAGGGAGAGGCAGCACTGCGCCAGTGTCTGGGGATAACTGCTCTGCCCGCCGCGAGGAAGTGTCGGAGAAGGTCACCCTTCGCTTTAGAGAATTTATCAGGGATCATTGAAAGAAAGGCCAATTGGGGGGGAGTGGGGGCGCAAGGACACGACCGTTAACAATAATGTATAGATCAAATACAGACTTCCAAAACGGACGTATCCCTACGCAGTCCCACCAAATATGAAAGAGGGAACCTCTCTCTGTGCCACAGCGCTAACACCTATCAAATACTCCAGGATATATTTTTTGGAGGAAATTTGGACAGCGATACCACCAGGTCAGAATTTTGAAATTCTGCGCACTGCACAGGAATTGACGGGAGGAGAAGCCAAGGGGGGAAACAACGGTTTGTGAAACAACGGGCTCAAGGGGCCGGGGACCCTCGCTATACCAGTTCCGCGCCACACCAAATCCCAAACTGAGAGGAAATGGGCAGAGAGGAACCTGTGTCAGATATGCTGTGGAGGGTAGTGGGCAGGAATCCAAGGCAGGGAGGAGAGGGGAACCGAAAGTTATTCCTTCTCAATAGCCAGCCACTGTTTATAGGAATCCCGGTAGCGCCAATCAAAGAGGCACAACAGAATCACAGCTTTGTAATACAGGTAGGGGTGAGGGAGTCCTGCACCCCCATCACATTTGTGATGTGCAGAAGCGTAATCGACTGTAGGCCAAACCCCAGACAAATCGGACAAAGACTGACTGAAGCCTTGAGAAGAAGGAACACGGGGCCCGAATAAGAAGATCTTGGAACAAGTACAAGAAATGGGAAACGATGTCCATCTTCAACACATTAATAAAACCGAACCAGGAGAGGCCGAGCACACCGTATTTCCTTAAATCTATCTCGGTTCTCTCTAGGAGAGGTAGATAATTATATTTAAAAACGCTTGTAGAATCAGAGATAATCTGGATTCCTAGATATTTAATGGAGTTGGGTTGTCACTTAAAAGGAAACTGCTCAGCTAGATAGGCAACCTCAGCTGGGGGCAAGGTAATGTTGAAGACTTCACTTTTAGAAAGATAGACCTTAACCTTTTCAGGACCACCCACTGTATATAAACGTCGGCGCTTGCTGGGCTTTGTGCAGAGCCGACGTTTATAAACTGACCCTGTTAAATTGGGGATCAGGTCTCCCCAAGGGTCAGAAACTCTGTGAACACAGCAATAATAGCTGCTGGTGTTCACGGAGACATGATCAGGACCTGATAGGTTCAGGTCCCGATCATGTAGCCGCCATGTCAGGGAAAGTTTGTTGCAGTAACAAACTTTCCCTGATATTAGCGGCCTGCCCGTCCGTGGGCGGCATCGGGAGCGGGTGTTAGCTGTATCTGACGGGCATCGAGATTGTGAACACCTATAAGTACCTGGGTTTGCTCCTTAATAATAAGCTGGACTGGGCAGATCATATGGAGGCCCTGTACAGGAAGGGCCAAGGCAGGCTCTACCTGCTTAGGAAGCTGAGAGCCTTTGGAATCCGGGGGGCACTTCTTAGGACTTTCTTCAACTCGGTAGTGGCATCAGCCATCTTCTTTGGAGTGGCCTGCTGGGGGAGCAGTATATCAACCAGGGACAGAAATAAACTTGACAAGCTGATTAGAAGGGCCAGCTCTGTCCTGGGGAGCCCACTGGACCCAGTGCAGGTGGTGGGTGACAGAAGGATACTGTCCGTGGTGAGCTCCATGCGGGAGAATAACTTCCATCCCATGCATGAGACTGTGATTGCGCTGGGCAGTACTGTCAGTGACCGACTGCTCCACCCTAGGTGTGAGAAGGAGCGCTATCGGAAGTCTTTCCTCCCCACCGCGGTTAGGCTGTACAACCAACACCGACCTAAGCGGAGATCATTACATACAGAGAACTGAAATATCTCTCTGCCTGTTAAATTCCCCCCCCCCCCCCTCTGCTACGTCCTATCTGTCTGTCTGCTATTAATGTAATGCCTCTCACCTTGGAACATTCCTGTACATGTTGTATTTGTATTTGTATCTGCTTATCTTATCTTTGCTGCTGTAACACACTGAATTTCCCCACTGTGGGACTATTAAAGGACTATTATTATTATTATTATCCTATGGTCGGAGCTGTGCTCTGATCAGAGGTTTTAACCCCTTGGATGCCGCGGTCAAACAAGGCCGCGGCATCCAAGGGGTTCCGTGATGCCAAATGAACCCCCCCTCACCCCCCACGGCGAGATCGGGGGGTGCCCATATGTGTCTTCTGCAGCCCGGGGTCTGGCCAGTGACCCCAGGCTGCTCGGTGCCCCCAGTACCTGGTTGAAGTGAGAAAGTCAGGCTATGCATCTACATAACGCTGACTTCCTCTATAGACTGCAATACACGTGTATTGCAGTCTATAATACTGAACCAGCGATCCCTGGTTCAGGTGTCCTTGTAGGACAAATAAAGAAATGTAAAAAAAAAAAAAAAAGTGCAAAAGAAATGTAATAAAGTTTGTGAAATAAATAAATGAATAAAGCCCCAAAATTCCCTTTTCCTATATCAAATGAGTTATATAAAACAAAAACCTAAAAATTAATAAAAAGCAATACATATTTGGTATCGCCACGTCCGTAACAACCTGTACAATAAAACTGAAACATTATTTAACCTACATGGTGAACGGCGGAAAAAAAAACCCGGAAAAAAAATCCGCCGTAAGTAATGATTTTTCGCCATCTCACCCTACAAAATATGCTATAAAAAGTGATCGAAAAGTCACATATACCACAAAACAGCACCAATAAAAAGCACAGGTTGTCCCGCAAAAAATAAGCCCTCAACTATCTCTGTCAACCGAAAAATAAAAATATTACGCATCTCAGAAGATGGCAATGCAAAGATAATTGATTTCCTTCCCCAAATGGACTTTTGTTCTGCAAAACTAGTAACACATAAAAAAACAATATAAATGAGGTATCGTACCGACCCAAAGAATAAAGGTCACAGGTTACTTATGTTGTACACTGTGTGGAAAAAAATTAATAGGTAAAACACAATGCCAGAATTGATGAGGATTTTTTTAAATCCACCAAGAAAGCGTTAATAAACGTTAATCAATAAGTCATAGGCACCCAAAAATGTTATTAAAAAATACATCTCATACCACAAACAACAAGCCCTCATATGGCTACAGCACCAGAAAAATTGCAATTTTCACTTTTCATTATCAGCTGCGCATTCATTTCTGGAAATGAAATTAATGCAACACTCAAAGTTTAAAAATGCTCACTACACCACTTGATAAATCCCTTCAGGGGTGCACTTTCCAGTGGGGTCACATTTCAGCGGGTTCTACTTTACTGCCAATTCAGGGGCTCTGCAAAAGTGGCATGACATCGAAAAACCAAACTGCTCCAAAAACCAAAATAGCGCTCCTTCCCTTCTGTGCCCAAACATCAATTTATACCCTCATATGACATTAAGTACGTTATCCTGGGTACACCAGTGTCATACATGTGGGCATAAACTGGCGCTTGGGCACACAGGAGGGTGCAGATAAGAAGGAGCGCTGTGTGCTTTTGGACCGCTGATTTAGTTTGTTGATTTTTGGACGCCATGTCACATTTATAGAGACTCTAAAATTGCCCCTACAAAATGGGGTCACTTCTTGGGGAATTTCAATTTACTGGCACCACCAGGGCTCTGCAAAAAGAACATGGCATCCAGAAAATCCCTCCAAATCTGTACACCAAAAGTTAAAAAGCACACTGCTCCATCCCTTCTGAGCACTGCTGTGTAACCAAACAGCAGTTTACACCTACATATACAACTTCTTTCTACTTGGGATAGCTCAGTTAATAGTTTTAGGAGTGCGTGTCTCTTATGACACAAAGTGGGTGCAACGTATTGGGCACTGACATGGCATATTTCTTTAAAAATGAAAATTTTCACTTTGTACATTAATTTTCAGGAAGCACTCTTAGGGTCATAATTATAATACCCCTTGATAAATTCCATGAGGGGTGTAGTTTCTAAAATGGAGTCACTTTTTGGGGGTTTCCATTGTATTGGTACTTTAGGGGCTCTGGAAATGCGACATGGCATCTGAAAACTATTCCAGCAAAATCTGCACTCCAAAACCAAATAGCGCTCTTTCTATTCCGAGCATCACCATGCACCCATACAGCACATTATAACCACATATGGGGTATTCCCATGTTCAGGAGAAATTGTGTAACAAACCTTGGGGAGCTTTTTCTCCTTTACCCTCTTGTAAAAATAAAAAAAATTTGGACTAAATTGACGGTTTATTGAAAAAAAACTAATTTTTCATTTTCACGTCCCGATGTTAATAAAATCTGTGAAAAAGCTGTAGAGTCAAACTGTTCATTATATCCTTTGATATGTTCTGTGAGGGGTGTAGTTTCCAAAACGGGGTTACTTTTGAAGGTTACCATTGTACTGGTACTTTGGGGGCTCTGCAAATGCGACATGGCACCAGAAAACTATTCCAGCAAAATCTGCCCTCCAAAAGCCAAATAGCGCTCTTTCAATTCCAAGCCCCACCATGTACCCATACAGCAGATTATGACCACATATGGGGTATTGCCACGTTCATGAACAATTTTTTAACAAACTGTGGGGTGCTTTTTCTCCTTTAACCCCTTGTGAAAATGAAAAATTTGGGGAAAAAGTGACATTCTAGTAATTTTTCATTTACACATTCCAATGTTAATAAAATCTGTGAAAAGGCTGTTGGGTCAAAATGCTCACTATACCCCATGATAAATTCTGTGAAGGGTGTAGTTTCCAAAATGGGGTTACTTTTGGGGGGTTTCCTTTGTACTGGTGCTTTAGGGGCTCTGCAAATGGGACATGGCACCGAAAACTATTCTGGCAAAATCTGCTTTTCAAATGCCTATTGTCGCTCCTTCCCTTCCGTACGCTGCCGTGTGCCCAATCATCAGTTTACACCCACATGTGGGGTATTTCTGTGCTCGGGAGAAATTGCATAACAAACTGTGAGATGCATTTTTCCTTTAACCCTTTGTGAAGGTGTTAATTTTAGGGCTAAATGAATGTGTTACTGAAAAAAAAAGAAATGTCTAAATTTCACCTCTATATTGTTTTAATTTCTGTGAAATCCTTAATGGGTTAACAAACTTCCCAAATGCTGTTTTGAATTATTTGAGGGGTGCAGTTTTGAAAATGGGGTGATTTATGGGGGGTTTCTAATATATAGGCCTTCATAATTCCCTTCAGAACAGAAGTGGTACCTAAAAAATTAGTTTGGGAAATTTTCTTGTAAATCTGGAAAATCGCTGTTACACTTGTAAGCCTTCTAACATCCAAAATAAATGAACGGACGATTAAAAGATGATGCCGATATAAAGCAGAGATATGGTAGATAATATTTATTAATGTATTTTTGTGATATGACTATGTGTTTGAAAGTAGTATAATGTTGTACCGTGTTAGCCATTGAAAGTAGTGGAAGAGTGAAGAAATCAGGCGATACCTTTTAGAGGCTAACTGAGTATATTTATAAGTAAGCTTTCAGGAGTGCTCGCTCCCTTCATCAGACATGGTGTGATACAAGAACTGAAAATTAACAGATTTTTATACACATGGTTTTCAAAGCATTTTAGAGTCCTTAAAAAAAATTGCAATCTAAGTAGAGAAGTTATTTACAACAGGTCAAAAAAAACAGTCTGGAAACTTGTGGTGCGTGAAGGAGGGATCAGTAATTCTTGCTGTTATCTGTTTGCTATCAGGAGGTGATTTGTGACCCTCACAGGTCACACATAGTGTGATTTGAAGCTGGCATGAATATTGAGTTCAGTTCATGGTTCAAACATAGTGTGACATGAAGCTGGCATGAATATTAAGTCCAAATTGCAGAGTTTGAAATTTTTGCATAAATTTGTACTCCATTTCTTTTCTTTTCTCCTGTGTCTTAAAATGTCTCATTAAAACCACAACCCGCAAATCTTCAATAGAGTGGTTTTCTCCGGAGAAATGTGCGGCCACTGGGAGATCGGTTCTGCTGTTATTAATGGTGGATCTGTGTGAGTTCATTCGTTGACTGAGTCTCTGCCCTGTTTCCCCCACATAGAGGCCTGTGGTGGGACATTGCACACACATTATGAGGTACACCACATTGGAAGACCTGCAGGAAAATGTCCCCCTAATTCTGTGCACCTGTTGTGACTGTGGGATAGGTACACTGTCAGCGGTGTGGAAGTGCTTGCAGGTCATGCACCTTTTATGTAGGCAAGGTGAGGTGCCATTTTCAGTTGGGGCCTTCAGGGCACTCCGGACGATAATGCGCCTCAGGTTTGGTGGTTGTCGAAAGGAGAGGAGAGGGGGGACTGGAAATATGTCCTTGAGTCTGTTGTCCCTATGTAGTACAGGTTGGAGCTCCTTGGCAATCCTTCGTAGGATCTCCAGCTGTGGGTTGTAGGTGACAACTAGGGGCACTCGGGCTTCTTTCTGGGTCTCTCTATATGTGAGCAGACTGTCTCTGTTAATGGCTGCTGCTTTGTTTAATTGGTTGTCTGTCACTTTTGGTTTGTATCCCAATCTGAGAAATTTCATCCTCAGATCCAGGAGGTGCTTGTCCAGGTCTGTTTTGTCGGAGCAAATACGATTGTATCGTATAGCCTGGCTGTAGATTATAGATTGTCTTGTGTGCTTGGGGTGGAAACTGTCGTTTCTCAGGTAGGCCGTTATGTCTGTGGGTTTGTGGTATATTGATGTGAGTAGCTGGTGGTCTTTAATGTATCAGGTATCAGGTATCAGGTAAAAGGACTTATCCCCCAAGATCCCAGGCCGGGCTGCTTCTATATGCTCCCAAAGATACACAAAGATGGCAACCCTGGGAGGCCTATCATTTCTGGCATTGGGACACTGACAGAAAACATCTCAGGTTGGGTGGAAAATCTCCTAAAACCCCTTGTCAGGGATACTCCAAGCTATATCCAGGACACCACTGACCTTCTTAACAAACTGAATGCCCTGGGCCCTCTACCTGAGGGTACCATTTTGGCCACCATGGATGTGGAATCCCTGTATACTAACATTCCCCACAAGGATGGAGTTGCAGCATGTCGGGTACACCTGGCAAAACAAAACCTCCCAACAGAACCAGTAACGCAGCTCATACAATTCATCCTTAGCCACAACCATTTTACCTTTGGAGAGGATCTATATCTACAGCGAATGGGAACTTCAATGGGGACCAGATGTGCACCCCAATATGCAAATCTCTTTATGGCAGAAATGGAAGGAACATATTTATCAACATGCACCACCAAACCTATGATTTACCTTCGTTATATCGATGATATCCTTGTCATCTGGACTGCAGGTGAGGAGGCCCTACTTCAATTCCATAATGACTTCAATGACTTTCACCCGACCATCAACCTTAAACTTAGCTATTCAGGGAGTGAAATTCACTTTCTGGATACCACAATATACATTAAAGGCCACCGGCTACTCACATCAATATACCACAAACCCACAGACAGAACGGCCTACCTGAGAAACGACAGCTTCCACCCCAAGCACACAAGACAATCTATAATCTACAGCCAGGCTATACGATACAATCGTATTTGCTCCGACAAAACAGACCTGGACAAGCACCTCCTGGATCTGAGGATGAAATTTCTCAGATTGGGATACAAACCAAAAGTGACAGACAACCAATTAAACAAAGCAGCAGCCATTAACAGAGACAGTCTGCTCACATATAGAGAGACCCAGAAAGAAGCCCAAGTGCCCCTAGTTGTCACCTACAACCCACAGCTGGAGATCCTACGAAGGATTGCCAAGGAGCTCCAACCTGTACTACATAGGGACAACAGACTCAAGGACATATTTCCAGTCCCCCCTCTCCTCTCCTTTCGACAACCACCAAACCTGAGGCGCATTATCGTCCGGAGTGCCCTGAAGGCCCCAACTAAAAATGGCACCTCACCTTGCCTACATAAAAGGTGCATGACCTGCAAGCACATCCACACCGCTGACAGTGTACCTATCCCACAGTCACAACAGGTGCACAGAATTAGGGGGACATTTTCCTGCAGGTCTTCCAATGTGGTGTACCTCATAATGTGTGTGCAATGTCCCACCACAGGCCTCTATGTGGGGGAAACAGGGCAGAGACTCAGTCAACGAATGAACTCACACAGATCCACCATTAATAACAGCAGAACCGATCTCCCAGTGGCCGCACATTTCTCCGGAGAAAACCACTCTATTGAAGATTTGCGGGTTGTGGTTTTAATGGGACATTTTAAGACACAGGAGAAAAGAAAAGAAATGGAGTACAAATTTATGCAAAAATTTCAAACTCTGCAATTTGGACTTAATATTCATGCCAGCTTCATGTCACACTATGTTTGAACCATGAACTGAACTCAATATTCATGCCAGCTTCAAATCACACTATGTGTGACCTGTGAGGGTCACAAATCACCTCCTGATAGCAAACAGATAACAGCAAGAATTACTGATCCCTCCGTCACGCACCACAAGTTTCAAGACTGTTTTTTTGACCTGTTGTAAATAACTTCTCTACTTAGATTGCAATTTTTTTTAAGGACTCTAAAATGCTTTGAAAACCATGTGTATAAAAATCTGTTAATTTTCAGTTCTTGTATCACACCATGTCTGATGAAGGGAGCGAGCACTCCTGAAAGCTAACTTATAAATATACTCAGTTAGCCTCTAAAAGGTATCGCCTGATTTCTTCACTCTTCCACTATGTGTTTGAAAAGCAGAGCATTTCACATTTTGAAAATTGCGATTTTCTCCAAATTTCCATCAAATTTCCTATTTTTTTTATAAGTAAATATAAAAATATTGATCGATATTTACCACTAACATGAAGTATGTAAGTTAAATCGTCTCAAAGTTATTGCCATATAAAGTGACACATGTCAGATTTGAAAAATGAGGCCTGGTCACGAAGGCACTTTTAGGCTGTGTCCTGAAAAGGTTAAAGGGAATCTGTCAGGGCAATTTGGGACACTAAACCACCCACACATCCATATGGACCTGGGGTTTAGTGTCCCAAATTACCCTGTTATAACACAATCCATGGCTGCATTAAAAATAAAAAAGCTTTATACTCACCCTGCCACTGTACTCCCCGCGCCTGCTCAGTTCTTCAATGAAGCCAGAGGATTACTTCTCGGCTTCAGTGCGCATGCCCCTCAATTATGAAGGGAAGCCGGATGGGGCCGTCTTTGGCTTCAATGAAGAACAGCGCAGGTGCCTGGAGGCGTGCCTCATGAATAAGCCGGACCGATCTCACCAAACAGCGTCGATCGGAGTCTTAGCTAGGTAAGTATAAAGGTTTTTTATTTTTAATGTGCCTGCGGATTGCATTACAACAAGGCGATCTGGGATACTAAATCCCCCGGTCTATAAGGACCTGTCGTGGTTTAGTGTCCCAGATTGTTCTGACAGATTCCCTTTAAAGTTACTTACGAGGCCAAACCGTGAAATTCCCGGAGTATCGAGGGTAATGAGTCCCGTGGTTGAGTGACATAGAGAAGCAGATCGTCAGTGTATAGGGCCGCCTTTACTTGGAGGTTCCCCATCTGGAGACCATACACACTGGGATTGGCCAGCAGGGCCACTGCCAAATGTTCCATAACCAGGGCATATAACAGGGGAGACAAAGGGCACCCCTGTCTCATCCTATTTCGCACTGGGAATGAGTCTGAGAGGATCCCGTTAGTCCGGACCCTAGCTGAGGTGTCCCTGTAGAGAGATAGAATCTTCCCCAAAAAAGCAGGGCCCACACCCATTTGCTTGAGGGTAGCCCACAAGAAACCCCAGTGAACACGGTCAAGCACCTTTTCGGCATCAACAGAAGGGAGACACATGGGCTTAGACCCATTTCAGGCCACATCGGTCACCAGGAGCGTTTTAGATACAGTGGGTATGGAAAGTATTCAGACCCCCTTTAAATTTTTCACTCTTTGTTTCATTGCAGCCATTTGCTAAAAGCAAAAAAGTTCATTTTATTTCTCATTAATGTACACTCAGCACCCCATCTTGACAGAAAAAAAAACAGAAAGATATTTTTGCAAATTTATTAAAAAAGAAAAACTGAAATATCACATGGTCATAAGTATTCAGACCCTTTGCTGTGACACTCATATTTAACTCATATGCTGTCCATTTCCTTCTGATCATCCTTGAGATGGTTCTACTCCTTCATTGGAGTCCAGCTGTGTTTAATTAAACTGATTGGACTTGATTAGGAAAGGCACACACCTGTCTATATGAGACCTCACAGCTCACAGTGCATGTCACAGCAAATGAGAATCAAAGGAACTGCCCAAGGAGCTCAGAGACAGAATTGTGGCAAGGCACAGATCTGGCCAAGGTTACAAAAGAATTTCTGCAGCACTCAAGGTTCCTAAGAAGGTTCCTAAGAGCACAGTGGCCTCCTTAATCCTTAAATGGAAGAAGTTTGAGACGACCAGAACTCTTCCTAGACCTGGCCATCCAGCCAAACTGAGCAATTGTGGGAGAAGAGCCTTGGCGAGAGAGGTAAAGAAGAACCCAAAGATCACTGTGGCTGAGCTCCAGAGATGCAGTAGGGAGATGGGAGAAAGTTCCATAAAGTCAACTATCACTGCATCCCTCCACCAGTCGGGGCTTTATGGTAGAGTAGGAAGCCTCTCCTCAGTGCAAGACATATGAAACCCTGCATAGAGTTTGCCAAAAAACACATGAAGGACTCCCAGACTATGAGAAATAAGATTCTCTGGTCTGATGAGACGAAGATTGAACTTTTTGGTGTTAATTCTAAGTGGTATGTGTGGAGAAAACCAGGAACTGCTCATCACCTGCACAATACAATCCCAACAGTGAAACATGGTGGTGGCAGCATCATGCTATGGGGGTGTTTTTCAGCTGCAGGGACAGGATGACTGGTTGCAATTGAAGGAAAGATGAATGTGGCCAAGTACAGAGATATCCTGGAAGAAAACCTCTTCCAGAGTGCTCTGGACCTCAGACTGGGCTGAAGGTTCACCTTCCAACAAGACAATGACCCTAAGTACATAGCTAAAATAACAAAGGAGTGGCTTCAGAACAACTCTGTGACCATTCTTGACTGGCCCAGCCAGAGCCCTGACCTCAACCCAATTGAGCATCTCTGGAGAGACCTGAAAATGGCTGTCCACCAACGTTCACCATCCAACCTGACGGAACTGGAGAGGATCTGCAAGGAAGAATGGCAGAGGATCCCCAAATCCAGATGTGAAAAACATCATTCCCAAGAAGACTCATGGCTGTACTAGCTCAAAAGAGTGCTTCTACTCAATGCTGATAAAAGGGTTTGAATACTTATGACCATGTGATATTTCAGTTTTTCTTTTTTAATAAATTTGCAAAAATATCTACATTTCTGGTTTATTCTGTCAAGATGGGGTGCTGAGTGTACATTAATGAGAAATAAAATGAACTTTTTTGCTTTTAGCAAATGGCTGTAATGAAACAAAGAGTGAAAAATTTAAAGGGGTCTGAATACTTTCCGTACCCACTGTACATTATCGCAGCCTTCTTGACCTGAGATAAAACCAACTTGGTCGGTGTGAACAATGAAGGTGGGGAGAGACGATTAGCCAGCATTTTAGAGTAAAGTTTAACGTCAATGTTGATCAGGGAAAATGGACGGTAGCTGGTACAATTAGTCAGATCCTTCCCGGGTAGAGATGAGCGAATTTCTCAAAAGTTCGATTCTGCAGTTCGATTCTAATTTCCCAAAAATTTGCTAAAAACACTTATTTCCTGGCTTCAGAGAGCCTGTATAGTGGAGTAGAACACTGTACCTTGCAGTAACAGACATAGGGAGCCTACTGTGGTAGTGAAACAATACTGTGAGTCAGTATGACACGCACATGACAGACGTCGCTCTTAGAACCACTGCACACTTCACTTATTTCGCCAGTTACAGGGCCAAAACTGACCAACTAACTCCAGTGTGAACTCAGCCTTACAGGTCCATGTTAGTGCCAGGTAGAAAGAACCGTGCAGAGGTACAAGATCCTACTGTAGCATGAAAGAGTGCACTCCTTTTACCCCCTCGTCTGCCGTTTCTACATAGATGTCTACAAAGTGGCAAAGCGATATAATGTGCAGTTGGCAGCAGCATGAGGAGGCCACAGAGTGGCAAGACGACATAATGTGGAGGTGGCAGCAGCATGAGGAGGCCATACAGTGACTCAGTGGCAGCGGCAGGAGGAAGACATACAGTGACCCGGTGGCAGCAGCATGAGGAGGGCAGACAGTGACCCAGTGGCAGCGGCATGAGGAGTACACAGAGTGACCCAGTGGAAGCAGCATGAGGAGGCCATACAGTGACATTGTGGAGGTGTCAGCAGCCTTAGTAGGCCATACATTGACCTGGTAAGAGAGTGTGGAGGTGTCAGCAGCCTTAGTAGGCCATACAGTGACCCAGTGGCAGAGCGAGGAGGTGGCAGCAGTGTGAGGAGGCCATACAGTGACCCGGTGGCAGAGTGAGGAGGTGGCAGCAGCATGAGTGGGCCACAGAGTGGCAAGGTGATATAATGTGTAGGTAGCAACAGCCTTAGGAGGCCATACAGTGACCCAGTGGCAGAGCGAGGAGGTGGCAGCAGTGTGAGGAGGCCATACAGTGACCCGGTGGCAGAGTGAGGAGGTGGCAGCAGCGTGAGTGGGCCACAGAGTGGCAAGGTGATATAATGTGTAGGTAGCAACAGCCTTAGGAGGCCATACAGTGACCCAGTGGCAGAGTGTGGTGAAGCAGCATGGATCATTAAATCTGCTGCATCAGGCATTGGTACATGGAAATCCTGGCTGAAGAACGTCTGATTCATCTTCACAAAGGTCAGTCTCTCCAAATTTTGGGTGGACAGGTGAGTTCTCCTTGGGGTAACTATGGCCCCCGCCACACTAAACACCCGCTCTGATGCCATACTACTGGCCGGGCAGGACAGCTTTTCCAGGGCAAACTCGGCCAGTTGCGGCCACAAATCCAGTTTGACTGCCCAGTAGTCCAGCGGATCTTCGATGATGAGTGGCAGGGTGCACTCTAAGTATGCCACCACCTGCTGGTTCAAGTTCTGCTCTGTGTATAGCTGCTGCTGAGCAGCTTCTTCACTATGCGGCTGAAGAAAGCTGCTCATCAGCGACTCTAGGCTCAGGCTGCTGCTGATGGAGCTGATACTGCTCTTGCCACCCCCACCCCCAGCTGCCATGCCAGTGCAAGTTGTGTGCTCAGGGCCACCCCCCGGTTGGACATGCAAGAGGATGGATGATGGCGCAGATAGGCAGCGGCCAACTTGCTACATGGCATGTCTCTATAGTAGTTCAGTTTGTCCTCACTCTCAGCGGGTATAAAAAAGGCCCCCACTTTTCCCCGGTAGCGAGGGTCTAATATGGTGGAGAGCCAGTAGCCATCCCTCTGCCGAATGGTGACAATTCGGCTGTCCTTCACGAGCAAGTCAGCATGCATCGGGCCATTTGCGCAAGTGACTCTGAGGGACTCCCTGCATCCATCTCCACTGCATACTGCCACGGTTTGTCTGGGTCATCTTTCTTGTCCTCCTCATCTCCCTCTTACTGTTCTGGTTGCTCCTGATCTTCCACTCCACCCATTTGGCTAGACATTGTTTGTGCTCCAATGTTCTCCTCGTCCTCCTCCTCCAGTTCAGCCCCCACAGGTCTCATGTGGCCTTGAGATTTAGATGCCACATCTCCAGTCCCCTGACCAGCCAGATTGAAAAGCATCTTTTCCAGGATGTGAATCAGTGGATTGACCTTGTTCATCCCGTAGTCCTGGCGACTAACAAAGTGGCCTCCTCAAAGGGAATGAGCAAATGGCAGGTGTCACACATGAGCTGCCACTAGCTAACGTTAAAGTTACACAGGGGAGTACCTCTGTCCGCTTGGATCATCAAGAAATCGTTTATGGCTTTTCTTTGTTCATATAGTCAATCCAACATATGGAGGGTTGAATTCCAATGGGTGGAAACATCGCATTTCAACCTATGTTGTGGGAGGCTGTTCTGCTGCTGCAGATCAAGGCGGGTATGCTTGGCGGTGTACGAGTGGCTGAAGTGCATGCAAAGTTTCCTTGACATTTTTAGGATGTCTTGCAGATTGGTGGAACACTTAAGGAAACGCTTGACAACCAGATTGAACACGGTCACCATTGTTCCGATTTTAAGTTCTCTTGGAGAAAGCCAGGATTCGATTTCTTGATTGAGGACACGGAGCAGTTCCTCCCCTGTGTGACTTCTTTCGCCCAGGCAAACGCAGTGTAGAACAGCATGACACTGCTGTGCCCTGCACATGTGGTATGCTGTAGCAGCACTGTGAATTGTCCCTGCAGTGGAGGCTGAGGAGACAGTGGAGGATGAGGTGGACATTGTTGCAGGACCAATGGCATGAGAACGTGGAGGCAGAAGCTGCGTCACCTCTCCAAGTTGCTGGTGGGTCTGGGCAGGCACCACATTAACCCAGTGGGCTGTAAATTACATATATTATCCTTGACCGTAGTTACAGCTCCACACGTCGGTGCTGCCGTGCACTTTGACAGACACCAACAGGTTCAAGGACTCGCCCACCTTCTCTTCTACATATTTGTGCAGGGCTGGTACTGCCTTCTTGGCAAAGAAATGACGGCTTGGGACTCCACCTCGGCTCGGCGCAAGCCATCAGTTCTCTGAAAGGTGCCATGTTCACCTTCCCCGGTGGCTTTACAAAAACTGCCACCCTGCCAAGTAGGTGATTTTACACCAAACACTCCACATTAACTGACTGCTACTGCCAATGCCTCCATGAACCCCTGCACCACTGCTATCCGGGCAGGTAGGCTGCTGCGAAGTGGGTGGTCTACCCCGGGCACGTTTAGTTCCTGACCTCCCACTGCTGCCACCCTCTTCTCCTGATGACGATGAAGCCCCTTCATCACCCAACCCCCAGTTACGATTGGCTACATCATCATCCACTACTGTCTGCAGGTCACTGATGTCCTCCTCAACACCACCTCCCATGCCACTCTCCTCATCACTACTTGCCCGCCTACCAGAGGAAGCAGCAGATGTCTCCTCCAGATCTTGGCTGAGCAGTAGCTGCTGACTGTCCTCTAGTACCTCCTCCTCACTGTACAGTGGATCTGAGCCCACAGCATAAAGTACTTCTCTAGCTGAGGGAAGAGAAAAGGACAGAGGCAGGTTGAGGACAGGTGAGGGCACAGGGCCTGCTGCCGGGCCATGACAACTAAGGGTTCTGTCTGATGAACTCACCGACTCTTGGCTGGGGGGGTCTGATGTTACTTGGGATGAATTAGATGACCAAGTCAACCAGTCTATAACCGTTGGGTTTCTGTTCAAGACACTACCGCTACTTGACACTGGGAGCTCAGGCCTCTGTAAGTGACCCCTGCTGCCACATCCCTTACTCTGCTGCGACCTATGCCTGTGCCAGAAACATTTAGGTCTATGGCCCTCCCATGTGCATGGCTTCTCGCTTCTCTGTCTGACATACTGTTCGATGAAATAATGTAATTGCAAAGGAAATAAATACAGGGCAAAAAGGCCTGTAATTTTCTACTTTGAAGAGAACAGCATATATGCCCCTTATTTCTTTTCCTACTAATGAACACCTATTAAAAAAAAGTGTGATAAAGGCAGAGATTTGTGGCTAAGAATTATTGATTTTTGACAGTACTTTATTGAGAAATGGCCTGTAACTTTATACTGGGAACAAAATGGCGAATATGGTCCTTATGGGTTTCCACACTAATAAACACCTTTAAATAAATTATAACCGCTAAGAATTATTGAATTATTGACAATACTATATTGATAAATGGCCAGCAGTTTTATACTGGAAACAAAATAACGAATATGGTCGTTATATCTTTCCCCACGTTAAAGGCGTTAGAAGAAATAACTGCAGATATTATTGGATGATAATTCAGTTTTCTTTGGCACAGTAGTACTGACAAATGGCCTGTAATGTTATGCTTTGGAAGAACAGTGAATAAGCCCCTTATAATAAATGCCTATAAAAAGGCGTTTATTACAGATAACTGCAGATATTTGTGGATGATAATTCAGTTTTCTTTGGCACAGTAGTACTGACAAATGGCCTGTAATATTATGCTTTGGAAGAACAGTGAATAAGCCCCTTATAATAAACGCTTTTAAAAAGGTGTTTATTACAGATAAATGCAGATATTAGTGGATGATAATTCACTGTTTTTTGCTGTACTGCACTGCAAAAGGCTTGTTGTGTTCCACCTTGAAGACACAGGTATGAGTAATGAGCAGCAGTATAATGGCAGTTAGTGCTGCAATGTGTATTAAAATTCTTGCTATAAATGACCCTGCAACAACCCCAAATTCTTCTCTCAATTCCTCCCTATCCTTTCCCTACACAGTTCTAAGGTTCTTTCCATGAACTTCTATCTGTTTTCTAAGTCTTTCCCTAGCTCCTGCTGACATCTCTCCCTACAGTAAGAGCGATATGAAATGACTGTACCTAAAATGGCCGAGGGTTTTTATAGGGCTGTGACATCACAGGGCCAGCTGGCTGCTGATTAGCTGCGTTCCCAGAGTCCCTTGCCCCTTGTCCTAACATGTGCAGTGGCCATTTTATAAAAAAATGTGATTCGATGCATCGAAGTGTGAGGAAATCCGGAATCGAGGCGAATCGAAGATTTCCTGCAGCTTTGATTCGCTCATCTCTATTTCCGGGCTTAGGGGCGAATGGGTTGTTACTATTAAAACTGTTAAAGACCCGCTGGAGTGGCGGTACTAAGAGGTCCTGGAAACATTTGTAAAATTGCAGAGTAAAACCATGGGGTCCCAGGTATTTACAGGAGGGGGATGTGTGGATAGCCTCAGTCAACTCCTCTGCGGAAAACGGTTTATCTAGGGAGGCCTTGTTGAGGTCTGAAAGAGTGGGAAGTGCTGTATCATTAACATAGTCCAATAGTTTGTCCCGCAGAAATCCCAGGTCCATATCTGCATATTGACCCTATATGTTAGATAGGTCATGGTAAAATGCTCAAGAGGTCTCCAGGATGTCGATGGAGTTATGGACGTCATGGCCCTCATTGTTACGGACATGGGGTATGTATGACAGAGTCAAGCAAGGGTGCAAGCGGCGAGCCAAGGAGCGACCACATTTGTCAGCAAATTAGTAGTAATGCTTACGAGTTTTATCCCTGGAGTGGACATACATTTTGTCAAGATATGTACAGAGTTCCTCCTGTGCATTGAGAAACTCAGTGTAAGTTGCACGGTCCAGGGTCCGTTTGTTAGCCGTCTCCAAGGAGTGGATTATTGCCAGTCGAGCAGCAGTCCAGGCCAACCTTTCTTTTTTTCAATGTCGAGCCATGTTTAATAAATACACCTCGAAGCACACACTTCAGGGCTTCACCACACTGGAAGAGGGGTCTGATCGTGAGCATGATTTAACTTAAAGTCACGAGTCATGGTGCTAATCTCGTCTTTACACGCTGCAGCTTTAAGGAGACTGTTGTTTAAGCAACAAGAAAAGGGGCATGATTTGAGACCAGGGATTGCCAAAGAAAGGCCGAGGCATGGTCAAACCATAGTGCAGAACCTATACTGGCCTCTGGATCCCAGGAGAGCGTGTGATGATTCATCAGGAAATAGTCAAGGCACCTGTAGGATCCATGGACTAGGGAGTGGCAAGTGTAATCCCACCCCTGGGGGGTGTAGGATACGCCATACGTCTACAAGACACAGGCAGTGTAGGGCATCTTTGAGTCTACGGAATTGGGATGGAAATGAGGAAGTGTGGGGGGCAGAGTCAATTGACAGGTCTATGACAAAGTTAAAGTCGCCACACAGGTCTACCACCCCATCACTAAAATTCCCAAGTTTCCAAAGCAAAGACCTACAGTACGACAACTGCTGCTGTTTGGGAGGATAACAACCTGCCACAGTGACTACCGTGTCTGGGGTCCAGTACCTCATGTTGGAGAAATCTATGTAGAGGAATAGATACTCCCTTGTATTTCGTCGTCGGGTTGATGCTGTGGTACCAGGTGGGGAAGTGCCGATTATGAATCTCCGGGATGTGTTTGTCCCTTAAGTGAGTCTACTGTAAAATCAAAATGTGACAGCAAGATTTATGAAGCTGATACAAGATCTGGTTATGCTTCTGAGAGACATTAAAACCTCTAACATTAAGAGAACAAAAATTCACAGTAGCTATGTCTAAAGGGGAAAAGGGAAACAAAAACCGGACAAACGGAGGGAACACCTAGGGGGAGGCACAAAAGAAGACGCGGACTAGGGGGAAACAAGAAAAGAAGGACAAAGAGAGAATAGAAAAGGACAGGGGAAAAAAAAAGGGGGGGGAGAGGAAGGAGACTCTCCTAGAATAGGTGTCAGGACTTAAACCCAGGGCTTTCAGTGTCCCAGGCTGCAGCTCTTCCAACTGAGCTATTCAGCTTCCTGGACAGCTCCTGTTCTGATCTGAAGCCTAGTTCCCTGCACCTCTAGTTTCCGTTCCCGCCTCTCTGGTTTGCCCCACCCTGTTCCCTGATTGAACATCCTATTTAAACCCAGCCTTGCACTTCCTGCCTTGCAAGATTATTGTGCTCTCTGCCTGTAATTTAGCTAGTCTCTCCTGCTCAGCTGCTAATGCTGACGCTCATCTTATTCATTGACCACTGGCTTCCTCCTGACTGCGTTATCAGCCTTGCAATTACCCCAAGTAGTTGAAAATAAAAGACTCCGAACCAGACCCAGACATTATAATAGGTGGGGAAATTGGCTATTACGCCAACGTACACAATACACAGATGGTCTTTCCAATAATGAAGCCACTGCCCCCGAAGCCCTCGAGCCACTGTAACAGAGAAGAAATAACAGCAGAATAAGAAGTAGTAGCAGGCAGGAACCAAAGTCAGAGAACAACTGGCCATGCAGTGAGTTGCATCCTGTAAGGTAGATGAGACCTAGAGAAAAAGAGCATGAGACAACATAGCAGTACAAAGTAGAACAAAATCAGAGCTCTCCTCTTAGCCAAGGTGAGGTGAGAGAGGTTCATTAGGAGAGACAACAGAGAACCCTGGAAGAGCACCAGACCCAACTCTCGGGCTTTTCACATGATGGCCTCCTTCAACTGGTAGCAATGGACCCGACAGATGACGTCTCTAAGGGTATCCATGTCAGGGGGATGAGGACCAAGGTAGTGATGTGCTCTATCCAATTCAAGAGGAGATTCTAGAGCAGTCCCCAGGAGAGAGTTAAAAATAGATCGCTGGGTGGGATCCAGTTATTGAGGTTCAACCAATTCTGGTAAGCCCCTGACCCTGATGTTGTTGCATCTATTCCTGTTCTCTAAGTCGTCCAGAAGATCAGCAAGGTATTGTAGCTGAAAGAACTGCATTTGCCTAATGGTCTCTTGATGGGACAGTCTGTCAGAGAAGATAGCGGAGGAAGACTCAACAGCGTCCACTCGATGCCCCAATTGTTGAACATTAGTACGAAGCATAGACAGTTCCATCTTGTTAGACTGCTCTAGGTGAGTAGCATAGGCCTCCTTTAGTTGGAATCATGCTGAGGTGTGGGCTGAGGTGCCGCAACTCTCCCAGGGTGTCAGAGAGGGGAGTCACTGCAGAGTTATCCATGCCCAGATTCAAGTGGCTAGCAGAGGATGGTGTGCCAGGAGGAATAGTCAGAGGGGCAGAAGGAGTGCCAGGAGGAACAACTGAGGCCCCAACATGAGGTGAATGGCTGAGAGAAGAGGGGGCCATGTTCCTGGGAGGCCAGGCACTTATTAAGGATTTAGGTGTGACTGTGAAGGTACAGCAGACAAGCCTTCCCCTTCAACCTCTTATTCTTACTCATCTTGACCAAAACTAGACTTTTTCATGGGAAAGAAAATACAGTACGTATTTTGAAAAGGCATGCAGAAGTATGAAGACCACCAAGACCAATAGGTACATTTACTTATAACCTTTCTCTGCATTGACAGAAGTTCCCAGCAATTTGTTTCACTGTCTTCCATTTTCTCAAACAATGTTGGACATGAAATGAATAATAAATGAAGCTTTCAGTATGATTTGGATCCATCTGTCAGTGTACCTGTGAGAAACTGCTGATAGCTGGACGTTCAATTTTTGCATAAAATATCCCAAGGGTGTCCTTCCGCGCTATTCAGTCAAGCTGGTTCTTGTTATGAGTATTTTAAAGTATTATAAAATAGCAAAATAAATGTATAAATAGAAAAATTTACTTTTATTTTGCTCAGTGTCTTGGTATTTTTATTATTACTATGTCACAGTATAGTTGTCACACCAGCATTTATAATACAGAACATAATGTATTATTTGTTGATGGAGCTATGTGAGGGCTCTTTTTTTGCAGAGCAAATTGTAGTTTTGAGTACTACCATTTTCTGCTATGTACATCTTTGTGATCACTTTTAACTGATTTTTTGGGTGGAGATGAGGTAACTAAAACACCTTAACTTGTGCATTGCAGTATTTATTATTTTTAAAGCATTCACTGAATGGGGTAAATAATGTTATTTTTGGATAGTGTTAATTAATAGGAACTCGGGGATACCTAATATGTTAATTTATTTGATATGCTTACATTATTTCTTTTTTGAATTGTAAATGGGCTCATTAGCATTTTTTAATATATAATACATTTTTATCAATTCTTATATAGGTATTATACAATGTATGGAATCCCACATTTTTAACAATAAGACAAATAATAAACATGGGTACAGTTGCCATCAAATGTATTAGTCAGGTGCATGTTGCATGTAGCAACAAAAAAATTATTTGAACCAATTCTTAAGAAAGACCATTGGGTCCATAAATTGGTAGATAGACAGAAGCATATATAAAATAATCAAAATGAACAACAAGCAAAATGAACTAGAAATAAAAGTGAACAGGTGAAAAGAAGGAAAGTTCCAATATTGCGAAAGAAACGGGAAGAGGACCTTTTTCCTAGTAAGCATGTCGTGTGGGGTTAGCATTCGTAATAGATGTGATTACCCTCTCCTTGATACAATAAGGGGGTGTTCACACTATCATGTGGATTCCGTTATAAAAGCGTCCATTAAAAAAAACCAAAAAAAAACCAGACACCTAAAATAACGAACACAAACGGACAGTACCAGACTTTAACGGATGTTTAGGTGTCCATTAATTAATCCGTTAAACAGATCCATTAAAAATACATGAAAAACGGACACAAAATCAGTTAAGGTCCGTTTTTGTCCATTAAGTTTCAGTCCGTATTTTGTGTTTATATGGTTGTCATAACACCAATTGATGACAGAGAGAATATAAAAGCAGAAAGAAGAGCTGACAATTCAGTCTGGAGCCAACTTCTCAGAGGAAAGTATTGTTTCTGTGTTCTAGTTCTACTTTTGCTGCTGCTATAATGTTTGAAGGTGAAGGCGACGCTTCTGGCTTCATCCCATTACATCCATCCGCATGACAAGTGGAGTACATTCCAGTCTTTAAGGAGAACTGCGCCAACATCCGGAGAAATTCTATGACTACCTGAGTAGGAGTATTTCCACCTTTGATGACCTTCTTCAAAGGCTGACAACCAGACTCCAGAGTCAGAAAACCCACTTGCCGTCTTAGAAAGTCAACAATCTCCTACATCATTTGGATACTTACCAGGCCCTGTGGGATTGTCTGCATGACGAATTTATCCCACATCCAACAACAGAACAATGGACTATGCAGACAAGATCTGGGAAGAGACACATTTTTCATTGTTCAATTGTGCAGGAGCAGTTGATGGAAAGCGCATCCGTATCCATAAACCTGCAAGGAGTGGCTCCCTGTTCTTCAATTACAAGAAGTACTTTTCGATTGTGCTGATGGCCATTGCTGATGCCCAATATTGTTTTGTGGCTGTGGACATTGGGGCATACGGCTGCACCAACGACTCCAGAATCTTCAAGGACTCTGTGACTATATTCTGGAAATTTTGGATTGCCAGCACCAAAGCCATTTCCTGGAACTGATGGACCTCCTATGCCGTTTGTGGTTGTTGGCGATGAGGCCTTCCAGATGTATGGAAACCTGCTTAAACCATACTCCATATCACAAGGCATTATGGGAAAGGAGCTGGGGAGCTCATACGCCCTCTGTTGGATGTAACAGATCCTCAATTTACTTTTGACTCACCGAGTCTTGAGACAGCAAAAGGGATTTTAGCCAAGCCAATTTCACTTATCTGCATACAGCGCTGTTTCAGGATTGTTGTCCCTCATCAGTACAGAGCAAAGTGAACTGGCTGGCTTTGTGGGAGGCAATGAGTGAGTTAGGGACAAGAATCTCTCACATTGAGGAGAGCACCAGTGAAGGTGTGTAGAGATTGAATTGCCTTTTGCCCTCTACTTAGCATCTACATATCACAAGGCATTATGGGAAAGGAGCTGGGGAGCTCATACGCCCTCTGTTGGATGTAACAGATCCTCAATTTGCTTTTGACTCACCGAGTCTTGAGACAGCAAAAGGGATTTTAGCCAAGCCAATTTCACTTATCTGCATACAGCGCTGTTTCAGGATTGTTGTCCCTCATCAGTACAGAGCAAAGTGAACTGGCTGGCTTTGTGGGAGGCAATGAGTGGGTTAGGGACAAGAATCTCTCACATTGAGGAGAGCACCAGCCAGCCACAAAGCCAGCCAGAGATTCTTGTCCCTAAACCATACTCCAGTCGTGGACTCAACTACTAGAAAAGAATCTACAACTACAAACTGTCAAGAGCCAGACGACTTTTGGAGTGTGCGTTTGGGATCTTCAATTCAAAATGGCGTATTTTCAACACTGTGATCCAGCTGAACCCAGAAGCTGCGGATGATCTGGTGAAAACCTGTGTGGTCCTCAATAACCTTCTGCTGACAAGAGAACCGTTGCCAGTTGACACCCGGGAACTGAAGTCTGGGTTACATGGCCTTGACTCATCTGTCCCAAAATCAACAGTTGCTGTCAGCCACATGAGGTACAATTTTACAGCATATTTGCTTTCTAACGCAGGTTAGGAGGACTGGCAAGGTGGCAGAGTCTAGATTTTTCTAGACTTTTTTTTTTTTTTTTGTCAAATGTGCTGAAAAGTCTCAATGATTAAAGTCTTGAGCACTGAAAATGAGAGACTTTATTCCACAGCATGCAGTCTGCTCCATTTTCAATGCTTGCAACTGCCACATCATTTAATAAAACCATTATAGTCACCTTTGTCTCTGCTTGTGTTTTGTACATGGTTTCTTTAAAGATGGTGTTAGGGGAGAGATTCTCAGTGGTCAAAGTGTATGTCAACATGCAAACCAACTGAGGAGGCCTCCCTTAACACTATCTTAAAGAAACCATTATAGTCACCTTTGCCTCTGCTTCTCTTGTTTGTTTGATAATAAAAAATGATCATTTATTTTTAATTAAATAACCTTTTATTTACCTTTTTTTATTGTATATCTTTTTTGTGCATAAACCATCGTTGTTTACATAAATAAATATTTTAAAATAAATTTCCACATGTATTCTCAGAGTTGTCTTGTCCTTTCTGAATGCTCAGAAAAAAACGGACACAAAATAACAGATGGTTACTGAAGACTGTAATGTTAAAAAATAACGGACGCTTGACATCCATCATAAAACCGTTATTTTTCCCGAAAACAAAAGTCCTGTACCCCTGGATTTTTACGTCCGCAAAAAATAACAGACATGTGACAGATTTGGTCTAAACTGTGTGACAATTTGGGGGGGATTAATCTCAATGGCGGCAGACTCCTGGATCCGACAGCAGTGGTTGTGGTACTGGGCGCCGGAGAGACAGCGTTCAGACGGTGCCAATTCAAAACAAAATGGCTTTTATTCAGCTTAGGAAACATACACAAAACAATAAACGACCTAGGCCACACACAGGCCCTAACTCACGGCTTGCTCCCTGACTGATCTCTGGGGCAACAAGCAGCCTGGCTCCGTAAGTCCTCTCAGGACCCCAGCCCTCTGGGAACAGACCGCCTTGTCTGTCTTTGGCTGGGTCCACGACTTCCTGCTTCCTGCAGGTTTCCCCCAGCCCTCTGGAGTTACGCCCCACCCAAAGGTGTGGCTGAGGGCCTTTTCAGGCCTGGCCCTGTGTCGCTCAATAGTGCCTTCTGGGTTCACACACTCACATACTCTCCCCCTCAGCTCACTACCCATGGGGTGAGCTACAATGGGACAAGACATAGTATGTCGACGTCCCTCTTCAATCCTGTACACTTGTCCAGTGTCTCTCCAGATGTCCCAATCTGGCGGTCTCTTCTTCCAAATTCCGCACAGTCGAGTTTTCCGTATTTTCTGCACTTTAAATGCTACGCCAAGATCCTGGCCATTCTGTGCAAAGGCAAGTTCTCCTTCATCATCTTCACAATTCGCCATACAGGGGATCACATAATTTTCAAAACATTTCTCGCCATAGTCTTCAGCCATCCCATTGCATGACTTTGATCCCTTTAGTAAATAGCCGTAAGAATCTTCATCTTCACCTATCATGCATCCACTGGAGCTCAGAGACCAACTAACACGTACTTCATGCACATCAATGTCTTTAGAGTATAACTGTTTCACGGATACTTTTTCCGTAACCTTCATATCAAAGCAAACTTTGCCATCACCATCAAGGCTTAGAAGTTTAGGAGACATAGGCTACTTGCTCTCCTCTTTGTTTGAGATACACAAGCTCTGTACCGCAATATCTTCTCCTTCTGCACAAGGGCCATACAGTACACCCTCACAAAATAGCTCATGCTGAACTACATTTTCTGGTATGTCTTTAACAACTGCTACATCATATATTGGAATGGTTTCTTTATAATACTTCCACATCTGTACGGCAGCCGGAGAACCACTTCCATATTCTATTCTTACCTCCTCTTTCTCATATGCATAACTTCCTGAAGGTACTGTGATAGATTGCAAGAATTTTTGTGAAAATCCATTTCTGACAGTACAGGAGCTGGTGATATCGTCATCTCAACATTCTCCAAGTTATTTTCATTCTCTGTGCAAACACCGGAGGACTGGGATACCAAGTTTCCAACATCATAGTTTTTACTGTCAGTACCCAGATGCTTTTTGTTTACAGGTTCTGGCTGCCTTAATGGCTCTGCTTTCTCTGTCTCTATGCTGGCAGCTTTCTCCAATTCTAATGCCTTCTATAGCGCACAAATCTCTGATTCCAGCTCCAGAAATTTCTTCATCACCACACCTTTCTGCACAGCCTCTATCTCAGTTTTTACTATTGCAACTTGCAGATCTTCCTCAATCTTTTGCACTGCATCTTCTATGGCAGCAGATATAGATGCCATCTCTTTATCCACTATGTGTCCTAATTCTAGGATATTCTGCAGTGTTCTTCTAACATTTGTCAGGTCAGCATCCATCAAAGACTGCTTATCCTTCAGCTCATTCAGATACTGTAAACTCTGCAGTTGTCTACAAGACGATCTCCATGGCCTGGTGGTGCCAAGTGAGACATTGCACTGCCATTTACAATTGTATCTACTATTAAGTATGCATCTTAACACTTTATCTTCTGATAAAGCTTCTACCCATCTGCAGACTTTTTGTCAAGTCTTTCATTTAAGTCCCGTACCTCAGTGGCTCTCTTATCTTGCTCTTGGTTGAATACAGACTCTCTCTCTTGAGTCAAGTTTTTCATGGATAACAGCTCTGATTCTTTAGAGGTTAACAGGCTCTGCAGCGAGTCCTTCTCAGCTTCTAGTGCTGCCAGCTTTGAAGATAGTGCAGATGCCGACTGTTCAGTATTGGATAGAGTCTGCTGCAATCGATCCAATTCTTCTCTTTTAGATTCAACTTTGGTTTTTAACTGTTCTATCTGAAAAGTGTGCTCTTCCAACTTTATTTCTGACTCGCGCTTCACTTGTTCCATATGAAACGCCAGCTGTTCCTTGATGCGTGCAACTTCCTCCCGTTTGTCCACTTGCAGCTTTAGTTGAGCAGCAAGCATTTTTAGATCTACAATCTCAGCAGATAAATTAGACAGGTTTTCCTCAGACTGAATCCTCATGTCTTCTATCTGGAGGTCCAATTCTTCTTGGCCTTTTCCAGCTTGTCATAAGCATTAGCTTTGTCCTCATACAATATCTGCACAAATTCCAGGTTTTTCTCAACTCTCTCGGTCAGACACATGCTTCCTCAGCTCTGCAATTTCATTTTCTTTGTCAGTTAATGCAGCTGAAAGTTTTTCACACTTCCTGACTTGGTCATCCAGACATTCTGACTGACACTGCAAAAATTCACTTCTCTCATGTTTAGCAGTTTCAAGGTCATCTCTTAATTTTTCAATGACACTCTCTTTCACAATGGAGTCTTGAACATGCTGCTCCTTTAAAACCTGCAATTGCTTCTCAAACACTTGCTTTTGCTCTACACTCTGTAAAACTTTATTAGATAGAGCACATTTCATTTCAGCAAACTCCTTCTTAGTGACACAGTCCATTCCAGGCAAACCCAGCACCACATTTTCACAATGACTAGGATAAGAACTCTTTATAGTCTCAAGCTCTTTCTTTAACTTAAGGTTCTCTTTTTCTGATACCTCAAGTTGCCACTTCCAATCAGATATTTCATCCTCATAAATGAACCTGATGGTTTTAATCTCATCTTGAAGCTGCTGCACCATAATATTTTTATCTTTGGCGCTTTGATGCACTCCAGTATGAGACATACAGTCAGCAGGGACATATTCCTTCATAAACCAGAAGTGCTTCAGAAAAACTAAGTCACTCTCATGCAACTCATCATCTTTACTTGCACTCCACATGCTCTGTTCCAGGTTTTGTGTCTCTCTGCATTCAGACTGCTGCACTATTAAACCTGTGCATAACTTCTCTGCTTTTTTACAAGCTGAAATTCTCTTTTTCTTGCCCATGGTTTACTAACAAGATTACACAATATTCCACAGCAACCTTGGGTTCAACCGGCAGCAACTTTTTTTGCTATCTTCTGCAGTCACATATATTCAAACAGTTAACTTATGTGGCACTACAACAACCAGCATTTTCTTCTGTCTTCCACAGAAAACACCAACATGGCATCATAGCCTTTCACATAGACTGTTTGCAATATCCAGCTTCTACACACATTGCTTACTTTCTTGCCATCAGCAAGCACTTTACAGACTTCTGAGCCACAGTATACACAAAGTCCATTCCCTGGATTCCTCTTCCAGAGTTTTACTTTCACCAGTTTTTGCACACAATTTTCTATTTTGCAGTTCCACTCACCCCTTCCTGGGTTTCTCCGTTGAAATCACAGATTTCTTCCAGCTGTAGGCCACAATGCACACTTAGCAGTACTGTAGTCACCCACCACTTGTCTTCCAGGACTTGCGTGGATCTCTTTATGCCCGCATCCGAAGCACCATATGTGACAATTTGGGGGGGATTAAACTCAATGGCAGCAGACTCCTGGATCCGACAGTAATGGTTGTGGTACGGGGCGCCGGAGAGACAGCGTTCAGACGGTGCCAATTCAAAACAAAATGGCTTTTATTCAGCTTAGGAAACATACACAAAACAATAAATTACCTAGGCCACACACAGGCCCTAACTCACGGCTTGCTCCCTGACTGATCTCTGGGGCAACAAGCAGCCTGGCTCCGTAAGTCCTCTCAGGACCCCAGCCCTCTGGGAACAGACCGCCTTGTCTGTCTTTGGCTGGGTCCACGACTTCCTGCTTTCTGCAGATTTCCCCAAGCCCTCTGGAGTTACACCCCACCCAAAGGTGTGACTGAGGACCTTTTTAGGCCTGGCCCTGGGTCGCTCAATAGTGCCCTCTGGGTTCACACACTCACAACTAACACTAACGGTCACTAACGGACTACAGATAACATCCCACTAAAATCAATTAACAGATTTATGATGTTTCTAATAGTGTTAGTCGATAAAATCTTGTAACGAACACTAGCAGCCGACACTAGTGACAGTCACCAACGGTGGTGTGAACTCCCCCTTAGTATTAATATTGTTAATAAGTTCTGTTATTGTAGGAAAGTACCAAAGTTTTAGCTGCAGGCTTATTAGCAATTTATTTATTTATTGTACTTTTTAATTTTTTATTTTTTTTCATATTTTTAATGTCCCACAAGGCGACTTGAACCTGAGATGTCTTAATTCCCTGTACTTTTCACCTAGATTTTCTATGTGTTATAGAGAGAGGCAGCCAAGAAACTGCTGATTGGCTTCCTGGATGTTATGGCAACCCCTTGGACTCTGCAAATTTTTTGCAGTGGAACCAATTGGTTGAAAAGATCTCAGCCCCTAACCACCTAGATGCCATGATTGCTATTGATCATTAATTATTATTATTGATCACTAATAAGTAAGTGACATACTGATTAATTCCAGGCTATTTCTCATTACTGAGGTGATGACAGACTATGTACCTGGATGTAGTTATACCTGCAGTCAATTCTGGGGTCACAGGTACTGTCACTAGTAAGTAAGTGACACACTGATTAATTCCAGGCTATTTCTCATTACTGATGAGGTGACACACTATGTACCTGGATGTAGTTATACCTGCAGTCAGTTCTGGGGTCACAGGAGGTGTCACTAATAAGTGACACACTGGTCAATTCCAGGATATTTCTCATTAATGAGGGGGTGACACACTATGTACCTGGATGTAGTTATACCTGTAGTGAGTTCTGGGGTCACAGGTACTGTCACTGATAAGTAAGTGACACACTGATTTATTTATTGACACTCTAGAGTTCTGGAGTCATAGGGGCCAACACTAATAAGTAAGCAACACACTGATTTATTCTAGGCTACTTCTCATTACTAAAAGGGTGACACATTAAGTGCCTGGATCAATATCGGACTGAAGGGCCTAGGGCTCACCCAACAGTTTCCTGCTAATAGCCTACACCATGGCTGCTCCACTGAAATCTTGCTGACGGCATTACTGAATTTTCCCAGTATCGTCATCCCCTATAGCAGGCATGTCAAACATGCGTCCCGCGGGCCGCATGCGGCCCTTTACAGGCATATCTGCGGCCCGCACAAAAGTCTCAAACTTTGTCTCTAAAGTTTAGAGATAAAGTTTGAGACTTTTGTGCGGGCCGCAGATGTACAAAACTCACGATCAGCACTTCCGGCTCTTCATTCATTGGCCCCAGGGGTGTAACTACCGGGGTAGCAGTGGTAGCGACTGCCACAGGGCCCGGAACATTACGGGGCCCGGAGCCCTGTGGCAGTCGCTACCGTGAACCCCACAATCACTGCTATCGTTATACTCCGGGGTCTTTTGAGACCCCGGAGTATAACGATCGGGGGCCCAGGGGAGGTGAGCGAACATAAAAAACACTGTAACTCACCTCTCCGCCGGTCCGCAGGCTTCGGGCCTGTTTGGTAACGTCCCAGACGTCAGCCGACGTCATTATGCGTCGCGACGCCGGCCTGGATCGCGCGAGATCCGGTCCGAAATTGAAGATGGCCGAAGTAGTGCACGGGAGTGCACCGGAGCGAGGAAGAGGTAAGTTGCAGTGTTTTCTATGTTTCTATCCTCCCCTGGGTCTCCGATCATTATACTCTGGGGTCTGAAAAGACCCCAGAGTATAATAATCGTTCATGGGTGGTCCACTATGGGGCATAATACTGTGTGCAGGGGCCACTATGGGACAAACTACTGTGTGCAGGGGCCACTATGGTGCAAACTACTGTTTGCAGGGGCCACTATGGGGCAAACTACTGTGTGCAGGGGCTACTATGGGGCAAACTACTGTGTGCAGGGGCCACTATGGGGCAAACTACTGTGTGCAGGGGCCACTATGGGGCAAACTACTGTGTGCAGGGGCTACTATGGGGCAAAATACTGTGTGCAGGCGCCACTATGGGGCAAACTACTGCATGCAGGGGCCACTATGGGGCAAACTACTGTGTGCAGGGGCCACTATGGGGCAAACTACTGTGTGCAGGGGCCACTATGGGGCAAACTACTGTGTGTCGGGCCACTATGGGGCAAACTACTTTGTGCTGGGGCCACTATGGGGCAAACTACTGTGTGCAGGGGCTACTATGGGGCAAACTATTGTGTGCAGGGGCCACAATGGGGCAAACTACTGTGTGAGGGGCCATTATGGGGCAAACTACTGTGTGTCGGGGCCACTATGGGGCAAACTACTGTGTGCTGGGGCCACTATGGGGCAAACTACTGTGTGCAGGGGCCACTATGGGGTATAATATTGTGTGCAGGGGCCACTATGCTGCATAATACCGTGTCCAGGGGCCACTATGGGGCATAATACCGTGTGCAGGGGCCACAATGGGGCATAATACCGTGTGCAGGGGCCACTATGGGGCATAATAGTGTGCGCAGGAATGCGGTTTGTGTGGGGGGGGGTTGGGGGCGGCGGCTTGGGGGGGGCCCCATGTCAAATGTTCGCCTTGGGGCCCAGCCATTCCTAGTTACGCCACTGCCCACACAGTATAATATGTTTCCCAGCAGACCTACACAGTATAATATACTCCCCAGCAGCCCTATGTGGTATAATAGCTCTCTACAGTGCCCCACCCAGTATAATACTCCACAGTGGCTTCACAAAATATAATATGCTCCCAAGAGGTTCCCATCAGTATAGTGATCCACAGTGGCCCCCTCACAGTAAAATATGCTCCCCAGAACCCATCCCCCACCACAGTATAATGCTCCACAGTGGCCTCACACAGTATACAGTGGGGAAAAAAAGTATTTAGCCATCAATTGTGCAAGTTCTCCCACTTAAAAAGATGAGAGAGGCCTGTAATTGACATCATAGGTAGACCTCAACTATGAGAGACAAAATGAGAAAACATATCTAGAAAATCACATTGTCTGATTTTTTTAAGAATTTATTTGCAAATTATGGTGGAAAATAAGTATTTGGTCACCTACAGACTAGCAAGATTTCTGGATCTCACAGACCTGTAACTTCTTCTTTAAGAAGCTCCTCTGTCCTCCACTCATTACCTGTAGTAATGGCACCTGTTTGAAATTGTTATCAGTATAAAAGACACCTGTCCACAACCTCAAACAGTCACACTCCAAACTCCACTATGGTGAAGACTAAAGAGCTGTGGAAGGGCACCAGAAACAAAACTGTAGACCTGCACCAGGCTGGGAAGACTGAATCTGCAATAGGCAAGCAGCTTGGTATGAAGAAATCAACTGTGGGAGCAATAATTAGAAAATGGAAGACATACAAGACATCTCCTTCGATCAGGGGCTCCATGCAAGATCTCACCCCGTGGGGTCAAAATGATCACAAGAACGGTGAGCAAAAATCCCAGAACCACACAGGGGGACCTAGTGAATGACCTGCAGAAAGCTGGAACTAACGTAACAAAGGCTACCATCAGTAACACACTATGCCGCCAGTGACTCAGATCCTGCAGTGCCAGACGTTTCCCCCTGCTTAAACCAGTACATATCTGGGCCCGTCTCAAGTTTGCTAGAGAGCATTTGGATGTTCCAGAAGAGTATTGGGAGAATGTCATATGGTCAGATGAAACCAAAGTAGAACTGTGGTAGAAACACAACTCGTCGAGCTTGGAGGAGAGTGAATGCTGAGTTGCATCCAAAGAACACCATACCTACTGTAAAGCATGGGGGTGGCAACATCATGCTTTGGGGTTTCTCTGCAAAGGGACCAGGACGACTGATCCGTGTACATGAAAGAATGAATGGGGCCATGTATCGTGAGATTTTGAGTGCAAACCTCCTTCCATCAGCTCCTTCCATCAACACTGAAGATGAAACGTGTTCGGGTCTTTCAGCATGGCAATGATCCCAAGCACACCGCCAGGGCAATGAAGGAGTGGCTTCGTAAGAAGCATTTCAAGGTCCTGGAGTGGCCTAGCCAGTGTCCAGATCTCAACCCCATAGAAAACCTTTGGAGGGAGTTGAAAGTCCGTGTTGCCCAGCGACAGCCCCAAAACATCACTGCTCTAGAGGAGATCTGCATGGAGGAATGGGCCAACATACCAGCAATAGTGTGTGCCAACCTTGTGAAGACTTACACAAAACGTTTGACCTCTGTCATTGCCAACAAAGGATATTTAACAAAGTATTGAGATGAACTTTTGTTATTGACCACTTATTTTCCACCATAATTTGCAAATAAATTCTTTAAAAAGCAGACAATGTGATTTTCTGGATTTGTTTTCTCATTTTGTCTCTCATAGTTGAGGTCTACCTATGATGTCAATTACAGACCTCTCTCATCTTTTTAAGTGGGAGAACTTGCACAATTGGTGGCTGACTAAATACTTTTTTTTCCCCACTGTTATATGCATCAAGACAGCCCCATACAATATAATATGCTCCCCAGAGCCCCACATAGTATAATGCTCCACAGTGGCCCCACACAGTATAATAGGCTCAACACAGTGCCCCCCCCCCCAGTGTAATACCCCATAGTGGCCCCACACAGTATAATAAGCTCCCCAGGAGCCTTGAGCTGCTTCAGGTGAATCCCTCGAAATTAGTTTCAACGAATATTTGCGAAGTTCAGACCTCTGGTTCGTTTCAGTGTTGCTATTATACTCTGCTGGGGATCTCTTCAGACCCCAGAGTGTAATAAGTGGAGGCCCAGGGGAGGTGAGGAGAATAACAAACATATATATAACAAACTTATTCTCACCTCTCCTGGGCATCCTTACATCATTCACCGTCTCCAGCTTCCTCTTCAGGTCTGCAGCTAATGTCACACATTCTGGACATCACTGCTGAGGCCTGTGATTGATGCCTAAGTGAATATAAATGTTTGTTATTTTTACTCAGCTCCCCTGGGCAGGCTTCTTTTCTCCTTTCCCTAGTTATTTCTCATTACTAAGGGGGTAACACACTATGTACCTGGATGTAGTTATACCTGCATTCAGTCTTCCTCTACCATGTATAACAAGCATATTGGTCTCCTTGTAGATGCCAATACGGTTGAAATTGCTGCCTTTGTTAGTAGCAGCCCCGGGGTGGGCTCCATAGAGTAAGTGAGCCAGCAGATACTGCTACTTAGGCACTACTGTCAGATGGGCAATGTCGAACAGGAACAGGAAAGGGGTGTAATTCAGAGCACCAATCAGAGATGGAGCTGTGTCAGAGCTCAGAATCCCACTACTTGCCTGATCCTGCCCACCTGACAGTACATAGTCTAAATAGCATATCAGAAAAAAAATTAACAGGACTTATTGCCTGGGAACAGAGATGGCTAGAGAAAAATTTCCAACTGTGCTAGAATAAGTGGAGCAGCACCTGTTAAAGGGATTTTTTTCTTCTCCCTCTCTCACCAACTTGGCCTGCTCTCTGTCTTCTTCTCACTTCCTATATTCTTCAGCAAGCTGGTGGGCAGGCTTTGGCTGTTTGAGGGACAGGACACCATGAAGTATCTAAGTAAATATAGCCATTGCCATGAGAGATTATTTGTTATCATTACTAGAAATATAATAGAACTGCAGATCAAATAAT
Source organism: Leptodactylus fallax (assembly GCA_947044405.1). Classification (NCBI taxonomy): domain Eukaryota; kingdom Metazoa; phylum Chordata; class Amphibia; order Anura; family Leptodactylidae; genus Leptodactylus; species Leptodactylus fallax. Next base: position 1,685,663 of record CAMRHE010000322.1, read on the forward strand.
ATGCACAGTAAATGTATATTGCATTACACAGGTTTGTATAGAACAGTTATGCAGGCAAGGGACGTATGCAGGCAGTAAACTCAATATTATATTTTTGCTTAAATGATGCGATAACAATATTATCCAAGCCTTTATCAGCAAAATGCAATTAGCTGACCTGATTGTCATGACCATAGAAAATAAACAGCAAAAAAACTCAGCCCCACTAGATCAAAGTGAGTCAGGTCATCTGACCTGGTATCAGATACGGGCTGGGTGCTTTGACAAAGATGTGTGACAATGAGAGGAATAATCTCACATAGCAGCAAACAAAGCAGATTTGCTAAAGCAATGTATTTACGAAAACTCTTGTACTTACATAAGCTAGCAGGATAGGTAGGATCCTTGAGATGGGAATACACTTTTAAATACTGCAAAGAGCTAGACCTGGCATAGGTGGTGAAAGATTTTCTTTAGGGTGATAATAAGAACCTGATTGTGGCAAATATATATAGACCACAAGTACAACTACTGCTTGAAGGGATAGTTCTTGTCTTAGAGGTTTGTATGGAATGATGTGATGGTTATGAAACAAGTCAAGTGATATTTCTCTGGAGACAATTTACTCTGCACATAATGGATTTGCCTGACTAGTCACCCCTAAAATCGCAGATGTAGACAGCTCTTGCTGTGATGTAGATGAAGTATAAGGAGTCAGAAGAACTGCACATTTTTGATGATGTAATTCTAAGCATTGTGTCTAGAAAATCACAAATATTTTTCTACATCTTGACTTTCACGTAAAACTCTCTTGAGTGTATTTCCCCAGACACTTTTTCATCGTTTGGTTTTTAGTTGCAAACACTTTCAAGGCTGAAAATCATCATGGGACATGAATCTAGCTGATGTAATGCTTTGCAGCACCATAGCAACATTATTTCTGTCATTACAAAACCAGGATCTGTATGCGGCAGAATATATGGTTTCGTATAAGTACAGTGCCTTGCGAAAGTATTCGGCCCCCTTGAACTTTTCAACCTTTTGCCACATTTCAGGCTTCAAACATAAAGATATAACATTTTAATTTTTTTGGTGAAGAATCAACAAGTGGGACACAATTGTGAAGTGGAACGAAATTTATTGGTTATTTAAACTTTTGTAAAAAATAAAAAACTGAAAAGTGGGGCATGCAATATTATTTGGCCCCTTTACTTTCAGTGCAGCAAACTCACTCCAGAAGTTCAGTGAGGATCTCTGAACGATCCAATGTTGTCCTAAATGATTGATGATAAATATAATCCACCTGTGTGTAATCAAGTCTCCGTATAAATGCACCTGCTCTGTGGTAGTTTCAGGGTTCTGTTTAAAGCGCAGAGAGCATCATGAAGACCAAGGAACACACCAGGCAGGTCCGTGATACTGTTGTGGAGAAGTTTAAAGCCGGATTTGGATACAAAAAGATTTCCCAAACTTTAAACATCCCAAGGAACACTGTGCAAGCGATCATATTGAAATGGAAGGAGTATCAGACCACTGCAAATCTACCAAGACCCGGCCGTCCCTCTAAACTTTCAAGCCAAGAGGCCCATGATCACTCTGGATGAACTGCAGAGATCTACAGCTGAGGTGGGAGAGTCTGTCCATAGGACAACAATCAGTCGTACACTGCACAAATCTGGCCTTTATGGAAGAGTGGCAAGAAGAAAGCCATTTCTCAAAGATATCCATAAAAAGTCTAGTTTAAAGTTTGCCACAAGCCACCTGGGAGACACACCAAACATGTGGAAGAAGGTGCTCTGGTCAGATGAAACCAAAATCGAACTTTTTGGCCACAATGCAAAACGATATGTTTGGCGTTAAAGCAACACAGCTCATCACCCAGAACACACCATCCCCACTGTCAAACATGGTGGTGGCAGCATCATGGTTTGGGTCTTCTTTTCTTCAGCAGAGACAGGGAAGATGGTTAAAATTGATGGGAAGATGGATGGAGCCAAATACAGGATCATTCTGGAAGAAAACCTGTTGGAGTCTACAAAAGACCTGAGACTGGGACGGAGATTTATCTTCCAACAAGACAATGATCCCAAACATAAAGCAAAATCTACAATGGAATGGTTCACAAATAAACGTATCCAAGTGTTAGAATGGCCAAGTCAAAGTCCAGACCTGAATCCAATCGAGAATCTGTGGAAAGAGCTGAAAACTGCTGTTCACAAACGCTCTCCATCCAACCTCACTGAGCTCGAGCTGTTTTCCAAGGAAGAATGGGCAAGAATTTCAGTCTCTCGATGTGTAAAACTGATAGAGACATACCCCAAGCGAGTTGCAGCTGTAATCGCAGCAAAAGGTGGCGCTACAAAGTATTAACTTAAGGGGGCCGAATAATTTGGCACGCCCCACTTTTCAGTTTTTTATTTTTTACAAAAGTTTAAAATATCCAATAAATTTCGTTCCACTTCACGATTGTGTCCCACTTGTTGTTGATTCTTCACCAATAAATTAAAATTTTATATCCTTATGTTTGAAGCCTGAAATGTGGCAAAAGGTTGAAAAGTTCAAGGGGGCCGAATACTTTCACAAGGCACTCTATATATTTTTAATTCTAGTGAGCGGAATAATACATTTTTTAAAACAAATGTACTTTGAATGCTACTCACCCATTCAGCTGCTACATCTTAATTAGTCCATCTTATCTTCTCCATGGTGCCTGGATGTTCCCACTGGCTTAGGCAAAATAATGTGTCAATAGCTCTGCATAAGTAACGTTCGGTGGGACCCCCTACCCTTTCCCTACAGCATATTCTACACAGTGGAAGTTATGGATGCTGCAATGGTGTCTCATAGACTTGAAAGTGGTACAGCTATAGTACCCACAACCGCTGTTATCAAGAATACAGTAAGGCTAGATGCACATGAAAGTGGTGTAAAACGGTCGTGAAAAAAGTAAATTTTTCATGGCCATCTTGCACCCGAGGGGCACTTGTTTTCACGGATCCTCCATACATTTCAGGACATGACTGTCAAAAGAATGGTCATGTGAAACTAATGTTGCCATGTGACGTCTGTTAAAAAACGGATGTCACATGGCCAGTTTTAACTATCATGTGAATGTAGACTAAGTAAGTAGCATAGCACCCAGGAAACAGCTGATCAGCAGGCACTTGACAGTCAGAACCCTGCAGATTTAAAATTGATGTCCTATCTTAATGATATATATTATTATAATGATCGGAGGCCCAGGGGAGGTGAGCGAACATAAAAACCAGTGTTACTCACCTCTACTGGGCTCCGGGGTAATTCTCCCCTGACTTTGGGCCTCTTTAGGGTTGTTACGTGGGTCAGGCCGGGGTCGCAACACATAATGACACCGGCGTAACTTACATCTGTGACGTCATTGAAGGGGGACAAAAACAGCAGGCAGTCATGCTGGAGCGCAGGAGAGGTGATTAACACTGTTTCTTATGTTTGTCATCTTACCTCGGCCTCCAATAATAATAATTTGTGGGTGGTATAGCCCAAAAATTTCAGGTTTTGCTGAACCTGAAATTTTTGCAATATTTGCAAAAAACACTGTTGGGGCCACGATGGGACATAATGGCACATTATATTGTGTGCAGTGGCCGCTATGGGATATTATACTGTGTACAGGGGCCACTATGGGACATTATACTGGGTGGAGGGGCTACTATAGAATATTATTCTGTCTGGAGACCACTTTGGGACATTATAGTGTGTGTAAATGGGGTGTTATACTGTGTGGGGGCCAGGAAAGAGGGTGCTAGGCCATGGGGGGGCCAAATCAAAAGTTTGCTATGGGGCCCAGTCTTTGCTAGTTACGCCCCTGCAGTATGTGTAATATCATCCTTAACATAGAGACCCTGTTAATCAGCTTCCGATATCTCTAGACCCCTGTGACTATGTGGGCAGAAGCAGGTGATTCAGTGATAGATTAAGACAGTATTCAAACAACAGTAACGAAAAGTCAGTGCGATGACCGCTGTTGTAACAGTGGCAGTGAATTAACTATTTACATGTCCGTTTTTCTGACTAACTGTTTTTCACGGCATACAAAAAAACTAGCGTGCTCTATCTATCTCTGTCAAAAGGACATAGATAGATTTGTGTGAATAGACCCATAGACATTCTGAGGGAAAAGACCTCTGGTTGATCGATTAGCAAGTGTAGGGAACTGCCATTTCTACTAGTATATAATGTATCTAGCTTATCTGCCCCTGCAGTTTGGCTTCAGAGACCCCAGGCATTCAGTGCAGGGTTTGTTTTGTAAATACAGTGAGTCAGAGACATGTGAGGCAGAGCTGCTGTGAGACAGACATGTTATGTCTGTGGGAGTCTAAGGCAGGTGGTAGGTGTAATTCTAAGGAGTAGATAAGTAGATATTTAAGAATCTATATCCTTGAGATCAGCTGGTGAAGCTGCTCTACCTTATTTCAGAGCCACCTGTTCCACTTTACTTCAGAGTATATAGTTAGGTTTGTGTTACCCCCTATATACTCACAGGACCTAGCTAGTAACTGTAGTTAGGGATCAATATATATATATATATATATATATATATATATATATATAGTTCAGGGCAGTGATAGGTTAGGCTTCCGACGGCCAACTAGCTAGTTTGAGGCCCGGTTGCACTAGTAGTTTAGCTGGCAGGTTAAGGACTCAGTGTTAGGGTAGTCAGGCCTGCATCTACTACCATTACTGTCGCCCTGTTTGCTGCCTGTGAAGGATCTCATCATCATCTCCTGATCGGCTGTCTGTCATCTCCTGGAAGAATCCGAGGATCCACAGTCATCCACAGGGGCCCCTGCATCTCTTCTGTTGCCTGGAGGTATTGTGCACCGGACTCTTGCTATATATCTATATATAGATACCCGGGTATATAACCTAAGACTGTTGCGGACTTGCTGGTTGTTGTAGTACTGCTGTGTTCTGAGTATATTGTATGTATGTACTATTACCCTGTTGATTCTTATAAAGCTACTGTTATAACCTTATGTGGTATCTGTATGTATTCTTCAGACTGTGAGATTAGTACAGTGATCCTTGTTAAGGCTACTAACTGTACTTCATGGGTAAGTCCCAGGTGGACGCACTGATATATTTCATATATGTTCCCACTCTTCCCTTCAGCAAAGGCTTCAGGTCCTATTATACACACAGGTCAGCGCCAGAGTCTGTTGCGGGAGGGATAATACTCATACCCCCCCCCAAATAGGGCTACACAAGCATCCACTAAAAATACAGTAAGTTTATCTTGGACAGTACATGGTTCCAGTAATCCATGTGTTTAGTCTGCTTGTCTTCAGCAAACTGTATGCGGGCTTTCGTGTGCATCATCTTTAGAAGAGGCTTCCTTCTGGGACGACAGCAGACCAATTGCAGACAAATTGCAGACCAATTTGATGCAGTGTGTGGCGTATGGTCTGAGCACTGACAGGCTGACTCCACCTCTTTAACCTCTGCAGCAATGCTGGCAGCACTCATACCTCTATTTTGCAAAGACAACCTCTGGACATGACGCTGAACATGAGCACTCAACTTCTTAGGTCAACCATGTTGACCAGGCTTGTTCAGAGTGAAACCTGTCTTGTTAAACCGCTGTAAGGTCTTGGCCACGGTGCTGCAATTCAGTTTCAGGGTGTTGGCAGTCTTCTTATAGCTTAGGCCATTTATGAAGAGCAACAATTTCTCTTTTTTTTTTTTTTTAGCTCTTCAGAGACTTGCCATGAGGTGCCATGTTGAACTTTCAGTGACCAGCATGAGAGAGTGTGAGAACGATAACACCAAATTTAAGACATTTGCTCCACACTCACACCTGAGACCTTGTAACACTAACGAGTCACATGACACCGGGAAGGGAAAAAGGCTAATTGGGCATAATTTGTCCATTTTCACTTAGGGGTGTACTCACTTTTGTTACCAGGGGTTTAAATAATTACAAAAATGTGAGTGGTGTACTCATTTTTGTGAGATACTGTAGATGCTTCAAAAACGTTACAATTTTTTAAAATATTCTATTCTTACCCATACAACTGATACAGCACTCGGCTCCAGATCACCGCCGCCTAGAAAGCACAGCACCAGCAACTAAAGGTGGTAAGCCCACCAGGGCAGCCACCTACAGACCCCCAGGAGAGGACCCAGGCAACACCTCCTGGCACATATAGTAATGCTCTGGCACAAACCTGCAACCCTGTGGCTGAATACTATGCCTCTCCAGCTCACTCGTGGCTCATCTTACCACCTGATTCAGGCCCAACAAATACCCTCGCTGAATCCCCAAAGTGAGACTCCCCATTGGCCTCTAACCCGGCAATAAAATATAGGCAGAATGCTGCTCCGACCAATGACTGAGATTGGAAAGCTCACATCAGGGCTATCCCTACCAAAGAGGACATTGAGACCCTTTATCAGAAAAAATGAAGGATGCTCATGTACAGACCTCCCATACTCTTGACTTACACAGACAGGTGCTACAGGAGCACATGACTAAAATTGCTGACATTCTCACTCATATTCACAACATTGAGAACAGACATAGGAGAAACAATCTGCATATCAGGGTCCTCCAGGAAGAAATTGATAATGCCCACCTAGATTCCTGGGCTCAGGAGTTCTTTACAACTTTACTGGGAATTCGCCATTGGAAATCGACAGGATACATAGGTCCCTGGGTCCAAGAACCACTGACCTGTCCTTGTGATGTTATCTGTAGGATTCATTTCTATAAAGACAAGGAGGCTATTCTGAGAAAGTCCAGAAATGGGGAACCTACACGGTACATGACTCTTTTTTTTTTTCGGCTCCCACTCAGTATAAAGCCCCCCTATTTTTGACCCCCACACAATATATGACCACTTTTTCTTGTCCCCTACACAGTATATGACCCCCTTTCCCCCCCAGTATATGGCACCCCTTTTTTGCCCCCCCCAGTATATGACCCCGTTTTTTTGCCCCCCCCCCCCCCCCCATTATTTATGCCATAAGCTTAGTCATGTGTTTGTTGCGGAAGCCAAAGTTAGAACGGCAGACGATATTTTGTTGTTTTGTACTCTTTTTTTTTCTTTGAAAAATTAGTTACGATAAGAATTGATTGAACCACAAATATACAGTACTCCAGGGTTTAGTGTATTAATATCCACTCCTAGTAACAGGAGTTCTTTCACCAAGCAGCACCTATAGAAAATGCTAATGACTTACCAGTAATTAGATGTTTTAAAATTATTTAGCGGTAATTGGAACCCACGACAGCTCCCAGAGAGAGGATCCGACCATGGGCACAGGAAACCTATGGAACAAAAAGGTAGAGTCTCTCCTAACCCTCAGTGAGAGAGAGAGAGAGAGAGAGAGCGGAGAGAGAGCGAGAGAGAGAGAGAGAGAGAGAGAGAGAGAGAGAGAGAGAGAGAGAGAGAGAGAGAGAGAGAGAGAGAGAGAGAGACTCCAGTTTACATGTAACTCATTTTATTATTATAATTTTTTTTTTGCATGCTATACCCGGGGGCAAACATAAGACCATACAGAAGAAAAAAGGGAGGGATAAAGGACTGTGCTGTCATGGGTTCTGGAAAATCCAATTACTGGTAAGTATCATTTTTCCCATCACCCAAAACAACACCCACAGAGAGTAAAATAGGAAAATTAGGGAAGGACCATCACTTGTAAAACTTTCCTACAAAAAGAAAGATCAGCAGAAGCCACAGTGTCTAGCCTATAATGGTGAAAAAAGGTAGCAGGTGAAGACCAGGTTGCTACTTTGCAGATAGATTCTATGGAAGCATCATCTCTCTCACCCCAAGAGGTGGCAACCGCTCTAGTTGAATGTGCCTTGAGCCCTACCTGGGTGGAAAAGGCCCTAAGAACTATAAGCCAGGGAGATTTTTAGTCTCACCCTCCTAGCCATACTACATTTAGAGTCTGCCTTCCATTTATTGGGACCTGAAAAGAGAACAAAAAGGGAAATAGATTTCCTCCAGGAGGAAGTAGAGGACAAATACGGGATTAGACGATGTGTTACATCCATACAGCGGTACTCCTGCTCTTTAGCATTACTTAGGTTAGCACAGAGGGAGGGGAGAACTATCTCCTGAGATCTGTGAAATTTTGAGGCTACTCTGGAAAAAAAAAGCTTGGTCAGGTTTAATTATTACCCTGTCATCTGTAATGACAGTAAAGGGTGGATTAACCGATAGAGCCTGTAATTCCCCTATACGATGTGCCAAAGTAAGAGCCACTAAAAGAATCACTTTCAGGGATAAATTTTTTAATACGGTTAGAATCAAATGGTTCAAAGGGAGGTTTAGTTAAGGCAGACAGAAGTTCAAGTCCCAGGGAAGAACCCTGGACACAACAACAGGTCTACATCTAGGGGTGTCCTTGATGAACCTAATCACCCAGGGCTTCTTCAGCCAATTTAACGTCTAGCAGAGCACTAAGGGCCAAAACCTGGACTTTTAAAGTGCTGTTAGAAAGACCCTTTTCTATCTCCTTCTGAAGGAACTCCAGAACCTGATTTCTAGATATATTCCGAAGCTCCCCCAGAGAACTCCCTAAAAGTTTGAAAAACCTGAACCAAGTCCTAGTGTAGATTTTAGTAGTGACCAGTTTTCTGCTTTTTACAAGAGTGGTAATGAGATTCTGAGAAAACCCTTTTGAGACTAGCAATCTCAAAATTCCAGGTCATCCAGGCTCAAATTCCAAGCCGTCAAAAGGAAGTGGCTGGACTCTGGAAGAGAATGGGGCCCTGACATAGAAGGTCCTGGCTGACTGGGAGAATCCAAGGGCCCAAAATGGAAAGTATCTTTAAACCAGGCTCTCTTCGGCCAAAAGGGGCAATTAGAAAGACCCTCGCTTGATCCTCCCTGATCTTCCTCAGAACTGCTGGAATGACAAAGAAGGGAGAAAAGGCATAAACTAGACTGAAATCCCACTTCTGGGACAGAACAGCCCGCCAAAGGGGGAATCCTCTGGGTTTAGGGAAAAAAAAATATCTCCACTTTCTTGTTTGACCAACTGGCAAAGAGATCTATTTCCAGGACCCCTCCAAGCTCTGGTGATCTCTAAAAAGATTGAAGGGTTCAATTTCCACTCGATCTGTTTCAGGCTGAGACAGTTCAAGAATTACGCTCTAAAATTGTCCGACCCCCTGACATGCAGGGAGGACAAAGAGAGAACCAAAGGCTCTGGCAGTAGTAGAATTTGGGTCAGAGGCGTAGCTAGCGGGGAGGCAGAGGGGCGGCTGCCCCGGGCCCACTGACATTGTAGGGCCCACTGTGGGGCCACCATTAATACATCTTTTACTTTTAACTAGATCGGTGTCTGTAGACACCGATCTAGTTAAAAGGCTTCCTGCCACTTGCTGTCTTGTAAACCGCAAGCCACTTCAGGCCTGCTGTTTACATGACAACGAGAACACAGTCATCAGCACAGGCGGTGCGATGATGTCACAACATCGTGCCTCCTACACTGAGATGCTGACTTCCTGTGCGTGGACCCTGCGCACAGAGAGCGGGTCAAGAAGAGAAAGTGGCGGCTCCATTCGTCATGATCGCAGGTAGGTGAGTATAACTTATATTTGTTTTGTTTTAGCTTAGTTATGGGTATTTTAATAGTATAAGGGGTTGTTAGGAGGGGGAATTATAACTATAAGGGAGGGGGCATTATGAACATAAGGGGGCGTCATTTATATAAGGGTTATTACGGGGTACAAGGGGGGAAGTTATTTATATTAGGAGGTATTATGAATATAAGGGGTTGGTCATCGATATAAGAGGTCATTAGGGGTGCAGTATTTATGTCAGGGGGAATCGGGCATAATATGAGTGGGCAATTAATTTAATTACAGTGACACTTGGGCTTTATTAAAACTAAAGCCCCACGTAGCGGGCTGCAGCAAAAAAGCGCTGCAGAAAAACCGCGGCATTAACATTGTGGTTTTTCCCGCAGCGCTTTTCAGAGAAGGGCCACAGATTTTTCCTCTGCAGACTTTCTGCTTCCATTATAACTATAAGGAAACCGCCGGAGTTTCCGTAGGTATAATTGACATGCTGCGATTTCCAAAACTGAGGAAACCTCTGCGAACTTTCTGTGTAAAGCGCAGCAGGAAGAACAGCACTTTTTTGCTGCGGGACGCCACATGGGACCTTAGCCTTAAGGAGTTTTCCAGCTCATTTTTAATTGATGATCTATCCTCAGAATACAGTGCTTTGCAAAAGTAGTCGGCCCCCTTGAACTTTTCAACATTTTGCCACATTTCAGGCTTCAAACATACAGATATAAAATTTATATTTTTTGGTGAAGAATCAACAACAAGTGGGACACAATTGTGAAGTGGAAAGAAATTTATTGGTTATTTTAAACTTTTGTAAAAAATAAAAAACTGAAAAGTGGGGCGTGCAATATTATTTGGCCCCTTTACTTTCAGTGCAGCAAACTCACTCCAGAAGTTCAGTGAGGATCTCTGAATGATCCAATGTTGTCCTAAATAACTGATGATTATAAATATAATCCACCTGTGTGTAATCAAGTCTCCGTATAAATGCACCTGCTCTGTGATAGTCTCAGGGTTCTGTTTAAAGCGCAGAGAGCATCATGAAGACCAAGGAACACACCAGGCAGGTCCGTGATACTGTTGTGGAGAAGTTTAAAGCCGGATTTGGATACAAAAAGATTTCCCAAACTTTAAACATCCCAAGGAGCACTGTGCAAGCGATCATATTGAAATGGAAGGAGTATCAGACCACTGCAAATCTACCAAGACCCGGCCGTCCCCCTAAACTTTCATCTCAAACAAGGAGAAGACTGATCAGAGATGCAGCCAAGAGGCCCATGATCACTCTGGATGAACTGCAGAGATCTACAGCTGAGGTGGGAGAGTCTGTCCATAGGACAACAATCAGTCGTACAGTGCACAAATCTGGCCTTTATGGAAGAGTGGCAAGAAGAAAGCCATTTCTCAAAGATACCCATAAAAAGTCTTGTTTAAAGTTTGCCACAAGCCACCTGGGAGACACACCAAACATGTGGAAGAAGGTGCTCTGGTCAGATGAAACCAAAATCGAACTTTTTGTCCACAATGCAAAATGATATGTTTGGCGTAAAAGCAACACAGCTCATCACCCTGAACACACCATCCCCACTGTCAAACATGGTGGTGGCAGCATCATGGTTTGGGCCTGCTTTTCTTCAGCAGGGACAGGGAAGATGGTTAAAATTGATGGGAAGATGGATGGAGCCAAATACAGGACCATTCTGGAAGAAAACCTGTTGGATTCTGCAAAAGACCTGAGACTGGGACGGAGATTTATCTTCCAACAAGACAATGATCCCAAACATAAAGCAAAATCTACAATGGAATGGTTCACAAATAAACGTATCCAGGTGTTAGAATGGCCAAGTCAAAGTCCAGACCTGAATCCAATCGAGAATCTGTGGAAAGAGCTGAAAACTGCTGTTCACAAATGCTCTCCATCCAACCTCACTGAGCTCGAGCTGTTTTCCAAGGAAGAATGGGCAAGAATTTCAGTCTCTCGATGTGCAAAACTGATAGAGACATACCCCAAGCTACTTGCAGCTGTAATCGCAGCAAAAGATGGCGCTACAAAGTATTAACTTAAGGGGGCCGAATAATATTGCACGCCCCATTTTTCAGTTTTTTTTTTTTTACAAAAGTTTAAAATATCCAATAAATTTCGTTCCACTTCACGATTGTGTCCCACTTGTTGTTGATTCTTCACCAAAAAATTAAAATTTTATATCTTTATGTTTGAAGCCTGAAATGTGGCAAAAGGTTGAAAAGTTCAAGGGGGCTGAATACTTTCACAAGGCACTGTAGATCATCAATAAGAGATAAGTGACTCCCCACTGATCAGCTGTATGAAGGGGCTATGGCGCCTGTTTATATCACACGCTGTCTGTTTATAGTGACCGTGTGATGTAATTCCATCCTTGTCACATAGACATGTATAGGACGAGGCTGTTACATGACATGGCCGCTATGAGATGAATGACACTATGTAAACAGAGAATGGGTCACGGCGCTTACACAGGTACCACGGTTCATTCAAACGGCTGATCCTGGGGGTCCTGATTATTGGAACCCCATTAATTATTTTTACCTTTTGTTTACTTTTTAATTAGGAAACACCTGGGGCATTATTAATAAGGGGCACTATTTAAAGGGGTGCACAGGGAAGTTATTAATTTAAAGATGCACTTGTGGGTATTATTATGGGGGGTTATATTATATATTTTATAATTGGGGTAACAGCAGGATGGGTGTGCAGGTGAGGACAATGTGGGTCAGGTGCCTGGAAAAGTAAGGAGCCAAAAATGTCTGTGCTGCAAACTTTACAGAGACTGGAAGAAATGGTCATGGCGATTCAGATGAAAGAGATGGAGAATGTGAACGATTAGTCAGAGACGTCACCGGTAAGTCACTAAATGTTACTGCACTGTAGTTGCCTAAATCGTCTGCAGAGCCCTGTGTAGATCCGATATATACCACTATACGCTCACCGTATAGTGATAATATCAGAATACCTAAGTTGGGGGCCCACTTGGACATGTTCACCCCCCTTGTGCTGAACCCCTAGCTACGCCTCTGATCTGGGTCATTATTTTCATACGGGGAATGGACCTCGTATCACACTGCCTGTGGCTTTCAGAGTCTACAGAACCACCGCTAGTTCCCTCTAAATTGAGGTGGCCTGAAAAAGACTGTTTTGACCTGGAGCCCTGGAACACCTGATCCCTATTTGGGCACCCCACCCACAAGGGCTGGCATCCATGGTAATAATTAGGGGGTATGAGATCTTCCATGGAATTCCAATTTCTAGGTGATCCCTGACTAATCACTAATGCCAGGATTTCCCACTGCAGGTCTCAGGAGTGGCTCTAAGCCCAAGGTACTGCTGGAATACAGGCCGTGAGGGTCCCCAGAACGGACATAGCCTGTCTTATAGTGACCTTGGGGGACTGGATCAGGGCTTTTTCTAGGGACAGAACAGTTCTATTTTCTCTGGAGGGAGAAAACATCTCTGAGCCTAGATATGGAATGAACAGAACGTCTTTCTCTTTTGCATGTGCCCCCATTTCCGCCACGATTTTGATAAAGATTCTTGGGGCCATGGAAATCCTGGCAGGACCTGATACTGGTAACGCTGAACCACTACTCCACCCCTCCCCCAAACTCTATTGCTACTTGCAAGAATCTCTGGTGACCTGGAAAAATTGTAACATGGTAATAAGCATCTTTCAGGTCTATCACCTCCATCCAGCAGTTAGGGTTTAACAATCTGACTGCTGACTGCACTTTCTCCAGCCAGAATTTCTTGTAAGACAGATACTGATTTAATGTCCTTAGATTTATTATGGTTCTGTAGGAGCCATTGGATTTCCTTACCAACAACAAAGGGAAATAAAACCCCTGCCTCTCCACTTCCTGGGGAACTGGAATCAGCACCCCATTTTACGATCAGGCTTTTCACTTTCAATTCCAGAGTCGATTTGAGAGGTTAGAGAGTTCTGGTAATTTGGAAACTTGAAGGCGGAGGAGATGAGAACTCCAACTTCAGGCCTACTCCCACCGTGTCCAGGATCCAAAGGCTCGATAAAATTTTCTTCCAGGCAGGAAGGAAATTCCTCAGTCTCCCTCATACCTGGGGTTTGGTGTCATTAATTATTGGGTCTTGGATCTTTATTATGGGGCTAGTTGCTAAATAAGAACCCCTTTTGTTTCTTATTGGCTTCCGCCCAGCTGTTATCTTTGGACTTGGCAAATCTCTGTCTACTGTATCTTCCAATGGGATGAAAGGACCTCTGTGTATGACCAGAGGAAGGCACAGGAAAACCTCGCTTTGTTTCTGCTGACTTAGCTAGGATGTCATCTAAGGCTGGTTCAAAGAGATATTCACCGTGACAAGGCAAATTGCACAACCGGGTCTTAGACCCTACATCACCTGTCCGCCTCTTCAACCATATAGCCCTTCTGGCAGAGTTGGTCAGGGCAAGGGAGCGAGCTGATAATATTACGGTGTCTGCTGAAACGTCTGTCAAAAAATCTGCTGCTTTCCTAATAGTCGGCAGGGCTGACTGAATCTGCTCTCTCGGCCCTTATCACGTAAATGATTTTTTCAGCTCCCCTAGCCCAATCATAAGGGATCTTGCAGTACAGGTAGCCGCTATATTGGGCTAGAGGGAAGTACCTACTGACTCCCAGGAATGTTTTAAGAAGCTTCCTGCTTTTTTGTCTAAGACAGGGGTCTCAAACTCGCGGCCCGCGGGCCAACTGCGGCCCTCAGGACAATAGTTTGCGGCCCCCACCTCAATATCAAAGTTTAATGTTAGTGCGGCCTGAGTTTGATACGAATGGCACCAAGGGCGCACTGTCTGGGGGGGCGGCATTTTTTACTATCTAATGTAAACCAGCCCAGCGGGGCCTGTCCTGGGCTGGCTTACGAGACGTCCGCATCACAGCGCAGGCAGCGATATAATGACATCATCGCGCCTCCTACGCTGAGACACAGACGTCTCGGACAAGAGGAGGAGGCGGCGGCTGCATCAAGGCATCACAGGTAGGTGAGGATAAGTTTTTTTTTTATTTATATAAATAGGCCGTTACCTGCTGGAGTATCCCCGGCAGGTGATGGCCTATTTATTTCCCAACCCGGCGACTGCTCGTGGCCGCCCCCGCTTCCCCTTCTGCTATGGGACGTAAAAGAGGAAGTGGATGCCGCTGTGAGCAGCCGCGGGCATCGGTAAGTGAGGCCACGGGCCTCAAATACTACTATTATTATACTCCGGGGTCTTTTTAGACCCCGGAGTATAATAATCGGAGACCCAGGGGAGGTGAAGGAACATAAAAACCAATGCTACTCACCTCTCCTGCGATCCGCTGTCACTCCGAGCAGGCTTGGGCGCTCTGGTGACGTCATCAGGTCGCGTCGCCGGTCTCATCGCGTGACGTCTGTGCGCAATTAGACAGGGCTGAAAGCTGCTGGGAGTGCTCCGGTTTCCAGGATAGGTAAGTAACACCGGTTTTTATGTTTGCATCCTCCCCTGGGTCTCTAATCATTATACTCTTGGTTCTGAAAAGAACCCAGAGTATAATAATAGTTCGTGGGTGGGCCACTAGGGAGCACAATACCGTGTGCAGGGGCCACTAGGGGAGCACAATACCGTGTGCAGGGGCCACTAGGGAGCACAATACCGTGTGCAGGGGCCACTAGGGAGCACAATACCGTATGCAGGGGCCACGAGGGAGCATATTACCGGTGTGGAAAACCTGATGCAGCCCAGCCTCACCCAGACTCTACCTCTAGCGGCCCCCGGGTAAATTGAGTTTGAGACCCCTGGTCTAAGATATCACTCAGTGAACCCATGACCTCAAAAGGCAGTGCTGACTTCCTGGAAGCTCTGGCTATGGCAACGTAAATTTTTGGTACATTATCCCAAAAAGAGCAAGCTCCTTTTTCAAATGGGTACTTACGCTTAACTCCTCTAGGAATAAAACCTTTATTGTCCAGCTTTTTCCATTCTCTCTTAATAAGAGATGTAAGATTTTTATGGACCGGAAAGGGTTTCCTTTGATGAACCGCCAAACATAATGTCCTGCATAGAACGGGAGGGTCTCAATCCCTCAGTCCTCAATCCCCAAAGTGGTTCGAATGGCTTTGAGCAACTTGTCAGTGGCCTCTACTGGAAAGCATTACTGTCCTCCTTCTTCAAAGTCATATATGGAAGAAGGCGTCATCAAATAATTCTCCACTTTCGCCCTGAAAGGATTCCCCCTCAGGAGAGGAACTGGTCTTCTTTTTCTGCCACTTTTACTCTTAAGGGAACGTCTAAATTCCTCTTGTATCATAGATCTGATACCCTGTAAGAATGATGGGGACTCTTCAGCAATAGTTTTATCAATGCATGAGCTTTTTCTCATAGGAATAAGAAAGTCTAGCTCTACATATGGCTTATTCTTTATTCTTAGATTTTGTCAAGGCTTTCCTAAGTCTATCCTACAAAGACAGAGGGAAGCTAATTAATCAATAATAAATAATAAAGGGTTGGTACGCAGTAACTTACATCACCTAGAATTCCAAGGAAGGTGGAGATGGACCTTCATCTTGCCCTCCTTCTTGGGGTCTTCCTTTTGCTGGTGGATGTGGCTGCTGGGACTAGGACTGGCACTGTAGCTGCTTGAGCTGTTGTAGCTGGTGCTGGTCTTTCATACTGTAGAGAAGTCTTTTCAATGCAGGGAGGACCAGGAGCCTACTCAGTAGCAGTTCAACCGTCCCCAAAACCTACATTATATGAGCAGTCTGCCATTTAAGCCACGCCCCTCATTCTAAAGCCATGCCCCATTCACAGGAAGCCACTCCCATTACTTTCGGTTAAGTCGGCACCTCCATGTGTTTCCCTGCAGTCCCGGGACTCCTGCGGCCTAAAGCAGGAGCAGGAGCAGGAACACACTCCTTCTGCCTGGATATCGGAAAACCCCCGCAATCCGGAAGACTAGCAGCACATAACTGGCAGGACAGCACTGACTCTAGACCGGGCCACAGATGACACCCGCCCATGGAAGGAAAGAGGCAACCTCTACCGGGATCAACTTTTCTTATGCCATCAGGTAAGACTGCCCCAAAGCTAGCAAATAGATCTCCCTCCAGGGACAGGAAGCAACTGAGGGGTAAGAGAGGCTCCACCATTTTATACTGTAGGTTTCCTGTCCCTGGGGGTTGATCTATTCTCTGGGTGCTGTCGTGGGTAATGGGGGAAAAAAAAACATACTATGCATACAGTTAAAGGGAACTTGTCACATGCAGACTTCTGTTTAATCTGCATGCAGTATGTTATAGAGCAGATGTTGCTGGGCAGATTAATATCTAGGTCTATGGGAAAAGGTTCAGTATAACTTGTCATTTATGCATTTAAATATTTGCTTTCTTCTATGCTAAGAAGTCAAGAAGGCGCTCCTATCCGTGGTTGGCAGCTACAGTGGGGAAGTCAGCCACCAATTTTGCAAGTTCTCCCACTTAAAAAGATGAGAGAGGCCTTGTGAAGAATATCGCCTTGCCAAGCCCCTTGGCCTACCTGCGATCACCCTTCTTAACCTTCCACTCACAACCCGTGAGCAGACCAAGTTCGTAGGATAGAATGAAACGAGCTTTATAAATTTTATATATTTAATAACCCAAGTGGGTCGGTACTAATTAATAGCATATACAGAAATATACAATATTAATCTGATCAAGCATAAATATACGAGCAAAAGTGCGATGATACAGCACACAAAATAAAAAGGGAAATAAAAGATAGAGAAAATACCGGCATAGGCTCGTAGTCCGTTTCTCTAGGCCACAGCAGGGTTTTGGGCCTAGGGCGCAAGCTTAAGCAAGTTGCATAAAACAATTCTTCTACATGTTGTCCAGAACAAAGGGAAAGGCTTCAGGCCTCAATGCTAGGCCCTCAATGCATTCCTCAGTAGGGCAAGCTCTCTCATCTTCTCCCAGATGAGAGCTCCTTACTGCCTCTTTGCTGAATGACCCAAGAATCCAGGTCTCCCCACAGCATATGGCTAGTGCCCCACCCACCCCTTCCACCCAGGCAGCCCCCCTTCTCCCTCCTTTGCAGAACCCTCGGAGAGATGGGTACCTTCCTAGGTGCTGGGAGGGATGGGTGAAGTTAAGGTCACTGGCCTGCTATCCCCCATCGCCATCTGGCCAGGGATAATAAAAGTGCCTGGCTATAGCAAGCCATCTCCCATGATACACAGATAAAACCAGTGAAGCGTATCGTCCAGCAGTGTAAACCCAACTTAAACACAACATTCCAACAAGTAGGGGGAGGACTGACATGAGCAAGTAAAAATACATTTCTAAGAAAGATGTACAACTGAGGGTCGGTTCATCACAGGCCGGTAAGACTGTGTTCACATGGAGTTTTTTGGCAGCGGATTTTGACGCAGAATCCGCCTCAAAATCCGTCTGAAAAAATGCCTCCCATTAATTTCAATGGAAGTCGGTAGCGTATTTTTTCCTCTAGCGTTTTTTTCTTCAGGCGGTGTCCGCAGCTCGAGACTCCCTCCTGATTAGGCCCATTCATCTGGGCCTAATCAGGAGCGGGATGCCGCAACGGAATGCTGATGCACTGCATCGGCATCCCGTCACGGCAGACTGTGGCGAAAATTCCGGCGATGATTTTCATTTTCCACCATGTGAACACACCCTAATTGACATCATAGGTAGACCTCAACTATGAGAGACAAAATGAGAAAACATATCTAGAAAATCACATTGTCTGATTTTTTAAGAATTTATTTGCAAATTATGGTGGAAAATAAGTATTTGGTCACCTACAATCAAGCAAGATTTCTGGCTCTCACAGACCTGTAATTTCTTCTTTAAGAGGCTCCTCTGTCCTCCACTCATTACCTGTAGTAATGGCACCTGTTTGAAATTGTTATCAGTATAAAAGACACCTGTCCACAACCTCAGTCACACTCGAAACTCCACTATGGTGAAGACCAAAGAGCTGTGGAAGGACACCAGAAACAAAATTGTAGACCTGCATCAGGTTGGGAAGACTGAATCTGCAATAGGCAAGCAGCTTGGTGTGAAAAAAATCAACTGTGGGAGCAATAACATACAAGACCACTGATAATCTCCCTCAATCAGGGGCTACACGCAAGATCTCACCCCGTGAGGTCAAAATGATCACAAGAACGGTGAGCAAAAATCCCAGAACCACACGGGGGGACCTGCAGAAAGCTGGGACTAACGTAACAAAGTCTACCGTCAGTAACACACTATGCCGCCAGGGACTCAGATCCTGCAGTGACAGACGTGTCCCCCTGCTTAAGCCAGTACATACCCGGGCCCGTCTGAAGTTTGCTAGAGAGCATTTGGATGTTCCAGAAGAGTATTGGGAGAATGTCATATGGTTAGATGAAACCAAAGTAGAACTGTTTGGTAGAAACACAACTCGTCGTGTTTGGAGGAGAGTGAAAGCTGAGTTGCATCCAAAGAACACCATACCTATTGTGAAGCATGGGGGTGGCAACATCATGCTTTGGGACTGTTTCTCTGCAAAGGGACCAGGATGACTGATTCGTGTACATGAAAGAATGAATGGGGCCATGTATCGTGGGATTTTGAGTGCCTTCCATCAGCTGGGTCTTTCAGTATGACAATGATCCCAAGCACACCGCCAGGGCAACGATGGAGTGGCTTCGTAAGAAGCATTTCAAGGTCCGGGAGTGGCCTAGCCAGTCTCCAGATCTCAACCCCATAGAAAACCTTTGGAGGGAGTTGAAAGTCCGTGTTGCCCAGCGACAGCCCCAAATCATCACTGCTCTAGAGGAGATCTGCATGGAGGAATGGGCCAACATACCAGCAACAGTGTGTGCCAACCTTGTGAAGACTTACAGAAAACGTTTGACCTCTGTCATTGCCAATAAAGGATATATAACAAATTATTGAGATGAACTTTTGTTATTGATCGAATACTTATTTTCCACCATAATTTTCACATAAATTCTTTAAAAATCAGACAATGTGATTTTCTGGATTTGTTTTCTCATTTTGTCTCTCATAGTTGAGGACTACCTATGATGTCAATTACAGGCCTCTCTCCTATTTTTAAGTGGGAGAACTTGCACAATTGGTGGCTGAGTATGCACATTTATAAAAAGGGGTTGTCAGTCTCCTTGACTTCCTAGTATAGAATAGAGTATAGAAGGAGCAGAATAAATGACAAGTTCTGAATCTTTTCCTACAAACCTGCTTAGCTCCGTCTGCTCTTTAAAGGGATTCTGTCATTGGGGAAACATGTTTTTAACTGAAGCGATGTCGTAATAGCCTTTATAAAGGCTATTCTTCTCCTACCTTTGTTGTTTCGCTTCCTCACCGCCGTTTAGAAGAAATGTTGATTTTTATCTTTATGCAAATTCATCTTCAGAATGCACAGGGGCGTCCCCTGTGCTCTCCTCAGACGCATTTTTGAACTTACCGCGCGGCCTCTCTTTTTCTTTAGCAGACGCCTCTTCTTGATGTCATCCTTCGTTCGGGAGGCATGCGTCGACTGCGCATGTCCATTCGGCCATTTTCCTGTGGCCTATTACATGACCGCACTGCATGCACTGTATGTAATAGGCAACAGGAAAATGGCCGAATGAAGACTCGTACAAGGATGACGTCATGAAGAGGCATCTGCTAAAGAAGAATAGAGGCGGCATGGTAAGTTCAAAAATGCGTCTGAGGAGAGCACAGGGGACGCCCCTGTGCAGTTTCAGCACCGGGGGAACGCCCCCTGTGCATTCTGAAGACGAATCTGCATAAAGATAAAAATCAACACTTCTAAACGGCGGTGAGGAGCAAAACAACAAAGGTAGGAGAAGAATAGCCTTTATAAAAGCTATAATGACATGGCTTCAGTTAAAAACATGTCTCCCCAACGATAGAATCCCTTTAACATGCTGCTTGCAGATTTGACAGAAATTTGCATGTGTCAAGTTCCCTTCATATATACGGCACGAAATATATACTGTACTAAATATATGACAATATATTAAAATATTAAACAAAAAAGGAAATAAACAGTTACATTTTCACACAGAAAAATCAAGATTTAGTGCAACCAATACAAGATGTTAAAGGAAGAAAGACACAATCTTATTATCAATAAACTAAATATAGAATTGTGAAGTTGTATAATATATAGTTTCCAACAGAAATCTTTCTTGTTGTGGTATTCACCATGTATTGCTGCAGCTTAGCCATTGACATTCCAATTCAACAATGACTGGCTTTGCTGAAATTTAACACAGACACAAGGATACAAGTGTTAATATGAACAACCAGCCAGCTATGTAAGAGACTGGAAAATAATACACACAAAATGATAACTGCTGCAAAAAATAGACCTTATGCCAGTACTGAATACAGTATTATGCTGGGATAAAATGTCATTGTGCAACAGAACAGATATGCAGAATGCTTCTTTGTCTGCTAAATGTGTGGTTTGCGTCCAAATTCCTTAGCTGTGTGGAAAGGCAAAGAATATGTAACATTTTATTGAGATAACAGTCGCTTATTGATCTTTTACCAGAATGTGTCATTTCTTTGTAATATGTTATACATATTATTCATAATTTTTACAACAGAGATAGATAGAGATATAGCTAAATATGTATGTATTCTGTATAAGGTATTGATAGATTGATAATGTTGTTATAGAATTTCATTATGACCCCAATTCATTGTCTGTGAGTGTAGAACCTTATATCGGTAGTATGATTGCACTGTTAAAACTCAAATGCCATTTTTCTAATTCAGTGATGGCCAACTTAACACAATGTGAGATCTTCATGTAAAAGGGTTGGTTCTAGTGGCCCATGGTGGTGCCAACAGATGCCAACGGAAGAACTTTACTCACAGGGAGGCCTCAAGTTTTATGGTTACAATTTTCTCAAAAGATGATGAGGCAACTAATGTTATGGTTTCCTTACATGATACAAGCTCAGCTTGTAATAGAAGTTGTAAGGGAATCACTAGAGGAGCGATTCCCCAGTAGCTGCTGGAGAACTTAGGGGGGAGGGGCACAACAAGACAGTGGACCCTAAGCTGAATCCTCCCCACTGTCCCTGGCTAACTTGCCTGATCTGTCCTAGGTGACAGCCAGCAACCAGTCGACAGTCCCTCCTTATAATAAGTGATAACACAGAACGCAGACAAGACGCACAACAACAAAGGGAGGTCAGCTAGCCAAGGGGTCGGTAACAATCGAGCAATGCAGTACAGAATCAAAATCCAAGAGAATAGTCAAAGGTAAGCCAGTGGTCAGAAAATCAGAAGAGCAGGTAACAAGGAACAAGGAGTATAGCCAGTAAGCAAAATGCAATAGCAGGCACCAATGGGAAAGTGGGCAAACAATAAATAGGGAGAAAGAACCCGCCCCAGACTTGATAGGAGGATAGGCTGTTAATCACAAAGGCAGGACTAAAATTAACTCTTAGTGGAGCAGGGGGAGAGCAAGGTGAAGGAGAAGAGCGTGGTGGAAAATCAATTAAGGAGGTGAGGGAATAGGACAGTGTTCAGACAATACAAGAAAAACCCAAAGGAAAGAATCACAACCGGGCACGCCTCCTGCGCCGCAGCGTGCGCCCGGAGGACGGCGCCAAAGCCCGGATAGGCAAGGACGTTACAGTACCCCCCCTTTTACGAGGGGCCTCTGGACCCTCGCCAGATGGACCAGGTTTCGAAGGGTTCTGGCGATGAAAGAGATTAATTAAACGTGGCGCATGTAGGTGCCTACCAGAAACCCACGTTCGCTCTTCCGGGCCATAACCCTTCCAGTGCACGAGGTACTGAACAGCATTCTGCACCCGACGGGAATCCAGAATTTTTTCTACTTCATACTCTAGTTCACCTTGGACCACCACCGGCGCAGGTGGACTGGAAGAAGTAAGGACAGGGGAGATATACTTCTTCAAAAGCGACTTGTGGAAGACGTTGTGGATACGAAAAGAACTTGGAAGTTGTAATTTAAAAGATACTGGGTTTATGAGTTCAAATTTCCCCGAAGGAACTCTAAGACGCAGATTTCTAGTGGACAGCCAGACTCGATCTCCCACTCTGTATTCAGAGCCAGGTAAGCGTCTTTTATTTGCCTGCCGTTTTTGATATTTTTGGGCTTTAACCAGGCTCAGACGAGCCTGGGCCCAGACTGTGCACAGTCGCTGATAAGTATGTTCGGCGGTGGGATTAACAGACTCGGTGCGACGGAGAGAGGAGTACCTGGGATTAAAACCATAGTTGCAATAAAACGGAGACATTTTATTGGTGACGTTATCCCTGTTGTTTATTGCAAACTCTGCTAGAGGAAGAAAGGTTCTCCATTTTTCTTGAGCATCAGACACAAAACACCTTAAGTACTGTTCCAAAGTTTGGTTGAATCTCTCTGTCTGGCCATTGGTCTCAGGGTGGAACGCGGAAGAGAAAGACAGAGAGACCCCCAGACGACCACAAAATTCCTTCCAGAATCTAGAGACAAATTGTACACCCCGATCAGATACAATATTTTCCGGTACACCATGCAAGCGGAGTATGTGATTAATAAAGAACGAGGCTAGACGTGGAGCACTAGGAATTTTCTTTAGGGGTACAAAATGACACATTTTGGAGAATCTATCCACAACAACCCAAATCACAGTCTTCCCTTGGGAACAAGGCAAATCAGTAATAAAGTCCATTGACAAATGGGATCATGGTCTCTTAGGTATAGGAAGGGGATGAAGAAGGCCCTCGGGTAATCTCCTAGGAGTCTTCATCTTAGCACATGTCTCATAGGCAGCAACAAATTCACATACGTCTCGAGACCAGGACGGCCACCAGTAAGAGCGGGAGAGAAGGTATTTAGTCCCAGCAAAGTCGGGATGTCCCGTTAAGGTAGAACAATGAATTTCCTCCAAAACACGAAGACGAAGATTTGGAGGTACAAATAGTTTCCCAGTGGGAGTACTACTGGGAGCAAGATCTTGTGAATTAACCACTAAAGTAGCAAGATCAGGAGTAATAATGGCGAGAACCACTCCGGGAGACAAGATTTTATCTGGGACATCCTTAGGGGGCACCGCTGGGACCAAAACTGCGAGATAGGGCATCAGCCCGTACATTTTTAGAGCCTGGACGATAAGTCACCACAAAATTAAAACGTGTGAAGAATAGCGCCCAGCGGGCCTGCCTAGGAGACAGTCGCCTAGTGTTATCCAGATATTGTAGGTTCTTATGATTGGTGAATACTGTGATCTGGTGTTTGGCCCCCTCAAGGAAATGTCTCCACTCCTTGAATGCCCATTTAATGGCTAGGAGTTCTCGATTACCAACGTCATAGTTGCGCTGCGTAGGAGAGAATTTCCTCGAGAAGAAGGCCACAGGTTGCAAACACGTAAAATTTTCAGAGCCCTGAGACAACACGGCACCGACCCCCACTTCAGAGGCATCAACCTCAATAATAAATGGGCGATCATAGTCTGGTGGTACTAATACAGGAGCCTCAACAAAACATTTCTTGAGATGTACAAAAGCCTGTTCCGCTTCCGGAGTCCATTTGGTCACATCGGCACCTTTCTTCCGTTAATGGCTTCACTATAGAAGAGAAAATCCCGCATAGCCTCACGTTCTGGAGCAGAAAGATTGATGATCCTTCCCTTAGGGTATTTGGAGTCGGGAAGGAGTTCAATCGCACAATCGTAAGGTCTATGTGGCGGTAAAACTTCAGCAGCTTTAGCATCAAAAACATCATGAAAATCAGACAGAAATTCAGGAAGAAGCGTCTCCTCACTGAGACAATCGGAGGCATGCAAAGCAATACAATGGGAGGAGCACTGATTCCCCCATTTCACTAACTCTTTTTTGGGCCAATCAAAGGTAGGGTTATGGAGGTCTAGCCAGGGAAGCCCTAAAATAATATCAGACGAGAGATCCTCCATAACAAAAAAACTCATGAGCTCCGTATGTATTGAGCCCACTTGCAAAGAGAGTAAGGGGGTTTTAAAACGGATTTTACTCCTGGCCAGTGGAGTAAAATCCGCCCCAGTAACCAACAGAGGAGTATCTAATGATACAAGTTCAATACATAAAGCAGAAACAAACGAAAATTTAACAAAGTTAGTGGCAGCCCCAGAATCTACTAGGGCCTGCCCAGAAACAGATCTGCCCCCAAAGGACAGAGACACAGGTAACATCAATTTGTGAGATTTTTCACAAGATACCTGACTGCCTTAGTGGTTCTTCTGAATACCACTCAGGCCCTGAAGTTTTCCGCTGGTGTACGTGGTTTGATGGAACAGTCTCGGATGAGATGACCCGGTTTGCCGCAATACAGGCAGAGATGATTCCGGAGATGATATTCTCGTTTAGCCTTGGTATCCAGTGCTCCCAACTGCATAGGCTCATCCCCAGGGGTGACAGAAGGAGAAACAGATTTTTTAACAGAAAGAGAGGGTGTGATGATGAGACCCTCAAGTTATGTATCTTTCTTGGACATGTATCATCCCTCATTCGTATCAGTCACATATCTGTAGGAATGTAGAGCTGTGTTTACATTTGTGGTCAATTCGCTCCAATGGTTTTATGTGCATACCATCGTCAGTGTGATATTCCAGATGTCCAAAAGGGGGGTGAAGGGTGGAGCTGGGGAGGGTCTCACACTGAAGGGGGGGGGTGAGTTTTTCTTTTGTCTGTGTGTGGAGCCTGAAAGAGAGGCAGCTAAGAGCAAGCTGTGCTCAGGTATTATTCTATACTTTATTCCCATTTTTTTTTTGTTTTATGTGCGGTATCATCGCGCTTTTGCTTGTATGTTTATGCTTGATCATATTAATATTGTATATTTCTGTATATGCTATTAATTAGTATAAAATTTATACAGCTCGTTTCATTCTATCCTATGACCCGGTCTACTCACGGTGTGTGAGTGGGAGGTTAAGAAAGAAGGTTGATCGCAGGCGTGCCAGGCGGCTGGGCGAGGCGAGATCCTTCACAGTGGTGGCAGCGTTGTGGGATCTTAGGATAACAGTGTGTGGGTGTGGTATCACTCAGACACTGAGGATTGTGGCAATCCTATGGAACGAGCGCGGTATGAGATCAAGCTTAAAATACGGTGAAAGTTTGGTACAGTACTGCTCCCTCCCTTCTTCTTTTTTCTGTCCTATCTTTTATTTGGCAACGGCTTCTAGTGGATGTCTTGGATTCTGAGAAGTGGAACCAGGGGACGTCAGCAACTGACTGATACAAACGCTGAGCAGATGGCTGATATGGAAGGTGCTGCAGCTGGGCAGGACGAGGAGCAAAATCCTGAGGGGCTGGCACAAGAAAACATCACCAAACCAGACGGTTCAGCAGGTGCCCGGACCCCAGAGGTAACTGTGCCTGGAGGGACCAGTAGCCCCAGTTCTGTGGGGGTAACGGGCTTATACTTGCAAATGGCCTTACAGCAGATAGACGCCGGTGACTCTGACACCCGTCTGCAGGTGATTCACCAGTACCAAGCTGCTGCTGCAGAGCGCTGGGAGGAGAGAGAAGCTGCAGAGCTCCGGGCGGAGAGAGAGGCCGCTGCTGCAGAGCGTCGGGCTGAGCGAGAGGCCCGTGAACGCCAGGCGGAGAGGGAGCATCAGCTTCAGCTCAAAAAGCTGGAACTTCCCCGGCAGGTGCAACCTACTCCTGTGCAAACTACAGGAGCCCAAGCACTAAAGATCCGATCTGAGGACTTTCCAATCTTGGAAGATAACGGGGACTTGGACTCGTTCTTGCGGGGATTTGAGAGGGCGTGTAAGCAGCATCATATTCCCCAGGCAGAATGGGCCCGTTACCTGTCTCCCCGACTGAAGGGAAAAGGCCTGGATGTTTCCACGAGCTTACCAGAGGACGCGGACTATGAGACCCTCAAAGCGGCGCTGATCCGGAGATATCGGCTCACGAATTAGGTGTACCGCAAAAAGTTCCGGAATATACAGCGGGGTCCCACAGAGAGCTATACAGATGTTCTGTACCACTTACAGGCTACATTCTGGCAGTGGATCAAAGGACTTACTGTCACCACGTTTGAGGGACTTGGGGATCTTATGATAAAGGAACAATTTCTCCAGGTGTGCCCTCTGGAAGTCCGCCAGTTTGTGTGTGATCGGAAACCCAAGACAGCAGACAAGGCTGCAGAGATTGCTGACGACTATGTGTCCACCAGGGAGCAAGGGACCAAGAGAGGAGCCACACTGCAGAGACCCTCAAGCTGGAAGGAGGGGCAAAGCTGGAGTTCACCACAGCCTGCGGTCTCCAAGTGGGGTAAGACAAACTCTGTCCCGGGTGCCCCCTCTACTTCCCCTGTCCCAAGAACTCTGGGCGTCCCGGGGACCACCTCCAAGTCCCAAGGAGAGGTCCGGCGGTGTCATGCCTGTAACCAGCCAGGACATTTCAAGGCGGAGTGCCCCAACCGCTCTAAGAACCCCCCTGTTTCCCCAGCCACTGCAGTTGGCTCATCTGTATACTTGGTGGGGAGGGAGGGGTTGCAATCCGATGCCAACCGTCAACAGGTCATTGTGGGGGATAAAGTGGTCATGGGATTTCGGGACACTGGGGCGGATGTTATTCTGGTGCAACCTGACTTGGTCCCTGCGGACAGTATTATCCCTGGAAAAACTCTGACCCTGAGGGGTATTGGACAAGAACGCTTAACTGTGCCCATGGCTTGCGTCCATTTGGACTGGGGTGCGGGAAAAGGAATGCGTGATGTGGGGCTAATGTCTGATCTGCCTGCCAATGTACTATTGGGAACAGATTTGGGGCCCTTGGTGTCCCAATATGTGGTGGGAGTAGCCCCACCTCGCTGTGACAAAATGTCTGTACTGTAGGATGATTTTAATGTGGTGTTGAAGCCTGTCACACAGACACAGGCAGAAGGAGGGGTCAGCAGCTTGGTTCCCCCTGCTGTGTGCCCTGCTAAAGTAATCAGTGAGCATGTGAATGAGGGACTGCAGAATGTTAGCCTGGCTGTAGCCCCGCCCACATCTGCGGGTGGTGATGGCCCCCTCAGTGTGACCCTGGCTGAGCCATTCACCCATGCAGTTCACTGTGAATCAAAGAATGAATGCAATGTCAATTTAATTGCTAATGCTTGCCTTGCAGATTTCCAGGGTAGCTCTTCTGAGATGCTGGGGGCAACCCCAACTGATGACAATGTGCCAGGTGGTCAGGTAGGTCACGGGGATCTCAGGGCCGATCCGGATGCGGAACGGACTGCTGGTGTTGCGGTGGTAACCCGCAGCCAGAGTGCTAGAGGGGTGGAAGGCGCTCCGACCCCTGAGCCATTCCCTCTGTCACCCGGAGATGGCACTGAGACCGCCATGACTAGCCTCCCCACACTGGACCTGGAGGAGCCCGGCGGGTATGTGACATGCACATCTCTTCTGTCTGGTTCCAGTCAGGAGTTCAGGGACGCTGTCCAAGCTGACCGCAGTCTGGACACATTGAAGGAGCGTGCTGATCAACCTCCCTTGGAGTTGGACAAGGACCGCGTGTACTGGGAGCAAGGGTGGTTGTACCGGGAAACGATCCCCACAAAGGGAAAAGAAAGTCGGCTCAGGGAGAAACATTTGGTGGTACCCCAACCCTATCGGGTGGAATTGTTACGGATTGCTCATGATATTCCACTGGCAGGCCACCTGGGGATCGCTAAGACCAAGGCTCGCCTCAGCCACTTATTCTACTGGCCTAAAATGGGGACAGATGTAGCTAAATACTGCCGTTCATGTGACCCTTGTCAGAGGATGGGCAAGGCGGGGCAAGGCTCAAAAGCCCCAATGATACCTATGCCCATCATAACCGAACCTTTCCAGCGGGTGGCTGTGGATCTCATTGGACCCCTGTCCATTCCCAGTCACACCGGGAAACGTTTCATATTAACAGTAGTAGACTACGCTACTAGGTACCCGGAAGCTTTCGCTCTGTCTTCCACCCGGGCTGATGTAGTGGCCAAGGCTCTGGTAGGCATCTTCTCCCGTGTTGGATTTCCCAGAGAGATGCTCACAGACCAAGGTACCCAGTTCATGTCTGCCTTGATGCAAGGCCTTTGTAAGGTAACAGAGGTGCAACATGTGGTGTCCAGCCCGTATCACCCACAGACCAATGGCCTGTGTGAACGGTTCAATGGCACCCTGAAACAGATGCTCAGGATGTTAGTCGAATCCCACGGGCGCGACTGGGAGCCTTATCTCCCGCACCTGCTGTTTGCTTACCGGGAGGTGCCTCAAGCCTCAAAGGGGTTCTCCCCCTTTGAGCTCTTGTACGGGGAGACGTGTACGTGGGCCCCTAACTCTTGTGAAAGAGTCCTGGGAAGGAGAAACGGCCATCCAAGGTGTGCCAGTCGTGGAGTATGTTCTGCGATTCCGTGACCAAATGCAGGCTATGGCGCAGCTGGTGCATGATAACATGGTCCAGGCTCAGGCCGACCAGAAGCGCTGTTATGATCAGAATGCCCGTGAGAGAACATACCAGCCGGGGCAGAAAGTATGGGTCCTAGTCCCTGAGCCCCAGGACAAGCTTCAGGCGAAATGGACCGGTCCATACGTCATGCACCAGCAGGTCAACAGCGTCAGCTACCTGGTCACTGTTGATCCGGGCCGGAACAGGCTTAAGGTCTTCCATGTCAACATGATGAAGGATCATCATGACCGGGAAGCTAGTGCCTTTCCGGTATGCAGTCTGCTAGAGGAGGGGTAAGAAGAAGACCTTGTTGACTTGCTTGCCCATTTTTAGGAGGATGGGTCCAACAAGAAGGCACAGGTGAACCCCCTGCTGGCTGAGGCCCAGCTGTTCCAGCTGGATGGAGTTTTGCACTCCCTACCTGGTCTGTTCTCCACGAAGCCCGGGATGACTGACCAGGCCATTCACCATGTGGATACCGGGAATCATGCCCCTATCCGGCGGTCGCCATATCGCGTCTCCTCGGAGGTACAGGTCCAGATGCGCAAGGAAATTGACGAGATGCTGGAACTGGGGGTGATTAAGCCCTCTCACAGTGCATGGGCTTCACCTGTGGTTCTTGTGCCCAAAAAGAACCGGACCACCCGGTTCTGTGTAGACTACAGGGAACTTAATGCGGTTACAGTCGACGACGCGTACCCCATGCCGCGCATCGACGACCTGCTTGACCGGTTTGGTAAGGCCCAGTACTTGTCCATCATGGACTTGAGTCGGGAATACTGGCAGATCCCCCTGTCCCCTCAGGTACAGGAGCAATCGGCCTTTATCACCCCTTTTGGACTGTACGAGTCCACTGTCATGCCATTCGGCATGAAGAATGCCCCTGCCACTTTCCAGCGGATGGTCAACTCCCTGCTGACGGGATGCGAAGGGTTTGCCACTGCGTACCTGGATGACATTGCCGTCTTCAGCTCCACTTGGGAGGAACACCTACAGCACCTGGCGCAGGTGCTGGGGCCGATCCACAGTGCGGGCTTGACCATCAAACCGGAAAAGTGTCAGCTGGGCATGTGCGAGGTCCAATACCTGGGACACCGGGTAGGTGGGGGAACCCTGAAACCAGAACCTGAAAAGCTGGATGTAATCACGTCCTGGCCAACCCCCCGGACCAAGCGACAGCTGATGTCTTTCCAGGGTACGGCAGGGTACTATAGGAAGTTCGTACCGAACTATAGTGCTCTGGCTGCCCCCTTGACAGACCTCACCAAGAAGAAGTTGCCGCAAACTGTCCAGTGGACGGATGCTTGCGAGCGCTCCTTCCAGGCCCTGAAAGTGGCCCTGGCGAACGCACCTGTACTTCAGGCGTACGATGAGTCATGTCCGCTTGTGCTACAGACAGACGCCAGCACCTACGGACTCGATGCCGTACTGAGCCAGCTTGACTCAGCGGGGCAAGAGCACCCGGTGCAGTACCTCAGCCAAAAGCTACTGCCACGGGAGGTGGCCTACGCCACAGTGGAGAAGGAATGCCTAGCAATTGTTTGGGCCTTGCAGCATCTGCAGCCTTACTTGTATGGGCGCCACTTCACCGTGGTGACGGATCACAACCCTCTGATCTGGATCAAACGTGTTGCAGGTCAGAATGGACGGTTGTTACGTTGGAGCCTGGTGCTGCAGCAATACAACTATGACATCCGGCACAAGCCTGGCCAGGCCCATGGCAATGCCGATGGCCTGTCCCGGCGGGGTGAGGCTGCAGAGGTGCGGGTGGAAGAAGAACGGAGGCTCCTCCTTCCTCCCGACACGCTCTAAAAAGGGGAGGTGTGATGATGAGACCCTCAAGTTATGTATCTTTCTTGGACATGTATCATCCCTCATTCGTATCAGTCACATATCTGTAGGAATGTAGAGCTGTGTTTACATTGGTGGTCAATTCGCTCCAATGGTTTTATGTGCATACCATCGTCAGTGTGATATTCCAGATGTCCAAAAGGGGGGTGAAGGGTGGAGCTGGGGAGGGTCTCACACTGAAGGGGGGGTGAGTTTTTCTTTTGCCTGTGTGTGGAGCCTGAAAGAGAGGCAGCTAAGAGCAAGCTGTGCTCAGGTATTATTCTATACTTTATTCCCATTTTTTTTTTTTATGTGCGGTATCATCGCTCTTTTGCTTGTATGTTTATGCTTGATCATATTATTATTGTATATTTCTGTATATGCTATTAATTAGTACCGACCCACTTGGGTTATTAAATATATAAAATTTATACAGCTCGTTTCATTCTATCCTATGACCCGGTCTACTCACGGTGTGTGAGTGGGAGGTTAAGAAAGAAGGTTGATCGCAGGCGCGCCAGGCGGCTGGGCGAGGCGAGATCCTTCACAGAGGGATAGACAGAAGACTTAGTGGGACCAATCCCACCCTCTCTTTACGTCTGTACTGGAGTCTCCTGTCAATGCGGACGGCTAAGGTCATGGCCTTTTCTAAGGTAGGGGGATCAGGGTGACCTACCCAGACATCCTTCACTGAATCAGGCCCTGTTTAAAAAGATCTTTCAAAGCGGAGTCACACCAACCTGCTGTTATACTCAACTTCCGAAACTCAGAGCAGTAAGTTTCAGCGGATAGTTTACCTTGCCGGAGGGTAAGAAGTTGGGACTCGGCGAGTCCAATCTGATCAGGCTCAGCATAACTGGCCCCCAAAGACTTAAAAAATTTTTCCAGATCTTTACACTCCTCTGCCTCAGGGGGGAGTTTAAGGGCCCAAGTCTGTGAATCCCCCTGTAAGAGGGAAATGATCACCCCACCACCTGAGACTGCAACGCATGAGGGTTGACCCGAAAATACAATAGACATGATTCCCTGAACGTCTCAAATTTACCTCGGTCCCCTGAAAACCTATCCGGGAGTAACATTTTAACCCTGGGAAGGGAAATAACAGCAGGTGGTGTAGCAGCGGCCTCAGCTTGATTCTGGGTGAGAGTGTGTACCTGATTGGCCAGCTCAGACACCAAATCTGCCAAACCCTCCATTCGAGTCACAAGGTCCTGAACAGAAGCCATGCCAGTAATGAGTAGAAGGGTTTAAGTTTTTTTTATGGCCTGCTATTCTGTAAGGGAATCACTAGAGGAGTGATTCCCCAGTAGCTGCTGGAGAACTTAGGGGGGAGGGGCACAACAAGACAGTGGACCCTAAGCTGAATCCCCCCCACTGTCCCTGGCTAACTTGCCCGATCTGTCCTAGGTGACAGCCAGCTACCAGTCAACAGTCCCTCCTTATAATTAGTGATAACACAGAACGCAGACAAGACGCACATCAACAAAGGGAGGTCAGCTAGCCAAGGGGTCGGTAACAATCGAGCAATGCAGTACAGAATCAAAATCCAAGAGAATAGTCAAAGGTAAGCCAGTGGTCAAAAAATCAGAAGAGCAGGTATCAAGGAACAAGGAGTATAGCGAGTAAGCGAAATGCAATAGCAGGCACCAATGGGAAAGTGAGCAAACAATAAATAGGGAGAAAGAACCCGGACCAGACTTGATAGGAGGATAGGCTGTCAATCACAAAGGCAGGACTAAAGTTAACTCTTAGTGGAGCAGGGCGAGAGCAAGGTGAAGGAGAAGGGCGTGGTGGAAAATCCATTAAGGAGGTGAGGGAATAGGACAGTGTTCAGACAATACAAGAAAAACCCAAAGGAAAGAATCACAACCGGGCACGCCTCCTGCGCCGCAGCGTACGCCCGGAGGACGGCGCCAAAGCCCGGACAGGCAAGGACGTTACAGAAGTATAGTGATTTTACAATGCATTGCAATGCATTAGTATTGCAATACATTGTAGTAGTGATTTAGACCCTCTGGGGTTTAAAATTCCTATGGAGTCTAAATATAAAAGTAAAAAAATAAAAATAAATAAAAAGTATAAAACACATACACATTAGGTATACTTGTGTCTGAAGATGGCCAGTCTATAAGCTTAGGAAAATATTTTATGGAAAAATCAAAAGAGCTGAACCGCCATTTTTTTTTTTGCTGTTTCGCCTCATAAAAATTTGAACAAAAGCGATCAAAATATCACACATTCCCAAAAATGTTATAACTAAAAAAAATAAATAAACGTCTTATGCAGCCCTGTACACGGAAATATAAAAAAATTACTGGTGTCATAATATGGCGACTCCAAAAAATTATTTTTTGCAAAGTTTTAGATGTTTTAAAGGTGTTAAAATGTAAAAAAAAACCGATATAAATTTGATATCATTTTGGCTTACCAGTGAATGCCGTAAAAACAGCCCATAAGAAAGTCGCACAGTTTTTCTCCAATTCCACCACATTCCGAATTTTTGTTCAGAATATTAAATGGTATCATTACAATGTACAATTTGTCCCACAATAATTAAGCACTCATATGT
The DNA here is from genome assembly GCA_947044405.1 of Leptodactylus fallax. NCBI lineage: Eukaryota > Metazoa > Chordata > Amphibia > Anura > Leptodactylidae > Leptodactylus > Leptodactylus fallax. The sequence goes on from CAMRHE010000322.1 coordinate 1,719,023, forward strand.
CTCTGTAAACAGAAAAATAAAAAGATGGCTTTTGGAATACGGATAGTTTTAAAAGCGAAAATCGACAAATGGCTGCTGCGGGTAGGGGTTAAAGTGGCTTTCCCACAAACACAACCATATTTAAATTTGTAGAAAATTAAAAGATTCTTAAAAATCTTTTTTCTGATTTTTAACGATTTTTCGTAACCACCTTAGTGATGACAGTCTTTTGTTTTGATTTTGGTTGCCAATAGATACAATATGACCAAGAATGCAGGAACTTTCTATGGTCTGGCACTTGTCAGAAACCCAGTCATGATTTCCTTATTGTGGCTGGGTCATGTTACTGCACAAAAAGATAACCTGTCCACAATATGGAAATCATGGCTAAGGCTAGGTTCACATCTGCGTCGGAGGAGACTCCACCGAAAATCGGCAGAGAGAAAAGTCCTGCATGGAAGACTTTTCACTCCACTAGTTTCAGTATAAAAATGTTGGAAACCTAACGGATACCTGGTGGACCCCACCATAGTCTATAAACCAAAACGACAGAGAGCCCGGCACAAGCATGAACCTATCCTTAGTTTCTGACAAGTTGCAGACATTAGAAAGCTCCTGCACTCATGGTCACATCCATTGGCAACTTATCAAGACAAAAGATTGCTATTACTAAGATGGTTAGAGAAAATCTTTTAAAAATCTGTTAAAATTGTAATTATCAATATTTGCAAAAATGTTTAAACTTTTAATTTTCTACAAATTTAAATATGGTTATGTTTATGCTGTTAGCAGAATAAAAACCATACCTTTCTTAAGTTTTAGAGCCTCAGGGATGCAGAGAAAAAGCACTTTTATTCTTTATTCAAATGAGGATCTTGGCGCACAGGGGGAGTTTTCTTCAGGCACTGAGCACTGCTGCATCATCACTAAACATGCCCATCCTGGATCAACTGGCACTGGGAGGATCAAATCACACTGCCCATGGGGAGGAGCTTAATGAAGGAAGGGGCGTGTTTACTGATGATGCAGCAGTGCTCAGTGACTGAAGAAAATTCACCCTGTGCTCCTCATTTGAATAAAGAATAAAAGTGCTTTTTCTCCGCATCCCTGGAGCTCTAAAACATAAGAAAGGTATGATTTTTATTCTGCTAACAGCACCTACAGCACTATGGGAGCGGTTTAAAGTAGCTGGGGGCAGGGATAGACTCCCTTTAATTTATGAAAAGTTGTTTATAATTGGATGTATGCTTTAAAGGAGTTATCCAGGGAGTAATAAAGTGACTCTGGGTTACATGACCAACCTCATTCTACTGAATGGTGCTGTGGCCTGTGTTGCTGAAGAGTTGTTGACGTCACAGAGCCGACGTTGCTGCAGGGGAGGCAGAATAACAGGAGTTCTGATCTTCCCTCTTGGACTCCACAAAAATAATAAACAGAGCTGCAAACCAAAATCCTTGCCCTACCATGCTGGTACCTCAGACTCTTCAACAGCTACCCAGCAATACCCTGCATGAGGCAAATTTTGACCTCTGGGAATTTGGAGAAGAGTGCCACTGTATTTTGCCTTTATTGAGCAGGCCAAATTCTAAATTCTGTGAGCGGATTTTGACAAATTCTGCGTCAAATTCTACATCGAATTTTGCACTGCTGGAAAAGGTGTGTATTCTGCCTTCCATTCAATTCAATGGGAGTTCTCAGGCAGAATCCAGCTGAAGAACGAGCAGGATGTAAATTTTTTCCGCTAGCTGAAAAAAATTATCTAGCAGAAAAAAAATCAGCTATTGCTTCCCATTGAAATGAATGGGAGGCAGATTTCAGGCAGAATTTGAGTTGGATTCCACCTCAAATTCAACGTCAAATTCTTAAATGTGAACATCCCCTTAAAGCGGACCTTTTTTGTCCTCATGAAAGTGCATTCTTATATACCGCTAGAAAGTGCGTTGGGCTGTGAGGAATGTCACCCGTGATTGTACGCAATCATAGCATTATACTGTCAGAGGGTGCGTTCCATACCGCCCAGCAATGACGCTGAGCTGTGAGGAACGACCTTCTGACAGTGGGGAGATATCAGTGCAGAAATGAATGACACCGATATCTCCACCATCTGAATTCAGCGCACTGTTCACTTTCTAGCGGTATATAAAACCGCACTTTCATGAGGACATGAAAGGTCCTCTTTAAGTGTGGACCGCCCTGATGTATAAAGTCAAGGGGCGGTCTGGAAGCAGTTAAAGATAATTCATCAATATGCTTTAAATAAAAGAAGTTCCAGCATCCGACAATATGACCAACCACATAAAATTTAACTTTTAATATCCATGATTATAAAAGGTAACAACCAGTTACACAAATTCGTAATCCATAGACCAGCTTATGTGTTTCAGGGTGTATAGCCCCTTACTCATAGCTCCATGGAGAACAGAACACACCAAATTTAAAATATTAAAATGTGGTTACGTGGGATCTCACATGGCTTGACGATGTTTCTTTTGATTTTTCTGCGATGTGTTTCGCGATGTTCCTGCTTGATATTTGAATGTAGTCGCTGGGATCATGTGATTTGATCATATGATGGTATCCAGCTCTTTGTAATATTCCTGCCATATATTTAAATATGGCCACGTGGGATCCCACATGACTTGATAATGCTTCTTTTGATTTTTCCTCTTTACATTTAAATATGGTCATGTAATGATTCACGTGACCTTTTGTTTGATGTGGAGGGGCGGTTATGTGTTGTCTCATGTGGCTTGGTTTTTATGTTGGTACTTTACAGGAAGCTATGGTTTGCTTGCTTCAGGTATCAGATGTACTAAATTAGGAACATTGCGGAGTACATGGATACTTGTATATACTCCTTTGGGGTTCTGTGCGACATCACAATTCAGTAAGTCAAATTTTTGTTTATTTATTTCTTTATATATGTGTTTTTTTTTCTCTTTTATACAGATCAATGTTTGTTGCATCGATATTGTTATGTATTTATATTTTTCTGAATACTGTATGATTTTCATGTGTTTTGTTTTGTATACAGTCATGGCCAAAAGTTTTGAGAATGACACAAATATTATATTTTCACATGATCTGCTGCCCTCTGGTTTTTATGTGTGTTTGTCAGATGTTTTTATCACATACAGAAATATAATTGCATTCATATTATGAGTAACAGAAGCTTATATTGACAGTTAGAATGAGTTAATGCAGCAAGTCAATATTTGCAGTGTTGACCCTTCTTCTTCAGGACCTCTGCAATTCTCCCTGGCATGCTCTCAATCAACTTCTGGACCAAATCCTGACTGATAGCAGTCCATTCTTGCAGAATCAATGCTTTAATTTTGTCTGAATTTGTTGGTTTTTGTTTGTCCACCCGTCTCTTGATGATTGACCACAAGTTCTCAATGGGATTAAGATCTGGGGAGTTTCCAGGCCATGGACCCAAAATCTCTATGTTTTGTTCCCTGAGCCATTTAGTTATCACCTTTGCTTTATGGCAAGGTGCTCCATCATGCTGGAAAAGGCATTGTTGAGCGCCAAACTGCTCTTGGACGGTTGGGAGAAGTAGCTCTTGGAGGACATTCTGGTACCATTCTTTATTTATGGCTGTGTTTTTAGGCAAGACTGTGAGAGAGCTGATTCCCTTGGCTGAGAAGCAACCCCACACATGAATGGTTTCAGGATGCTTTACAGTTGGCATGAGACAAGACTGGTGGTAGCGCTCACCTCTTCTTCTCCGAATAAGCTGTTTTCCAGATGTTCCAAACAATCGAAAAGGGGATTCATCAGAGAAAATGACTTTACCCCAGTCCTCAGCAGTCCACTCCCTGTACCTTTTGCAGAATATCAGTCTGTCCCTGATGTTTTTTCTGGAGAGAAGTGGCTTCTTTGCTGCCCTCCTTGAGACCAGGCCTTGCTCCAAGAGTCTCCGCCTCACAGTGCGTGCAGATGCACTCACACCTGCCTGCTGCCATTCCTCATCAAGCTCTGCACTGCTGGTAGCGCGATCCCGCAGCTGAAACACTTTTAAGAGACGGTCCTGCCGCTTGCTGGTCTTTCTTGGGCGCCCTGGAGCCTTTTTGGCACCAATGGAACCTCTCTCCTTGAAGTTCTTGATGATGCGATAGATTGTTGACTGAGGTGCAATCTTTCTAGCTGCAATACTCTTCCCAGTTAGGCCATTTTTGTGCAGTGCAATGATGACTGCAAGTGTTTCTTTAGAGATAACCATGGTTAACAGAAGAGAAACAATGATGGCAAGCACCAGCCTCCTTTTAAAGTGTCCAGTGGTGTCATTCTTACTTAATCATGACAGATTGATCTCCAGCCCTGTCCTCATCAACACCCACACCTGTGTTAATGGAGCAATCACTGAAACGATGTTAGGTGGTCCTTTTAAGGCAGGGCTGCAATGATGTTGAAATGTGTTTTGGGGGATAAAGTTCATTTTCTAGGCAAATATTGACTTTGCAAGTAATTGCTGTTAAGCTGATCACTCTTTATAACATTCTGGAGTATATGCAAATTGCCATTAGAAAAACTGAAGCAGTAGACTTTGTAAAAATTAATATTTGTATCATTCTCAAAACTTTTGGCCATGACTGTACTATGTATTGTATTGTATTATGTGATTGGCATGTTTAGGGTTAAATTTGTCAATGGGTGGAGATTCGTAATCATCGTGTTTTAAATTTGGTGTCTTCCGTTCTCCATGGAGCTATGAGTAAGGGGCTATATGCCCTGAAACGCGTAAGATGGTCTATGGATTACAAATTTGTGTAACTGGTCGCTACTTTTTTTAATCATGGATATTAAAAGTTTTATCTGGTTGGTCATATTGTTGTTGGATGCTGGAACTTCTTTTATTTAAAGCATCTTGAATACATTCTGCTCAAAGGAGTCCAGTGAGCGTTCCTTTGCATCAAAATATGTGAGTCAATACATGTGTGGATATGGTGAGCTGAAAGATACAATCTTTTCTTATGTGAACTGATAATTCATCAATACTAGATTGGTGGGGATCAGTGGCGTGACTAGGAATGGCTGGGCCCCAAGGCGAACATTTGATATGGGGACCCCCCCGCACAAACCGCATTCCTGCGCACACTATTATGTCCCATAGTGGCCCCTACACACAGTATTATGCTCCAAAGTGGCCCCTGCACACAGTATTATGCCCCATTGTGGACCACTCATGAGCAATTATTATACTCTAGGGTCTTTTCAGACCCCAAAGTATAATGATCGGAAGACCCAGGGGAGGATACAAACAAAAAAAAACACTGTTGCCTACCTCTCCCTGGCTCCGGCGCACTCCCCGCTACTTCGGCCATCTTCAATGTTGGACCAGGTCTCGTGTGAGCCGGGCAGGCGTCGCGATGCATAATGACGCAGGCCCGGCCCTCGTGACGTCACCAAACAGGCACGAAGCCTGCGGAACACAGGAGAGATAAGTAGCAGTGTTTTTTATGTTCCCTAACCTCCGATCATTATACTCCGGGGTCTGAAAAGACCCCGGAGTATAATGATAGCAGTGTTTGTGGGATTTGCGGCCCACGACCTCACTTACCGTTCCACGCTCCTGCTCACAGTCACCTCCGCAGAATGGGAAGCGCAGGCGGCCATGAGCAGGAGCGGGGATTGGTAAGTATATAGGGCCCATTACCTGCTGGGGTTACTCCAGCAGGTAACGGCCTATTAAAACAAAAAAAAAAAAAAAATGTCCCGGGCCCTGTGGCAGCCGCTACCGCTGCTAACCCGGTAGTTACAAGTGACAGCCATGTAGCAGTGCTCGCTACAACTCCAGGCACGCCCAGATGTAAAAGTACTACTGCTAACATGCTGTTGCAGCCAAGTGAGAGGAGTAGCATCACAACAGCTGGAAAAGCTGCCGTGTACACTGGCAGTGAACGGGGTGAATAAGTCAGCATCTCGTTAGAGAGAAAACAAACGCACTCAGTGACGACCCTGAACAAGATACTGCCAACTGGTAAACGGGCATACAATCGTCTGGAGGTGTGGCTTAGAAAGACCTCTAGGTCCATTCGAGTGACGTCTTAACCAACCAATGACGGTTAGCGTCAGAAGGAGACCGCCGCAGAGGGGGCGTGATGTAGGCAGTGTTGTTGTAGTGGCTTGAGAAGAGCGTGTCGCACTGTGTTGTGGGCGGGGTTAGGTGAGGAGGGAGGCGTGGCTTCAGCTGCAAGCAGTAGTAGCGCCCGCTCTCTTTCGTGTCTGGGAATTTGAATGGTGTTAGCGGCTGTGCGGTTTCTGCCGCGGTTGGCGGACTCGTTTCTGACGGAGAGACTGAGGAAAATAACGTCGCCGTGTCGCTATATTTTTACTCCATAGTTTTCTTGAGGCGTTTACGTCACAGTTTGAACGGCGGACATCTTCACGTCACTGAGTGCATTGCTATCAGGACGGCTATCTGTTCTGTTCATACGGTAAGTGCGCAGCAGAGGGAGAGATGGATGGCTCTGTCACCTAGGCGCTGCCACCGTGTGTGGATCCTGTTCTGTCCTGTACGTACGTGGCGCTCATGTTGAGGCGTCTGGTAAATCTGAGCCTCGGAGCTCTTTTCTCCCGGATGCTGTGACTGTGAGGGAAGGGGGTTAATGGAGTTCAGATGTGTGCGGGCTGGTTCTCATTTCTACTGAGGAAAGGATGGGTTCCGGCGGCAGCACATGTGGAGTGGTCGTGTAGTATGGCAGCACCGTGCGCAGGAGGTCTGTCTATCCCCAGGACTGTACTTGGCTTCTGCAGTCCAGAGTCCATTGGTTTGCTGCCGACTGCCACTGGCCCTTTTTTCCCTGAGGGACATGACCGTCATTTTCTGCCTTTGGGAAAGCTGGGTGACAACGGCTTTAAGTTTTGATACCCAGCTTTCCATAACTTTACCGCCGCCTCTCCCATTAGATTTTTATGGAGTAGTGTAATTGATCAGATATGTTATTGTAGGTGACTAGGTCTTTCCCATCTTTTAGTTACTGCCTTCTTTAGTGAATTGGTGGGTTAAGCTAATATATTTAGGAACTGCTTGAATGTCAGCATGTTATCACAGTCCCTCTACTTGTAGAAGTGCTCCCATATTGAGAGGAATAGTCCAGATTCACTCCTGATCTTCCACCAGGCATTGGTTGTATTATGACAATTCATAGACAGAATACAGTAATTTCTAGTTATTCCATATTGCAGTGGTTGGACCCTAACCATTTATGCACCCCTTATGAATAGAGTGGCAGGTCACACGTTGACTTTGTGATACCATTAAATTCTAGATGATTGCTGGATATGGTGCTCATCGTCTCTACAGCAGTCCCATGTTCTCATGAATGATGGTGTCTAAACTTTTGGAACCCACCGATCAGACATTTATGTCTTTTCAGGGTCCAACAATGTGCTAGGCAATGTAAAACTAGCATATGTATAATACTCTGCAATATAGAAGTAGTGCAGTGTATTAGAAGTGATCGAGCTGAAAGTTTTTAACTTAAACGATGAAAAAAAGAAAAGTTTAAAAATATTTGAAACTTATTAAAAGGTAAAAAAAAAAAAAAAAAAAAAAAAACACAAATCCCCAATTTCTCCAGGAAGAATGCTTTATCATGTAAAAAAGAAAAAAGTACATAAAATTATCCCCACATCCTTGGCAACCAGAACTATAAAATTGTCACATTACTTAACCCATGAGATGAACACTGCTTAAAAAAATGGTGCCAATTAAATTACTAACTCACATCTGCTCTCGGGGATTCCGTTCCCCATTCCACTTTAAAACTGCGGAGAGAAACGTCCTGCAAGCAGAACGTTTCTCTCTGCATTTTTCGGGTGGAAACTATAATGGCATCCTCGGGTTTCCATGGGTAACCGCTTTTGAAGCAGATTAGGTGTCTGTTTATCAGGTCCGCTTGGGACGGAAGAACGGAAAGCCAAACACAGGTGTGAACCTGGCATTACTCTGCAAAACACAAGCCTTCAGGTAGCTCTGTAAGACTGTGTTTACATCTGCGTTAGAGTCTCTGAAAACTCTGAAGGTGTGTGAACACAACCTAAGTGAAAAAAAAATATGGCCCTGGAATGAGAGGCTGAAATTAAGAGAGAAATCAGAAATAAAGCACCAGATTCTTAAGTACACACTGTTCTTTCAACAAACTTTGCATAAATGAATAGTACAGGGAATTGTAAGAAACTTTGTAATATATTTTATATATCTATCTAATATATCTTATATCTATCATATATATCAGAGAGAAATTCCTCTTTTTGCTGTTATCAAATTGTTTCCCTGCCTCTCCTTTACCCTCTTAACTGTTTTTACACTAGGTTAACACTAGCGTTTGTGTCATTCAGGTTCTCATGAGGACCTGAAAGACAGAGAGTCTGCCTGCTAAAAAAGCAGTTGCATATACATATAGAGGTTACATTAGTCATTATAAGGGGTCTGTCTGGGTTCCACCGGTTTTAAACTGAAACTGGTGGAGATAAAAGTCCTGCATGCTGGACTCTTCTTTCTGCTGATTTTAGACTGAATCTGCGGTGGAGTATTTTACGGAGACTCCAACACAGATGTGAACCTAGCCTTACTCTGAAAATTACTGCTATATCCGTCTCAAGACTGAGGTAACTCCGAGAAGAAATTAAGTGAGAGAGGGACAGTTATAGAGAAGATTCTCTCCTACTTACTGTGTGCAGTGCAGGGTAGCTAGTTTCCACCCACCATCTCAGAGAGGAATGACTGCAAATACAGCATACAGAGGGGAATCTGCTGCCAAATATAAGCTATGAAATGACTAGATATAGCTTATTCTGAAAAGTCACCTGAAACAACAGGTACACTTTGATGCTCATAATAGGCAGATTTTTAACACCTTCCTGGGTCTTTAAAGATGGCGAGCGCTCTGCTGCAGAGCGGCTGCCATAGCTACTCAGTCTCCACTGTAATGTTCACTCTGATCATGGGCATTACACTGTGCTGTGCCCCTCCCCCCTAAAGTAAAAAATAAGATAGTAAAAAAAACTTAAAAAAATATGAAAAGCTAAAAGGTCAACCCCCCCCCCCTTACCTAGCATAAATATAACATGAAAAAATTAATGTGAAACACAAAGTAAGGGTGGGTTCACACCTGCGTTTGAGTCCATCCACTGCCAATCCGAGTGAAAATCTCGGGGAACGGGATAGGCATCGGATACCGACAGGTTAGCGACGCATTGGTTAAAAACCCATTCATTTGAATGGGTTTTTAAAGCAATGCGCGGGTGTCCGATTGCACCCTCTGCGCTGCCAATCCTTTTTTTTTTCGTCGGAAACAAAGTCGGACATGCAGGACTTGGTGTCCGACGAAAAAAAACGTCTTCGCAGCGCAGAGGGTGCAATCGGACACCCGCGCATTGCTTTAAAAACCCATTCAAATGAATGGGTTTTTAACCAATGCGTCGCTAACCTGTCGGTATCCGATGCCTATCCCGTTCCCCGAGATTTTCACTCGGATTGGCAGCGGACGGACTCAAACGCAGGTGTGAACCCACCCTAACACTGGAATTTTGTCCTATTGCAACCAAGAGTTGTTGCGTCTCTTCGTTTCTGATCAGGAAACTTTATTTTTTTCCTTTTAAATCTCGAGATTTTTCTTATACCGATTTCTGCTGTGTTTTCAAACCTCAGATTTCTGCAACGGATGTGTCAATGGATCTACAAATTCTGTCTGGAATTGGTTATGGAATCTGCACATAAATTCTGACAGAATCCTCAATGTGTGGCCATGGTCTAAACTATAACCAAAAAGAGTTACTAATGTGTTGCAACTTTTCAGTCATTAAGAGAGTCTACAGGCAATATCCTGTACAGCTCATGGTTATTATTACTATTTGTCATTCCATTGTGTTATGCATTTGAAGAAGGGGTTCATATACATAGTACAAGTACAATAAACACAAAGCTAACTTAACTAGATAACTAAAGTGGTACACTGGGGAAGGTAGATGGAGGCAATAGGTGAGGGCAGAAGCTGTTTACTATACAGTATGGAAAGACATTTCCGGTAGCATTGCTTTTTAATTTGATATTGCCATAAAATTCAATACAGGCTGACAGATTGATAAATGTCATTTCCTCAAAAGAGCGTGACAAACTTTCCCTGCTGCTAGAAAATGGTACGTTCCAACTGAAGTTTATTAAATGGCTATTTACGTGTTTTATATATTTAATACTGCAGGTTGGTAATCTGTTTTCTTGGAATTGGACTTTGCTCAAGGCATGGTTTATTTGGTTTTATATTACATCCTGAAGGAGATAACCTCTCCTTACATGTGTACTTTATGAAATACTTTTTCATGAAATAACAATTCAGGAGCATGGTTTTTATAGAACTCTGTAATGTTCCATTCCTCTGTTATTCCTACTTAAAATATATGAATAAATTGATAACCTGGTGTTACTAGTTAGGGTGTTCAGTGTCAGATTGTGTAGGGACACACCCCTTTAAGAAGGGGAATGGTAACAACCAGTTGTCAATTTATTGATTTCCTCAGGTATGATATGAATCATGCCTCAACATAGGAGGATAGTATGGTGATACCTGTATCACTTCACAAACACCCCTCAGTTATAAATTGCAATTCCCAATATTTAGATATCAATTCACTGAAGGGGAAAAGTAAAGGATAAATCAACTGAGGTATAACACACACACACACATATACACCAGCTGGTTAGAGGTCAGTAAAAGACCGACCAAATTGTCTGACTAGCCACTACCTAGGGAGCTTACATTACACTCCCACAATTGACTGCCTAATACCACAAACAAACAAACACCATAGACGATACAAAAGGAGTATTTGCCCTAACTCCCAGCCTGCCTGACGCGCGTTTCTGCTGAACTACACCAGCTCATCAGAGGCACATGCATAAGGGCAAAGCAGAATACACCATAAATGTGTGCAAACTGCCTATATAATTTAGAGCGCCTAGTATAACCGCCCGGCCGGCCGTGATGAATGACCGCAAGTGCCGGCTCACACAGCCTAGCTTGATATCTGCTAAGCCACACCCCCTAACAGTCTGTGTCATCAGAGGTGCGCCCAATCACAGAGCGCCAACACCCAGAAGCTCTGGACAGTGACATAAGGTCTAAGAAGATGCACATATGCATCCATGGTAACACCCGGACCCTAACGTCGCGGTGTAGCTGACGATCAGGCTTTAGAGATATAGAACACCATGAGAGGTGGCCAAGTAACACCCACCGAAAATAGAAGATGAAAATCGCATAAAGAACACATACAGAGGACTCCAACAGTAAACCACCCCTAGGGGTCTCAGAATTGCGGGCGCAGAAAGGAATCAACGTACTTCAGCAAAACGAAGTTGACAACAAGGATAGAGCTCACAAAAAAAAAAAAAAAAAAAAACCTCCTGCCTACTCCATTCCAAACAGTAGGAGTTTCCTGGACCTATCTATTTTTAAGGAGACCTCAGGCCGTCTTTGCACTTGTGTTCATAGAAAGGCGACAGCCACGAATTCACTATTGCAGTGGGGGAGTTGGCAATATCTTCGTGTACGTAGAAATTGCTCAAGAATGTCCGATTTTCAGGTGATGGCTAGGGATTTACAGGGGAGATTTAGGAGAAGGGGTTACCCAGAGAAGGTATTACGTAAAGCATATCCTGAGGCGTTGACGGTGGATAGAGCGCAGCTTTTGAATCCCCGTAATCAGGAAAGTAATAAGGTTGATGTTAGGATTGTAGCGACTTATGACCATGCAGCGGAAGATATAAGGCGGATTATAGGGGGATCATGGAATATTTTGATGACCGATCCTGAAATAGGACCACTTGTGGGCCCTAGACCTAGTTTATCCTATCGGAGGGGGCCCAATTTACGTGATAAATTGGTGCACAGCCATTTCTCTAGTACCCCAGGAAATATGTGGTTACATCAGATGCAACGAGACCTGAGTGGAAATTTTCCCTGTGGATCATGTAAATCATGTGGATACATAAAAAAAGGGAATGAACTTCTGAGTAGAGTTTCTGGTAGAAATTTCAAGGTGAACCAGTTTATTAATTGTAAGACCAAGGGGGTTGTGTACCTTATCACTTGCTCCTGCGGACTCCAGTATGTTGGTAAAACTATTTGGGAGTTCCGCAGGAGGATAAGGGAACACATCAATGACATAGCTAGGGAGGAGGATACATCTGTATCCAGACATATACGGGAAAAACATGGTGGTGATGCTAAGCATCTTAGTTTTCAGGGTATTGAGATGGTTGTGCGGTCACCTAGAGGAGGTAATTATGACAGACGTGTGCTCCAGAGGGAGGCACGTTGGATTTTTTTTGTTTGATACGGTCTATCCCATGGGCCTTAATGAATTTATATCTTACTCATCCTTTATTGATTAGGGTTATATTCGTCTATCTCTAGTGACTGTTTTTAGGCAGTCTATATCTAGTTTAATTACCTTTCCCCTTATTCTGTGTTAAAAAATTTTTATATATTTTTTCCCCCCCCCCCCCTCTCCTTACTGTATACAGAGAGGTGTTGGCAGCCCTTGGAGCACTGCCTTTACCACTCAGGTAGGAAGAAGGGATCAACTCCTACTGTTTGGAATGGAGTAGGCAGGAGTTTTTTTTTTTTTTTTTTTTGTGAGCTCTATCCTTGTTGTCAACTTCATTTTGCTGAAGTACGTTGATTCCTTTCTGTGCCTGCAATTCTGAGATCCCTATGGGGTGGTTTACTGTTGGAGTCCTCTGTATGTGTTCTTTATGCGATTTTCATCTTCTATTTTCGGTGGGTGTTACTTGGCCGCCTCTCATGGTGTTCTATATTTCTAAAGCCTGATCGTCAGCTATACCGCGACGTTAGGGTCCGGGTGTTACCATGGATGCATGTGTGCATCTTCTTAGACCTTAAGGAACGCCCTGTATGGGCGTTCCTTACTTATGTCACTGTCCAGAGCTTCTGGGTGTTGGCGCTCTGTGATTGGGCGCATCTCTGATGACATGGACTGTTAGGGGGTGTGGCTTAGCAGATATCAAGCTAGGCTGTGTGAGCCGGCACTTGCGGTCATTCATCACGGCCGGCCGGGCGGTTATACTAGGCGCTCTAAATTATATAGGCAGTTTGCACACACTTATGGTGTATTCTGCTTTGCCCTTATGCATGTGCCTCTGATGAGCTGGTGTAGTTCAGCAGAAACGCGCGTTAGGCAGGCTGGGAGTTGGGGCAAATACTCCTTTTGTATCGTCTATGGTGTTTGTTTGTGGTATTAGGCAGTCAATTGTGGGAGTGTAATGTAAGTTCCCTAGGTAGTGGCTACTCAGACAATTTGGTCGGTCTTTTACTGACCTCTAGCCAGCTGGTGTATATGTGTGTGTGTGTGTGTGTTATACCTCAGTTGATTTATCCTTTACTTTTCCCCTTCAGTGAATTGATATCTAAATATTGGGAATTGCAATTTATAACTGAGGGGTGTTTGTGAAGTGATACAGATATCACCATACTATCCTCCTATGTTGAGGTAGGCTACCTTTACCCTTTATATGACCCCATTATAGTATGGCATCTCTTTATCAGGGGCTTTTTTAGATATAGATTTATATACTTTTAGTGGATATTAATAAAAGTTAGTTTTTAAGTGTACTTATTTCCTTATTGGGGATTTTCTCTATGTTGCTGGTACACATACCTTGCTATCCGATACATATCTTTAGAGTTATGATATGAATCATGCAATGCAGAGTTATAAAAAAAAGATGACAGCAGTTTTTTTTACTGCTTACGGTGGGTTCACACTTGCGGCGGCACTCTGTCCGCTGCAAATCCAACCTAAATGTCGGAAAACTGGATAGGGAAAGGTTTGCGACTCTTTGCTTAAAAACCCATTCACTCCCTGCTACTAGGGAAGTACCATCCATAGACACCATTAAAAAAACAAGCGTGAGGAGGGACTAGTCTTTTCACACAGTGAGTTCAGAGTTTCAGATTCAGATTCTCCTCACAGCGTCGACACGCATCTGAAAACTGTTTTCTCTGTGCTATGGACTGAACATTCTGCACGTCTCACAGCTTACACTGTGTAAGGAACGTTAACTTATGTGCTTGTATCTACTTCTGGCTGCTTGTGTGATTACAGATGGGATGTTCACAGACAGCAAGCAGCTTTACTAACTGTGCTCATAGATTGCTCTTTTCCTGTGTCAGGGATCTTTATAGCTGCATCATGCCTGCATGCTTTTCACCTTTTTTTTGCAGTTCAGTTTTCCTGGATCTCCTGTATTATGGTCACTTGGGCTTTTCTCAGATACAGTGAAGGAAATAATTATTTGATCCCATGCTGATTTTGTAAGTTTGCCCACTGACTAAGACATGAACAGTCTATAATTTTAAGGGTAGGTTAATTTTAACAGTGAGAGAATATCAAAAATAAAATCCAGAAAATCACATTGTATAAATTTTATAAATTTATTTGCATTTTGCAGAGAGAAATAAGTGTTTGATCCCTCTGGCAAACAAGACTTAATACTTGGTGGCAAAACCCTTGTTGGCAAGCACAGCAGTCAGACGTTTTTTGTAGTTGATGGTGACTTTTGCACACATGTCAGGAGGAATTTTGGTCCACTCCTCTTTGCAGATTATCTTTAAATCATTAAGATTTTGAGGCTGTCACATGGCAACTTGGAGCTTCAGCTCCCTCCATAAGTTTTCTATGGGATTAAGGTCTGGAGACTGGCTAGGTCACTCCATGACCTTTAATGTGCTTCTTTTTGAGCCACTCCTTTGTTGCCTTGGCTGTATGTATTGGGTCATTGTCCTGCTGGAAGAGCCAGCCATGACCCATTTTTAATGTCCTGGCGGAGGGAAGGAGGTTGTCACTCAGGATTTTACGGTACATGGCTTCATCCATTCTCCCATTGATGCGGTGAAGTAGTTCTGTGCCCTTAGCAGAGAAACACCCCCAAAACGTAATGTTTCCACCTCCATTCTTGACAGTGGGGACGGTGTTCTTTGGGTCATAGGCAGCATTTCTCTTCCTCCAAACACGGCGAGTTGAGTTAATGCCAAAGAGCTCAATTTTTGTCTCATCTGACCACAGCACCTTCTTCTATTCACTTGCAGAATCATCCAAGTGTTCATTGGCAAACTTCAGATGGGCCTGCACATGGGCCTTCTTGAGCAGGGGGACCTTGCGGGCACTGGAGGATTTTAATCCATTACAGCGTAATGTGTTACCAATGGTTTTCTTGGTGATTGTGGTCCCAGCTGCCTTGAGATCATTAACAAGTTTCCCCCATGTAGTTTTAGGCTGATCTCTCATCTTCCTCATGATGGATACCCCACGAGGTGAGATTTTGCATGGAGCCCCAGATCGATGTCGATTGACAGTCATTTTGTATTCCTTCCATTTTCTTACTATTGCACGAACAGTTGTCTCCTTCTCACCCAGCGTCTTACTTATGGTTTTGTAGCCCATTCCAACCTTGTGCAGGTCTATGATCTTGTCCCTGACATCCTTAGAAAGCTCTTTGGTCTTGCCCATGTTGTAGAGGTTAGAGTTTGACTGATTTAATTGAGTTTGTTGTAAAGGAGTCTTTTATACAGGTGACAATTTGAGAGCTGTCATAATGCAGGTAACGAGTCGATTACGAGCGTCTAACTGGTCTGTAGGAGCCAAAACTCTTAATGGTTGGTAGGGGATCAAATACTTATTTCTCTCTGCAAAATGCAAATAAATTTATAAAATTTATACAATGTGATTTTCTGGATTTTAGTTTTGATATTCTGTCTCTCACTGTTAAAATTAACCTACCATTAAAATTATAGACTGTTCATGTCTTTGTCAGAGGGCAAACTTACAAAATCAGCAATGGATCAAATAATTATTTCCTTCACTGTATTTGTTTGGTATTGTACAGTTACTTCTGGCAGAATTACATGTGTATAAACCAGTAGTAGTTTTAATGGATAGAGGCGGGGGCAGTGCTCCTTATTGTTCATGCCCACATCCTCAGAGTCAAATGTGAAATGTGCTGCAGGGATATTAGCAGCAGAAAAAATGGTAGGACAACACATATGAAGGGTTATACAGTCATAGAACAGACTGACCTGCAAGACCTTGCAGATATTTCAGCCTTTCATGAAAGTGGTTGTCCAGGCAAAAATGGACAACAACTTTATTTTTTTTAATCGGCTGGGGGCAGTGAAAAAAATAAAAGAAATTCATACTCTCCTTTCCACTGTACTCCGGTCCTCTCGGTCCGTTGTTATCTTCTGCCGGAACACACACACACACGTGACCTCTGAGGCCAATCAGCGGAAGGGGTCCGAGACGTCACAGATGGCAAGCAGTTTCACTTTGAGAAGACGCCGGAGCAGCAGGACTGGACCACGCTGGGAGGACACTGGAGCACTGGGGACATGTGAATATCATTTCCCCCCCCCCTCCGGCCTATGTAAAATATAAACAATTTGCCTGGACAACCTCTTGAAAGCTCAGGAACCCTTTAAATGGAACTTGTCACTAGGTAGGAGCCACTAAACCACCAGCATGTCCTTATACAAGGCTGTCGGTATGGAATCCAAACAGAACATACAGTGCTGGCCAAAAGTATTGGCACCCCTGCAATTCTGTCAGATAATACTCAATTTCTTCCAGAAAATGATTGCAATCACAAATGCTTTGGTAAGAATATCTTCATTTAATTTGTCGTCAATGGAAAACCACAAAAAGAATTGTCAAAAAGCCAAATTGGATATAATTCCACACCAAACATAAAAAAGGGGGTGGACAAAAGTATTGACACCCTTTGAAAAATCATGTGATGCTTCTCTAATTTGTGTAATTAACAGCACCTGTTACTTACCTGTGGCACATAACAGGTGGTGGCAATAACTAAATCACACTTGCAGCCAGTTGAAATGGATTAAAGTTGATTCAACCTCTGTCCTGTGTCCTTGTGTGTACCACATTGAGCATGGAGAAAAGAAAGACCACCAAAGAACTGTCTGAGGACTTGAGAAGCAAAATTGTGAGGAAGCATGAGCAATCTCAAGGCTACAAGTCCATCTCCAAAGACCTGAATGTTCCTGTGTCTACCGTGCGCAGTGTCATCAAGAAGTTTAAAGCCCATGGCACTGTGGCTAACCTCCCTAGATGTGGACGGAAAAGAAAAATTGATGAGAGATTTCAACGAAAGATTGTGCAGATGGTGGCTAAAGAACCTCGACTAACATCCAAACAAGTTCTAGCTGCCCTGCAGTCCGAGGGTACAACAGTGTCAACCCGTACTATCCGTCGGCGTTTGAATGAAAAGGGACTCTATGGTAGGATACCCAGGAAGACCCCACTTCTGGCCCAGAGACATAAAAAAGCCAAAACTTACCTGAGAGAGCCAAAAACTTTTTGGAAGAATGTTCTCTGGTCAGATGAGACAAAAGTAGAGCTTTTTGGGAAAAGGCATCAACATAGAGTTTACAGGAAAAAAAAAAGAGGTCTTCAAAGAAAAGAACACGGTCCCTACAGTCAAACATGGCGGAGGTTCCCTGATGTTTTGGGGTTGCTTTGCTGCCTCTGGCACTGGACTGCTTGACCGTGTGCATGGCATTATGAAGTCTGAAGACTACCAACAAATTTTACAGCATAATGTAGGGCCCAGTGTGAGAAAGCTGGGTCTCCCTCAGAGGTCATGGGTCTTCCAGCAGGACAATGACCCAAAACACACTTCAAAAAGCACTAGAAAATGGTTTGAGAGAAAGCACTGGAGACTTCTAAAGTGGCCAGCAATGAGTCCAGACCTGAATCCCATAGAACACCTGTGGAGAGATCTCAAAATGGCAGTTTGGATAAGGCACCCTTCAAATCTCAGGGACCTGGAGAAATTTGCCAAAGAAGAATGGTCTAAAATTCCAGCAGAGCATTGTAAGAAACTCATTGATGGTTACCGGAAGCGGTTTTTCGCAGTTATTTTGTCTAAAGGTTGTGCTACCAAGTATTAGGCTGAGGGTGCCAATACTTTTGTCCAGCCCATTTTTGGAGTTTTGTGTAAAATGATCAATGATTTGACTTTTTTTCATTCTCTTTTGTGTTTTTTCATTGCAAGCAAAATAAATGAAGATATTATTACCAAAGCATTTGTGATTGCAATCATTTTCTGGAAGAAATTGAGTATTATCTGACAGAATTTCAGGGGTGCCAATACTTTTGGCCAGCACTGTATAACTTGCTGAAGATGAACGTGGGACTGCTCTCCAGCCCCTCCAGGCACATTAAAAAAAAATAAAAATTTGGGAAATTTACTTGTAAATCTGGAAAATCGCAGTTACACTTCTAAGCCTTCTAATGTCAAAAATAAATTAAAGGACGATTAAAGGGAATCTGTCAGGTCAATCTGGGACACTAAACCACCCACAGGTCTTTATAGACCTGGGGTTTAGTGTCCCATATCGCCCTGTTGTAATGCAATCCACCATCGCATTAAAAATAAAAAACCTTTATACTTACATAGAGAAGGATCTGCTGTACACTGTTCGGCCGAGAACAGTCCGGCTTATTCATGAGCTTCTTTGATGGCACGCCTCTCGGCGCCTGCGCTGTTCTTCAGTGAAGCCGAAGATGGACACCCTGACTTCAGTACGTAATTGCGGGGCATGCGCACTGAAGCTGAGGAGTACTCCTCTGGCTTCATTGAAGAACTGCGCAGGTGCAGGGAATACAGCAGCAGGGTGAGTATAAAGCTTTTTTATTTTTAATGTGGCCATGGATTGTGTTATAACAGGGTGATTTGGGACACTAAACCCCAGGTCCATATGGATGTGTGGGTGGTTTAGTGTCCCAAATTGCCCTGACACAGATTCCCTTTACAATATGATGCCAATATAAAGCAGAGATACGGTAGATAATATTTATTAATGTATTTGGGTGGTATGACTGTCTAAAAAGCAGAGCATTTCACATTTTGTAAATTTAGATTTTTTTCCAAAATGTATCACAAAAAACTATCTCAAATTATTTGTGTAAGTTATAGTGTCTCAGTTATTGCTATATAAAGTTACACATGTCAGTTTTGAAAAATGATGCCATGTCCTTAAGGTACTTTTAGGTTGTGTCTTTAAGGGGTTACGCATAGTACGTCATTTTTCTAATCATTTGATAAACTTTCCCTTGTGTGTGGTGAAGTGCCTTGTGATAGCTGAGAACACACAATGAATTTAGTTGTTCATGCCATAGGTGGTATCTTTAATCTGACCTTAGCCTGGCATTGGCACAACTTCAGTCTATTATAGATTTTACTGCATCGGACTTCACAAGTTAATGCAATTTGCACTTTTTTTTTTTTTTTTTTTTTTTTTTTTGCAAGGAGGCCAGGGCAGGTGAATAAACAAAAAAACAAAAACAACCTATACTCACCTGTCCCCAGTTTTCTGGGGCCTCCCCCACACAGTCTGTTCCTGCTGCTCTGGAGTCTTGTTTTGGTTGAATTCCCCACAACACATGGTTGCTGAGGCCAATCTGCAAGCTAAGGAAAGTACACTGATCGTCACAGGTGACTTATGCGAGTGACATCCTACTTCCTTTATATAGACTGCTAATTGGCCTCAGCAGTCACGTGTGGCAGGGACATCTGCTAAAGCAAGACCCTGGAGCAGCAGGACTGGACCGTGGTGTGAGAATCCTTCTCTGAGCTCCTTGCAAAAAAAACTTATTCTGGACAACCGCTTTAACTTCAATTCATTTATGCATAATAGTGTGATAAATTGTGAGTCCTCAGCACAGGGTTGCATGGTGGCAATGGAGCATAGACCAGGAAAAAAACCTCACTGGTTTTGATCTTTGACTAGGCGTCATGAGTGATGCACAGGGTAAACAGGATGCTATACTTCCACATCCTTTATCTTGGTGGTTACTAGATAACTACTAGTTATCAGGGTCTGTTCACACAGGCTTTTTTTGGGTAGGCATAAACTGACATGAAAATGCATGAAAAAAGACAGTGGATTTTGATGTTTTGTTTTCTTTCTGTATTGCTTTTTAACCATATGTTGATAATAACTGTGTGGCCAACCTGCAAGGTTTCTAGTGTGATAAATGACCAGCATGCATGTATGTTTGTTTATGTAAGCTTGTAAAAGTACCTGACAGCTATCTTTTTTTGTGGTGTGGATGTTACACAGTCATATGAAAAAGTTTGGGCACCCCTATTAATCTTAATCATTTTTAGTTCTAAATATTTGGGTGTTTGCAACAGCCATTTCAATTTGATATATCTAATAACTGATGGACACAGTAATATTTCAGGATTGAAGTGAGGTTTATTGTACTAACAGAAAATGTGCGATATGCATTTAACCAAAATTTGACCGGTGCAAAAATTTGGGTACCCTTATCATTTTATTGATTTGAATACTCCTAACTACTTTTTACTGACTTACTGAAGCACAAAATTGGTTTTGTAACCTCACTGAGCTTTGAACTTCATAGCCAGGTGTATCCAATCATGAGAAAAGGTATTTAAGGTGGCCAATTGCAAGTTGTTCTCCTATTTGAATCTCCTCTGAAGAGTGGCATCATGGGCTCCTCAAAACAACTCTCAAATGATCTGAAAACAAAGATTTTTCAACATAGTTGTTCAGGGGAAGGATACAAAAAGTTGTCTCAGAGATTTAACCTGTCATTTTCCACTGTGAGGAACATAGTAAGGAAATGGAAGCCCACAGGGACAGTTCTTGTTAAGCCCAGAAGTGGCAGGCCAAGAAAAATATCAGAAAGGCAGAGAAGAAGAATGGTGAGAACAGTCAAGGACAATCCACAGACCACCTCCAAAGAGCTGCAGCATTATCTTGCTGCAGATGGTGTCACTGTGCATCGGTCAACAATACAGCACACTTTGCACAAGGAGAAGCTGTATGGGAGAGTGATGTGAAAGAAGCCGTTTCTGAAAGCACACCACAAACAGAGTCGCCTGAGGTATGCAAAAGGACATTTGGACAAGCCAGCTTCATTTTGGAAGAAGGTCCTGTGGACTGATGAAACAAAGATTGAGTTGTTTGGTCATACAAAAAGGCGTTATGCAGGACGTCAAAAAAACACAGCATTCCAAGAAAAACACTTGCTACCCACTGTAAAATTTGGTGGAGGTTCCATCATGCTTTGGGGCTGTGTGGCCAATGCCGGCACCGGGAATCTTGTTAAAGTTGAGGGTCGCATGGATTCAACTCAGTATCAGCATATTCTTGAGAATAATGTACAAGAATCAGTGACGAATTTGAAGTTACGCCGGGGATGGATATTTCAGCAAGACAATGTTCCAAAACACAGCTCCAAATCTACTCAGGCATTCATGCAGAGGAACAATTACAATGTTCTGGAATGGCCATCCCAGTCCCCAGACCTGAATATCATTGAACATCTGTGGGATAATTTGAAGCGGGCTGTCCATGCTCGGCGACCATCAAACTTAACTGAACTGGAATTGTTTTGTAAAGAGGAATGGTCAAAAATACCTTCATCCAGGATCCAGGAACTGATTAAAAGCTACAGGAAGCGACTAGAGGCTGTTATTTTTGCAAAAGGAGGATCTACTAAATATTAATGTCACTTTTCTGTTGAGGTGCCCATACTTTTGCACCGGTCAAATTTTGGTTTAATGCATATTGCACATTTTCTGTTAGTACAATAAATCTCATTTCAATCCTGAAATATTACTGTGTCCCTCAGTTATTAGATATATCAAATTGAATTGGCTGTTGCAAACACCCAAATATTTAGAACTAAAAATGATTAAGATTAATAGGGGTGCCCAAACTTTTTCATATGACTGTATGTGGATTTCTGTACAGAAAACTCTTGAAAATTCACATAAAAAAGACTGTAAACAAGATGATTTGAATCCCAGCTTAAAAACAAACAAGTTTTCAGTTTGTTTTTTTGAAAACCGTATTCCATAATAAATGTTTTACTATGTGAAGCCTTTGAGAAAATAAATAATGCAAATAAAAAATAGAGCTTTCATGATTGATTGATAATCATGAGACCGATTCCATAAGGCCTGTTTTTTTTTTTTTTTTATAGTCTATCCTGTTGGGGGTATTCATCAGAGAATACTCCCAATGTAGAAAGCGTGCAGGTAGACAGAAATATACAATAAATATACAAACAGTAAAGTGGCTACAGCACTCAGCTGTGTGAAAGGGCCATAGCAATAGGCCAATTGGCTATGAATGAGTATTGTGAAAGCATATTGCTGGAAACAGTTTAATTTTAATTTTTTTCTTGCAGCAGAAAAAAAATGCTGTTTTTTTTTTTTTTTTTTTTTTTGAGATCCTGACTAATCCCATCCACGCATTGCAGAAAAAAAATGCTGTGAAAATCAATTTTACCTGCAGAGTGTTAGCGGTTTTCCTATAGATTTAATAAGTGAAGGAAAAACAAAGCAAAAACTTAATGTAAAATGCTGAAAAAGATGCAATGTGTTTATTCCAGAATGTTTTTTTAAATTAGGCTGGGAGAGGTGAAAAAACAAAACAAACAAAAAAACACTTGTCCTGATGATTTGGGTCTGGTGCTCTGGTTCCTCCCATTGGAGGCTGGTCCTGCTGCTCCAACATTTTCTTCTCCACCGCACGTAACCGTGGAAGGACATGCGATGTCACTACCTGTGATGTTCCCAGGTCCCTTCCTTAGGCCACAGATTGGCCTCAGCGGTCACGTTCAGTGGCCTAAGGAAAGGGGACCGGAACGTTATAGCTGGCAAGGACTTTCACCGCAAGAGAACATCGGAGAAGCAGGACTGGACTGCGATGGGGGCATCGGGGACAGATGTGTATGTTTTGTGTGTGTGTGTGTGTGTTTGTGTTTTTTTTTTTTTTTTTTTCCGCCTCCCCCAGGCAATTTAAAAAAAAAAAAAAAAATTAATTATGATGGACAACCTCTTTAAAGCGTAAATAATGTGCCATTAACTCCTTCCCGACATCCGCCTGCAGCTTGGCCACGATAGCTACCAGGTCTCTGCTGTATTCTGCACTGGAGACCCGGCGATAATGCCTGTAATCAGAGTTCAAGATTCCGGGAGTCGACCTGTTTGCCTGACAGCCAGCTCCCAGGCTTGTCATTGCATTACAGCTTTTGAGGCTGGTCTAAAATAAAAATAAAAAGTTATGAGGTTTGGAAGGCGGGTAGTCAAAATCAAAAAATTCCTCCAGCGAGGAGGGGTTAATAAAGTTTGTAATATACTTTATCAACACATTTTGTGTCCTTTCTGGGAAGTCCTGCCTCTCTTTATTCTTTACCCTTGATTCTGTATTGAGAGCTGTTCCTGCCTCTCACTGAATGTTACTGTGAACAGGAATACGGAGCTGTGTAATATGTAGGGAAAATGAGGGTAGGGGAGGGTCACTTCAAACAGTTATATCTTGGACATTATAAAACATACAAACTTGCTTTTGGTTTCGTATGAAAGAGGAGATTTTGTAAGGTTGTAATATCTATATTATATTATTCAGAGATATCATTGGTTGAAAACATAGTTGGCATTAGTATATCTATGTGCAGCTTCATGATTATATATAAAATCTCTTTCATCTGACACCAAAAGCAAGCTTGTACGTTTTATAATGTCTGAGATATAACTGTTTGAAGTGACCCTCCCCCACCCTTATTTTCTTTACACATCCCGGTACTCATGTACACCATCCACAGTAACATTCAGTGCGAGGCAGAAACGTCTTTCAATATAGAAGCAAATGCAGGATATAAAGTGATGCAGGATTTCACAGAAAGGAGGCAAAGTCTCTTTAAAGTATATTTCAAGTTTTATTAATGACACAAAAACTGCCAGAAAATCAAAAGTTGTCCAAAAAGTTTAGTTACACTTTAAGGCTAAAGCCCCACGAGGCGTAAATGCCATGGAAACAATCATGGCGTTTTACAGTTAGAGCAAAGTGGATGGGATTCTAGTGAATCCCATGCCCACTTTGCGAAAAAACTGCACTGCGGACACGCGGCATCACAGCATGTAAATTATACCTACGGAAACGCCGACGGTTTCCCCGTAGGTATAATTGAAACAAAGTCCGCAGAGGAAAACTCTGCAAACTTTCTGTCTAAAGTGCTGTGGGAAGAACCGCGATGCGATCCCGCCGCAGTTTCTCCCGCAGCGCTTTTTTTTTTTTTTTTTCTGCGGGATGCCACGTTGGGCCTTAGCCTAAAGAAGTTTAATGGCATAGAGCCACAACAAGGCACCTTCCATACAAGTCTTTGGAATATATTGGAACATCCAAGTTATAAACAACTTTTCATAAATCAATAGTACAGGTTAAATATGAAACACTGCAATATATATTTTTAAAGAAATATGTTTTCTTCTCCACTTTCTTTACTTTCTCCATACTGGTCTATGAAGAGAGGAGAGGGAATAGAAAAGACACTCAAATAACTGTGGTTACACTGCTATTCCTTACTTTTTTTTTTTTTTTTTTTTAACACTGCTAGATTGTAAATAAGAAGCTGTTAGTACACAGAATGAGGCAATAAATCAATTAATCAGAGGGCAGGCGAATCCTACTCCACCCATCTCTGCTCCATAGAGCTCTGTAATGTTGTACCGTGTTAGCCATTGAAAGTAGTGGAAGAGTGAAGAAATCAGGCGATACCTTTTAGAGGCTAACTGAGTATATTTATAAGTAAGCTTTCAGGAGTACTAGCTAGCTCCCTTCATCAGACATGGTGTGATACAAGAACTGAAAATTCACAGATTTTTATACACATGGTCTTCAAAGGATTTTAGAGTCCTTAAAAAAACCAAAACAAAATGCAATCTAAGTAGAGAAGTTATTTACAACAGGTCAAAAAACAATCTGGAAAGTTGTGGTGCGTGGCAGAGGGATCTGTTAAGTCTTTTACGATATCACAATCTGCTGCTTTTTTTTCCTATACTCTATATAGAGCGCTGTATAGATCTGAACTTCTGACTTGTATCTTTAATGGATACAGACGCTTGTTTTGACTGGATCTCCACTTTAAGCCTCCTTATCTGGCTGCACTGAAGTTGTGAAGTCTTTGACTTCTATTATTTAGCTACATGTAGGATTGTAGTGTTTGGTTTGAGATGATGTGGTTGGTAGTAACTGTAGTACTGGTTCCTAGCTGTACACATTGACATTTGGCCTGACTGCCTTACAGTGCAGCCAGCTGTGGAAGGATTGTCACTTCCCCTTCCCTCCCCCACATCTCTTCTCTCCATCTCTCTCATCCATCTTCATCTTCCATAGCACTGTGTTGCTCCCCTGAGCTTTGCCTGCATCCGGACTGTAAACAGCAGCCAGTTTGAGCTTTAGTGGGTGGGGAGCAGTGCTAAATAGCCTGACATCTGCTGTCTGAGTCCATTCTCTGCATGGTTGTCATCCTCAGGCTTTTCTACTTGCCCATATTGTTAATGGGCAGAACCTGCGTCATTTTCCTCAAGTCCAGCTCAAGATTAACTCTGAGACACTGGAAGACAAAGCTTTAAAGTACACTAATAAAATTGTAAGAACTGTCACAAAGTTTATTCATCCATCTTCTGTGTGAGAGGAAGTCAAGATCAGTGTGTTTCTCTGAAGGACTTGAGATTGGGTCCTTCCTGAGCACATCTCCTTGCACATCTCTCATTCTATTGTATGTTTTAAGAGCCAGGGAGTAAGCACATCCTTCCGTATGCATGCGTCTGTAATGTGTTTACATTTAGGAAAGAACAGCAGCTGTTGTGTTTATATGCTGCACTAGGAACTCAAGCAGGTATGTGCATAGAAGGCTGCTTCTTATGGCTCCTGATGCACACAGTGAATGGGTTAACACTGTAGCATTTGCCGTGCCTCCTAAAGCCAACATTACTGTTTGCATGCAGTGTTTGTTCATAATTTGTACTAATGTTTAAGTACAAGACACAGATGTTTGGTTAATGGGCTGTGGAGTTTAGGTATATCACTATCTAACATGTAGTTCTTGTCTTGTTACTGATTTCATTGGCTATGCTCAGTATACTCCAATAATGTATGTGATTCTATAATTTTCACACCAAAATGTGTTTACATATGCTGATTCTTTGATTTGAAATAAAATTGCAATCAAACACACATATATTTATATATATATATATATATATATATATATATAT
This sequence comes from Leptodactylus fallax, assembly GCA_947044405.1. NCBI lineage: Eukaryota > Metazoa > Chordata > Amphibia > Anura > Leptodactylidae > Leptodactylus > Leptodactylus fallax. The sequence continues at coordinate 1,745,148 of CAMRHE010000322.1, forward strand.
ATATATATATATTAGTGGCAGGGTTCCAAAACCTAGATGGGAATCAGCCCATTGAGAGACTGAATTTGCAATTTGCAGTCTTTAGGTATGCAAACATTTTTGGACTCGAAATCCCAATTGTAGATCTTAGACCAGGGGTCGGCAACCCCCGCCATGCATGCCAAGAGTGGCACGCGAGGCTTATTTCCTTGGCACGGCAGCGGAGTCCTCACCCAGCAGTTTCGATCGGACCAATCACGGCCGAAACGAAACTTCTATTATTATACTGTGGGGTCTCTTCAGACCCCAGAGTATAATAAGCGGAGCCCTCGGGGAGATGATCAAACATAAAAACAATGATGCTCATCTTCCCTGGATCCGCAGCCGCTCTGTGCTCTTCGGGTGCTTCTGCCTGACGTAAGAGACCGCTGACAGAGCCTCAGGGGTCACTTCCGATGTCATTACGCATAATGACACGACGTGACCCCTGAGACTCAATCAGCGGTCGGTGACTACAGGTAGAAGCGCCCGAAGAGCACACAGTGGCTTCAGAGCGCAGGAAAAGGTGAGTTAACATTGTTTTTTATGTTTTTCATCTCTCTTGGCCCTCCGCTTATTATTCTCTGGGGTCTGAAGAGACCCCTCAGTATAATTATAGCTAGTGAGTGGCGACAATTGGAATATTATAAAGGTTAGAATATTATATCGTGTGCAGGGGCCGCTATGGGACCCATACCGTGTACAGGGGCCACTATAGGATATAATACCGTGAGCAGGGGCCGCTATGGGACATAATACCGTCTGCAGGGGCCGCTATGGGACATAATACCGTCTGCAGGGGCCGCTATGGGACATAATACCGTCTGCAGGGGTCGTCAGACTTACAATTATTGACCGGCACTCCGAGTACCTCAACTTTGTTTTTTTTTTTTTAATTGAAATCAGCACGCCAAACAAAAAAGGTTGCCTACCCCTGACTTAGAGTGTAAGATGGAAGGCACATCAGTATAGTCCATGTCAGTATTGTGCCTAGGACGGCGTTGTGTGTGGTGGGAGCACTGAAAAGGGTGTTGGGCTGCCAATCTTGTAATAAGGGCACCATCTGCATGGGAAGGGGTGGGGAAGCCGGTAGAGGGGTATTGGAAACCCCCGTAGTCATAGTGGTGGGGGAGGAGGTAGACAGTTCTGCCAGGAGAAGCAAAGGAGGGTCAGCTACCAATTGCTGGCATAGGTCAGGTCCAGCAGCTGAGGTGAGAGCTGAGGCCAGTGAAGGATATGAGGCCACATCTGAACCCTGGAAGGCAGCGGAGTGGGTTAATTGAGCAGGGTACGGCTGTATGATGTACCGACCTGAGCAATACAGAGGGTGGTGGAGTGGGTTGTGCCTGAGACACTGCAGCAGAGGCTGAAGGATCCCATGGCTGTGCAGAGCATGTCAGAGTGCCTATCTTCATAGCATCCGGTGATAGCAAAGAATCCAGAGCACCACGTGCAGGTGCCATATTGGAGTGCAGGGACGCACTCCGAGTCTCCCACTATAAATAAACTTCTGTCGTGGAGGAGGCCGGCGACAGCGATGGGCTTGCATGCCCAAGTTGTGAGAACCGTCCTTCCTTTCTATGGGCCATGGAGAAGAGGTGAGAGGCTAATTATGGGCAAATGAAAGCCTGTTAGTCTCTGAGCCCAAGCTCTAAGGATCCGCTGCCATCGACTTCCGGACACGCCCCCTTAGTGAGCATTTTTACCACCCTAGTGTTATGTTAATTTATTTTCCAGAAATGATTGTGCAGCTGACGGTGAAAATTTTGTCACCTTGTGTTAGAGATGAATACTGGGGAGAATTTCAATTTTCATTTTGTACCATCCGCTGGGCATTTCTTCTTTGAAAGTATTTCTGAGTACTGTACTCCTTGATAATTTTTTTGAGGGGTGTAGTTTCCAAAAATTAGGTCACTTCTTGGTACTTTCCATTGCTCTGGCACCTTCTGTTCCTGGCTGTTTGCCCAAGCAGCAGTTTTTATTCACATGGGGTATTTTTGTACTCCAGACGAATTGCGTATCAAATTGTGAGGCACATTTTCTCCTTTAATCCGTTGTGAAAATGAAAAATTTGACATTTTATTGAAAAGCAAAAAAAAAAAAGTTCATTTTCACGTCCCAAAGTTAATAAAATTAGTGAAACAGCTGTGGGGTCAAAATGCTCACTACACCCTTAAATTCCTTGAAGGGTGTAGTTTCTAAAATGGAGTCACTTTTATCAGGTTTCCATTGTACTGGTACTTTAGGGGCTCTGCAAATGTGACATGGCACCTGAAATTCAGCAAAATCTGTCCTCCAGAAGCCAAATTGTGTGTGTGTGTTTGTTTTTTTTGTTTTTTTGTTTGTTTGTTTTGTTTTTTTTTAATATTATCCAAGCCTCACTATGTGCCCAAATAGCAGTTTATGACGACATATGGGGTATTTCTGTGTTCATGATAAATTGTGTAACTGACTGAGGGGTGTTTTCTCCTTTAACCTCTTTTAAAAATGAAAAAATTGGGCTACTGTGATGTTCTATTGGGGGGAAAATAAAGAAGTTTTAATTTTCACATCCCAATGTTAATAAAATCTATGAAAAAGCTGTAGGGTCAAAAATACTCACTATGCCTCTTGATACATTCCTTGAGGGGTGTATTTTTCTAAACGGGGTCACTTTTGAGGGTATTTTCATTGTACTGATACTTTAAGGACTTTTCAAATGAGACCTGGTACCCAAATACTAATCCAACGAAATCTGCTCTTTAAAACCAAGTCTTTTTGTCCGGGTTCCATCATGTACACGCATGCAGCAATTTATGACCATATATAGGGTTTTGCCATGCTGTGGAGAAATTGCATAACAAAACCCCTTGTGAATGTGTATATTTTAGGGCTAAATGAATACATTTTTAAAAAAAAATAAAGTTCTAAATTTCACCTACATATCATATATCATATCATATCATATATCATTAATTCTAATTAAAACGCTTAAAGGGTTAAAAAAAAAAAAAAAAAAAAAATTCCCAAATGCTGTTTTGAATTATTTGAGGGGTGTGGTTTTCAGAATGGGGTGATTTATGTGGGTTTCTAATATACAGGCCTTTAACATCACCATTTAGAACTGAATTGTTCCCTAAATAACGGGTTTGGGAAATTATCTTGGAAAATTTGCAAATTGTTGTTATACTTGTAAGCCTTCTAACGTCCAAAGTAAATTGAAGGTTGATTAAAAGATGATGCCAACATAAAGCAGAGATATGGTAAATAATATTTATTAACTAATTTCGGTAAAGACAGAACATTTCAGATTTTATAAATTGGATTTATTTATGAAAAATTGGTAATTTTTGGAAACATCCACAAAAACTATTGAATAAAGTTTACAACTAAAGCTAGGTTCACACCTGGGCAAGGTTTCCGCCTGGGTAATCCGTTCCCCATTCCGCTTTAAAAATGCGGAGAGAAAAGTCCTGCAAGCTATGGGGTCCACGGGTTTCTGAAGGTAACCGCTTTTCTTCCACAATTGGAAACCCGAATGCAGGTGTGAACCTAGCGTAACATGAAGTGTAATGTGTCACAAAAAAAGTTGTCAAAAGTTGTAAAAGCGTTCCAAAGTTATTACCACATAAAGTCACACGTCAGATTTAAAAATTTGGCTTGGTCCTTTAAGGTGTGTTTAGGCTGTGTCTTCAAGGGGTTAAATATTATTATGTTCATGGGGAAATCTTTTTTTTTTTTTTTTTTTTCCATTGTGTTGGGAGGAGTTTGCTGAAATAACTAGATTTCTTTTTTTATATATTGCAGCATATAAAATCTCATTCCACTCATTCTCATTTTTAGCTTTTGGTTTATTAATTTCTGTTATAGCTAGAGCTACAATATTCTGGCTGTGAAGGATCTCGCCTTCCCACGCTACCTGGCACACCTGCGACCAACCTTTTTTCTTATTCTCCCACTCAGACACCGTGAGCGGACCAGGTTTATAGGATAATACAAAATGAGCTTTCTAAATTTTATATATTTATTAACCCCAGTGGGTCAGTTACCAAGCAAATACGGATAAAAGTAAAATACAGCACAACAAAATTAAAAGGGAAACAAAAGATAAGTCCGTTTCTCTAAGTCCATGTGGTAGGCTTCAGGGTTCTTCCTTAAGCAAGTTACAGAGCAGGTGAGCAATGTGTCTCCTACATGCTGTCCAGAACAAACAGGCCTGCCTCTTAAGCCGTATGGCTAAAGTCCACACCATGACCTGCCGTCACATCTCCTCCAGCAACAAGATAACAAAGACCTCCCTCTTCCTGGTCTGAGAACTTTTAACTGAAAAGGTCTCCTCCCTAAGTGATGTCACCAAAAAGAAGTCCCGCCCCCCAGCCTTTCATCTCAGAACCAGGATTTTTCATATCTCCTTGCTGGGTGTCCGTATTGTAAAGCAAGAGGTCTGATGGGCTTCTTGGTGAGATCCCATCATATAGACACCAAGAATGACACCCCAATCCCCTTTGGGTAAGGAGATCAGTGTCTGGATCTTTTCTGGGTTTTGAACCGTAACATGTCTGCATTCTAAACGTGTGCCTAGGCCTGACGCATCTGGGGAATATATCAGGGCGTCTGTAAGATTTTCCCCGGGGAAGATATGGTCATAAAACCGTATCCCTTTTGATGTGTAGCTGGCTCATCATATCTGGTAATTCCACCTTTTTGCAGGGAACCTCTGGGGAGATGACTAGTGTGACACGGGTATGCTAATTGGGCTATACACTGGACTACACAGGGTCTGGGCACAAAGCAGCCTGACCCCCCTCCTGTAACCAAACTAGTCTTGATACTAGGCCCCAACCCCCACTGTGTAGTAGTAATATGGACTGGTAGTAATACATCACAGCAGAAATACTTAACTGGAGGTCTCTCATAATCACACTGGCCTTCTTAATTTTTAGTTGACATCAAAAGCATTTTCCTAGATGGCATAAAACTAAGGTTCAGCGATTTGAAGTGATACTCCCTTTTGGTTTTGGCTATATGTGTATATATTGACAGTACAGGATGAATGTACGACAGACCTTCCTAGCAAGGCTAAGTTATCATGTTGCTAGTGAGCACTTTTTCCGCTAAAAGAAATGTTCCGCTTGTTACTGCAATTCAAAAGGGCATGCAGTTCTTCAACAGTAAAGGACTGTGTAAACCCAACCTTACTACAATTAAAAACTGCACGCAGTTCTTCAGCAAAGTGCTGTATACACCCAGCTTCACTGTGCGGCCAGTAATTCTATCGGTAATTTGTTTTCCAGGACTCCATGACAGCACCACAGGAGGAGTTACCCCTTGACCTCTGTAGGGACAGGAACATAGGTTAAAAGGCCCACCACGCCCCTCCCATACCAGTGTTTTTCCAATTACTACTGCAAGATAGGTGCAACTCAGTTTTATTTACTACTGCACATGTTGCATCACACAGCGTAATGGAGGGAAATCAAGGGTGCTGTCATTATTGACTTTTGGAAAACCAATTACTAGTAGGACTAATTCCTACTTTCCAGGAGGTCCCTCATGACTGCACCATAGAAGCAGTACCAAATTAGTATGCTTTTAGGTAGGAATTACTGCTTGATACGGGGTTTGGACATAAAGTTCTTCAGAGTTTTACATAATGTCTGGAGAACGTATGGAAATTAGACCAAGTTGCTGTATTACAGATTTATTGAACTGGGGCATGTTTACTCTCCTCCCAGGAGGACGAATTTGCTCTGGTGGAATGAGCTTTTCATTCCTAAGGGTGGCTCAAGTCCTTGAGAACTGTAAGCGATCTGGATAATGTCTTTTAGTCATCTTGCTAGAGAAGCTTTTGATGCCTTTTTGCCTCTATTGGGGCCTCCAAATAAAACAAAAACGTTGTGGTCTTTCCTCACTGAAGTGGTTCTTTCCAGGTAGTGAAAGACCACTCGCCTCACGTCCAAGGAGTGAAATTCTTCTTCCTCATGGTTTTTAGGCTCCAGACAGAAGGAAGGAAGAATGATATCTTTATTCCTGTGAAAGGAATCAGCCACTTTAGTTATAAATGAGGGATTGAGTTTAAGTATTATTTTATCCTCTTAAATTGTAAGATGGGGTTCTCTTATTGATAGAGATTGAATTTCACCTATTCTTCTAGCAGTAGTGACTGCTACCAAAAAAGCCGTCTTAAAGGAGAGTAATTTTAGATCTGCAGATTCTGTGGCTGAAAGGGAGAGGGGCATAGAACATTTAGGTTCAAGTATAAAGAGGTTGTCTAGGCTAAATAATCATTTCTAATTAGGCTGGGGGAGGTGGAAAAAACAAACGAACAAAAAAAAAAAAAAAAAAAAAACATGCTCACCTGACACGCTCCAGTGTCCTCTCAGGGCGGTCCAATCCTACAGTTTGGCTGCCTTCTTGCTGTTGAATTTCTCGCCAGCTGTGACATCCTGGCTCCCTTCCGCGGCCTCAGGTAGTGACTTCCCAGGTTTCCTTCTTGAGGCTGCTGATTGGCCCTGTATCCCACTGTGCCAGTTGGTCACTGTTAGTATTATATTTGTTTTGTATATTTTGTGTACCATATGTAAACCCTCAAATATAAAGCACCATGGAGTTGATGGTGCTCTATAAATAAATAATAAATAATAATTAATACTTTCGCCGGAAGAAAATAATGGAACTGCAGGACTGGAACGCGCGGGAAGGTGCCAGAGCATCGGGAACAGGTGAGCATGTGTTTTTTTTTTTTTTTTTTTTTTACCTCCATCGACCTAATTTAATAAATAAAATTTTTGCCTGGACAACCCCTTTAAGTTGCAATGGCAGGGGAGGAAAGGCTCACGTCCCAATCCTGTGATAGGTTGTCTATTGCAACTGGATGATCCCTGTAGTTTGGGGAGAAATTCTTTTTCTAAGCATTCCTTCTTGTTGCAAAGAGTTTCACATGTGGTTAATTTTTCTAGTTTCTCTAATTAGTGGAATGAGGATTGACATGTGGAGTCCATGTTTCCCAGTTTATTACTGAACCCAAGTCCGAGAAGTAGAGAGAGAACTTGATTGCGAAGGAAGGAAGGAAGTTGTCTAGATACAGAATGACTGTTATATTTAATTTCCCCAGAAAAGCCATGATATCTATTATTTTGGTGAAATTTCTGGGTGCTGATGAGATCCCGAATGGAAGGCAGCGGAACTGATAATGTCGGAGGGATGACTCTGTTTGGATTTCTAACTTGAGATATCTGTGGTATTTCGGATGACTAGGGATGTGATAATATACATCCTTCAGATCGATGGAGCACATTTCTGAATGTCTGAGCGTGACTGTGGAGTGAATTGATACCATCTTGAACTTCCAGTATTTCACCCATCTGTTCTGGAATTTTAGATTTATGATGGTGCTAAATGTTCCATTTTGTCTTTGTTCTTTTTTATATTAAAAACTGTTTGGAATAGTGACTCTTGAAGGTCTTGTCAGACGTGACTTCTGATATGGCGTTTAAATCCAGAAGTTTCTGAACATCCTACATCAGGGTCTATTGGAGAAGTTTTGTTTTGACTGATGTTATCTGGAGTTTTTCCTTTTAGGGTAGCTCAAACATCCCGTTTTGCCTTTCCTTCTGTATTTTGAGGAAAAGGACTGGTGTCCCTTACAAAGGAATAGGGGCCTTTTTAACTTTTCTTCTGAGAATTTTTTTCTCCTTCAGAAGCTTTTTCTGAAATGTTATCTAATACTGGGCCGAATACAAAGCTTCCCGAGAAGGGAATAGTAGTTTGTTTTTTGACCTTATGTCACCCGAAAACATTTTTAACCAGAGGGCTCTCCTGGTGGTATTGGAAAGCGCTCCATTACAGGCAGCAAATCTTATGGGTTCTGCGGATGCGTCCGCTAAGGACCCTGTGGCCATCTTCAACAATGGAACAGATTCTATTATCTCTTCTTTGGATGTTTTTATCCTTAAGTGATTTTCAAGTTGGTCTAACCACAAAGACATGGACCTCGCAACAGACGTAGCAGCAATGTTTGTTGAAACTATAGTAGTAGAGGATTCCCATGCTTTGAGAAAACCATCTGCTTTCCTATCCATAGGATCTTTAAGCTGGGAGGAGTCTTCAAAAGGTATGGCGGTCTTGTTTTTAGCTACTTTTGCTAGGACATCAACCTTTGGGATTTCATCACATAATTTGGTGTCCTCGGGTTTAAAGAGTAGCCTGTTTTTAAACTTTCTGGGTATAAAGAGACATTTCTCTGAGTCTTCCCAGTCGGACATTAATTTTTTAAGGTTTTCATTTATAGGAAAAACGTTACCATTTTTAGATGTGAGATCTCCAAACTTTTTGTGCTGAATAGTATGTGAAGGTTCCTCCTCCTGAATGTTTATAGTCTCTTACAGCCTGAATTAAGGATTAAGTGTCTTCTGCTGAGTAGTAATTTTTTTTTTTTTGTATTCTTGTGATAGAGAAGACTTGTCTTGAATAAATTCATCCTTGACTTCACCATCAGAGACATAAAAACATTCTTGATCTGAATCAAAGTCAGGTTGAGAGAAACAACAAATTTTCGCCCTCCATTTTAGATCTTTTCATAGGAGGTTCTGCTGTATCCTGACTCGAAATCAGCGTCAAGACTGCTGTACTTCTTTCCGGATTATTGTTCTAAGATCTGTCATAAAGGATGGGCCTTCCTCTTTTAGCAGTTTAACAATACACTCCAATACAATGCTATGGGCACCAAAAACTGGAAGGAATGGCAGGGAGAGTCCAATAGGTCTCAACTGGCTCATCACACCATGGTGCAGCATCCCTGCCACATCATCCTTCTTCTTTTCTCTATACTGCCTCCACCAAGATGGCCACTCTGACAGAAGGGGCAGAGTCAACGTTGCTGCATAGGAAATGGTCATACTGACTTCTGGCTTCACTGCTGCTGTACTACATGCTGGAAATCAGTGGCAGCTTTCCCCAGATGCTGAGAACCTGTTGGACTTGAGGGAGCACCGTTCAATATTGAGCAACTTCCCCCCTCATCCGGCAGGGAGATGCCTGCACTTAAGGGACTTCTCCCCCGTGGAATGGTAATGCACAGCCTGGATAAGAAGGAGAGGTCGCCCCGATCTATCTTTCAGTTTTGCATAGACATTGTTCTGTGAAACTGTCCTCTGTAGGGACAGGAAGAACACTGGTATGAGAGGTCCTTTTAACCTCTCTGTGTTCCTTTCCCTACAGAGGTCAAAGGATCAATCCTCTTGTGATGCTGCCATGAGGGACGTCCTGGAAATCAGTGGATTGTCCTACAGACTCCACAGCCTTGTCGAAAGCATCACCGGACCAGGGACTGAATGTGGCTATAGCTGCATCCAGGTGGTATTAATAATAATAATTAATAAATAATACATTTTATTTATACCAGTACATTGTGCATTACTACCCTTAGTAGGGTTGTGTGAATAAAATGTATATATGTGCATATAATGGAAGTTAACGGTGGTCATATCTTTATAGGTGGTTATATCCTTATAGGTGGTCATATCCATATAGGTCTGTCTCGTATTCAACTTGTAGTTTCCCCTTTAGAAAGGATAAATTGATCTGATCAAATAACAGAAAAACCTATAGTGGTTTTGGCGACTTCTGAAGCATGTTATGTGCATGATCTTAAAACTATGCTAAACTGGTTGTTTTGTAGTGTGTTAATGTTTATACAGCGCATCATAGAGTCAAAGGTAAAAGTGGATGCATTTTTAATCTTTTTATTCTAGAAAGTGAGTCTCTTTCTCACGAATTGCATATCATTCTAGTGGTGTTAGGTTTCTTGGTATCATCATATATCCATCAGTTAGGTTTGGCCGTTTCTATGACATGAGGTTATCTAAATAAATAAAATAATATAAATGATCTTTCTGGACACAAAACAAAAAAGCAGAATGTGTGACCTCTCCAAATTCTGGAGGAGAACAGGGAAAATAACAGGAAGGATAAATTATATCATGGTAAAAAATTGTAAACGAGTTCCCAGATTTTTAGCCGTTTTGGCATCTTTTACATATGTGTTTATTCCAGAGCCACATCACCTCTATTCTTGTTCTATCAGATCTTTCACATTTTGTCATTATGAAAAAATGTTTTTGGACTAAGTTAATTTTCACATGGTGTAAATGAACATCCCCTACTGCTTTGCAGTGTATTTCTACATTACATGTTACTAAACCATGTTTTTGATTGTTGGCTGAAGGAACTTTGCATTAATTCTTGGTACATGTAGTCTGATCTGCAGGCAGCATGTTATAGAACAGGAGGAGTTGAACAGATTGATACATAGTTTTGCAGAAACAGAGTAAGTGCTTATTCAGACAACAGGATTGTCCGGCCGCGTGCCAGCCGTATAAAAAATTAGAACTTGCAGCATCATGGATCAGCTAAGCCTTTTGCTCTTTACTGGCCCTCCAGAGGACCCCCTCTGACCAGGACATACCTGATTCTTTTTTCTACCTTTTTTACCCCTTTCTTCTGGGGGCACCAGTATCAACGGGCTATATAAGGAAGCACGTCACCCTGCTATCCCTATTACACCCTATGCAGAGGTGAAAATAAGTTGTGCCACCGCCCTAAATAGCATGTGCCCCCGACTGGAACCTGGCACTATTATTGAGAATCCCTATAAAATCCCTTCAACCAGAAAGTGATATAAAGAGAGCAAAAGAACAAAACAATACAAAATTACGCCTAAACGAATTTAAAACTCAAAATTAACCAAACATGCAATCTCGACATGCATGTTTCGCTATACTTATTAGGGGATGTAGTTGGTAAATAAGAGTCTAGGATATACCATCAAATGGGAACCACAACACAGCTACCATGCTTTAACATATGTAAAGAAATACAAACAATATAATCATGCGTTATCCATCACAAAGCACAGCACAGATGCAGGGAGCACACTACACTTCCTATGGTGTTACAGATATCAGATAACTAATCACAGGTACAGAACAACACCATAGTATATCAAAAAGTGGCCCTAAATATGGGGAGATAACACAATTAGGTATGTTTGGCACTCCATATAACTGGGGGGGCTCTGTTTATATATTGTGCTACCTGCATCTGTGCTGTGCTTTGTGATGGATAACGCATGATTATATTGTTTTGTTCTTTTCAGAGGCAGCGTGAAATAGAGAGCTAGATATCTTGCTATTCACTGCAATACAGTAGTACTGCAGTGAATAGTATGAGCGATCAGACCCCCTAGGTTTCAAGGTCCCTAGGGGGTCTGATCATACAAGTAAAAGAAGAAAAAAAAAAAAGAAGTTTTTAAAAGTAGAAAAAAACACACAAGTTCAAATAACCCCCCTTCCCTAGATCACTTATAAAAGTAAATAAACAAAAGTAAACATAAACACATTAGGGATCCCCGTGCTCCAAATCGAAATCGAAGCAGCTGAGAGGAGAGAATTTATTTTATTATTCTCCTGTCCCTAGGACTTTTGTTCATGATATCCCCCCCTCCCATTATCAATCAGAAGCATACTTGCATTTTACCCCCCCCCCCCCCCCACACACACACACACAATTGGTTTCACCACATTAGTAACAACCCTTAAAATCAAATTAGTATGTTATTTATTCTACGTGATAAACACCATAGACCTTAAAATTCAGATGCCAGAATTGATGTTTCCTGATCATCTGATTAAAAAGTCTTATGTACCCACAAAATAAAAGGTCTTGTAAAGTTACATTGAAATAAAATATTAAATGTTATCAGTGTGGGAATGTAGAGTGGGATAAAGTGTTAATTGTTTAAGGGTTAATGTTAGATTTACAAAGGGTTAAAATACACATAAGGCACCAGAGTTATGTGTTGGTAATATTTATTTCAGCCTATAAATTCAAAATCTATTTAAAAAAAAAAAAAAATGACAATTTTGGGAAGGTTTTTGCAATTTTAATGTGACTGTTAGGGCTTAAAGGGGTTGTACTAGTAAAAGGGTTTATCCATAGAATACTGGATAAATACCTGATTGGTGGGGGTGTCACCTTTTGAGCACCCCCTCCTATCCTGAGAAGGGGGAGTGTTTTCCCCATGCTGCACTTTCAGCCTGAGCAGCCAGGCTAAAGGTAGGCTTGCCACTTGGTGGATGGGCGAAACCATACTCCTGTTCACTTCAACGGAAGAGCTCGAAGTGCTAGGGTACCTTACACTGGCTATGTCCGTTGCTCCCATTGAGGTGAATGGGAGCGCTGTACACCAAGTGACGCACCTACTTTCAGGCTGAATGCACTGTGGATAAAAACACAAGAGAATCGTGGGTTAGTGGCTACACCTCCAACGATCAGGTTTCAGGTATGGATAAATGATAAATACTTTTCATTGCATAACTTTAAAAAAAAAAAAAAAAAATGAACTGGGGTCTCCAGGTTTGTGAGCCTGGTGACAGGTGTCTGAACTTAGTAGGCTAAATTCATGATCATTCTGGGCTTTGGAGTGGGTGGCTCTAAACCGCAATTGACAGTGTTCTACATATGATTCTGCATACAGAAATAGCTGTCAATCACTTTATGACCGCCCATTGGACTCCTGGGTGCAGAATGAGCAGAGATATAAATGAATAAATTACAATTAAATTATAAGTTATACTGAGTCTCTTCCACAACTTGATGCCTGCAAATGAGACAGTATTTTCAATGTGACCGATTCCCTTTAAACTACCTTCACTTCCTATTGTACTGTGTTCATTGTGTAGCCTTATAGGTTTAAGAGAACCATGACTGTTCTATTTCACAGCTGTTTACAAACCCGTTGCTCTCAAATTCCAAGCAAGCATGATGGCTTAACCATCTGAAAGTATTTTATGTTCAGTGGTTGTGCCAAGATGTCAAGAGGTCTTGGCTTGGGTTCTATAGTCTTATAGCAGTAAGGTTGGCTGAAGCTATCTTTCATTTGCCTCAAGGGGGATCTGATCATTGTATCTCAGCAGTGATTTTCTGTAAATGTTTTGGCTATACTTCTTGCTTTAAGGTAGTTTTCCTTTTGGTTATAGCTGATTTTAGGAGCTTGTCTTAGGGGTTCCTGTGGTGTCTGCATATTTTAACGTTCTGGAATCTAAGTCCGCATCAGTAGAAATGCATTGATTCTTAAGTCTGGCCTGAAAGTAAGAAATATGTCATTTTAGCATCTTGAATATTAATAATAAGCATGAACCCTTGTTTTTTTTGGGGGTGTTTCAATCCATTTATCACTGGAAGCCAGAACAATTTTCACACATAAAGGGGTTGTCCGGTGATTATCTAGAGCAGACAGTGAGTCCCTGGCAGGAGGGGACACACCCCTATAGCCCTTTTCATTTCATTTGCATATGAAGCTGAGCGGGTCGGGTAACATCAAGAGCAGGTGTCAGCTGTAAGCAACAGCTGACACCCTTGTGTAACACCTGCGGCCGGAGCTGAGCTTCAGTATTCTGATCCTGTTGTAAGTATGTGAGCCAGGGGGCGCTGTTGAGCGACCCAGGCCAGACCAGAAAAGGCTCTCAGCCACGCCTTTGGGTGGTGGCATGTAACTCCAGAGGGGCTGGAGCATCCTGCAGGAAGCAGGAAATGGTAGTGGACCAGCTAGGACAGAGAGAGAGGCTCTGTCCCAAAAGGGCTGGCGTCCACAGGGGACTGTTGCTAGAGCTGAGCAACAGTCAGGACAGTTAGGGGCTCAAGGAGTGAGTTAGGCCCTAACTGTGGCATAGGTTTTTTTTTGTTGTTTTGTTATGTTGCAGTTAAGCTGAATAAAGCCACTTTTATTTTACGCTTGGACCGTCTGAAAGCTATCTTTCCGGCGCCCAGTACCACGAACCACCGCTGTCCGGACCAGGAGTCTGCCGCCATTTGAGTTTAATTCCCCCAAGCTGTCACATATGGTGGAGAAAGCGCGCATAAAGAGATCCACGCAAGGCCTGGAAGACAAGTGTTTGGTGACTGCAGTACTGCTAAGTGTGCATTGTGGCCTACAGCTGGAAGAAATCTATGATTTCAACTGAAGAAACCCAGGGAGGGGTGAGTGAATTGCAACATAACAATGTGAAAGTAAAAACTCTGGATGAGGAATCCAGGGAATGGACTTTGTGTATACTGTGGCACAGAAGTCTGTGAAATGTTTGCTGATGGCAAGAAAGTAAGCAATGTGTATAGAAGATGGATATTGCAAACAGTGCTGGTTGTTGTAGTGCCACATAAACAGTCTATGTGAAAGGCTATGGTGCCATGTTGGTGTTTTCTGTGGAAGACAGAAGAAAATGCTGGTTGTTGTAGTGCCACATAAGTTAACTGTTTGAATACATGTGACTGCAGAAGATAGCAAAAAGTTGCTGCTGGTTGAATCCAAGGTTGCTGTGGAATATTGTGTAATCTTGCTAGTAAACCATGGGCAAGAAAAAGAGAATTTCAGCTTGTAATAAAGCAGAGCAGTTATGCACAGGTTTATTAGTGCAGCAGTCTGAATGCAGAGAGACACAAAACCCGGAGCAGATCAGTTGGAGTGCAAGTAAAGATAAAGGGTTGCATGATGGTGACTCAATTTTTCTAAAGCACCTCTGTTCTATGATGGAATATGTCCCTACTGAGTGTGTCATTGAGAAGGAGTTTGCTGAAATGAAATGTGCTCTATCTAATGAAGTTATACAGAGTGTAGAGCAAAAGCAAGTGCTTGAGAAGCAATTGCAGGATTTAAAGGAGCAGCATGTTCAAGACTCCATTGTCAAAGAGAGTGTCATTGAAAAATTAAGAGATGAGCTTGAAACTGCTAAACATGAGAGAAGTGAATTTTTGCAGAGTCAGACAGAATGTCTGGATGACCAAGCTAGGATGTGTGTAAACCTTTCGGCTGCCTTAGCTGACAAAGAAAATGAAATTGCCGAGCTGAGGAAGTATGTGTCTGACCGAGAGAGTGATTTAGAATCTGTGGTGCAGATATTGCAGTCAGAGCAAAACTTGCATCAGGTTCGCCTAAATGGTGAAATCCATGAATGGCGAAGTAAAGCTGGAGTTCTGGAACAAAGAGAAAGTGAACTCAAAGCTAGAATATGTAGCGCTGTCAGGATCTTGTGAAGATAATGAGAAGTCTGTTTTGGTGCAAAATAAAGACAAAGATTTGATGGAGATGTCATCTGTCCATGCTCAGAAAGTGCAAACCTTACAGGAGAGTCACAAAAAGGTAGAGACTCAACTTCAAGTGATGCAACTAAAAGTCACAGAAGGGGACAGGTTTCAAGCAGAGCTGCTAGACAAGGCAAACAGACTACAGGCTCAGGCGACTGATATGAAGAAAAAAATGGAGGATTTGCTTAGCTCCAAGGATGAAGTTGAGACAAACCTGGAATCTGTGCAGATATTGTATGAGAACAAAGCTAATGCTTATGAGGTGCTGGAAAAGGCCAAGAGAGAATTGGACCTCCAGACAGAAGACATGAGGATTCAGTTTGAAGGAAACCTGTCTAATTTATCTGCTGAGATTGTAGATCTAAAAATGCTTGTTTCTAAATTAAAGGTGCAAGTGAACAAGCAGGAGGAAATCAAGAAACAGCTGGAGTTTCAGATGGATCACGTGAAGCTTGAGTCAGAAATAAAGTTGGAAGAGCGCACTGTTCAGATTGAACAGTTAAAAACCGAAGTGGAATCTAAAAGAGAAGAATTGGATCGGTTGCAGCAGTCTCTATCCAATACTGAACAGTCGGCATCTGCCCTATCTTCAAAGCTGGCAGCACTAGAAGCTGAGAAGGATTCGCTGCAGAGCCTGTTTAACCTCTAAAGAATCAGAGCTGCAAGGTGCACTAGTAAAGACTGAGATGGAAGCAGCACAGAAAAATGTCGCAGTGAAGAAAGTTCTGGAGCTGGAATCAGAGATTTGTGCGCTACAGAATGCGTTAGAATTGGAAAAAGCTGCCAGCATAGAGGCAGAGAAAGGAGAATCATTAAGTCAGACAGACATGAGTGACCTGTCCACGGATGTTGATACCAATGATCAGATTATGATGAAACCATGTGACTCGGTAAAACGTCAAGTAGAGGGTATAGTACCCCAGGAAGATGCTGCTAAAGGTGGACTTCCTGCAAAATGTGAGGAGGCCAAAGAAGGTCCAACAGAAGAAGAAACTGTGATTGGTCACACACTGCCTGTGACAGAGTGGGTCCAGCCTCAAACCAATGAGGTCCAAAGCCTAGAGGGCTGTGAGATGATAAATAAGGTGAAGGGTCACCAAAAGTGTGGAACAAGAGTCTGTAAGAAGACTGACCACCCATATGTTGTCCCAACAGCTAAAGTGTCTGAAGCCATTGTGGAGAACGGTGTTGCTGTACCTGTCTCTAGCCAAATGTCTGGTGGACAAACGGTGAATAATGACTCCATGTTGTCTGTGAAGGAGGAGTCAGGAAGTAAGAGATGGTTACATGTCACCAATGATGTGACAGTTGTTAAAGACATACCAGAAAATGTAGTTCAGCGTGATCTATTTTGTGAGAGTGTACTGTATGGCCCTTGTGCAGAAGGAGAAGATATTGCAGTACAGAGATTGTGTATCTCAAACAAAGAGGAGAGCAAGCAGCCTATGTCTCCTAAACTTCTAAGCCTTGATGGTGATGGCAAAGTTTGCTTTGAGATGAAGGTTACGGAAAAAGTTCCCGTGATACAGTTATACTCTAAAGACATTGATGTACATGAAGTACGTGTTAGTTGGTCTCTGAGCTCCTGTGAATTCATGATAGGTGAAGATGAAGGTTTTTACGGCTATTCACTAAAGGGATCAAAGTCATGCAATGGGATGGCTGAAGACTATGGCGAGAGATGTGATGAAAATGATGTGATCCCCTGTATGACGAATTGTGAAGGTGATGAAGGAAAACTTGCCTTTGCACAGAATGGCCAGGATCTTGGCGTAGCATCGAAAGTGATGAGAAGACGGAAAACTCGATGGAGCGGAATTTGAAAGAAAAGACCACCAGATTGAGACTTCTGGAGAGACAATGGACAGGCATACATGGTTGAAGAGGGACTTCATCATAGGATGTCTCGTCCCATTGTAACTCACCCCATGGGTAGTGAGCTGAGGGGGAGGGTATGTATGTGAGCCAGGGGGTGCTGTTGAGCGACCCAGGCCAGACCAGAAAAGGCTCTCAGCCACGCCTTTGGGTGGTGGCACGTAACTCCAGAGGGGCTGGAGCATCCTGCAGGAAGCAGGAAATGGTAGTGGACCAGCTAGGACAGAGAGAGAGGCTCTGTCCCAAAAGGGCTGGCGTCCACAGGGGACTGTTGCTAGAGCTGAGCAACAGTCAGGACAGTTAGGGGCTCAAGGAGTGAGTTAGGCCCTAACTGTGGCACAGGTTTTTTTTGTTGTTTTGTTATGTTGCAGTTAAGCTGAATAAAGCCACTTTTATTTTACGCTTGGACCGTCTGAAAGCTATCTTTCCGGCGCCCAGTACCACGAACCACCGCTGTCCGGACCAGGAGTCTGCCGCCATTTGAGTTTAATTCCCCCAAGCTGTCACACTGTGTTCAGGATCGATTATACAGTACTGTCAGCCTATGCATAAGCATTGGCTGACAGCCAGTATACACTCCAATACTTCTGTATTGGAGTGTATAACACTCAATCAGCGATCAAAAGATCGCTGGTTAATATCCATTATTAAAAGAAATAAAGTATGTAAAAAAAAAAAAAAAAAATTTACAAATATTAAACCCCCCCCCCCCCAATAAAATGCCCCTTTTTTTCCCTTATACAGTATAAAAACACACACTACAGTATAAAGCACTACATATTTGGTATTGCCATATCTGTAACAAACTATACAATAAAAGTA
Organism: Leptodactylus fallax; assembly: GCA_947044405.1. Classification (NCBI taxonomy): domain Eukaryota; kingdom Metazoa; phylum Chordata; class Amphibia; order Anura; family Leptodactylidae; genus Leptodactylus; species Leptodactylus fallax. The sequence goes on from CAMRHE010000322.1 coordinate 1,762,980, forward strand.
AACCATTAGTTAACCTGCATGGTAAACGTCGCAGAAAAAAAGAAACGGAAATAAAAACGCTAGAAGTAACAATTTTTGCCTTCTTGCCTCAGATAAAGAAAAGTGATCAAAAAATCATACACTACCGTTCAAAAGTTTGGGGTCACCCAGACAATTTTGTGTTTTCCATGAAAACTCACACTTTTATTTATCAAATGAGTTGCAAAATGAATAGAAAATATAGTCAAGACATTGCCAAGGTTAGAAATAATGATTTTTATTTTAAATAATAATTTTCTCCTTCAAACTTTGCTTTCGTCAAAGAATGCTCCATTTGCAGCAATTACATCATTGGAGACCGTTGGCATTCTAGCTGTTAATTTGCTGAGGTAATCTGGAGAAATTTCACCCCATGCTTCCAGAAGCCCCTCCCACAAGTTGGATTGGCTTGATGGGCACTTTTTGCGTACCATACGGTCAAGCTGCTCCCACAACAGCTCAATGGGGTTGAGGTGTGGTGACTGCGCTGGCCACTCCATTACAGAAAGAATACCAGCTGCCTGCTTCTTCCCTAAATAGTTCTTGCATAATTTGGAGGTGTGCTTTGGGTCATTGTCCTGTTGTAGGATGAAATTGGCTCCAATCAAGCGCTGTCTACAGGGTATGGCATGGCGTTGCAAAATGGAGTGATAGCCTTCCTTATTCAAAATCCCTTTTACTTTGTACAAATCTCCCACTTTACCAGCACCAAAGCAACCCCAGACCACCACATTACCCACCGTGCTTGACAGATGGCGTCAGGCACTATTCCAGCATCTTCTCAGTTGTTCTGCGTCTCACAAATGTTCTTCTGTGTGATCCAAACACCTCAAACTTCGATTCGTCTGTCCATAACACTTTTTTCCAATCTTCCTCTGTCCAATGTCTGTGTTCTTTTGCCCATATTTAATCTTTTCCTTTTATTAGCCAGTCTCAGATATGGCTTTTTCTTGGCCACTCTGCCCTGAAGGCCAGCATCCCTGAGTCTTCTCTTCACTGTAGACCTTGAAACTGGCGTACTATTTAATGAAACTGCCAGTTGAGGACCTGTGAGGTGTCGATTTCTCAAACTAAAGACTCTAATATACTTGTCTTGTTGCTCAGTTGTGCAGCGGGGCCTCCCACTTCTCTTTCTACTCTGGTTAGAGCCTGTTTGTGCTGACCTGTGAAGGGAGTAGTACACACCGTAGTAGGAAATCTTCAGTTTCTTGGCAATTTCTTGCATGGAATAGCCTTCATTTCTAAGAACAAGAATAGACTGTGAGTTTCACATGAAAGTTCTCTTCTTCTGGCCATTTTGAGAGTTTAATCGAACCAACAAATGTAATGCTCCAGATTCTCAACTAGCTCAAAGGAAGGTCAGTTTTGTAGCTTCTCTAACCAGCAAAACTGTTTTCAGCTGTGCTAACATACTTGCACAAGGGTTTTCTAAACATCCATTAGCCTTCTTACACAGTTAGCAAACACAATGTACCATTAGAACACTGGAGTGATGGTTGCTGGAAATGGGCCTCTATACACCTATGTAGATATTGCATTGAAAACCAGACGTTTGCAGCTAGAATAGTCATTTAGCACATTAACAATGTATAGAGTGTATTTCTGATTCATTTAATGTTATCTTCATTGAAAAAAAACTGTGCTTTTCTTTCAAAAATAAGTGACCCTAAACTTTTGAACGGTAGTGTGTATATATAGCCCAAAATTGTACCAATAAAAAGTAGCTTTTTCCGAAAAAAATAAGCTCTCAACTAGCTCCTTCAATAGAAAAATTAAAATGTTATACCTCTCAGAATATGGCGATAGAAAAATAGATTTTTTTTTCCCGAAATGGATTTTTATTCAGCAAATTTAGAAATGCATGAAAAAAGCTATATAAATTTGATATTGCCTTAATTGTGCTGACCCATAGAATAAAGGTAAAATGTTATATGGTGAAGGGCAAAAATTTTTAAATGTTAAAAAGCAATGCTAGAATTGATTGATTTATTTATTTTTTTTTAAATCCACCCAGAAATAGTTAATTAAAATTTTGTTAATAAGTTATAGACACCCAAAAATGGTGTCATTAGAAAATGCATCTCATCCCGCAAAAAAATAAGCCCTTACATGACTACATCACAAGAAAAGTAAAAATATTCACTTTCCATTATCTACTATGCATTCATGTCTGGGATACTAATGCTCACTACAACACTTGATAAATTGTTTGAAGGGTGCAGTTTTCAAAATGGGGTCACTCTCTAGGGGATTCCACTTTTTTGGTATCTTAGAGGCTCTGCAAACATCACATGGTGTCCAGATACCAAACCTCTAAATCTGCGCTCCAAAAGCCACATAGTGCTCCTTCCCTTCTGCGCCCTGCTGTGTGCCCAAACTGTAGTTTATACCCACATGTATGACATTGGTGTACCAAGGGTAACGTACTTAATGTTATATGTGAGTATAAAATGCTATTTGGGCACAGAAGTGAAGGAGCATTATTTTGGTTTTTGGACGACATCACATTTTTGCAGAGCCCCTGAAATGCCCGTAAAATGGAATCCCCTGACATGTTACCCCATTTTGGAAACACCACCCCTGAAGGAATGTATCCAGGGGTATAGTGGGTATAGTCTTCCTGACATGTATGCACTGCTGACGGTGAAAGGAGAAAATGGTGTGCCCAGCTTGTATCCAACACAAACGCTCCAAATGCTGTTGTGTCCAGGATACTCTCTTAGGGTGGGTTCACACTTGCAGCGGCACTCCGTCCGCCGCGAATCCTACCTAAATGTCAGAAAACTGGATAGGGAAAGGTTTGTGACGCTTTGCTTAAAAACTCATTAATTTGAATGGGTTTTTAAAGCAATGCACCGGTGTGCGCTTACACCCTCTGCGCCGAGAAGCCGTTTTAATTCGTCGGACACAAAGTCCTGCATGTCCGACTTTGTTACCTTATCCAGTCCCTATACAGTTTTCCGACATTTAGGTCGGATTCACGGCGGACGGAGTGCCGCTGCAAGTGTGAACCCACCCTTAACAGTTTTTGAATTTTATGTCTCTGCTGTCACAAACTGGGCACAACATATCGGGCACTGAAATGGCGAATCTCTGGAAAAATTGCAATTTTCACTTGTCATTATCAGCTGCGCATTCATTTCTGGAAATTAAATGAATGCAACGCTCAAGGGTTAAAAATGCTTGCTACGCAACTTGATAAATCCCTTGAAGGGTGTAGTTTCTGAAATGGGGTCACGTGTCATCTGTGGATTCCACTTTACTGCCAATTCAGGGGCTCTGCAAAAGTGGTATAACGTCCAAAAACCAAAATAGCGCTCCATCCCTTCTTTGTCGGCTGTGCCCAAACAGCAGTTTATACCCACATATGACATTACGTTATCCGGGGTAGAACCGTGTCATACATGTGGGCATAAACTGCTGTTTGGGCGCATATGTGAAGGAGCGCTATATGCTTTTGGAGCACAGATTTAGATTTGTTGGTTTTTGGACGCCATGTAACGTTTGCAGAGACCCTAAAATTGCACTACAAAATGGGGTCACTTCTTGGGGAATTCCAATTTATTGACACCTCCAGGGCTCTGCAAAAACATGGGGACCAGAAAATCCCTCTAAATCTATACCCCAAAAGTTAAAAAGCGCAGTGCTACTTCCCTTCTGAGCCCTGCTGTGTGACCAGCAGCAGTTTATGCCCACATATACAGCTTCTTTGTAACCATGATAATCCACTTAATAGTTCTAGGAGTGCGTGTCTCTGATGACACAAAGTGGGCACAACATATTGGGCACTGAAATGGCATATTTTTATAAAAATTTCAATTTTCACTTTGTACATTCATTTTTCGGAAGCACTACAGGGCTCAAAATAATAATACCCCTTAGAAATTCCTTGAGGGGTGTAGTTTCTAAAATGGAGTCACTTTTAAGGGGTTTCCATTGTACTGGTACTTTAGGGGCCCTGCAAATGGGACATGGCACCTGAAAACTATTCTAGCAAAATCTGCCCTCCAAAATCCAAATAGTGCTCTTTCTATTCTGAGCCCTGTCATGTACCCATACAACTTTTTACAACCACATATTGGGTATTCTTGTGTTCAGGAGCAATTCTTTAACTACTTATGGGGTGCTTTTTCTCCTTTTAACCCCTTTGGAAAATTAAAACTTTAGGGATAAAGTGACGTTTTAGTAATTTTTCGTTTACACATCCCAATGTTGATTAAATCTGTGAAACGGCTGTGAGGTCAAAATGCTCACTATACCTCTTGATAAATTCTGTCGGGTGTACTTTCCAAAATGAGGTCACTTTTGGAGGGTTTCCATTGTTTTGGTACTCTAGGGGCTCTGCAAATGAGACATGGCACCTGAAAACTATTCCAGCAAAATCTGCTTTTCAGTCACCCAGCGTCGCTCCTTCCCTTCTGTGCACTGCCCTGTGCCTAAACATCAGTTTACACTCATACGTGGGGTATTTCTGTGCTCGGGAGAAATTGTCTAACAAACTGTGAGATGCATTTTCTCCTTTAACCCCTTGTCAATGTATTTATTTTAGGACTAAATGAACTCATTATTGAAGAAAAATTATCTAAATTTCACCTTCATATTGTTTTAATTCTCATGAAATCCCCTTTAGAACTGAAGTGGTCCCTAACAAATGGGTTTGGGAAATTTTCTTATAAATCTGGAAAAATCGCTGTTACACTTTATAATGTCCAAAATAAATTAAAGGACGATTAAGAAATGCCGATTTAAAGCAGAGATATGGTAGATAATATTTATTAATGTATTTGGATGGTATGACTATCTTGTCTGAAAAGCAGAGCATTTCACATTTTGAAAACTGCGAATTTTTCCAAATTTCCATCACATTTCCTATTTTTTTTTTAATAAACGTAAAAAATATTGATCAATGTTTAACACTCACATGAAGCACAATGTGTCACAAAAACAATCTCAAATTTACTTGTGTAAGTTATAGCATCTCAAAGTTATTGCATTATAAAGTGACACATGTCAATTTTGAAAAATGAGGTTTGGTCATTAAGGTACTTTTAGGCCCGGTCCTTAAGGGGTTAAAGAATAGACAAACTTCCTCATTGAACATGGTTCTCATTGTCATTATATACTTGGAAGCCCTATAATGCTAACAAGGCTTGATTTGATTTTCATCAAGGGGGGTGCATGAATATTGTTTATTTTATATTAACTCTTTATATACAAATAAACACCTCTTGCAAACTTAGTCCCCATTGTTATTAGATATTTGAGTATAAGTCAGAGAATAAGGGCTCTTGCCTGATAACTTTTTAATGAGTAAGGAGAAATATATAATTGTATGTGTGTTTGTGTGTGTGTACTGACTCGAGTAAAAATAACTTTTTTTTTTTTTTTGCCAATAAAACATTTATTTTTACTTAGGAACAGTAGGACGTCCATCATCTTCTCCAGATTCTTCAGTATTTTCACTTACAATGTGGAAAAAAAAAATATTTAGTCAGCCACCAATTGTGCAAGTTCTCCCACTTAAAAAGATGAGGCCTGTAATTGACATCATAGGTAGACCTCAACTATGAGAGACAAAATGAGAAAACAAATCCAGAAAATCACGTTGTCTGATTTTTAAAGAATTTATTTGCAAATTATGGTGGAAAATTAGTATTTGGTCAATAAAAAAGTTCATCTCAATACTTTGTTATGTATCCTTTGTTGGCAATGACAGAGGTCAAACGTTTTGTGTAAGTCTTCACAAGGTTGGCACACACTGTTGCTGGTATGTTGGCCCATTCCTCCATGCAGATCTCTAGAGCAGTGATGTTGTGGGGCTGTCGCTGGGCAACACGAACTTTCAACTCCCTCCAGAGGTTTTCTATGGGGTTGAGATCTGGAGACTGGCTAGGCCACTCCAGGACCTTGAAATGCTTCTTACGAAGCCACTCCTTCGTTGCCCTGGTGGTGTGCTTGGGATCATTGTCATGCTGAAAGACCCATCCACGTTTCATCTTCAATGCCCTTGCTGATGGAAGGAGGTTTGTACTGAAAATCTCACGATACATGGCCCCATTCATTCTTTAATGTACACGGATCAGTCGTCCTGGTCCCTTTGCAGAGAAACAGCCCCAAAGCATGATGAGTGCAAATTTGCCTCCAGTATTTGCTGATAACGTGCTGCATTCATCTTTCCTTCAACTTTGACCAAGTTTCCTGTGCCTTTGAAGCTCACACATCTCCACATCATCAGTGAACCACCTTTGTGCTTTACAGTAGGAATGGCGATCCTTTCGTCATAGGCCTTGTTGACACCTCTCCAAATGTAACATTTATGGTTGTGGTCAAAAAGTTCGATTTTTGTCTCATCACTCCAAATTACCTTGTTCCAGAAGTTTTGAGGCTTGTCTCTGTGCAGTTTGGCGTATTGAAGGTGAGATTCTTTGGCATTTGCGCAGTAATGGCTTTCTTCTGGCAACTCGACCATGCAGCCCATTTTATTTCAAGTGCCTCCTTATTGTGCATCTTGAAACAGCCACACCGATAGTTTTCAGAGAGTCCTGTATTTCAGCTGATGATATGTGCGGGTTTTTCTTTGCATGCCGAACAATTTTCTGGGCAGTTGTGGCCGAAATTTTGGTTTCCATTTGTTAATCACAGTTTGAACACTGCTGACTGGCATTATCAATTCCTTGGATATCTTTTTGTATCCCTTTCCCATTTTATACAGTTCAACTACCTTCTCCCGTAGATCCGTGGACAATTCTTTTGCTTTCCCCATGGCTCACAATCCAGAAACGTCATTGGCTGGAGGAAAGATGCAACAGTCTGTCTGGATCCCAGAAACTCTCAGCTTTTTTGTACACACACTGATTACAAGCAAACAGGTCACAGGTGAGGAGGTTACCTTTAGTAGCCATTCAAACCCCTTTATGTCAACTTCTGGGCATGTTATCAGGCCAAAATCACCAGGGTATGTGAACTTTTGAACAGGGTCATTTTGATGTTTTTGGTTGTCATTATGATTTAAAGTTTGACAATAAATGGCTTCAACCAACCACTAACCATGAGTGGAGAAAAAGTTTTTGTGTCATCATTCATATTCTCTGAAAAAAGGCCAAAAAATCTGCCGGGATATGTAAACTTTTTAGCACAACTGTACGCTGCAAAGAGTGACTTGTAAGATCACAGAAGTCATAAAATTACACTGTAGAAACATACAGAGTTGTAACTTCAGCTTTAGTGTATGCTACTGAAGTGCAGACACAAAAAATGCTAGTAGAGACATGGATCAAACATGTTCAGACAATTTTAGACAAAACAAAATGATGAATCACGCCTAATATGCAAAAACACATTTCTACTCTACAACTAGGACTGTGATTTTCTGTACTCTGTAATGTTAGGTGTATTGCCTACTACTACTTTTATGTATGGGATCAAATTGACCCCTTCGGTACTTATAGGTATGAATTGTAAAATCTGGGCCCCTGAAAAAATTACAATTCATTTTTGTGTCCTAACAATATACACTACCATGAATAAATAAGTCACAAAATATCAGAACTGATTTGTTAAAATTTTAGAAGTTATAATGACCCCTCCGGTAGTTCTACTGGCTTAATTAGGAGTAATTAGAGGAGCAAGTGCTCATCATTTCACTACTTTCCTGAAAAAAAAAAAAATTGACAATCCAAGAGCAAATATCGTGTCTGATCATAAGTCCATGTTACCTCCTAGTCAAAAGGAGGGTCTGCCTTATTACTGTAGCTTGCCAGCTTCCCCCTCCTAAATAGACCGAGGCCTTATTCACATTTCAGCATTTTAGCCATTGATTTGCATCAGTGATGTATTCCTAAATCTAGAACTGTGTGTATATCACCCAGAACTGCAGTTTTGATGGCGTATTAAATATAAGATTCTTGATAGTGGTGGAGGCAGAGTTGGGAATGGGAGCTATATATGTATCCCACATTCTCAACTCTATCTGTATAAGGGCTCTGTCACATAAACAATTTCTCTATTTGATTGGCCAGCACACAACCCATTATAGTGAATGGAGTTGCATGCGCAATTTTTTATTTTTTTTTCTGCTTGACTTAGCCATTCGAGTCTAGGAAGCCATTCATTGCTAAGCAATGCTGGAAAGTAAAGAATACATCATCATTTTCGTGGCCTCCAAAAATAAATAAAAGGGTGACACGTTTTTTTTGTTTTTGTTCATACCTCCCAATCCAACATCACCTAACAATGAAGGTGAAAAACAGTCTTGCACCTATCCATGCATATCAGAGCAAAATCCAAGCCATGAGGAGAACAAAACTGACTATAGAGTTCAGAGACAGGATTACGTGGCGGTACAGTAAAATTTCTGCTGCACTGAAAGTTCCCAGGATCATGATGGCTTCCATAATTCCTAAGGGGGCACAGACAGTAACGGACACTAAATGATTTTAACGTGCCTGTTGCTTTTTTTTTTTTTTTTTTTTAACTGATCAGTTAAAAAAAACAAAAACCTGTTAGTGTCGTTTTTTTTTTTTTTTTGCTTCCTGAGTATTTATATAATGGACAACCGTTACTGTCCGTTAGCCATAGACCTTCTTGTAAAAAAAAAAAAAAAAAAAAATGGACTCTTAACGTCTGTCAAATTATTTTAAATGGACATAAAAGTCCTGCACCCTGCATTATGTCCGCTAATATAATAAAATAACGGACATGTGACGGATTTGGTGAAAACAGTCAACAGATCAAATCCCATTGAAATCAATGGGATTTTTAACGGATTTATGACAGATCTGTTAGTGTCTATTAACATTTTGTAACAGATGTTAGCAATGGACGCTACTAATGGTAGTGTGAACACTCCCAAAATAGAAGAAGTTTGGAACCACTTGGACTCTTTCTTGAGGTGACTGCCCCACAAAACTAAGTAATCAGGGAAGATGAATCTTTGTAAGTAAGATGCCCAAGTACCCAATGGTCACTCTGGCTGATTTCCAGATGTCCTCTGTGGAGATATGAGAAACTTCCAGGTGGTCAACCAACACTGCTGCTTTTATTCAATCTGGGCTTTGTGGCCAGAAAGAAGCTTCTCCCCAGTAAAATACAAGAAACAAGATTATCTGGTTTTATGAAACCAAGAGTGGACTTTCTAGCCTCAGTTTTTAGCATCAGGTCTGACGAAAACTACATTCGTCTTATGTCCCAACAGCAGCACATTTATGGGGTATTTCTGCCCTGTGTACTGGTAGGACAGGTGGAACTTGTAATTTAACATTATTAAATTAAGCTGTATTCCCCTATAAGAGGTGAGAGAGAACTCTTCCCCCCCCCCCCCTTGTGTTTTTTTTTCTGTCCTGTGCATGGACAGGTGGGGGAGGTATCACTTACCTCCCTTTTGGAAAGTACTCACTTTAAGGGTTTCTCTCACCTTATTCAGTCAGGCTCCTCTGCTTTAGAGCGGCCTCTGTTCGCCCTGCCGCGCGATATCCGCTGCATATTGTGCGCCTTCGGTTTAATTCCGTGGATAAATGAGTGTCTTTCCCCTCGAAAATAGTTTCCTTTCCCCATTTTCCTAGGGTAGTTATCCTTCCCTTCAGGAGCTCCGGAACTCCTGTAGCTGGTGTGGCTAGCGGAACCTTTATAGGTAAGTATGGTTCTGCCCGGCGCTTATTCCGTGATGCAACCGTATCACTTCTGGTTTCTTTAAGTCAAAAAAATGGGCGAGAAGGGAATCTAAAAAAATATTTTTTTTTTCTACAGATTATCATTTGTCTTAGAAGTTATTGCTTCTCTACTGTGTTAATTATCTAAAAATCTCCTTGTCTTCTCATGTGCAGACTCAAAAATTTTTTTTCCGTCTCATCTTACCTCCTTAAACCCTCCTCTTCCCTTCCTCCCTCCTATTTAGTTCAGGACTGACTTGTCTTTGGTCCCTCGCTGCCTTTTCCTTTTTTAACGGTTGCTGCTACTGATTCTTCAGATTCCCTGAATTGGGTTTACTTAGAATTTAAAGCAACATGGTAAAAAAAAAAAAAAAAAAAAATGCTCTGCGTTTTTAAAAAAAATTTTTTTTTTCTTTCCTTTTAGATGTCTTCCTCTCCTTCGATCTCTGAGATTGTCAAAAAACCACGCCTGGACACCCAGTCTCACTCTGTGGATCCCTCTGAGTTGGATTTTCAGGTCCTGAACGAAGCTCATTCTTCGGAAAATGAGGTTGAGGGGTTTTGCAGTCCCCTCTTTTCACTAGAGAAGATGCCAAAACTGCTTATGTCCGTCCGTACTGTGGTACTGGCAGATGATGGCTGTAATTTGCAAGATCCCATGGATCGTCATACAGAATGTACGCTGAGAAGGGCCTACTCTGCTTCAGCCCAGACCTCTGTAGGTATTGCTACTGACGAGGTGGCGAATAAGCTGCGAACTGACCTCGCCAAGCTTGAAAAGGACATCGATTCTGGAGTTTCCAGAGATAATCTCCTGTCTTTTTTGAATTCCATCTCTCTAGCGGCCGACTTTCTTGCCGAGGCATCTCTCCATCAAGTAAAGTTAGCCGCCAAGTCTATGGCTCTTTCTACGGCTACTAGAAGGCCTCTTTGGCTGAAGCCTTGGCGAGCGGACAACACGTCAAAATATAATATTTGTTCCCTCCCCTTTGAGCCTGGCAGGCTCTTTGGTAAGGGGCTAGATGACATCATGGAGGGCTTAGCAGATAAGAGTGGGAAGTATCTTCGCCAATCTTTCAGAGGTAAACCTAGACCTCCTGACCGTGGCAGAGGTTTCCATTGTCAGTATCAATCCAGATCTCAGTTTGAGGCGCTCAGGGTATCAGGCTAGAAACACTGGTCGAATAGATTCCCCAGACGTGGGGAAAGGAGGAAGACTGATTTTTAACATTTTTTGTATTTTGTATTCCTTTCCCGGTGGAGTCTTTACCGGTCGGAGGTCGCCTCGCTCATTTTCTCCCCATATGGCAAAAGTTCATCCAGGGTCCTACAGGTCATACATCGGGGTTACAGAATAGATTTTTGTCACCCTCCTCAGTAAAAGTTTGTAAAAACCTGCTCTCTATCTGCCCAAAGACAGTTGGTGCTAGAGACATCCATTCAGGAATATTTAAACAAAGGTGCCTTGGAACCGGTTCCCCTCCTAGAAGAGAGTTTCGGGGTCTATTCTCGGTCTTTCTGGTGCCAAAGCCATCAGGGGACTGGAGAATGATCTAAGATTCCTAAACCGGTTTATCTGAAAAACGGTTTTGTATGGAGACCATAAAATCGGTAGTTGCCTTTCTTCAGCCCGGCGATTTTGTCGTAACCTTAGCCCTGAAGGACGCTTATCTACATATCCCGGTGTATCCTCCTCACAGAAGATACCTGAGGAGGAAGATGGCTGGCTGAATTCGGCATTTTCAATTCCCGGCTTTACTCTAAGGCATCTCCTCAGCCCCTCACACCTTTACCAAGGTGGTGGCTCCTGTAGCCGCGGCTCTCACTCCAGGGTCTGTTTCTTGTGCCATATCTGAACGACTGGCTCATAAAGGCCCATTCGGAAGGAATTTTGCTCAATCACCTACAATTAACCATATGATTTCTCCAGCGATTAGGCTGGATCATAAATTGGGAGAAGTCAGATGTCAGGCCCACCAGACAGAAAAAGTTTCCTTGTCTCTCCTGAGGAAGGAAAAAATTATCAGGGCAACCATTCATCTATATCTATCCCAGCAGGTCTTCATCAGAACAGCAATGAAGGTTCTGGGTCTCATGTTAGCGTCTGATGATGCAGTCCCTTGGGCCCTATGGCACATGTGCCCTCTCCAGAAAAATTCTGGAAGTTTGGAACCGCAGCACGCTGGATCTGGACAAGAGGTTTCTACTCTCCTACAAAACCAGTGTTTCTCTCAGGTGGTGGTTCAGCTGGTCTTGACCCTGTTGACCACCGATGCATCCCTCTCTGGTTGGGGAGCGCATCTTCTAGATATTCCCTTAAGGAGAACCTGGAATTTCATAGAGAAAATCAGGTCATCCAATTGGCGAGAACTCAGAGCGGTCCATCTGGCGCTCCTTCATTTCTTTCCCCTCTCATCGGGAAGGCAGTAATAGTTCGGTCAGACAACATGACGACGGTACTGTATCTAAACAAACAAGGAGGCACCCGATCCCCATCCCTTCTCAGGGAAACGGACCATATTTTTTCTTGGGCAAAAGAAAATCTGACCCATCTGTCCACCATGCACATCAGAGGTTCTCTGAACATACTAGCGGACCGATTGAGTCGAGGCCTCAAGGTGTCAGGGGAGTGGTCCCTCAGTCAGGAGATTTTTCGGCAGATTACCCTGAAGTGGGGTCTCCCGGAGGTGGATCTCATGGCCACCAGACTCAACGCCAAGGTGGAGAAGTTCTGTTCCCTATATCAAGACAATCCCTTGGCAGTGGATGCCCTGTCCATCCTTTGGAGGTTCAGGCTGGCATACATTTTCCCTCCACTTTCCATGACACCAAGGGTATTGATGAAATTAAGACAGGACCAAGTCACGGTAATTGCCATTATACCGTTTTGGTATGCTTGCTTTTCCCAACTCATTCAGATGAGTTGAGGGACTTATTGGAGGCTTCCCCTAATCCAGAACCTGGTAGTTCAAGGGAATCGGTTCTGCCAGGATCTGAGAAGACTCAACTTAACAGCCTGGAAGTTGACCAGTCCCTATGTCAATCTAGAGGACTATCTAAGGCCATCCTGAAAACTCTATCCTGTTCTAGAGCCGCATCCACAACTAGGAGTTACCAGAGGGTAAGTAACATCTTCAGAGCCTGGTGCTCCAATAATGACGTTACTAGCTCAGATCCTTGTATGGAGGTTCTCCTAAATTTTCTTCATAATGGTCTAGACAAGGGTCTTACTCCTGGGACTCTAAAGGTCCATGTGGCCGCCCTTTCCACCTATATAGGCAGACGTCTGTCTCAGGATCCTTTGATTTCAAGGTTCCTAAAGGGTGCTGCAAGATTAAGACCCTCCGTACATGCTCCCATTCCTCAGTGGGACCTCTCTACAGTCCTTTCGGGACTATGTGGACCTCCCTTTGAACCCCTTGAAGAGGTGGAGTTCAAATTCTTAGTTTATAAAACCACTTTTTTTATTGGCCATTTCCTCCGCCAAAAGAGTGGCCGAGTTACAGGCCCTATCAGCTGTAGAGCCATACATCTCCTTTTTTCCTCACAGAGTCCAGTTGAGGTTTCTTCCTGGTTTTACTCTCAAGGTTCCTTCCTGTTCCAACATTAATCAGGTAATCTCCCTACCAGCCTTTTTTCCTTCCCCCTCCTCTGAGGAGGAAAAGAAATTGCACACTTTGGATCTTGTAAGATGCCTTCGTATCTACTTGCAGCATACAGGTCTTAGAAGGTCAGAAAACCTTCTGATAAACTACTAAGGTAGAAACAGGGGTTTAAAGGCATCAAAACCTTCCTTGGCCAGATGGATAAGGGAGGCAATAAGAGTATCTTTTTCTTCTCAGGGGTTATTCCCCCCCCCCCCCCGATTTTGTGAGAGCTCATTTAACTAGGTCCATCTCTACCTCTTGGGCAGAAGGTCGCTCTGTTCCTCTGGATGAGATTTGTGCCGCCGCTTCCTGGGGTTCTCAGTTAACCTTTGTGAAACACTACAGATTAGATATGTGTTGCTCAGAGGCCACCACCTTTGGGCATTCAGTGTTGAGCGCTGTATGTCTAGGGGGCCCCTCCCTAGGGGTGTTTTCTCGCTACATCCCCATATTGTGCTGCTGTTGTACATAAGGGGAATTGTTGATTATATGGATAATCTGTTTTCCCTTAGTCTGAACAGGGAGCTTTCCCTCCCTTGCCTAAGATGAATTTTCGGTATAATTTGTTTCTTCGTTATAACTGACACGGGGGGGGGGGGGGTCTCTCTCACCTCTTATAGGGGAATACAGCTTAATTTAATAAGGTTAATTAAAAGTTCTACCTGTCCTACCAGTACACGGGCAGAAATACCCCATATTGTGCTGCTGTTCGGACTAAGGGAAAACAGATTATCCATATAATCAATGAAAAATGTTTATCACATGGCCCAATATCACCCTTCAGTGAAGCATGGTGGTGGCAGCAGCATTATTATCAGAGTTTTTACGTCTGGTTCACTCTTAACTCTGCAAGGATGTACCCGTACAACCTTGCAGAGTTAAGTAGCTGTACAAAATCGTGCAGCTGCAGAACTGGGGAGCCAGTTCTATCTCTTCTCAAGAAGGCAGTTACAGTTTAGCCAATCTGCAACAAAAAAAAAGCACATTTTCTCTCCTTTTTTGATTTACATTTTCCCAGATATTAAAAAAATAGAAAAGTGCAAAAATAAAAATAAAACCCTATGTGTCACTGAAAAAAGACACAAAAGTTAGTTGAATAACCCAAATGAAAAAAACTGTTATAGTCCTCAAATCTGCATGTATGAAAAAAAACCTGAAAATGCGTCTGGTCCTGAACCAGGAAAATTGGCCAGCTACTGAAGTAGTTAAAGAGTGTCTGTTATCAAACTGCTGCTTTTTGCCTATGTCTTTGGAGCAGTCATTACAGAATCACATGAGAAGTATTCTGCACTATGTGACATTGATGTTTGACTAGTAACTCGCTGCAGCTGACTTGAATTTTTATCTAGGATTCATAAAAATAAACCTTTTTATTCCTAACTCGATAGTGCCAGTGAAGATAAGAAACTTTGTAATACACTTTTACAGATGCCTCTTTCTTCATTTATTAGTTTATTTTTTTTTCTTCTTCTAGTCAGGGTTGTATCTCACTCCAGTGTTTTTCTGGAGTGAGATACAGCCCTCTGTGTGCTGTGTCTAGGAGACTAAACCACTAGTCCTCATTCAGCTGAGCTCAGGGACATTGACATTCAGAAACTGATATTATAAAAGTAGAAAGCTGCTTTAGGCTAAGGACCCACATTGTGGAAATGCAGCTTTTTTTGTTGCAGATTTTGATGTGTTTTTTTGAGCCAAACCCAAGAATGGCTACAAAAGGAATGGGAGATATATAGGAAGTTCTTATACTTCTACCTTTTGCTCAATCCACTCCTGATTTTGGCTCAAAAAACGCAAAAAAATCTGCAACAGAAAAAGCTGCGTTTCTACAACGTGGGGCCTCAGCCTTAAAAAGGAAAAAAAAAAATCTATATGCAATACAGATAATGGTCAGAAATAGCGTTAATCCTCATTGACCCACAAGGCTGCTCATTCTGAAAAGGCAAAAGGTTAATTTTGTTTTAAATAAAATGGCTGCTCTTGAATATTCATTAGAAGAATTAACAAACTTTCTGAAGTCACATCCCACTTTTGGGTGAGACTTCTTTGTTTTTTGACCCCTCCACACTATCATATTTGGTCCTATTTTACAAAGAGTTTAGTGTAGAATGCAGTGGTTTAAATCAGGTATATCATGGATCCAAGTAGGTGGTGCTGCCTTGTCTCTGGAAATGTGGTCTGGCAGGCTCCTATTTAGGTCGTGCCCCTTTTACAGTATGTGTATGTGTTGGTCGAACCTTATGAGATTCACTTGGCGGTATTCTTCGGACCAAATTTGGTCGACCGAAACGGTGATTATATTCTGGGGTCAAAGAGGCCCTAGAAGTATAATGATTGGAGGCCCAGGGGAAGTACTCAAACAAAAAATAATTAGTGTTTTTCACTTGTTATGGGCTTTGGCGCTTCTGGCTGACAGGTATGACTGAGGCCTGTGATTAAAGCTTTGACCGAAGCGCCAGAGGGGTTAATGGCCATGATCAGTGCATTAGCATGGGGTCTCTCCTGTATAAAACAGCAGAAACCGGCGGCTATGGCGGCCGCTTGGCTCCCTGAGCGGCCGCCATATTTAAACACCCGGCATCAGCCGTACTATTACGGCGAATGTTGGTAAGGGGTTAAAATGACATCAGCAAGGAATTGAAGTCACTGCTTACACGTTTCGGTGGACAGCCTTAGCCATAGCATACCATACCATACCATACTGACATATGCAGCTCTCTTTATAGGGCCACTTCCTATAGTCACACTGCAAGTAGAACCTTGCAAATATTCAAATAACCGGCGTGAACAAAATCACATTGGTTATTCTGGTCGTTGTAAGGGTTCTATTATTTTTTCGAATAATTGCCCAGTCCTCGCATTCGTCACTCCAAAATTGTTGTCATCAATATTCTGGTTGTGCTGTGGGGCACTGCGTTCCTAATATGGTTGCTGATATAGGATGATATTGCCCACCTGTCTGCTGCGTTTTCTGGCTTTCTGTATGATGCTGTTGTGGTGTGTTGTGCTGTGTGTGTGTGTGTGTGTGTGTGTGTGTGTGGTTTGTTTGTTTTTTTTTTTGTTTTGTTTAACAAGCTCTCGTTAACAGCATAAATATCTTTATTTCACATGATTGTATGTTTTGATCGATACTAGACAATAGAAGTCCTCTATGCTTGCTGTACAGCGATATTCATTGAATAGGAAATGCAGTATGTCTTGCATTGTGGGTTTGTTCTCAGATTTTTACCTTATTCAATCCTAAGACTATTGATATAATTTACATGTGACTCATCATAAACTCACCAGATCTTTACAAGAGGAGAAACACACTCAAGGGTCAAGAAATAATTCTTAAAGGCTTTTAGTTTAGTATATCATGCTGTTTAATGGTACTTTGGAATTGAAAGATAAAAGAAGGGAGGGGGATGAAAGCAAAAAGAAAACCCTCTACACCAGCCACAAATCCAGTCTGTTCCACAGGTCTAATGACCTGAACTAGCAACATCATAGGGATGTTTGGTGGTGCAAGTTTGGTCATTAAATCCATGGCCAGGAATTACAGTTATGATATACTGTGTATAATATGGGACTATTTCTGTGTGAATCATGCTTTAAACAGATCTTGCAGAGAGACCAGGTTCAGTTACTCATTTTCACCTCTAAGGGGGAGTTCACACTACTGTTGCTAATGTCCGTTGCTGTCTTCCCTCATAGGATGATAGCAATAGACATTAGCTGTCACAGACTGATTCTGTGTCAGTTCCTATTGGCACTAATGTAAACAACATGACTGACCTAGCTTCCGCCATGTTTGTTTAATTTTGTAAAGGAAGATAAAGTTGTGCATTAGTAATGGTAGTGGGAATCCCCCTTACGGAGGTACCTTTTGTCTGCCCCTTAAAGAGGATCTTTCATGTACACTAAGATATGGCATGTTATATGAATTCAGCGCACTTTCAGCTTTGTCGATAACTACCCCAATTCCAGAGATATCCGTGCCATTCATTATGACTACGGATATCACTGCTGTGTCGGAGGGGCCAGTCTCACAGCTCAGCGTCATTGCTGGATGGTGTTGAATGCCCCCTGTCTGTACACATCTATAATCTTGTACTGTGAAGGGGGGCGTTCCTTTTAACCCAGCGATGAGCTCGAACAGTCTTTTCTGTGTCTCAAGAGAAATTGGGAAACTTTTGAATGGCAGTAGTAGGGGATTAGTGAGGCAAGTCCACTGCCTCTTAAGTTTTTGCAGTCTTTCATATGCTGTACTTCACTGATTCCAGATCATTTGGAATCTTTTCTCTAGCCCCCACTGTTGTGTAGTAAATATTTGTCTTTCTGCTACAGACATGGACTGCCCACCTACCAGTACAGAGCCTAATTAGCATATTGAGTCCTGAAACTAACAGAAATTATTGCTTTGGCATGGTGGGGGCTAGAGAACAAATTCCACCTTTGCTAGAATCTGTGGAACAGAACCTATTGAAGGATGCAAAGAGTTTAAGTTCATGGAGTTGAGTGAAAGGTCCTTTTTAAGAATTAAAAATATCATCCTGAACCATCCTTTTTTTAAATGTACGATTCTATGTCTTGGAATCTTTTGGGTATATTAAAATAGGTAAAATGAAGATGGCTGACAATCATAGGAATGACAGCGATATTATCATTCCACCTCATGCGGTACAAATATCAAGACACCAGAAAATAAATGAATATTACAGCACTAGTGTTATACATAAAACTTAGAAAATAAGTCTAAAACCTGGTCCATAATGAAACCAGTACCTGAAGCACTAAATCGGCAATGTATAGTACAGAAGAATCAATGCCCTCAAACAAGCTGTGACCATCCCATCAGTAAAGTCAGCAATAACACTGTTGTAACCAGCCATCAACAGTTTACTATACATTTGTCATGAAATGAAATAAAAGTATAAAAAGGTGGATCTTGCCAAGTGCAGATCCAACAATTCTCATGTAAGCAGTGGGAGATGGAGACAAGGTCCATCCAGGCACTTGTTAATCTTTACCTATATTGCCCTAGCGAAGACTCATGTTAGCCCCCAAATAACTCCTGTCCTTGTACGCAACTCACTACTATTTGTAAGGCAGCTGACTTCCTAGCAGATGCAGTTAGTCTCTGCCCACTTCCTTACCTTCGCTAATTCTGCTAGGCGAGCTATTTGGCTATAGAGCTTTGGTGGTGTGGCCTCTAAGTCCTGGTTTTGTAATCTCCCATGTGTTTGGGAGTCCTTCTTTAGTCCTACCCTAGATGACATCCAAGCTAAAGCAAATAAAAAGGGGTTTCCTACACCTCTTATTCACATACCTGCAAGTCCTTTCACGCCTTTGGAAAGTTTTAGCATGTAACAGAAACCAGGGTAGTAGATCGTTGGATTCCAGTAGGAAACAGTGTTTCTCTTTACCAGTTCCTCCTGCAACCAAGATTAAAAAAAAATAAAAAATCTGGTAAACAATAACTCTATAGCCGTGTGTGTGTGTGTGTGTGTGTGTGTGTGTGTGTGTGAGAGAGAGAGAAACTGAAGTAATTCCTACCTGCCTCTTTCAATATCTGAGCCAGCCATTGCCTTTTGGGAGCTATAAAGAATGGACTGAAACTGTAATTCTCTTCCATCCCTCATCGAGATTTAAGGTCACCAAGAACCCAGTCCTCTGTCCTATCCATATCTGCCCTAGAACTTGAGGTTCAGGCTCTATTAGACAAGCAGGTTTTGGTGGCTTTTGTGGTTTCTACTCTCTTCTTATCTTGTAAAAGCCTGAGAGGACAATTATAAACCTGAGAATTCTAAATCTGCTCTTTCAAAAAATTTTAAATGAAAATCATAATAGAAGTGGAATTGTTAATATTCCGATGCTGGATGGCGGTAATATAAGGTTGTCTATTACCATATTCCAATCTTTTTCAGGGCATGAGAAGTATTTAAGAGTTTCAGTAGATGCAAGGGGTTCTATTCTTCATTTCCATTATCCAGTATTATGGCCCGGAGGGTCTTCTTCAAGTTAATAGCGGAAATGGGAGCCCAGATCAGAGAAAAGGATATCATTTTTATGCCTTACTTGATGATTTTCTGATTGTAGCCAGGACAGAGAGAGCTTGTACAAAGTGTGTCAGTAAAGTTCTGGATATTCTGTCCCAACTGGGCTGAATTGTAAATTTAAAAAAAGTACAGGCTGAATCCCACCAGATGAGACTTTTATAGGGATTAATTTAGATTCTACTCCATAGATGTGTCTCCTACTAGAGGAGAAGATCTTAAACGTTCAATCCTCAGTAAAGTCATTAAGCCCCTTTAGGACCAGGTCTATTTTGGCCTTAAGGATCCATTTTTCAAATATGACATGAGTCACTTTCATGTGCTTTTACCCATCCAAGTGATTTTGAGTTTTGTTTTTTTGTGACACTTTGTGCTTTATGTTGGTGGTAAAACTTGTTCAATAGGCTTTGCATTTATTTATTAAAATATGAAAACTTTACTGAAAATTTAGTTAGATTAGCCAGTTTCGCTACTTATAAGATTGTCATACCACACAAATATGTTAATAGTTAATATTTTACCACATGTTTACTTAAAGGGGTATTCCCATGAACATAATCATATCTATATTTATAGATAATTAAAAGTTAAACTTTTTTGCAAATATAAGTAGTTAAAAATTCTGCAGAGTTTTAAAGATTTTCTCTATTCATCTTAGTGGTGACAGTCTGTTGTCTTGATCGGTTGCCAATGGATACGACCACGAGTGCAGAAACTTTCTATGATCTGGGAGTAGTCAAGAATCCAGCCATGATTTCCTTATTGCAGCTGGGTTATCAGGCAGGGACACTACATGTATCAGAAGATAACCCGGACACAATAAGCAAATCATAGCTGATTTCCTTACCTTAGAAAGGTCCTGCATTCATGGTCGTATCCACTGGCAACCGATCAAGACAACAACTTTTGACCACAAGATATTTAGAGGAAATCTTTAAAACTCTGCAAAATGTTTAATTACTTATATTTGCAAAAATGTTCAACTTTTAATTATCTACAAACTTAAAAATGGTTATGGTCGTGGGAATACCCCTTTAATGCTAGCATTATTTTTTGAATGCTCTTTTAGTTTTGTGGGACGTTAAAATGCTTATAAGTTTAGTGGTTTTAAATTTTCAAGAAAATGTCAAAATTCTATATTTTAAAGACCAAGTCAGCTCTGAAGTGACTTTGAGGGACCCATATAATAGAAACCCCACAAAATGACCAAATTTTAGAAACTTCACCCCTCAAATTATTTAAAAATGGGTTTTTTATACTCACTGAAAAATCCTTTTCTCGTTGTATTCACTGGGGGACACAGCACCATGGGTATAGACCTGGTCACTAGGAGACAGACACTAGGGAAATGAAAGCTGTTGGCTCCGCCTCCAGGCTATACCCTGCCACAGCCTGTGCATGAATTCAGTTTGTACCATAGCAGTAGGAGAGAGGCACAAAGGAACATGGAACCAACAATGCCTGAACCTGAAAAGGAACCAACACAGCTCAGGCAGGAACACCACTGAAAAACAAGGGTGGGATCTGTGTCTCCCAGTGAATACAACGAGAAGGATTTTTCGGTGAGTACAAAAATCTCATTTTCTCACTTATTTCACTGGGGGACACAGCACCATGGGATGTCCTAAAGCAGTCCCAGAGGGTGGGAATAACACGGCCATGCAAACCCTTAACGCTCAGCCGCTTCTAGAAACTTACAACCCAAACTGGCATTGGCAGAGGCCACAGAATGGATCTGGTGAAACTTAGAGAAAGAGGATGGAGGCCCAGTGGAATACTTGCAGACCTGGGAAGCAGAAGCCTGATGCCGGAGGCTCAGGGAGCTCCAACAGCTCTAGAGGAGAGAGCCGTCACACGGAAAGGCAGAACCCTACCCTTAAACCGATAGGTTTCCCTAATCTCAGATTAAAGCCATCAGAAGATGGGAGCTCTGGAAGCAGGCAGGCCCTTGCAAGGGCACTCGGAGAACGAGCAAAGCGTCCGAACAAAAGAAAAGATTCGTGAGGGACAATATAGACGCAAATCGCCGGGCAACAACTGGACAGGGAAGAGCAAGCACTCACATGGATGCCTGGGGACTGAGCAGAAAGAGGGCGAGATTAAGTCCTCGTTGTGGAAGGAGGAAAAACCACCCTAAGAAAAAGAATACTCTGGTAGATGGAGGAAAACCGTATCCTTGTGGAGGACCAGAAAGGGAGGCTGCTGAAAAAGGGCAGCCAATTCGGGACCCCTGCGGATGGAGGTAATGGCCACCAGGAACTCGATCTACCAGAACAGAAGACAAGCATATATCTAAGGCTCGAGGGGGGACCCTGAAGCACCTTTTAAAGATGAGGTTAAGATCCCACGGATCCTAGAAATTCAAAGGAGCACAGAGTGGCACTCCTGTAGGAAAGTCTTTAAAGGGAAAAAGACTAAGACCTTGATCCAGACCAGACTGGGGAAGATCCCATGGGAATCGTTACTCTCCCAACGGTGGACGTAAGCCTTCCACGTTAGATGGCAGATCTAAGCTATCTGGAATTTCTGGGCCTTGAGTATGGTAGGATAACAAACTCTGAAAAAAAAACATGACTCCTCAAACCTCAGCTGCGTTCACGGAGTGGCTGTTGAATCCGAGTCAAGGTGGAACAGCGGTCCTTGAGACAGAAGGTCGACCAGCAGAGGAAGAGGCCAGGAGCATCCGCCAACAGGAACATGAGATTCACATACCAGACCTCGCAGGGCCAATCTGGTGCCACCAGGATAGCTTGTCCCCCTTGGTCTTGAGATTCTGGGGGACCCGAGGGAGAAGAGGAAGTGAAAAACCGAAATCACGAGAGTGTCAGCGGTGATGGCTCAATGATCCAGAGACCTGGCAATTTAGCCGGGGACCTTGTTCCGGCGGAGGCAAAAAAAGGTCGACGTCTATCACGCCACAGCGGGAGCACAGTTGAAGGAAGATCTGCTGATAAAGCGACCCTTGCCCGGAGCAATATTTTCTCGACTCAAGTAGTCTGCCACCCAGTGGTCCACACCAGAAAAAGGTTGACCACCGAATGAGCTGGAACGTGGCGCTAAACCTAAGGAAGAGATTGTGAGGCTTCTACTAAGGCTGCACGGCTCCTGGTGCCCCACTGAGGGTTCAAGTAGGTGACCATGGAGGGAGAGGTCAGTCTGGGCTGTGACCAGATGTCCTTGGAAAAGAGAGGTCCAAGGAAACAGGGCAAATAAGATGGCCCTGGGTTCCAGCAGGTTGAACCGGAGGGAGGAATTGGCCTTGAACCACAGGCCCTGAACAGTCAAAGCATAGAGGACTAATCCCCAGCCGGGGAGACTGGCATCCGTGGGAATCCCCAACCAACAGAGGAGAAGAAGGACTTCCCTAGAGAAGTTCCTGGGGACGAGATATACTAAAGAAT
This sequence comes from Leptodactylus fallax, assembly GCA_947044405.1. NCBI lineage: Eukaryota > Metazoa > Chordata > Amphibia > Anura > Leptodactylidae > Leptodactylus > Leptodactylus fallax. The sequence continues at coordinate 1,785,728 of CAMRHE010000322.1, forward strand.
CTCTCGCCGAACCAAGGAGGAAAGAGAACCAGGCAGATGAGGCTGTCTGGAGATTTGTCCCAGCAGGCCGGAATCGTCAAGTGGAGAGGACAACAGATTCAGTGAATGAAAGGTACAGCCTAGAAGGTCGAGGCCATTGTGTGCAAGACCCACCTGCCGAAATGAAGAGAGCAAGGAGAGTACCTTCGAAGGTGGGACACATCGGACCTCAAGATTTTGGCCTCTACGAGGAGAATCAAGCCCTGGAGCGTGTAGAGGATCATGTTCCGGATTCCATGTGCTTGGAGGGCACGAAACATCCTCATTGATGAGCCAGCAGAATCTGCAAAGAAGGACCAAGGTGAGCCACAAGCTGGTCAGATTGTCTGACCTGGAGGGGCTTCACCAGGAAGGTCATCCAAGTCTGTAAACACGGCAACACCTCTGGCACGGAGGATGGCCATGAGAGATGCCATCACTGAGGAAATAAAAACCCCAGAGGGCAGAGGCCAGCCCAAAGGGGAGAGCGACATCTGATAAGGTCAAGGATCCACCGCAAAACGAAGAAACCGCTGACTGTACAGTGCGATGATGTAGATGGACGAAGAATTCACCCATCTCCAGGGATGCCACCACAGACTGCATAGACTACTGCCGCTGGAGATTGGAGACAGCCTGGATTGTCTGACGTAGGGAAGGCAAAGAGACTCCAGTGAATGCTGGAGTAGCCTAACGACACCACCTCTTAGGCTCAGGACCCACACGCCCCGCCACTTGAGAGGCTAAAGAGGGGAAAAAACTTCATGCCGAGGAGGGCTAGGAAGAGGAAGGGCCTGGACAACTTGGTGCAGAACCGCCAGGGAGGCCTGGACTTGAAAGAAGCTTTCTGGAACAGGAGAACGGCTGACACATAGGACGCCTCTGAGGGAGGAAGAATCTATTCCCCCGTGGCCTCAGGGATAAGCTTCTCAACGCTTTTAACAAAAATTTGGCCCAGGTCGACCTGGAAAGGGAGAAGGGCTGAGTTCACCTTCTTGGAGGCGGACTCAGTATTCCAGAACGAATCCAGTTGGTATGGTGGATAGCCACTGCGTTGGTGGCCGCCTTGGCAGATTTGGGAGGCATCGCCAGGTATTTGGAAGCGTTCAGGATCTCAGAGACAAGCAGCTGGAAGTCCTGGAGGGAATCTGCATCAGGGAGGTTTGACTGAAGCTGTTTGGCCCAGGAAAAGCAGGCCTTGCTGACCCAAGAGGCAGCGAAGAAAGGCCTCAGGGAGAAGCCAGCCACTACGAAGGCCACCCTGGCAAGGGAAGCCACCTTCTTGCAGCAATACAACAGCCAGCATTTAGGACAATGCAACGTATCAGTTCTGCATTGCCAACAGTACAACAGAAGTGATCCGATCTCTCTCTGAGGGATCATTGAGGTAGGCAGAGTCCGCTGAAGGCAGAATAGAAGCCTTGGAGAGCCTAGCTATCACGGGATCCACTGCGGGAGGCTCTTAATGATAGGAAGGGACACTTGGGGTGGCTTGCTGAGAAGATGTCAAGACAGGCCGGCTAGCGCTCACTAGTTACTGATATATGAGTACCACATGCTAACCAATTGCACCACTGGAGCAACTTGCTTCCTTTACCTCAGATATTCATCATTGCCAGCCAGGGAGAGCTAGAGACATGTGTCACAGCATAGCCTGGCAGAACTGCCTGAGCTCACCTTCCACTTGGAGACACACAGGTCAAGGGAAGAGATGTCTGACTTCCTAGTAGAAGACACAGGATGGTCCAGGGAGAAGCCACTCTGCCCTCAAGATGTGATCAAACACTCAGTGGCAGAAGGAGATGTCCACTTGAGAGGACGGGTCCGGGTCCTCAGAGATCTGTAGGGTATCTCTACCACATGGATGAGGTCCCACGTAGCAGCAGATAGAGATGAGCCTAGCTGATGCTCCGTGTCGGAGTCAGAGGCGTCCCCAGGTATGTAGACCGAGCAGGGGGAGGCAGGGATCTGCCTGTCGGAGTGGAGCTGCGAGCTGAGTCCTTATCTAGGGAGTGCCCAGAGGAAGGGGTGGAGGATCGTGAACTGTAGGAAGACTTCCTGGTCCTTTTGAGAGGATGGCTCCTGGAGCTGCGACGGGAACTATGAGGGTGTCCAGGGAGATCCCTAGAAGCCACCGACTGAGCGGTGAACTGGGAAAGCAGCCATTCCAAGTTTCCAGCACTGACTAGTTAAGTCTGATAAGGACACCATGGCCAAGGTGAGGGAGGCCGCCCAATCCGGGGTTGGATGAACGGAGAGGGGCCAGGAGGTTCCTGACTGGCTGAAGCGGAAGGCAGAGAGAGCACATGGGCTCAGGCTATCCGCACAGCAACTGTTTTTGATACAGCAGGTGCACGTATAAAAACGTGACGGAACCAGGGGGCCGGAGGGTGAGTGACAAAGCAGAGCGGACCCATGGAAATTAGGGGTAACCCAGGGGGTTAGCCTACCAGATCGCAAAAGATGGCCGCTCACCAACAGCTGCAGAGAGGGCGACACAGAGAGGACTCTGCAGGTGCAGTGTCTCCCAGGGAGCTGTGAGGAGAGTAAGAGGAATCCCCGCTGTCCCAGCAAGCCAAAAAGACAAATAAAAAGTGATTCTGAGGAGAGCAAAGCCCTTCCCATGGAAATACAGGCTCAGTAGCTACTGGGCAGGCTGGATGGCTTGCCAGGACAGCCCCCTGGCCAATGGAAGGCCCCAGGCGGAGTCTGGATGCCAGAAAGCCCGGGAAAGGGGTGGGCTTAGTTCCGGGCCAGGCCACGGACTTGCATAGAAACACGTCCGGCCGCGCGGCAACATCGGCGACGAGGCGTGGCCGCGAACTCTGGAAGGCCCAACGGAGGCGTGGGAAAGGTACCAGGGAGCCAGGAAAGGGGTTCCCCGGGGCTGTTTTGTAGGAGTGACCAGAAAGTCCAAAAACGCCCCAGAAAAAAAAAGGGGCTTATTTGCAAAATTTAAGGCCCAGCTCTGGGGGTCCTTGTGATTCCCCTCTAAACAAGACCCATGCTATTTTCCCCCCGGCAGAGGCACTGAGAGGCTGAATGGGGCCTGAGGTGGAGGAGAGGGGCTGAAGTAACTTTCATACTCGCTCACCTGTCTTCTACTCTTCTCATACTCCCCTGACAGGCGTCTTCAGTCGCCGCAGGGTCACCCCCTCAGTAAGACCTCACACGTGGGAGTGGGGCTGCCGGTACGGTGAGTGGGGACTGGGTGACTGGCGAGGCGCTCTTTTGCAGAGTGCTGCACCCGCAGGGGGTACGACTAGTGGGGCGTACACCCTGACGACCCTCTGCATCTGAGAGAAAAGTTTGTGTCTTCCTCTTATGCACACTAGGTTCAAACTGAATTCATGCACAATTCTGTGGCAGGTTATAGTCTGGAGGCGGAGCCAACAGCTTTCATTTCCCTAGTGCCAGGAAGTACCAGAGCGCAATCTGAAATGTTTTTACACAAATGCGCAAAGCTTGGGAAATAAACAGGGAGAATTAGAACTGATAATACAGAAGGAAAAATATGATGTCATTGGTATTACAGAAACTTGGTGGAACGATAAGCATGATTGGAATATACAGATGGAAGGATACAACTTATTCAAAAAAAATAGAACTAATAAAAGAGGGGGAGGAGTTGCATTGTATATGTTAAAAAAAGATCACATTTCCACGGAAATCACAGTTTTACAAAATGATAACTTATTGGAAAATATTTGGGTAACAATTCAGGGGAAAAACAATGATAAGGACATCATAATAGGGGTTTATTATAGACCACCAGGACAGACAGAAGACAGGGATGAGATTTTTCACAGCAAATGACCACGCTTTCGAAGAAATTTGAAATTGTTATCATGGGAGACTTTAATTACCCAGATATTCATTGGGAAACTCACACAGCTACGAGCAAAGGCTCTATCAAATTTTTATCCTCTCTAGCAGACAACTTCATTGCCCAGTTAGTAGAAAAAAACACGAGAGGAACATCCATTCTGGACCTAGTTTTAACTAATAAGGAGGACATGGTTAAGGAATTAAGGGTAGCAGGGACATTGGGATTCAGCGACCATGCTATACTCGAGTTTGGGGTTGTAAGAAGAAGAAGACCTGAGAAGACAAAGATTAGAAGGCTCAATTTTAGTAGGGCAGATTTTAGGGGCCTAAAGGTAAGGGTTAGTAGAATTCCATGGCGAAAATTACTTAAGCACAAAAATGCACATGAGGGGTGGGAAATTTTCCGTAGGGAAATCATTAATGCACAGGAACTAACAATACCTAGAAGCAAGAAAAATGGGAATCACCTAAAAACTCCAGGATGGATGACCAAAAAATTACATAACCTACTAAAAAAGAAAAAGGAAACTTACAACAAGTGGAAGATGGGAGCTATATCTAAGGGAGAGTATACAGCAGTTTGCAGACTCTGCAAGATAAGCATTAAAAAAGCCAAGGCTGAATACGAATTGAAGCTTGCAAAAGAAGTTAAGAGTAATGTAAAAGGTTTTTGGGGATATGTTAAGAGCAAAAGAAAAGTGAAGGAAACCATTGGAGTCCTGAAGAACGAAAAGGGTGAAAAAGTTAACATGGTGGATCAGCAGGTGGAGTTACTGAATTCATATTTTGTATCCGTCTTCTCCCAAGAAATGGATGGAAATATCAACATTAATGGTGATAGTGATGAGGGGAAAGAGGACTCCAAGCTGATTATAAGCGAAGGTTTGGTAAGAGAACATTTAGCAAAGATTAAGGAAACCAAGTCCCCAGGACCGGATGATTTACACCCTAGAGTTTTAAAAGAATTAGCAGAGGAAATAACAGAACCCCTTGCAATAATCTTTAATAAGTCATGGGAAACAGGAGTGGTCCCTCTAGATTGGAAAAGGGCAAATGTGGTCCCCATCTACAAAAAGGGGAATAGGGACGACCCAGGAAATTATACGCCGGTAAGTCTGACCTCGATAGTAGGAAAAATCTTTGAACAAATTGTTAAAGAACATGTAATTAGGTACCTGGATGGTAAGGCTTTAATTAATCAGAGCCAGCACGGCTTTATGCCTAATAAATCTTGTCAGACTAATCTTATTTCCTTCTATAATAAAGTCACTGAATGGTTGGACCAGGGAAATGCAGTGGACATAGTATATCTTGACTTTAGTAAGGCCTTTGATAAAGTATCACATAACTTTCTTATTGAAAAAATGATCAAGTATGGCTTTGATAAAATATCAGTGAGGTGAGTTCACAATTGGCTTAATGATCGGGCACAACGAGTAATTCTAAATGGCTATACATCAAACTGGAAGAAAGTAAAAAGCGGGGTGCCGCAGGGCTCTGTCCTGGGCCCAGTACTTTTTAATATTTTTATAAATGATCTGGATGATGGGGTTAATGGGGAACTAATAAAATTTGCAGATGATACAAAGCTAGGAGGAATGGCCAACACTAGAGAGGAGAGAGAATGCATCCAAAAGGACTTGGACACACTGGAACAATGGGCTGAGGTGAACAAAATGGTATTCAACAGGGACAAATGCAAAGTTCTACATCTGGGTAACAGAAATGCAAGAAGCATATATAGTATGGGAGGAATAGTACTAAGTGAGAGTACAGGGGAAAAGGATCTGGGCATAATAATAGATCGCAAATTCAACATGAGTCAACAGTGCGGTGCGGTGGCTAAAAAGGCTAATAAAACTCTAGGATGTATCAAGACGAGCATTGAAGCTAGATCAAGAGAGGTAATTATTCCGCTGTACTCTGCCCTGGTCAGACCCCACCTGGAATACTGTGTACAGTTCTGGGCTCCCCAGTTTAAGAAAGACATCGATTTATTGGAGCAGGTCCAGAGAAGAGCAACCAAAATGGTGGAAGGTCTACAAACCATGTCCTACGAGGAGAGGCTAAAAGAATTGGGACTGCTTAGTTTGCAGAAGAGAAGGCTAAGGGGAGACTTAATAGCGGTATTTAAATATCTGAAAGGTTGTCACAGTGCAGAGGGATCTACCCTATTCTCATTAGCAGAAGGAAGCACGAGAAGTAATGGAATGAAACTAAGGGGAAGGAGATTCATATTAGACATTAGGAAAAACTTTCTAACAGTAAGGGTAGTGAGAGAGTGGAATAGGCTGCCACGGGAGGTGGTGAGTTCTCCATCAATTGAAATCTTCAAGCAGAAACTGGATAGGTATATAGCTGGGATGTTTTAGGAATTCCTGCTTTGCAGGGGGTTGGACTCGATGGCCCTTGATGTCCCTTCCAACTCAAACAAACAAAGAACAAAGGTAGTGTCTGTCTCCTAGTGACCAGGTCTATACCCATGGTGCTGTGTCCCCCAGTGAAATAAGCGAGAAACAGTATTTTGGAACTTGTAAACTCTTTAGGAATGAAAATGAAAACAAAATGAAGTTGAAATTTCAACATTCCATATTTTTATTTATTGATTTATTTTTTTGCAGATAATCCATTTTGATTTATTTTTTCCTGTAACACAGCAAACCTGTGGCTTCATGGTGACTCAGTGGTTAGCACTGTAGCCTTGCAGCGCTGGAGTCCTGGGTTCGAATCCTGCTAGGGACAACATCTGCAAGGAGTTTGTATGTTCTCTCCCCGTGTTTGCGTGGGTTTCTTCCAAAGACATATTGATGGGGAATGTAGATTGTGAGTTGTCAGACAGTGACTGTCAATGTCTGTAAAGCGCTGCGAAATATGATGGGGCTATATAAGTAAGCATTATAAATAAATAAATAACCTCTATTACCCTAATTCTGCAGTTTGTAGAAATATTTCATTGTGTAGCCATACTACATAATACTTGACTCAAACACAGTCCTCAGAAATGAAAGAACAACTTTTGAATTTTGGTGCCGCCATTTTGTTAGGATGTTTTTCAGGTACCCAGATTTGTTATGCAATTTCTCCTGAGTACCAGAATACCCTATTTGTGGCCATACACTGCTGTTTGTTCCAGAACCTAGCGGTACCAAAACAATGGAAATCCACCTGAGGTAACCCCATTACAAAATTTCTATATTCTAGAGTTGGGTTCACTTTTGGATTTCTTTATAAATGTATATACTTTTTACCTTTTTGTCCTTGTCGGGTTTTTTTTTTTTTTTTTTTTTTTTAAGGCACACATGAGAAAAGGCACCTCACAATTTAGTAAGGAATTTCGACGGGCATTTTTTTTTCTCTTTTGGATTGCAGATTTTGCTCTATTGGTTTTCCATTGCCATGTTGCATTTGCAGCCCCCCAGAGGTACCAGAACAAAGGAAACTCATAAGAGGTTACCCCATTTTGGAAACTACACCGTCAAAGAACTCATCTTTGGGTGTTGTGAGCATTTTGGCCACACAGGTGTTTGGAGTTTATGTAAATTAGTCCGTTAAATTAAAAATTGACTTTTTTTTTTTTTTTTTTCCCCCAAAACTGTTAATTTAGCTTAAAATTTTTCATAAAATACCCAAATTTATTATACAATTTCTACGGAGTACAGAAATGCGCCATTTGTGGTCATAAACTGCTGTTTGGGCACACACGAGGGCTTAAAAGTGAAGGAGCGTTAATTTAGCCTTTGGAACCCAGATTTGGCATGTTCAGGTACTATGTTTCAGAGCCCTGGAGGTACCACAGTTACCAGTTTTTTTTGATAGCAGGATTTCATCCTATCAGCAAAAACAAATGCAAAAGCACTTCATGTTTGCAAAATTACAAACTTCAGAGTAATCATCTAGGGCAGGGGTGTCAAACTCATTTTCACCGGGGGCCACTTCAGCCTCACGGGGTACCTTGAAGGGCCAAAATTATTTTACACGTGTATAAAAGTAACTTCTCCTTAACAGTTAAGCGAGCTATTAGACAACGTATAATATAAACAGGCGCCATAGCCCCTATTTATAGCGCCCCATTTACACACACTATAATGTTCCACAGCAGTCCCTGCACACTGTATTATGGCTCGCAGTTGCCCCTGCACACGGTATTATGCTCCATATTGGCCCCTGCACACGGTATTATGCTCCATATTGGCCCCTGCACACGGTATTATGCTCCATATTGGCCCCTGCACACGGTATTATGCTCCACAGTGGCCACTGCACACGGTATTATGCTCCATAATGGTCCCTGCACTGGTATTATGCTCCACAGTGGTCCCTGCACAGGGTATTGTGCCCCATAGTGGCCAAACCATTAACTATTATTATACTCCGGGGTCTTTTCAGACCCCAGAGTATAATGATCGGAGACCCAGGGGAGGTGACAAACATAAAAACCAGTGTTACTTACCTATCCTGGACACCGGTGCACTCCTTGCAGCTTTCGGCCCTGTTTAATTGCGCACGTACGTCACGTGATCAGGCCGGCGACGTCACCAGAGGCCTCAAGCCTGCTCGGACTAACACCGGTCGCAGGAGAGGTAAGTAGGATATGTTTTTATGTTTATCACCTCCCCTGGGCCCCCGATTATTATACTCTGGGTCTGAAAAGACCCCGGAGTATAATAATAGTAGTATTTGAGGCCCGCGGCCTCACCTACCGGGGTTCTCTCTGACAACAGAACAGAGGTTGCTTATGTAAACAGGTAGAATCCAGCATCGGACCCATGGATTCTTTCAGAGAACCCTGAGCCTTCTGTCCAAGGGCCATTTCTTTCATCCACATTCCATCCATCTTCACATGACAGTAAGGAAATCAGTTCGGTTTTCTAGTGGGTTTTCTCAGGCGCTGGTTATAACTTTTCTTGAAGAGGACCTTTCATATCCTCATGAATGTGTGGTTTTATATACCGCTAGAAAGCCGATATGTGCCTTGGTGCTGGAGATATCACTGCCGTTAATTTCAGCACAGATATCTCCCCACTGTCAGAAGCGCGTTCCTCATAGCTCAGCGTCATTTGAGCGTCAAAGCTCTGATTTTTGAGAGTAGCATTTGCCATCATTTTTTTTTAGCCTAGGACATTAGACCTTAAGGGATTACCCAGCCTCACCCCCAGTGCAGTGAAATACTCTGGTGGTGGCACTGGTTACACATATACTCCCATTTAATTCTTGGTCGGAATTTCCTAGTGCTTTGCATCTCTGATGACTAAAATCACTAAGAGCATATCATCCGTTTTAGCGGGGTACTCCCTTATTGCCTCTGCCTCGGTTTACTTCCCCTTACTGAACAGAGGGGATGGTCAGTAATGCAGGACTCCAGAGTCCATTCTATAATAGGACACTATTTACCTGAGAATATATACCTCTGTTTTGCGTTAAATTGAGCAAAGCAGAAATGGTTGTATGTGCATCTAATTGATACAACCGACTATATAAGTATATATGTCCCTCATTCTGATGGTTTATTTGTTGTATGTCTCGTCCCCTTTTCTGTCTTTATTATTTTATCTTTGTGATTAATACAAGTTATATTTTACATTTTTCCTGAGATATTTATCATACCCTATCCTTTGATTGAACTATTTATGACCTGATAGTGGTGACTACAGGTTTGACCTCCCCTTTTAATATATAAAACGGGTCTTGTTTAAGAACTCTCTATAAACATGCCTGCCTATCTGCCACCGCTGTACATGTAGGACAGTGCTTTATTTGCTGGCAGTACTAGATCAATCTGCCTTACGCTACTTTGCCCCGACATACCAAATACACCGAAACTCTCCTCTGATGTTTTATTGTCTTCTCACTGCATTGTGATTGTCAGCATTGACAAATATTGGCTCAAAAGAACATTAAGTATGACCATTCTAAATTTGGTAGACTAACATAGAGAAAGCCAAGGAATCTGTATAGTCACTGTATTCATCAGTAAACGCCTGGAATCTGATGAAAACCTTTCAATGAATGCATGATTTCTTGCTCATTGTACTGGCGCTAAATAATTTTTATGTCTACTGTACATTAGCCACCATTTTTTGCTTAATATGGGAAACTTGAGTTTGTTCAGAAAACCTGTAACAGTGGGTGCGATTGTTTACTCGTAATCTTCTCTAGCTCGATGGGTCTCTTTTCATTGCAAATCATTCATGTGTGCATATTTTAATTGCAATATTGTTTTCCTCTATCGTTCCAAGTTCTCCCCTCCCAGTTTGCACTATTAAATGAGACTATCGCATTGTGATTGCTGTGTTTCACTAACTTACTGTGACCAGAGCTGCTATTTAAAAAAAAAAAAAAAAATGCTTTCCTCTTTATTACACAGGTAGTTTACTTTTTTGTTAGCAAATCTGAGGGTATATGAGGACAACACTGAATCGTTTTTATATAAAATGTACATTTGAAAGAAACTTTTCCCCCAAAACAACTGATTTTCCTTGACTTGAATAGAGGTAGTTGAACTAGTTACTTATGAACCATACCTTAAATTACATTAAAACATACTGTAGAACACTATCAGGACTCCTAGAAACCGATCTATTTCTAGCTCTCTAAGGCAAGCACAGCTGATGTTTTGTCAAAACTATAGTGACATGTATCTATAGAAAAACAGATGGTAAGCAGTAGATACAAACTCTGAGTTTAACCATACACTGCGTTGCTACTCACTTCTACACACTTTCACTTTAAAATTTAAAGCGCTACAAAAATTATCCTTTTATTAAGGAAAGGTGCTTGTCCATGTGTTTTTTTTTTTTTTTTTTTTGTTTTAGACACACATGGTGGTTATATTGCAAAAAACAATGGTTTTGTAGAAAAATTTGCCTATTCTGATGACTTGCAAGTGTTCCAGGTTTGTTGTTATTTGGGAGACAAATTTGTGCCTGTGGGCCACTTGAAAAGTGATGACGAATTGACTTTTTAAGTGTTTCTTTAAAATATACTATAGAGCAGGGGTGTCAAACTCATTTTCACCGGGGGCCACTTCAGCCTCACGGGGTACCTTGAAGGGCCAAGATTATTTTACACATGTATAAAAGTAACTTCTCCTTAACAGTTAAGCGAGCTATTAAGGAGTAGTTACATTTGTACATTACTACTGTTACAATCAGCCCTTTAAGGGCAACCAGGAAGAACATAATGTATTGTTAAAACCTAAGACATTGGCATGTTACATACTATCCTCATCCTTTTCTGAATATATCAAAAATTAAGCAATATACAAATACCGTTTAACCCTGCAAATGGTATTATGTTCTATAGTTGCCTCTGCACACGGTATTATGCCCCACAGCGGCCCCTGCACACGGTATTATGCTCCATAGTTGCCCCTGCACACGGTATTATGCTCCATAGTGGCCCCTGCAAATGGTATTATGCTCCATAGTGGCCCCTGAACACATTATTATGCTCCTTAGTGGCCCCTGCATTGGTATTATGCTCCAGAGTGGCCTCTGCACACGGTATTATGCTTCATAGTGGCCCCTGCACATGCTATTATGTCCCATAGTGACCCCCCACCCATGAACTATTATTATACTCTGGAGTCTTTTCAGACCCCAGAGTATAATGATCGGAGACCCAGGGGAGGATAGAAACATAAAAACCAGTGTTACTTACCCGGGCTCCGGTGCGCTCCCTGCGTTCGGCCTTCTTCAATGTCGCACAGACCGGCGTTGCGACATAATGACGTCGGCCTGGCTCACGTGACGCCTGGGACGTCTCCAAAGAAGGCCAAAGCCTGCAGGGAGTAACATCGGATCGCCGGAGAGGTGAGTAACACTGTTTTTTATGTTTATCACCTCCCCTGGGTCTCCGATTATTATACTCCGGGGTCTGAAAAGCCCCCGGAGTATAATAATAGTAGTATTTGATGGGATTCGCGGGCCGCGGCCTCACTTACCATCCCTGCTCCTGCACACAGCCGCTTCTACGTCCCATGGCAGAAGGGGAAGTGGGGGGCGGCCACGACCAGCAGCGGGGATCGGTAAATAAATAGGCCGTTACATGTCGGGGATGCTCCAGCAGGTTACGGCCTATATATATATCTATATATATATATATAGATATATATATATCTATATATATAAAACTTATCCTTACCTACCTCCGATGCCTTCATGCAGCCGCCTCCTCTTCTTGTCCGTGACATCTGCGTGTCAGCGTAGGATGCGCGATGATGTCATTGTATCGCCGCCTGCGCTGACATGCAGAGGTCTTGTAAACCAGCCCAGGACAGGTATCGCGCAGCCCTGTGATCTGCTACATACAGTAATCGTTCACCTACTTCTGCTGCTCACATAGACACTCCATCATGTAGGTGAAATTCCACTTGGAACATTGCAGATAAGGAGATGCAAAGGCAGATAGTTTTTTCGCTGCAAATCGATCATAAGAATGACTGAAATGTGTGGAGATTTTTCTCGCTGTGAGGGACACCCCTTTTAAGCCACTATAAAGGTTAATAAAGCGGCAAACCACCAGATTAAGGACATGCCCCATACAGGGAAAATGTGTTATTCATTCTGCAACAGAAAAGTGGTTTTAGCCTAAAAGTTAGACAGTGCAAACTTAAACTAGACAGTCTTATAGTGTACCAACTTTGAGTGTCTAATACTGTTTATAATAAATCTATCACATTATTACACTGTCTAGTATAATTTTACAGATCCTATTATTATGGCCACAGTGTAGTGCCGAGACAGGCATTGTCTATGAGTGGTATCACTAGACGGTGAACGCTCTTATTGCATGCCAATTTTTTTTTTATTTTTTTTTGTTTTTGCCTCACTGTCTGTATTAAGTCTCCCCTGATGCTATCTCTAGCTGAAATGCGTTGGGTGGGAGAGTCTATGTGTAGCAGCTCCTAGGGAGCATTAATGAGGCAGCTGTGTGTATCTTCTATCGTCATAGCACATACTGTTGCACATTTTTTGGCAGACTGGGCACAGTAACATTTGATCACCTTATAGTGGCCAAGTGATAAAAGAGCTACAGTAGATGTGCTAACGTGTGAATGATACATAATTAGTACATACCCATCCTACAGCTATATTATTGGCTGGAGGAAGATCTAATAGTGTAGGGTACCTTTGTAAAAAGGCCAGTACATTAGTTATTATAGGTTGATATAAATATATACCACCACATCTATCTAGCCTTTTGGCATAATGATTAGTGCTAGGGTAACCAACTCAGGGACTCATGTTACCGTGGTCTAGATACTCATTCGGTGAAAGACACTGTAGGTAGTTTAGATACACCACATAGGATAATTAACCCATAAGTAGCCTGTATGAGAAGATATGGGATGCTGGGATTAATGTGGTGGTACGGTTACAGTTGGTCATTTCATGGATATTTTACTATCCTAAACCAGTAGGTTTGGGAATTTAAGTAGCATTTTTAGAAATTATTTAATAAACGTTAAGTTTTAGTTGTCTTCACAAAAAGTTCCTTTTTTTTCCCCTTGTTTTGGTTATTTGAAGCAACGTACCTTTGACCTATTTGCTTTTATTAAACATCCTATTATTTGGCCAATGCTAGGTTCACACTAGCGTTCGGTGACTCCGTCCCCATTTCACTTAAAAAGAGGGAAACATGGTGGGACCCCATTATAGTCTACGGGGTACACGAGTTTCCACGACCAACTGCTTTTTAAGCGTATAGAGTTTCCATTTTTTCGGTCTTCAAGTGGACCCGAAGAACGGAAACACGAACGCTAGTGTGAACCTATCGTTAGTTTACACTAGAAACAATTTGGTGCATTTTTTTTTTTTTTTTGATGCTTGGTGTTGCCATACCCATCATTCACAAAGCTGTGCCCCTTTCCGCTGAAGCCACGCTTCTTTTGCTGTCCAAGGTCAATAAAAGTGTTAAGAAGTGTTTGACACTTGATAAATGTGCATGGAGAGTTTTGTTTTTTTCTTTAGGGCACATTATACCAGGATTCTGATACATTTGCATAGTAAATTTTCCCTATTGAAAAAAGATTTTTATGTGCTTTTCCTAGAAATGAATTTAATAAAGAATTGTAAGCAATTTCCTCAGGAAATGATAAGCTTTGTGAACATCCCATGATCCTGAGTAAAATGGAAAAGAGTGAACAAAATGTTGGGTATGTTCAGACAGAAATATCCTGTATAGTATTTGCATTAGTATTTTTTATTCCAAAATTAGGAAATGGAATCTACAGAGAAAAAGTTTGGCTGTGTGATTGAGGGTTTGGGCTTGTGCAACCGCTGTCAGGTATAGGTGAGTGAAAAGACAGAATGGTCTGCGCGCAGATGGTATCTTTGTACCATCCATTTTTATTACTGTTCCATACACTTGATTGAATGAGCCCAGACTGCAAAAGGAACAGGAATAGGATCAGCACTTATCGCCCCTGCATGGACCCATGAAAATCAGTTATATGCATGAGGCCATAAAAATCAATAAGTGAGCGCAGTGCATTTCCAATGATGTAATATTATAATTTTACATTTAATCTACCCAGGGGAATTTTTTGGTCAGATTCTGCTTCCCTTAGGGAAAACACATGATACCGGGTTTTACAGAAGGTAGACTGATCAGCTCTTATTGCTAGACTGGCTTCTGTTTTAAAGGTGTTGTTTCCATGAGATACTCTAAGTTTTGGTAAAAATGGATGCCCAATCGTATGACCCCAGATGAGCTATAAATGTCTAAAAAATGAAGGAGGGGGATTTAAAAATAAGCAAACAAAAAACTGCCTAATAGCTGGTAATATTAAAAAAAAAATAATAATAATTCCAAAAAAACTATACTATTACTCACCTGTTTAATTTTTGCACTTTCCCACATTTCCCATCTATGGTCCACGTATAGTAAAACACTGCTGCACACACTGGGGTTGGGTGGGGTGGGGTGGGGGGCAGCGGAAATAAATGCTTGCATTTTTCACTGGTTCTCTGCCTGAAAGGGGAAAATGCAGCAGTTTTTCAGATAAAATGAACATTCTGATGTGTTTTCCGCAGCGTTTCTTTTCGCAATATGTAGACGCTGGGACTGTAAAATATTTTCTTTTTTTCCTACATGTTTCTGTAACAGCTGAAAATTCTGTGGTCTCAGCCTATTGGGCTCAGGACATTCAGTCTACAATTCTGTAAAGGGGTATTCCAGTCACAGCAAGTTACCCACTGTCCAGATGTATTTATTTAGTTTCTCACATAGACCATGATATTATCCAGGTTAGAATACATGGATTACTGTTGGTTTCATAGGCAATGTGTTGCTGATCAGACAAATGGTAGGATGTGTGCTTTTACACATTGTTATGGAACTAAAATTTGAAACACTTGGATATATTTGTTTCATGTGACATTGCCCTTTTAAGAGTGTGCTCTGAAAACGAACATCACTTAAAAAGAAAGAAGACCTCTTCTTGTCTCTAGAGGATCCTGCATTGTTCATCTATGTTGACATTCCACACAAATGTTGTAGCCAAGTATGAAGAGGAGAAATCTTTTGTTTTTTTGACCTTTAAGTCCAGTTCTCTTGTGCTAAAGGTACTGTACAGGTTCCAAATATTAGCCAAATCTGCGAGGAGTGTTAAGCCCGGAGCCAACAGCCACAGAAGACACTGCCTTTTACACAAAAAAGGGCAACTGTGTGTGATTTATATCATGAATGTAATCATTCCCTCACTACTGACTTATTGATTCCTAACAATTGACTTGGTCAATGTTGGTTACTGAACCATGTTGGATGTGTCACAAGAACACACAAGATAGGTTTCAAGAGACTATTTAAAAAAAGAAAACTGTACTACTTAATATTTATGTGACGCATGCAGATCCTGGCTATTGTGTACATACCAAACCATTCTATATTTCAGTATAGACTATGCATATGGCTTCAATGCTTTTGAAACGAAAAGTTAAGCAACTTTGCACCCTGAGTAAAAATATCCCATGGAGATAGGTCTTTGGGTATGTTTAAATGGAGACATTTTTAGCTGATTTTTAGGCAAATTCTACAGCCAAATCTGCTTTAGGCTTAGGCTCCATGTTGCGAGCCGCGACGGAAACTCATCACTTTTTTTTTTTTTTTTTCTTTTTCTGCAGCGTTTTTCACAGAAAGTCTGCAGAGTTTTCCTCTGCAGACTTTCTTCCCCTATTATTCCTAGCCAGCGTTTCCATAGGTATAATTGACCTATTTAAATGCAAGCATTTTTGAAAAGGCAGCTTTCCGCAGCAGATTTTTTTTCTGCAATGTGTAGATGGGATTAGCCAGAATCCCCATCCACGTTGCAGGTATTGTAAAACGTTGCTGCCAAAAAACTGTTTTTGCAACATGAGGACGGCAGATTGTTGGATCTTGCTATGTAACGCTTTCTGATATACGAGAGGTTATATACAGAATTGATTCCCCCCATTAAATCTCTGGATCATTGACCCATTTCTGCAGTGCTGCTTTTGTAAACCATTCCATATGCTTTGAGTGAGCCACAGCAAAAAGCTGCAAGCCAATTTAATGGGTGCTATGCAATGCATGTTTCTAACATGTCTGCAAGGGGTCTCCAATATCCATAATAATATCCACATGTCTTAAGTAGTTTGTGTTTTAGGCTTAGGCCTAAACCCAGCTTTTTTTGTTGCACATTTTGCTGTTATTATTTGAGTCAAGGAGCCAGGAGTGGATTGAGCAGAAGGGAGAAGAAGTATAAGAGCTTCCTATATATTTCTCATTCCTTTTGTATCCATTCTTGGCTTTGACTTAAAAACAAAAACAAAACACACAGCAAAATTTGCAACAAAAAAAGCTGCGTTTCAGTAACGTGGGTCCTCACCCTTAAAGGGGTTGTCCGGGATAACTGGAAATCCCTACACTAATCTAAACACCCTCCTACTTTCTAAATAACATCATTAATCAAAAATGTATATTTACCCATACCCCTGGGGCAGTCATGTGACTGCCCCAGGTACATTTTCTGATTATCCGGTGACGATCCGTCTTCCCATTTCCGGAAACGGATCGTCACTACCCATTATACTTTCCTTCTAGGCTTCTTCCGTCTATAGGGCTCCTCCTCCTGTACTGATTCTGTCTGTGCGCGCTCTGCTGCCGATAATTCACCAACACTGCACATCCACACATGCGCAGTAGAGGTGGATCATCGCTGCAGAGAACAGAGCAGTAATAGAGAAGAGCGCACACACACAGAATCAGTACAGGAGGAGGAGCCCTATCACTGGAAGAAGCCTGGAAGGAAAGTATATAATATGGATCGGGGGTTGGGCTGAGTAGGTAGGGAAGGGTGGGATAGCTAGAGAGACAAGTAGGGTAGTGAGGAATGTAGTGAGCAGGAAGCTGAAGCATGTAAACAAAAGCAGGAGCTCCCAGAAATCACTAAAAACACTTTAAAAAAAAACAAAAATAAAAACATTTTTTGCCCAGAAAACCCCTTAATTGTTGAGACATTTTTATCTGTTAAATATATTAATATGAGTATGTGTTCACACGGCTGTTTTTGCATGCAGCTTTCTTTGTTTTCTACGCCAAAATCCATGGGAAATCAGTTTGAATTCTGCTTCCCATGGTTTTCAAAGGTATCCCATGTTGTAGAAGAAAATGAATTGACGTGAATTCTTAGAAAGAAATCTGCACAAATTCTTCTTGGGTCTATTTGGAAAAATCTGCACCAAAAATCCAATGAAAAAAAAAAAATGCCATGTGATCACGACCTAATGTAAAAAATAAGTAGTGTTATCTACAGTACAAAAGAAATAATATAAAGTTGACTATAGAAGGCTGCACTAGTGGCAACAGCATGCCTGTCAATTATGCATTAATGTCCATATCCAAAATGGTTCAGACATTGAAAAGGCTGCATAAAAGTTTCATGAATGTCATTCCTGGATGAATGATTAGAGTTCCTCCCTCTCATAGATAAAAGCATTGCTGACACTGGGTGCAGATTGGGCTTTATTGTGTGTCGGGGAAATTGTTGTAAGACTACATGGAGATTGATGAGCTGGTTCCCCCACCCCTTTGGATATGTTCACTTGCAGTAGTTTAGTTGCTTTGAACAGATTTTCAGTTGCAGAAATTTCTGTAATGGATCTGCTGTGTGCATATTTTTACACAAACCTTAAAATCAGTTATGGGCAGTCCAAAGGCTTTAACGTATTTATGTTAGTTTTCTTTGTGTAGCTATCTATACTGTATGCCATAAATATCTGGACACTTGACCATCACACCTGTGTGAGCTGGTTGAACATCATATTCCCATGTCGGGAACCATTTAGCAGTGATAAAAGCCACTGTTATTCCGGGCAGAATTTCTATAGTATTTTGGAGTGCATCTGTGGATATTTGTGCCCATTTAGCCAAAATACCATTTGTGTGGTCAGACAATGATGTTGGACAAGATGATGTTTGGTGTTTGATGCTCCACCACGCAAACTGTATTTTTCTAAACTTCATTTTGTACAGCAGCATACTCATCCTGGGGCAGAAGAGGGTTTTCCCAAAATAGTTGCCCTAAAGTTGCAGGCACACAGTTGTATAAAGTATATTTCAAAATAAAGGGCCTATCCCCAAAGCCTTAAATGCAGACCTATACTATGATCCCTCTTCCTCCAGGTTTTACAGTAGGCACTCTGCATTCTGGAAGGTAGCCTCCTCTGGGTGTCTAGTCCACCATGCTTTACACCACTTCAGCTGCAGCTGGGCAGTTAATCCAATTCATTTGATTGTGATTTGTGAAGCCTTGATACATTCTCCCCATTGCCTTCGGGATAAAAAGCAGTTGGCCTTGGTTTCAATAGGTAGCTCTATCATTGTCCTAACTGCTTATAGCCCACATAGTTGGTAGAGAGCGAATCTTAAATTCTGGCAGTATTGCACATATTAGTTTGATCTCGCCATCAAGCGATTTTCTTTGGAGAGAGCTAGATTCTCATAGGAGCTGACAGGAATATGTTTCGATTTCATCATGTTTCAGCGTTTTGGTATTGATTATATAGAGCACCATTCCTTGTCATATTCCTGGGGCTTGAACTAGACAGAGACTATTTTAGTGAAGAACAAAGGAAGATGCATGCTGCATCTTCATTCACTATTGTTGGTCATGTTGTGCATAGTCAAATGCATTAGAGGTGAACATTTCTGTGTTATGCAAATGTATGATGTTTGTAGTGTTTTTTTGTGTTGTATTTTCATTTATTCTGAAGTCGAACCACAGTCCGATTTTGTTTTTGTTTGTTTTGTTCTTTTATTAGAAATTTTAGAATGTTACTATTACATATATGCCATAAAAGTGGTTTACAAGTGACAAACTTTTGGTCCACTGCCCATATTTGTGATGCATCACTTTCTTGTTTCCACAGTCCACTCGGATTTTTTTAAAGAAAGTGGGTGGCGATCAAGGCGGGTTTGGTCAGGGATACCTTGACCTGACAGATTTACTATAATCAGAAATAGCTGATCTATAGGACTGCTGATGTCAGATTCCCACCAATCTAATATAATCTATCCGTCTGAAAGGTCATCATTATTTTAAAGGGGTTGTCCCATTATGGACACTTTTCACCTATCCACAGGACAGGGGATAAGTATCCGATTGCTGATTGCTAGGCCCCCAGTGATCAGGACGACCGGGGACCGAAAGTCCCTTTAAGAGACTTCCTTGTGAATGGAGTGCCAGTGGGCTTTAATGACTGGCGCTTCATTCACTTCTATGGGGCTGGGAGCGCATTACTTACAGTGCCTTGCGAAAGTATTCGGCCCCCTTGAACTTTTCAACCTTTTGCCACATTTCAGGCTTCAAACATTAAAGATATAAAGTTTTAATTTTTTGGTGAAGAAACAACAACAAGTGGGACACAATTGTGAAGTGGAACGAAATTTTATTGATTATTTTAAACTTTTATAAACAACTGAAAAGTGGGGCGTGCAATATTATTCGGCCCCTTTACTTTCAGTGCAGCAAACTCACTCCAGAAATTCAGTGAGGATCTCTGAATGATCCAATGTTGTCCTAAATGACTGATGATAAATATAATCCACCTGTGTGTAATCAAGTCTCCGTATAAATGCACCTGCTCTGTGATAGTCTCAGGGTTCTGTTTAAAGCGCAGAGAGCATCATGAAGACCAAGGAACACACCAGGCAGGTCCGTGATACTGTTGTGGAGAAGTTTAAAGCCGGATTTGGATACAAAAAGATTTCCCAAACTTTAAACATCCCAAGGAGCACTGTGCAAGCGATCATATTGAAATGGAAGGAGTATCAGACCACTGCAAATCTACCAAGACCCGGCCGTCCCTCTAAACTTTCATCTCAAACAAGGAGAAGATTGATCAGAGATGCAGCCAAGAGGCCCATGATGACTCTGGATGAACTGCAGAGATCTACAGCTGAGGTGGGAGAGTCTGTCCATAGGACAACAATCAGTCGTACACTGCACAAATCTGGCCTTTATGGAAGAGTGGCAAGAAGAAAGCCATTTCTCAAAGATATCCATAAAAAGTCTTGTTTAAAGTTTGCCACAAGCCACCTGGGAGACACACCAAACATGTGGAAGAAGGTGCTCTGGTCAGATGAAACCAAAATCGAACTTTTTGGCCACAATGCAAAACGATATGTTTGGCGTAAAAGCAACACAGCTTATCACCCTGAACACACCATCCCCACTGTCAAACATGGTGGTGGCAGCATCATGGTTTGGGCCTGCTTTTCTTCAGCAGGGACAGGGAAGATGGTTAAAATTGATGGGAAGATGGATGGAGCCAAATACAGGACCATTCAGGAAGAAAACCTGTTGGAGTCTGCAAAAGACCTGAGACTGGGACAGATTTATCTTCCAACAAGACAATGATCCCAAACATAAAGCAAAATCTACAATGGAATGGTTCACAAATAAATATATCCAGGTGTTAGAATGGCTAAGTCAAAGTCCAGACCTGAATCCAATTGAGAATCTGTGGAAAGAGCTGAAAACTGCTGTTCACAAACGCTCTCCATCCAACCTCACTGAGCTCGAGCAAGAATTTCAGTCTCTCGATGTGCAAAACTGATAGAGACATACCCCCCCCAAGCGACTTGCAGCTGTAATCGCAGCAAAAGGTGGCGCTACAAAGTATTAACTTAAGGGGGCCGAATAATTTGGCACGCCCCACTTTTCAGTTTATTTTTTACAAAGGTTTAAAATAACCAATAAATTTCGTTCCACTTCACGATTGTGTCCCACTTGTTGTTGATTCTTCACCAAAAAATTAAAATTTTATATCCTTATGTTTGAAGCCTGAAATGTGGCAAAAGGTTGAAAAGTTCAAGGGGGGCCGAATACTTTCGCAAGGCACTGTATATATAAAAATAAATAACTGCTGTCCACATGACCATTTTTCAACACAGACACATGGGCCAGGTTGGAAAAAGTGCAGTTGTTTTAGTCCAAGCTGTGGAGGAATTTCCTTGTAGAGTTATAGCGGGGGTATGACAATTATATATTAAGTTGCCTTGGCTGAAGAATGTTTGCTGAATCACTCCACATGTGTGCGGTGTGTGTTATTCCATAATGGCAAGTCTTACATCCATCCATCAGATGAAGCAGACCGTGTGACTATGTCTATGGTAGTGATGGAAATGGCCTAGTCAGAATAGTAAGCTGTTTGGGGTGAATTGTGAACTTCTATGAATGTTATTTTCCTCCTCCTCTGTCTCCAGCAATGTTAGTGTTGGGTGGGGTCTGCCTTGTTCATTAAGCTATCCATTCAACTTCTAGTCGCTTAGCTTTGGCTGATTCAGTGTCAGAGTAACTGTGCCCAGCAGTTTGTGAGCTCCAGTCTGCAGACAGAAGTGAAGGAGGGTAACTCTACAGAGGGCACATATGCAGTAGGTAAAGATGTATTTCTCTCTATTGTATGCTGTCAGTCCACTTTCAGATGGGACTGTATTCCTGTGTGGTGTTCAATATTTGTATTAAGGGGCAGCATTGTATGTTTTGTGTTAAACAGTAAGTTATTTTACTATGCTAGTAATGTCTGCTATAGTATTATAGGATTATTGTCCGTGTATATATTGTATACATATGCAGTGTAGTGCGACTATTATCAATGCAGTGATGTTTTCCCGCATAGATGCAGCGTGGTATGTTTCTTGAGTATTGACTTCAGTTTCTGACCTCTTTTTTATTTTGAAGCTTGGTAAAGAAATGGAAGGTTTACTGTGCATAAACTACGTGATGGTCTGGGTACAGAAAGCACTGTTCATACCTACTATGAATGGCTTAGCTTGCTTGTGAAGAAAGTAAAGACTATGTATAAATAAATGCGTAAGAAAGGAGAATTTTGTTGCCTTTATCCTTTTTCTGGAGTTGGACCCTAATGTATACCTATATGTATCAATATGTCTTTCATTGACTTCCGTGTATATGAATAAATGTTTCCCATGCTTTTCAGTGCTCTAAAAAAAGGTATGCAGAGGTAAAAGGACATGCTTGACCTACATCTGCACAATAGAAGCCCCTGGGAAATGTATACATCTTTTTAAGTGTTCTGGTATACAGATGTACATATGTCTGCTGTAGGTCAGAAGCATTGTCTGTGCAGAGACTTGTTTCTCATGAGTGGTGATGGTCCCCCAGCGGACCCAAGCGATAGAGAGCCCAGCATAGGTGTTAAACTAGCCAGACCAGACCAGCAGCCTGACGCTAGGTTCACATCTTCCCCGGAGTCTCCTTTGTAGACTCCACTGCAGAAATCACTGAAAACCGGTGGAGAGTAAAGTTCTGCACCGAGGACTTTTCTCTCTGCCAGTTTCAGTATAAAATCGGAGGACGCCCAGTGGACCCCATTATAGTCTATTGCAGGGGTAGGCAATTTTTTTTTGTTCGGCGTGCCGATTTTAATTAAAAAATCAAAGATGAGGTACTCGGAGTGCCAGTCAATTAATTAATAAGTCTGACGACCCCTAAACTAAAGTCATATGCCACAAACCATAACACAGAAGTGCTGCCACCAGATGCTTTAGGACGCATGTGTTTACTGCTATTTCCTGGGTCGCTCCTGTACTTTCCAATTAGAAGCAATGAAAGTCCATGTGCATCCCCCAATTAATGGTAAATGTGTCCAGGAGCACCGTATGGCAGCATCCTTATGGTGGAAACACACTATGTATCTGGATGCAAATATAGTCTTAGGCCACTGGAACTTTTACTTCAATGTAAAACTGCGTTCACATGGTGCATTTTTGCACAAAAAAAAAAAAATGCCTGTGTTTTCTGTGCAAAAACACATCCTTAATGCAGAAAACACATCGTTATACAGAATAATGTCCTATAGCAGCCCCTGCACAAGGTATTATATCCCATAACAGCCTCTGCACACCGTATTATGTCACATTAGTGGCCCCTGCACACGGTAATAGGTCCCATAGCGGTCCCCGCACACGGTATTATGTTCCATAGCTCTCTTCAGACCCCCGAGTACAATAAGTGCAGGACCAAGAGAAGTGACAAACATAGAAAAACAATGCTACTCACCTTTATCTGCGCTCCGCTGCCACTCTGTTCTCTTCGGCGCTACTGCCTGACGTCAGTGACTGCTGATTGGGTCTCTGTGGTCAAGTTGCGTCATTATGCGTAATGTCGCCGGACGTGACCCCTGAGGCCCTGTCAGCTTTCAGAAGTGCCAGCAGATCGCACAGCTGCCGCGTAGCGCAGGGAACAAGGTGAATATCATTGTTTTTTATGTTTCATCACTTCTCCTAAGTCTCCGCTTATTATACTCGGGGGTCTGAAGAAACCCCACAGTATAATAATAGCAATTTCGTTTCGGCCATGTTTGGTTCCATCGAAGCTGCTGGGCGAGGACTCGGGCTGCCGTGCCAGGGAGATGAGCCTCACGTGCCACTCTTGGCACGCGTGCCGGGGGTTGCCGTCCCCTGGTCTATGGGATCCATGGGTAACCGCTGTTTTAGCGGTCCAACTCTCCGTTCAGATCCCCCGGCAGACCCGAATGATGGAGCCACGTGCACAGATGTGAACCTAGCCTGAACCAGCGATGAAATGGAGGGGAAGTGTGTGAGACTATGTGAGCTTCCTTGAAATATTTAAGGACAGGAACATCTCTCCTTGAGGAGAGCACCAGTGAAGGTGTGTAGAGTTTTGAATTGCCTTTCGCCCTCTACTAAGCATCTACATATCACAAGGCCTTGGAATATTTAAGTCATCGATTTCAGCTCTACTCTGATGGAGCGGAACTAAAAAACTGACTGGCACTGAGGAAAAGAAATGGCAGACATTCATCCCCTATAGCATATTTCTTTTTATTAATGTCTGCAGTCTTTAAATTGTAGCCATGCCTGTAGTAAACCTTCAGCATCTCACTAGACATTAGACAGCGATTTCATCAGTATGTAGAATAGGATGGTAGAATCAATATGCCTTCTATTCTCTTAACACTTTGCTAAACACTACATTCTTACCTGTTGAATTGATTTGTCAGATCCACCGTAATGAGTGGCATTTTCACCAGATGCGGCAGAGCTACATGTTAAAGATTTCTACACTGTACTTGTAGAACAATGTTTCACATGAATTGGAGTGTATGTGAAGTTGTTAGAAAACAGGATGTTTTTGATTATTAAAAGTATTTTAAAGAGGACCTTTCACGTCCTCATGTATATGCTGTTTTACATACCGCTAGAAAGCCGACAATGTGCTGAATTCAGCGCACTGCTGGCTTTCCTGGTATGTGCCCCGGGGCTGGAGATATCCGGGGTCTTAGTTCCACCGTTCACCTTCAGAAGGGCGATCTTGACAGTCTAGCTGCGCTGTTTTGGAACGTCCTCCCTGACAGTATTCCTCCATAGCACTGTAGTGGGGGGCGTTCCTTACAGCTCAGTGTCATCACTTGGCTGTAAGGAATGCCTCCTCTGACAGTACAGCACTATGGACAAGTACAGTCAGAGGGGGCGTTCCTTACAGCCCAGTGATGACACTGAGCTGTGAGAAACGCCCCCCACTACAGTGCTATGGAGGAATACTGTCAGGGAGGGTGTTCCAAAACAGCGCAGCTACGACCGCCGATATCTCCAGCACCGGGGCACGTACCGGGAAAGCCAGCAGTGCGCTGAATTCAGTGCGCTGTTGGCTTTCTAGCGGTATGTAAAACAGCATATACATGAGGACGTGAAAGGTCCTCTTTAATTACTTAATTACTCTTTAATTACTAAATTTATCTATTATCTAGAGCATAGGATTTGGATGTCTAATTGTCTAAATTGAGTTTAATTGCAATAAACTTTCTCCCAACTGTTTAGCAGGAAGACTTATTTGATGAACCCCCCTCTGTTCCTCTGTTGCCAGGCATATTTTTGTGCATATCTATGAGAAATTAAGGTCATTGCAGGTTGAAATCGAGCCTAACCAATTCTCTTGTATTCTGACAGCTAGCTGAGTATGGAAAACCTATTCAGGTTTTAGTCAGGTAATAATAATGCTCATTAAACCCCAACTATTCTCCACCAACAACCCTCCCCCCAATTCCTTTCTTACACATGTATGCTCAAAATACCTTATCTGGTCATTGGGAAGTGAGAAATAAGCCAATGCCAGAGATCCAATATGCCCAGCCATTCTTTCCTCTGAAATCTGCTATCAGGGTAGGGGTACCCCATACTCATTAGATGTTTGGCTGGTTCTACTTTATATTGCTATAAATGAGGTAATAGTTTGTATCTGACCTCTATGCTGAAAATTTCGGTGTAGAATTGGTTTGTGATGAACATGTATGCCAACACAGCAGGGAAAAAAATATTCTGATAAGAAATGATGTGGTGATAGACTCATGTAATTGAGGAAGTAATGTTTCCTGTGAAACTTCTTCCAGATGTTTCAGGCTGAATTGTCTTAAATACAAGCAATTGCTTAATTTAGCTTTTCTGTGAGTCGTCTAGTAATTTATTTGGAATAATGATGGCATCTTGTAGTATAGGAGTGAAGACACACTATGTACCTGGATATAGTTATACCTGCAGTCAGTTCTGGGGTCACAGGTACTATCACTAATAGGTGACACACTGATTAATTCCAGGCTATTTCTCATTACTGAGACGGTGACACACTATGTACCTGGATATAGTTATACCTGCAGTCAGTTCCTGGGTCACAGGTACTGTCACTAATAAGTAAGTGACATACTGATTAATTCCAGGCTATTTCTCATTACTGAGGAGGTGACACACTATGTACCTCGATATAGTTATACCTGCAGTCAGTTCTGGGGTCACAGGTACTGTCACTAATAAGTAAG
Source organism: Leptodactylus fallax (assembly GCA_947044405.1). NCBI lineage: Eukaryota > Metazoa > Chordata > Amphibia > Anura > Leptodactylidae > Leptodactylus > Leptodactylus fallax. Next base: position 1,811,893 of record CAMRHE010000322.1, read on the forward strand.
TGACACTGATTAATTCCAGGCTATTTCTCATTACTGAGGAGGTGACACACTATGTATCTGGATGTAGTTATACCTGCAGTTAGTTCTGGGGTCACAGGTACTGTCACTAATAGGTAAGTAATACACTGATTCATTCCAGGCTATTTCTCATTACTGAGGGGGTGACACACTATGTACCTGGATGTAGTTATACCTGTACTCAGTTCCGGGGTCACAGGAGGTGTCACTAGTAAGTAAGTGACACAGTGATTAATTCCAGGCTATTTCCTAATAAATATGCCCTAGTGTGGTTATAAAAACTTATTGCTTGCTATTGTACTATATTTTAAAGTATATTTGCCAATAACTTTAATGAAAGTTTTCTTAAAAAAAAAAAAAAAAATGTGGATTTACCATAGATCTATTTTTTAACTAATCCTAATGGACCCATAGCATGTCAATGGAATCTATCAGGTTTTTTCACGCTTCTGTTATGGAAAACAATGTGTACAGAACTTTTAAGTGTTATGATTTTAGGTTAGGAGGTTCATTAACTACTGTATATGTCCAGGTCCATTGCAGTAATACTTGACAATACTTTTTCATACATTTCAGTAAATCTTATTTATAGCAATCTAGAGTTTTGCCCTGCTTCATGCAGCTGTACAGCTCTTATTTCTAGACACAACACTGTGGGTTTTTATAAAGGCAAACAGAATAGTGAGGGTGAACCACATGTAACCTTTCTTTCTGGGATTTTTGAATATTTCATGCTTCCCAAGAGCTTTACCTACTTAGCCATGACTTTGTGAGACCACATTGCCGGATTCTCACAGAATCCTGCCATTCCAGAGTATTTTTTCAAGGGATTTCTTTATGGAATAGAGCTTTTTCAGCCTGTTTGTTATTTACCATAATTGATGATTTCCTGGCTTGTAGCCTGTAGGCTTTTAAGTATTCATTCTCATTTATGCTTGGAAACTGGAAGAAATTGTACAAAGGAGCTGAGAATTCAATTTACAGGAAAATGTAAAAGGTGGTCCAGACCAAAATCTAATACCAGGAACAAAAATAGAAAGCATATTTTGTTTCATGATCATTCAAGTGATTTTATGTTTTATCTCTCAAAAACTGCTTCAAAAGAGCTTTGACAGTTGAGTGATTAGTTATGGAGGAGTAAGAGTAGTTAGCAGTGTAGTTGGTAGCTCGTTTTTTAGCATGTGCAGTCCCAATAATCATACATATTCTGCCCACAGATCATAATACTAACTGGAGGCTTCATAGGAGTAGTAATGCAATCCAGATGTAAATCTTAAATTCTTCTCTTTAGGCACTTTATGCCATCACTATTGAATATGGAGATTCTGTACTCACTCCAGACCATTCTGTCCCATTATTTCTCTGTCCAGTTAACATGGGTGTGATGATTCCGCTTAAATATGGCTATAACTCAAAGATGTATTTTGATCTCTGGGTAGTGTATCTCTCTCTTAGTTCCATTTATTCATAATGTGCGCAGCTATAATCCTAGGTGTATGGCCAGTAGTGGCAACATTGTGACAATAGGGCTTTGTATCCATCCCAGAATGGCTCCATTGTATTCTTACATGGGCCTGGGTGATCAAATAAACATGCATTGTTCAGCCTGGACTGTTGATCAGACATGGTTGATAACATTGTATCATTCCACTTAATCCTATCTTCTTACAAAGAATCTTGACTTGAGTGCATTAATCAATCAGACTTGCCGTCGCCGGTGACCTCATTCTGGGTGGTGTAATCAAGGGTATAAAAGATGAGGTAAGAGGTCAGTGGGAGGAGATTGGGCTGAGACTACAAGGAGAATACTAGGATGAGACCACTGTGAGACAGACTACTGGATATACTGTGAAGAGCATGCAGGCTGTGATGCTGCTGCTAGGAGCCTCCACTGGTTACCTCCACATGCTATGTGTGAGTGTTGGACTATAGAGCCACATCAAGGAGATGTGTGGTAAAGTAATTATTTCAATTTTATTCCCTTTTTATTTATTGTACTGTATCTTGTAACTAGTAACTGTTAATGCTTGTATATATCTACATATCTGTTCTGAACTGCATGTGTTAATGTTAATACCGACCCATTTAGGGGTTAATAAATATATAAAATTTAGAAAGCTTGTCTTGTATTTATCTTGTGAACCCAGCACTCACTGTCGGTGAGTGTGGTTTTTTATGAAAGAAGACTCAGGTGTGGGCCAACGCGGTGTTGGCGCACTGAGGATCTTTCACAATGGGTTTTAGTCCACTTTTAATATTTTCAATCTTGAGCGATAATATGGCTTCATTTATGGGATTTTATCATTTAGACCAAATTCTTTGTCTGCACAAAGCAGCACTCAACCTTCAACACAATGTAATAATTCTTTTTCTGTAGATACAGTTGATTTTCTTTTGTTACCTAGACTCAGTGGGACAGATCTATTAAGACTGTCATTTTGTTTGCAACTCTTAATAACGGCGCCTGACAGATGCAGTGCACGACTGATGTATGTAGAGGCTCTGGCCTCTTTATAAATCAGGCACACAGCAGTGTGCCATACTGGAGTTCTGTGCCAATTAGGAACTAGTGCAGATTTCCATTATAACTCTTGCCATAAAACTGGCATGAGTTATAATAAATATGTCGGGCTGAGGTATCCCTACCCTTGCTGTCCAGGTTTGTGTAGCACAGTATTATTCCTCTAGACCAGAAAAGTGTCGTAGAGGGATTGATCACTTCTCCCCAGTCTGGTCATTCTTCTATCACCACCTAATGTTGTGCATGTTTTCTTCCCTTTTATAGTCTGGTTTTGTAGTGACAAACCCTCCTCAAAATACTTTGAAATACTTCATTTGGTGAGGTTTCCTCTGAATTTAATAGAACTTCTGATGAAATTAAATCATATGTACCTACCTACCTCCCATTTTACAACACTTTCTAGATAACCAGTCAACCCTTTCCACCGTTATCTTCATTTTAGTAATTTCTACCAACCAAGCCAGATAATACCAACGTAAGAATGCTCTGCTTTCTTATTTAGCTATAACTTTGGACAGAATTTAAATGTTGAAATTTAAAAATTGAACAAAGATTGTTTCATTATATTTACATGAACTAATCTTTCCAATGATATTTAAGTTTATGGCACTATTACACACAAAATTGGTGTTATGAGCCATCAAACATCAAAAATGCACTGGTTTCACAATTTTTCACCTCTGATGCTCTTATCTGACATGTAAGGCATTCATTATTATATATATTTATTTAATATTATACATTATGCTTTGTATCTGTCTGTATCACTTCTTTCCAGATTTCCACTAATAGTTGTTGCTTGAACTGATACTTTTTTTGTGGTTCCAAGTGTTAAAATGTTCTTTTTTTTTTTTTTTTTTTTTTTTTTTTAATAAAGCTCATTAAACTGAGCACTCTTGACTAGAAAGTGTGACATTGACTTTTGCCTGATGCTTACTGATGCAAGTTCCCTCTCCCAGGTATAGCATCTAATGAGAGAAATGTGCCAGTAGTGAATCTGGCCACAGGTCGCTTGATTCTCTTGGTTTTTCAGCAGTCTGTCATTTGATCAAGAGTGTGTTTTCATGAGAAGGGGCAGTTCAGTGACCACTGGGAAAGAAACACACATTTATAATCACAGGGAACTGAGGTTCTTTAAATAGCTCTTTCATATGACTTATGTCATATGGTGATCATGGATAGAGGGCGTTTATGTCACTCTGTTACTCCCAACTTCCTTCTCTTATTCTTCATCACATATGTATATCCTTCCTTCCTCCATTCCATTCCATTTCTGCTGACGTTATCAGTAAATATATCTTCATCAGACCATGCTCTGTTTAGGGAACTACCTTCTGTCTCCTAAAAGGATGCCTGCTGTCTGCTCAAGCTCACAAGTGTTGTATAGTGTTTGCTGTCTCCACAATTGTATGTTTTGCTCATATGTTTAAACAACCATATTCAATCTCATTTCAGCAAAATCTGACACCATGACAACTGAAGCAGCTACAAGCATTGAAGTAAATGGTTCCGAAAAGTCTGAGATACAAAATGAGCAATCAGATGAACAGGATCATCAGCCAGAGGAAAACGCAGAGGTGACTGACAGCTCTAAGAATCCAAACCCTGAAGAGGTAGAGCAAGTGGACGTACCTAAATCTCCATCTTCCCCAACCAGTCCTGGAGATAAAAGTCCAGGGAAGCAGAAAAAGGAGGCACATGAAAGTAAAGGGATTTCCCGCTTCCTGCCACCTTGGCTCAAAAGGCAAAAATCCCAAAGCCAAATGGAGCCTAAAGAAGATATAAAGGACGAAGTGGATGGTTCAGCTGAGAAAACACATGAAAAAGAAGGTGAAGTGAACAATAAAGATGAGACTTCAGCAGAAGGTCAGCCTGTAGTGGTTGAAGCAGAGAGTCCTGAGAAAAGAACTGATGCTGGCAATGCAGACTTACAGGTATGCTTCAGTTGTAGGTAGAGTTACGTAATGTAAAATGTAGTTGTCTTGCTTATTTACTGCCGGAGAGCATGTGAGCACTGTCTCTACTCCTAAGCAATGCCTACATTTATTCATTTGTACATATGTATGTAGATATTTTGTAAATGAAGTAATAATAATATATTTTATTTATATAGCACCAACATAATACTTTTAAATCGATGCAAAATATTTTGTTATACTGTAATTGCAAGGTAAAAATGGAATTTCATTAGTTGCAATGTTTCCACACATAAGGAATGCCTACTTTATTTATTTTACCTCAAAGAAGCCTGGTATCTGGGCTTGTAAAGCATTAATCTGTGCCTAGTACTATATTCTGCTGTAGGTGTGTTGACTGTTTTGTCAAGCATCTTTGAGCAGATAGAGAAATTTGCCATCTATATTCCATAAGTTAAAGATCTTAGTGTTGTGCCCTGAGAAACCATTGACTGTGTTCCATATAACCCAAAGGGAAAATGCTGCCTTGAATTTTATCAAGGATCTGATGAAGCAGAAATTGAAGTGGTCCTGGCCTACTTGACTACTGATCAAAACACCTTTATTTACTGCTTTCACTGGCTTTATATATCCTGTCCATGCTAGATACAGATATGCCCTTTCTTACTTTTTCATCTGCTTTAAGATATCCTTAGAGAAGTGGCACAGAAAGTTACTCTATCACTCTCATAAGTGGTTATCTCCGGCCAGGTGAAAAGGTCGGAAGGAAATATCGGTTTGTGCCCTCTTTATCATGTCCTGTCTGTCAGATTGATTATTTATCCAGGTAACAGGGCTGCTAAGGACTGTATATCAAAAATGCCATAAACGGTTTATGATTCACATTCAACGGCTCAGGAAAAAACTGTCACCTTTTTTGCAATATTGAACATCAAGATTGGACCAGAAAAATATTGAAATAATTAGAGTATATGTTCATTCATTAGCTCATCTAAACCTATGGCAATCACTATTTGGGGCAGATTTATATTGTGCCTTATATGCCAAGGCATAAAAAAGGTCATGATTTTTGGCGCAAATCAGATTTTGTGCAAAGATTTTTGACTTTTTTTTCTGTTTTGTGCTGTCCACATCCCTTTCATGTATGGGGGTGTGAGCAGTGTGGTAAATTTCTTAGCCTTGATGTCAGTTTGCTGGTGTAAACGCTTTCTGAAAACTATTCTAGTTACAAGCTATTGTAGATTTCATTGTGCAGGAACGTGGCCTGGTGGAGAGGCACCCTCCAGTACTGCAGAGGATGTGAAGCCTGGTATTGAATATGCCAGTCTTTGTAAACCTCTCCCCCACTGAGTTTTACAGCCAATTAGATTAAAAACCCTGTGTTCTGCTTTGATCACATTCACCTCAGCTTGGATTAGTTGTCTGTTTCTGTTGCTTACAGGTGTCTACAGAAGAGAGCAAAGCGCAAGAGACACAAACACTTGATGAAAAAGAGGATAAACAGGAAGATAAAAAAGAAACAAAGGATAAGGTTCCAGCTGATAATAAAAAGGAGGTTCTCTCTAAATCCCCCAAAAAAGTAAAAACTGTCCCATGCAAAGTCATCTTATTGGATAAAACGGAATATAGCTGTGAAATAGAGGTGGGTACTGAGAGAATTTATTCTTTTTGATGAGATCAGGCGGTATGTGTGTTTTGTTGAACTCTCTGTATGTATGCATTTCTGCTTCTATTAATGGATAGAGATAGGCGATAAATGCCTGTTAACTGGGACACCCACAGAACGCTAGAAAGACAGTCCTCTAACCCCCAGTTTCTTATTGCATGACTGCCATGAGGAGGAGCAGCAGTTCAACATTTATCAAACCTCTTGCACCTGTTTTCTTCTAATTTTACCCACTTTATAAAAAATAAATAAAAAAAATTATGCTGTGTGAAAGATTTGTGATGTTGTTTTTTTAATAAAAGAGCTCAAAGACTGGGCAACTGCATTCCAGTACATGGCCACCATAAAAATACTCAAAAATATTTGAAAGCAGTGGAATCACAACTACAAGATATATTAAGTATCTTGTGTCTTTTTAGTAAATAAGGAAAATAAGTAAATAGTTTTTTAATAAATAACTTCAAAAAAAGGCGCATGGAGCTAAGATGGTACAAAAGAAAAGCACAACTAATAAATACACCACATCTGTGGGGATGAGCTAGGGGATGCTGTTCTTGGTTGTCTCAGTCCCAAAACATTGAATAGGTTGCACTGTGCATGCTTTCACTGATGCTTCATTTAAAGTTCTCCTTACAGTGACCATGCATTGAGGAAAAATGGGGGGCTTTGCACCCCCATTCTGGTGTCCCAGATTTAGTGTTAGGCATTTAGGATAGCACTGCTCATTATGACCTAAATCATGTTTGTAGTGTCATACTATTTCCTGGTTTTGCATTGCTTAAATAACCTATCCATAATTGAAGGTTATGATTTTACTTCGAAGGACTTGTTCGTTTTCCTTTTTCTTCAGACAAGACAGGGACAGAATGAGCTTTAAGCAAGAATTTAGAGGAAAGGGCAGGCACATACAGGCACTTCAGGCAATATAGTTAAGAGAACAATTTCAAGGATATATTTATCATTATGCATCTGTAAAATCTGCAGTCTTCAAAACTCTCTCGGGTGATATTCTCTATAGTTATTAAATGCCTTAAGACACAATTTTAGTTAATTTAGCATTTTTTTCAGAATTCTTTCCTATGTTGTGTTTTAAGGACAGCAACATGCACTACAAGTCCAAACAGCACAAGAAATGTACACATTGCAAGGGTCCTGGTAAAATTATTTTTTGTGTTTTTTGGATATTTTTATATATAATTTTTTTTTTTTTTTTTGCATTTAATCTCTTTTTTTGTAAATTAAGTTTTACAAGAGGAAAAGAAGAAATACAACGTGAATAAATGAAGTTGGACGAAATGGGGAAGGGGGGTGTAGGGGCAAACTCTGTTGCATATTATCGTAAGGTTACAACTTACAAAGGAATAAAAGTGATTATTTCTATGTTTTTCCTTTTATAAGTGGATAAAAGAGGGTGTTACTTATACTTTTGTCTGCATAAGTGTCCTACATCCACATCAGTTCACACTGTATATTATAGACGACTGAGGTTAGAAACTTCAAGCTATGGAAGCAGCGCTTCTGTAATTTTTAGAATAAGTGTGACAGTTTTAGAAATGTTTTGTTACTCAGCCTCCAGGCAAATCGTCACCTCTATGTGAGGATTTTGCCTGTTGTACAGAATCTTTAATTTCCCTTGTAATATTTAAGAAGACCCTTTTAATGGAAAATAATTAGATGATGCTTTTTGGCCTTTTTAACAAGTACAGATGTGTTTGTGATATGCCTGTAGTACAGTTGTGCTAAAAAGTTTACATACCCTGGCACATTTTTTGTTTTTTTTGGCCTTTTTCAGAGAATATGAATGATGACACAAAAAAATTTTCTCCACTCATGGATAGTGGTTGGTTGAAGCCATTTATTGTCAAACTTCTGTGTTTTCTCTTTAAATCATAATGACAACCAAAAACATCAAATTGACCCTGTTCAAAAGTTCACATACCCCAGTTCTTAATACTGTGTATTGCCCCCTCTAATATCAATGACAGCTTGAAGTCTTTTGTGGTAGTTGTGGATGAGGCTCTTTATTTTCTCAGATGGTAAAACTGCCCATTCTTCTTGGCAAAAAGTCTCCAGTTCCTGTAAATTCCTGGGCTGTCTTGCATGTACTGCGCGCTTGAGATCTCCCCAGAGTAGCTCAATGATATTGAGGTCAGGAGACTGAGATGACCAGTCCAGAACCTTCACTTTCTTCTGCTGTAGGCAATGACAGGTCAACTTGGCCTTGTGTTTTGGATCGTTGTCATGTTGGAACGTCCAAGTACGTCCCATGTGCAGCTTCCTGGCTGATGAGTGCAAATTTGCCTCCAGTATTTGCTGATAACGTGCTGTATTCATCTTTCCTTCAACTTTGACCAAGTTTCCTGTGCCTTTGAAGCTCACACATCCCCACATCATCAGTGATCCACCTCCGTGCTTTACAGTAGGAATGGTGTTCCTTTCATCATAGGCCTTGTTGACACCTCTCCAAATGTAACGTTTATGGTTGTGGCCAAAAAGTTCGATTTTTGTCTCATCACTCCAAATTACCTTGTTCCAGAAGTTTTGAGGCTTGTCTCTGTGCAGTTTGACGTATTGAAGCCGAGATGCTTTGTGGCATTTGCGCAGTAATGGCTTTCTTCTGGCAGCTCGACCATGCAGCCCATTTTTCTTCAAGTTCCTCCTTATTGTGCATCTTGAAACAGCCACACCGATAGTTTTCAGAGAGTCCTGTATTTCAGCTGATGTTATGTGTGGGTTTTTCTTTGCATCCTGAACAATTTTCCGGGCAGTTGTGGCTTAAATTTTGGTTGGTCTACCTGACCGTGGTTTGGTTTTTACAGAGCCCCTGAGTTTCCATTTGTTAATCACAGTTTGAACACTGCTGACTGGCATTATCAATTCCTTGGATATCTTTTTGTATCCCTTTCCCATTTTATACCGTTCAACTACTTTTTCCCGTAGATCTGTGGACAATTTTTGCTTTCCCCATGGCTCACAATCCAGAAACGTCAGTGGCTGGAGGAAAGATGCAACAGTCTGTCTGGATCCCAGAAACTCACTCAGCTTTTATACACACACTGATTACAATAAAACAGTTCATAGATGAGGATGTTACCTTTAGTAGCCATTCAAACCCCTTTATGTCAACTTCTGGGCATGTTATCAGGCCAAAATCACCAGGGTATGTGAACTTTTGAACAGGGTCATTTTGATGTTTTTGGTTGTCATTATGATTTAAAGTTTGACAATAAATGGCTTCAACCAACCACTAACCATGAGTGGAGAAAAAGTTTTTGTGTCATCATTCATATTCTCTGAAAAAAGGCCAAAAAATCTGCCGGGGTATGTAAACTTTTTAGCACAGCTGTATAAGGTGAAGCTTTTGGTGAGTTATTTACATTATATCCACCCTGCATGTTCTTATTAGGTAACTCCCCCTTGTGAAAGAGAAGATTTGATGACCTTATGTTAGGGAATTGCTGTTTTATGCTTTGCCTGATGTATCCACACAGGTATTGTGTGTGTGTGTGTGTGTGTGTGTGTACTAAATCAATACGCCTTAAAAGTCCAATAGGTAAAAAGGGTTCAAAGTACTGCCCAATATATTTGGACATCCCAGTAGGACAACTCTCTAGAATCTGCACAACAGTGTTTTACAAACTAAATCTACCCATAAACATCAGATAATCTAATATGTTTGGATTTCAGCATGCTTGATGTTTTGTTAAGGAGATATGTGCTTCTAGCTGTATCTGGCAACTACTGAGGCTAGGTTCACACTATCATTTGGGTTTTTGTTATGGTTTAACTGTCTGTCTAAATATACAAAGTAAATTTTAGCGTTCCAAATTATGTTGTTAAATGTACCTTTGTAAATTTATTGCTAAGCACCGCCATGATGAACTGGTTTTACTGTATTCAAATAATGCACTGTGAGAAATAAGCAAATACACTAGTACTTGTCGTGGTTGGTGCCATCTGGTCTCAGCATTAAGCTGTCTTACCCTATACTGACAAAATCACTTGGGAGGAGAATGTGCTGTTAAGTGTCTTTTCCTGTCACACATCGCTGGTATCTGACTCTCCTGTGATGCAGCAAATTTCTTGCCAGATATATTGAAATGTCATTTCTAGTTTGCCTAGAGTGTGTGTTTTCCATAACCTGGTGAGGAAGAAAAAGCAGAGGGACTGTCGTTGACCTATATTTATAAATCCCTTTTAAGTGCTTATATGCTGTTCATCCACCTGGAAACAGCCAATTGTGCAATCTGATTACATCACGGAGAATAAGCTATTAATGACCGAAAGACTGGCTGGGGTCTTCTCTGCTTCTGCTGTATGTTTTGCTTGCTCGGCTCTAAAATTAATTTTTTATTGCAGAAGGCTTTAAGACTGCTTTTCATGACTACGTTTTAGTTAGGCACGTCTGAGCAACTGATGCATATTCAAGCTGACACTGGATTCATTGCTGCTTGCAGTTCAAGACCATTTGTCGCACACCCCAAGGAAATAGCTTCCCTCTGCTCAGTTTGTAGAGAAAAAAATTCTAGTTTCATGTTCCACTAGATGTGTTTTTATTTATTTAGTTTTTTTCTTCTTCAATCACTTTGGATTTAAAGACCAAGTTCACCTAGCATGCATTTATTCTTGGTCAACAAACCGCATCTGTGTACAGGTATAGCCTTTTTGCAATATTTAAACAAAATAGTATATGTTACTTGTGTTTTTTTATATTATGGTTAATCTAAAGGAAGCACTTATACTTCTCTCTATCGCTAAATCCTTTCGTAGCTTTGCCTCAAAAACTGTAGCAAAATCCAAAAAAATGCAGCTTTTCTGCAACTTCTCAGCCTAAGGCTAAGGTCCCATGCAGTGTCCCGCAGCGCTTTTCACAGTCTACAGAGGTTTCTTCTGCAGACTTTCTGCTTCAGTTATACCTATAGGGAAACCGCCAGCATTTCGGTAGGTATCATTGACATGCTGCGGTTTTTTAAAGCGCGACGGTTTTGTAAATTGCAGTGTGTCCGCTGCACGGTTTTTCCACATAGTGGGGATGGGATTTGCTAGAATCATTTATGCCATGTGGGGCCCCCTGCCTAAAGTAGATTTAAACAAGATTTTTCAACAACTCCAGTTCTTTGCATCATTGAAAGCACAACTAAGTTTTCTGATTTTCTAGTGTTTGTCATTAATACAGTTTGTAATATACTTTATTAACACATTTTGGCTCCTTTCTGTGAAACCTGCATATCCTTCGTCTTTCCTTTTGCTTCTCTATTGTGAGTTGTCCCTGCTTCTCACTGTGTACATAAGGGTGGGGGGGGGGGGGGCTCACATCAAACTGTTATATCTGGACCAATATAAAATGAAGAAATGTCATTCTAGTGTTATTTGAAAGAGCTGCATATAAATATCCCAATTACCACTGTAATTTCAACCAGTGGTATCTCTGGAGATAATACAGGTAGGATTGCAACCCTAGTGTCTGTCATATGAAACACCAGAATCACATTTCTACACTTTATAATGCCTGAGTGAAGTGACTCTCCCATATCCTTATTTTCTCTGCATTACACACAAGCCTGTACATGGTACACAGTGAGAAGCCAGGGAAAGAATAAAGAAATGCTGGGTTTCACAGAGAGAATCCACACTTTAATTAAGTATATTACAGAATTTTTTAAATTCACAAATTTTGCCAGAAAATCAAAAGTTGTTGCTTCTGTCGCTGTTGAATTTTGTTTTGAAACTCTATCAGCCCTGGACATTCTGTGCAGTTAGTTTTGGGGTTTGATATGACAGTTAAGTTCTCTACTGCCAAATGGATGGTGTCAGACAGGAGCAGGTAAGAGGCGTGATCCAGAGCTCTCACACTGGCTGCCCCTGATTGGACAGTGCTAGAAAGCTCTGAATTGCACCCCTTGCCTGCTTCTGTGAGACCACCCACTTGACAGTAGAGAGCCTAAGTAGCATTTCTGGCACCAAAATTAACCGTACTCATTGCCCAGGTATGGTGGGGTCTAGAGTAAGAGTTCCAGCTGTGACAGAATAAGTGGAGCAGCGCCTATTAAAGGAGACATGGAGGTGGTAAAGAGGTTTAAAGAAGATTCAAAATATTTCTTTCTGACACCGGTCACTCTTTATCCTTTTGCTGTGTCTGGCATTGCAGTTTAATCTCATTCACATGAAAAATCTTCTCTAATACCAGATACAATGATGTTTTCCTAATCTTATTTGACCCACTTGAACTCAGCTTGCTGTAAAATAGACACCACTGAATTTCTACAAAACTTCAGTATGCCTTTTTATGAATCTAGAGGTACTGTTGGGGCCCTATAGACTCTTATGGGTGTTGTATCTAGGAGGATGAACACAGCACAATGCTGGAATGTGAATGTTAAGAGAAGTGTATTCAACTTGTGTAATATCTTCTGAGTATTATTTTAGAGTTCTATAGATTAGAATTCCTCTTTCTGCTATAAGCATGCATTATTCTTGTCATTTATGTACTGACGGCAATATCCGAATGCCCCAAAGATGTTTACTTGCACTTTGAGATCTGTACCTCTCTTAGGGACAGAAACAAGGGTCTCAGCAGACAATAAGTTGTGGTGGTATTGAGCACACAGCTGGTGAGATGAAGTTAAGAAAATATTTACGAGGTTTGCCTGCTTTATATTTTTTGCATTGTTGAAGAGTGGGGAAACCTGTAGTTATATGATAGTCTTTCTTCATTCATTTACTAGTACAATGGGTCAATTGCATTGAAATGTAGTTTCTCAAGAATGCCCCTTCTTTCTAGCTTTCACTGCTCCTTCTCCTGTATCATATTGACAATTGTAGAATAAAACAAAAATTGTCTTTACTTTAGATTTGTAATATTTAGTGGTCCAGTCAAGTTATTTTCTTGTGAGATCTACCATTTCCGATGCATTCCATAGACGACGTGGAATTTGTGTACACCCTACCTCCAGTCATCAAAGTGGAATTCACGGCTTGTTCCATTGTCTTATTTCTCGTTGTCAGCTAACCAGCACAATGGTGTTAGTGTGTAGAAGTCCTACACAGAATAGGTTAGCAATGTTTCACTGAAGTGACACTGTTTCATGGAGTCTGTTCAGAAGGGCAGACTAGCATTCAATTCCATATTTCTCTGCTGGCACACTCCAAAATATGTTTTATTTCTGGGCGAGATATTGCATACCACAAATAACAAAGCTTCATGTAGGAAAACTAGGGAGACACTATTTACTGGCTTAGGAGGTTTTCATGACGATCTAAGTGCCGTGGGGGTCTATTTCACATTTAGCTGTCTTCTGACCTGTTTACCGCTTTGGGGAGACAAGGGGCGAGGGGATTTATTGTAATTCTTCACTGATTTTCCTGGAGAAAAGTTCCATGATGCTTATTAATCTTCTCCAAAACTTGTCACAGGTCTCTGACCCATTGCTTCTTTGGTTTCAGTGATGCCTTATGATATGCCACGTGTGTCACCAGTTAGTAGTTCTTCTAAGGGTGGACTGCATTGGACAGTTGCTCTGTGGGTTCAGTGTGTTCACATGTGTAAGATTTGTATATTTCATATCCAGTTCGTATTTTTTGCTGGGAATATGCAGTTTTTTTTTATATAACTGTAATTTTATTGAAAAATTTTTCATTAACAAGGAATAAAGAAAAAACAAAAAAACAATAATAATCAAACAAACAGGAAGCATTGAGGTAAATAGAGGCTATCTGCCTCCTCCCCCTTAAGCAATATGCATTTAAATTAAGCAGTGAACAAGGGAGGGGGGGAATGGAGGGGTTAAGAAGACAAGGGTAGGACCAAAGGGAAGGGGGGGAGGGAAGGAGAGGACTAGAGATCAGAGACCCTGTAATGTACAATACATGTCCCAGGGTGCCCAAATAGCCCCAAAGGCTTCCCGTGAATTATGTAGGCCAGCAGTCAGGTATTCAAGACTCCTCACATCCTTCATTCTAGCCACAAGCTCAAGACTAGATGGGGGACTCACCTTCTTCCAGTTTCTAGCTATGAGAGTTTTAGCTGCAGTACAAAGATGCAAGAAAAGCCTGGATGACTTATTGCTCAGGTGTCTGGGGGGAAGGTTCAGGAGATAAAGAAGAGGGTCAAGAGGAACCTCTTGCAAAAAGAGAGCAGTCGTCAGAGTCCTGACCTCCCTCCAAAAACCGAGGATGAGAGGGCACGTCCAAAAGATATGGTGCAGGGTACCCACCGCAGCTCCACAGCGCCAGCACCATGGGGGAACTAATGGGTTTAAAGTATGAAGGAGAGCCGGGGTATGATACCAATGCATCAACAGCTTATACTGCGTTTCCCTAAACGTAATGCACTGAGATGATTTCTGGGCCCGAGACCATACAATCCGCCACTGTTCCTGGGAGATGGGTTTACCCACCGCCTCCTCCCATTTAAGCATATAGCGATGATTAACAGGAGAGCCTGTAGTTTGTGAGTTAAGAAGTTGGTAAATAGAGGATATAAAGCCCCTAGTGGACGTGCCTGCACGGCAAATCTTTTCAAAAGCGGTGGGGAGTGACACCTTAAGAGACCCATGGAGGGAGCGGACAAAGTGAACCACCTGCAAGTAATGGAACCATTCAGTACTTGGCAGGTTTTGATTAGCTGTAAGATAAGCAAAGGACCTGAGTTCCAAGGTTCCAGGGTCAACCATGTCAGCAATCCGGTAAAGGCCAGCTTCAGACCACACTTTAGTCATAGCAGAAGTCAGGCTCTCTGGGAGAAGGGGGTTGTATAGTATGGAGACCATAGATGAGCGCGGGGACATCAGGGAGAATCTAGCACAACAGGTAGACCAGATAGATCTAGTAAACCGAATGGGGCCCAACAGGTACGAGGCAGGGGGGGGTGGGGGGGGAGCTGACCCACAGAAGCGCGTTAGGATGCATGGGTGCCAGCCATAGCTTCTCTATCTGCACCCATCTGGTGTATGCTGGCATAGCCGCCCAGAATGGGATATGGCGTAAGTGGGCCGCCCAGTAATAATGTAACAGATGTGGGACAGCCATACCCCCAGACCCCCTATCCACCAGCATAACAGATCTAGGTATTCGGTGTCGTTTTGCTTTCCAGATAAACTGGAAGATAGCTTTCTGTAGGTTCCGTAATTCTCCCCGAGGTATCGCGACTGGGAGCGTCTCGAAAAAATACAGTAGCTTCGGGAGGAGAGTCATCTTGACCGCAGCAATTCTCCCCAAAAGGGAGATAGGCAAGGGTTGCCATTTGTCCAATAGGGCTCTTAGCTCACAAAACAACCGCGGGTAGTTTGCCGAGTAGAGGGTCGCATAGGAGGTGGATATATGGACTCCCAGGTAGCGGATAGAGGACTCCCGCCACTGGAAATCGTAATTACTGCGGAGGAGAAGGAGAAGGTCCCGTGGGATGTTAAGTGGGAGTGCCTCAGTCTTCGCGGGGTTCACCTTATACCCTGAGAGATCACCATAGGTCTCTAGCGAGCGCAGCAAGTTTGGAAGGGTAGTATGAGGGGAGGTGAGAGTGAGGAGTACATCGTCCGCAAAGAGAGATATCTTAAATTCCTTATCTTGGACCATGATGCCCTTGATATTAGGGTCTCGCCTAATCTTGGCCGCTAGCGGTTCAATGCAGAGGGCAAATATGATGGGTGACAGGGGGCAACCCTGCCTAGTGCCATTTCGAATAGGGAAGAAGGGCGAAGATGCATGGGGAAGCTTAATTGCTGCTGAGGGTAAGGAGTAAAGGGCCTGGATAGCTGTGAGAAACGGTCCCGTAAGCCCGAACGCCTTAAGCGTAGTATGCATAAACGACCAATTTATGCGGTCAAAAGCCTTTTCAGCGTCCAGGCTCAAGAGAAGGGCCGGGGTAGAATAATGATTGGCCACCTCCACCAAATCCACAGTCCTCCTGGTGTTGTCACCACCCTGACGACAGGGGATGAATCCCACCTGGTCCTTATGGACAAGCAGAGGGAGCCAAGCATTCAGTCTATTGGCTAAGAGTTTGGTGAAAAGTTTCAGGTCCGTGTTCAGCAAAGCAATCGGTCGGTAGTTAGCACAATCCTGCAAGTCCTTACCCGGTTTAGGGACCAATGTGAGTAGTGAAGAGAGCATAGTCGGGGGTATAGGGGAACCTGAAAGGAAGGAATTGAAGAGGGACAATAGATGAGCAGAGAGTTCACCCTGGAAAACCTTATAATAATTGTAAGTGAACCCATCTGGGCCTGGGGCTTTCCCATTTGGGAGGTCCCTCAGGACCCCTTCTAGTTCCTCCCTGGTGATGGGGGTGTTCAGGGAGGTTAGGGCCTCAGGAGGAAGGCGTGGGAGACAACAATCCTTTAAATAGTCTTCCAGTAGTGTTGAGTCATCCCCAGGGAGTAGTGCTCGTGGGGGGGGTAAGTCATACAGCTTAGAGTAGTAAGAGTGGAACGCCAGCGCCACAGCATCAGGGTGATGTTGAAGAGTACCCGCGGGGTCACGAACAGAGTGTGGTGTGGAAGAGGCCCGATGATCCCTGAGGGTTCCTGCCAGGAGGGTATGAGATTTATTACCTCGTTCAAAAAACCGCTGATGGGTATAAAGGAGAAGTCGTTCCACATGGCGGGTCTCCAAATCACGGAGGTCCGCCCGGGCCAGGACCAAACGGCGAAGAACCCCCAGGGATGGATGCGCTGCCAAAGTCGTCGTAAGGGACCAAATACGGGCTTGGAGGAGCTGTTCCTGGGCCTGTCTGTCCCTTTTAAGCCTAGAAGCCAATGCGATACAGCATCCTCTCATGACCGCCTTATGGGCTTCCCAGAGAATGGCAAGAGAGTCTACCGAGCCTAAGTTGTCCCTAAAATAATCTATCAAGTGTGTGCGCAGGGTCTCGAGGGAGGTCGGCGAATTGAGCAGTGTTTCGTTAAGACGCCAATGACATTGGCGAGTAGGCACTGGAGTCGTAGATAAGGTAACCACGACTGGGGCATGATCAGACCAGGTGAGAGGGCCAATGTTCGTGTCCCTAAGCAAACGAAGAGCGGGAGCATTTCCAAAGAAGTAGTCAATGCGGGTGTGAGTGTTATGAGGGTGAGAAAAGAAGGTGTAGGAGCGCGCCGTAGGATTGTCCACTCGCCAAAGGTCATACAAAGAGTGGGCGCGGATCAGCCTGCGGAACTCCCTTGCAAGTTGGGCCAACCTATGGGGGGTTGGGCCCTGGGGTAACGCCAGACGATCCGCCCGTTCAGAGAAGACCATGTTAAAGTCTCCCCCCACCAGCCAAGCTGATGGTGGGAGAGCGCGCAGACGGGAGAATACCCGGCGCAAGAACGGGATCTGTGCTGAATTGGGGGCATAGACATTGCATAAAACAATCGGGGCACCATAAAGGAGCCCCTCCAAGATAACAAACCGGCCACCTGGGTCTATGTGGGAAGTCGTCACTGTAATTGGGCAGGATCGAGAAAGAAGGATAGCCACCCCAGCTCTGCGTCGATTGTGGAAGGCTGAAAAAGCTACGGGAAAATATTGCTTAGCGAAGGCAAAAGTACCAGCGCGGTCAAAATGAGTCTCCTGAAGAAACGCCACATCCGCTCGTAAGGAGCGGAGTTCTCTAAGGACATGGCGCCTTTTAATGTTGGAACCCAGGCCCTTGACATTAATTGTCACGCACCTAACCATTGGGACCCAGGATTGGAGGACAGTGGCGGATTGCAATAAGCTCACCCATCTCACATGACGCTGGCAAGTTTCCCTCGGAGAGGCAAAAGGGCAATCCACAAACAGGAACCCAAAGTCGAGGCAGGGTCTCTAGATCAGGGAGGGGGGGGGGAAGAGAGGGAGGGAGGCAAAAGACATCATAAATGACAAAGTAAAAATAAAAACAGTTAAACAATACTTTGTGGGCGAGGTTAAGTCACTCGCCTGGGGACCAATGAGGGCAGCCAGAGGTCCAATCAGGATCAATGGCCGCACAGTCCAAGTATCCCCTTAGGGGGGAGAGCGTGGACAGGAGGTCGGAGGGGAGGCGGTGGATCCCCAACCACCAGTAAAAAGAAGGAAGGAAGGGGAGTCACCGGAACCCCACCCCGCCCCCACTCCGCTAAAACAATCCAACAATAAGCATAATAGATGAGACCCGTAGACCTAAAAAAAGAAAAAAAGAGAAGCAAACATAACATTAAGGCATGCAGATTCCAAAGCACCACCGAGAAAAGGGAGAACGTCTCAAGGGGGGGCAGCCTCCTCAGGGATCAGTCTCCAGCCGGGGCCTCCGAGTGGTCACCACCGCGGAGGATGCATGACGTCGTCTGGGCTCCAATCGTTGCCAAACCGGTGGTGGGGGAGGGGGTGGAGAGAATAGCTCCCAGTCTGTTAAATCCGGCAGGGGAACATCCAATAGGTCACAGAAGAGAGGCAAATCCGCAAAGGAGCGAAGCGTAGCGGAGCGACCATCCCTACGAGCAATGAGAGCAAACGGAAATCCCCACCGGTAAGGAATTTGGTGCTCCTGAAGAATCTGGAGGAGGGGTCGGAGATGGCGGCGTTTCTGGAGGGTGATTAGCGACAGATCCTGATAGAATTGTAGTGGAGCTCCCTGAAACTCGAAGTCTTTGAGTTTGCGCACTTTGCTCATTATAGCCTCTTTAAGGGTGAAGTCGTGGAGGCAGCAGATGACATCACGGGGTGTGGCGGAAGATCCTCTGGGTCGAAGGGCTCGATGTGCCCTATCAAACTTAATTTCGTGGGACGGGGGCTCCTGCAGTATAGTGTTGAAGACAGCCTCCAGCAGAACAGGCAGATCCTCAGATTGGTCAGCCTCTGGGAGTCCCTTGATGCGTATATTGTTGCGCCGGCCCCTGTTGTCAAGATCCTCCAAGTGGCGTTGCATGTCCCGTATAGCTGAACCCTGTTCAGTGGTAGTATCATGCAGTGAGGCAACATAGTCCCTGGTAGTGTCATGGTCATTCTCCAGCGTGTCCATTCGGTTAGCAATGGAGTGTAAATCAGTGCGGAGGGTAGCAATTTCAGATCGGAAGGATGCTGTGATTTCCGCAACCATACTTTTAAGGTCTTGTTTAGTAGTAAGTTGAGGAAGAAGGTCCGCCATGGATGATGGTGCTGAAGATGGGCCTGGAATGCAGCTCTGGGGGTACAGGACTGGAGGGGGGGAGCCATAATCCTTGGGAGTGCGGGGCGGAGGAGCCCCTACGCCAGCGCCTTCCACCGCGCCATCCCCCCCTGAGCTATGGAGGGGAGGGGAGGGGCGATGGGGGAAGATAGTAGATGGGGGGCCACAGAGACCAGCTCTGTGGCCACAGGCTGCAACTCATCAGCGGTGTAGGAGGGAGCAGAGCCACTGACCTCAGAACTCCTTGAGAAGCTGGAAACATCCGGGGTCCTCTCATGCCGCTCTGCCAGGAGTGCTGGTGAAGCAGAATGTAGTTGCTGGGACATCCCAGGGTGAGGAGACTGTGGGAGTACTCGTGCTGGGGAAACTCTGGGTTGCCCAGGCGCCGACAGGGATCTCTGTTGAAGCGGCGCTCCGCTGGCTGACAGGGGGAGCGCGGGAGGAGAGAAGCTGCGCTGCGACCCCTGTGCCTGGAGAGCGGAGGAAATCCAAGATGGCCACCCCGCAGCAGCCTGGCCCGGTAGAGAAGGCCGCTGGGCCAGAAAGGCGTCCAGGGTGGCCCCCCCAGACCTCTCCACGGGCGCTGGGGTGCCCGGGGCCACCTTCCTCGGTAAGCGCTTGCCCATACTGCGCCTGCTGAGGGGTCCACGGGTCTCAGTAGCGAGCGGAGGAGCGGAGAAGGACCTGCGCGCGTGCTACTCCATGCGCGTCCAGGCCACGCCCCCGGGAATATGCAGTTTGATGCACCGTGGATATGGACATTGATCTGCTTTGTTCAGTAAATCCAGTAAGAATTTTGACAGGTTACTTATTGTCATTGATGTTTTTTTTTTTCGTTTTTTTTTTCAGTACAAAAATGTTTCATTTATGCATGAATGTGATTGCAGAAACCCTGTTCACTTGTATCAGTGAACTGACCCTTATGACTTCATGGAGAGTGAAATAATCCATTTCTGATTTCTTGGCAGTGGTGGGCTATTTTTTATTTTTAATGGGAATAGTAAGGGTGAAAATCTGAAAGGGTTGCAGATACTTACATGAAGATGCTTACATGACATTGTACTATATGTTCATCATTGCAGGAGATAAATTATTGAACGATTACCACTGGACACGAATCACTATTTAGATTTTTCCTAGTAATAATCTGTAATAACTTTGCTTTAGTAGGTTAGGCCAACTAGTACGCTTGCAGTATTTTCTTATCAAGACTGAGAAAGTTTTCATCTTGTTTTCTTTTAATGTTTGATCGCTTGTAACAGATGTAGCTGTAAGGTTGTGCTGCTGAGTAAATAAAGGCTTGGTTGCTTTGTCTTTCCTTTTTCAGTTTGTATGCACATAAGCCACAACTACAGAATGTAAGTTCTTGTATGAAGCTTTCCCCTTTTCTAAACATTAGGGTTTTGTTAAATCAGCGAAGAATTAAACTCTTTTTTGATATTATTTGTGAGAAAGTCAATTATGTGAAAACAATTGGTTGGTATAAAAGATTGCACATGAAATCTTAAATGTTTGGTACTGTACCCTTAATTTCATCTTAATATGTGCTATTGTTTAGAAAATCAGTCTGGCTTTGGTATAGTAATATTTTCTGTACTTGCATTATATATGTTTTTGTAAAGCACGATAAATGGCTCTCTAGTCTATCTGGAGCTTAATAATATCACTTGAAAGTGGTGGTCTCATAATTAACACTTATCACTGATGGTCTTATTAGTAGTACACCCACCATTCACTATAGTTGGGGGGGCCCTGTGTTCCCTGTTTGAATGGAGTGGCAGTTAAATGCAAAGTCTGTGGGGCTGTAGTGGGATTTTTCAGGCTTTAAATGGAGCGACTGCAACTCCATTTATACAGGCGACACAGTACCCACATTCTTATGACTGGAGGGGTCACAGTGATAGAACTCCAGCAATTATACACTATGGATAGGTGATAAGTTTTTAGTAGCACCTACCAAAAGTGGTCCAATCTGTGACAAGGTCAAGAGCATTCAAGGCTCCTTAATGCAGATGGGAAGTGAAAACCAGTCCATCTGGTCTGATCCTACAGAAGAGCTCCTATAGCATGAATGACTGAAAACTTTATTGCTGTTAAAGATGTTAGAACACACAGTGTACACTGTGTAGCTGCAGACTGCTCTGAGTGCTCGTGCCAGCCTCTTGCCATCAATGAAAGTTTCTACAGTGGGCACTTGAGCATCTTAGCTAGACAGTGCACAAAGGGGGCCTACGTACAATAGGAAGGCGATTTTAATGTTATAAGTGTGTGAGATTTATATATATATATATATATATATATATATATATATATATATATACACACACACACATGTGTTCTTGCATTAGTCATGGACCATTGCACAGGATAGTGTAGCATGTGCAAAGTACCTAATCCTTTGTGAAAAATCTGTTTGACTGTACTTACAGTGGGAGTAACAAATTCTTCCTGTTTCTTCTTCAGAAACGTGCAAAAGGAGAGTCATTATTTGTGAAGGTCTGTGACCATCTCAACCTACTGGAGACTGACTATTTTGGGTTGATCTACTATGACAGTTCAGAACAGAAGGTATGAATAATTATGTAAAATATTCAAAGGAGTTATTTAACACTTCTTATGTTACTGTTGGAAGTCCAACATGTTATAAACTTCTGACCTCAGCTAACATCCTGTACATTTCTTATATCATTTGGCGTCTCCAAATAATGACTCCATGACATGGAAGTCAAAGGTAACACAATGGATTAAAGGGGTTATGCCATGAAAAGATTTTTGCTTTTTGTTAGAAATGTGACCGCTGAAACCCCTGTGATCCAGAGAAGTAGAGTTTTACTCCTATTGTGAGGGAGGGCTGGAAATTTCAAAAGTACAGCACTTGAGTATCTCTGGTGCTCCATTGAAGCTGGATGCACCCACTGCATCCACTCGTACATTCAAAACATGCTTGAAAATGTTGGGGGTCTCATTGGTCAGACTCCTCCGATTTGGCAATTTATCCCTTGTACTATGGATAGGAGATAAATAATTTTCCTGGTATAACCCCTTCAATGCCAACATTTTTTTTAGTTATAAGCACACATTCTCCTCATTACTAGCAGTGTTTCCTATAAGTTGTAAGTCACCAAAGTTGAAGAAAACCATTCACCACCTCCAACAAGTCCAGATTGTTAAGCTTTACTGATTCCGACAGAGTTGGAATTTTTTTTTCTCTAGCCCCCACTGTTTCTGAGCAATCAGTGCTGTTATTTTTGGTGCCTGATATGCTATTTTGGTTCTGTACTGTAGGAGGCTGATGTCAGGCAGGAGCGGGCAAAGAGTGATTCTTAGCTTTGACACTGGCTGCCTCTGATTGGAGCTCTGAATCACGCCCCCCCCCCCCCTCCCAAACCTGACTGCCCTCCTGACATTACAGAGCTTAAATAGCACATCAAACACCAAAACTAACTGCACTTATTGCTTGGGAATGGTGGAGGCTAGAGAGAAAATTCCAACTGTGTTGGATTCAGTTGAGTGGCACTTATTAACAGATAATAAGAACTTGAATTGGTGGAGGTGGTGAAAGTGCCTCTTTAAATAGTCAATGGGGCAGATAAACTAATACTGTCTAACTTTTAGGCAGTGGAAAGCTAGACTAGACAACCTTAAATTTCACCAGATTTTTCAAAGTGTCCAATGCTGTTTCATAATGGGGTGTACTTGTAGACTGTCTAGTCTAACTTTACTCCAATCATTAGTTGGCTTAGTATATGACAGAATTTGATACAGTTGCCAAAGTTTTGTTGCAACTTACGACATTTTGGTGCAGTGTTGGGTTTGCAGTTTAACATATTAAGCCACACTCCCTTTCCATCAAGTCCCGTCCACATGTCGTATGAGGCATACAAACTGATAGAAAGTGTCTAAAACACACAGAAAATTAGGTGTAAAGCATGTGCACCAGTTTTTTGGCACAAATTATGCCAGAATTCTGGTGCATGTTTATTAGTTTATCTGCCCCAATATCTTATATTTCTATTCATACTTCTTAAATTTTATTTTTAGCATCTGTTTTGTCTAATATGGATTGTTGCATAGATGGTTATTGTGTTGTGTTTTCAGCAATAGAACAAAAATCTCCTCACAAAATTTGCCTATTTTTGTGATTTGAGACACAAGATACAGTGGGGAAAAAGTATTTAGTCAGCCACCAATTGTGCAAGTTCTCCCACTTAACCTTCCTCTAGTGTTAGGGTCGTGACCGACCCATTTTAGGTTTTAAATGCATACAAATTCTACATACATTTGTTTATTGCATCAAGACTTTTTGACTTTTTCAGGAACTTATTTCTAAACAAAATACAATAAAATAAAACTATTTTACTAAATTGTAAAATGCTCTTATTAAAATTATAACATTTGTGTTGTTGGGGTCAATTTCGACCCAGGTCTAATATAAGAGTAAAAAAACAATAATAAGTCCCAAAACTGAACTCAAACACAATATAAACCAACAGCCCACAGCCAGCTCTACCTCCAACAACTTGTTAGGGACATGTCCAGGCATGTATGGCCAAATCAGCTTACAGTTGGTACTTTGCAGAGTATACATCTTCAGTTTACACCATGCAACAATGAGGAGAAGATCAGATGCAAGCCAAATTCTGGATTATATCTTGGATGATAATGAATCAGAGGACACACAGCAGCAAACTGACACAGATGAACAGGTTTCTGAGGAGGAAGATGATGTGGAGTATCAACCGGAAGACACAGACAGTTCTGATCAGTCTGATGAGGAGGTCACTGGTGCTGAAGCTGCTCCCGCTGAAAGATTCAAATCCAAAAGTGGCAAGATCATTTGGAGCTCAGTACCTCCAGATGTACATGGCAGGGCAGATGCTGCAAATGTCATAAAAATGACCCCTGGGATCACAAGGTTTGCTGTGACAAGAGTAAGTGACATCAAGACATGTTTTGATCTGTTTATGCCATTGTCAATAAAAAAAAGTCATTATTGCTATGACAAACCTTGAAGGAAAAAAAGTCCACGGCAACATGTGGAATGACCTTCATGATGATGACCTGGATGCCTACATTGGTGTTCTTCTCCTTGCTGGAGTGTACAAATCCTGCAATGAGGCCACTGATAGTCTCTGGGACGCATCGACAGGCAGGAATATTTTCCGGGCAACAATGTCACTTCAAAAGTTTCAAATGATATCAAGAGTCCTCAGATTTGACAACAGAGACACCAGAACAAAATCTGAGAAACTTGCTCCCATCAGGGATGTTTGGGAGAAATGGGTGCAGCTCCTTCCACTGATGTTCAACCCAGGGCCAGAGGTGACAGTAGACGAACGTTTTCTCCCTTTCCGCGGAAAATGCTCCTCCCAGCAATACATGCCAAGTAAGCCAGGCAAATACGGCATAAAAATCTGGGCAGCCTGTGATGCAAAAACTAGCTATGCATGGAATCTACAGATTTACACAGGCAAGTCTGCAAGCGGCATCCCTGAAAAAAACCAAGGAAAATGTGTAGTCCTCGATATGACTACTGGACTGCAGGGTCACAACATTACTTGTGACAATTTTTTTACCAGCTATGACCTTGGACAAGAACTTCTCAGGAGGAAAATCACCATGGTGGGCACAGTGAAAAAAAACAAACCTGAGCTGCCCGCTGAATTGTTGCAGATGAAGGACAGGGCTCCACTTTCCTCAGTTTGTTTTTACAGACACCACCACTGCTGTTTCATACTGCCCCAAAAAACGACGGAATGTGGTACTGATGTCCACACTTCACAAAGATGCGGCTGTGTCATCAGGAAGTGACAAAAAGCCCAGAATCATCCTGGACTATAACAAAAACAAAGGAGGAGTGGACAACCTGGACAAGCTGACTGCCACCTACAATTGCCAGCGAATGACTAGGAGATGGCCAATGGTTGTATTTTCCAACATCCTTGATGTGTCAGCATACAATGCATTTGTGTTGTGGACCCACATTCACCAAGGATGGAATTCAAAGAAAAAAAACAAGCGGAGGATGTTTCTTGAGGAACTAGGAAGATCCCTTGTCAAGGCGCACATTGACCAAAGGGAACGGGTGCCCCGAGACCCAGCCGCTGCAGCCTTGGTCCGACAACTCCAGAGCTCAACAAGTGCTTCGCCCACACCCACAGCAACACAAAGAGCATCATCACCAGCATCCTCCTCAACCAGCCCTGCCTCAACATCAACCACAACAGCCACAACCCCAGTGAGATCACCTGATTCTAAAAGAAAGAGGTGTCAGGTCTGCCCTAGCAATAAGGACAGAAAGACAAACACATCGTGCTTCGCCTGCAAAAAATACCTCTGCAAAGAACACACAAAAAGTGTCACTTTTTGCCACACATGCATCTAAATACTAATGCATCTAAAAACTAGTACTTGATTTCTGTTGATTTGATTTGCTTGATTGATTGTTTGTTTGTTTGACCTAGAAAAGCTACTTTTTATTATTATTGCTATTAATGTTAATATAATTTTCATCTTTTATTTGTATTAAAGTTCTATAAAAAAAAAAAAAAATCTGTTTTTTGCCTTTTTCATAAAGTAGTTAGATATGGGTCAAAATTGACCCGTAACACCATAGATGTTACTAGAGTTAATAATATAAAATATATATATGTATATTTTTTTTTTACATTTAAGAAATGTGTTCTAAAACCCTTCAGTAATAGTCAGGTAATATAACAAACTTTTTTAAGTTTATATTATTCTCTTGAGGTTCATTTGACAATATTTTTGTATTGAAAATGAAGGGTACGCTCTCAAATGAAAGGCCCAGGGGGCCACAACAAAAATATTAAAATCAATCCTTCCATGGATGAGAAACCCTAACAAGGTAACTAAGAGGTAAGAAACAAATAATAAATAACTGTTTTTAGGGTATCCTAGGGGTGATTTAAGACACGGGTCAAAACCGACCCGTTAACATAAGAAAGAGTAACAGAAAGCTAACACTAGAGGAAGGTTAAAAAGATGAGAGAGGCCTGTAATTGACATCATAGGTAGACATCAACTATGAGAGACAAAATGAGAAAACATATCTAGAAAATCACATTGTCTGATTTTTAAAGAATTTATTTGCAAATTATGGTGGAAAATAAGTATTTGGTCACCTACAAACAAGCAAGATTTCTGGTTCTCACAGACCTGTAACTTCTTCTTTAAGAGGCTCCTCTGTCCTCCACTCATTACCTGTAGTAATGGCACCTGTTTGACATTATCAGTATAAAAGACCTGTCCACAACCTCAAACAGTCACACTCCAAACTCCACTATGGTGAAGACCAAAGAGCTGTGGAAGGACACCAGAAACAAAATTGTAGACCTGCACCAGGCTGGGAAGACTGAATCTGCAATAGGCAAGCAGTTTGGTGTGAAGAAATCAACTGTGGGAGCAATAATTAAAAAATGGAAGACAGACAAGCCCACTGATAATGTCCCTCGATCAGGGGCTCCATGCAAGATCTCACCCCGTGGGGTTAAAATGATCACAAGAACGGTGAGCAAAAATCCCAGAACCACACGGGGGGACCTAGTGAATGACCTGCAGAAAGCTGGGACTAACGTAACAAAGGCTACAGTCAGTAACACACTACACCGCCAGGGACTCAGATCCTGCAGTGCCAGACGTGTCCCCCTGCTTAAGCCAGTACATATCCGGGCCCGTCTGAAGTTTGCTAGAGAGCATTTGGATGTTCCAGAAGAGTATTGGGAGAATGTCATATGGTCAGATGAAACCAAAGTAGAACTGTTTGGTAGAAACACAACTCATCGTGTTTGGAGGAGCGTGAATGCTGAGTTGCATCCAAAGAACTCTATACCTACTGTGAAGCATGGGGGTGGCAACGTCATGCTTTGGGGCTCTTTCTCTGTATCGTGAGATTTTGAGTGCAAACCTCCTTCCATCAGCAAGGGCATAGAAGATAAAACGTGGCTGGGTCTTTCAGCATGACAATGATCCCAAGCACCCCGCTACGGCAACGAAGGAGCGGCTTCGTAAAAAGCATTTCAAGGTCTTGGAGTGGCCTAGCCAGTCTCCAGATCTCAACCCCATAGAAAACCTTTGGAGGGAGTTGAAAGTCCGTGTTGCCCAGCGACAGCCCCAAAACATCACTGCTCTAGAGGAGATCTGCATGGAGGAATGGGCCAACATACCAGCAACAGTGTGTGCCAACCTTGTGAAGACTTACAGAAAACGTTTGACCTCTGTCATTGCCAACAAAGGATATATAACAAAGTATTGAAATGAACTTTTGTTATTGACTAAATACTTATTTTCCACCATAATTTGCAAATACATTCTTAAAAAATCAGACAATGTGATTTTCTGGATTTGTTTTCTCATTTTGTCTCTCATAGTTGAGGTCTACCTATGATGACAATTACAGGCCTCTCTCATCTTTTTAAGTGGGAGAACTTGCACAATTGGTGGCTGACTAAATACTTTTTTCCCCACTGTAAAAGTGCCCTAAAACATAGATGGCAAAGATCACCCATGTTATATGTACCTGAAAACGTGAAAGATGTAGAGCATGCTCAGAATTGGTTAGTGATATGGCATCCAATATGTCCCTATTTACTAGTGCATATGTGCTGTATTTACCTATTTATTTTCATTAGATCTGACAGCTTTGCTATTCCAATAAGACACACTGCTTTGAGTGCCCATGCTGGTTTTTTGCCTTTACTGAAAGTGGCAGCTTTGCTTCTCCATTAGGACATAATTCTTCTCAGATGCTGTTTTGTATATTCCACATGCCATACACATAGCTGTGCTTCTTTAGATTGACTACTGATGTCCGCTACTGCAAGGATGAGCTAGAGATGAAACCAGGAAGCCTGCTATGCTTTACATTTCCAGGCTCCAGTCAAACATGTATAGCCATCAATCAAAACTTACCCAAGATCTGAGAAGTCAGAAGACCAACACAGTGTCCTGATATAACATGAATCTAGTAGTGTGTCACCATATCCAGGATTCCAGTTTATTGTCAACACTCGGCACATAACTTTGAAGTTATGCATGGACACTTTACAAAACATACATTGTAGATGAACGGAGTTATGCACAGCATGTTAACAAGGTTTTGCAAGCAGTTTGCCCAAATTTTAGGGCATGGTGCACATTTCCAGACACTCCTCATGCTTTTCATGTAAAGTGTTCATTCTGTATTGTAGCTACTGATTTCAACCTTTTGCTTTTAAAGGTTTTATTTAGCAGTATTCATTGCATTAGCCTTTTTACCTTGTATCTATTCCTATTGGGAGATATTGTTGCAAATTCCTGTCCTTTGCCAGAACATATTCTTGCTGTTGATTTTTCCTCGGGGAAGCTGTGTGCTTGCTCATTTGACACATTTCAATGCTTCAGTGGGCTTCACTGTGAGCCTGTGAGTTGCTGTAGTAGCTCTTGATGTTATGAGTATCTCTTGTTTCTTTTCCATCCATTTGTGTCACTTGTTCAGAATCTTAAAAATATACAGAAGTGTATGTGTGTTGTGTGTGGTGTTTTTTTTTTTTTTTTTTTTTTTTTCTTGGCACAAATTCGCTCAGATTCAATTTTTCCTGTCAGGGTCGTTGCCTTTCTAGATTAAAATGCCTCACTTCTGTGACCTTCAGCCAAAGTTGTGTTGAATGCTGAATGATCTGTTTCACTTGTCCCAGTGCAGTCAGTACAGTGACCCATTTATGAGCCAGCTGTTGGGCTGGATTGCAGCTGCAGAATGGGTAAGCTGAATGCCAGGCACTCTTGTGTGTTCTACACCACAGAAACACCCAGACACAATTGTAGAAGTAGCAGAAAATGGGGATCCCAGCAACTCCTGACGTGTGTAGTGCAGATGATATATTCCAATTCTAGGTACTCTACATACGTGTCAGTTTACTTTTGTTTTTGTAATTGGATAGCCCAAGATACCAACTTGTATACGACATGCAGATTAAAATTTTAGAAAATGTAGAATCAGCCCTACAAGGAAGTGCTGTCATTAGTTTGATACCCATATTCCTGCTGACAGACTCCCTTTATACATCATTTCACTGATAATTACTGAATCACCCCAGAGATCTTTCCATAGAAACAAACTGGTTTTCTTACATGTCTCTGGCTTAAATATTCATAAGCAGGCAATGAACATCTGTAGTTAGTTGTCTATATAGCTGGGAAATAGAACACAGACATTCTTAAAGGGATTCTGTGTAAAATGTGTAGGACAGCAATGACCACCAAAGATCCTTGGGTGCATGTATGGTCCTCATTCCTTGTGTCACAATCCAAGAAAAACAAGTGTAGCCACAGCCACCATATTCAACATTCCTTATTGCTCCAGTAACATACAGAGAACTTGGTAACATGCCTGAAAATGACCCAGCTGTAGCCAGTGGTGAAAATATTACTATTTTCTCTGTATGTTACTGACTATTGAACAGTCCACCTTTATTTAAAGATGCTGCGGCTACACTTGTGTTTTTTTTTCTGTCTTAGGTTAGGTTCACACTACCGCTATAGGATGAGATAAATGGACTTAAACTGCAATAGAGTGACTGATGCAGATGGGGCACCCTCTGTCAGGCATCAATTCCCATTCACTCCAATGCCAATATGACTTAATTTTCTAAAATGCTCGAGTGGTCCAGTCCTTGTGGAGGTTCTCTTACAAGCTGTGACGTTTTGATACAGTCAGCATGTGTGTTGGTGGCATGGTGACTGGGCTGTCCATCTGGCTCCGTTCATTACCTAAGCTGACATTATGAATGTGCCATAATATCACAGCTTATGAGAGAGGCTTTGTAAAGGCAAAAAGCTGTCACCTGGGGGACAGTGAGGGGAGGTGCAGAGGGTTATCATCACTGAGCAGACTAGCAGCAGTGCAGTAGAAAAATTCAGCAAGCAACCCAATAAGTGACCCAGAATCTATGTGTCTATGGCTACTTTAAATAAAGATTCCCTTTAAAAGCATAGGTATTACTTCCTTTTTTTGACACTGCTCATTTATTATTCAGGGTGTTATTGGCAATGAATATGCATTAAAATTCCTTTATTCTGGCATCAGTTGGGTGATGATGGATTAAATATAAATACTCTATGTAATAGGATGGTACAGAGGTTCTGAAATTTAAGTGTTGCTTTTTTTCATTGCAGAACTGGCTGGATCCTGCAAAGGAAATCAAAAGACAAATTAGAAGTAAGTAGTAGTGGTGTTCCTTTTTCTTTTGAATCTATGAAGGCCCAGTTTACCTCTATTTTATGAACATATAATATACACAAATTGATTTGCTTTAAAAGTCTAAAATCACATCAGCATGGTCTTGTCACTTATCTGTTCTGTGGAAAGAAAGGAAAAAACAT
This sequence comes from Leptodactylus fallax, assembly GCA_947044405.1. Lineage (NCBI taxonomy): Eukaryota > Metazoa > Chordata > Amphibia > Anura > Leptodactylidae > Leptodactylus > Leptodactylus fallax. The sequence goes on from CAMRHE010000322.1 coordinate 1,842,495, forward strand.
CCATGTTTAAACTGCTCAGGTGTTGTCTGTTTGCATTTTCCATTGTGGATCCATTTTTTAGACAGAGAAAAAAAAACACACATGTGGGACTTTTTTTTCATTAGTTTTTTGCTCTTGACTTCTGTTAAGGCTCCTGCACACTCACAATTCAGTTTCATGCAAATTTCTAGGTCTGAGACTGAATTTTCTTCTTGTGAGAAGTGCTGCCAGTTCATTATGATCATTTAAAAAAAAACAAACAAACAGTAGTGCTCAGATCATCATCTTGTGCATTTTTTTTTTAAAAGCTTATTCTGAGTTTGCCACTGTGGTACTCTTGGGCATCTCCAACTGGTGTCAACCAGGTGCCTATTACATTGGTAAGCACCTTCTTCAGTGTTCCCCTAGTTGAGGTGTATTGAAACTGCTAAGCTGCCCTGTACCGATGGCTTAGTATAAGCACTTGAGGGATGTCTCCTGCCCCTGCCATCCTTTTGTTGTAAGTATTTAACATTTGTAGCTTTTTCAATATCTTTTTAGCAATATATCTCTATACCAATTCCATCTTTTTATTTCTATGTATATAATATATATGTCCTCAAGAAGATGGCCAGAATTTAGCATTCTTATTACAGCTGCAAGTCCCGGCTCAACCATAGGTCTAAAGTCTCAGACAGCATAGGACCAAATAACTGCTATAATCTGTTATAGCAGCTATCAGTTCATGCTGCGTTTTAGTTTTTTTTTTTTTTTTTTTTTTACATTAAGGATTTTAGTAAATTTTTACATATAAACAGAAATAAAACATTTGAAGCAACATTATGAAGCGGGAAGCACATGGGTGGGAAAGGGAACGAGGGAGGGGATGGAGATAGGGGTTGAGAAATGACAAATGGAGCAAATTAGAGGGGTATAACATGAGCTCTGTCGCAGCAGGGCCGAACAAAGAATTCACTTTTCATATTGACAGAGATAAAACAGTATAAATAACAAAATGATCAGGGAAGTTCATGGATGGGGGGATAGGAGGTGAGGAGAGGTTAATGGAATAGGATATGGGGAATAACAGGCTCTGTCGCAGCAGAGCCGAACACAGAATTCAATAAAATGCAGGGTAAAGTCAAAACACAATTACATTATTATGACAAAAGAGTAGAAGTCGTCGGGGGGGGGGGGGGGAGGTCCCTGTTGGGGGGATATAGAGGGGAAGGCAGACTGAAATTCATTGGAGTGGTAAAAATGATTCCAAAGGAGCCATGTTTGGTGATGGATCCTGTCATCCTGTCGCAGCTCCGCCAGCATATTTTCCATACTACGAATGAGCAATATCTCTTTAAGCCAGGACACCAGAGAGGGGGCGTCTGAGATTTCCATAGTCTAGGAATCACAGACCTTGCGGCCACAAGCATGAAGCCTATCAATTTGCTGGTGTGTTTCTCATATTTACTTGAGAAGATGGAAAGAAGAAGGGGGCCGGGTCATCGCCTAATGAAATGCCCATAACCGTCTTAATTATATGACGAACTCCTGACCAGAAGGGGCGTAAGAGTGTACACTCTCACCAGACATGCTTCATCGTACCCCGGCCAGAGTTACATCTCCAGCATCGATCTGAGGTGGAGGGATACATCTCATGGAGAACAGATGGGACTCTGTACCATTGGGAGAGTATCTTATAGTTAGTCTCCTGTGCCTTGCAGGAAATAGAGAATTTGTGGCACGCCTGGAATGTCGATGACCACACATCTGGCGTGAACGAGACCCCCCAGCTCCCTCTCCCATCCACCTGCATAAGCAGGTAGGGAGTCAGTAGCAGTCTCCTGCAGCATGCCATACATAAGCGAGATTGTGTGAGCTTGGGTATGGGGGAGAGAGCCATATGCGTTCAAAAGGCAGTAACGCTCTGTGCAAATTGTGCGTTATCTTAAGAGTGGCGTATAGGTGAGTTAGCTGGGCGTATTTCCAATGGGATATGGCAGAATCAGGGTCTGACCCCGGGGGGGATCTCAGTTCTTGGTGGGGGAGGAGAGATGTCGTGCTTGTGACTTGGTGGAATCGAAGGATCCATTGGCCCCTGGTATAGGATGAAAAGGAGGAGTGGAGCGCAGCAGGGAAATCCGGGTTGCCCGAAATAGGTGTCATAGGTCCATCGTTCAGAAACAGTCCACGCACAGCACCATAGTGTCGGCACGATCCAAGAACCTGACGCGCGACGTATGGAAGTGTATGGGTGGAGCTATCTGTCCAGTAACGCTTAAGCCAGGGGAGGGCAGTAAGAGGAAGTGAACTCAAGGAACCCTCTAAGACGACCCAGAGTTTAGAGTGCTCCGAGTGATGCCAATCCAAAATGCGCGAAGTGACCGTAGCCAGGAAGTAGTTAGAGCAATCCGGTACCGCCAATCCGCCACACTCCTTGGGTTTGGTCAAGATACTTCTTGCAATTCTCGGTGGCTTGGATGCCCATATGAATTTAGTAAATGTTTTCTGGATAGTTGTAAATAAGTGTTTGGGTAACATTATAGGGACAGTCTGAAATAGATAGAGTAGTCTGGGGAGGACATTCATTTTTAGCAAATTAATGCGTCCCAGCCAAGAGAGGCCTTTGGTGTCCCAGCGTTTCAGATCTGTCTGCAAGGTACGCAGGATCGGAAGGAAATTAAGCGTATAGGAATCGGTTAGATTGCTAGGGAGCTGAACCCCCAAGTATTTAATTGCTTTCTGGGACCATGTAAAGGAAAAGGAGGAGCGGAGACCACGAAGCTGTGACTCTGGCAGGGAGACATTAAGAGCGGTACACTTGGACAGGTTGAGTTTGTAGTTACTATAGTAACTGTAGGAGTTGATTACTCGGAGGAGAGATGGGAAAGTTGTGAGCGGCTGAGTAATGAAGAGTAGGACATCATCTGCGAATGCTGAGATCTTAAGATGTAGATTGCGGACTCTGAGGCCCTGGATGTCCGGATTATCCCTAATTGCTACGAGTAGATGTTCCATCACCAAGGCATAGAGCGTAGGTGAGAAAGGACAACCTTGGCGGGTGCCATTGCGGATAGTAAGAGGTGAAGAAAGTGCGCCATTAACTCGTACCTGTGCCCGCGGGGAGTTATAAAGGGAACGTATGTGGGCAAGCATCCTGGGCCACAATCCTATCTGCGAGAGAGTAGCTTCTAAGAAGCTCCAATCAACCCTGTGAAAGGCGTCCAAAGAGAGAAGCATCATAGGGATTCGTGAACTCTTTGCATGATGGATCGCTGAGAAGGCCTTCAACGTGTTGTCCCGTGCCTCTCTATGTGGGATAAAGCCAACTTGATCGTAATGTACTAACTTTTCCATATACTGACTCAGTCTATTAGCAATCAGTTTGGCATAGAGTTTGGCGTCAGTATTGATCAAGGATATCGGTCTATAACTAGGGCAGGGCAGGTGGTCCCTACCCTCCTTGGGTATAACCGTAATATGTGCGTGTAAAAAGGAGGGGGGGAATTGAGTGTCAGGCGAGATAGAGTTAAAGGATTTCATGGTGTGTTTAGTTATACTTTTCCATGACCTACTATTATGTCATGGTGCGGGAAGGGGTTAATCTGTGCACCTGTTTAAAAGTTATGGTTGTAAAATGATGTAAATTAGGTCTTATTCTCTAAGTGAGCATAACCTTTAATTTTCTCTGAATAAAATAAAAGGTTACTTCATATCCTTGAACGGAACAAATTGAGGGGCATATTGAGAATCAAATGAGATTTGTCATTTAGCATTTGTACTTGGCAACAAGTCCTCTCTAGCAATCTTATCATAATCACTGGAGTCTACATTCTCCACTCATTTATTTCATAATGTATATTTGTGGTTACTTTTGTAGCCCATCCCTGATGTGTGTGCTGGGCAGGCCATTTCAGTATATGACTTTTTAGTGAACTGTGGCTATACTTTCTTTGCAAGGGAAAACAAGGGAGGCTTCCTTGTTCTGTGTTCTGCTCTTCACGGATCTGGAAGCGCTCCACTGTGAATACAAAACCCCTTGCAGATGCTGTTGACCTCTACACATTCTTGAATTCTGTCATCACGAGATAGTGGAAGAACGGAGTCTCATGTTGCAGTGCATAAAAATACTCTTTGGATCATGTGGTTTACAAAAGGAGGTTGAAGCATTAAAAAGTGGCGTTTCTGAGCAGCTCACTGTAGTCACCAGATTGCATATTGTATTCATCTGATTGGCTCATGACTATACTTGCAGCTTTGAAAGGGAGGTAAAAAAAATTAAATATTTTAAAAGTGCAGCAGTTCAACCCTTTCTCCACCCAATTTTTTAATTCATGACACATTGTTTGGCTGTTCTTTATTATACATCTTCCATTCCCACCCTTTGTGCACACACAAACATTGCAGTGGAACCCAGCCAGATTCACATACCCTCATCTGGAACAAATATGGGAGCAGAGCAGACCTCCTATCTGTAATGTCTGCCTGCATTTGTGTTGTAGAAGTACAAACAATGAGTAGTATTCCTCATGACTTTTCCATAAGGAATTACATTTTATACAATAATTTTGGAAAATACAAGCTGTCCTCTCAATGACTGTCACAGCCATTGACTAGAAGTGGGTCAGCCACGTAGTGTCACATGTTGCTAATATGTATTCCTCATATGCTGCTTGAGTGACTGCAATTTTTTGTGCAGTGCATTCCTTAGCATATTATTTTTGTACACCGTTTTCCTTAGTTAGGGAATGATTGTATCATTTGAGAAATTTGGCTCGATTTTTGGCTGCTTTTTGCTCAGATTCTAGAATGTAAAGATCTGAAATCAAGTGGTCCCCTGAAGTGGCTGTTGCAACCAATAACTGGCCTTTATTCTCATGTGTATTAGTTGGGTACAACATTGCTGTGTAGGTTCCGGCAGTGCATCAATGACTTATCTAACAACCACACATGACTGCTGTGGCCAGTGATTGGGGATGTCAGTGCTGGAGACCAGCGCAAACCACAATGCAGAGCCAAAGTCTGGCAGACAATCATACACAATACAGTCTGATGGGTTCTCTCATAGTGTGTGACAATTTCTCTGGAGAAATAAGGGCTGCATGCAGAAATAAACATAGGGTTTACTAAATTCTATAGTTTTCTAAATGTATTTGTAAGACCCATGAAAGGCTGTATTTTATCACTGGAGTTCTATCCTGATAGGACCTAGTGGCACTAGATCGGTACCAGTGTTGTTGATACTGTAATTGATAAGAGCTCTAGTCAGTTAAAGGTTGGGCACCAGCGTATACAGGTATATACACGTGGCACTGATATATAGATATGCATCTGTGTTGATTGATGAGATGAGAAGAATGTAAGGCTAGGTGATTATGGCCTAAATCAAAATCACAATTAATTAAGCATTTTACCTTAATTAGAATTAATTAATGATTTTTTTAGGACACTCCCCTTATTGCATGTCACACCCCCTATTTATATGCCACACCAGGTCACTGAATTTTGGTTATTCACATATAACCGATTATGATCAGATAGTGTACAATTAGTGACATATTCTTTAGCCAAGGGTAGTGTGAGACAGGATGGCATGGATGCAAAATAATTGAAATAATTTATATGAGCAAGTTCATATTGATTGAACTGACTTTAGATTTTGATTATTTTTCGATTAATTGCCCAGCCCTACAAGAATGTAAACAATGCAGTGAACATTCATCAGTAATTCATCTCCTGCATAGATTACTGATGCCACCCACTAACAACATAAAACTGATGTATGAATTAACAAGCCACCTCTGTGAAGTTAACACTAGTACACAGTTTAACATTCTCAATTATATATGAAGCCATTTAAAGTGATTATAAATTCACTGAACCAGCTAGTGTATGTATGTTTGTTTTTATAAAATATTAATAAGTAATTAAAGTCAAGTTTTAATTATGGTACAGGGAATTTATCTCTTAGTTTTGGTGACAAAGTAATTCTCCACATTGTGTGTACCTTACATGATTCCAAAATGTATATGAACAGTATTGCAGGTGGCAGCTGGAGCTGAAGAGGACTAGGGAGTAAGGAGGGGTGAGTATAAAAAGGTGTGGTCTGGGCTCTGATTAATTTAGGATGTATTGTTTGGGGCTTGATCTAAAGACTGAATTAATCTACAGCATTTACTGAATTAATTATAGCTCACCATTTTTGTATTGGATGGGTACCAGCAAAAGGGCCCATCATGGCCAAATATTAATATTAAGGAAATCTGCGGGACTCAATGATAGGTTCATGCAATCAAGAATTTATACACAGTTAAAGGGGACCTTTAATGTCCTCATCAATGTGTAGAATTATATACTGCTAGATAGCCGACATTGTGCTCAATTCAGCTCCCTGTTTGCTTTCTAGTGGTATATAATACCGCACATTGATGAGGACATGAAAGGTTTTCTTTAAGTCCAGAAATCTCTGTGGCACAATAAATTATAATCACATGGCTCCTATGGATAGCATTTAGTAAATAGGGTCCCCAAACATTTTGGTTTAGCGGACCTTCCTCAGTGGGTGTCAGAAATGGTAGTAGTAGTTCAGTGGAGACCACGTGTAGGAAGTGCTGCAGATTTTCTTACAATTGAATTAATATAAAGGTCTGAAAGTTTTCTATGGGCTTAAATTGTATCAGCCAGCTTTTTTTTGTACAATAAAGAGGTACAATTAGGAATCCTAGGGCAGCAACAGGCACAGAATTTGTTACTGTAGGAGGAGGATGGTAGTGTTAAAAGTTTGTTATAGAAGCTGTGAATAAGTTAAAGTTGTGCTGCCATTTGGAAGATTGTGACACTGAAAGAATACAGTGATTCATAGGTGAAGAGTGCTCCGTCTGCCTCTTACTGTCTCCCTCACAACTGATGGCAGTATATGAACATATACTGAGTGGTCTGTCAGTGACCACTCTGTGGGCTGGGGAGAAAGAGGGAATGCTCTTCTCATGAATACACCAGTCTCTGTAGTCTTTCCATTGGACGCACAGCCAAGAATTACTTTGGTCATGCCGTGTTAGTAAACCCTTAATTTTAGGAAGCTGGATAACCCCTTTATCTGCATATAAATCCACAGCAGTGCTAAATAAGTGAGAGCCAGGAGAGGCATCATGGGAAATGCAGTTTCCCCTTATGTCCAACAGCAGCATAATATGGGGTATCTCTGCCCCTGTGTGCTGGTAGGACAGGAAGAATTTTTAATTTACATAATTAATTGATACTCCCCTATAAGAGGCAAAGGAGACCTCCCCTCACTGTTTTTTCTGTCCTGTGTGTTGGACAGGTGGAGGGAGGCTCTTGTCCTCCCATTTTTTCCTAAGGATTTGGAGTTTAACTATATTTTTGTAAGTTTTTTTTTTTTCTCCTATTTCAGCTGTTTATCTTTTTCCTTGGGAACTTTTTACTCCTAAGGCTTCCTTGTTTCTCCCCAGCGCTCTCTGTCTGTGGCCATTCTGGGCTGGATGTGCCTGCCCTTGTCTGATCTCAGGTGAGATGTTTGCGGCTGGGCAGGCTGTGCATTCAGTATGTGTCTGTTTCTGAACTTGGAGGCTGTATTGCAGGGTTAAAATAAACCTCTATGCAGCTCCTGCCTGGCTGAGAACAACAGGTGTTTGTTCTCAGTTTTAACAGATCACAGCGTCTCAGACACAAGTTCCCTACACTGCCTTTCTGTTGCAGTTATGGTTCTGTTCCATTCTGCCGCACTTCCTATAGCAGTGGAATTAAAGGTTTTTTTTAATCCGGGGGATGTGATTTTGTCACTTCAGGTTCCGGAACCTTTTTTGCAGGTCCTGTTTTCCTGGATCCCTTTTTTTCTGTTACACTTCTGTAGCCTTATCCCAGTAGCGCTGGATTGCGCTTCCGGACTAGTTTAGGTCATTCTCTTTAATGCTGTAGCGGTATTAAAGACACCATTGTTAAAGGTCTCTTAAAAAGTTGTGTATATAAGTTTTATGAGTAAGTATGGTCTTCTCCCTACTTATTCAAACCTTCTTCCTATTTTTGTGTCTCTGATAGGCTGTACATTTTTGTTTGATACTGTTCTGACTGCTTTCGGAGGCAGCGGCGACTTAATGAGGGAAAGGTCCTCTAAGCTGAAACATTTCGCTTATACAGAGTGTGACATCCCTCTGCCTGATGGTACGATTACACTCTCTTTCGCCAATGCCGTGGGACCCCATCTGAGGATTTGTCCATTTGTGACGTAATTGTGTGGGACAAGGAGCAGGATAGAAATCCGGAAGATGATTTCTCAAGAAGCTTCGTACTGAGAGACATCCTCAGTCAGTTCCATCAGAAGAGGAATTTCACAAACTCAATGTGATGCACTCGTGTGATGAAGACACTTTGCTAAATCCCAGCAGGCCTCTTGGTCAGGATGCCTAGGCTGCTGAAGTCCATCTGGTCAGCGACCGTGATGTTGAACTTGGGGAAGCCTCTAGTTCCACCTATAGGGGGCCAAGGGCCTTCCAAGTGGACACTGGGTAAAGTTTTGACAGGCAATCTCCAGATCTCTATACATAGTCGCTTGCAGTGTACCCTTAGGAAGACTTAATCCTCGGCCTCTGCTCAGGCTTCTGTAGACATCGCCTCCAATGAGGTAGCGAATAAGAGAGTATCTAGCAGAAGTTTCTGTATACCAGGTCAAGATGACTGCCAAATCTAGGGCCTTCTCTACAGCTGCTAGAAGGCCATTATGGTTGAAACCTCGGGGACGGACAGTGCGTCCAAGTATAACGTATGCTCCCTACCCTTGAGCTGGGTAAACATTTTAGCAGAGGCCTGGACGACATCATGGAAGGTCTTGTCATTAAAAGGATAAGTGCCTTCCACAGTCCTTTAAAGGGAAAGCAGGATCTTCTGGCTGGGGCAGAAGTTATCAGCGCAGCCGCCTCAATCTACGTTACAATATCAGAGGCGTGCTAGATATCAGCCCAGAGGGGCTGGACGTAAGTTCCCCAAGGAAGGGGACAGAAAGAAGCCTGGTTTTGACTCCAACTTTTCGCCTCCTGTGGCTTCAAGTACTTCTGTTGGAGGATGTTTCTCCCATTTTTTTTCTCTCCTTCTGGCAGGAGAAGATCCAAGAACTTTGGTCTTGCAGATAAGTACAGCGGGTCCTTGGGAAAGGTCCCCCCTCAGAAGAAGGCTTGGGGTCTACTCTCCAGACTTCCCGCTACCAATATATGTTATAGTCCTAATATATCTAAGTCTCTTCATAAGGAAGAGTGTTTCCAAAGGGACACCGGGAAGTTGGTCACATCCTTGCTCTAAACAATGTTCTTGTCACTCTCGACCTAAAGGATGTGTACTTACAAGTTCCAGTTATCCTCCTCACAGAAGGTGTCTGAGAATTGCTGTTTCAATTGCTGCCCACTGGTGACATTTCCAGTTTGCGGACCTGCCCTTCGGCATTTCCTCGGCTCCCCACACCTTTACCTAGTTGATGACTCCAGTAATAACTGCACTCAGACTTCAAGGTATGTTCATATAGTGCCATATTTGGACGACTGGCTAATAAAATCCTAGTCAGAAACCATCCTGCTTCAGCACCTGCAGACAATTGTGTCTTTTTTCCAGCATCCAGGCTAATAACCGGGAGAAGTCAGAGGTGATTCCTTACACATGGAAGAAGGTTAAGTCTGACTCTATCTGCCAAGAAATTTCTTTAACTCCGATAAGGAGAGAAAAGATAATCAGAACACTTCCAATACGGTAGCTCAGTGGTTAGCACTACAGCCTTGGGTTCGTATCCTGCCAAGGAAAGCATCTGCAAGGAGACTGTATTTTCCCTCATGTTTGCGTGGGTTTCCTCCGGAGTCTCCGGATTCCTCCCACACTCCTAAGACATACTGATAGGAAATGTAGATTGTAAGTCCTATATGGGACAGTGCCCAATATCTGTCAATGTCCGTGAAAGCGCAGCGGAATATGATGGCACTATACAGGTTACTATAATAAATAATATCTTCTCAAGACGCGTTGGTTGGTCTTCAGAACAATTATGAGAGTCCTGGCCTCATGTCAGCCTTAGCCAGTTCAGTCCCTTGGACTTTATGGCATATGTGTCCCCTCCACTAGGAAGTACTAGGGGTCTGAAATCATAGCCCTCTGAGTCTTGACAAGAGGATCAGACTTTCTTCCAGAACCCGTCTTTCAATTGGTGATACACCTGAAAATCAGATGTCCACGGTCCAACCTCTTTGGACCCTGTTGACTGATGCATCCTTTTCAGGATGAGGAGATCATCTGTACGAGAAAACCATACAAGGAGTCTGGAGCAGGCTAGAAAGGATATCATCATTCATCTGGAGGGAACACAGAGCAGTTTTCCTGGCACTCCTCCATTCTTCTGCTCTTCTCAGAGGAAGAGCTGTCAAGATCCGGTCCGTCAACATAGTGACTGTAATAAACAGGACGGTATCAGATAATTCTCCCCCCTCAGGGAGGCAGGTCTGATTTTCACCGGGGCAGAGAAAGATCTGACCCATCTCTCCGCAGTTCACATCAAGGGCTCCTTGCACATAGTAGTAGATCAGCTGAGTCGGGGTCTTACCGTATCAGGAGAATGGTCTCTCAATCAAGAGTGTTCCACCAGATCACCCTGAAGTGGGGTCTTCCAGAAGTAGACCTTATGGTGACCAGACTCAATGCCAAGGTAGAGACGTTATGCTCACTGCATCAGGAGGTCTATCCCTTGGCAGTGGATGCCCTGTCCATCCCTTGGAGGTTCAGGCTGGCGTATATCTTTCCTCCACTTTACATGATACCAAGGGTATTGATGAAAGTCAGACAGGACCAAGCCTCTGTGATAACCCAAAAGAGCTTGGTGTTCCCAACTCATGCTCATGAGTCGAAGGATCTATTAGAGGCTTCCCCCAATCCAGAACCTGGTTTCCCAAGGAACTCAGAAGTGCCAGGATCTGAGGAGATTCAACCTGAGCCCGAAGGTTGCTCCGTCCCTAGTGGAATGTCAGAAATCGTCCTGAAGACCTTTTTTCTGCGCAAGAGCAGAATCCACCAGTAAAAGATACCTAAGGATAGGTATTGTCTTCAAGGAGTGGTCCTCCAGACAGGAAGTGAATAGTTTGAATCCTTCTACGAGAATGATTCAGAATTTTCTTCATCACCGCTTGGATAAGGGCCTTTCCCCTGCCCCACTGAAGGTACAGGTTTCAGCCCTATCCATCTGCTTAAGCAAAAGATTGTCTCAGAACCCATTAATTTCCAGAATTTCTTATGGGTGCTATGAGACTAAGGTAAGTGGTTGCAGCTCCCGTTCCACTCTGGGATACATCCACAGTTCGTTCTTTCTTTTTTGCGGCCCAACATTGAAACCATTTGAGAAGGTGGATCTTAAGTTTCTGGCCTGCAAACCACCTTTTTGCTAGGTATCACCTCAGCTAAAAGAATACGAGAGTTGCAGGCTTTTTTTCTGAAGAGCCATATATATTATTATTTTTTTATTTTTTTTTTTCATTAGGGTCCAGCTCAGATTTCTTCCTAGGTTTAACCCTAATGTGCCCTCTCGGGCTAATATTAACCAGATGGTCTCCTTACCAGTTTTCTTTCCCAGCTCCTTCCTCCAAGGAAGGGGGAAAACTCCATACTCTGGATATAGTATGGTGTCTCCAAAATTTATCTTTTGCGTGCATAGTCAGTCAGATGATTGGAAAATCCTCTTAATTTAAATTTCTTTTGCTCGGGTTAACGCCCGAGTTTATCAAAGGCTGTGTCAGCCTCCTGGGCTGAGAGTTGGTCTTGCTTTTTGAGCAGTTGTGCAACCATTTTTGGTCACCACCAACTAACCATTGTTAAACACTATCAGTTAGATATCCGTAGTTCAGAGGCTACTGCCTTTGGACATTCATATGGTACTGTAGTGAGTGAGAACCCTCCCTAGGGGATCTACTTGCTACGTCCCCATATTGTGCTGCTGTTGGACGTAAGGGGATTTGTTGATTATGTATATAATCTGTTTTCCCTTAGTCCGAACAGCAGCACAAGCTTTCCCCCCCTTTAGGAAGGATTGTTGTTTTTTTTCTTTTATTGTTTATAACTAACACAGTGAGGGGAGGTCTCCTTGGCCTCTTATAGGGGAGTATCATTGATTTAATTATGTAAATTAATAATTCTGCCTGTCCTACCAGCACACAGGGACAGAGATACCCCATATTGTGCTGCTGTTTGGACTAAGGGAAAACAGATTATCTACATAATCAACGATTGTTCACAGATTCACTGCATGTAAATAACAGTGATACAAGGAGTCTCAAGTAAATTAACACAAGAAAAGGGAACAGTGAGTATTTAGCACTTCTGTGGATGAATTTGTGGATAATTTTTGGAAGCTGGATAACCCCTTTAATGAAACAGATATGGAAATGTATCTGTCAGAAGTTTATTTCCTTGAAAGCCTGTACTGGTAACTGTGGCTGTTGTCATTATTTATTTCTTCTATGCGTCTAAATCATTACATTTTTCTTCTTGGCCTTGAGAAGAATACTGAAGGAGAGTGGCAACAGTAAAGGGATTGTCCTCACAGGGGTAAACCATTCATTCTCGTGGTGCGTCACCTATGAATCTTATTGACTGTTTATCACTAAGCCCTTTCATTTCTGCCACTTAACAATGCCGCTAATAATACTTGCTGTCTGGACAAATATTTGACATTTTAATTATTATGTAATTTACAATTTGATAAGTGGCAGATGACCTTAGCATCTATAAATATAGACTTTAAGTCAGGCTCTGTTCACATTTCCATCAAGCTTCAGGTTTTGGCTGATCTGTTTTGAGCTGATCAGTTTTGATCATCCATGTTTTTGACTGATGCCACCTCAAGCACCTTCAATTTGTATTAATTAATGCAAAAAATTCATACCTGACGAATGGCAACTTTTTGTTTTTTTTCCCCCACTTTAGTTTTTTCCCTTTAACGTAGATATACGTGATTGGGTGTGAAGGGTTGTATAGAGAGAGCTCAGGAGCTGAGCTCTTTCCGTACATGGCGGGTGCCAGCTGTATAACACAGCCGGCACCCGCCGCTAACAGCTGTTATTGGTGCCGACACCGATCACAGCTGTTAACACTTTAGATGCCGCGGCATCTAAAGTGTGCAGCCGCCAAGAGCGTCGCTATCCTTCGCTGATCGCCGCCCTCCTGAACGTCATTGGAGGGCGGTGATCCTTTGTTATGACAGCCGGGAGCCTATTGAAGGCTCCCAGCCTTGTCATTACATTAGATCTGTTACACGATGCCAGAGGCATCGTGTAATAGAATGGAATGAATTTTGCTATACACTGCAATACATTAGTATTGCAGTGTATAGTGTGGGTTTGATCATAAAAGTAAAAGGAAAAAAAAAAGTTTTTCCCATCACCCACGACAGCACCCAGAGAGTATCTGCCCCCAGGGACAGGAAACCTACGGTATAAAAAGGTGGAGCCTCTCCTACCCCTCAGTTGTTTCCTGTCCCTGGAGGGAGACCTACGTGCCTGCTTGAGGCAGGCTTAGTTGATGGCATAGGAAAGAGTTGGTTCTGGTAGGGGTTGCCTCTCTTCTTCCATGGTTGGCTGTTAACTGTGGCCCGGTCTGGAGTCGGTGCCATCCCCCCAGCTATGCGCCGCTGTTGTTCCGGGTGCGGGGGTTCCGATATCCAGGCAGGAGGAGTGTGTTTCCTCTGCTTTAGGCCGCAGGAGTTCCAGGCCTGCAGGGAGACACATGTAGGTGCCAGCCCGGAAGGAAATGGTCGTGGCTTCCGGCGGAAGGGGCGTGGCCTAGCGGCTGAATGGCCATATAATGCAAATTGAAGGACGGTGGAGCTGCTAAGCAGTTCTTGGCCCTCCCTGCACTGAGTCTCTACAGTATGGAAGAGCAGCAGCAGCTACAGCCACAGCTGCAGTCACAGTCTCAACATTCGACGGTAAGAGGAAGACCCCAAGATGGAGGGTAAGATGAAGGTCCACCTCCGCCTTCCTCGGTATTCTAGGGGGGATGTAAGTGGCTGTGTGCCAACCCTTTATTTTTGATTGATTAATTGGTTCCCCTGTCTTTTATAGGATAGACCTAGGAAAGCCTTGGCGAAATATAAGTATAAGGAATGTGCCTTATGTAGAACTAGACTTTCTTCTTCTTTTGAGAAAAAGCTCTGCCCATCATGCATTGATAGAACTATTGCTGAGGCAGGGTATCAGATCTATGATACAGGAGGAGGTCAGGAGTTCCCTTAAGGGTAAAAGTGGCCAGAAAAAGAAGTCCAGTTCCTCTACCCGGGGTCATGACTCCTCTTCTGAGGAGGAGTCTGTTCAGGGTGAAAGTGGAGAATTATCTGATGACTCCTCTTCTTCCTCCATATCTGATGTAGAGGGAGGACAGTCGTGTTTTCCAGTTGAGGACACTGACAAGTTGCTCAAAGCCATTCAAGCGACTATGGGGATTGAAGACTCTAGACCCTCCCGTTCTATGCAGCACATTGTTTGGAGGTTCGTCAAAGGAGACACTTTCCAGTCCATAAAAATATTACCTCGCTTATCAAGAGGGAATGGAAAAAGCCGGACAAGAAGGGTTTTATCCCTAGAGGAGTTAAGCGTAAATACCCGTTTGAAGAGGGAGCTTGCTCTTCTTGAGATAATGTACCAAAAATTGATGTTGCCGTAGCCAGAGCCTCCAGGAAGTCAGCACTGCCTTTCGAGGACATGGGTACCCTGAAGGATCCCTTAGACAAGAAAGCAGAAAGCTTCCTAAGGCGTTCTTGGGAGTCAGTAGGAGCGTCCCTCAAGCCCAATATAGCAGCTACCTGTACTGCAAGATCCCTTATGATCTGGCTAGGGGAGCTGGAAGATCAATTAAGGGATAAGGCCCCAAGAGAGCAGATTCTGTCAGCCCTGCCGACTATTAGAAAAGCTGCAGATTTTTTGGCAGATGCTTCAGCGGACGCTGTAAGATTATCAGCTCGCTCCCTTGCCCTGACCAACTCTGCCAGAAGGGCTATATGGCTGAAGAGTTGGACAGGTGATTTAGGGTCTAAGACCCGGCTGTGCAATCTGCCCTGTGACTGTGAATATCTATTTGGACCAGCCTTGGATGACATCTTAGCTAAGGCAGAAGATAAAAAGAAAGGTTTTCTTGTGCCTTCCTCTGGTCATACACGGAGGTCCTTTCGTCCCTTTGGAGCATACAGAGGGCAGAAATTTGTCAAGTCCAGAGATAATAGCTGGTCGGAATCCAATAAGAAACGCAAGGGGTTCTTATTTAGCAACTCACCCCGTAATAAAGATCCAAGACCCAATAGGCAATGACGCCAGGCCCCGGGTAGGGTGAAGACTGAGGAAATTCCTTCCTGCCTGGAGGAAAACTTCATCAAGCCCTTGGATCCTGGATACAGTGGAAGTAGGCCTGAAGTTGGAGTTCTCTTCTCCGCCTTCAAGTTTTCAGATTACCAGAACTCAGACTTCCCTAACCTCTCAATCGGCTCTGGAATTGGAAGTGAAGAGCCTGATCTTGAAAGGGGTGCTGATTCCAGTTCCCCAGGAAGGGGAGAGGCAGGGGTTTTATTCCCATCTGTTCTTGGTAAGGAAACCCAATGGCTCCTACAGAACCATAATAAATCTAAGGAGGTTAAATCAGTTTCTGTCTTACAAGAAATTCCGGATGGAGACAGTGCAGTCAGCAGTGAGATTAACTCCCAATTGCTGGATGGCGGTGATAAACCTGAAAGATGCTTATTACCATGTTCCAATTTTTCCAGGTCACCAGAGGTTCTTGCGAGTAGCAGTAGAGATGGGAGGGGTGGTTCAGCATTACCAATATCAGGCCCTTCCCTTTGGAATTTCCATGGCCCCAAGAGTCTTTACCAAAATAGTGGCAGAAATGGGGGCACATGTAAGAGAGAAAGACGTTCTGTTTATTCCATATGTAGACGACGTTCTCATTGTGGCAAGATCCAGAATAGAATGTTTAGAAAGTGTCAGAGTAGTACTGGACATTGTGGAGGAATTAGGTTGGATGGTGAACCTAGAGAAGTCAAGTTTAGTTCCCTCTCAACAGAAAAAGTTTCTAGGGATCATTCTAAATTCCACAGCTCAGAGATGTTTTCTCCCTCCAGAGAAAATTGCGAGGGTTCTGTCCCTAGTAAAAACCCTGATCCAGTCCCCCAGGGTCACTATAAGAAATGCTGTGTCCATCCTGGAGACTCTCACGGCCTGTATTCCAGCAGTACCTTGGGCTCAGAGCCACTCCCGACACCTGCAGTGGGAAATCCTGACAGCCTGGCGCCAGGAAGAGAAAATTCTCTACAAATTTATGTGGGTGTCTCGACCAACAAGAGAAACCCTTGGTTGGTGGTTAGTCTGGGGTCACCTAGAAATTGGAGTTCCATGGAAGATCTCAGACCCTCTAATTATTACCACGGATGCCAGCCCTTGGGGGTGGGGTGCCTACATGGGGGATCAGGTGTTCCAGGGCTGCTGGTCAAGGAGTCTTTCTCAGGCCTCCTCGAATCAGAGGGAACTAATGGCAATTTTGGAGACCTTGAAAGTCGTAGGTTAGGGTATTCGGAATCGCCATGTAAGGATCATGTCCAACAAAATGACTGCAGTTTCATATATAAACAGGCAAGGGGGTACGAGGTTCCTTCCCCTTATGAAAATAATGGCCCGGATTCTACATTTGTCAGGGCCTCTGGTTCTCTCCTTGTCCGCTCTGCATATCAGGGGGTCAGACAATTTCAGGGCAGATTTTTTGAGCCGTCACAGTCTGAATCTTTTTAGAGATCACCAGGGTTTGGGGAGTCCCGGAAATAGATCTCTTTGCCAGTCAGTCAAACAAGAAGGTGGAGAGATTTTTTTCCCTAAACCTAGAGGAATCCCCCTTTGGGGTGGATGCTCTGTCCCACAAGTGGGATTTCAATCTAGCTTACGCTTTTCCTCCCTTCTTTCTCATTCCAGTAGTTCTGAGGAAGATCAGGGAGGATCGAGCGAGGGTCATTCTAATTGCCCCCTTTTGGCTGAGGAGAGCCTGGTTTACCTGGCTAAGGATCCTGTCCGTTTCGGACCCTTGGATTCTCCCAGTCAGCCAGGATCTTCTATATCAGGGCCCGATTCTCCGCCCGGAGTCCAGCCACTTACATTTGACGGCCTGGAATTTGAGCGGAGATTACTAGCCTCAAAAGGTTTTTCTCAGAATCTCATTTCCACTCTTTTTAAAAGCAGAAATCCGCTCACTACTAAAATATACGCTAAGACTTGGTTCCGGTTTTTTGAATTTCTAGGGGGTTCTCCGGGGAGCTTAGGGATATACCTAGAAAACAGATTCTAGAGTTCCTTCAGAAGGGGCTAGAAAAGGGGCTTTCTACCAGCACTTTAAGAGTCCAGGTTTCAGCCCTTAGTGCTCTGCTAAACGTTAAATTGGCTGACGATCCCTGGGTGATTAGGTTCATCAGGGCGCCTCTAGAAGTAGACCTGTTATGTCCAGAGTTCCTCCCTGGGACTTGAACCTAGTTCTGTCTGCCTTAACTAAACTTCCCTTTGAACCATTGGACTCTATCCCTATTAAAAATTAATCGGTGAAAGTGATTCTTTTAGTGGCCCTTACTTCGGCACGTCGCATAGGAGAATTGCAGGCTCTATCAGTTAATCCACCCTTTACTGTTATTACAGAGGACAGGGTAATAATTAAACCAGACCCAGCATTTTTGCCTAAAATAGCCTCAAAGTTTCATAGATCTCAGGAGATAGTTCTCCCCTACCTCTGTGCTAAATGCTAAAGAGCAGGAATACCACTGTTTGCATGTAAGATGTTTCCTAATCCAGTATTTGTCCTCTACTTCCTCCTGGAGGAAATCTACTTCTCTTTTTGTTCTCTATTCAGGTCTCAGCAAAGGGAAGGTGACCTCTAAGTGTAGTCTGGCTAGGTGGGTGAGACTAGCAATCTCCCTGGCCTACAGTTCTTTGGGCCTTCCCCTCAAGTGGGGCTCAAGGCACATTCTACTAGGACAATTGCCACCTCTTGGGCCGAGAGAGCTGATGCTTCCATAGAATCTATCTGCAATGCCGCAACCTGGTCTTCACCTTCTACCTTTTTTCGCCATTATAGGCTGGACATTGGGGCTTCTGCTGATCTTTCTTTTGGAAGAAAAGTTTTACAAGTGGTGGTCCCTCCCTAGATTTTTCCTATTTTATTCTCTCTGGGTGCTGTCGTGGGTGATGGGAAAAAATGGTAATTACTTACCGGTAATTGGATTTTCCAGAACCCACGACAGCACTGTCCTTTATCCCTCCCTTTTTTCTTGGTGATGGATTTTTGTTTGGCTCTGGGTGTAGCAAGCAAAAAAAAAAAGTTTTGACCTTAGGGTCATGAGTTACAAGTTACAAGTGGAGCCTCTCTCTTGCTTCTATAGAACAACTGGGGGGGGGGGGGGGGGTAGGAGAGGCTCCACCTTTTTATACCGTAGGTTTCCTGTCCCTGGGGGCGGATCCTTTCTGGGTGCTGTTGTGGGTTCTGGAAAATCCAATTACCGGTAAGTAATTACCATTTTTTTAAAGTATAAAAAAAACGCAAAAAATATAAAAGTTCAAATCCCCCCCCCCCCTTTCCATAGATCACATATAAAAATAAATAAACAAAAGTAAACATAAACACATTAGGTATCCCCGCGCTCCAAAATGTCTGAACTATTAAAATATTTCTCCCATTCGGTGAACGGCGTAGCGGGGAAAAAGTCAAAATGGACAAATAGCTGTTTTTTCAACTTTTTGCCTCCAATAAAAAAATGGAGTAAAAAGTGACCAAACCATCAGACCTTCCCCAAAATGGTATCACTAAAAATGCCATCTTGTCCCGCATAAAGACGCCTTACCCAGCTCCATACACACAAATATAAAAAAGTTACAGGTGTCACAATATAGCGACACACAAATTTTTTTTTGTGTTTTGCAAAGTTTTTAATTTTTTTAAAAGGTATCAAAACATTACAAATACTACAGATATTTGGTATCTCTGCGATCATACTGATCCGCAGAATACAGGTCATAAAAATTGCCGTAAAAATTCATCTCATTCTGAATTTTTTTCCAGCTTCCCAGTACATTGTACAGGATATTGAAGGGTGCCATTACAAAGTACAATTAGTCCTGCAAACAATAAGCCATTATATAACTCTGTGAACTGGAAAATAAAAAAGTTACGGCTCTTGGAATGGGGGGAGGGAAAAATGGAAATGCAAAAACGAAAATTGGCTGTGGTATGAAGGTGTTAAGGATGCAAATGGAAGGCTTCAGTTTGCATCGGCCAAAACTCTTCAGTGAAGACACCTGATCATTTCAAAGAGTATCGGTCAAAACCTGAAAGTTGATGAAAATGTAAACCAAGCTATGTACCTTCTCAGCCGCAGGGTCTAGATCTACTATTCCTGGGCAGCACGGTGGCTCAGTGGTTAGCACTGCAGCCTTGCAGCGCTGGAGTCCTGGGTTCGAATCCTGCCAAGGACAACATCTGCAAAGAGTTTGTATGTTCTCCCCGTGTTTGCGTGGGTTTCCTCTGGGTACTCCGGTTTCCTCCCACACTCCAAAGACATACTGATAGGGAATGTAGATTGTGAGCCCTATATGGGACAGTGACTGTCAATGCCTGTAAAGCGCAGCGGAATATGATGGTGCTATATAAGTAAGCATAATAAATAAATAAAGTAAGACAACAATTGTGCCTGTATCCCCTGTAGATCCCAAGGTATCGCTGATTGAAGTGGAGCTGCCATTGTGCAGGGGAAGACAGGCAGCTGCTGGGAGGGCAGAATGATTTCTTATTCTCTATTGACTTCCTTTTATGATATAACTTCCCCTTTGTCAATCAGAGAGCATAGCTTCTGTTTATCCCTTAAATGCTGCAGTCAATTCTGACTGCAATACTTAGGTTTTTTTTTTATTACTGAAAAAAAAAAAACACACACACAATGGAATTAGTATGTTATTTCTTCTACATGATATGACTCCATAAACCTTAAAATTTAGATGAAAGAATTGATGTTTTCTGTTCATCTCACTTCTCAAAAACAAAAAGTAATTGATCAAGAAGTCATAGGTGCCCACATAATATAAGGTCTTGTAAAGCTACATTGAAATAAACTTTTATGTCTGTAAAGCGCTGCGGAGTATGTTGATGTTATACAGTAAGAGAGAAAAAAAAAAATAAGTTATTAAAGCTGGAATGCAGAGTGTCCTAATTGTATTGGATCACTAAAGGGTTAAAACGTACAGAAGGCACCACAGTTATGTGCCAGCAATATTTACTTGAGCCATACTTTCAAAATCTGCAATTAAAAAAAGCAACGTTTTCTGGAGGGATTTTGCAGTTTTAATGCGACTGTTAGAGGGTTAAAGTATTCCTTTACTTCCTTATGAACTGACCCTTGCTTTAGGGCGGAAGACTGACAGATCCTTTATACCATCAAGCTGTATTTGTCTGTGTGAGTTATTGGAAGAGGATTTTTTTTTGTTTGTATAAAATGTGTTGTTACTCTAATTTTAGCCACATACAGTAATGTTATTCCGTCAACATTTACATAAAAAGTACTGTGAGTTTTATCAGTTTGATTTTTCTACAGTGAATCTTCTTATTCTGCTTTACATTTTTGAGATATAAAATCAGTTCCCTCCCTTTCAAGTGGACTTTTACAGTGAAAGCTGAGTAGTTGTCATATATGACTAAAGGTGGTCACACACATAAGATTCCTTTTTGGTAAAGAAACTTCTTTGGCTGATGGCTATCTCTTCCGATTCCCCAATACATGCACATTCATACACTAAATGGTGTGAGGAAAGGAAGCTGATAACAGCTTATCTCCCTGAACAAAAAGGATAAGGCTATTGTAATTTTTTTGTCATTGGAGAGGGTTACAAGGTCTCATCAGAGGTTGCAGTATTGCTGAACAAGCATCAGAGACTCTTATACTGGCAAATTTTAAGTTCTGAAAAAAGTATCCATATGCATAAGACTTTTCCTGCAATGCACAGGCAGCACATCACAGCTTTGTAATTGGTAAGTCAAAAAAAATTCCTTGAACAAGTTGAGTTTTTTTTTTCTCTTTTGGGAAAAAAAAAGTGCATAAGGGCTAGAGGTGACACTACATTAGATGGTTGGTTTGTTGTGATGAAATTGGCAAGTTCGCCTAAAAATCATCTAACGTGTATGGCCAGTGTTATACTTCCCATAGTATGATTCCATTATCAAGAAATTGATGGCATTGCTTGCTTAGTTTGGTTGGAGTAGCATTTGAGAAGACAAATCAGCTTGGTGAAGACTTTAGATGGTATTGAATAATGAAGATGGAAGATTTTGAAATCCCTCTGCTGTGTGTGTGTGTGTGTGTGATCTATTGGCATGGCATTCTAGAATTACATTTTGCCTTTTATGATATCCTGGATTTATCTTCTGCAGCAACCAGAAGAGCTACCTTTTATTCCTATGTAAGAGAAGGGAAATGTGCCAATTACCTAGGGAGGTTACGTCTGTTTTGTGACTAGACAGTCTAACCCTTTGCAGTGTTAAATGCTTGCCAGGTTACCACATATCCTGAGATGGACATAACCATGTATAGTAAGTCATGATTGTGTTCCCCCTCCCTTGTTGTTTTTACTGACTTGCATTTTATTGTACTGTACAGTAGACTTTTTATTTAATGACCTTCACATTTTTCCTCCCTTTTCCTAGGACTGCCGTGGCAATTTGTATTTAACGTCAAGTTTTATCCACCAGATCCATCTCAGTTGACTGAAGACATAACAAGGTAACCATGACCTTAGTCAGTATTTCGTTTCTTCTTTCTTTCAAGTCACAAAATTATTATGCCAAAAACTTTTCCGCTGCTTATCTATGGAGTTACTCTGTCTCTTTAACTAAAAGCAATGCTGGATATCAAGTAGGCTGCTAGAGGAGCACCCAAAGCATATCCCTTGAATAATACCTCATTGATGAAATCACATGATGGGAGTCAAATTGTGTGGAAGAATTTGGTTCATTAAGCATTTTCCTAGAACCATGTGGGCGAACCTATGGCACGTGTGCCAATGGCGGCACTCAGAGCCCTCTCTGTTGGCACGAGCGCCATTGCCTCATCTAGGCTCTCTAACGGGAAATCTGGTACAGGATTCCCCGTTAGTGAGCGAGCGCTTCTTTCAGCTGTATGTGCAAATGCACATGCAGCTGAAAACTGTCAATGTAGGCCGTGGGACTGCGGCTTACACTGACAGCAGAGTGTGACCTCTGCCCCGATGCAGGCGCGATGACATCACCTGCATTGATAGAAGGAGGACGACCAGCTGCTCTTCGTGGGAGGTAAGGTATATTATACTGTGTATGGGCCCATTGTGGAGCATAGAATACTGTGTGGGGGCCCACTGTCGAGCATATAATACTGTGTGAGGGGCCCACTGTGGAGCGTATAATACTGTGTGGGGGCCCACTGTGGAGTGTATAATACTGTGTGAGGGGTCCACTGTGCAGCATATAATACTGTTTGGGGGCCACTGTGGAGCACATTGTACCGTCTGGAGGCCATTGTGGAGCACATTGTACTGCGTGGGACCACTGTGTAGCACATTATATTGTGTGGGGGCCCTTCACTATTTATGTCACACAGTATCTGTTTTATAGCAGATGTGATATTTTTACAGGCCATAATAACATTGCACAGTCACTATGAAACAGATCCTGTGCGATGTAAAGCGTGAAACTTAATTGTTCAAAAGTATAATAAATGCAAACTTTTACCTTTCAGTGCAAAGTTGTTTTGTATCATTGAAAGCTCTGTAAAACCCCATTCACATGACTGTATTTTGCGGGTCCGTAACTGTTTGTCAATGTGGATCCACACAGTATTAAGGTTAAATTGCCGAGTTTGCATTTTGCAATAAATTAGTGGGTTTTGGGTTGCAATTTGGGCTATCAGTCTCTAAAAGGTTTGCCATTACTGTCCTAGAACATGTTATGGTTACATTTGGTCATCCACTGGTTTTTTTTTTTTTTGTTTGTTTTTCCCCCACAGATACTACCTGTGCCTTCAGCTCCGTCAGGATATTGCATCTGGACGCCTGCCATGTTCATTTGTCACACATGCATTACTTGGTTCCCTCATGTTGCAGGCTGAAGTTGGAGATTATGATGCAGATGAGCACAGTGCTGACTATATCAATGACTTCCAGTTTGCACCCAACCAGACAAAAGAACTGGAAGACAAAGTTGTGGAGCTACACAAAACACACAGGTCTATACATTGTACAGTATCTCTAGCAATAAACTTATCTTAAACATGGTATTCCAGAACAAAGCTGGCTATAAATATTCTCTGAATCCACCAATGATCTTAATTATATGTGGCTTCTTGACTCTCCCAATAGAGCAGATATTGAGAGGGGAAGGGGGCTGGGGATCAAGAATGTTGGATTTCAGTTTGCCAGATCCTTTGTTCCCACTGGTCTGGTAGTGGCATATGCTTTTATATTCTTCTGAACGTGGAAGATTTATGGTGGGGGACAAACAAATAGGTGTTGGCTGAATGAGTGTTTAGCTGGCAGTTATGTTAATGTGACTGTCCCACGGCCCTGTGAAGTCTGCTCTGGAAAGCTGAAGCTGAGCCTCTGCTTTCCGCCACAGGTTTGCACACTGATTAGCTTCATATACAAAGAGGTGAATCTAGCTTGAGCCCTTGCACCATGGTTTCCACAGAGGTTCTGCCATGGAAACTGTGGCAAGATTGAGCAGGACACTTCTTTTAGCATGCTGAAAACAATAGGAGGCAGATTTCAATTTGGATTAGACAGAATCCACCTCAAAATCAGCTGCAAATTCCTGTGTCAACATAGCCAACAATCTTGTCTCCATTGTGATTAACCCCCTGCTGACATCCGCTGCACAGGAAGATATAGCATGGGCTGAGGAGCTAAACTTGCTTCATACAGAGCATGTATCAGCTGTTCTACAAAGCTGACACCCACTGGATGTCTCTATTTGGAGATTGCTCTGATTATTAATATTTAACCCTCAAATGAGAGGGGGCTCTCACCCCCCACCACGATGAGATTATGGGGTGGCGATCTGTTGTCAGGACAGCTTGGGATCTGCCATGGAAGTGCTCCTGTTATGCTTTATATAAGTATTACAGTGTATTGTATAAGCGAATGCACACATGTTAAAGTCCTGAGGGGGGTGGGGTGTGATTGTCATTGGTATGACAATGTCTGAACTGTTAACAGAAAAGTAAAATAGTTATAGTAGTTAGATAGAGGAAAGAAAATGGAACATAGACCCACAGCAGTGCAAGCTGTAAATGTGTGTAAGAATTACAAAGCTCAACCCCTGGTTTCTGCAATGGATTCTCTTTCGAATGATCCATGTGAACATGCCCTTATACTTCCCATTCCAACTGTCGGGATTATCATCCAGGACCAGTTATCTTGACCTGCAAATTGTAGGGGATAGAAGTTCTGGTAGTGTGCGTCAGTGATATTGCTACTAATATTATCCTTCACAATGGTCTGTATACGACCCCTCTGACTTACCAACTGTTTAAAGGGGTTGTCTGGAAAGTTTAGAGTAATTTACTTGATTTGGCAGACTCTTGATGATGGACCCAGGGATTTTGGCCTGGTTCCGTCCCCTTGGTTACACAGTCTGATCCCCCGGTCGATCTGCTCCCTGCCTCCTCCCCTGATCTCACAGGTAAATTACCTGTGCTATGGGGGCTGTCTGCTGTGTGGAACCAGGCTGGATCAGGTAAGTTAATATAAATCACCTTTTAAAACTAAACTTATTTTATTTATTTTTATATTCTATGCTACTATTTATATTAAAAATAATTGCTGAAATGTAGCTTTCTCGCTTGTGGTTGGGTGACTCTCTGTTTTATGCAAATAACATTTCAACAGTTCTCTGTCTCTTTGGAGAATAGGATTACAATGTAATACAGTGCATCTGTTTTAATTTAATATGTTTTATTCATCAAAATTAGATTTACAGCTCTGTACATAGTGTTAATATCCAAATCTGAAAATGTAGTCTACATTGAATTTTGGTGTCATTGTCTTCATCTTTCCAAATTTAGTTTTTTTATTTTATTTTATTTTTTATTTTTTTATAATTAAGAGGGATCACACCAGCACAAGCAGATATTACTTTCTTAGAAAATGCAAAGAAGTTATCGATGTATGGTGTGGATCTGCATCATGCTAAGGTATTCTGTTTGTTTTTATTTTATTTTAAATTTGTGCTTTAGAGTGAAGCAAAACATTTAAGGCTCTGTTCACATCTACGTTGTGGCTGACTATTATAATGAATGTCATAAGTTATATAATAAATGTGCGTCAAGTTATAAAGAAGAATAAATCTGCTTTTAAATAATCCCATGAGATCTTTTTGTGCTCTTTTTGGTGCTTCACTACCTTTACTTATAAACAGTAGATTTTAAAGCTTCAGACTTTTTCCTTTATTTTTGCCTCAAGGCTTTTAGATGTAAAATTGCTACATGTGCCAGTTGTTCCCTGGATTTTAGGACCTATGATTTGAAATGAAGTATTCACAGCACAAAGTTGCAGAAAATGTTTTTGTTGTTTAGGATGAACATTTTTTTTTCTTTAGGACTCTGAAGGTGTGGATATAATGCTTGGTGTTTGTGCAAATGGACTACTCATTTATAAAGATAGACTTCGAATTAATCGTTTTGCCTGGCCCAAAATACTGAAAATTTCTTACAAGCGCAGCAATTTTTTTCATTAAAGTTAGACCTGGTGAGGTAAGTTGATCTGTTACATTTTCTAAAAGCTAAACTTGTCCATACACCTTAGATAACTTTCTTGCCAGATAGATATCTCAAAAGCCAAGAAAGCATGTTTGTTGTGTTTGGGAGCAGACAGCTTCTCACTCATGGAAACTAAAGAATATTGAGATCCAATTGATGGGCTGCACTTATATATAGTAGATTGCTTGGAAATTGGTGTGCTTGGCTGGCACTTTTTCCCACAGGAATTTTCTAAACTGCGCCATTGAATAAATACTTCAGCGCAGTGCACTTAGATCAACCGATTGTTTGTTTGTTATTGTTATTTAGATGGTGTCCTATCTTGGCAGAAATCAAAATACCATTTTTACAGAGCATTGAACTCCCAGTTTTCCTAACACCTCCACAATGGCACTGAACAGGAGAATTATCTGCTTCCCACAGGGATAGGAAAATGCATGAAATGTAAAATACACCGTGTTCCAAATTATTATGCAAATCAATTTAAGTGTCATAGATAGTGATGAGCGAACCCGAACCACACAGTTGGGGTCCAGGCAGAACATCGTGGGTTCGGGTACCCGAAACCAAACTTCAGCGCTGAAGTTCGGTTTCGGCTCATCATTAAAGATAGTTGATTGACTGCTGAGCAGCCAATCAAACAGCATTTTAAGCACACAGACATCACAGCCATGCCCAGTATGCTAGGCTAGGCGGGACATGTGAATTTAATAAATTTAATAATTGTCCTTTTCAGGGCAATGCAGCTAGGTAGGGAGAGGAGCCTGATACTGTGAGGAACAGTCAGCCGATAAATAATAATTGCCCTTTTCAGGGCTGTGACAGTAAACTATGTGTGTCTACCCATACAGTCTCCTAGCGCAGTGATAATAACTGCGTTTGTATGCCCATACTGTCTCCTAGCGCAGACTTTGACTCACATGGTGGATGAGTATCTGTCAACATGTCTCCTATTACTGAGTGATGGGTCCTCCCCATTCAATTTCTAGGTTGGTAAATTGGACATGTGGCCAGAGCTTTCCCTCTATGCCTTGGAGGTGCTGTCCTGCCCTGCGGCAAGTGTTCTATCAGAATGTGTGTTCAGCACCGCAGAGGGTGTTATCACCGAGAAGAGGATCCGCCTATCCACAGCCAACATGGACTTACGTTCATTTAGATGAACCAGGCATGGATCCCACAGCACTTTGCTGTGCCAGCGCCTGAATGAGTGGTTAAAGTGTTGGCTACCTCCTCCGCCTCTTCCACTTACACCTCCACATCCACCTCCACCTCTTCCCCCCTGGACCTCTACCACCTGTTTCAAAATTATTTTATTTTATTTGTTTTACATTTTTTTTATTTAATTTTTTTATTTTATGTTGTTATTTTAAGTACTTTCCCTACCCCATTTTTTTGCAGGGCACTTGCTGTTATTACCGCCATATTGCAGCTCTCTATCCCTTACTATCCCCATTTTACAGACATTTTTGGGTTACCAAGTTCGAGTCCCTATTGATTTCAATGGGGTTCAGATTCAGGTCAAGTTCGGGTACCCAAACCGAACTTCGACTGGTTCGCTCAACATTAGTCATAGAGAATACATTTTTTGTTTTTTCATTAGACTCATGGCTGGCTTTGTGTCTCAGGGCTCTTTAGATTGCTAAAATCAATTTTAAACACCTGTGATGATTAGTTTACCAGGTGAGCCTGATTAAAGAAAACTTACTTAAGAAGGATGTTCCACATTATTAAGCAGGCCACAGGTTTCAAGCAGTATGGGAAAGAAAAAGGTTCTCTCTGCTGCCGAAAAGCGTCAGTGCATTTCCAGACTCATTTTGAAACAGTCTTGTTTACTAATGAGTGCCTTGCAACGCTGGATGGAGTAGTGGATGGTTGGTGGATGTCCACCATGTCTCAAAAGCGATGACGCTGAGCTGCGAGGAACAACCCCCCAGTACAAGTCTATGGATGAGTACAGTCGGGGGGGATGCATTCCTCACAGCCCAGCTAGACTGTCAGGAACGCCCTTCTGACGATGGGCAGAAAACTAACTGCGTCGACATCGCTAGCCCCGGGCACATAACGGGAAAGCCTGGGCAGAAAACTAACTGCGTTGACATCGCTAGCCCCGGGGCACATAACGGGAAAGCCGACAGTGCACTGAATTCAGCGCACTGTCAGCTTTCTAGGGGTATAAAAAACCGCATGTGCCTGAGGACATGAAAGGTCCTCTTTAAGTCTGTGGATCCCTGTGTAGCCCCTGACCTGGCAAGTCCCTTCTCCAGTGTGGCTCCCTGCTTAACCCCTTCTCTGCCCTTGGGGTTCACGGTGGTGCTTTGTATCCAGCAGTTATTAATGGGTTTTATTATTTGTCTTGACTGTTGCTGAACCTGCCCAGAACAAGCCTTCCAAAACTGCAGTATCTATAGCCTCATGCAAAAAGGTTCTTTGTTCAAAATGTATATAAAAAGATGTGGCTGAGAACTCGCCTTCACTGCTGAATAGACTTAAGTGTTTTGTATAAGATGAAGTTAAATCTGCCTTGAACAAACACCTTGAATCTACCTCACCTAAACCATGAACCTCCTCAGAGAAACGCACTCTATCACTTGTTCTTTTTTCTGTATTGGTTTTCTCAGG
This sequence comes from Leptodactylus fallax, assembly GCA_947044405.1. Classification (NCBI taxonomy): domain Eukaryota; kingdom Metazoa; phylum Chordata; class Amphibia; order Anura; family Leptodactylidae; genus Leptodactylus; species Leptodactylus fallax. Next base: position 1,870,891 of record CAMRHE010000322.1, read on the forward strand.
GGAAGATGAGATCCTCTCTCATCTCGATTCCGATTCAGCTGAAAAAAAAACCCAGTCTACTTTGCCTGTTTCATACTAAATCGCTTCTTGAAATCATCTGGATGACCAGGGTTTTCACGGTTTGGGTGAATGGAAACAAAGCATTTTTTCCATTCATGCTAACATTAAAAAAAATAATTAATAAGTAGTGGAAAGGTCCTGAGAAGACTCCCAATCTCAGGGATGAGACTAGGCATTTCTTAAAAAAAAAAAAAAAATAAATCTTCTCATCCATTTGAAGACATGGGTCTGCTGAAAGAGACTATGGATAAGAAGACGGAAAACCTTCTGTAGCATTCCTGGAAAGCGTTGACTGCAATGTTTTGTCCAAGTGTTGCAGCAACTTGTACTGCACAATCCATGTCAATTGGGCTAGACCAATTACAGAGTGATCTTGCTCCAGGCAGGAGAAGAAGATATTTAAACTTCCCTTCCCATTCTTAAGAAAGCTTCCAACTATTTTGTGATTGATACGACAGACATCATCAAGGTCTCTGCAAAATCTGCTGCCTTAACTAATGCCTCCGGAACAGGTAACTGGCTTTGCTCTTGGTCAGAGACTCTGGCAAGCTTTTGGGATAGATTGTTCAGATCAAAAAGTCATTGGAAAAGAAATTTCCTGTTAAAGGAATTCTATCATTGAAAAAAAATGTTTTTAAGCTAAAAGCACGTAGGAGTAGTCTATAGAAAGGCTATTCATCTCTTACCTTTATTTTGCAAGTCTGCGCCGCCGTTTTTGAATTTTTCTTCTTTTCTTCATTATGCTAATTGCGCTCATAAAAGCACAGGGGGCGTTCCTGACGCGTCTCCTCCTCTTCGGGTTGGACAGAGCCAATTGCGCATTTTCCATTGGCCACTTTGTGGTGGTCTCATGCAAGAGACCACCGCAAAATGGCAACGGAACATGCACAGTCGACTGTTCAGTCAGCCATTTTGCGATGGTCTCGTGTAAGAAGAGGAGGAGATGCGTCAGGAACAGAAGACAGAGGAGGCGCTGGAATCAATGACAGCGCTGTGCTCTGAGCACAGGGGGAACGCCCTTGTGCTTTATGAGCACAATTAGCATAAGAATTGAAGAAATGAATATGAACAATAATATGTTTTTTTTTGTACAAAAATAAATTCAATATGGAGATGCTCAATGGTAAATCTTCTACACCATGATTGTGTTATGATTAGTCTGGACCACAGGGATGCATACTTTCATATCCCTATACATCCAGACTCTCAGGAATTTCAGAGAATGGCACTGTAGATGGGCTTCAGAATAGAACACTTCCAGTTTTAGGCATTACCATTTGGCCTATGTGCAGTGCCCAAAATCTTTATCAGGATCTGCACCTAAACAGATTTCTGGTTGTACCATATATTGATTTTTTTGAGCCCAGACCCATTCAAGGCTTCCCTCAAGTATTTCTCTTTGTGGTTTAGGACAAAAAAAAACCGTCTTTAGATAAGAGGTTCAGAGTGCTATCAGTTATGAAAAGCTCCCAATTGTTGACTGATAAAGGAAAACTTTCAGATTCATGTTACATGGAGACCTCAGATGCTTCTTACCACCAGTGCCAGCAGTCTAGAGTGGGAGGTTCACACATCTTTCTCCTTCATCCAGGTCACAGGGGATCCTGCTTTGTTTAGAGAGTCTTTAAATGTCAGAGAGCTTACAACAATACTAAGCTCCATAATGGCTCTCGTGTTGGTCTTGAAGGGGAACCATATCAAGATCAGACAATGTGACTGCTGTTGCCTACCTGAACGAATAAGAGGGCACCTAAGTGAGAAAGCCCAGCAGGATTGCAAATCCAATTTTTATTTGGGCTCAAAGGATAGTTCTAACACTGTCTGCCGTCTGTCTCAGGAAGAAGGAAAATATTAATACCTCAGCTCCATGTTGAATCTCCAACCTTCTACTTTACGTAGCAGAGCTACAATCACTCGAAGGGTGGATGCCTTCTCTCAAACCTGGACACCATGTCTAATGTATGCGTTTCCCCCCTTCTTGGTAATCTTGAGGATTTTAGCAAACATTTAGAAAGACAAGCCCTCAGAAAGAAAAAAGGACTCTGAGAAGCAGTGATTACTAGTGTCCTTAATAGTAAACCCATATCCACAAGTAGGTTTTTTGGAAATTATAGAATACCTTTTTCTTTTTTGCAGGGCAGAGTTGGGATCGTCCTTTGTATCTAAAAACTCTGTTTATTCTGGAGTTTCTGCAGAAAGGCTTTGAAAAAAACCTCAAAACCAGCATTTTAGAAGTACAAGCATTTACCTTGAGTGCCATTTTGGACCAAAAACTAGTGGATAATCCCTTAGTTAAAAGGTCTGTCAAAGCGCCAGTCGCCTTCATCTTAACTTCCATAGGATCTTATTCTTTTCAGGACCACCTTTTGATCCTATTATGGACATTCCCTTATTATTCTAAGGGGGCGTTCACCCTACCGTTGGTGACAGTCAGTAGAGTCCGTTGCTATTTTAGCATCGGACACTAGCTGAACCGTGAGAAATCCGATAAAATTTCCATTCATTTCAATGGGTTTTTATATTGTGTTTGTTTGTTAGTGTTCGTTTGCGGCCGACCCAATCCGTCAGAAGTCCGTTTTTTTTCCGCAGACAAGAAAATCCTACATTCAGAACTTTTTTTGTCCATTATTTTTTTAATCTTGAAGAATGGGTAACGGACTTATAACGGACAGTAACTGATAGCTATCAGTTATTGTCCGTTATTTTATGTCCGTTTTTTTCTGCGCATGCTCAGCAGAAAAAAAAAAAAAAAAACGGACACTAACTGATGCTAATGTGTCCGTTTTTTTTAACTGATCCATTAATTGGATCAGTTAAAAAAAAAACAAAAAAAAACCGAACACATTAATATCAGTTAGTGTCCGTTAATGTCTGTTATGATAGGCGTCCGTTTTTTTTTTTAGTTAACGGACACCTTCATAACGGAATCCGACGGTAGTGTGAACCCTGCCTTTAAAGACCGCTTTTGTTCTGGCTGTAACAACTACCTGAAGAGTTGGAGAGCTTCAATCCTTCTCTTGTAAGCTCACCTTATGTTTCCATTTTAAAAGAGAGAATCATTCAGAATCAAGTTCCATTGTCAACGCGAAGTGGTCATTCCTTCTTTTTTGTCCAAATCTATCATAAGACATAGAAAGAGAATTTCACTGTCTGAATCTGAGCTGCTGTGCTGTGTACTAACCTAACAAAAAAAATAGATTTTGGGACTTTCGAAACTCAGACAGACTACTAGTCCAGTTTCTGAGTAAGAACAAGTTTGCCGGAGTCAGCAAATTGACAGTTGCAGAATGGATCAAGATGACCATCATTCTAGCTTACTAAAAGCCCATTGAAGAAGGGCAGTGTCTACTTTATGGGCCACTGGTCTGGCAGTTCCAATTGAACAGACTTGTATGTTGGCAGCATGGGCAAATTTAATAACCACCTTCCGAGACCAGAAATTGGGTATCCTTTCCAGCTCTGATCTATCCTTTAAAAAAAAAAAAAAAAAAGTTCTATTGGCAGTTGTCCCTGCCAAGAGAAAAGAGCCAGCCTCATTTATCAGTGCGACTGTTAATGTTGTTTGGTGGTCTTGTCTTATGGTATAACACGGTGGTGGTCTGCTGTGGAAACAAGCTTTCCTTTGCGGCTCTTGAAAATTTAACATGAAATAACAACTCCTGCAAGTCAGCAGCTTAAGTGACACTTTAGTAGGTATCCTATGAAGAAACTAAGTTCAGAGTGTTAACATCCTTAAAAACAAAGAAAATTCCTGCTCACTACCAGGTACTGAGGAACATTATTATTTTATTTTCAACCATATGGAAAATCTCTTTAATTCTAAAGAACACCAACAGACGTTTTCACCAACAAGCACTTATTTACGTGTGCAAACTTATTTATATTTGTACTCATTTCTCAGACACCACTATTATCGTTTAAGTAAGTTTTGTGGATATTTACATGATTTCTAAAGGAAAATGAATTAGTATTGTGTATTTGAATCTTAACTTGCTTTGTAAAAAACTAGGCAGTGAAAGTGTTTTGCGTTGTCTTAACAATATAATCCTTGACCACCAGGTTCACCTACCTTTCGTACTGGTCAATCTCACAGAGGGTTCTACACCATTCCCTATTACTTCATATCTCACAGAAAATAAATGGTTTCAAACGATAAAACTTAACTTTTAATATTTTAAAAATAAAAATTGCACAAAGGACGTCCACTAATCTACTAAAAGACAGATCAATGTGGTCTGTGCCTGCCTATTCAAAGTTTATTCAGGATTTAAATGTTAGACAGTATTCACACTCTCCAACTTTCCACTGGACCTAGGGTGTAATTGGATACTTTCACCACCCTTAGACTAAGGTTATAGTATCACAGCTGCATCATACAACAGGTCAGTATTTTGTCAGTTGCTCTTAGTGCTAGGAAAACCCAAACACCTGGTCCCCACACACATAATTTGTAAAGCCTCACTGACTAGACTCCTGCACAGCCATGATATACCTCCACAACCCTAGTCTGTAGTATGTACATATGCCAGTAATCTAGGTACAGGTCACAGTAACTTCATTTCCTGTCATTAAAATGTTATGAACATAAGGGAAACCATGATATTCTGAACCTTATACTCAATAAACCCTTATATTGCAGCCATTACTGATATCCCCTATGTTGACTCCAGGGATATACAGCTACCATTTCCATTAGTGACTCAAATTCCACCAACTAATCTCCAGGCTACTCAGACTGCCCCAGTCTTCTGTCAGTCCTTCATGCCCCCAAGTGGTATGGCTTGTGGTCAACTAACTCAACAATAGAAAATAGAAAATAAACTTGCTCTACGCGTTTCCCCTGTGTTATCTATATCAGGTTCATCAGGAGCCAATGCTAATAAACTTATCAGTTGGTCTAAGCTGCTATAAATTTTTATCAAAAATGCAGTTACAACTGCAGTTCCTGGAGCACTGATGGTGTGCTCCAGTGTATAGAGTAGCCGACACCACACTGAGCCTTGCCTGCTTTATAAAGGTCAGCCCATTCATTCGGTGCCACCCCCTTTCCTAATGCTGTCTGCAGTGAGCCAATAGAAATCACTAGCTCACTCCACCAATCATGCCTCCTAGGGGGTGTGTCCACCTCAGTCCTCTACTGTGTTCATGTGACTGCCGATCATGTGACCACTGAATGTAAACAATTACAGTGATCCAGCGCTAGACGGTGAATCTACTGATTCACATTTGATTTTCACCTCATCTACACAGGCTGCTGATCATCTGGCTGCTGCGTCTCAGCCATTCCGATGATCAAGGGCCAACTGGTAATTTTGTATACTGGTGTCCTTTGTGCAATTTTTATTTTTAAAACTTTCGTACTGGTCAGTCTTAAATTGTGTCTGATCTTTTATTAAGATCTGCTTTAATAAACACGGCCTAATTCTGCTTGTGTGTAAGCATGCTTGAGGTAAATGAAAGGAGTTGATCCACAATAAACATGTTTCACCTATTCGCAGGGGTCCCGAGTCCTCAGTTTGTCCTTACTGCAGTTATGCAGATTGAGAGAGACGTGATCAAGTCTGTATTCTGATGCTTCATAACAGGCATAATACACTGCAATACTTATAATGTTTTATAGTATTTTGTACTAGTTCTCAAGCCCTCTAGAAAATGCATAGTTGCGTGAATTTCCAAAATAACATTAATCAAAACTTATTCTGCAAACAAAGTCACACGGCTCCATAGATGGAGGGGCTGTTGTTTAAAAAAACAAGCCCGCATTCGGCAATGTTAACATACAAATGAAAAAGTTATATCACTTGTAATATGCCGATTAAAAAAAAAAAGTCAATGTTCTTAATGGGTTAAGGTTTCAATTGGGGAAGTGTGTTTATCACTTGTAAGAAATGAATGTCTCCCGAACTAGTCTCTATTGTGAGCTATATAATGTCTATGTGTAGGTCATATGAAGTCTAATGGACTGTCTGCCTTACAGCTGGAACAGTTTGAGAGCACCATTGGGTTCAAGCTACCAAACCATCGTGCTGCGAAGAGATTGTGGAAAGTTTGTGTGGAACATCATACCTTCTACAGGTATTGTTAATAAATATGTTATCTTCTTGCGGTTATTATAATGCAGATCAGGATACATCTTGTCGAGACCCCTTCAGAAACTGAAATTTTATAATGCTAGATGTACATTTTAAAAGCGAAAAAGATCTGATCATTTTCTCTGAGTTCTTATGTTCCACCTGTTAAATAAATCTGGTGCTCTAGCATGCATGTTTATAACTAATCTTTGTTTCTCCCAGGAAGAGACAACTTAGCTGCCTAGATACTTGTTAGATTGTTTGCAGTTCCTATTGACATTGGTGGATTGCGCCAAGAGTTATCTTGTGTGCGCCCAACTTTGTGGGGTCCTCTGGAGATTTAAAAACTTATTTAGGGTTAATGTGCTAACCTGATCAGTACTCTTGGGTTTCTTCTCCTGCTATTATGCAACTTTTAGTGATGGTGTATCATCCACGTGACTTGAGCAGCTGGATACAGAGGGCCAGTGACACCTTATCATGGTCCATTGTGAACAGAGTGTACTGGAGGACAGGGTGCAGTAATGATGGTGGGGTGTGAAAGTTTTCCACTTTCCTATTGTGTCCCTACAAAAGTGCTTTTAATCTTTCCACCCCAAAGCAAAGCAAGCAAAAAGGAAAAAATGAAAGCTGCTCATGAATGGGACAGCCTTAAACTGACAACCTAACGTGGAGAGGTGCCCCCTTTTTTTCCCATAAGGGCTCCATCAGCCTTGGTCTGATTCTGCTTCCAGATCTAACATTAACATGTCTGTGTATAATAATAAACTTGTGTTTTGTGAAAATGACCATAAAATGACCAGTCATTACAAACTGATGTTGTGCATTGGATCAGCATTTTCTTTTTTTTTTTTTTTTTTAATAAATATTGTGTGGCATGGAGTAATCTAGCATCACAGCTGATACCACTGAACAGAAAGCTAACTAGTATAACTATTTGAGGGGTGAGAGAGGAAAAAGTTTATTGAAAGAAGCTGCATCTCTAAACTTTTAGAGGATTTTCTGAAAATTATAAAATGTTCCAGTAAACTAAGAGAGTAAATACACCACTAGTTTTTACAGCACTTATGAAGTCAGTAGGAGCCTGGTGAGCCGCCTTTGCTGCCTGTTCAGACACCCTGTCAGGCCAGGACCCCACGTGGCATTTCTGCCATGGCGTTTTACAATTCTGTGCAAAGTGGATGGGATTCTAACTAGTCCCATCCACACATTGCAGAAAATATGCGCAGTGGAAATGCTGTGATTTCCAAAACTATGTAGTTATACCTACAGAAAAGCTATAGGTATAATTGAAGCACAAAGTTCAGAGGAAAACACTGTGGACTTTTTGTGAAAAGCATGTGGGAAAAACCTTTTTCGTTGCGGTCCGCTTTAAGTAGGCATCCTAATTGCTACGTGTTGTTCTCTACTGAAATTGCCATTATTGTGCTGCTGCTTGTATTCTGTTGCATTGATGACTGGAGTATAAATCTCATCAATGGGGCAAAAAGAGGTGAAACAAAGTTTGGTAGAGGAGAAGAAGTGACTCTAGATTCACACTAGCGTTTGGGTCTCAGTCGTCCAGCTCCGCATGGGGACCTGAAAAAACAGAGACCATGTCGTTTTAAAAAGCAGCTACCCATGGAAACCGTAACAGGGAACTATAATGGGGTTGTCTGGGTTTCCGCTGGTTTTAAACTGAAACTGGCAGAGAGTGAAAAGTTCTCCTTGCAGAACTTTTCTCTCCGATTTTAACCTGAATCTGTGGCGGAGTCTCCTATGGAGACTCCAAAACAGATGTGAATCCAGCCTGAGACTCCTGTCTTTTTATATTTGAGCCCCATTCAGTTTCTTCTAAAAACATACTGTAGAAAAGACTGTAGAGAAGCAAGTTGCTAAATCTTTTAACTTTTTCAACAATTTATTTCGGTGACAATTGGTGTCAACCATAACAGCATCCAGCTGTTTATAGCTTCCTGTTTTTCATTTTAGATTCTGTGCAGAGTTAGTTAATGTGCATGAAGCATCTGAGAAGCCAGACACGGCAAGCCATTTTGTGGTCTTAAGTGTCTGGTTTATTTGGTCTCTGAAGGAAATCTATTGTCAGAAATGACTATACCTGTTCTTTAAATCACTTTTAACCTAATACCTGCCTATTCTTTAAAGCTTATCTAACGTATGACTAAAACAGCAGGTCATATTTCCTTGTGTTTAAAACCAAAGTCATTAACACCAGTGAAAACTATGCCTTTTATCATAAAGCTTATATTGCTATATAAAACAAGATCACGTCACTGGCACATGAATCAGGTTATGAAGTTCTTCCCCTCCTTGCACATTTACTACTGTCCATTTCCCAGAGTATGCCCATAGCACTTTTGGTCAATAGATTATTTTTGCATGAAAAGAAATCTGTGCTATTGCTGTCGCAACAAATGGTCTTTACCCCTTAAGGACACAGCCAAAAGACACCTTAACCCTTTTCCTGCCGCCCACGTATTTGTACGTCCTCCCAGGGTGGCCCTTTCTAGCCAAGGACGTATCTAATACATCCTTAATACTAATGCCGATATCTCAGAATTGGTTAGGGCTATGAAGATGAACTTAGATTCAATTTAAAGAAGAGAATCTCATCTTAAAATATTAAAAATTATTATAAATGATATTTTGAAAATTATATTAAGATCATCATTATAGCCCTTATAGATCCGGAGCGATTCGCTGTTCAAAACGCTATTCAGCATTAAGATCCCAATGCAGATCTCAATTCCTGACTGTTTTTAACAACAGATCGCTCTGAATCTGTAAGGGCTATCATGATGATCTTGGTATCATTTAAAAGATGACAAGCTCATCTTCATAGCCCTAACAGATCCTGAGATATGGGGCTCTAAAATGTCCTCCTGCCTCAAGCAGCATCTTAAGAGCTGCAGGAGGAAGGAGGGGTGAAGGAGGAGAGCTAAAGACTGCACAGAAGATGATAAATCATCATCTGTGCATAACCTGTATGTGACCCTAGGGGGTGGTAGCAGGGACTTCTGTCCATGTTATCCCCTCTCCTATCAATCAGAGAGCATACTATACTTTTGCTCTCTGATTATCACATAGAGGGATAATGTAATACCCCTCTGAGCCTAATCACAGGGGTATTCTTATGTAATACCCCTCTGAACATAACCAGGAAGTTTATTGGCCCTGTGACCCAGACGTTCACCAACGTCCAGGTTGCGGCACCAAAAGAGTTGCATCAAACACTTAAACAACACATGCACAAAGTCATCAATAAAGTTTACATGTGACCTTGTCCATACCTGATCTTTCTAGAGTAAATTACGCCTCTCTAGCGATATCCGTTACATGCTAAAATAATAGCAATAACGATTATCACTAGAGATGAACATATAAATTGCTGCAACTTTTATAGGGGAATAGAAAATTGATTGGCGCATTTTAGTGTTTCTTTAACACCTGCACGTGTGTATGTGTGTTATGTATGAATTCTTCACATCTTGCAGTTTTTGGGAAAGTACATTTTGTTTGCAGATAGGGACTGCTTGAGCACGTGCTTTAGTGCCAAATTTTAAATTTTGTGCAATTGAGACACATGTAATCTTCAGGTTGTCTACTTTCAAGAAATATATAGGGTTTAGGAGTGCACTTGCTTCTCACGCTGTGTAATCCTTACATTTTATAGGATGATACTTTTTTAATATTTCCTGCTTCAAAGCAGATTTTTGTTCTTTCCAGTTCTAGTGATTTTATGAAGGCATGTGCATGCAGGTGTATGCCTTAGTGATATGAATGAACGCTGCACATGTTTAGGAGGTTTGGTGCATATAACTTTTTGTTTGGTTTCCACTTTTAGCAACTAATATACATTTATTTGCATTTTTTTTTAATAAAACATACACTTTAAATCAAATTTACATGAAGGTGCCTGTTCGAATACAATACCAAGTGGCATGTTGACAATTCTGCAGGTGTCTACTTTAAGAAAATATATAGCTATGAGGGATTAGTATAATTTTTAATGTTGCAATTTAGGTTTTATTTATCCATCTCAAAACTATGAAAATTGCCTTGGCAGTCAGAGGAGAGAAAAACCTGAAAACCCCTGTGTAACGTCTCTGCCTTTTCAGGTCTCGGCGCCGCCCTCCGCTCGCACGCTGTGGCGAAGGAGGCGTGTTCAGTTTGATTCTTTGTGTAAGTTTCTTGCTGCTCAATCTGAACATGGTCCTAGTCAGTGTAATTGATTTCCGGCCCCACCCGTGTCTGAACATTTCTCTCTGGACTGCATAGAGTTAATCTCTTCCTGGCCTGTGTGATTGACAGCCTGTGTACCTATCAGGTCTGGGGGCTGGTCCCAGACTTTCTATATATAGGATGTCATTTCTCAACAGGTGGCCGGTTATTACACTTGTGTTTTGCCTGCTGTCTTTCTATACTCCTTGTTACTTTGTTACTTGATTCTCTGACCCTTTGGCTTGCCCCTGACTATTCTCTTGGATTTTGACTTTGTACTGCTTTGCTCGTTTGTTACTGACCCCTTGGCCTGCTCACTCTGCTTCTGTGTTGTTTTTGTTTTGTCCTGTTCTTTGTGTCACTTACCCAGTATAGGGTTTGTCTTCTGGTTGTCCTTTTACCGTTTAGGGTAACTGAGGCAATAGGAAGGGACAGTGGCTGGGGTGAGATTAGGGCTCACTTGTCTCTGTCCTTCCTCCCAGACCGCTGCAGTAGTGTCAGGTTTGCTACGTTTGGCAAGACCCTTACACCCTGGCAGTGAAAGGGTTAAATCATATCTCCAATTATAAAACAACTTTTCATACATTAACCCCTTCAAGACCAAGCCCAAAAATGCGTTAAGGAACAGTCCTCGTTTTTTAAAACTGACATGTGTCACTTTATATGGCAATAACTTTGAGACGACTTAACTTACACAAGTGATTTTGAGATTGTTTTTTCGTGACACATTATACTTCATGGTAGTGGTAAACACTAATGAATATTTTTGTATTTATTTATAAAAAAAAAAGGAAATTTGGAAATTTGGAAAAAAAAATCGCAATTTTCAAAATGTGAAATGCTCTGCTTTTAAGACAGATAGTCATACCACCCAAATACATTAATACATATTATCTACCATATCTCTGCTATATATTGGTATCATCTTTTAATCGTCCTGTAATTTATTTTGGATGTTATAAAGCTTACAAGTGTAACAGCGATTTTCCAGATTTACAAGAAAATTTCCCAAACTAATTTTTTAGGGACCACTTCAGTTCTGAAGAGGATTATAATGGCCTATATATTAGAAACCCCCATAAATGACCCCATTTTCAAAACTGCACCCCTCAAATAATTCAAAATAACATTTGGGAAGTTTGTTAACCCTTTAAGCATTTCACTGGAATTAAAACAATATGGAGGTGAAATTTAGACATTTAATTTTTTCCCACTAATTCCTTAATTTAGCCCTAAAATTAACACATTCACAAAGCGTTAAAGGAGAAAATGCATCTCACAGTTTGTTATGCAATTTCTCCCGAGGACGGAAATACCCCACAAGTAGGTGTAAACTGATGTTTGGGCGAATGGCAGCGCACGGAAGGGAAGGAGTGACACTGGGCGTCTGAAAAGCAGATTTTGCTGGAATAGTTTTCAGGTGCCATGTCTCATTTGCAAAGCCCCTAGAGTACCAATACAAAGGAAAACCCCCAAAAGTGACCCCATTTTGGAAACTACACCCCTCACAGAATTCATCAAGGGGTATAGTGAGCATTTTGACCTTACAGCCGTTTCACAGATTTTGCTAACACTGGGTGTATAAATGAAACATTACTAAAATGTCACTTTATCCCCAAAGTTTTCATTTTCACAAGGGGTTAAAGGAGAAAAAGCACCCCAAAGTTTGCAAAACAATTGCTCCTGAACACGGCAATACCCCATATGTGGTCGTAATCTGCTGTATGGGTACATGGCAGGGCTCAGAATGGAAAGAGCGCTATTTGGCTTTTGGAAGGCAGATTTTGGTGGAATAGTTTTCAGGTGCCATGTCGCATTTGCAGAGCCCCCAAAGTACCAATACAGTGGAAGCCCCCTAAAAGTGACCTCATTTTGGAAACCACACCCCTCACAGAACATATCAAGGGGTATAGTGAGCATTTTGACCCTACAGCTGTTTCACAAATTTTATTAACATTGGGACATTAAAATGAAAAATTACTTTTTTTCCAATAAACCGTCAATTTAGCCCCAAATTTTTCATTTTCACAAGAGGACAAAGGAGAAAAAGCTCCCCAAAGTTCGTTACACAATTTCTCCTGAACACAGAAATGCCCCATATGTGGTTGTAATCTGCTGTTTGGGTACATGGCAGGGCTCAAAATGGAAAGAGCGCTATTTAGCTTTTGGAGGGCAGATTTTGCTGGAATAGTTTTCGGGTGCCATGTCGCATTTGCAGAGCCCCTAAAGTACCAATACAATACAAACCCCCAAAAAGTGACCCCATTTTGAAAACTACACCCCTCATAGAATTTATCTAGGGGTATAGTGAGCATTTTGACCTCACAGCTGTTTCACAGATTTTATCATCATTGGGACGTAAGAATGTAAAATTACGTTTTTCCAATAAACCGTCCATTTAGCGACATATTTTTAATTTTTGCAAGTGGTTAAAGAAGAAAAAACACCCCACAGTTTGTTACACAATTTCTTCTGAACACAGAAATGCCCCATATGTGGTTGTAATCTGCTGTATGGGTACATGGTGGGGCTCAGAATGGAAAGAGCGCTGTTTGGCTTTTGGAGGGCAGATGTAGCTGGAATAGTTTTCAGGTGCCATGTCGCATTTGCAGAGCCCCTAAAGTACCAGTACAATGGAAACCTCCTAAAAGTGACCCCATTTTAGAAACTACACCCCTCAAGGAATGTATCAAGGGATATTATGATTTTGAGCCTAAAAATGCTTCCCAAAAATTAATGTACAAAGTGAAAATTAAAGTTTTTAAAGAAATATCCAATTTCAGTGCCTAATATGTTGCGGCCACTTTGTGGCATCAGAGACATGAACTCCTAAAACTATTAAGTGGGCTATCCCGGGGACAAAAAAAAATTAAATATGTGGGTATAAACTGCTGCTTGGGCACACAGCAGGGCTCAGAAGGGAAGGAGCACAGTTTTTTTAGCTTTTGGAGTACAGATTTAGAGGGACTTTCTCGTCGCCATGTTGTTTTTGCAGAGCCCTGGAGGTGCCAGTAAATTGAAATTCCCCAAGAAGTGACCCCCATTTTGTAGGGGCAATTTTAGGGTCTCTGCAAATGTGACATGGCGTCCAAAAAAACAGCAATCTAAATATGCGCTCCAAAAGCACATAGCGCTCCTTGACATTTGCGCCCTGCTGTGTGCCCAAATGACAGTTTATGCCCACATGTATGACACTGGTGTGCCCAGGATAACGTACTTAACAATGCCATATGTGGTATATACCGCTGTTTGGGCACAGCCGGGCACAGAAGGGAAGGAGCGCCATTTTGGTTTTTGGAGCACAGTTTGGTTTTTGGACACCATGCCACTTTTGCAGAGCCCATGAATTGCCAGTAAAGTGGAATCCGCAGATTTGTGACCCCATTTTGGAAACTATACCCTTCAAGGGATTTATCAAGTGGGGTAGCGAGCATTATTAACCCTTAAGTGTTGCATTCTTTTAATTTCCAGAAATGAATGCGCAGCTGATAATGAAAAGTTAAAAATGACATTTTTCTATAGATACGCCATTTCAGTGCCCAATATGTTGTGCCCAGTTTATGTCTGCACAGACACACACTCCAAAAACTGGTGAGCGGGGATCCCGGGCACAACAGCTTTTGGAGTGTTCATCTCTGATACAAGCCGGGTACAACATATTACGCACTGAAATGTCGTATTCCTGGATAAATTGTCATTTTCACCTATCACCATCAGCTGCGTATTCATTTATGGATAATAAATTATAGCAACACTTGGGGGTTAAAAATGCTCACTGTACCCCTGGATAAATTCCTCCCCCCCCCCCCCCCAGTACAGTGCTATGGACGAGCACAGTCAGGGAGGGTGTTCCTCACAGCGTAGCTAGACTGTCAGGAACGCCCTTCTGACTAGACCACTGATATCTCTAGCCCCGGGGCATATAACAGGAAAGCCGACAGTGCGCTGAATTCAGCGCGCTGTCAGCTTTCTAGCGGTATGTAAAACCGCATATACATGAGGACGTGAAAGGTCCTCTTTAAACCCTTGCTTGGCATCAGCCGGAGGTGTGTGAAAATCCTCACTGATCCATGCCAGATTCATTTTGACAAAAGTAATTTTTTCCACTCTAGTGGTGGACATTTCCGTCCTGCGCTGGCAGCATTGGATGGCTGCTGATGCAGCTGCCTGTAAGAACTCCTGACACTTGGAGCTATGGCACTGGCAGAAGAGGTCTTGGGTGCAAGCAGTTTCCACCTGGGTACGCATGCAGCTGACATTTGCAGTGGTCTTCTTAAATGCTGCGGTAAGCTGGTTATACAGACTATCCTGATGATAATCAGGATATCCAATACTCTTCCTTCTGCGTGATGCTAATAATATGCCTGTTGCTGTGTAAGAAGCGGATCATACAGCCTGCCATGCATTTTAATGTGCGCGCGGACCCAAAGGCCTGCCATGGTTAGTGGTGTCAAACATGGTGGTTGTCATCGTCATCATCTTTAAAGAAATAAGCGTCAGTCTCTTCCCCTGGCTATATGTGTGACCCAGGATGATAAAGTTGACTAAGAAGTGAAAACTGTTCTTCCATCCATCGTTTCATAAGCGTTTCCTGTTAGATATACAATAGAGGGATCACATCACTGAAGCTGCTTTCATCCCTGCTGACAAATTTGTTGGCCTCTTCAAAGGGCTTGAGAAGCCAACATACTTCCCTCATGAGCCTCCAATGATGTATGTTGAAATAACACATTGTTCCTGTGGTTTGCTGCATGCAGTAATCGTTCACCGCCTTCTGCTGCTCACAGAGATGCTCCAGCATGTTTAAGGTGGAATTCCACTGAATTTCCACAGTGCAAAAGACGACCATATTACTTCAAATCGAGCAGAGTGTTTTTTGCAACATAAGAACGGCTGAAATATGCAGAGACTTTTCTGGCCATGAGGAGCACCTCTTTTAAGCCACTATACAGGTTAATAACATTGCAAACCACCAGATTAACTCCTTAATGACACATGGTAGTTTGTACATTAATGTTCGGTGACATTTTTCATATTTTCCCTCCCCGTCTTCCAAAATTCATAACTTTTTTTTTTTTTTTTTTGTCGACATAGCGATGTGAGGGCTTATTCTTTACATAACAAGTTGTACTTTCATTTGCCACCATTTTGTAGTACATATAATATTTTGATTTAACTTTTATTTACTTTTTTTGGGGGGTCCATGTGAAATAACACACAATTCTATTGTAAATTTTTGCATTTTGCTTTTACAGTGTTCACTCTGCATTAAAAATGACATGGGGGGCGGAGCTTTCCGCAGACTGAGATGGCCACATAGATCCTCAGCTCCTGCATTGAGCCGTTGTCAGCGACTTTCACAGCGACGATCCTGTGGCTATCTAGGCAGATCCTGGTCAGTGAACACCCGCTGGCCCCAAAGATGCCAAAAAAAAAACGTGAAACGGCGGCCAAACCGCAGAAAATTTCAGATTTTTATTTTCCACACGGAGGGCTGGGGAGGCCCAAGATGGCGCCGGTTACCGCGCGGGATCCGGGGCCTCAACTCCCCTGCATACCCTCCCCGATGAGCCGCTTACCTTGTCCACGCATCGGCGAACCCTCTCCGCTCCATCGCTGCCGCAGCTGCTGATGATCATGGAGCCACGTCGGGCTGCATCGCCTCCGACAGGGGCTGCGGCCTGCTCGGACTGGTCATCCTCCCAAGATAGCGCTGAGGAGATACACGCGTCTGGCTCTCCTTCCACAATGGCGGCGCCGCCGCAGTCTCCTACTGACAGACCAGCTAAATTGACACCCCGACTTCAAGATGCTGCAGTCTCTGAAGGAGAGGTGAGACATGACACAAACCCTAAAACACCTTGTGTCGACTTTTTTGCTGATATACCGGCATCAGAGAACTTACTGACTGAGGCATCTATGAAAGTTATGCTGACAGCCTTCTGTAAATCACTGAAAGCTGATATGTCTCTTATGATCACACCACTAGAGCGAGATATGCAAGATCTGAAAAGTCGCACTGTACACATAGAATCTAAGATGGCATTATTTGCTACATCCCATAATGACCTTATAGATGCCCATTATGATGTGGAAAATGATGTGACCTTTTTGAAAGCTAAAATAGCGGATTTGGAAGATCGGTCCAGAAGGAATAACTTGAAATTTAGGGGAATTCCGGAGACTGTTGCTACGGGAGAACTGCCCACTTTCCTTCAGGGTCTGATGCGTGCCTTACTGCCTGACCAACAGTCTATAGACTTAACTATCGACAGGGCACACAGAGTCCCCAGACACTCACATTTGGACGAATCAATTCCAAGAGATGTCCTGGCGAGAATTCATTTTTTTCGCACTAAAGATTTGGTGTTATTAGCATCTCGTAAATTAGACAGTTTCCCTGAACCATTTCACAAGATCTCCATTTTCTCAGATTTGTCGGCTGCAACTTTACAACTACGACGGCAGCTAGTCCCCATTACGGCAGCACTTCGTCAGCATAGTATCCTGTACAAGTGTGGATTCCCAGTCCGAGTGATGATAACCCGAGATAATCTTACCCATGTGATTAGGAATTTAGAAGAGGGAAAACAATTGTTAAACAAATGGAACATTCCCATTGTCGATTTCCCACGTGCGAAACCGCCGGGCCACCTGTCTGACGGTTGGCATCCAGTGAAGACCCGAAGACTTCCAGCCACAGGAGCCAAACGCTGAAGGCTCTTTCTCCTTTTTCCCAGGGAACTTCCTATGTCTGCTGCTGCTGAACTTATCCCCCCGAGACCACAACTGCTGCTGGTCCGCTGTACTATGTTATTTGTTCTTTTAGGCTTGACCGTTTTTGAGCTCTATGGTTCGGTTGATTTCATTTCTTACAGGTTCTGGCACCTTGGTTGAGACGGCTTTTTGGCATGGAACAATCTTATACCTCTATACTTACATATTATAAGTCTATATGTGGCGATTCTTATAGCTCTTTTAGAGTTGCAGTATGGTTCTTAAGATTATGTCCATGAATGTTAGGGGTTTGAATACCCCTCAAAAACTAGCTAATTTGCGGGGTTAGGCTCGGGTTCAGGGTTGTGATATACTAGCGGTACAGGAGACACACCTTTTGAAGAAGGATGCCACCCGGGTTAAACACCCAGCATATCTTCATATGTTCCACGCTCATTACTCCTCCAAACGTAGGGGAGTGCTGATCAGGATCAGAGACTCAGTGGCGTTTCAGCTACTATCCCAATACTCAGACCCTGGGGGACGTTTCGTTATATTGGTGTGCCTCTTCAACAATGTCACTTACACGTTGGTGTCGGTTTATGCCCCTAATAAAAGAAAGGTAGCATTCTTTGGAAGGCTTGTGAAAGCGATTGAAAAAAGGAAGCAGGGTTGCTTACTTTACTGTTGATGGGAGACTTTAATGTAGTGCCTTATCCTTTGGTAGATACCACATCTGGCCTCTCACAGCGACTCCCTTCTTTGTCACAGGCTCTGTGGCGCCATAATTTGTTGGACACTTGGCGGATACTGCATAGCACTGAGCGAGACTACACGTTTTTCTCGGCCGCACATAATAGCTACTCTCGTATTGACCTATTTTTAGTGGACCAAAGTACTCTCCCTCTTGTTATGCAGTCCATCATTTCGCAAATAACATGGTCTGACCACGTGGCGGTTACGCTTCTCATCTTGGAGAAATATGACTGTCCTCGGTCGCATGTATGGCGACGTAGCGAGTTCTTGATATCACACCCGAAATATAAGGCAACTCTAGAGAGTGATCTGAGGGAATTTTTTCAGGTTAAACACTCCATCGGTATCTAGCCCTGAAGTGTTGTGGAACTCCCATAAGGCATTCATTAGGGGTACCTTTATACGCCTTGGTCACATTGAAATGAAAACGAGACTAGCAGAGATGGACCAGCTTCTCCGTCAAATAAAAATATTAGATACTGGAAACAAAAAGTCCCCTATCCCCTCAAATACAGTTAAACTGGTAGAGCTATGCTGACAACTTGCTACCTGCTTGTTACATAAATACGAAAAGAATCTAAAGTGGGTGAGAGCTACCTATTATTCTCAATCCAACATAGCAGGGAAGCTGCTAGCCTCTAAACTTAAACAGAGACATGCTAAATCCAGGATCCCTTTCCTCCATAGTAAGGACGGAACTCATAAAATGTATGACCCTAAAGGTATAGCGAATGCATTTAGATCCTTTTATGCGGATCTTTATAATATTGCAGATGATTCTTCCGTAACCCCCCCCCCCCCCCGTCTCAGATATTGACTTATTTTTAACATCGGCCCATATGCCTCGGCTTACTGAGGATCAACTAGCGTCCTTAAATGCTCCTATAACTGATTTGGAGTTGTCCACAACCATTAAGTCGCTGCCCTCCCGTAAATCTCCGGGTCCGGACGGCCTTACCAATGAATATTATAAAACATTTTCTCAGATTCTGCTGGACCCATTGTTGTCCTTTTTGAAGACTGCGGTGGAGTCTAAAGCATTTCCTCTGGAAAATCAAGAGGCATTGGTGGTTACTTTGCCCAAGCCTGGTAAGGCCCCGATCTCGCCCCAAAGTTTTAGACCCATTTCCTTGTTAAACTCCGATTTAAAGATATACGCTAAACTAATAGCGACACGCCTAGCTGATTGCCTGCCGAGTTTAATAAACTATGATCAAGTAGGATTTGTTAAGGGGCGTCAAGCCTACGAAAATACCAGACAGGTGTTGAATTTGGTTCATCGTGTCGTTTCGGGGGGTGTGGGGGCGGTGCTGCTTGCATTGGACGCCGAGAAGGCGTTTAACCGCATTTTCTGGTTGTATGCCTTCTCGGCTTTTAGGACTATGGGATTTTCCGGAATAATTTTGGGGGCCATAGAGGCACTCTACTCAGCACCCTCTGCAGAAATTTTTACAAATGGTACGGTGTCGGACCCTTTCACAATTACAAATGGGACTAGACAGGGGTGCCCGTTGTTTTTGATCTTTGTCCACTCCATGGAGCCATTGGCCCAATATCTAAGATTAGATCACGATCTACAAGGCGTTACGGTAAAGGATAGAGTCCATCTTATATCGCTATATGCTGACGACATTCTTCTTACGTTAACCAACCTGGGGTCTCTCTCACGCCTTATGGGTATTATTCAGACTTTTGGTCAGCTGTCTTATTATAAATTGAACTTATCAAAATCACAGGCCCTTCCATTCAATGTTCCCTCTTCCATGCTGAGCTCTTTACAGTCCACATACAACTTTGATTGGAGGAAGGATAGCATTTAATATTTGGGTATACATGTGTCTTCCTCTCCTAGGTCTCTTTATCAACAAAATTTGCCAATGATAAAAACTTTGTGAGATGAAACTGAACGCATGCTACTAACAGATGTTTCCTGGATTGGGCGAGTGGCCGCTTTTAAGATGCTACTGTTGCTTAGACTTCTATACCTGTTCCGCACGCTACCGATTCCTCTCCCTGCTTTATGCTTCATTTTTTAAATCTATGCAGGGAGTGATTTCGAAATACATATGGGGAGGTAAAAGGCCTAGAATTAATAGAAGTTTCCTGTTCAAGCATAAGCTGGCTGAAGGACTGGGTGTTCCCATAGTGCGTAACTACTATCTTGCCTCCCTTGCTGTCTAGTGCGCTGGATGGTGGTCCATGGATGTGTCGGCTCCCCGGCTGCACATGAAGCACTCTTTTGTAGTGCCTCTGAAGCTTGGGAATGCTTTGTATTTTACCCTTTTGGAACATCACACCTCCTCAATCTTTTTCACCAATTATGCTCGCTTCCCTGACTGCCTGGGCGATGCTTCATGGGAAGGCAACCCCTACGAGGCATTTTAATATCTCGGATATGCCTTTATCCTTTTATCTTGGGCAATCAAGGACTTGGATGTTTTGGTTTGGGAAGCCAGGGGAATAACCCTGGTCTCGCAGTTATACTCTGAAAGTGGGACAGCTCTATCATTTACGGCACTGCGGCAAAAGTTTGGAATCCCTATTAGAAACTTCTACACACATTTTAGAATTCTGCACTTTTTGTCTAAAGGCTCCTCCGCCCCTACTCCTCATAATAGCACGATCTTTACATGGATATCAAAAAAAAAAGTGAGAGGCCTGAGGTTTTTGTATGATCTGATGGATGATACCTCTTCTTATATCAAATCTGCCCCGTTTCGCTATTGGGAAAGAGATCTGGGAGTGAGCTTTACCCCCAATGAATGGCACCGTGCAATTAAATTGATTCATACCTCCTTGAAGTGCAGCACACATGTTGAAACGGCAATTAAAATTATGTTGCGATGGTATCGTACCCCCTCAGTTTTGCATTTGGCCTAGCCTTCTGTCCCTGGAGTGTGCTGGAGGGGATGCAGGGGGAGGGGAACTTTGCTTCACATTTTGGGACAATGTCCGATTATTCAGGGATACTGGGCAGAAGTATTTGAAATGCTTTCAGAGCTGTTCAGTCTCCAGATCCGGTATACTCCACACTTGGCTGTTTTGCTGCTTAGCGTTCCTAACGCACTAGGCCCGCACAGAATACTGTTGTGTAAGATTTTGACTATCGCAAAGTTGATGCTGGTCCAGAGATGGAAATCGACTGCTCCCCCACCCATTTCGGCTTTACGATCTGCTATCAACAACACTTTTGCTTATGAAAAAATTATTGCCCTGGGTGGTCATTCATATAATTTGTTTGTGAACATTTGGGATCGCTGGACCCACTCTAGATATGTGGGTTAAGGCGGGTTCATAGTTTGTTGGCGTAGGGTAGTTTGGGCCTTAATTTTATCCTCCTTATTTCTGTTATTCCCCTTGACCCTGATCCTTTCCTTTCTTGTCCTTACTTACACACCCATACTTTTTGTTTTAGTATCCCGACCTTCCTCCTCCCTTAACTCTGCTTATCCAATTTATCTAACACATTAAGACTTGTGTATTCCTCCATAGCCAAATATATGATATTAATGCTTGTACACTTTACGCGTTTGATATACCTTCTTGCTAAAGTCTCAATTAGGGTGCCTCTAATGTTCAAATGTTCAACTGTTTACTGCTCAATGCCTAGTGTGTTGTTGTTAGATCTTTACACTTTGGAGTTATTTTAATGGGTAAAGGCAACATGCGTCTTCTTTTTACTATAATTGAAGATACGCTAATTATCTTTCATATGCCGTATACCCAGATTGTGTTACTCATATATGCTAATGTCCTTGTTCTTTATATCTGTAAAACCTTTAATAAAAATTATTGCAACAAAAAATGACACGGCAGTTTTGTCCGGTGAATCATTACAATTATGACAATACCATATTTATATTGGTTTTATTACATTTTACCGCTTTTACAAATAAAATGTCACTTTTTGAAAATTTACGATTTTCCTGTGGTCACTGTATTCTGATGCCTATAACTGTTGACGGAGATATGTCAGGGCTCTTTATTTGCGGGGCAAGTTGTACTTTTTATTAGCTCTCCGCTGGCTGCTTCCCGGCTGTGTAACATTACATTACAGCGCCGTACTATTATGGCGCTGAGTGTTGACCATATGATCAGCGCGACGTACTTGTATGGCACAGAGCTTTAAAGGGTTAAGGACATGCGACATAGAGGGACATTGTGCTATTCATCCTTACTGCAGCGCAGCAATAATATTGATGCCATTGTCGCTGGCAGCGCTGCACAGTTGGAGTGTGCGTGACAAGCCATCCAGTGGGATACTTGCAGCAAGATACAGCGAAGCAGCTCCTCTACTGTGTGGCTCTTCTGATCTAGGTTCATTAATTGTAAAACCCCGGATGGCAGCGTTTCAACTTACACTCATGAATCAAAGGGGTAGGAGTGGAAGCAACGACTTGCCCTGGTGAAGATGGTGGTGGGAAACAGTCCAGAGAGGAGGATCCAGAGGTGGTGGATGGGCCCTGCATAGTGTTGGAAGCGGGCCTGTACAAACTGGGTGGAACTAGCACCTGGCTTTGTGTTTCTAGACTGTGGCTGCTGCCGCTCAAAACTTTGACTCATTAAGATGTGAATGCAATGTTTTGTTCTTGTCTTTAATGGCTGCTCCATGTGTCAACAGAGGTGTGCACCTTCCTCCAGATTGACATATCCAAGGAAAGGCCCACATTCTCACACATGGCGATATAAAACAGGGACAGTTTTCCTAGAGAAATAATGGTGGCTAAATATCCTATGCCATGATTTGGTAAAACGCAGTGAACTCCTCTAAGTGGTATGGCAGTGACTGTACCCTCAGCAGCTTGGTCAGGTGCGAGTTAATTGACTCAACCACCGGATGAATGGGCATATATTGCTGTTTCCTGGACATATATTCCCTTATGGACGACTGACGGCATGGAAGAGGATGAATGGGAGAAACAGTTGGTGATGATAAAGATGACAATGTCCTAGGTGTAGTTATGGCCTGCCTACAAGGAAGATTAAGGGGGAAAAGGAGTAGAACAGTCTCTCTCACTTCCCCTGAAAGTGCTGCTGCCAGATGCCTGGCTCTTCATACCATCACTCTCGGATGCAATATCCTCCTGTGACTGAGATGAGCAAGTTAAATAATCAAAAACTTTATCTTAATTCTCAGGAAGAACAACAATCCCGCGGCTACTGGTGGTGCCACCAAGACTGGAAGTAGTGTTGCTGTCATCACCCACATTCTTATTCTTAGTACTTGCATGCATGTTTCCAGGTCCCCTTGCCTGTCCCCTGCCCTGTTTTTTTAAGTTTTTTTTTTTTTTTTTTTTTTTTTTTTTTTATTACTGCACTTGTTAGTTATAATCATGATTTGCAACAATTCTGACACTGTGTGTGTGTCTCTTTTTTGTGTTTTTGCTTTTACTGTTTTAAAAACAAGTTAAGAAAAGTTTAGATTAGTGCAGGCTGTTAGACTGTATACTGGATAAACAAGTTTGTGTAGCAAAAAAAAAACCTCAAGATAGAAATATTTTTTTTCAAATTCACACACTGTGGATTGCTAAGCAGAGCAGTATATGGCAGTACTACATGTTCTCTTTAGCTGGTCTTGGATGAGCTGTTTCTTTGGACACCAGGTGAGAGCAGCTCCATGTTATTTTTTAGTTTCACAGTATGTACTTTCCAGGTCCCAGAAAAAGCCCCTGTTGCCATTATAGAAAGGGATTCACAGCTTCCAGCTGCTTTTTCTGACCTTTATGTGTATGGATGTTCTGTATCTACTGTAAATTGGCTGATTATTTCTCTTTAATCTTCATTTTTTTTCATATTTTGTGACTTTGGAACCAATTACCAGTTTTCCACTGAGTTATGGTCTCAAATTATTATGGCTTCAAGTTACAGTGGTCGTCCCTGAACTAATGTATATTGTAAATGACGGGACACTGAATCATCGTTACATTCACACATATAAAGTTTCTTTCAATTACAATTTCTTGATGCATTTTTTTGTTTTGTCATTGGGTCTATTTTGCTTCAAAAAGATGTTTTGTGCTCATTTTGTTTTAACTAAATTCTTTCCAGACTTTCATCTCCTGAACAGCCGCCTAAAGCCAGGTTCTTGACTCTGGGATCTAAGTTTCGATACAGTGGTCGCACACAGGCACAGACTCGAGATGCAAGTACAAGGATAGACAGACCGGCTCCTTATTTTGAACGTACATCTAGCAAACGTGTGTCCAGGAGTCTTGATGGAGGTAAAATTTTAAAGCCAGTCATATAAAAAGTGTATTTCTTAAGTGTTGCATCATCTAGTACAGGGCTCGGCAACCTCTGGCACGCGTGCCACTCTTGGCACGCGAGGCTTATTTCCCTGGCACGGTAGCAGACTCCTCACCCAGCAGTTTCGATCGGACCAAACCCGGCCGAAACGAAACTGCTATTATTATACTGTGTGGTCTCTTCAGACCCCCGAGTATAATAAGCGGAGCTCCCGGGGAGATGATCAAACATAAAAAAACAATGTTACTCACTATTCCATGCTCCGCAGCCGCTGTGTACTCTTCAGGCGCTTCTGCCTGAAGTCAGCTGACAGGGCCTCAGGTGTCACGTCTGCGTCTGACGTCATTACGCATAATGACGCGACGTGACCCCTGAGTCTCAATGAGCAGTCGCTGACTACAAGCAGAAGCGCCCAAAGATACAGAGCGGCTGCGGAGCGTGGAATGGTGAGTAACATTGTTTTTTATGTTTCATCACCTCTCTTTGCCCTCCACTTATTATACTCTGTGGTCTGAAGAGACCCCACAGTATAATAATAGCTAGTGAGTGGCACAAATTGGAATATTATAAAAGTTAGAATATTATACCGTGTGCAGGGGCTACTATGGAGGATAACACAGTGTGCTGGGGCCACTATAGAGCATAATACCGTGTGCAGGGGCCACTATGGGACATATACCGTGTGCAGGGGCCACTATAGAGCATAATACCGTGTGCAGGGGCCACTATGGGACATATACCGTGTGCAGGGGCCACTATGGAGCATAATACCATGTGCAGGGGCCGCTATGGAGCATAATACCGTGTGCAGGGGCCACTATGGAGCATAATACCGTTTGCAGGGGCCGCTATGGAGCATAATACCGTGTGCAGGGGCCACTATGGAGCATAATACCGTTTGCAGGGGCCGCTATGGAGCATAATACCGTGTGCAGGGGCCGCTATGGGACAAATACGGTGTACGGGGGCCGCTATGGGACATAATACCGTGTGCAGGCGCCGCTATGGGACATATTGCTGTGTGCAGGGGCCGCTATGGGACAAATACGGTGTGCAGGGGCCGCTATGGGACAAATACTGTGTGCAGAGGCCGCTATGGGACAAATACGGTGTGCAGGGGCCGCTATGGGACAAATACTGTGTGCAGAGGCCGCTATGGGACATAATACCGTGTGCAGGGACCGCTATGGGACAAATACTGTGTGCAGAGGCAGCTATGGGACATATACCGTGTGCAGAGGCCGCTATGGGACATAATACCGTGTGCAGGGACCACTATGGGACATTATTCTGTATAACGATGTGTTTTCTATATTAAGGATGTGTTTTTGCACAGAAAACTCAGGCTTTGTTTTTTGTTTTGTTTTTTTTTGCAAAAATGCACCAGTTTTACATCGAATGAAAAAGTTCCAGTGGCCTAAGAATATAGCTGCATCCAGATACATAGTATGTTTTCACCATAAGGATCCTGCCATACGGTGCTCCTGGACACATTTACCACTATTTGGGGGCTGTACATGGACTTTCATTGCTTCTAATCAGAAAGTACAGGAGCGTCCCAGGAAATAGCAGTAAATGCATGTGTCAGAAAGCATCTGGTGGCAGCACTTCTGTGTTATGGTTTGTGGTATATGACTTTAGTTTAGGGGTCGTCAGACTTACAATTATTGACCGGCACTCCGAGTACCTCATCTTTGATTTTTTTATTAAAATCGGCACGCCGAACAAAAAAGGTTGCCTACCCCTGATCTAGTATTTATTATTATTATTATTATTATTATTATTCCTTTTTTTTTTTTTTTTTTTTGAGTAAAGCAAACCGGTGATAGGTAAATTACACTAGAGCAAATTGAACTACTCTAAGCGAGTTTGTTAAATTTCTGGGTTTCTGGCAGTAGGAAGGCTAAATGTTTTGGCTATTTTCACAGGTCACGTTCAAGTGAATGGAGAGACCAAAGCATGCACTGTTCCTTTTACTTTTAGTGTGGCCATGGAAGGGGGCCCAGTTCTTGAGATAGTAGCAAGTCCCAGAGTGGTGGGACCCACATCTATTAGGTGTTTATGGCATATCCTTTGGATATAGCCATAAATGCCAAGATGGAAATACCACATTAAAACCCATTTCCTCATTTGCTGGTTAACAGCACCGAAATGTACAGAGAACACATAGAAAGACAAATGTTTAGTAAATGTTTATTTATAAAGATGTTACGCCCCCTGTTTATATGCTACGCCATGCCACTGAATTTTGATTTTCGTTATTTACATATCGGCAATCCTGACCAGATAGCGTACAGTTAGTGACACATCACATAGCCAATGGCAGTTTGAGACCAGTATAGTTTTGATGCAAAATAATTGATTAATTGAGCTTACTTTCTATTTCGGTTATTTTTCGATAAGTTGCCCAGCCCCCATATTGGGGCATATGTTAGCGGGCGGCATTAGACTGATCTGTTGTTTGTTGTCAACATATACAGATCACTGAAAGCAATGGTAACGACCCATGGGATCACTAGTAATGCTGATCTGTATACACAGTCACTGGGCTCCCTAAAAGCATTAAGGTTTTTTGGTGACCGGTATTTGATTATTTTATGCATTGCGTAGTTCAGCCTTTTTTTTTTTTTTTTTTTATAGAAGATTGTGTCTGTCCTTCACTTTCCCATCTTCAGTTTTGGAGTAGGGGATGTTTTAACTATTCACCTCAGGAAGCACAAAAACTAGCCATCTTGGCCACAATAATTGCCAAACTGTGTTTCTGTTTCTTGGTGTTTCCCACTATACATATAAGGGCAAGTATGTTAAAGTTAAACTGTTGCTGCTTTTTGGTGTGTATATTTCTCATGACAAATCACAGACTTTTGGCAGTTTAGAAAATGAAACTTTGTTGGGGAGAACTTGGTCCTATTAGTCGTCTACTATTAAATCAATTGACAAACAGAGAAAACTTATGATGTGACTCACCAAAAACATCACATGACAAGAGACACTATGTTAAGTACCAATATTATATTTTCAGCTTCGTTTATCAAATCATCATAGGATAAAGTTGCTGTCTAAACACATTGGGTTCACATGAGGACACAGAAGCTCCTTTAAGCTCCTCTCCTCTTGGGCAGCTCAGTGTTATCTTAGGTACATTGAGCCCTCACAGCAACTAAACTGATCTTCTCTTTCATTTTCTTACCTATGCTAGAAAAATACAAGTTGTTTTCTGGAAGAGGTGACAAACTGGATAGAAAGGGGATAGCAGAGTATAGCGCTCTGTCATACTTATAGAAATGAGTGGAGCAATGGTCATGCATCATGATCATACATTATCAGCTAACCAGTGGCTAGGTGATAAATGTTAAGCATGGGCCAACCTTTTTAATTACATATACTTGTTTATGACATTGTTTTTACATCCATTACATACACATCAGAATTTCTCACTTATATACTTATGACCAGAAGAGGTCAGTGTAGCTGTTTGTTGTTTTTACTCGCCTTCCTTGGTGCTATACAAATTCAGCCGCTACCTATTCAATTATTCCAACAGGTAGTGGACGATGTTTTACTCACAGTTCCTTCTCCTGTCGCGTCTGGCCAGACTGAACAGGAGCAGTGATCGATAAGTAAAATATCGGATGCTAACTGATGGAGTAAACCAATGGGTAGTGTGTGATTTAAAAAAAAAAAAAAAAAGGTCTCCCCTCAGTTTATGCCAGGTGGTGCGGCTATCGCCTCAGGTTGCCTCATGGCAGGTGTGATCCTGGATGTAGAGAAATCATATTCTGGGCATTACCCTGAAATTGGTCAGCCTAATATAGACAATATTTTTTAAAGTCTGTCTCACTGCTCATAGGAATAGCAATAGCTTCCCTAAAACCTGGTAAGCTGAGTCCCGCTTACACACTATAATGAGTTGCACTGTCCGGGGGGCATTTCTGGAGGATTAAAACTTTAAAAAAAACCTGAGTAACAAAATGCATCCATGGTTACGTGATGTGGCCCTATTATCACACATACATCACACACGTATAAACACTCTTTGTAGCCCAGTCATCATTCTTGAGTATATCACACTGACAGTAAGAGTTTGAACTATTCTGATAGTAAGTATATTATAATTATTATTAAAAATGTTTTTTCTGTTAGCAAAATCTGGACATAATTTCCGACAAAAGTCTTGGACATAGTGATAGTAGGAGATTGGTCTGGAGACTAACATGTGGCATGGAACCAGTGCTATAGCCATTTCTCCAAAGTGTCCCAGGAGATGTTTTTTCACATTAGGCCGCATGTTTGTTTCTTTTACTACTGTGAGCAGCCTGCTGGCCTAAACATACTACCATGGCCTGTAGAGTCTCTGGATTTGTCTCCCAACAAGCACATCTTTGAAGTCATTGATTCACAATAGCAAGAGGAGTTGCCAGCAGACTATTTTGATGATTTGCTTGCCCAAGTGCATTCAGAGTGGCATAACATTCCTCAGACAACCATTAAAGGAAATCTGTCAGGGCAATTTGTGACACTATACTACCCACATGTCCATATGGACCTGGGGTTTAGTGTCCCAAATCACCCTGTTATAACGCAATCCATGGCCACATTAAATATAAAAAAGCTTTATACTCACCCTGCTGCTGTACTACCCGCGCTTGCGCAGTTCTTTAATGAAGCCAGAGGAGTACACCTCAGCTTCAGTGCGCATGCCCCGCATTTACGCAGTGAAGCCGGGGTATCCATCTTTGGCTTCACTGAAGAACAGCGCAGGTGCCGGGTGGCATACCTCATGAACAAGCCGGACCATTCTCACCAAACAGCGTTGATCAGACACTTATCTAAGTAAGTATAAAGGTTTTTTTATTTTTAATGCGCCTGTGGATTGCATTACAACAGGGCGATCTGAGACAATAAACCCCAGGTCTATAAAGACCTGTGGATGGTTTAGTGTCCCAGATTGACCTGACAGATTCTCTTTAATAACCTCATTGATAGCATGTCAAGGAGTAGTAGTGTGTGTATTTCCATATCTTTATTGTTTCTGTATCATGGACATGTATATCCATCCTGTGATTTTCATAACTCCAAGAACTTCTTCTTGGTGCTGCATTTTTAATGTTAAGTCTATAACCTGCTATGTGGAAACTCTGGTCATGTTACTTTGCTGCCACCTTCTGGATATCATATGTCAGTAATGTTTCCTTCCTTTTCTATAGTATGAGTCAATATATACCTGTATCACATTCTACAATGTACAGGACTTTCCATACAACGTCAACATATTTTGTTGGACTTTTTAAATATTTATTGCACACTTTTTTTCTTATTTTCCTTTTGCACATTTAGTGTTTATATTACATACAATTAACTAATGCTCTAAAGGGGGTTGTCTGCTTTAACCCCTATCCCGCTGGTGGCATTTTTCAACTTTCGTTTTTGATTCCCCTCCTTCCAAACTCCATAAGTTTTTTTTTTTTTTTATTTTTCTGTTCACGGAGCCATATGAGGGTATAATGTTTACGGGACAAAATGTCCTACATAATGGTACCATTTATTATTCTGTACGATGTATTGGGGAACTGTAAGAAAATGGGGTGCAATTGGAGAAAAAATGCATTCGCGCAACTTTCTTACGGGCTTTGTTTTTACAGCGTTCACTGTGCATCCAAAATGACATGTTACCTGTATTCTATGTTTAGAGTAAAAAAAAAAAAGAAAAGTTTTCACCGCTTAAATGAATAGCTTGTAGACTTGAAGGCGGCTGCATGGAAAAAAATCCCAGGATTTATAGGAGATATAGGACTTATAGGATAAATAGCAGATAAGGAAGGCTTGAAAAAAATTTCAGCATCAAAAGATATATAAAATTTAACTTTTAATCCAGATTTAAGATAAAATAGCATAAAAAAATCCAAAATTCACGGATTCATGACAAGAAAATGAAACAGTAGCCTACGTGTTTCAGAGCAAACAAGGCTCATTATTCATAGCTCAACTTTGTATTCACTGATGTCAGAATAAATAGTCCGTCAAAAGAACCACACCTAATAACGTCACGTTGAAAATTTAACCCACAATATGCTGAAAAACCACATTAACGGCAGTGGTATATGTAAATATAAACCATAATCACAAAAGAACATACAGATATACACAAATATAATAAACATATAATATATCAAAATAGTAACTAACGGAAAAAAATAATGATTATCAAAATAGCAAAATAATATAACATAATATAACAATAATAGAAATGAAATAACACAAAATAAAAAGAAAAAATATATATTAATTTAAACTTAGCGCTAAGAATATACATGATCATATGAAATCATGTGAACAAACTACGGAGGGAAATATTTAATGTTCAAATATAGCACTTAGAATGAATAAGATCATGTGAAACATCACATGATCAAAGAACATTGGAGGAAAATTTAAACACAAATATGAAATTAGTCACGTAATGAAAAGATAAGAGAGAAATTCAAATGTAACATTCTGTGAAAAGATGAATGAATGATGAAATGCCATGAGAGTCACATGATGTAGCATAGAAAAAATATAAATCAAGTATAATATAAAAGTGTGAATATACATTATCAAAATAAAAAATTAGAAAATAGCGCTATGAATTGAAATCACAAGATGTTAATACGTGATTATAATAAGAAACATGGCGGTATGGATGAAACAAGATCACGTGAATTGTCACATGATCAAAACAAAAGGAAAAAAAAAATATATAATTTATAAAGGCACATAATCAAACTATCAAAAAAGTATAAATCTAGCATGATATATGATAATATAACATTAATAACATTAAAGTTATACAAAGTAAAAGGAGAAAATATTTAAACTTAGCGCTGAGAATACAAATGATCACATGATAGTATCACATGAAAAAGCTAAGGAGGGAAATATTTACTATTCAAATATAGCACTGTGAATGAATGAGATCATGTGAAATAATGACATGATCAAAGAGGATTAGAGGGAAATTTAAACAAAAACTATGAAGTTAGACATGTAATGAAAAAATGAGAGGAAAATTTGAATATAACATTATGTAAAAGGAGGAATGGATGAAAAAAACGTGATCTAATCACAAGATACAGCATAGAGGGAAATACAAATCTACAGTCATGGCCAAAAGTTTTGAGAATGATACAAATATTAATTTTTACAAAGTCTACTGCTTCAGTTTTTCTAATGGCAATTTGCATATACTCCAGAATGTTATAAAGAGTGATCAGCTTAACAGCAATTACTTGCAAAGTCAATATTTGCCTAGAAAATGAACTTTATCCCCCAAAACACATTTCAACATCATTGCAGCCCTGCCTTAAAAGGACCACCTAACATCATTTCAGTGATTGCTCCATTAACACAGGTGTGGGTGTTGATGAGGACAGGGCTGGAGATCAATCTGTCATGATTAAGTAAGAATGACACCACTGGACACTTTAAAAGGAGGCTGGTGCTTGCCATCATTGTTTTTCTTCTGTTAACCATGGTTATCTCTAAAGAAACACGTGCAGTCATCATTGCACTGCACAAAAATGGCCTAACTGGGAAGAGTATTGCAGCTAGAAAGATTGCACCTCAGTCAACAATCTATCGCATCATCAACTTCAAGGAGAGAGGTTCCATTGGTGCCAAAAAGGCTCCAGGGCGCCCAAGAAAGACCAGCAAGCGGCAGGACCGTCTCTTAAAAGTGTTTCAGCTGCGGGATCAGGCTACCAGCAGTGCAGAGCTTGCTGAGGAATGGCAGCAGGCAGGTGTGAGTGCATCTGCACGCACTGTGAGGCGGAGACTCTTGGAGCAAGGCCTGGTCTCAAGGAGGGCAGCAAAGAAGCCACTTCTCTCCAGAAAAAACATCAGGGACAGACTGATATTCTGCAAAAGGTACAGGGAGTGGACTGCTGAGGACTGGGGTAAAGTCATTTTCTCTGATGAATTCCCTTTTCGATTGTTTGGAACATCTGGAAAACAGCTTATTTGGAGAAGAAATGGTGAGCGCTACCACCAGTCTTGTCTCATGCCAACTGTAAAGCATCCTGAAACCATTCATGTGTGGGGTTGCTTCTCAGCCAAGGGAATCGGCTCTCTCACAGTCTTGCCTAAAAACACAGCCATGAATAAAGAATGGTACCAGAATGTCCTCCAAGAGCAACTTCTCCCAACAGTCCAAGAGCAGTTTGGCGCTCAACAATGCCTTTTCCAGCATGATGGAGCACCTTGCCATAAAGCAAAGGTGATAACTAAATGGCTCAGGGAACAAAACATAGAGATTTTGGGTCCATGGCCTGGAAACTCCCCAGATCTTAATCCCATTGAGAACTTGTGGTCAATCATCAAGAGACGGGTGGACAAACAAAAACCAACAAATTCAGACAAAATTAAAGCATTGATTCTGCAAGAATGGACTGCTATCAGTCAGGATTTGGTCCAGAAGTTGATTGAGAGCATGCCAGGGAGAATTGCAGAGGTCCTGAAGAAGAAGGGTCAACACTGCAAATATTGACTTGCTGCATTAACTCATTCTAACTGTCAATATAAGCTTCTGTTACTCATAATATGAATGCAATTCTATTTCTGTATGTGATAAAAACATCTGACAAACACACATAAAAACCAGAGGGCAGCAGATCATGTGAAAATATAATATTTGTGTCATTCTCAAAACTTTTGGCCATGACTGTAGTGTAATATAAAAGTGTGAGAATATATAAACAAACCAGAAAATGGTTTCTTGTCATGGATCCGTGAATTTTGGAACAAAAATTTGCAAAAATTCTGACACCCGTAATTTTTTTATGTTTCCGTGTACAGGGATACATAGGGCATCTTTTTCTGCTTAGCCATCTTGGGGAATGTCTATTACTTTGGCCACTTTTTATTAAAATTTTTAGCATAGGCGAAAAAAAGTTAGTTTGGCACTTTTTTGATTTTTTTTTTTTTTTACGGCGTTTACCGAATAGGAAAAATATTTTTATAAGTTTGTAGACCGGGCATTTTCGGACACATGGATACCTAATGTACATGTGCTTCACAGTAATTTTTTAGTTTTATATCTATTCTAGGAAAAGGGGGTGATTTGAACTCTTTAGTTTTTTGTTTTTATTCTATATATTTTTTAAAACTTTTTATTTTTCTGCTATTTTATTAGCCCCCCCTAGTGGGCTTGAACCTTGATTAGAAGTCCCATAGACTGCAATGAGAGATTCGCTTCATTACTATTGGAGCTGGTCATAGTCCTGTGACAAGCCTGGAAGCCTGATGATGGTCACACTGAGCAAAGCCCACGATCAGAGTGATCTCTGATCGCGGGCATTAGCTGCAGGTCTTTGCTGTATATTAATTACAGAGATCTGGTAGCTATGGTGGCCACTCTGCAGGAGAGCAGCGGCTATCTTTAAATAAAGGGGTTAACTTTTTTTTTTTAATTTGTATATGTAACTAAAATCTAACTAAATACGGCATCTATCATGTGACCCATATACATATACAGCGTGTAAAATAAGTATTGAACATGTTACCAGTAATAATTAGAAATGACACATGGAAATTTACTGAAATGTATTTAATAATTTGCACAAAAGCCTTTGTTGGTGATGCTTCAAGATGCCTCCTGTATGGAGAAACTAGTCGCATGCATTGCTAAGGTGTGATTTTGGCCCATTCTTCCACACAAACACTTTTCAAATCCTGAAGGTTCCTTGAGCTTTAGTTCCTTCCATAGATCTTCTATTGGAGTCACATCAGGTCATTGGCTGTGCCAATTTAGCAGCTTTATTTTCTGTCGCTGAAACCAATTCAGAGTTTCCTTGGCTGTGTGTCTGGGATCATTGTCTTGCTGAAATGTCCACCCTCATTTCATCTTAATCATTCTGGTAGTTGGCAGCAGACTTTTACCAAGAATATCTCGTTACATTTGTCCATTCATCCTTCCTTCACTACTATGAAGTTTGCCAGTACCGTATGCTGAAAAACAGCCCCACACCATGATGTTCCCACCTACAAACTTCACTGTTGGTATGGTGTTTTTGGGGTGATATGCAGTGCCTTTTGGCCTCCAAACATGGTATGTAGTATGGCTTCCAAAGAGTTCAATTTTGGTCTTGTATGACCAGACTATATTCTCCCAGTATTTCACAGGCTTTTCTAAATATTGTTGAGCAAACTATTAACGCTCTTGAACATGCTTTTTGTTCAGCAATGGAGTCTTGCATGGTGAGCGAGCATACAGGCCATGGAGGATGAGTGCATTACTTATTGTTTATTTTGAAACAATTGTACCTGTTGATTCCAGGTATTTCTGTAGCTCTCCACAGGTGGTCCTTGTTTCTTTGATACTTTTTTTCTCTGTGTCATTTCTCATTATTACACATCATTTATGGACATCTATGGTGTGTGTGTGTGTGTTATATATATATATATATATATATATATATATATATATATATACAGTGGCATGCAAAAGTTTGCACACCACTGGTCAAAATCACTGTTATTGTGAACAGTTAAGCAAGTTGAAGATGAAATGATCTTTAAAAGGCATAAATTTAAAGATTAAACACACTTGTCTATAATTTTAAGCAATATCAGTGTATTATTATGTTTGAGTTCAATTTTAGAGTGAAAAAGGGAGGTACCTTGCAAAAGTTTGGGAACCCTTGTATATTTGTGTGCTCATATAACTTGATCAAGGTCTCAGACTTTAATTAGCCAGTTAGGGTTATGGCTTGTTTACTATCATTGTTAGGAAAGGCCAAGTGATGCAAATTTTACAGCTTTGTAAATACCCAGCCTCCTCTAACCTTGTGCCAAAAAACAGCAGCCATGGGTTCTTCTAAGCAGCTGCCTAGCACTCTGAAAATGAAAATGGTGGAGGCCCACAAAGCAGGAGAAGGCTATAAGAAGATAGCAAAGCGTTTTCAAGTTGCCCTTTCCTCAGTTCCAAATGTAATTAAGAAATGGCAGTAACCAGGAACAAGATAAGGTCTGGAAGACCAAGAAAAATTTCAGAGACAGCTGTTAATAGGATTGCCAGAGTGGCAAATCAGATCCCCGCTTAACTGCAAAAGACCTTCAGGAAGATTTAGCAGACTCGAGTTGTGGTACATTGTTCTACTGTTCAGTGATACCTGCACAAATATGGCCTTCATGGAAGAGTCATCAGAAGAAAACCTCTCCTGCGTCCTCACCATAAAATTCAGCATCAGAAGTTTGCAAAAGAACATCTAAACAAGCCAGATGCATTTTGGAAACAAGTCCTGTGGACCAATGAGATTAAAATAGAACTCTTTGGTCACAATGATCAAAGGTATGTTTGGAGAAAAAAGGGTACAGAATTTCAGGAAAAGAACATCTCTCCAACCATTGCGCATGGGGGTGGATCAATCATGCTTTGGGTTTGTTTTGCAGCCAATAGCACGGGGAACATTTCACAGGTAGAAGGAAGAATGGATTCAATGAAATTTCAGCAAATTCTTGAAACGAACATAACACCATCTGTACAAAAGCTGAAACTGAAAAGAGGATGGTTTCTATAAATGGATAATGATCCTAAACACACGTCAAAATCCACTATAGACTACCTAAAAAGGCGCAAGCTGAAGGTTTTACCATGGCACTCACAGTCCCCTGATCTGTACATCATTGAAAATCTGTGGCTAGACCTCAAAAGAGCAGTGCCTGCAAGACGACCCAGAAATCTTACAGAACTGGAAGACTTTTCCAAGGAAGAATGGATGAAAATCCCTCAAACAGAATTGAAAGACTCTTGGCTGGCTACAAAAAGCATTTACAAGCTGCGATACTTGCCAAAGGGGGTGCTACTAGGTACTAACCATGCAGGGTGCCCAAACTTTTGCATCGGGTCATTTTTCATTTTTTGTTATTTTGAAAATGTAAATCTTTAATGTTATGCCTTTTGAACATCATTTTATCTTCAACTTGCTTAACTGTTCACAATAACTGTCATTTTGACCAGGGGAGTCCAAACTTTTGCATGGCACTGTGTGTGTGTGTGTGTGTGTGTATATATCTCATATCCACACACTCATTCATCATTTTCATCTGATTCCTGGCATTTAGTTAGCAGAAGTGTTACCTGCAAATTGAGTTTATAACATTTTTTTAAAGTCTAGGAGGCAGTTCTCTGTGATTGACAGTATTCTCTGTTTGCACATTTATAAAGGGGAGACTGTCAGTCACTGATAGGACCACCTCTTTGACTTCATAGCAAATAAAGGCAGAGATTTAACCCTTTCACTGTCAAGGGTCTCCGGATATTATGCACCTCTGATAGCCAGAGCAATTTGCGCAGTTTTGAGATGGACAAATAATACCTAACTTGCAACGTTAAAAAAACGATCATCCTATTAAATGTAGGGATTACACACTGTGAAAAGCAAGTGCACCCCTAAACCCTATATATTTCTTGAAAGTAGACAACCTGAAGATTACATGTGTCTCAATGGATTATCAATAGCCATGCCCACCTTCATGTAACTTTATGACGAACACAAATAATTTTTTTTAAAAATGCACTAAAACATGTATTTGCAAAGAACATGCACATAATTTAGTAGGGTATGTGTACAAAAGTGTCAGTTCAACAAAAGTTAGTAATGTTCACTAAAAAATAACCTTTATTCATATATATTAAAAGTTAGATAAAGCCACCTCTTCAAGTGCTTAAAAAACAAATAAAAAAAAAACGGGGCCATCAATAGGGCATAGGTAGCACTCTTTTGTTGAAAAAAAACATGTATTTGCACCTAAAACTCCTATTCAATCATAAAATTCACACGCAAAACACATAAAAAAATAGATCAAGGTGTACACAATTTATATGTACTGCAAACATCAACTACAACAAAAGCTTCTACTCTCAAAAACACTGATACAGAAGACAAGCAATATTTTGCTGCTGTTCACTAATATGTTAAAAATATATACTACACATGGCAAACTATGACACCAAAATCTAACTTTTTTGAGATTGCACAGCATACCGTATATAAAACAACTTAATATTTCATATATACAACCACCTTCATGCAACTTTTGTAGCAGAGATTAGAAGCAAAAATTGCACAAAATTTAAAGTTTGCCACTAAAGTGTATGCTCGAGCAATCCCTTTTTGCAAACAAAATGTACTTTCCAGAAAACTGCAAGATGTGAGGAATTCATACATACCATAGAAATGCGCCAACCAATTTTGTACATGCAAATTAAATAGGGGCTTACATAAGAATATAATTTTCTATCCCCCCTATAAAAATTGTAACTGTAATGAATAACTTTAATCTCTATACCTAACTAATGTGATAACTAGGGGTGGTTTCAGAATGGTGTGACATGGCCGCTTTATTGCTCACATATTATGGACGCATCCTCTGAAGTTCCTGCGCTTCATCATTACTGTTGTTAGTCATAATTCTAGATCTGATGACTACTGGAAGTCCAGGTGTTTCATTTGTACTGTGGGGACAAAAAAAACCCCCAAAACACCCGCTATTATGTTCATCTGAAAGCTGCCAAAAACTGGTATTTCATATGGTGACATTCAATGGGTGAAAATGTGTTGTCAGACTGATGGAACTTGTCCGCTTCTCAAATGTTTTATATGTTCATCTCTAGTGATAATTGTTATTGCTATTATTTTAGCGTGTAACGGATATCAGAAAGTATAGTATGCTGTCTGATTGATAGGAGAGGGGATCACATGAATAGACGTCCATGCTATCCATCCCCCTGGAGTCACATACAGGTTATGCACAGACACTGATGAATTACCGTAGTCTCTGCAGTCTGCAGGTCTGCTCCTTCCCCCTGAGGCAGGAGACCAGAGGACACTTTAGAGCCCCATATCTCAGGATCCGTTAGAGCTATGAAGATGAACTTGGATTTATTTTAAAGATGAAATTTGGAGCGATTTGCTGTTAAAACCCTGTCGGTAATTGAGATCTGCATTAGGATCTTAAAGCTGAATAGCATTTCCACCAGGGAATCACTCTGGATATGTAAGGGCTATCATGATGATCTTGGTATCATTTTAAAGATGAGATTCTCTTCTTTAACATGAATCCAAGATCAACATCATAACCCTAATCCTGAGATATCGGCATATGTCCGCTGCTGCAAAAGTGCCACCTTGGGTGGATGTATAAATTCCTGGGCGGTAAGGAAAGGGTTAAATAGTACCTCAGTTTTCATGAAAAGTTTAAATATCTGCAGAGTCTTGCTGGGCAGTCTGTTCTATGGCCACATAATCCTTCATACATTGTGTACTATTTAGTTTTTCTGCTGATGATAATTTTCACATTATAGCTGAAGCACATTTTACATGTGTCTCTGAGGCAGAGAATATTTACTGTAAGGAGCCATATGGCCCCCGTCCCCTAGCCATTATTACTACTACTGGTGTATTTACATTTAATTCTGCCAGGAGTAACTGTACAATAGCAAACATAGCTGTCCAAGTTACCGTCATATAGGAGATCTAGGAGCACTGTACTGCAAATAAATGCAGGCATGGCACAGGAAAATGAGCAATTCATGAGGAAAGTCAGGAAGTTTGCTTGCTGTCAGTGAATAGTATCCTTTCTGTAATCACACAAGCAGCCAGAAGTAGATACACTTTCCTTACCGTGTAAGATATGAGATTGTAGAAAGGTCAATCCTTTGCAAAGAGATATCAGTTTGCAGACATGTAGAAGCTGTGAGGAGAATCAGCCCCTCCTATCTGCATTCACTGTGTTGAGCGAAAAGAACCTCCCTTTCCACTTACTGCGAACCCGTCTTGCATCTATGGAGGCAAAACTTGCCTACTAAAAGGGAATGAACTGTAAATTAAGCTACAAGGGGGACTCCTAGTGGCAGGAAATTTAGAGAGGTTTTTCAGGTGAAAAGCAGCAACATTTTCAATTAACCCCCCTACAGTTGGGAGTAGGACTTGGGGCTTGAGCTAAGTGCATAACTGTTCAGCCCCAATACAGCTGGTTCAGAGACACACTAACTTTAAATGGCTCTGTCTCCAGAGCTATAAAACAAGATCAAGTCTTTAATCCCCATAGATTTTGAGTTCTCACTGGTTAAAGTGGAGGTGCATAAACTCGCACTTTCTGTTTAATCAGTGAGCTGTAGAACATGTACTGCTGTCTGTGCAGGGAGAGGAGAAAATTATTTTTATTATTCTTCTTTCCCTTCAGATAACCCTAGGGGAGAGGTTACCATGGGCTTTTGTTCATGATATCACCCCCCCTCCCCATTATCAGTCAGAAGCCATTTAACCCTTTATATGTGCATGCTGCGGTCAATCGTTACCTCAGCACCTAAGTCAATTACTGAAAGAAAGTAAAAGTAGACCTATTTCCCCCCTTGTTAATCAAAAAGAACATAATAACCACACAATTGCTATCAACACATCTGTTACAACCCCTAAAATAAAATTAGTATGTTATTTATTCTACATGAAATTCAGATGCCAGAATTGATGTTTTCTTACCATCTCCTCTCTCCAAAACAAATTTAAGTAGTTAATAAAAACTGATAAAAATCTTATGTACCTACAAAATACAAGGTCTCGTAAAGCTACATTGAAATAAAAGGTAAAAGCAGAGGCATAGCTAACGGGGGGCAGAGGGGGCGACGGCCCCGGGCCCAGTGAGAAGGTCGGGGCCCACTAACGGTAGATCATAAGATTTCCATCTACATCAGCTGCTCAGCTTTAAACATCCTAGACTGGTTCCTCACTTTGGGTACTTCTGGCTGAGGAAGATATATTAACCGAGTGAGGAATCAGTCCAAGATGTGTAGCGCTGAGCAGCGCACGTTGCTGATTTTCACAGCGCTTACTTATCCTGCTCAGCCTCAGTTGTTACTGGCTGACTGAGGTTGAGCAGGGAACGATACCTGCAACTGATTAGAGCAGAGCGTCGGCACGTGACGCACAGCGCGCCGAAACTCCGCCCCCTGGTCCCTGCCTGTGCTCTATGTGCTAACAGATACTGCAGAAAGTAGCAACAGGTCGTTCTGCAGGGTGTCCTCCACATCAGGGTCTTGCTAGTCCAAGCTGCAGTTTCAAAAGTGGTCAGTACTAAGTTTAATAGGCTGTATTTGTGTGATCTTAACAGTGTCCCTTTTCAGCACTTTTAAAGGAGTTGTTAAGTTTTGAAGATATTTGATATCAGATAGGTTAGGTGACAGTCCCAGAATTGAACCCCACAATGATCAGTTGATGTGGCCGCTGAAAGTAGCCCTGCTCCTATTTAAGTGAATGGGAGTGGGATTTCAGCTCCGGCCCCCTCTGCTACAATGTATGGAGCCCCGCACACTGAAAACAGATGTTTACACTTTAGCGGTGACACCTGGAGCTGCAGCCCCACTCCCATTCCCTTGAATAGGAGCAGGGCTGCATTCGGTGGCCACATCAGCTGATCAATGTGGGGTTCAGTTTTGGAACTGTCACCTGATCTTTCTGATACTGATGACCTATCCTGTGGATCCTATAAAATATCATCAGATCTGTACAACCCTTTTAATAAAAGAGGTTGTACAGATGATAAAGTATTTAACCCGTTCCTGCTCTGTGACATACATGTACAGTGCAGAGCGGCTCTTTAAGGGGGTTGTGCCACTATACACGCTTATCCCCCTATTCTGAGGATATGAGATAAGTGTCAGATGGCAGTGGGTCCAACCATTGAGACTCCAGTAATCAGGAGAAGGGGGAACAGAAAGTCCCCCTGAATCTTCCTTGTGAATGGAATACTAATGCGCTTGTGTGACTGACGCTCCATACACTTCTATGGGGCTGGCTGCATTTCTGGCAAGCCCCATAGAAGTAAATTGAGCATCAGCCACACAAGCGTCTTAGTATTCCATTCACAAGGAAGATTCAGGGGGACTTTCTGCTAGAAGATAACATCAGCACTTCATAAATGAGGTGTAGGGTCTCAACCTGATGTACTAGTAAAAATGAACTTCACACTCTTGTGTCAGATGCTAATTAATGACTTTTATTAGGTGTTTGGCAGAAGACATGTGACGTTTTGGTCCTGGACCTTTTTTTAAGGAGTCAAAATATAAATAAAAATATATAAATTTGGTATCCCCATAATTGGGTTGAGGGCCCACTCAGATGTGTTTCGCCCCCCCCCCCCCCCCCGTGCTGAGACCCTAGCTACGCCTCTGGGTAAAAGTTATGAAAAT
The DNA here is from genome assembly GCA_947044405.1 of Leptodactylus fallax. Lineage (NCBI taxonomy): Eukaryota > Metazoa > Chordata > Amphibia > Anura > Leptodactylidae > Leptodactylus > Leptodactylus fallax. Next base: position 1,912,186 of record CAMRHE010000322.1, read on the forward strand.
TTTAATGTAGAGAAGGATAACATGTTACTGGTTTAAGGCTAAATGTGTTAAATTGCTAGAGGGTTAAAATGCAAATAAGGCACCCGAGTTATGTACCAATAATATTTATTTCAGCCATGAATTCAAAAATCAATAAAAGAAAGTGACAATTTCGTACCTCCCAACCGTCCCGAATTCAGCGGGACGGTCCCAGATTCCAGTTTCTGTCCCAGTCGGAGGGTGGTACGTCCCGGACATATATCATCCAGACGCAGATGAGTTGAACACAGTGAGGAAGCAGGAGCCGTCCACTCCCTGCTTCACCAGTCCGCCGCTGTGTGCTCCGACCCCTGGAGCTATAGGTGCAATGTGAATTATAACTTCACTCACATCGCGCCTACAGCTCCGTAAAGACTATGGAAGCACAGACTTCTACAGAGCAGCAGGGGAGCGAGAATAGGGGAGTATTAGTGTTTTTTTGTTTTTTTTGTTAAACTTTGGGGGCAGATGTAGGGTGGACATTAATGTGGTGGGGGGAGATGAAGAGGGACATTAAATCGGGGGGCAATGAAGAGAGACATTAAAATGGGGGGGCAGATGAACAGGGACATTAAACTGGGGGTGGGGGGGTCAAATGAAGACGGGACATTAAACTGGGGGGAGATGATGAAGATGGACATTACAGTAAACTGGGTGGGGGCAGGGCAGCTGGAGGTTGACATTAAAGGGGTTGTCTGGTCTAAAATTTTATTTATTAATTAGGCCAAGGGACATGAAAAAGTAAAAGAAAACCATACTCTTTATCTGTGGCAGATTAAGAGGGACATTAAACTGGGGAGGGGGACATTAAACTTTGGGGGCTGATGAAGGGGGGACATTAAATTGGGGGCAGCTGGAGGGGGAAATTAATGTGTCCTGCTAGTTGCTCCCAGTTTCATCTGGGACACCAGGAGGGGGACTTTATACTGTGGGAGCAATTGGAGGGGAACATTATAATATGGGGGTGTGAAGAATATCGCCTCGCCCAGCCGCCTGGCACGCCTGCGATCAAACTTCTTTCTTAACCTCCCACTCACACACCGTGAGTAGACCGGGTCATAGGATAAAAACGAAACGAGCGATATAAATTTTATATATTTAATAACCCAAGTGGGTCGGTATGGATTAATAGCATATACAGAAATATACAATATTAATATGATCAAGCATAAACATACAAGCAAAAGGCAATGATACAATACACCAAAATAAAAGGAAATAAAGATTAGAAAAAATACCTGAGCACACAGCTTTGTCCTAGCTGTCTCTCTTCCATGCTCAACACAATAGACTTGTAGTCCGTTTCTCTAGGCCACAGCAGAGTTTTGGGCCTAGGGCGCAAGCTTAAGCAAGTTGCATAAAACAATCCTTCTACATGCTGTCCAGAACTAGGCCCTCAAAGCATTCCTCAGTAGGGCAGGCCCTCTCATCTTCTCCCAGATCAGAGCTCCTTACTGCCTCTTTGCTGAATGACCCCAGAATCCAGGTCTGCCCACAGCATATGGCTAGTGCTCCACCCACCCCTTGCACCCAGGCAGCCCCCCTTCTCCCACCTTTGCAGAACCCTCGGAGAGAAGGGTGAAGTTAAGGCTTGCTATCCCCCATCCCATCTGGCCTGGGATAATAAAAGTGCCTGGCTATAGCAAGCCATCTCCAATGAACACACATAAAACCAGTGAAGCCTATCGTCCAGCAATGTGAACTCAACTAAAGCACCGCATTCCAAGTGGGGGAAGGACTGACCTAAGCAAGTAAAACACACTTCCAAGAAAGATATAAAACTGAGGGTCGGTTCATCACACCTCCCCCTTTTAGAGCGTGTCGGGAGGAAGGACGATCCTAAGATCGCCTTCCGCGGACACCTTGGCGGCCTCACCCCGCCGGGACCTGCGCTGGTCCCTGACCATATTCCTGGCGTACTGATACCCTCTTCCTCTCCTGTCTGAATGGAGACTCTTCTAAGGTTCAGGCTCTGAATTAAGTAGACCTGGCTATCTCCTGCTTGCTCTGGGTCCCTCCCCCGAGTGCTGGCGTCCCTCAGACCCACACTCACAACCCCAGGCCCTTGTGGTACCGGTGCTGAGACCCCATCCCGGCAGTCTCCGCCCACCTGGCTACCCCCGGCCTGCACTGGGACCTCGTGCTGAGTGCTGGCATCCCGCAGATCCACACTCGCAACCCCAGGCCCTTGTGGTACCGGTGCTGAGACCCCATCCCGGCAGTCTCCGCCCACCTGGCTACCCCCGGCCTGCACTGGGACCTCGTGCTGAGTGCTGGCATCCCGCAGATCCACACTCGCAACCCCAGGCCCTTGTGATACCAGTTTAGAGACCCCTTCCCGGCAGTCTCTCAGGGTCTCTCCCACACTAGCCCCTAGTTGGGAGAGTTCTAGGGGATTCTGCACCTCCCCCTTTTCTTCCAAACCTAGGGGCACCTCTGGTTCTGGCACAGGTATGTTTGGACCCTGTCCTCCCTCCCAGACGCCTTGCCCCTTTGGGCCTATACCCTGTTCCTCCTGTACTTGGGTGGGTGATGGTGATACCTTGGGCAAATGACTGAGATTATGCTTCCCCAAACCATCCCTCCACAATACATTGACAGGTAATACATTTGACACACCCCCTTCTTGGGTCCCACCTCCAGCACCCCATGCCGTCTGCACTTGGGCCATGGGCACGACTGGCACACCTTGGATGGCTGTTTCTCCTTCCCAGGACTCTTTCACAAGAGTTAGGGGCCCCCGTACACGTCTCCCGTACAAGAGCTCAAAGGGGAAGAACCCCGTTGAGGCTTGCGGCACCTCCCGGTAAGCGAACAGCAGGTGCGGGAGATAAGGCTCCCAGTCGCGCCCGTGGGACTCGACTAACATCCTGAGCATCTGCTTCAGGGTGCCATTGAACCGTTCACACAGGCCATTGGTCTGTGGGTGATACGGGCTGGACACCAGATGTCGCACCTCTGTTACCTTACACAGGCCTTGCATCAAGGCAGACATGAACTGGGTACCTTGGTCTGTGAGCATCTCTCTGGGAAATCCAACACGGGAGAAGATGCCTACCAGAGCCTTGGCCACTACATCAGCCCGGGTGGAAGACAGAGCGACAGCTTCCGGGTACCTAGTAGCGTAGTCTACTACCGTTAATATGAAACGTTTCCCGGTGCGGCTGGGAATGGACAGGGGTCCAATGAGATCCACAGCCACCCGCTGGAAAGGTTCAGTTATGATGGGCATAGGTATCATTGGTGCTTTGGAGCCTTGCCCAGCCTTGCCCATACTCTGACAAGTGTCACAAAAACGGCAGTATTTAGCTACATCTGTCCCCATCTTAGGCCAGTAGAATAAGTGGCTGAGGCGAGCCTTGGTCTTAGCGATCCCCAGGTGGCCTGCCAGTGGAATATCATGAGCAATCCGCAACAACTCCACCCGGTAGGGTTGGGGTACTACCAAATGTTTCTCCCTGAGCCGACTTTCTTTTCCCTTTGTGGGGATCGTTTCCCGGTACAACCTCCCTTGCTCCCAGTACACGCGGTCCTTGTCCGACTCCAAGGGAGGTTGATCAGCACGCTCCTTCAATGCGTCCAGACTGCGGTCAGCTTGGATAGCGTCCCTGAACTCCTGACTGGAACCAGACAGAAGAGATGTGCATGTCACATACCCGCCGGGTTCCTCCGGCTCCAGTGTGGGGAGGTTAGTCACGGCGGCCTCAGTGCCATCTCCGGGTGACAGAGGGAACGGCTCAGGGGTCGGAGCGCCTTCCACCCCTCTAGCACTCTGGCTGCGGGTTACCACTGCAACACCAGCAGTCCGTTCCTCATCCGGATCGGCCCTGAGATCCCCGTGACCCACCTGACCACCTGGCACATTGTCCTCAGTTGGGGTTGCCCCCAGCATCTCAGAAGAGCTACCCTGTAAACCTGCAAGGCAAGAATTAGCAATTACATTGACATTGCATTCATTCATTGATTCACAGTGAACTGCATGGGGGAATGGCTGAGCCAGGGTCACACTGAGGGGGCTCTCATCACCCGCAGATGTGGGCGGGGCTACAGTCAGGTCAGCATTCCACAATGTCTCATTCACATGCTCACTGATTACTTTAGCTGGACGCACAGCAAGGGGAGACAAAAGGCTAACCCCTCCCTCTGCCTGTGTCTGTGTGACAGGCTTCAACACCTCATTAAAATCATCCTTCAGTACAGACATTTTGTCACAGCGAGGTGGGGCTGCTCCCACCCCATATTGGGACACCAAGGGCCCCAAATCTCTTCCCAATAGTACATTGGCAGGCAGATCAGACACTAGCCCCACATCACACATCCCTTTTCCCGCACCCCAGTCCAAATGGACGCAAGCCATGGGCACAGTTACGCGTTCTTGTCCAATACCCTTCAGGGTCAGAGTTTTTCCAGGGATAATACTGTCCGCAGGGACCAAGTCAGGTTGCACCAGAGTAATCTGCGCCCCAGTGTCCCGAAATCCCATGACCACTTTACCCCCCACAATGACCTGTTGACTGTTGGCATTGGATTGCAACCCCCTCCCTCCCCACCAAGTATACAGATGGGCCAGCTGCCGTGGCTGGGGAAACAGGGGGGTTCTTAGAGCGGTTGGGGCACTCCGCCTTGAAATGTCCTGGCTGGTTACAAGCATGACACCGCCGGGCCTCTCCTTGGGACTTGGAGGGGATACCCGGGGCGCCCAGAGTTCTTGGGACAGGGGAAGTAGAGGGGGCACCTGGGACAGAGTTTGTCTTACCCCACTTGGAGACCGCAGGCTGTGGTGAACTCCAACTTTGCCCCTCCTTCCCGCTTGGGGGTCTCTGCAGTGTGGCTCCTCTCTTGATCCCTTGCTCCCTGGTGGACACATAGTCGTCAGCAATCTCTGCAGCATTGTCTGCTGTTGTGGGTTTCCGATCACACACGAACTGGCGGACCTCCAGAGGGCACACCTGGAGAAATTGTTCCTTTATCATAAGATCCCCAATTCCCTCAAACGTGGTGACAGTAAGTCCTTTGATCCACTGCCAGAATGTAACCTGTAAGTGGTGCAGAACATCCGCATAGCTCTCTGTGGGACCCCGCTGGATATTCCGGAACTTTTTGCGGTACACCTCCGGCGTGAGCTGGTATCTCCGGATCAGCGCCGCTTTGATGGTCTCATAGTCCGCGTCCACTGGTAAGCTCGTGGAAACATCCAGGCCTTTTCCCTTCAGCCGGGGAGACAGGTAACGGGCCCATTCTGCCTGGGGAATATGATGCTGCTTACACACCCGCTCAAATCCCCGCAAAAACGAGTCCAAGTCCCCGTTATCTTCCAAGATTGGAAAGTCCTCGGATCGGATCTTTAGTGCTCGGGCTCCTGGAGTTGGTGCAGGGGAAGGTTGCGCCTGCTGGCAAAGTTCCAGCTTTTTTAGCTCAAGCTGATGCTCCAACTCCGCCCGACGCTCTGCAGCAGCGGCCTTTCTTTCCGCCCGGCGCTCTGCAGCAGCGGCCTCTCTCTCCACCCGGCGCTCTGCAGCTTCTCTCTCTGCCCGGCGCTCTGCAGCTTCTCGGTACTGGAGAATCACCTGCAGACGGGTGCTAGAGTCACTAGCGTCTATCTGCTGTAAGGCCATTTGCAAGTATAAGTCCGTTACCCCCACAGAACTGGAGTTACTGGTCCCTCCAGGCACAGTTACCTCTGGGGTCTGGGCACCTGCGGAACCGTCTGGCATAGTGATGTTGTCTGGTGCCAGCCTCTCAGGACCTTGCTCTGCCTCCTGCATGGCTATGGTAGCTTCCATATCTGCCATCTCCTGGAGTTCAGCAGCAACCAAGTCCTGCAGACGTTTGGTTATGCTTCTGGTCCCACCAGCCATCCACTGGAAGCCGTTGCCAAATAAAAGATAGGACAGAAAAAAGAAGAAGGGAGGGAACAGTACTGTACCAAACTTTCACCGTATTTTAAGCTTGATCTCATACTGCGCTCGTTCCATAGGATTGCCGCAATCCCCAGTGTCTGCGTGATACCACACCCACACACTGTTACCCTAATATCCCACAACGCTGCCACCACTGTGAAGAATATCGCCTCGCCCAGCCACCTGGCACGCCTGCGATCAAACTTCTTTCTTAACCTCCCACTCACACACCGTGAGTAGACCGGGTCATAGGATAAAACGAACGAGCGATATAAATTTTATATGTTTAATAACCCAAGTGGGTCGGTATGAATTAATAGCATATACAGAAATATACAATATTAATATGATCAAGCATAAACATACAAGCAAAAGGGCTATGATACAATACACCAAAATAAAAGGAAATAAAGATTAGAAAAAATACCTGAGCACACAGCTTTGTCCTAGCTGTCTCTCTTCCATGCTCTACACAATAGACTTGTAGTCCGTTTCTCTAGGCCACAGCAGAGTTTTGGGCCTAGGGCGCAAGCTTAAGCAAGTTGCATAAAACAATCCTTCTACATGCTGTCCAGAACTAGGCCCTCAAAGCATTCCTCAGTAGGGCAGGCCCTCTCATCTTCTCCCAGATCAGAGCTCCTTACTGCCTCTTTGCTGAATGACCCCAGAATCCAGGTCTGCCCACAGCATATGGCTAGTGCTCCACCCACCCCTTGCACCCAGGCAGCCCCCCTTCTCCCACCTTTGCAGAACCCTCGGAGAGAAGGGTGAAGTTAAGGCTTGCTATCCCCCATCCCATCTGGCCAGGGATAATAAAAGTGCCTGGCTATAGCAAGCCATCTCCAATGAACACACATAAAACCAGTGAAGCCTATCGTCCAGCAATGTGAACTCAACTAAAGCACCGCATTCCAAGTGGGGGAAGGACTGACCTAAGCAAGTAAAACACACTTCCAAGAAAGATATAAAACTGAGGGTCGGTTCATCACAGGGGGCATATAATGTTAGGGTGACTGTAAGAACATTATACTGTGTGGTGGCAAAAAGAAATGGCTGGGAATGGGCGGGAACAACGTATAAGTAGAGGGAGCTAATTTCGCCGGTCCGCGCTATGCGCGTCGCACGTTTTGTCCCTCTTTACAGGTGCATCTCAATAAATTAGAATATCTTTGAAACGTTCATTCATTTCAGTAATTCAGTAATACAATTCATAATCAGCGTCTTCCATGATTGTGTGTCCTACTGAACCAGACTGAGGGACCATTTATAGGCTTAGGAAACCTTGGCAGGTGACACACTGAATTTACAATACTGGACTTTTTTACAGTATTCAAATTTTCTTAGATTTGGGTTTTCATTAGCTGTAATCCATAATCAACATTTACAGAAATAAAACACTTGAAATAGAACACTCTGTGTGTAAAGAATCTAGAAAATATAGGAGATCACTTTTTTAATTTAATTACTGAAATAAATAAACGTTTCAAAGATATTCTAATTTATTGAGATGCACCAGTATGTCCTTTGAAAGTTGGGAGGTATGAAATTTCAGGAGGGTTTTTGCAATTTTAACCGCTTAAGGACCCAGCCATTTTTCGTTTTTGCATTTTCGTTTTTCCCTCCCCACATTCCAAGAGCCATAACTTTTTCATTTTTCAGTTCACAGACTCACATGCTTATTGTTTGCGAAACAAATTGTACTTTGTAATGGCTCCTTTCAATATGCTGTGCAATGTACTGGGAAGCTGGAAAAAAAATCCCGAATGAAGTGCAATTGGAGAAAAAATGCATTTGTGCCAATTTCATATGGGTTTAATTTTTACGAAGTTCGCTGTGTGGTAAAAATGACATGTTACCTGTATTTTGTATTTTTTTTTTTCTTTTTACTTTTATGATCAGACCCCCTAGGGACCTTGAAACCTAGGTGGCTGATCACTCATACTATTCACTGCGATACTACTGTATCGCAGTGAATAGTAAAATACCTTCACTTCTATTAGACGCTGCCTCTGGCAGCGTGCAATAAATGTAATGCAATGACAAGACTGGGAGCCTTCAGTAGGCTCCCGGCTGTCATGGCAACTGATCTCCGCCCTCCGATGCAGTTTAGACGCCGCGGTCCTGTTTGACTGCGGCTTCTAAAGGGTTAACAGCGATCGGTGCACGCACTCTCTCCATACAACCCTTTAACCCCTTAACCCTATTTCACGTACATGTATGTGATTGGGTGTAATGTGACTGTTAGGAGGTTAAAGTACATTACATTTTGGTCCAGAATCACATGCTCTATGAAATGAGACTAAGTTGTGTTTGAAAAGTTAGTGACCATTTAAGTGAGTTAGTGACAAGTTATACTAAATATTTGGTAATAAAATTTGACTGCTCAGCTCCTCCTGCTCTATGTCATGTTGCTTGCAGATTTCACTCAGACAGGTTGAAAAAAATCGGCTTCAGGAATTGGGAAACATTTTTTTGACACTTGTTTTTTTGTTTTTTTTTAAATACAGTCATATGAAAAAGTTTGGGCACCCCTATTAATCTTAATCATTTTTAGTTCTAAATATTTGGGTGTTTGCAACAGCCATTTCAATTTGATATATCTAATAACTGATGGACACAGTAATATTTCAGGATTGAAATGAGGTTTATTGTACTAACAGAAAATGTGTAATATGCATTAAACCAAAATTTGACCGGTGCAAAAATTTGGGTACCCTTATCATTTTATTGATTTGAATACTCCTAACTACTTTTTACTGACTTACTGAAGCACAAAATTGGTTTTGTAACCTCACTGAGCTTTGAACTTCATAGCCAGGTGTATCCAATCATGAGAAAAGGTATTTAAGGTGGCCAATTGCAAGTTGTTCTCCTATTTGAATCTCCTCTGAAGAGTGGCACCATGGGCTCCTCAAAACAACTCTCAAATGATCTGAAAACAAAGATTGTTCAACATAGTTGTTCAGGGGAAGGATACAAAAAGTTGTCTCAGAGATTTAACCTGTCAATTTCCACTGTGAGGAACATAGTAAGGAAATGGAAGACCACAGGGACAGTTCTTGTTAAGCCCAGAAGTGGCAGGCCAAGAAAAATATCAGAAAGGCAGAGAAGAAGAATGGTGAGAACAGTCAAGGACAATCCACAGACCACCTCCAAAGAGCTGCAGCATCATCTTGCTGCAGATGGTGTCACTGTGCATCGGTCAACAATACAGCACACTTTGCACAAGGAGAAGCTGTATGGGAGAGTGATAACGAAAGAAGCCGTTTCTGAAAGCACGCCACAAACAGAGTCGCCTGAGTTATGCAAAAGCACATTTGGACAAGCCAGCTTCATTTTGGAAGAAGGTCCTGTGGACTGATGAAACAAAGATTGAGTTGTTTGGTCATACAAAAAGGCGTTATGCATGGCGTCAAAAAAACACAGCATTCCAAGAAAAACACTTGCTACCCACTGTAAAATTTGGTGGAGGTTCCATCATGCTTTGGGGCTGTGTGGCCAATGCCGGCACTGGGAATCTTGTTAAAGTTGAGGGTCGCATGGATTCAACTCAGTATCAGCAGATTCTTGAGAATAATGTACAAGAATCAATGACGAATTTGAAGTTACGCCGGGGATGGATATTTCAGCTAGACAATGATCCAAAACACAGCTCCAAATCTACTCAGGCATTCATGCAGAGGAACAATTACAATGTTCTGGAATGGCCATCCCAGTCCCCAGACCTGAATATCATTGAACATCTGTGGGATAATTTGAAGCGGGCTGTCCATGCTCGGCGACCATCAAACTTAACTGAACTGGAATTGTTTTGTAAAGAGGAATGGTCAAAAATACCTTCATCCAGGATCCAGGAACTTATTAAAAGCTACAGGAAGCGACTAGAGGCTGTTATTTTTGCAAAAGGAGGATCTACTAAATATTAATGTCACTTTTCTGTTGAGGTGCCCATACTTTTGCACTGGTCAAATTTTGGTTTAATGCATATTACACATTTTCTGTTAGTACAATAAACCTCATTTCAATCCTGAAATATTACTGTGTCCATCAGTTATTAGATATATCAAATTGAAATGGCTGTTGCAAACACCCAAATATTTAGAACTAAAAATGATTAAGATTAATAGGGGTGCCCAAACTTTTTCATATGACTGTACATGATGGTGGTTTTGACACTTTTGTTTGTTGCAGTTTAACAGTTTTTTGCTGCAGCTCACTATATGGACCTGGAACCTTCATTTAAAAAAAAAAAAATAGCGTTTTCTCCACCTCCCATTGTTTTCAATGGGTTTTTTTATGGTGGAATCTGCCTGAAAAAAACAGCTACTAAAATCTGCTACTGACTCCCATGGAAATGAATGGGAGGCGTATTTTGAGACAGATTTCCCCCTCTGAATCTGCCTGCTTTTTTGAGAACATACCCTAACTTTAAACAAAGCAAAAAACTGTTTCTATGTGACGTAATTTTGTAAAAAAAAGAAAAAATGAACAAAACAAATCGGCATCTAATCAATTTTTGTGATGCGTCAAAAGACCATAAAAATTGATTTGCATAGATCATTTAAAATACCCATGAGTTTCAATGGGTTTTTAAAACCATCTTCTGTTGTGCGTTTGGAGCATTTTCACTGTGTATCTGCTCTTTTGGATGGAGACAACAGTCGGACTTGCAGCACTTTTGCTCCGTTTCAAAACTAAGGATACATGGCACAAAGCAATGTATCTGTTTTTTTTTTGTTTTTTTTGTTGAGTTGGGGTTGGGAAACAAATCTGCCAAAATGGAACAGAACAGACGTGGACACTTTGACAGATACCTGTTGACGGAGCCGACAAAAATGTTGGATTCTGGTATTCGTTGTGTTACTGTTTGTGTCCGTTTTTTTGACGAGTGCATTGGTTTTTAAGGTGGATTTGCAATGGGCGGACACCCATTGTAGATGTGAACATAGCCATACAAAGAGGAGGCTCAACTATTGTTAGTTAGTTATAAATATATACGGTGTATAATATATTATTTTTTATTTAAATACTAAACAGGAATCTACTACATGGCTATAAGACATATATTCAAGCTAAAAAAGTAATGCAGACAACCCCTTTAAAAGTACTATAATACTGTGTGGTATCGCAAACTTGTGTGAAATATAAATGATGATGACATGATTAATTTATCTTTGGTATTTATGGTGACTTTTAAGATTTTAGGGTTTTGCATGTAGGTATGGATGTGCATTTAGTCAAATAAAACACATACTGTACTAGTTTATTCAATTTATAAAATATGTTTTCTGGTATTTAAAACTGACGGGACTTGATCATCAGAAAACTGAGTCATTTACTTACCTAGTCCTAAAAGAAAACCTGTCAGGGTATTTATACTGCCCTGTCAGAGAGCAGGATGTGATGAGCTCTGTAATATGTTTGTCATGTGGAGCAGAATTTCTTCGTAAAAAGAAGAGTAAATCCTGAAAAAGGGACTACTAGGAGAGACAGTGGAGAGTCCTGATTAGTCTGCTTACATCGGATCATTGACAGTCTTTTGTGTACACACAAAGTTCCTATAAAACCTGTCAATCTGTATGGGTAAAGGTCTCTCCGTGTCTTTCATAGCAACCTATTTGGGATTTACTGTGCTTCTCACTCAGATTTCCTACTGTCAGATAGGGTAGCATAAATCACCTGACAGGTTCATTAAAAAATAGGTAATTTTATTTATAGTGTAAATTACATTTTGTGACAGCTCCAATTGGAAGTATCACAGATCACAGCCTTTTGAAGGATGCCATTGTTCCTGGTGGAGCCAATGCAGTTGATGGTGTAGTGTGTGGACCAGAGGCTGCCTTGCAGGAAGCTCAGAAGGGAGTATCAGCACCTAGTTCTCCATCAGTATTGCCCAGTGAAACAAAGGTAAGGGGAAGGAAGACCAACATAATTTTGTGATCTAAGAGGAAAAGTGGTATTTCTATTACTACTACAATTTGACGTTCTGTATGTTTTGTGTCCTGTTACATGTGCTTTAGAGTCATATGTTTATGGCATCTTTCATTGTACATGTTCATAATATAATATTTGTCTTGGAGAACTGCTTAGTTTTTTTAAATATAAATGTTAGAAAGATTTGTCTCTCTATATATATATATATATATATATATATATATATATATACACATATATACAAATATGTATATTTTTATACATACTAGTATATCTTCTGCTCTGCTGCAATTTTTACATTTTATAGATGAATTTAGTTAAGTGTTTTATGCTGCATTTACATTATTGCTGGCACATGCATTTTATATAATCTGATTTTAATGGGAAATATAACTAGTGAGCAACTGCTAAATTTATCAGTTGAGCTGTACAAAGCAACAATAACAAAAATAATTACCTCTCAAATCCTCCACATTATTAGGAATAAAGCATAAATTACACTGAAATGGTAACCATGTCTAAGAAAAACTGATAAAACATTCAGTTGTGGATTTCTACTGCAAGTGACAATTCTGCCTAGTCTAAGGCTACATGCACACGACCAATTGTATAGGCTGAGGGAGATGGGGGGGGGGGGGGTTTGGCGATTTTAGGCAGAATGCACTCTGATAACACTTGGATGACATCTGAATATTATCCGAGGGCTATTCGTTCTCTGTTGGTTTCAATGGTGGGGGGTTCCATTCTGATGTCACAGAATAGGATAGGACCTGTTCTATATTCATCATAACAAAATGGAGCATCGGATTGCTCCGGGAGAGACTGTGTCGTATGCATGAAGCCTAAAAGGCTGCTTTTTTTTTTTTTTTTTAAGTACATACTGTATGTCTGTAGGCTTCCTTGTGCTGTTTGTGTGTTTAGCGCTTAGTCCTATGACTCGCATATCATGTTCCAGTTATTTTAGCATTACTCTTTAAAGGGGTTTTCCAGTCTAAAAATATGCAAATGGTTTACATGTAGTTAGATTAGTAAATTACTAATTTAGTCTATAGCTGAGATGCCACGGTTTAGCCTTCCTCACATTTAGTCACCTGACCATGCTCCTCGTGTGTTACCTCCCACTTGTGTGAAATCCAGTACTCTGAACAAGTGCAGTAGTTTTCTCCCCTCTTCCCCCGTCTGTAGTATAGGAGGCCACACAATACAGGCCACTGCTCCCTTGTTCTCACTGTGCAACAGATGCAGGACAGTGTCAGTAGTAGTGAGTGTCAGTAGCAGATCTGTGAAGATTAGATTTAGGTACTTTTCTGTATTTTTGTTCTTGGAAAACCTCTTTAATCATAAGACCTATTTAAAAAATGAATCAGTAACATATTTTTTTTAGCCAGAAGTGATTATTAATTGATATGGCAGTAATATCAATTTCATCTCTAAATCTGATTTTGACACATTTCCCTGTCCTGCCTGCATCAATGTGTTGTAATCCTGGTTCAATGCTCTTTTTGTCTTTTGCATGCTGTATATATTCAGGTAATAGAGATTACGATTGTTAGTTTAAGGAATTGTAATCCACTCTAAAGATAAAAGCCAATTTTAGCAGATGATACAAGTTATTGTCTTCAGCCCAGCAATACAAGGACGAGGTTCTGTACTGTGTGTAACAGCATAGGGCAAATGTCATAAGTCAGAGTCCACTGTGATGCACAATCTTTTGATGTACAACATGGGCTCTCTGTATGACAATAGATTGTAGCATGTATATATCCAAATTTCCCTTTTCACTATACTAGAATAATTGTTTTATGATTGCACATTTCTGTATCTATTTTGGGGTATTTGTGACTAATATTTTTCTATCTTGTTTTCTTTCTCTGTTTCTATTGCATACACTTTTTCACATTTTATTTTCTACACAATTTTAATACACACCCATATCCACCTGCTGGTGTTGTTGAAATAGCTCAGTCACCCATCATCACAGTCACCCATTCACTGCAGTCATACCATTTCAGCAAACCTGCCACCCATCCCTGAGATGGACTTTCCTTCAGATATTTCAGATGATGATGCAGTGGAAGAACAACATGAAATATCCTCTAGTGGTGATGGCATAAATTTCAAAGAGTGTACTACCCAGGAAATAACACCAGTCCACAATGATTTGATATCCAAAATCCTGGAATCTACCACTGATGCAGGCAGCCATTTTTCACCTCTAGCTGTTTACAATAGCCACTTGTCTTTAAAGTACAAGGCAGTAGAATGTGGCTTCTTTTCTTTCAGCTTTTGTAAAATTTTCCCCTTGAAGTTCCCTTCCTTGCTTGATGAGGATGGATACATTAGTTTCCCCAGTCTCCCAGAAGTTTGTGTGTCTTTCTTGCCATCAAGTCTGCAGCGCTATGTTCCTCTTACTTCTCCTTCTTTAATACCATCTCTAGTCCTCATCTTTGTGCTGCTTCTTTCAGCCTCTCAGTCCGTTCCATTTTCATTGATCCTTTCCCTCCCTCTTGCTCTGTCTCTTTGCTACCTGGAGCCTAAGACGAATCCATTGGGCTCTTTTTCTGACCCTGACCTGAATGAGAAAGCAGGGGAAGAGGTGTGTAACACTATATTAGTTGCCACTTGCACCTAGTTTTCACGTCTGTATGTTAGCCAAGGATAGTCTTCTATAGTTTAACCTGTTGCAATAGAATGCAATGGTTGAATAAAGAAAGTGTCTTATTTTTAGAATCCCACTTAAGAAATGCATCATTTTTATAATTCTCTGACTAGCCTTCTATTTTCTGAAAGAAAATTGGAGCGTTTTGTGTAAAATGTATTTATACACTATATTGGTGAGCAAAAGAGCCTTATCCCTGAAAGATTTTCAGTTTTATATACCCAATATACAGAGCCATGTATACCCAACCTTAGAGAAGAGAAATAATGGCATTGTTATCTTCACTTAAAGGGAATCTGTCAGGTGTTTTTTCGACACCCAAATGGGCCAAAGCATGTCTAGTACCATTTACCACCTCTTCTATCGTGTCCCTGAATAAGATGCCTGATAATGAAAAGTAAATTTATAATTGTTTCTTGTACTTTATACATCCTTAAAGAGGATCTTCTACCAACTCCAGTTCTTCAGTTCTTAAAGAGGATTTTCTACCAACTCCAGAATCTGCTTATAGGTGTTCTCCAATGATTCCAGGCAGTTGGAATTTTTCTCTAGCCCCCATCATTCCTGAGCAATCAGTGCTGTTGGTTTTGGTGCCTGATATGCTATTTCGGCTCTGTATTGACAAGTGGGCAGTGTCAGGCAGGAGCAGGCAAGGGGCATGATTAATGCTTGGCAATTAATAGAAAATTAACCGAAACCAAACATTAACAGGGATAACCAACGTGATTTTGTTCGTCTGTTATTTCGGTTTCGGTTCAGTTATTGCAATATTTGTGAGGTTGTACCTGCAGTTTTGTTTGGACTGAACATGTCCAAGTCGGAACTGCTCTTATACTCTGGGGTCTCTTCAGACCTCTGAGTATAATAAGCAGAGCCCCAGGGAAGGTGATCAAACATAAAATTAAAAAACAGTGTTACTCACCTCTCCTGGGCTCTCTTCGGCACTTCTGATTTCAGTCGTCAGGGACTGCTGAGGCCGAGCATCATGACTCAGCATGACTCATGTAACCGCTCTGGCTCAATCACTGCCCTGGAGAATTGAGTAACACAGTTTTTTATGTTTGCTCACCTCCCCTGGGCCTCTGCTAATTATACAACTGTGGTCTCTTCGAGTTTAAAAGTAGTTTTGTTCCAACCATGTTCGATCTGAACAAAACTGCCAGGCAAACCACGCAAGATGAATCTTGTGAGGTTCACGCAACACATACTCATATTGTAAAAAAGGGTGTGGTTTAAAGGGGCGTGACCTAAATCTCTATTAATCATAATAGAGGTGAAATGCCTAATTGCGATTTTGATTTAGGTCATGATCGCTCAGCCCTAGGCATGATTCAATCAGATAAGTGTCATAGCTCGGATCCCTGCCCCCTTGCCTGTTCCTGCCTGACACTACCCACCTGACAGTACAGAGTCTAAATAGCATATGAGGCACCAAAACTAAAAGTACTTATTGCTCGGGAACGGTGGGGGCTAGAGAAAAAAATTTAATTAGTTGAGCACCGCCTATTAAATGGTGCAAAGAACTGGACATAGAGGTGGTGAAAGGCCCTCTTTAACTAGTCCTCAAGCAATCTTGCTGGATCATGCCTGTGAGATTATGATTGGACTGTCAGTTCAAAATCTCCGAAACTCTTTCTGAAATCACTGTTATGGCTTGTACTTGGTCTGACTTCAGATTAAGCATTCGCACAAGATTTCAGAATGAGTTCTAGAAATGTCAGAACCCAGGAAGCGGTCACGACGAGCACAGTGGCAATACAGTCACGACTGCTTGACTCGCTGGCACTTGATCTCCACCCCTATGACTAGTTAAAGGGAGTCTGTCACCAGAATTTTTACCAATAAACTCACATCATTATCAGATAAGGTATGCAAATAGGTCCTTTCTGTGAAACACTTCACCTAAATCCACTTTCTTCCCTCTCTCTTGCTAGATGAAATCTACACAGCTTGGAACTGAACTATGATTGGGCAGTGTTATGTATACTGTAGAAAAGTTGAGGCTGTGGGAGGGGACCACTTCAGACAATTCTATCTCTGGCATTTTATAGCCTAGGATAGTGATTGTGAGCTTTCATATGACACCAAGATCTTGTATGTATTATTATGTACCTGTATTATTTCCAGAGATATCGCCAGTTGAAAACACCATCTGGATTGAGAGAAGCTGCATATACATATCCCAATCCCAACTAGCAATAAACAAAGAAACAAAGTGGATTTCACAGAAAGGAGGCAGAATTTGTTAGGGGGCGTTCACATTACCCTTAGTGGTGTCTGTTGCTTGCATCCATTACAAAATGTTAACATCGGACACTAACAAATCATTATTCTGTTAAAAATCCCTACAAGAAAAGCAAAAAATACGGACACTAACTGATGCTGATGTGTCAGTTTTAAACTGCTACACTCTGACAAAAACAAACACACCCCAGATATAAATGTTGGATTGCTGCCAAACTCTGCATACAGTTATGTCTCTAAGTAAATGATCACAGGTGTAGTCTCATAAGCCTCTGGCTTTTGCCACAAGAGGGCATAAAAGTGCTTGCCACTGACCTATAAAAAGGCTCTCAGAAGCTACTTTCAAGTGGTGTATTTCTTGGTGAGAGATCATTGACTGCTAGATATGCTTTTACAATATACTTGAAGAATTTTGCTCAGTTGACCAACTTTGAGAGGGGGCCCATCATTGGACTGAGAGAAGCAGGATGGTTGTTTTGATCAATTTTCCGCCATCTAGGCCTGTTCTGACCTAGCTGTTGTTTTTTTCTGCAATGTGTGTAACTTTCAAGGGACATGATTGGTGAGGTGGTTAAATGATGCTAGGCATTTTGGGGTTTACTTGGGGTCAAAAAGACACCCGATTTGGTTCACTTTAAAGCAAACATGTCATATTGAAAATAGAGTGCAATCTATAGGCATAGATTAGAGCATAGATATTCAGTCATCTGTTAATCTTTCTCGCATTCAGATTTTGAGGGTTTCTAAGCTGAATAGACTGTCCAGCCAAATACATTTCTGTAAATCTCAGCACAATACCATCAGGAGAGTGGTCAGATGAGTAATCTGTTTGGTTATTTTATAGTGTTTTAAGCACTTTTTAAAAATGTGTTTGGCTGGACAACCCTTTAAAGCAGTAACGTTATGGCTTCCTGCAGCCACCGTTGTATAGTGGCTTGCAAAAAGTATTCATACCCCTTGAACTTTTTCACATTTTGTCACCTTACAACCACAAACTTAAATGTATTTTATTGAGATTTTAAGTGATAGACCAACAAAAAGTAGCAGATAATTGTGAAGTGGAAGGAAAATGATACATGGTTTTCAAAATTTTAATCAAATAAAAATCTTAAAAGTGTGACATGCAAAAGTATTCAGCCCCCCTATATCAATACTTTGTAGAGTCACCTTTTTGCTGCAATTACATCTGCAAGTCTTTTGGGGTATGTCTCTACCAGCTTTGCTCATTTAGAGACTGAGATTTTTGCCCAATTCTGCTTTGCAAAATAGCTCAAGCTCAGCCAGATTGGATAGAGAGCGTCTGTGAACAGTAATTTTCATGTCTTGCCACAGATTCTGAATGGGATTTAGGTCTGGACTTTTACTGGACTATTCTAACACATAAATATTATTTGATCTAAACCATTCCACTGTAGCTCTGGCTTTATGTTTAGGGTCATTGTCTTGCTGCAAGGTGAATCTCCTTCCCAGTCTCAAGTCTTTTGCAGCCTCCAACAGGTTTTCTTCCAGGATTGCTCTGTATTTAGCTCCATCCATCTGACCAGCTTCCCTGTCCCTGCTGAAGAAAAGCATCCCCACAGCATGATGCCACTACCATGCTTCACAGTGGGGTTAGTGTGTTCAGTGTGTTAGTGTGTGTGAGCAATGTTACTTTTCCACACATAGTGCTTTGCATTTAAGCCAAAAAGTTCAACTTTGATCTCATCTGACCAGAGCACCTTCCTCCACATGTTTGCTATGTCCCCTATATGGCTTGTGGCAAACTGCAAATGGCACTTCTTATGTCTTTCTTTCAACAATGGTTTTCTTCTTGCCACTCTTCCATAAAGGCCAGATTTGTGGAGTGCACAACTTATAGTTATCCTGTGGACAGATTCTCCCACCTGAGCTGTAGATTTCTGCAGCTCCTCCAGACTAACCATGGGACTCTTGGCTGCTTCTCTGACCAGTGCTCTCCTTGCTCGATCTGTCAGTTTAGGTGGACAGCCATGCCTTGGCAGGTTTGCAGTTGTACTTTTCCATTCTTGGATGATGGATTGAACAGTGCTCCTTGGAATGCTCAAAGCTTGGGATATGTTTTTATAACTAACCCTGCTTTAAACTTCTCCATAACTTTATCTCTGACCTGTCTGGTGATTCCTTGGTCTTCATGATGCTGTTTGTTCACTAGTGTTCTCTAACAAACCACTGAGGCCTTCACAGAACAGGGGTATTTATACTAAGACTAAATTACACACAGCTGGACTCTATTAACTAATTAAGGGACTTCTGAAGGCAATTGATTGCACTGGATTTTATTTAGGGATACCAGAGTACAGGGGGCTGAATATTTTTGTACATCACACTTTTCAGATTTTTATTTGATTTAAAATTATGAAAAACATGTATCATTTTTCTTCCACTTCACAATTATCTGCTACTTTGTTTTGGTCTATCACTTAAAATCTCAATAAAATACATTTAAGTTTGTGGTTGTAAGGTGACAAAATGTGAAAGAGTTCAAGGGGTATGAATACATTTGCAAGGCAATAAGAATAAGCTTCCATGCTCCAACTAAGCGGGCAGCATCTTTTTTTCAACTATAGAGATTTGAATCATTTTTAAGTTCTTTATTAGAAAAAAAAAACACACACACACTCCAAATACTATAAACTAATAATAAGACATTAAAGAGGACTTCTCTGTTTTAGTAAGCACAGAACTTCAATTTGCCAATTCCATTATTAAAGGGTATGTTCAAGCATACTGTCACATCTGTGACTTAGGTTGTTGTGAGACACACCTACAGACTAGGCAATCCAATTGCCAACTGTACCATCTGGCATACAGCTGTATCTCTCCACACCCAATGTTGGATGGGATGGGAGTGTTGGTCTGGAAACCCCTTTATTCAGGAAGTAAACAAGGACCAGTGAGGAGTAAGAAAAACATCAGTTTGGGAGTGGGGGGATAAACAATGTTGTCATTGCATGCAAAAACGCATTCTTTTTTAAATTTACTTCTAAAAATAGAAATAACCGTTTACAAAGAACATAACATTAAAATGAAATGAAAAACTCTACTCATGTAATAAATTCACCATTTTCTTCTGTTTTAGCAATAAAGGAAACTATTAATAGTGGAAATGAAATGAAATATGTTAGGTTGGCATGCCAGTTGTTAAAGCACCTATTTTGCCTTCAAATCTGGTTCGTTCAATTCTTACACAATATAGGAAAATAAATAATGAAAGATCTCCTTGGAAATAGTAAACTGCAATAGCACGTTATCTCCGCTGCCCTAAGTCTGAGCTAATAGTTGTTTTCTTAATTTTGGTGATTTAATATGCTTTGCTCCAGGCGGAAAAAGAAGAGGATGAGCCCACGGTACAACAGGTGTTTAAATGCTGCTCTTAATCTTTTTGCCTGCATACCATGCCATGCTATCAGATGTGTATGTGCTTAAACGTGTAGTATAGTAAACCTCCCTTTTTAGTTTTGGTATTCTAATTGGATTGACCATGACAAGTTCTAGCCCTGTTCCTACAGAAAATGAATTTCATCTTTATGAATTAGTTAGTATTTTACAGAATATGACCTACAGAACTAAAGCAGCCGTATCTTGTCTGCAGCTTAAGTTGTCAGTCCAACTACTTATACCAAATTGTGCTTGTTTATTTTGCTTCATATTATTTTCGTCTTTAATTTTAATTTCACAGAGCAAGTCCTTGAGAATACAAGGAGAAAATATTTATGTGAGGCATAGCAATTTAATGTTGGAGGTTTGTATGTCTATCTGATCTGTCACGGCTGCAAGGGTGGGGCTGTCACATGCAGGCTGCTGCTCACGGCACAGTGCATGACATGCATGACTGGTGGGTGGGAGTAGAGTGCATGCTGTGACATCAGGTGTAGACTTCTCCCAAAAGATGATGATGTAGTTCTTTGTAAAGGTCTACATTTCAACGTCCTTTACAAAGGCAGTCCTTTCTCTTCATATAAAAAAAAAAAAATTATGTATATATATACTTCTACACAATGCTCTTTATATACAGTCTTTTACATTA
Organism: Leptodactylus fallax; assembly: GCA_947044405.1. Classification (NCBI taxonomy): domain Eukaryota; kingdom Metazoa; phylum Chordata; class Amphibia; order Anura; family Leptodactylidae; genus Leptodactylus; species Leptodactylus fallax. The sequence goes on from CAMRHE010000322.1 coordinate 1,932,986, forward strand.
ACTTCCAAGCCACAAGTTAAAAAAAAATGACCACATTAACAGCCAACATTTACATTCATAAACCTTAAGATGGAACCGAGTCTAGGTGTCCATCAACCCCCATCCATTCTGTTTTCTTCTTTTAACGTTTTGGTGTGGTTGTGTTACTTTTTGCACTGTGATATTTCTTACTTATATTAACCAAACTAATCATTGATGTTGCTTTTTGCAGCTTTTCTAATGAGTTATTTATTGAAGACCATTTTGAAGCATCAAAGATTTGCTCTGTCTCAGTGTACTCTATGATGAATTATGTGTTTCATGCATCATTAGAGTATTTATCTGACATAGAAAGTCAGAGTTTACTTTGATAATGGTTTAATTTATTTTGTACAGCAAAATGTCTGACCTGGATAGTTTGATATCAGGCTAGTAATCTGCTTTGTATTAATCTGAACTGGATGAACTGTAGAAGTCAATAATTAGATTATTTTTTACAATTATCAAAGGGTACTTTTGGTACTTAATTTAGGAAAATCCTGATTATTTGGTGAATTGCTAATCAATCAGTTTTAGTATTAATCCAATTATTATACAGATGCACATTTTATAATATGCATTACTTTAGATTTTCAATCCATCACAATTTTTGGTCCGATGTGCTTGCATTTAGTCAAACATAAATTTGAGCTGTTCTAAATCTTGAATTATCAAATCTCAATTTATCAAATCTCAAGCAGCTCCATGCATATTGGCCACCTATTGAGCAGGGTTTCGTGGATACCATCTCTGATAACATTTGGTTCATATGAATTGATATTGTTGCGTTTAGTGTATTAAACAGGTCAAACATTTTGTCTTTAACACTTTTTAACTTTAAATATAACTAATATGTTTTTTCATCAATTTGAGTTCTTGTCAAGCTTTGTCTTGTTCTGTTTTTTTTTTTTTGTTTTGTTTTTTTGTTTTTTGCATAACCCATTAATAGGATCTGGATAAATCACAAGATGAGATTTTGAGACATCAGGCTAGCATTAGTGAGCTCAAGCGCACTTTCATGGAGTCTACACCTGAGCCACGTCCCAACGAATGGGAAAAACGCTGTATCACTCCGTTACCTCTGCAGACACACGGGGTACGTCACAGATTTATCTTGTGCATGCATCTGGACATTTAATGGTTTAAGTTATCTGAGTAGTTTCATAATGACTTATCATTATCGGTTCATTCAAACCTGTAGTATCTGATCAGTATATACAGATATTATCTAGACCAGCTGCACAAGTTAAATAAAGGCATCATTACACGTAACTTTTTACAGGCTTAAAGTAGAGTTGGGCAATTGTGACTTAAAAATCGCAGTTAATCGGACATTTTACCTTGATTACGATTAATGGTGATTATTTAAGTCAGAGCTCCTTTACAGTATGACTACATGTTGAACGAACATTGCGACGTTCGCCAGGCGGTTTCGTTTAGATTGAATACAGTCGAACCAGGACTGCTATTATTATACCCTGGGATTTCTTCAGACCCCAGAGTATAATGAGTGTGGGCCCAGCAGAGGTGAACGAATATAAAAAAGTGTTACTCAGCTCCAGCGCAGCACCCTGTTCTCTTCTATGCTTCTGTCTGACATCCGACACTGGTGAGGCCTGGGATTGGGCCTCAGCGGTCACATGGATAACACAGAATTGTGATGCTTGGGTCTGTGCGTGACGATGCCATGTCACCAGTTGAGGTCTAATCACAGGCTTCACGTTCCCTGATGTCTGGCAGAAATGCCAAAGAGAACAGGTGGTCGCGCCAGAGCCCAGGAGAGGTGAATAACACTGTTTTTTATGTTTGATCACCTCCCCGGGCCTCCGCTTATTATAATCTGGGGTCTGTAGATCCCAAAGTATATGACAAGAATGGCCTGGGATTTGAAAACTTTCCTTTTAGCTCCTATTATATTTTATGGGAGTGTCCATGACAGTTAGTAGAAATGTATAGTGCTCTTTGGTATCCACTTTAGAATTGATAACCTAACTGATGAAACTAAGATAAGGCTGCATAATTTCTAGAGTTGGACAAATCCCTATTTAAGGTTGTAGCTTCCTGAACATAAAGATGTGTTCACCCTTACCTTGGTGCATGAAACCAATTCAAAATAATATCATATCAAGTTAGTAAACCTTGACAGACAGTAACACACAACACAAGCACTGGGTGACCATACATACAGTCATATGAAAAAGTTTGGGCACCCCTATTAATCTTAATCATTTTTAGTTCTAAATATTTGGGTGTTTGCAACAGCCATTTCAATTTGATATATCTAATAACTGATGGACACAGTAATATTTCAGGATTGAAACGAGGTTTATTGTACTAACAGAAAATGTGCAATATGCATTAAACCAAAATTTGACCAATGCAAAAATTTGGGTACCCTTATCATTTTATTGATTTGAATACTCCTAACTACTTTTTACTGACTTACTGAAGCACAAAATTGGTTTTGTAACCTCACTGAGCTTTGAACTTCATAGCCAGGTGTATCCAATCATGAGAAAAGGTATTTAAGGTGGCCAATTGCAAGTTGTTCTCCTATTTGAATCTTCTCTGAAGAGTGGCATCATGGGCTCCTCTAAACAACTCTCAAATGATCTGAAAACAAAGATTGTTCAACATAGTTGTTCAGGGGAAGGATACAAAAAGTTGTCTCAGAGATTTAACCTGTCAGTTTCCACTGTGAGGAACATAGTAAGGAAATGGAAGACCACAGGGACAGTTCTTGTTAAGCCCAGAAGTGGCAGGCCAAGAAAAATATCAGAAAGGCAGAGAAGAAGAATGGTGATAACAGTCAAGGACAATCCACAGACCACCTCCAAAGAGCTGCAGCATCATCTTGCTGCAGATGGTGTCACTGTGCATCGCTCAACAATACAGCACACTTTGTACAAGGAGAAGCTGTATGGGAGAGTGATGCGAAAGAAGCCGTTTCTGAAAGCACGCCACAAACAGAGTCGCCTGAGGTATGCAAAAGCACATTTGGACAAGCCAGCTTCATTTTGGAAGAAGGTCCTGTGGACTGATGAAACAAAGATTGAGTTGTTTGGTCATACAAAAAGGCATTATGCATGGCGTCAAAAAAACACAGCATTCCAAGAAAACACTTGCTACCAACTGTAAAATTTGGTGGAGGTTCCATCATGCTTTGGGGCTGTGTGGCCAATGCCGGCACCGGGAATCTTGTTAAAGTTGAGGGTCGCATGGATTCAACTCAGTATCAGCAGATTCTTGAGAATAATGTACAAGAATCAGTGACAAATTTGAAGTTACGCCGGGGATGGATATTTCAGCAAGACAATGATCCAAAACACAGCTCCAAATCTACTCAGGCATTCATGCAGAGGAACAATTACAATGTTCTGGAATGGCCATCCCAGTCCCCAGACCTGAATATCATTGAACATCTGTGGGATAATTTGAAGCGGGCTGTCCATGCTCGGCGACCATCAAACTTAACTGAACTGGAATTGTTTTGTAAAGAGGAATGGTCAAAAATACCTTCATCCAGGATCCAGGAACTGATTAAAAGCTACAGGAAGCGACTAGAGGCTGTTATTTTTGCAAAAGGAGGATCTACTAAATATTAATGTCACTTTTCTGTTGAGGTGCCCATACTTTTGCACCGGTCAAATTTTGGTTTAATGCATATTGCACATTTTCTGTTAGCACAATAAACCTCATTTCAATCCTGAAATATTACTGTGTCCATCAGTTATTAGATATATCAAATTGAAATGGCTGTTGCAAACACCCAAATATTTAGAACTAAAAATGATTAAGATTAATAGGGGTGCCCAAACTTTTTCATATGACTGTATATTATAAACATTTCGTGACAGAGTATCACAAATTCTGTTTATAGAGCAGTAGAGAAGAAAAATTGCTAATCTCAACCCACACACATCGTGATTTGTTGAACCATAATCACAGGTAAGAAAGGACATATCTGTATCAGAAGCGATCCTACATTTGATCAAAATATTAATGGAAGGTAAAGAACTCAATATTGTATCTATTAGAATGCATAATATTCTAGCTTGATGATTATGATATTAACTGTTTGGGTTAGAAGTGTGTGTTGTACTTTAAATGGAGGTTAATATTAGGCAGGTCTTTTCATGGAATTTTTTGAGTATACTTTAAGGTATACCACTAGGTTTTTAAGGGATTCTGACAATGTGGTCTTCGCTGCATTTTGGTAGGAATTTTTGTAGATATCTGCACACACTGCGTTGCCTTATCAGCAATATAAAAATAAGCATGGTGCGCACAACAAAGATGACTCTATTGAAGGGGTAATGTGGAGAGATTGTGTGTGTGTGTGTTGTTTTGTTTTTTTTTGTTTTTTGTTTTTTTTTAATACTTTCAATGATTTTTATTGATCTAAAGAATATACAGTATATATTTGCATCTTACAAATAGTACAATCTCACGGTACAGTTTTAGTGTGTTGAGGTTTGCAAATATCAAAATAAGTGTTTAAGCGACTTGACTTCCAATGAACTAGATACGGTAACCAAAAAAAAAACACAACTATAGTTGTGACAAAAGAGCTTTGTCTATCAGAACAGTTGGTTTGTCTCTGTATATAAAGGGAGAACACAAGGAGGAGACTGAAGGAAAAGAAGGAGGGGGAGGAGGGGATGGCGACTGAGAGGGGATATGAAGTCCCCGCATGGCACATCCCACAAGACAGATGCTTCAAGCCAATCCATTCTGCGCTACTTCCAAATAGACAGCTGGGTCCATATAGCCTCAAATTTAGTTTGAGACAGTCTTGATGGTAGTCAGTCAGTTGTTCACCTTGATCCATTGTAATTTATTTTTAACTCTGTTTAGCACAGATGACTCCAACTTCTTGTTTTTGTTAGTTTAGGTCCCAGAAAGATGACTTGGATCAATTTTCTCATGCCCTTTCACACGTCTGGGATCAGAAGTGTTCAGAAATTTTTTTTTTTTTTTTCCTTTTCTTCTTTGGTTATATTAACACCAGTAACCAACAATAATCTTTCTATTCATGAAGCATAGCAGAGAAGCCTCAGTGCACATATGGGACAATTTTAAAGGGACCAAATACTGACTCAAAAAAAGCTTCCAACCTTCTTCAACTAAAACCATTTTAATAGATATTTTGGCTGTAGTGTTAATCATGCAGGACCAGTCCAGTAATGCAAATGGCTTGCCCAAATCCTCTTCCCACTTAAGTATATATGAAAGCTTGTGTGGAGGGGCTGGCATGATGCTGCAGATGGTTGAGATGAGGCCCCAGTTAGAAGATAAACTAGAACATAAAGACTCAAACATAGTGAATTCGATAATATTTGGTATACAGCTGTTTTATCAAGTGATTAATTTGTTGGAATCAAAACTATTCTATTGTTGGTAAGTTGTGTGTTTAGTCTGAGATATTCAACGTGTTTCACTCTAGCTCTGCCAGTAAAATCACCTATCCTCAACAGGCCCTTTTTCTTCCACCACTCCAATAGTGATACGCTCATATCCAGGGTGAAGTCACAGTTTCCAGTGATTGGAACTTCCAGCATGTGGGGTGCTTCAAGAACAAAATATGCTTTTTAGCTTATCCCAGAGGGTCAGTAGAGTGGGACAGGGCTGGGTGCAAGATGGCCTGTCTCTTCCTGGGGGACATCCATGGGAGATGATGTAGAGGAACAGGAGTGACTGATGACCCACTGAGGGGCATCACTCTTCATGAGAATCTGAATAAGTTGGAGCAGTCTAGCATCCTGGTAGTATTTCACAGTATGCAGCATTCTCAGCCCTCTTCTGTTGAGCAGTGCATACAATGTGCAGATCCTGCACCACTCCCCCTAGTTCTCCAGACTGACTGAAGAACTTCCCTTTGTACCCACTTTAGGTAAGGCATAGGGAAATGGATGGGAAGGGTGCGAAAGGCGTAAAGGTGTAGAACTAAGATATTTTAACAGAAACTATCCTGCCTAGCCAGGAAATTGGGAGACTAGCCCATTTCCACAGGTCCTCATAAATTGTCCGGAATAGAGTGGGAAAGTTGGCAGCGTAGAGGGAGGTGAAGGATTAAGTTAAATGAATGCTTAAATTGGGATGCTTTGAGTAGTTCCAGCCAAAGTTCAGTTGCACCAATTTCACTACCTTTTATGGGGCCATTTAATATTAAGAGCTTCAGATTTTGTAGCATTTAGCTCCAGACCAAATATACGAGTGAGCTTTGCCATCAGATGGAATACATTAGGTTAGAAAGGTCAGCAGAAAGGTAAACATTAGCAGTAGGTCGTCAACGAATAATGCACATTTGTGCTCACTATCCCCCAACTATAAACCCCTTAATATTGTTGCAGTGTCTTATGGCTTCAGCTAACCGTTCGATAGCTAGGACGAACAAGTTTGGACATGGGGGGGGGAGGGACCCCTGTCTCATCCCACTAAGATTATGAATATTGTCAGACTTGTAGGCCCTAATGTTCGCCCTGGCCATTGGGTTCCTATATAGAGGGTTTAGAAGAGAGAGGAAAACCAGGCCAAAACTCCACTTTCGTAGAATGAAAAACAGATATTACCAACTAAGTGAATTAATGGCGTTTTTCATGTCTAAAGAAAGTAACTTGCCCCTTTTGATTGCCGATGATCTGTTCAATCCTGACTGGAACCAGAGAAACAATGTTGACTACTCTATAATTTTGGTCAGGGACCTGCCTCTTCGGAATGAAGCCCTCTTGATCCAGATGAATGTACAGTGGGGAAAAAAAATATTTAGTCAGACACCAATTGTGCAAGTTCTCCCAATTAAAAAGATGAGAGAGGCCTGTAATTGACATCATAGGTAGACCTCAACTATGAGAGGCAAAATGAGAAAACAAATCCAGAAAATCACATTGTCTGATTTTTTAAGAATTTATTTGCAGATTATGGTGGAAAATATGTATTTGGTCACCTACAAACAAGCAAGATTTCTGGCTCTCACAGACCTGTAACTTCTTTAAGAGGCTCCTCTGTCCTCCACTCATTACCTATAGTAATGGCACCTGTTTGACATTGTTATCAGTATAAAAGACACCTGTCCACAACCTCAAACAGTCACACTCCAAACTCCACTATGGTGAAGACCAAAGAGCTGTGGAAGGAAACCAGAAACAAAATTGTAGACTTGCACCAGGCTGGGAAGACTGAATCTGCAATAGACAAGAAGCTTGGTGTGAAGAAATCAACTATGGAAGCAATAATTAGAAAATGGAAGACATACAAGACCACTGATAATCTCCCTCGATCAGGGGCTCCACGCAAGATCTCACCCCATGGGGTCAAAATGATCACAAGAACGGTGAGCAAAAATCCCAGAACCACACGGGGGGACCAAGTGAATGACCTGCAGAAAGGTGGGACTAATGTAACAAAGGCTACCGTCAGTAACATACTACGCCGCCAGGGACTCAGATCCTGCAGTGCCGTACGTGTCCCCCTGCTCAAGCCAGTACATATCCGGGCCCGTCTGAAGTTTGCTAGAGAGCATTTGGATGTTCCAGAAGAGTATTGGAAGAATGTCATATGGTCAGATGAAACCAAAGTAAAACTGGTAGAAACACAACTCGTCGTGTTTGGAGGAGAGTGAATACTGAGTTGCATGCAAAGAACACCATACCTACTGTGAAGCATGGGGGTGGCAACATCATGCTTTGGGGCTGTTCTCTGCAAAGGGACCAGGACGACTGATCCGTGTACATGAAAGAATGAATAGGGCCATGTATCGTGATAATTCGAGTGCAAACCTCCTTCCATCAGCAAGGGCATTGAAGATGAAACGTGGCTGGGTCTTTCAGCATGACAATGATCCCAAGCACACCGCCAGGGCAACGAAGGAGTGGCTTCGTAAGAAGCATTTCAAGGTCCTGGAGTGGCCTAGCCAGTCTCCAGATCTCAACCCCATAGAAAACCTTTGGAGGGAGTTGAAAGTCCGTGTTGCCCAGCGACAGCCCCAAAACATCACTGCTCTAGAGGAGATCTGCATGGAGGAATGGGCCAACATACCAGCAACAGTGTGTGCCAACCTTGTGGAGAATTACAGAAAACGTTTGACCTCTGTCATTGCCAACAAAGGATATATAACAAAGTATTGAGATGAACTTTTGTTATTGACCAAATACTTATTTTCCACCATAATTTGCAAACAAATTTTTTAAAAATCTGACACTGTGATTTTCTGGATTTGTTTTCTCATTTTGTCTCTCATAGTTGAGGTCTACCTTTTTCCCCTATTGTACATAGATGAGAATGAGTTTATTCCAATGGCTAGGATCATTTTCAACATTTTCATGTTGTTTATTATAGAGAGTGGTCTATAATGGTGGTGGAGATATCTTTATTAGGCTTGGGTGGTACTTTTATGGCTGCCATATTAATTTTCCAGTTCCAATGGGTGGGAGATTACATTTCTATAGTGCATTCACTACACTCGGTAAACACTACACTACACTGGGTATATCTTCCTGATATAGCTGAGGGTCCCCTTTCCTCCCGATTATTATTAGCGTTGCAGAGCGCAGAGGTGAGTTGGAAGCCTGCTCAGCCTTCCCTGATGCTGTTTTGGTTCTCTAACTGCACTGACTCCGCTCACATTGCTTTAACGTAGAGGAGAGCAGAACTGGACATGTGACTGAGAGCTGGTGCATGAGCAGAGGCACCAGAGGAATGAGACTTCTCTCTCTCATCTACACTACCGTTCAAAAGTTTGGAGTCACCCAGACAATTTTGTGTTTTTCATGAAAATTCACACTTTTATTTATCAAATGCAAAATGAATAGAAAATATAGTCAAGACATTGATAAGGTTAGAAATAATGATTTTTATTTGAAATAATAATTTTCTCCTTCAAACTTTGCTTTCGTCAAAGAATGCTCCATTTGCGGCAATTACAGCATTGCAGATCTGGAGAAATTTCACCCCATGCTTCCAGAAGCCCCTCCCACAAGTTGGATTGGCTTGATGGGCACTTTTTGCGTACCATACGGTCAAGCTGCTCCCACAACAGCTCAATGGGGTTGAGATCTGGTGACTGCGCTGGCCACTCCATTACAGATAGAATACCAGCTACCTGCTTCTTCACTAAATAGTTCTTGCATAATTTGGAGGTGTGCTTTGGGTCATTGTCCTGTTGTAGGATGAAATTGGCTCCAATCAAGCGCTGTCCACAGGGTATGGCATGGCGATGCAAAATGGAGTGATAGCTTTCCTTATTCAAAATCCCTTTTACCTTGTACAAATCTCCCACTTTACCAGCACCAAAGCAACCACAGACCATCACATTACCTCCACCTTGCTTGAAAGATGGCGTCAGGCACTCTTCCAGCATCTTCTCAGTTGTTCTGCGTCTCACAAATGTTCTTCTGTGTGATCCAAACACCTCAAACTTCGATTCATCTGTCCATAACACTTTTTTCCAATCTGTCCAATGTCTGTGTTCTTTTGCCCATATTAATCTTTTCCTTTTATTAGCCAGTATCAGATATGGCTTTTTCTTGGCCACTCTGCCCTTAAGGCCAGCATCTCTGAGTCGCCTCTTCACTGTAGACATTGACACTGGCATTTTGCGGGTACTATTTAATGAAGCTGCCAGTTGAGGACCTGTGAGGCGTCGATTTCTCAAACTAGAGATTCTAATGTACTTGTCTTGTTGCTCAGTTGTGCAGGGGGCCTCCCACTTCTCTTTCTACTCTGGTTAGACCCTGTTTGTGCTGTCCTCTGAAGGACCGTAGTAGGAAATCTTCAGTTTCTTGGCAATTTCTCGCATGGAATAGCCTTCATTTCTAAGAACAAGAATAGACTGTCGGGTTTCGCATGAAAGTTCTCTTTTTCTGGCTATTTTGAGAGTTTAATCGAACCAACAAATACCAGATTCTCAACTAGCTCAAAGGAAGGTCAGTTTTATAGCTTCTCTGACTAGCAAAACTGTTTTCAGCTGTGCTAACATACTTGCAAAAGGGTTTTCTAAATATCCATTAGCCTTCTTACAGTTAGCAAACACAATGTACCATTAGAACACTGGAGTGATGGTTGCTGGAAATGGGCCTCTATACACCTATGTAGATATTGCATTAAAAACCAGATGTTTGCAGCTAGAATAGTCATTTACCACATTAACAATGTATAGAGTGTATTTCTGATTCATTTAATGTTATCTTCATTGAAAAAAAAACTGTGCTTTTCTTTCAAAAATAAGGAAATTTTTAAGTGACCCTAAACTTTTGAACAGTAGTGTATATCGGTAATAAGATTATCTAAGAAGCTGTAAATAAAATAAAAATAAAAAAAATCTTCCTATATAACCCCTTTATTCTGTTTGTGGTATGGGTTGTGATGTCTAACATCTGCGGTTTTCTTTTCACTGAGCACTTTACAGGGAACATCAATGAAGAACTTGCAACTTTGCCTATGTGTACTACATAATGTAGCTTTAGCTTTCACACTCTTTAGGACTGCAATAAATTATGAACCCAACCAAATCTTTTATGGGTATAAATTTCTAAGTAGATTGCAGATTTTTTTTTTTTTTGCTACAGGTACATATTTCAAGCCTTTTTGTTTTCTTTTTCTAAAGCAGACCTGTCAGGTGATTTGTGCTCCCCTGTTTAAGAGCAGGATAGAATAGAGGTATATGCAGTTTGGACAGGATTTCAGAGTAAAAGCAGAGTTATTCTTGACAGGACATCTAGGACAGGCAGAGCACTGCTGTCCCTTCCCACACAGACTGATTGGCTTCTATGTACAGACACAGCAAAAAATATCAATCAGCCTGTGATGTGGGACTCTCATTGTCTCTTATAGGAGTCCTGACCAGGGCCGGTGTTAGGGGGGGGCGAACTGGGCAATTGCCCGGAGTCAGGCCCGGCCATATAAATAACATCAAGGGACCCAGCGCCGCAGGGCCCTTACCGAGGTGAGTAAAAATAATAAACATTTTTACTCACCTGTCCTTGCGTCCGACGTCATCTTCTGGCGTTCCGGACATCACCGCTGAGGCCAGTCCACAGCGGTCACGTGGGGCGTGCTGACAGCTTGCCTCACGTAATCGCTGAGGCCCAATCACAGGCCTCAGCGGTGACGTCCACAACGCGTGACGTCAGCCGCAGAAAAGAGGAAGCGCCGGCGGGGATAGCGGAGCATCGCGAGGAGGCCCAGCAGAGGTAAGACAAGGTGAGTATAACTTTGTTATTTTCCCTTACCTTCCCCGGGCCTTCGATTTATTATACTCTGGGGTCTGAAGAGACCCCATAGTATAATATAATAATAGCACTGACGGAGTCTGTAGGGCTACTGAGGAGCATTATACTAGGGGGGCCCCTCTGGATAGCATATTATACTGTGTAGGGCCACTGTGGAGCATTAAACTGGGGGGCCCCCTCTGGATAGCATATATATTGTTTTGGACCACTGTGAAGCATTGTACTGGGGAGGGGGCCCTACGGAGAGCATGTTATATTCTGTGGAGCATTATAATGTGGGGGGGGGGGCTCTGGAGAGAATGTTATATTCTGTGGGGTTACTTTTGAGCATTATGCTCTCCAGAGGGGCCCCCCAGTATAATGCTCCAAAGTGGCCCCACAGAATATAAAATGCTCTCCAGAGGACCCCCTCCCCAGTATAATGCTCCACAGTGGCTCCACACAGTATAATATGTTATCCAGAGGGGCCCCCCAGTATAATGCTCCACAGTGGCCCAAAACAGTATAATATGCTCTTCAGAGCACCCCCCCACCAGTATAATGCTCCACGGTGGCCCCACACAGTATAATATGCTCTCCAGAGGGGGCCCTCCAGTATATTATACTGTGTGGGGCCACCGTGGAGCATTTTACTGGGGGGGGCTCTGGAGAGCATATTATACTGTTTTGGGCCACTGTGGAGCATTATACTGGGGGCCCCCCTGGAGAGCATATTATACTGTTTTGGGCCACTGTGGAGCATTATACTGGGGGGGGGGCCTCTGGAGAGCATATTATACTGTTTTGGGTCACCGTGGAGCATTATACTGGGGTGGGGGCTCTGGAGAGCATATTATACTGTTTTGGGCCACTGTGGAGCATTATACTGGGGTAACCTCTCTGGGCAGTATATTGTACTGTGTGGAGGCCATTCTGGAGTATGTTATACTGAGTGGGGTCACTGTGGAGCATTATTCTGGGGGGGGCCATCAGCAGAGCATATTATAATTGCGTGGCGCCACTGTGAGGCATTTTTCAGGGCGGGAACTAAGGAGAATTATAGTAGAGGGCCCTCTGGGGAGCATATTATACTGTGTGGGGTCTACTGTGGAACATTACATTGGGGGGACACTGGGGAGCATAATATATTGCGTGGGGCCACTGTGGAGCAAAATACTTGGGGAGGGGCACCGTGGAGCATTATACTAGCGGGGGCCCTCTGGGGAGCATATTATACTATGGGCCACTCTGGAGCTTTATATTGGGGGGAAGGGGCAGTGTGGGGAGCCTGTTATACTGTGTGGGGCCACTGTGGAGTGTATTATATTGTGTGGGGCTTTTCGGGATTATATTATACTCTGTGGGGCCATTGTAGAGCATTATACTGGGGGGGACTGTGGGCAGCATATTATACTGTGGGGGACCACTGTAGAGAATTATACTGTTGGAACCCCTCTGGGGAGTATATTATACTGTGTGAAGGCCATTGTAGAGCATGTTATACTGTGTTAGGCCACTGTGGAGCATTATACTGGGGGGCACTGTGGGGTGCATATTATACTGTATGGAGCATATTATATTGTGTGGAGCTGCTGGGGAGCATATTGTACTATCTGGGGCCACTAAGTGGTACTATCTGTGTGGACCACTGTGGAGTATTATACTGTGTGGAGCCTTATATACCATGCGGGGCCACTATGGGAGGCTCAGGGGAGCATTTTATATTGTGTGGGGCCACTGTGGAGCATTATATACCATGTGGGGAAACTGTGGAGGGCTCAGGGGAGCACTTTATACTGCGGAGCATTATATACCATGTGGAGCATTATACTGTGGGGGAGGGGCTCAAAATTCCTGCTGGCAGCCCTGTGTGCTATGTCTGCATCACAGCTCCCTCACTATAATCTTGCACCTACGTGTAGTGCCCCATGGCCATGTCATTCCCCATACAGTACTGTGCATGAACTGGCCATGGAGATATTGGGGCCTGCACAGTACTATAGGGGCTGACTATACTGGGAACATACTCAGTAACACGTGAACAAAATTATTGGTACCCTTCGTTTAATGAAAGAAAAACCCACAATGGTCACAGAAATAACTTGAATCTGACAAAAGTAATAATATATAAAAATACTATGACAAGCCACAAAGCTTCTAGAAGAATGTCCTATGGACAGATGAGACGAAAATCAAAATTTTTGGCAAGGCACATCAGCTCTATGTTCACAGATGAAGCATATCTTGAAAAAAACACTGTCCCTACTGTGAAACATGGAGGAGGCTCTGTTATGTTCTGGGGATGCTTTGCTGCATCTGGCACAGGGTGTCTTGAATCTGTTCAGGATACAATGAAATCTCAAGACTATCAAGGGATTCTAGAGAGAAATGTGCTGCCCAGTGTCAGAAAGCTTGGTCTCAGTCGCAGGTCATCGGTCTTGCAACAGGATAATGACCCAAAACACACAGCTAAAAACACCCAAGAATGGCTAAGAGGAAAACATTGGACTATTCTGAATTGGCTTTCTATGAGCCCTAACCTAAATCCTATTGAGTATCTTTGGAAGGAACTGAAACATGCCGTCTGGAAAAGGCACCCTTCAAACCTGAGACAACTGGAGCAGTTTGCTCATGAGGAGTGGCCAAAATACCTGTTGAGAGGTGCAGAAGTCTCATTGACAGTTACAGGAATCGTTTGATTGCAGTGATTGCCTCAAAAGGTTGTGCAACAAAATATTAAGTTAAGGGAACCGTCATTTCTGTCCAGGCCTGTTTCATCAGTTTTCATTTTAAAAAAATTCTGTTGAAGCATGGTTAAAAAGCAATGTCTGACTTTCATTTGTTCATTTTCATAGAATTTTTATATATTATTACTTTTGTCAGATTCAAGTTATTTCTGTGACCATTGTGGGTTTTTCTTTCATTAAACGAGGGGTACCAACAATTTTGTCCACGTGTGTATGTAAGACTTCAGTGAAGGAGCCGTGGTGTAGGCTATTAGCAGGAAGCTGTTGGGTGGGGCCCCAGAACAAGTTCCTCTGGTAGGCCTAAGGCCCTTCAGTCCGACACTGTATAACGGAGAACTATTATATATAAGGGTGGGTTACTATATATAATTGGGAAACTTAAATATGAGTGGGCTATTATAAGGTGGAACTATTATTTATAAGACGGGCTATTATTTATAAGGGGGAACTATTATATATAAGGCATCTATTATAAGGGGGAGATATTATTTATAAGAGGGGAACTGTTTATAAGGGGGTATAATTGTTAAGTGGGCTTATTTATAATGGGGGCTATTAGTGATAATGGGGACTATTATTTATAAGGGTAACTTATTTATGAGGGGGCTATTATTAATAAGGGAGCAGTATTATTTTTTCGGGGTGACTGTTACTGATAAGGGGGCATATTACTGATACAGGGCACTATTTATCATTTATAAGGGAGCTATTACTGATATGGTTGTAATGTTATTTATAAGCAGGGACTATTATTTATAAGGAGGCGCTATAATAACTGATGAATGGGTGCAAATATCTATTAGGCGGTACAAAGGTGCTCATTTGAATTGTGTGTGGTAAAATGGGGCTTGTTATTACTTTTTTGTTGGCAGAAAGGAGGCGTTATTATAGGGGTTGTCACTGGAAGACGATGGTGTTGTTTGCATATCAGCATTTGGGGCCCCGCTTTTAATTTTGCCCAGGGCCCCACTTTGTCTAAAACCGGCCCTGGTCCTGACACAATTTATTCTGGTTTTACTGAGAAATTCTGCTCCAAATCGCATAAACAAATATATCACAGAGCTCTTTCATATTATGTTCTTAGACTGAGCAGCAGAAAACACCTAATGGGATTGTAAACCAAGCATTAAGCTACCTAGCAGGTTAAAACTATTGTGGTACATTGACATGTTTCATAAATATGCTTTAAATATACCATCTGTGTCAAATTTGAAAGATTGCTGCTATTTTTTCCCCAGTATTTTGTCTTTACAACTTGTATGACAGATTGGGGGTGGAGAGTTGCATTTAAGGGGCGTGGCTAAGCAGCTTGCAATGGTTGTAACTTTTATTTACTTGCACCAATTGTTTTGTGCAAAATGCTGAACATGTATAAGACCTAGCCATGAGGTGGCATAAGTGTGCCTTTTATGTTTTAAGTCTCCAGAAGTGGAACTTCTGAGACTTAAAGAGGACCTTTTCGCCACCTACAACAAGTCCAGCTCTTTACATTTGTTAATAGTCATTGCTCCACTGATTCTGGCACAGTTGAAATTTTTTTCTGTAGCCCCCACCATTCCTGAGCAATTAATGCTGTTCGTTATGGTGCCCGATATGCTATGTCAGGCAGGAGCAGGCAACAGGTGTGATTCTGAGCTCAGACACCGGCTGCTTCTGATTGGAGCTCTAAATCACGCCCCCCTGCCTGACGATGCCCTTCTGATATTACAGAGTTTAAATAGCACATCAGACACCAAAACTAACTGCGCTTGTTGCTCAGGAACGATGGAGGCTAGAGAAAAAAATTCTAATTGCGCTGGAATCTGAAGCAGCACCTATTAACAGATGCTAATAACTTGACATGGTGGAGGTGAAAGGGACTCTTTAAGAGCTGGGAGCTATGTGCTGGGATTTCCTGCTATGAGACAGAGGTAGCAGTTTCATTCAATGTTTAGAAATAAGAGTTGAACAGTTTGCTGCTGCAAAGAACACAATGGCTTGCTTATACAATAAAATGTAAAATATTTCTGTTTTGAGACTAGTTATACATGTTTCAAGCAGGAAAATGTTACTATTTATTTAATGGTTTCTTAACAGGCAGTTGTCTGTTTGTTTAAAGAAATGCTTGCATTCTCCATAGTATAAACATGTTTGAGTATTATTTCATATCAATGTTGTTCTGTTCCTGTGTTATTTCTTTTAAAAATGTGTGAATAAACTTACAAGTGGGTGTTACTGGGTGTAATTTGCAGTTGTCAATTTGTTGCTAACATTTTAGGAAGGTGTAGAAACAGTGGTACAAAGCAAGAATGCTTTCAATAATAGAAGTATTAATAGTTTATTTTGTCAATTAAGGAAATGCAATGTGAATGAACAAAAGCAAAATCTAAATCAATTCAATATTTGGTGTGACATTTGCCTTTAAAACAGTATCAATTGTTCTAGGTACACTTGTACGCAGTTTTTAACCTTTTTTTCCCAACATCTGCCATACTATTTAAATATGGAGCCCACTATTATACAGCAGAGGCCCGGCAGGTGACATGTCATTTTGGCTGCACAGTGAACATTGTAAAAATGAAACCCATAAGAAAATCATACAAACACAGTTTTTCTTCAATTACACCCCATTCTGAATTGTTTCCAGTCTCCCATTACATCTTGCCGAATTTTAAATGGCACCACTATGAAGTATAATCTGTCCCTCAAAAATGAAGTGCTCCTACAAGCACAGTGAATGGAAATCTATGAAAAGCTATGGTGTTTGAAAGGCAGAGATTTAAAAATGAAAATCTAAAAATAGCTGAGGTGGAAAGGAGTTAAAGGAACTTGCTCATACAAAGATGTTCAAAACATCTTTGAAAACTAACCATGGATCGATGGATGTTCAAATCCTTCTGTCTCTCTATGTAAACCCAGACAGACTCGATGATGTTGAGATTAGGGCTCTGTGGGAACCATATCATCTCTTCCAGGTCTCCTCCTCCAAGAGGGGTTAAACCAAATATTGATTTGTTTTACATTTCTGTTTTGTTCATTCACTTCATTTTGTTACCTGACAAAAATAAACTATTAAAGTGGTTGTCCAGGCAAAAATGGACAACCCCTCTAACTTTTAAATCAGCTGGGGGCAGTGGGGAAAAAAAAAAAATCATACTCACCTGTCCCCAATGCTCCGGTGTTGTTCTGGCGCGTTCCGTTTCTTCTGCTCAACGGGTCTCAGAAGAACGAGAACACGCCGGGAGGACACCGGAGCATTGGGGACAGGTGAGTGTGTGATTTTTTTTTTTTTTTTTTCCCACTGCCCTCGGCTGATTTAAAAGTTAAAGGGGTTGTCCATTTTTGCCTGGATAACCCCTTTAACACTTATTTTTTTAAAGAATTCTTACTTTTAGGCTAAGGCTCCACATAGTGAGCCGCAGTCAAAAAGGGGTTCAGAAAAAAACGTGTCGGAAACGCAGCGCTTTTCACAAAGTCCGCAGACTTTTCCTCTGCAAACTTTATGTCCCTATTATACCTATACGGAATCACCAGCGTTTCCGTAGGTATAATTGACATGCTGCGTTTTACAACGTAAAGGTTTTTAAAATTGCAGCATTTCTGCTGCAGATATTTTTCTGCAATGTGTGGATGGGTTTAGCCAGAAATGCTTGCGGTGTTTGCTCTATGTGGGGCCCCAGCGTTAAACATTCTCGCCGACACATTTGCCCAGAGCTTTTCCACAGCGTTGTATTTCCAGAGAGAATAATAGAATAACCGCACAACCCAGAGTGCCTAAAGAAAGATGATTTTATGGGTAATGCACGTATTCAATAAAACAGACTTTCCAAGAAGGTTGTAGTGGTTCTTTATAGTAATATTTTCCACACTATAGTAGTTGCCAATGTTCCCTTTGGTTTCACTTTGCATTAGAATTTGTTTGTGGTGCCTTCACAGTATTGTTGTTTTCTGCTTGGTTTCTAATTTTTCCTTTCTTTTAACTCTTTGATCTCCACTTTTTTAACTTGTTTAGAGCCTAGAAGAGGAGATAACATCCATTTTATTTAACAAAGAACGCTTTCCTACCTTGACTACTTCTAACCTTTGGACAACAGAAGGCACTGTTTTGAATGATAGTGTACCCAGTGACACATTTTGCATTTCTCACTCTCCACAGCTTTCTGAGGTGCTCTTTCCTTTCTTCATTCTCTGTGTACTATTTTTCCCTGTCTTTCTAGCCCAAGCCATGTTTTTAAATATCTGTACCGTGTGACAATGCACCCCTGATAACATGACCGTTAAGCCAGGAAGAAAAACCTTCTCTTACTGTTAATTTTTTTTTATGGCTGAAAAGTGAAGTTCCATGGAATTTAGCTTTGCCCATCCAGAGCAAACAAGGGCCTTATAGAATATGCATCATCTATTTTTCTTGTGTACCTGAAGCTGGTGGGAACATAATCCCTGAAGGGCTGAAGTGTAGAGTTTTTGACTGATTTTGAATATAGGTTAATCTGTTTTAGGTCACACTGCTGGTGCATGAAGGGCATTACTGTTATATAGTACATGTCATCAGTGGTGAAAGATAACACTGGAACCCCCGGAGTTCAGCTGCAGGCTGTAAACGACTGACAATTAGAGATGAGCGAAGTTTTCAAAAATTCGATTCGGAAACTTCACCGAATTTTCCCATGCGATTCTCTTCGATCCGAATTAATTCGCGGCGAATAAACAGCTATTTTCTGTCTGCAGAGAGCCCAGATGAACGGCAAAATGGCGGAAGTCCTTGGATGCCGCGGTCATGTCTCTCTCTCTCCCTCCCTCTCTCCCCCCTCTCCCTCCCTCCCTCCCCCTCCCTCCCTCCCTCCCCCTCCCTCCCTCCCTCTCCCTCCCTCTCTCCATCCCTCCCTCCCTCTTTCCCTCCCTCTCTCCCTCCCTCTCTCCCTCCCTCTCCCCCTCCCCCCTCCCTCCCTCTCTCCCCCCCCCCCCTCCCTTCCTCTCTCCCCCCCCCCTCCCTCCCTTCCTCTCTCCCCCCTCCCCTCCCCTCTCTCCCCCTCCCCTCCTCTCTCCCCCTCCCCCTCCCCCCTCCCTTCCTCTCTCCCCCTCCCCCCCTCCCTCCCTCTCTCCCCCTCCCGCCCTCTCCCCATCTCTCTCTCTCTCTCTCTCTCTCTCTCTCTCTCTCTCCCTCCCTCTCTCTCTCTCCCCCCTCTCTCCCTCCAGCACGGACAACTTCTATTCATGTGGAAGGATCTGCTAACAAGCAAAGACACGCCTACCCAATCACATCACTAGAGAATATCTTGTGACCATCTGATGTCACAAAAGTCCTTACTAAATATTTGTTACCACGAAGCATCAGGAAATCCGGATTCCATGCGAATCGAAGGTTTCCTGAAATTCGGATCGAATTCCACTTCTGCAGCTTTGATTCGCTCATCTCTACTGACAATACACTTTAAAATACATACTCTACCTCTTGTTTCACATTTTAAAGAAGGTTACTGTTCTTACTACTGTAGTCATTGATTTTACATAGGGCTGTGATTTTATTTTTCTGTGACCACATTGACAATCATTAGATGCTATGTTGCAACACCTTGTAGCCCTAGTCTAAAAGTCCCCTTTTATTGTTCATCTGTGTACTGGCTGTGCATAATACTGCTGCTCAGTGCTATCTGAGTAAGCTGATACAACTACTTGTGGGCTAGGGCTACACCGCAGTTTGAATGTCATGGTATCACATTGCGGTATTGTAACTTATGATTGATTGATAATGGGATATGTATTTGCTAATGTGTATGGGCAGCCTTTTATTACGGCTCCATGCCTGTCTAAGCATCAAATGACATGTGCCGTGACCTGATCATTCTGTTGAGTGGTGAAGACTTCAAGGTTTCGGTCTCTGTTGATCAAATATTGGTGGTCTATCCATTATTTAAGTGCCAGTATACCACCCTAAAGCTTTTCATTTTAATTTTTATTCATGCTGTTTTAGAATTCATTAACCTATCTAAAGATTTCTCATTAAGTTGCTATTGGGTTTAATGATGACCACTAAAAAAACAAAAAAACATACATAGTAAAGTATTGACATTTATGCTTTGTTGCATTTCATTGTATAGCACTTTGAGCAAAGTGGTAAGAGTAGGGGGCAAATAAGTTTTATAAAGATAATCCTAGATATTCCCATATATAACTTAAATGGTACCTGAGTTTTCATGAAAAGTTGAAATATCTGCAGAGTCTTGCTGGGCAGCCTGTTCTCTGACCACATAAGCATACCTGCTGCTAATAGCCCCATTATTCCTGCAGCACATTTTACATTTGTCTCTGAGGCTGTGGGCAGTTGAAATAAGAAGCAGCCTGCCCCTATCAACTATAACAACTACTGGTGTATTTATACTTATTTCTGCTAGGAGTAACCGTGCAACTCAAGTGTTCTTTATATAAGAGATCCAGGAACACTGAATTACAAATATATGCAGTAATGACACAGCTAAAAAGATCCCTCACACAGAAAAAAAAGGTATCTATGAGCACAGTAAGGAAATATGCCTGCTGTCTGTGAATAGTATCCCATCTGTAATTACACAAATAGCCAGCAGTAGATACAGGCACATAGAAGACTTTTCTTACATTGTAAGGGTGGGTTCACACCTGCGTTCCAGTCCGTCCGTTGCCAATCCGAGTGAAAATCTCGGCGAACGGGATTGGCATCAGATACAGACCGGTCAGCGACGCATTGGTTAAAAACCCATTCATTTGAATGGGTTTTTAAAGCAATGCGAGTGTGTCCGATTGCAACCTCTGCGCTGCGAATCCTTTTTTTTCGTCGGAAACAAAGTCGGACAGGCAGGACTTCGTGTCCTACGAAAAAAAAACGGCTTTGTAGCGCAGAGAGTGCAATCGGACACACTCGCATTGCTTTAAAAACCCATTCAAATGAATGGGTTTTTAACCAATGCATTGCTGACCGGTCTGTATCCGATGCCAATCCCGTTCGCCGAGATTTTCACTCAGATTGGCAACGGACGGACTGGAACACAGGTGTGAACCCACCCTCAGCTGAGATATGCAGACTGTTCAGTCCAGTGCACAGGGAAAGCAGTTTGCAGACTGTCTGAAGATACCAGCTCCCTCCACTCACTGTGAAGTCATCTTGCTTTTTAATGGTATCTATGGATGTGATGACTTCCCTATGAATAGGAAGTGAATTGCCAATTAGCTAGAAGGGAGACTCCTAATGGCAGGAACTTTAAGGCTATGGCTCCACGTTGCGAGCCGCAGCCAAAAAATGCTGTGGGAAAAACCGAGGCAAAAAAACTCATCATGGTTTTTCACAGAAAATCCGCCAATGTTTCCATAGGTATCACTGACATGCTGTGATTTATAAAAACGTGGCGTGGATATTTTTCTGCAGTATGTGGATGGGCTTAGCCAGAATCCCATCCACTTTTGCAGGTACTGTTAAACGCTGTGGTTTTGCTGTGGCATATACACTTCGTAAAGTGGTTTTCCAGGCAGAAAGTAGCATCCTTTTTAATTGAAGTGCATTACATTTTGGTCCAGAATTACATTCTCTATTAAATTTAGACTAAGTTGTCTGAAAAGTTAGTGACCATTTAAATCAACACCTTTATTGCAAACTTATTAAATAGAATACTTTTAGGTGTTCTGTTTGTTCTGCGTATCTTTTTTTTCTCGCATGCATTAGGGCGAGTCCGAGATTGAAACATTTCACTTCTGCACAGGATAGATCATAAGTGACTAATAGTGGAAGAATGCACAACAGCTGCACCACTCACACATGAGTCCACACTTGTGGACCCACGTTCTTGTGATCAGAGGGGGTGCCAAAAGTCAGACCTCTACCAGTCAGAAACTTATCATGTATCCTATGTATAGGTGTTAAGTTTCAATCTTGGGCCAACTCCTTTAAAGTCCATGCAGGAGAGCAAAGTGAATGTTTTTTTTTTTTTTCTGTCATGGTGGTGACCAGGAAAGATGAAAAACCGTAATGTAAATTAAGTATATTTTTATAGGAATCTGTGTTTACTAAATTGTACACATTTTATATCTAGTATATTGTACTTTTATGTAAACCTATTTCTGAATGTAGCCATGAAAACCAGAATGACAACATCTATTCTCTATATTGTGGGCTTCATTCAGAGGACGAGGAGAGGTCAGGCATTATAGCATGTAGCACATTTGTGTACTGTTCAGAGTTTACCTCTTTATGCAGGACATGTTAGTAGTTGTTTATGTTAAAACACCCATGTCATCTACAGGTTTCTCTTTAGTCCAGCTTTGTCTTCATGTAGTTGTGTGTTTGGACTATTGTACATTGTATTCCTGTTCAGTGGCTGTCGTTTCTCACATTAAATGTTTTATCAAGGTAATTTTTTTGTTTTGTTTTGTTTGTGTATGTGTATTGATTATGTGTCCTTTATGTGTACTTGTGTCCCACAGAAACTATTACCCAGAACAAGAGGGATGCGCACTGGACTGAGTGATGCTCTTGAGGTGCTCAGATTGTACTATAAGTACCAATATGTTCATCTTAATCACCATCACATTTTTCCACTTTTCAGTTGACTTAATTTTTTTTTTTTTTGTGTCCCATGATGTGCAGAAATCTTCAATTTAATTTGTTTTATTTATTCATATACTTTTATTTTCCTCATCCATTTTCATATAGAACTCAGATGAGATACAGAACGTAGTGGAAGAGAAAAAGCAGGCAGATTGTGACTATACAGATACCGTGGTCAAGGAGAACATCAAAGCTGGAATAAATGGAGATATTGAACACCATAAGGATGTCAATGAGCAGAATGCAGAAGTTAAAAATGTGCATAAAAATGACACCCAGTCAGTGTCTTCATATGATAGCAGTAGCGAAAGTGAGAATGAAGAGGTAGAATACAAAGCTGAAAGTAGAGCTTCTGATCACATTATACTGGAAGAGTCTGAAGAAAGTGTAGAAGATGTGAAGGAAGTTGAACCAGTTGAGGAATCTCAGATAAGTGAAGACCATACTGTGACTTTAACAGTTACAGAAATACAAGAAAAGACTGAAGTTATATCCCAGGAAATTACAGTTAGTACTTTTGATGGTGAAGAGAAAGTTGAAGAAGAGCATCATGTTCTCAAAGTGGAGCAAAGCAAAATTAATGGCGATGTTTCTCACATCGATGTTGATGCTTCTGCCAAAATAATTTGTTGTTCTGAGGTAAATTGGTTTAACAGAATGGGTGTTTCAGTATATACCTATCCATTCTGTTACTCAGTATTACCACTGTCCTTTTATGAAATCTTTCTTTTCTTAAGGATGATTTGGTGGCTGCTATCAAACAGGCATACTAGTAAATATGGCTTCTGTCTCTACTTGCTACAAATCTTTACACTCCCATATATTTATTATACCATATTTTCTTTTCCATGTTTAATTGCACCATAATTTTCCATCTTTTATGTTATACATTTGGATCTTGTGTCTTCCAAATGTTCTGTGCTGTATATGTGGACCTGTGAATATACTACTTTGTTAGTCTAATATATGTGTCTAATAACAACTAATGGTGTGGCTTCTTAGAATTCCTATCCTTCTGTATTTCATACATTTCCTACCCTCATCATTGCAATAACTTGAACTCTTTGCGCTGATATCGCTAAATTCTTCAAGATTACTCACGTCACCCAAGATATAGAAGTGACTTGTAAAAAACCTTTTTTAGAATATAAAAAGTCTCTTGTTTATACAAATCTACTAAATGTTATAGTCCTCCTGGTCTTACATTAAGATTTAACATTAACACTACCTAAAGGATCAACTTTATGAAGCACAAGTTAATTGACAGAGTTAAAAGGATTGTCCAGGATATTTTAGTATTGCATCATGAGGCCGGAGAAGGTGAAAAATAGAAAAAAAAAAACATACGTGTCCCCAGTGCTCCGGTGTCCCCTTGCAACAGGGACTTCTGCTGGAAAAGACCCAGGGCGCCGTGGGACCTGACAGTGCCTAGAACTCTGGAGCACTGTGGACAGGTGAGTATGTTTTTGTTTTTATTTTTCACCTTCCCGGCCTCTTGATGCAATACTAAAATATCCTGGACAAGCCCTTTAATGGAGTTATGTAGGAATTTAAAATAAACCACCATTATGAAATTGGTCAGGATACAATACCCAGTACCTTTACCTCTGTTTACGGCTGCATCTCCTTTAATGTTCACTTAGCACATATTTGTACTTCTAACAAAGGTTGTGCCTGGTATTATAACTTAGTCCCATTTACCTTATGGGACAGTGCTGTGCCGAGCTGTAAGAAGGCCCTTCTGACAGGTGAACAGTTGAGGTGCTGAGACTATGACCTGCACTATTCTAATGTTGCTGGCCTAGCCAAGTATTGGCCATCAATTTTCCTGGATAGTTCCATTTAAAGGAAAACTGACCTTTTGTTTAAATCATGTTTTTATTATAATATTTTAAATTTTAGGTAGTGATGTTTTAAAATTTCTATGTTATTATGCACATTTGAAAACAATTCTAAAAATCTTGCAATTCCAATAGCCTGTCACTTCTTATTTCATGGACCATGGGCACACCTGGGAGAGTTTACTAGGCACAGACACCTTTGCAATGAGATGAGTAGATAAGATATGAAATCGTAAATTGTGACTGATGCATTCTGTGTCTTATCATATACATGATAGCTGTGATCATCAGTGTGCTGATAAGTGAGGCAGTTACTGCAAAGAAATATCCTACACAAAATAGAATGTAGTAATGTTTAACATTAAATGTAATTTTAAAAATGGGTAATTTTCTGGTGACACATTCCCATTAAATATTTTATCATGTACAGTACTTCCTGTTGAAGACCTCATTAGCTAAACCCTTTAAATCTATCTTTATTGGCTGTCCTGGTTAATTTTAGTGCAATTTAGTGGAATTTGTTATGCTAATTAGGCTGTCTACTGTTGAATGGGTAGTCCTCGACTAGAATAAATAAACAGGGACTGGCCACCTGATAGCAGAGAGCCTACTAAGTATTTTTGGTGCTAAAACTAACTGTAATGATTGCTCAGGAGTGGTGGGAGCTAAAGAAATTCCATCAGCATCGCAGTCAGGAAAGTGTCAACCATTAAAGAATTCAAAGGGTTGCAGTTGGTGGAGGTGGTGAAAGATTATCTTTAAAGAAGGACTGCTTGAAATTTTCATCCATAATTACCTTTGTGTGTAAGATTTATATGCTTGTTTCTCTCTAGCCTCCAGTGGTGAAAACAGAGATGGTCACCATTTCTGATGCCACACAAAGGACTGAAATTTCAACAAAAGAAGTCCCAATAGTTCAAACAGAGACAAAAACTATTACCTTCGAATCTGCTCAGGTAGAGTTTCTCCATTATAATAGTAATATCCTAACTTGTGGGAAGCTGAAAACAAAACAGTGGTTTTCTTAAACTAACCTCTTTTTGAAGAAAGATAATGCTCTTGATATGTTGAGCTTAACCTCTTTACCTATGGAAATGATCGTTCGTTCAGAAGGAAACAAATTGTTTTATCTTTGCTCCATATATCTTCAGTACCGCAGAAACCTGTAGATATTTCTTTGTGAATGTTTCACACAGCAAGAAGACATACGTTTTTATGTCTGTAGTCTTGTCGATGCAGGTTACTTCACCATTTCTAAAAGCAAATGGTTGTCAATTAAGCAGTCAACAGGTAATTGAATAAATAGCGTGATACAACATTAAATTAGATAGGAAGCTGTATTGTTCGAGGAGCTGCTTGATTCTCTTTTATGTATTTTTAAAGACCATCACTGTATATATTTTCCATGATTTAAGGTAATGTATTGGTCCTATAAATAAAAGGCCCTTTTTTTTCTACAGTGTGCCAAAGTTTCAGCTCAGAGCAGACGCTGGGAATGCATTATTAATAATGCAGAAATAATAAATGACATTCAGTATATAGGACAGGACATGTAGCCTGTGGTTGCTTAGGAACAACACTGATTATATTTTATTTTAACAGATATAGAGGTAATAATTCTTTCCGCCTTGCCTTTGGTTTATGTTTAGGTTACTGGTCTGAATAAAATGATTGTAGGTGCATAGGTATACCTGTCATCCTAATTTCCATGGGAGTGTATGTATGCATGTACATCTGTGTGTGTAAATTATATTATTATATAAAGGTACAACTCCTCTGATTTTATTGATTGAATTCTGGGTTCCTGCAGTTAACATTAGAGGAAGTCTACTGGTACAGCTCTCATTGAATTTAATACTCTATTGTCAGATTAGCAAACACTAGCTAAAGTGACATCCTCCCAGGAGCATTGGTTCAGCTGACTGTTGAGCTATCAAAGCACAACAGCACAAAGGTGTGGTTATGAAAATGCTCTATCGTTTATTATAAAACACGCGGTTTTTATAGGTATCCTTATCGGTATTGCGCAGAATCGGTGAGTGAGTATTGCTCATTGTATCATCTTTATATAATTCAGGCATGTGCAGTAAGTACAATTCAATTACATTAATGAGAAATAAAACATATGCCAGTGTTATATAAACATAGTATGTTGCCAATATAATCCCACTCTATTACTAAAGTATCAAAAAGCCTCCCACCTTGTTAGTGAAATACAAAAAACCTTGTTAAGAACTAATTGCTGCTACTCTAACCCTTGATTCATAGTCCCAGGTGTATAGAAAGATACGCCATCCGTACCAGGCTACTACATTTAATAAGATTTTAACACTTCAATGTTAAAGGCAAAGATGCTTCTTAAAGAGGCCTATACAGTGGGGAAAAAAATTTAGTCAGCCACCAATTGTGCAAGTTCTCCCACTTAAAAAGATGAGAGAGGCGTGTAATTGACATCATAGGTAGACCTCAACTATGAGAGACAAAATGAGAAAACATATCTAGAAAATCACATTGTCTGATTTTTAAAGAATTCATTTGCAAATTATGGTGGAAAATAAGTATTTGGTCACCTACAAACAAGCAAGATTTCTGGCTCTCACAGACCTGTAACTTCTTCTTTAAGAGGCTCCTCTGTCCTCCACTCATTACCTGTAGTAATGGCTCCTGTTTGACATTGCTATCAGTATAAAAGACACCTGTCCACAACCTCAAACAGTTACACTCCAAACTCCACTAGAAGGACACCAGAAACAAAATTGTAGACCTGCACCAGGCTGGGAAGACTGAATCTGCAATAGGCAAGCAGCTTGGTGTGAAGAAATCAACTGTGGGAGCAATAATTACTGTAGAAAATGGAAGACATACAAGACCAATGATAATCTCCCTCAATCAGGGGCTCCACGCAAGATCTCACCCCGTGGGGTCAAAATGATCACAAGAATGGTGAGCAAAAATCCAAGAACCACACGGGGGGACCTAGTGAATGACCTGCAGAAAGCTGGGACTAACGTAACAAAGGCTACCGTCAGTAACACACTACGCCGCCAGGGACTCAGATCCTGCAGTGCCAGACGTGTCCCCCTGCTTAAGCCAGTACATATCCGGGCCCGTCTGAAGTTTGCTAGAGAGCATTTGGACGTTCCAGAAGAGTATTGGGAGAATGTCATATGGTCAGATGAAACCAAAGTAAAACTGTTTGGTAGAAACACAACTCGTCGTGTTTGGAGGAGAGTGAATACTGAGTTGCATGCAAAGAACACCATACCTACTGTGAAGCATGGGGGTGGCAACATCATGCTTTGGGGCTGTTTCTCTGTAAAGGGACCAGGACGACTGATCCGTGTACATGAAAGAATGAATGGGGCCATGTATGGTGAGATTTTGAGTGCAAACCTCCTTCCATCAGCAAGGGCATTGAAGATGAAACGTGGCTGGGTCTTTTAGCATGACAATGATCCCAAGCACACCGCCAGGGCAACGAAGGAGTGGCTTTATAAGAAGCATTTCAAGGTCCTGGAGAGGCCTAGCCAGTCTCCAGATCTCAACCCCGTAGAAAACCTTTGGAGGGAGTTGAAAGTCCGTGTTGACCAGCGACTGCCCCAAAACATCACTGCTGTAGAGGAGATCTGCATGGAGGAATGGGCCAACATACCAGCAACAGTGTGTGCCAACCTTGTGAAGACTTACAGAAAACGTTTGACCTCTGTCATTGCCAACAAAGGATGTATTACAAAGTATTAAGATGAACTTTTGTTATTGACCAAATACTTATTTTCCACCATAATTTGCAAATAAATTCTTAAAAAATCAGACATTGTGATTTTCTAGATATGTTTTCTCATTTTGTCTCTCATAGTTGAGGACTACCTATGATGTCAATTACAGGCCTATCTCATCTTTTTAAGTGGGAGAACTTGCACAATTGGTGGCTGACTAAATACTTTTTTCCCCACTGTATATGTTTTAACACCATATTCATGAAATGCCTAATCTCCCCCGAAACTCAGAATAGAATCTTTGGTCTTTTTAAATGTAAAACTGCAAAGTTTACTATAAAACATTGATTTTAGTTTTTTTGTTTTGTTTTCTCTGTAATATGTGCAGAAATTATACTACCAGCTCCTACAAACTTACCTGTTATGATCTACAAATGTTTGTGTATGTTTGAAGAATATTTTCTTTCTTCTGTATTCATGTTATCTACTTGAAGCTGGATGGTGGTGGAGATAGTGAGCCAGGGATTTTACTGAGTGCTCAGACAATCACATCGGATTCCGTTCTAACCACTACAACAACACACATCACCAAGGTAAAAGTGACCTCATATTTAATAATTACATGCTTGCCTGTGACCAGTAAATTCTATGTTGTCTGCTTTGTGTTCTTATGGAGTCTGCAGTACTGATAGCTACTTTAAAGACACATCTCCTAGTTGTTACATGTATTTCAGAAATCACTTCTGAACAGACCAACTGCTATAACCATTGTCATTAGTCACTGTACATCACTTTTGTCATCTAAAGAAAGAAAACAAAACTACTTTGTTACACTGTCTGACCAATTAAAGAGCCTTTAAATATGGCTGGATAAAAGGCCTTTGAGAAAATTTGCTTTATTTCCCAGGAAACATTGCCTTTAAACCTCCATACGTCAGCTGGCATCTCCACAAGGGCACAAATCCTTTCCCCAACCAGTCACATTGAAAAACAAATTAATTGTTGTAGTTGTTGAATACTTACTTACTACAAAACTGTTACATTTTGTATTATTGTAATTATGTGATTCTTGCTGCTATATCATACATGCTAGATTTCTTTTATTTTTAGACTGGAAAAGGTGGGATATCTGAAACAAGAATTGAAAAACGTATTGTTATCAGTGGGGATGCGGACATTGACCATGATGAGGTAAACTGAGTGTTAAATAGAGTAAATAGTTATGTACTTATTTTTTAGCTTTTGAGTCATAGAAAGGGCATACTTAGAAGCCATTGATCGATAATGGTTAGACCTCATTCTTGCGAAACCATGTATTCGGACTACTCATGATATTTTTGGGTGGACACTAATAGAGAAGCTATAAGGTGCTATAGATCTTGCTGTAAGACAATGAGTGATTATTACCTTCCTTTATACAAAATCGGAATACAGTAGTCCCAACCTGAGTGGAAGATTTTCCTGACTTTAAGACAAATGAAAAGTAGTAAAGCAACTGGTGTTTTTGATGTCACACCCTGTATTACCTGAGGCACAAAACTGTTATGCAACATACTCCAGCTGTTGAAGTACTAATTTTTCAAAATATAAAGGGAACACTACATCTGCCACATAGAATATAGAGAATAGAGAGAGAAGGATAATTGCACTGCCCAACAGCAGATCGCTGTAGTACAGTCTCTCTCTGCCCATGTGATGCAGTGCTGATGCATCATGGGATTAATGGCAGAGCAAAGAGTAATATAAGCCAAGATGCAGTCTGATTAGGAGCTGAGGAGAAGCTGGATTGCAGGAATATGAAGGCAACATAAACTTAAAACTTCTGGAGCGTTAAACAGTCAGTTGATAAATGCAGGGATGGAGCAAAGGTCTTTTACTGGAGTGCTTCTTTAACAGGTAGTAGTCATAATGAGTGTCAAGTTATGCTTTGCTGCATCTGTATACAAATATTTACCAATTTGTCAATGGAAGAATTTCCATTGGAGTGCATTATATACTGACGAACATTTGACTTTGTTCACATTGTTGCTTTCCCATTAAAACTAATAGAATCCAGGCACTATTTTGGACATCTGTGTTCTCTGGCTGGAGAGAATAATGTAATAACAAGATGATACAGAATTTATGTTGTTTATAGATGGAAAAGTCTACCTATTTCACATTCACATTCTAACATGGGATCAAAGCTGCATGCACCACAAAATAGTAGAAATAATGTTATAGCTCACCCCCCATAAACACAGCCCTCACAAAAGTGACGCAGATACAATTATCCTTTCTGTTGCTTTACATTCATTTATCTATGGTTTTTTTTTTGTTTTTTTTTAAAGCAAAAAGAAATTGACTTGAGTTATGACACTAATTTTATGTGATTATTTTCATAGGCGTTAGCACAAGCAATAAAGGAAGCCAAAGAGCAACACCCTGACATGTCTATAACTCGTGTGGTGGTGCACAAGGAGACTGAGGTGGCTGAAGAAGGTGAAGAAGATTAATCACACGGTAAGTACAGGAGACTGTATTCTTACTAGTGACAAAGCATCTCAAATCCAAAAACCTCTTCATTGTCCACTATTCTGTTTTTAGGTCCAAAATTTTGAGCTAGTTAACTGAAAAATATATCTGTATAGCAGGGTTAGGCAAAAAAAAAAAAATCAAAGGTGAGGTACTCAGTTTGCTGTGCAATATTGAAAGGTTTTGGATCCCTAAATGAAAATCATATAATGGAATCTATGTCTGTAATGCAGAATGTATAAGGATAGAATTCAGGATCACATTCTTTCCTTGCACAGGACTGTTGCCCGATTCTCAATACTTTACACAAGACTGTTGCCTCTTCCTGCATATTTTACTGAGAACATCATCCTGTAGGGCCTGTGTAAAGCATGAAAGGAGAAGCAGCTGGTTTGTCTAACATTTATCCAGAATATCCATACCGCTAAATAAACCCCAGGCCCCATACTCCATGACATGGCTTGCATGAGGTGTATACAGGAAGGAGGCAACACTAACAGAAATTGGGATGGGAGGAAGCAGGCAGTAGTAACACTAGCAAGGGATAACTCCATTGAGAACGTCTGGAACCCAGCACTGACGTCCGTTCAGGGAACAAATTGGTTTGCTGGTTCCCTGACTTGATGCCAACACTAGTATCTGGATGTTCTCTTTAAAGAAGACCTTTCACCATCTCTAACAAATCTAGATCTTTACATGCCCCCTGCTTGACACTGCCCTTCTGACATTACAGAGCTTAAAGAGGACTTTTAACCACCTCTAACAATTCCAGCCATGCTCCACTAATTCTGGCACACTTGGAATCTTTTCTCTAGCCCCCACCATTCCTGAGCAATCATTGCTGTCAATTTTTGTATCTGATATGCTATTTAGGCTCTGTACTGTCAGAAGAACAGTGTCGGGCAGGAGCAGGCAAGCGGTGTGATTCTGAGCTCTGATACTGACTGCCTCTGATTGGAGCTCGGAGTGACGCCCCCCTCCTAACTCTGTCCTTCTGATATTACAAAGTTTAAATAGCACATCAGGCACCACAACTAACTTTGCTTGTTGATTGGGAACCATGGGGGCTAGAAAATAAATTCAACTGTGCCGGAATCAGTGGAGCTGCACAGGAGTGGCAAAAACTTGAATTGGTAGAGGTGGTGAAAGGTCATCTTAAATTAGTTGGTCTGCTTGTTCCCTGTCCATGTGTATTACCTCTACCTGCTTCCTCCCAGTTCAATCTCAGCCATATTGGGTAGATATGGCACTCATGCCAACCTCTGCTTTATATGGTAGCTGTGTTTTTTTCTGACAAATAATGTACTCCTGGCTGGACATAGGTTTTTAACTGCATATAGGCTTTTACAGCTAGCACAGATCTGTGACATGTTTAAGGGCATTTTATTACTGAATTTTACTCATTTTATTCTTTCAAAAACACTAATATTTTGCAGCACTGTGGGCCTTGTAAATCTTTAGTTCCATGTGTCTTCTGTAGCCTGGTTGTTTTCACATACAGTGCATGCTGCACAGTCACATTTTCAATTAAATCTGTCAGTAAAGCTGTCCGATTGCTCAGTCTGTACCCATTATTATGGTTTTCTTAAGGACTTCTAAATACTCATTTAAGCTGAATTCCTCAAGAGGAATTGTTGCGAATTACAGACAGATACTCTAAAAGACTTCTCTTTGAATGGAACAGAACAGACTGTGGTAAATGTGAAAATAAGCAGACGACAGATGACAATGGGAGCAAAATTTTTAATAAAGATCTATTAGAAAAATGGGTCTTTTTTACACTGAAATGAGTGCAATGCATTAATGATAAAATGAACCAAACGGTGTTCCTAAAAGGCTTTTAATGGGAAATGCTTGCATATTTGGTGGCAGACTATAACTGTGACTTAAAGCAGGGTAAGGAAGTAGAGGAAATATTTTACTTTGAAAACTGAAAACAAATGGCTACAACATGAGATCAACATGTTTGTCACAACACTGTTCTTAAAGAGAGCCTGTCATGTCTAAAATGCTTTCCAAACCAACAATAGTGCTGTGAAGGGATCTTTTTTAGGAGCAGAAACATACCCGTGCGGTGACAAATTAATGAAGCAATGCAGATTTAATAACCTTTTTATGCAAATTGGCCTGTAAGTGCAATGGAATCGGGACCTGCCTTGCCTATAGATAGATGTGATGGAAGCTGAGGCTGAAAATTCCTATCAGCAGATTCCGCCTCAAAATCAGCATCAGAATGCAGGTAAAAAAGTGTCCAGCTCTTCCTGCTTATTCGGGTGATCAGCAATGGGAAGCGAATGAGCCAGAATATGAAGAGGAATCTGAGGTGGAAGCCTGTCTGGATTCCTCTTCATTTTCCAACATCTGATTGATCCTTTACACACCTTGGTATGTCATCCATCGGATTATTAATGGTTTCTGAGGAATGTTATGCCCCGCTAAATGCACTTGGGAACGTAAATCATCAATATTGGCTGGTGGCAGCTCCTTTGCAATTGACTGACGTCCCAGATGTGATGTATGGGCGACAAGCTCGGAGACTCTGCAGGCCATTGTAGCACTTTTAGGTCATGTAGGGCTGCTGACAGTAGCACAAGCAACTTGTGGTCTGACTTGGGACGGTCAGAGAGGGGTTCTTTCTCGACAACCACACATATCAACAGAACGAGGTAGGATGGAGCAACCCAACAATTTTATTCCCAAAAAAAGGACACACAAAAGAGCCTGCCACCGAGGAACAAAACACAGTCCATATCCACAGCACAGTCTGTATCCAAAAGCAGACCCCAAGGAACGCACACAGGGGGTATAGGCCACAACAAATCCCAAGGCATAAACAGGCACAATTCCTCCTTCAGTCTCCTTCAGGACAAGGGATCTTCTGTCTGCCTACCTCAGGTGCTGGCTTCAACTCAGCCACCTTGCAGGTAGAGCTGCTACTCACTGCCTCCCTTTGGGTGCTGGCTTCAACTCAGCTGCCAAATAAGGGATAATTCGAGAAGTGTCTGATTCTCTCCCCTACCTCTACCCCTGAGTGGGGTGGCCATACAGACAGGCTCCAGTTTCCAATCCCCCCCCCCAACCCCCTGACCAGAGAAAGAAGTGAACCCTGCAGGGGATGTGTCCAGCTGACCTGACACAAAAGGTGGATCTTCACAGGTGATCCCCACAGTGGGACCAGTACCATTTGTTTAAACCCAAACAATAATGATTTGATTATCTCCCTCCTTTGTGCTCAATTCCTGGGCGAGGCAATCAGGACATGGGACAATACACATCCGTACCGACAACACGAGATACAAAACAAATATCACAGGAAACAATAGAAATATAACATAACACACCATCACAGGGACACACTAAGCTGTTAGTGTACCTGAAATAAACAGTAAAGGGGTCCAGTTATCATACATTATACCACTACACACCATAATACCAGGAGTAGGACTGGTGTGACATTCCCTTGTGAAGACCTCTTCATGATGTTAAGCACGCGGTCTCCAGACCAATCTCCAGCTAGCACTGTGTCCATTTAAAAAGCAGGACTCATAGCTGAAGAGGATAAACCCTCATTTCAGCCTTCATTGCTGTTTTGCTTTGCACCTTGATAGGATTTGAGAACAGTGGCGTGAGGTCAATAGAACACCTGCAGCTGGACATCTTTCTTTGTAGCCCAGTGTGGTGCAAATACCTTTTTGATGTGTTGTGTTGTGTTGACCTCTTTTGCCTCCCTAGACATGCATTTTAAGTTGTAGAACAAAATGGATCGCTTGGCATTCTTCCAATTCGATGATCTATCCATGCAGAGGTTCACCTCCACTCACTTCTTGCTCTCATTCTAGTTTGTCGTTGTTCTCTCAACCTCTGGGACATGCAATGTTGAACAGTGCTCACATCTTGGCCAAGGTATGCAGTGATCTGCCATTGTGATAAACCAAGGCGGAAGCCTCCCACCCGCTCAGAGTCTGAGCGGTGGTTGCTTCTACAGTGGTGTGAAGAATATCTATCGCCTCGCCCAGCCGCCTGGCACGCCTGCGATCAAACTTCTTTCTTAACCTCCCACTCACACACCGTGAGTAGACCGGGTCATAGGATAAAATGAAATGAGCGATATAAATTTTATATGTTTAATAACCCAAGTGGGTCGGTATGAATTAATAGCATATACAGAAATATACAATATTAATATGATCAAGCATAAACATACAAGCAAAGGAGCGATGATACAATACACAAAAATAAACAGGAGAATTAAAAGATAGAGAAAATACCGGCATAGGCTCGTAGTCCGTTTCTCTAGGCCACAGCAGAGTTTTGGGCCTAGGGCGCAAGCTTAAGCAAGTTGCATAAAACAATCCTTCTACATGCTGTCCAGAACTAGGCCCTCAAAGCATTCCTCAGTAGGGCAGGCCCTCTCATCTTCTCCCAGATCAGAGCTCCTTACTGCCTCTTTGCTGAATGACCCCAGAATCCAGGTCTGCCCACAGCATATGGCTAGTGCTCCACCCACCCCTTGCACCCAGGCAGCCCCCCTTCTCCCACCTTTGCAGAACCCTCGGAGAGAAGGGTGAAGTTAAGGCTTGCTATCCCCCATCCCATCTGGCCAGGGATAATAAAAGTGCCTGGCTATAGCAAGCCATCTCCAATGAACACACATAAAACCAGTGAAGCGTATCGTCCAGCAATGTGGACTCAACTAAAGCACCGCATTCCAAGTGGGGGAAGGACTGACCTAAGCAAGTAAAACACACTTCCAAGAAAGATATAAAACTGAGGGTCGGTTCATCACAAGTGGGTTTTAGCTGTAAGTTATAGCTCATACCCTGCTCCAGCACCCCCGTTCAGAGCTGAATGGGTGGTAGGCTTCCGCCGTAATAGTACCTTAAGACCCAGGTGGCTGTGCCGTAATAGTATGGCGCTCATCGCCTAGGGTTTAAAGGGGTTGGCTTGTTTCTATTATTTTTGAGGTTATTTGTTAATATAATATGAAGTCATGCTGTTTTCTAATATACATTTTTTTTTTTTTATTAAATTTTGCTTACCTAACTGTCTTACACCATTTGGTAACCTAAGAGGTTTTACCCCTTAGATGCCACAGTTAATCATGACAAACGACATTTAAGGGGTTACGCTAATAAATGACCGCCCACGCGCCCCAAAGGCTCCCCCTCCCCCAAACTTTGCCGATGTGTATTTTCTGCAGTTTGGGGTTTAGCCAGTGACAGGAGCCCTCATACCTGGTTGATCCTGTTTGCTGAATGGAGGAAGTCAGCCTATGTATCTGCATAGGCTCACTTCCTCTATACACTGCAGTACACGTGTATAGTACTGAACCAGACCATCGCTGGTTCAGGTCCCCTAAAAACGCCAGAAATAATTATTTTTCTCCTTCTCGCCTTACAAAAAATGCTATAAAAAGTTATCAAAAAGTCATATGTGTACCCCATAACAGTAGCAATAAAAAGCACAGGGCATGCAAAAAATTTGCCCTCAACCAAAAAATAAAAATGTTATGCATCTCAGAAGATGGCGTTGCAAAAATAATTGATTTATGTCCCCAAATGGGTTTAAATCCTGCAAAATTAGTAACTTCTAAAAAACAATATAAATTGAGTATTGCCGTAATCATACCGAACCACAGAATAAAGGTAACAGGTTACTTATGCTGTATGGCAAAAAATTTAAAAGGTAAAACGCAATGCCATGATGATTTTTAAAAATAGTTTTTAACCTACCAAATAAAGAGTTAAGAAAATTTTTTCAATAAGTTTTAGGCACCCAAAAATGGTGGTGTTACAAAATGCACCTCATACCGCAAAAAAAGCCTCATATGGCTAAATCACCAATAAAAATAAAAAAAAATATAGCTTGCACAATGTGAAGACAAAAATTGCCAAATAATTAGGACATAACTTACTGTGTGCTCACACTGTGTGCGCACATGTATGACACTGTTGTATCCAGGATAACGTACTTAATATCATATTTGGCTATAAACTGCTGTTTGGGCATAGAAGGCAATGAGCACCATGTGGTTTTTGGAGGGGTGTAGTTTCCAAAATGGGGTCACATGTCTGCGGATTCCAGTTTACTGGCAATTCAGGGGCTCTACAAAAGTGACATGATGTCCAAAAACCAAACTGTGCTCCAGAAACCAAACTGCACTCCTTCCCTTCTGTGCCCAGCTGTTCGGACACAGGAATACCTAATGTGTATGTGTTTCACAGTATTTAAGTACTTTTATATGTGTCCTAGGGAAAGGGAGGGGGGGTTAATACCCGCGATCGGTCCCGCCATATTTAAATACCCAACATCTGCCGTACTATTACAGCGGATGTCGGGAAGGTGTTAACATCCCAATGTTAATAAAATCTGTGAAACATCTGTAGGGTCAAAATGCTCGCTGTACCACTTTTTTATATGTTCTGTGAGTGGTGTAGTTTCCAAAACGTGGTCACTTTTGAGGGTTTCCATTGTATTGTTACTTTAGGGGCTCTGCAAATGCGACATGGCACCTGAAAACTATTCCAGCAAAATCTGCTTTCCTGAAAGCCAAATAGCGCTCTTTCCATTCCAAGCCCCACCATGTACCCATACAGCAGAGTAAGAACACATATGGGGTATTCCGGTGTTCAGGAGAAATTGACTAACTACCTGTGGAGTGATTTTTCTCCTTTAACCCCTTGTGAAAATGAAAACTTTGGGGATAAAATGACGTTTTAGTAATTTTCTATTTACACATCCCAATATTAATAAAATCTGTGAAATGGCTGTGAGGTCAAACTGCTCACTATACCCTTGATGAATTCTGTCTGGGGTGTAGTTTTTAAAATGGAGTCACTGTGCCCGCGATCAAAACCACATAAATTGGGAACCCCCGGAATCATACCAAAACATACAATACAGGTGACATGTCATTTTGGCTGCAGAGTGAACGCCGTAAAAACGAAGCCCGTAAGAAAGTCGCACCAATGAATTTTCTTCAAATCCACTCCATTCTGAATTGTTTTCCAGCTTTCCAGTACATTGTACAGAATAATAAATGGAAGCATCATGAAGAAAAATTTGTTCTGCAAATGGCTATGAGAACGGAAAAATAAAAAAGTTATGGGGTTTGCAAGAGAGGGAGTCAAAAACGAAAATCAAAAATTTCCTCCAGCGGTAAGGGGTTAAAGAGACTCAAAGTTATTGCCATATAAAGTGACACATGTCTGTTTGAAAAATGAGGCCTGGTCCTTAACCCCTTCACACAAAATCACGTACATGTACGTGATTGGGTGTGAAGGGTTGTATGGAGAGAGCTCAGGAGCTGAGCTATCTCTATACACGGCGGGTGCCAGCTGTATAATACAGCCAGTGCCCGCCGCTAACAGCTGCGATGGGTGCCGACACCCATCGCAGATGTTAACAATTTAGATTCCGCGGTTAAACGTGACCGCAGCATCTAAAGTGTGCAGCCATCTTTCACCGATCGCTGCCCTCCTGAACGTCATCGGAGGGCGGTGATTGGTTGTTATGACAGCCGGTAGCCTATTGAAGGCTCCCAGGCTTGTCATTACATTAGATCTATTACACCATGCCAGAGGCATGGTGTAATAGAAGTGTATAGTGTGAGCGATCAGACCCCCTAGGGTTCAAGGCCCCTAAGGGGTCTGATCATAAAAGTAAAAGAAAAAAAAAAAGTTTTTTAAAGAAAAAAATATATAAAAGTTCAAATCCCCCCCCCCCTTCCATAGATCAAATATAATAATAAATAAACATAAACACATTAGGCATCCCCGCGCTCCAAAATGTCCGAAGTATTAAAATATTTCTCCCATACAGTGAAAGGCGTAGCGGGGAAAAAAAATCAAAATGGCCAAATAGTTGTTTTTTCAACTTTTTGCCTCCAATAAAAAATGGACTAAAAAGTGATCAAACCATCAGACCTTCCCCAAAATGGTATCAGTAAAAATCCCATCTTGTCCCGCGTAAAAAGACGCCTTACCCAGCTCCATACACACAAATATAAAAAAGTTACAGGTGTCACAATATGGCGACACAAACATTTTTTTGTGTTTTGTAAAGCTTTTAATTTTTTAAAAGGTATCAAAACATTACAAATACTATATAAATTTGGTATCGCTGTGATCGTATTGACATGCAGAATACAGGCAACATGTCATTTTTACCATATAGTGAAAATTAAACCCATTAGAAATTGGCGTAAATGCGTTTTTTTTTCCAATTACACTGTACAGGATATTGAAGGGTGCCATTACATTGTACAGTTTGTCCCGCAAACAATAAGCCATTATATGACTCTGTGAACTGAAAAATGAAAAAGTTATGGTTCTTGGAATGGGGGGAGGGAAAAATGGAAATGCAAAAACAAAAATTGGCTGTGGTATGAAGGGGTTAAGGTAGTTTTAGGCTGTGTCCCCAATGGATAATACCACACAGGCCTTGAAAGTCAGAATTTTCTGAGAGATCTATAAATATAAATCCTTCATCCATGATCTTGTAATATTTTATTTTTTTGAGTGCTTGTTTGGCTTGACATTTCACTTCTCACTTTGTTAGGGGTTGACTGAGCCTTTAATTATTGTGGTTGGTGTCAGCCTCCCTCTAAGATTTAATTGTCATCTTTCCTAGAAAAGTCCATTCAACATCTAAGGTCCAGAAATGAAAAGTGAATGCAACATCTCAGAATTTCAGCTTATCATGAACATACATATGGCAGTACACTGGTCCTTATTAACACAGATATCCTGCAGGTTTCCATTTTTGCCAGCAGGTGTCAGCAAAACATTAGAGATCAGTATTAAAAGATTTGTAGGTAGACTTATTATAGTGCCAAGTAGTAGAGAGTCCTGTGCATGTTCTTGAAATAGTTTTACCTGTATTTTCAATTAAATTATCAGCAAATGCAGACGGTCAATGATTTGAAAGGGTTTTGTCTCCCGTAAAAATTTGAATAAAAAGCGATCAAAGAATCAGATATTTCCCAAAATGGTCTAACTAAAAAGTACATCTTGCATCACAAGAAAAGACTCCTTGTCCATCCCTTTACGCAGAAATATAAGTGTCATGGGTGTCAGAATATGGCGACGCCAAGAAAATGTTGTGTTTTTTTGCAAAGTTTTTTTTTTTTTTTTTTTTAGTGGTTAAATAGTAAATAAAACTCTAAATTTGGTATCCCCGGAATCATACAGAAT
This sequence comes from Leptodactylus fallax, assembly GCA_947044405.1. Taxonomy (NCBI): domain Eukaryota; kingdom Metazoa; phylum Chordata; class Amphibia; order Anura; family Leptodactylidae; genus Leptodactylus; species Leptodactylus fallax. The sequence goes on from CAMRHE010000322.1 coordinate 1,972,774, forward strand.
CATAGAATACAGGTGACATGTCATTTTGGCTGCACATAAAGGCTGTGAAAACAAAGCCTGTAAGAAAGTCATCACAAATGCAGTTTTTCTCCAGTTCCACACCATTATGATTTTTTTTTTTTGCAGCTTCCAAGTAAATTGTACGTAATAATAATTGGTACCATTTTGTCTCACAGACTTTGAGCCCTCATATGGCTCTGTGAACTGACATCTGAGAACCCCACCAATCAGCTATTTAAAAAGACTGCAGCATTCGGGAGAGCTCTGTGGCCTTTTCACTAAATATCAATTGTGTAGGTGCTGTGCTTGGTATTGTAGTTGAGTCCCATTCACTTGAATAGAAATGAACTGCAAACAGGGCACGTGACGAAGGGACATAACATCACTGGCCTGTGAAGTGGTGCTCACCTGAGGCACTGCCACTTTGAGAAGCTGATCTCTAGGGGTTTCAACAATCGGAAAATTTGAAACATATCCTAAGGATAGCTGAACAGTATTTAATTCCCCTTTAACCCCATAATGCAGAATGATGTATATGTACATCGTCTGCAAGGGAAAGTTACATGTATTAGTGGTGTGCCAACACAAACTCAGAAGGACTCCTTCTGTAACTAACAGCCAGACTCTTGCTGTTTTAACCTTATACATGCTACAGTCAACAGTGACTTCAGCATCTAAGGGTTGGCATATATATATTTTCCATATGCTGGAGGCTTAACTAAGGTCCCCATGTCTGCCATTTTGGTCCACCTCTTATGTCTTGCCAGAGGCTGGGCCTAATAAGTAGTATACTGCAATACATATGTGTTGCAATGTATCTAGCCTCCTATTGGTAAAGTTTCCTAGTGGTTAAAAAAAAAATTAAAAATAAAATAAAAAAATGTAATAAAATGATATAAAGGGGTTATCCTAATGTTTTAATACTAGTTTATAGTAACATGGCTCCGAGCTAATGTAAGCACTTGAATGTTTTTGCTTCCTATGTTTGAAAGGTTTTAGATGTATATTGTATTTTACGTTTGCCAAATACATAATAAATAAGGCATTTACGGTACTCCACACTGTGGACTAACCGGGGCAGTCCTGACAGTAGACAGACTGGATTAATTGACTGATCAGTGTGCTTATAAAAACAATTTGCCCTAAATTCTTGCTTCTGCATCCATCACTAGAGTAGTTGTAGGGACTGTGGGCCATTTATGAAGGAATTGGAGCAGGAGTTTGTGATTTGGCCACAGCCCCGTTAAACATGTTAACCTTACTGAGGCTGGATTCGCACATTTTTCACGGCCATTTTGCGCTTGAGGGGCGCTTGTTTTCCTGGATTCCTCATACATTTCAATGTACTGATCTGAGAAAATGGACAAAAATAGAACATGACCTTTTTTTTTTTTTTTTTTTTTTTTTTAGTCTCCCATTCACATGAATGGAATTTAATGCAGCCATGTCACCAAAAAAAAAAAAAAAAAATTCATCACACAGTTAATTGTGACATTTGTGTTGAATGTAGGATTGAATGTGTTGTTGTTCTGAAGTACCCAAATACATAGTAATGCTAAGTTCAGACTGCTGTCATTCAAGTCTGTTGTTCTGATCCACTAGAATTTTTTTTCTTCCATTTAAAACAATGAGCACACTGAAGAAAGTTTCTGTCTTGGTTTTTAACATTTTAGTAAATAATAATAATAATAATTTTATTTACATAGCGCCAACATATTCTGCAGCACTTTACAAATCTGAGGGTACATGAACAGACAGTATTTGACATCACAATGTGACAAAGAATAAACATAAACAAAAGAAGTGAGGGCCCTGCTCATGAGAGCTTACATGCTATGAGCATGCTCTGTCTGCGTCAATCAATCTGGTGACTTTTCAGTCTGTTCTGATCCTATGATGGATCAGAACAGCAGACTTAAATGACAGGAGTATGAACATACCCTTTAAAGAGGTTGTCTGGCCCTAAATTGTTTTTTTATATATATATTTTAAATGCTGATGACCTATCCACAGTATTGGTCAATATTATGTGATCAGTGGGGTCTGACACCTGGACCCCACACAGATCAGCTGTTCTGGAAGCCTGCTAGTGGACGGGGAGCGCATGCAGCACTGTCCACTGTTTAGCGGTAGTTCTGGGGAATTAAAGTTCTGCTCCTATTACTTGAATTGGGGCGGTGCTGCATGTGTTCCCTGTCCACTTACAACTTCCAGCACCTGGAGTCTGCTGAAACAACTGATCTGTGCAGGGTCAAAATGTCTGACCCCCATGAATCACATACTGAGTACCTATATTATGGCTAGATCACCAGTAGGAAAAATCAGTTTAGGCCTAGGTCCATGAGGTTTAACTGTTTTATACTTGCAAATACACATTAATCCATAGTAGTGCAATAACTATTCTGGTAATGGCAGAAGCCCAATTCTTCAGAAAGAGGTAAATATTTAAATCAGATCAATATGCTGTGACCACCTTTTGCCCTCAAAACAGGATCAATTCTTCTTGGTAAACTTGCACACAGTTTTGAAAGAACTGGTCATGGAGATTGCTCCAGACATCTTGGAAAGCTAATTCAACTTTGGTAAACACTGTGTTTGTTTATGGCTCTGTATTTTACTGACAGTTTAGCTTGGTGTCCCTGAAAAGAGATTTAGTGATGACAGCTTTAAGATACTGGATGAGAATGTAAACAGATCTTTTACTGTGCTTAAGCAATTTGTCTGACAGCGAAACACAATAACAATTGCAGTTGCAAGTTTTTCACCCAAATTACCTGTGTTTTGCTGTTATTTTGGCAAGTTATTTGGTATAGTACTTTATAAAACAGTTTCCTATAATGCTGTCAAAGTGATGGGCTTTGCAGTCCCGTCCTGCCCCAAAAAAAAAAAAAAAAATATAGGTTATAAAGTTGTTGCTACTTCTTAGCAAAGACAGTCAGGTATAACTCTGTACTGTATTACTGTATGTTCTTTCCAAAATTTCCCACAATTACCAGTCATCAGATCGGAACATGGTTTTCATTTAAATTATTTTTCCTCACATCTGTAGGTAACAATTCTTGAAAGCTATCTTCTCTCATTTTATGCCATATGCCCCTTAGTAAAGGTAAAATCAACGCTGCTAATTGAGGAGTTGGTAAGTGTAGAAACAGCCCTACAAGGTGCTGTCTTTAGTCTGATACCGATTTTTCCTGCTGACACTCACTTTAACCCTTTCGCTGCCAGGGGTTTTCGGATATTTAGCACTTCTGGTTGCCAGGGCAATTTTCACAGTTTTGAGATGGACAAATAAAACCTAAATGCCAACATTAAAAAATTAAACTAACCCCCCATACGTATATATTTTCTGAAAGTAGACACCTGCAACATTGTCAACATGCCACTTGGTACTGTATACAAACAGGCAACGTCATGCAATTTTGACTTAAAGTTTATGTAAGCTTTATTGCTCACATGTTATGGACACAACCTCTGAAGTTCCTGTGGTTCATCATTTCTAGTGTTCGAGAGCCATAATTCTAGATCTGATGACCTACTGAAAGAAAGTCTGGGTGTTTCGTTTGTACTGTGGGTGCAAAAAAAAACCACACACACTCACTAATATGGGATTTTATATGGTGGCAATGGGTGAAAATGTGTTATCTGACTTATGGAACGTTTCCGCCTGTCAGAAATGTTTTATACGTTCATCTCTAGTGATTGTTATCGCTATTATTTTAGCATGTAATGGATATCGCTAGCGATGTGATTGGCGTGTTTTACTCTATAAAGAACAGGACAGGGTCAAATGTAAAATTTATTGATGACTCTGTATCTGTTGTGTAAGTGTCTGGTGCAACTCTTAGCGCTGTGATCTGAACGATGGTAAATGTCTGGGTCACAGCACCAGTAAACTTCTTGGGTATTACATTATCCCTATATGTGACAATCAGTGAGCAAAATTATAGTATGCTCTCTGATTGATAGGAAAGGGGATAACATGGACAGAAGTCCCTGCTACCCCTCCTCCTGGAGTCACATTGTCATTGTCTCTGCAATCTTCAGCTCTGCTCCTCTGCCTCCCCTCCTCCTCCTCCTTCACTCTGCTCCAAGATGCTGCCTGAGGGGGGGCACTTTAGCTCATATCTAAGGATCCGTTAAGGCTATGAAGATGATCTTGGATTAATTTTAAAGATGAGAATATGCCCTTACAGATTTCAAACAATTTGCTGTTAAAAAAAAACAAAGCTGTATATCATGATGATCTTTGTAACATTTTAAAGATGAGATTCTTTAAAATGAATCCAAGATCATCTTTATAGCCTTAATGGATCCTGAGAAATCGGCATTAGTAGCAAGGATGATGTACTACATACGTCTTCTGTTACTGAAGCACCACCCACTCCTGACATATAAATACATGAGTGGCAGGAAAAAGGGTTAAGAGGTTTCAACCTTTCACACAGGAAAAACTAGAGTATGGATGAATTTTGCACACTACGTGTACACACAAAAAAATTACTTAATATGTACTATAGGTTTATGCTGAAGCAGCAACTAAATTCATTATAGTGAGTAGGTATGGTAGAAGAAATGGTGATTTTCCTCAGAAATAGATATGATCTATGAAATCGTAGGTCTGTTGATCTGTCTGTTGTTTTCCTCTCTGCTTTTGAAATGCCTCAAAAACCCTTTATTTCCAAAGGGTTTGTACTGACTAGTGTGTGTCCACAGAGCTGTAGGCTGTCAAGTACTTGATTTTATTTGTGATAGTGGCTTTAAGTTCTTTGGTGGTATCCCACTATTCATAAGTTACATGCCCTAGCCCTAGACATACATTTTAGACTGTAATTGTGCCTCTTGGAATTCCTACTTATGTTATAATCTCTGGAGACTTTGGTCTGAGATTTTTATGTATACATTTGATGTGATATCTAGCTGTGCTGCCCCTGAGGAAATTTGTATATGTGCCCTTTTACACTTTGGGGCCTTAGTGAACATTCTGTTACAACAAATTTTTCTTGATATGAACTTCATGTAAAGACTGATATTGCCCACTATTCTATGCTATAGCTTACATTACAAACTTCTGTTATGAATATGTATCTTTTCAGAATAAAGTTCAAGACTGTTACAGTATGAAGGAATTTCAACCACACAACTGTCCTGCTGCTTATGTTGCAAAAGATGTGACCAAGAATCGGCAAGCATGACGGGACACCTGAAGGTTAAGATGCCAACGTACAACCTCAGCTTAACACCTGACTTGCGCTTTTTCACTCATTTTTGCTTGTTTAATTTTTATAACCACATCCTAACATTCATAGCTTTATAGTAGTTTTGTTTGCACAACTACCTTCTATTTTTGTAATTCTTGGTTGTATGTTTGTGAAAACCTTTTAAAAAGAAACAAAACAGACCTCTGATCCGAGGATGCCGAAATCTGTAGCTAATGTAGTTAGCCCACTTTTTTTGTATTTTTTTTTTTTTTTTCTATTTTCTTAATGGCAACCTCTACGTGAAGTAATTTGCATATTTACAGATTATTCAGGTGAATTAAATGTTTAGAGAACAACCTTTTTTGTACACATTTCTTACAGTTTTCAATCCACTTTTCACATTCATTGATGTTTTTTCTACCAGCACTTGTATTTTAAAGGTTTATTTCAAGGTGACAAACAAGAGAGATCAAACAGATGCAATATGGCTTTTTTAAATTCTCATTTTGAAAACTTTCCAGTGAATATTTTGTATGAATTTGAGTCTTTTATTGCTACATGACAGGGAGTAGGACAATAGAGGGACCGCAGCCAGCTACGTATCCCTCCACTTAATTCTGTCCAGCTAGCCATGAACACTGCTTCTCCCTTTTGGAGAAGACAACTTCACCATAAACATTCCAGGAAAGGTGATACATGTGTACCATCTCTCCCAGAAAGAGGTAAACATTTGGCAGCTTAAAGCAATATTGTGCTGTTTGTTAACGTTTCCATATTAGACCATTGTTATTGAATTCACATATGTAAAACACTTGGTTTTTAATCTGTGTACATGGTAGAGCTGTCAGAAGTCTAGTTAAACTGATGTAGGTTTCCAATGCTTCGTAACAATTTATATAGGTTTTGGCATGCAGGAAGATACTGCACCCACGTTGGTTACCACTAGCAAATGTGTATTGAGTCTGTCTCTCGTCTCGATTTACAGTTGACCGTGTATAGTTAAAATGCCAAATTAGATTTATAGCAGCTTCAGGTTGTATTAAGAATATTTTGCTTTCTGTAATACTGTTAAAAAAAAAAAAAAAAAAAAGTTTGTTTATTCTATTGAATACATGTACGTGTTTAGCTACTTGTTAAATATTTCCAAATCTAATAAAGAAAAATATGCATTGGACACATGGAAAATATCCTGTTACTATTCCTTGGCTACAGTCTTTGACTGTGTTACATACATAAGTTAAATTGGTGCACCAAACAGATCATTTGCATAAAATGTAGAAGCTGAATTTCTTGGCAGCAAGATTGCACTTCCACACGAACAGGTATGTTCACTATCTCACTAACTGCCCCTACAACAGTATATATGTTACCGTTAAAATGCAGAAATCAGTTAATCTGCAGATTACCTAGGTAATGTGCAGATTCACTAGGGTGATCCGTTAAAGTGCAGGAAACTGCTTTCATTACTCACATTACCTAGGTAATCTGCACATTACCTACTAGGCACTCGTTAAAGTGAAAATAACATCTTTGCTGGCATAATGTTATTTATTTATTTTTCGATATCTATAGAATCAAGTTAATACAATGAAACAATCAACAACTTAGTTCAAAGAATCAATCACCAATCAATTAAAAACTATAATACAAAGAATCAAGGGGTTGAAAATATTATTACAATTAAGGAAATTAATTTGCAAAACATATGATAATAACTAAGTAAGCATAATGTAAAGATTGGTGACACTTTGAATTACATAGCAATTGGTTTTTGCAACAAGCACACCTATTTGTGGTACGTTTAGATTTGCAGTCACATTTTCTGAAACCCTGCCCAGTACCAAGGGATTGTGTTATTGCTGTTTGACGTAAAGCTATTTCTACATCAGGGACATCTTCTTTCGTCAAAAATCTCTCTTTGCAAACACTGCATTCAGATTTTGCATACAATTGTTTTAAAATACCCGTTTTAGTACCAAGTTTACAAAAGCCATCCTCTGTTTTACTAAGAATCACAGCTAAGATCGAGCGGGCATCATTTTTGGCTCTGTCTACTTCGGGTACTTTAATTCTAACAGTGACACCTTCATCCATATTTGGGTGCTTTGCATTCGAAACTGCTAACATTTTCTTTGCTTGTTTTTCTAAACTTTTATTGGCTTCATCATGCTGTATTTTCTGATCCATATTCTTTTTACAGATGTTGCATAATACATTCTTACCATACCCTTCCTCTTTAGGATCTGTTTCACCACAAATTACGTGAACAAACATATCACACGATTTACATTTGTGAGCACCTGATGCTGGTTTGGAGCAAACAATACAGACCATGTTTTGTATAGTCCTCTTTACAGGCTCTGTCCAAAACTGTGATGGCGATTCTGCTGAAGTTAAGGGTAACTCAGTGATGACTTCTTCAGCATGCACAGGTGATTCCTTGGAGGTGCAGGGTAACTGTATATTCTTCATAACTGTATCCTCAATCAACGGTGTAGAAGGCAGTTTCAGACTACTATTGATAAATTCTTGTATTTCTATAGGTGACTGTGTAGAAGCAGGGGATAACAACATGTCCTCTTGAGTAAGATTTGACTGTGATCCCATAATCACAGTCTCTTGTGAATCTTCTAATTTTTCAAGGTCTTCTTCAGTATTTAAGAGAATGTAATACACTTTGTGGTATAATAGAAGAAGACAATTCCACTTTTGCAGGACAACCGAACATGGTTTCGTATGGACTTTTAATTGCAGAATGATAGGCACGATTCTTCATGAATTGTACAAATCGTACGCTCTCACTCCACTTGTTAGTTTGGTTATCAGCCATCCAAGTAGTCAGCATGTTTTCAATGTCTTCATTAGCTCGTTCTACACTTCCTTGACTTTGGCTGTGCCTAGGTTTGCCATTTAACCATTTTGATTTCTGGCCACAACTGTGTTACACATTGTAAGATTTTATTACAAAGTTTGCGTCCGTTATCAGAATGCAAAATACTTGGAGCACCAAAAAGGAGAAAAATATCAAGCAAGTTATAGGCTACTTCATCTGGACGTTTTGATGTGAGCAGCTTCAATACAATAAATTTGGTTAAGTGGTCTTGGTATACGAGAAGAAACTTAAACTTTCCATCTGGTTGAGATTGGTAATCGATGAGATCAACCTGGCATCTGCTATTGAAATTCGATGAAATAATCAGCTTTACAACCATCCCTTTTTTGGCACTTTTTTGTTTTTCTTGACAAGGTTCGCATAAATCCAAAAACATTTTTATTTGGGCTTGGGTTATGTTTTTATAAAGTGTATTTATTTGCTTCATCATTCTGTCTCGTCCACCGTGGCCAATTGACAAAAGAGTAGAATACAATATGTCAAACAATTCTTCGGCATGGACAAACTTTTTCACAGTTGCGCATCTGACAACAGCTGAATGAATTTTTCACAGCCTTGTACAGTCAACATATCATACCTTTGAATTATTCGATAATCTTGAGATGATTCTTTCTTGGAAACTTTTATTTGCTTTACATCTTCAATGATGGTATCATATTTTTGTTTTGTAATTAACACTTATATTTGGAATCTTTGCTAAAGAGGTTTGCAAAGAATCTTTTCTTCATTTTACTGACCAAGTCGGTGCTTCTTTGCATACTAGGAGTTAAATTTATCTGCTTTCAAAAGAAATCACCACACAAATTCCTGCGCTAATAGGCAGACACGAATTTGGACATGAAACAATACTAGGAGTTAAATTTATCTGCTTTAAAACACAAATCACCACACAAATTCCCGCGCTAATAGGCAGAAACAAATTTGGGCATGATACAAACTAAGTTTTCAACTTTAACCCCTTAATGACCTTGGACGTACTATTATGTCCTGGGCGCTAGGTACTTCACGCACCAGGGCGTAATACTACGCCCGAGGCCGGCTGCCCGCTCACTATCTGAGCGGGCGGCATCGGAACCGGGTGTTAGCTGTAAATGACAGCTAACACCCTGCTCCATAACCACCTGTCGGGGGTTCCGCCAAGGCATCCAAGGGGACTGCGGCGAGATCGGGGGGGTGCCGATATCTATAATCTGCAGCCCGGGGTCTGCCCAGTGACCCCAGGCTGCCTGGAGACCCCACTACCTGGTTGATCCTGATGAGACCTCTGGAAGTCAGTGCTATGTGTCTCCATAGCGATGACTTCCTGTTTAGACTGCAAGACACATGGATGCTTGTGTCTTGCATTCTATAGTACTGTGCCAGAGATCACAGCATCTCTGGCTCAGGTGTCCTAATGGGACACATGAAAAAGTAAAAAAAAAAGTGAAAAAAAAATAAAGTATGTGAAAAAAAATTAATAAAAGCTCCAAAAATTCCCTTTTCCTATATAAAATGAATTATATAAAAAATAAACCTAAAAATTAATAAAAACAATACATATTTGGTATCACCGCGTCCGTAACAACCTGTACAATAAAACTGAAACCATATTTAACGTACACGGTGAACGTCGGAGAAAAAAAAACGCCAGAAGTAATGATTTTTCGCCATCTCACCTTACAAAATATGCCATAAAAAGTGATCAAAAAGTCATATGTGCCCCAAAACTGTCCCAATAAAAAGCACAGATTGTCCCGCAAAAAAAAGCCCTAAACCAACTCTGTAAACTAAAAAATAAAAATGCTACGCATCTCAGAAGATGGCGATCCAAAAAAAATTGATTTATGTCCCCAAATGGGTTTTTGTTCTGCAAAATTAGTATCGCATAAAAAAACTGTATAAAGCAGTAAAAGCAGTGCCAGAATTGATGTTTTGTTTTTTTTTGTTTTTTTAATCCACCAAGAAAGAGTTAATAAAATTTATTTAATAAGTTGTAGGCACCTAAGAATGATGTCATTGCAAAATACATCTCATACCGCAAACAACAAGCCCTCATATGGCTACATCACCAGAAAAATAAAGAAAATATAGCTCGTACAATGTGAAGACAAAAACCCCAAAAATCGCAAATTATTAGAACAAAACTGGCTGAATCAGGAAGGGAATGTGTAAGCTGTGCGAGCGTATATTAGGGTACAAACCAGATTTAGAGTTTACAAGGGATAATAAACCAGAAGTGACCCCTCCAATAATAGGAGCTACTGGGGAAATAGTAGGGAATTTAGTGTACCGAATGTACTCCGCACAGCTTACATATTCACTTTTCCCCATCCACTGTACAGTCATGTCTGGGATACTAATGCTCACTACACCCCTTGATAAATTCTTTGAGGAGTGCACTTTTCAAAATGGGGTCATTCCCTAGGGGTTTCCATTTTACTGATACTTTAGAGGCTCTGCAAACATGACATGGCATCCAGATCCCAAACATCTGAATCTGCGCTCCAAAAGCCACATAGCGCTCCTTCCCTTCTGCGCCCTACTGTGTGCCCAAACTGCAGTTTATACCCACATGTATGACACTGGTGTACCCAGGATAATGTAATTAATGTCATATGTGGGTATAAACTGCTGTTTGGGCACAGAAGGGAAGGAGCGCTATTTGGTTTTTGGAGCACAGACTTGGACGGTTTGGTTTTTGGGCACCATGACACTTTTGCAGAGCTGAAATGCCAGTACAGTGGAATCCCCTGAAATGTCACCCCATTTTGGAAACTACACGCCTGAAGGAATTTATCCAGGGGTACAGTGAGCATTTTTAACCTTCAAGTGTTGCTATAATTTATTATCCATAAATAAATACGCAGAGGATGGTGAAAGGTGAAAATGACATTTTTTCCAGGAATACATCATTTCAGTGCGTAATATGTTGTGCCTGACTTGTATCAGAGATGAACGCTCCAAAAGCTGTTGTGGCCGGGATCCCCGCTCAACAGTTTTTGGAGTGTGCATCTGTGCAGACATAAGCTGGGCACAACATATTGGGCACTGAAATGGCGTATCTATGGAAAAATGTCATTTTTAACTTTTCATTATCAGCTGCGCATTCATTTCTGGAAATTAAAAGAATGCAACACTTAAGGGTTAATAATGCTCGATACCCCACTTGATAAATCCCTTGAAGGGTATAGTTTCCAAAATGGGGTGACATGTCTGCGGATTCCACTTTAGTGGCAATTCATGGCCTCTGCAAAAGTGGCATGGTGTCCAAAAAGCAAACTGTGCTCCAAAAACCAAAATAGTGCTCCTTCACTTCTGTGCCCGGCTGTGCCCAAACAGTAGTTAATACCCACATATGGCGTTGTTAAGTATGTTGTCCTGGGTACACCAGTGTCATACATGTGGGCATAAACTGCCATTTGGGCACACAGCAGGGCGCAGATGTGAAGGAGCGCTATGTGCTTTCGGAGCGCAGATTTAGATTGTTTTTTTGGACACCATGTCACATTTGCAGAGACCCTAAAATTGCCCCTACAAAATGGGGGTCACGTCTTGGGGAATTCCAATTTATTGGCACCTCCAGGGCTCTGCAAAAATAACATGGCGAACAGAAAGTCCCTCTCAATCTATACTCCAAAAGCGAAAAAAAACACAGTGCTCCATCCCTTCTGAGCCCTGCTGTGTGCCGAAGCAGCAGTTTACACCCACATATTTAATTTTTTTGTCTCCGGGATAGCCCACTTAATAGTTTTAGGAGTTCATGTCTCTGATGCCACAAAGTGGCTGCAACGTATTAGGCACTGAAATTGGATATTTCTTTAAAAACTTTAATATTCACTTTGAACATTAATTGTTGGGAAGCATTTTTAGGCTCAAAATGATAATACCCCTTGATACATTCCTTGAATGGTGTAGTTTCTAAAATGGGGTCACTTTTGAGAGGTTTCCATTGTATTGGTACTTTAAGGGCTCTGTAAATGCGACATGGCACCTGAAAAGTATTCCAGCAAAATCTGCCCTCCAAAAACCAAATGGTGTTCTTTCCATTTTGAGCCCCACCATGTACCCATACAGCAAATTCTAATCACATATGGGGCGTTTTTGTGTTCAGAAGAAATTGTGTAACAAACTGTGGGGTGTTTTTTCTTCTTTAACCATTTGCAAAAATTAAAAATATGTCGCTAAATGGACTGTTTATTGGAAAAAAGTAATTTTTCATTTTTACGTCCCAAAGTCAATCTGTGAAACAGCTGTGAGGTCAAAATGCTCACTATACACCTAGATAAATTCTATGAGGGGTGTAGTTTCCAAAATGGGGTCACTTTTGGGGGTTTGTATTGTACTGGTACTTTAGGGGCTCTGCGAATGCGACATGGCACCCAAAAACTATTCCAGCAAAATCTGCCCTCCAAAAGCTAAATAGCGCTCTTTCAATTTTGAGCCCTGCCATGTACCCATGCAGCAGATTACAACCACATATGGGGCATTTCTGTGTTCAGGAGAAATTGTGTAACGAACTTTGGGGAGCTTTTTCTCCTTTGTCCTCTTGTGAAAATGAAAAATTTGGAGCTAAATTGAGGGTTTATTGGGAAAAAAAAAGTAATTTTTCATTTTAATGTCCCAATGTTAATAAAATCTGTGAAACGGCTGTAGCGTCAAAATGCTCAATATACCCCTTGCTATGTTCTGTGAGGGGTGTAGTTTCCAAAATGGGGTCACTTTTAGGGGGTTTCCACTGTATTGGTACTTTGGGGGCTCTGCAAATGCAACATGGTACCTGAAAACTATTCCAGCAAAATCTGCTCCCCAAAAGTCAAATAGCGCTCTTTCCATTCTGAGCCCTGCCATGTACCCATACAGCAGATTACGACCACATATGGGGTATTGCCGTGTTCAGGAGCAATTGTTTTGCAAACTGTGGGGTGCTTTTTCTCCTTTAACCCCTTGTGAAAATGAAAACTTTGGGGATAAAGTGACATTTTATTAATTTTTCATTTATACATCCCAATGTTAGTAAAATCTGCGAAACGGCTGTAAGGTCAAAATGCTCACTATACCCCTTGATGAATTCTGTGAGGGGTGTAGTTTCCAAAATGGGGTAACATTTTTGGGGTTTCCTTTGTATTGGTACTCTAGGGGCTCTGCAAAGGAGACATGGCACCTGAAAACTATTCCAGCATAATCTGCTTTTCAGACGCCCAGTGTCACGCCTTCCCTTCCGTGCGCTGCCGTGTGCCCAAACATCAGTTTACACCCACATGTTGGGTATTTCCGTACTCGTGAGAAATTGCATAACAAACTGTGAGATGCATTTTCTCCTTTCACCCTTTGTGAATGTGTTAATTTTAGGGCTAAATTAAGGAATTAGTGGGAAAAAATTAAATGTCTAAATTTCACCTCCATATTGTTTTAATTCCAGTGAAATGCTTAAAGGGTTAACAAACTTCCCAAATGCTGTTTTGAATTATTTGAGGGGTGCAGTTTTGAAAATGGGGTGATTTATGGGGCTTTCTAATGTATAGGCCTTTATAATCCTCTTCAGAACTGAAGTGGTCCCTAAAAATTAGTTTGGGAAATTTTCTTGTAAATCTGGAAAATCGCTGTTACACTTGTAAGCCTTCTAACATCCAAAATAAATTACAGGACGATTAAAAGATGATACCAATATATAGCAGAGATATGGTAGATAATATGTATTAATGTATTTGGGTGGTATGACTATCTGTCTGAAAAGCAGAACATTTCACATTTTGAAAATTGCGATTTTTTTTTTTTTCCCCAAATTTCCATCAAATTTCCTATTTTTTTATAAATAAATAACAAAAATATTCATTAGTGTTTACCACTAACATGAAGTACAATGTGTCACGAAAAAGCACTCAAAATCACTTGTGTAAGTTAAGACGTCTCAAAGTTATTGCCATATAAAGTGACACGTCAGTTTTGAAAAACGAGGCCTGGTCCTTAACGCACTTTTGGTCTGAGTCCTTAAGGGGTTAACGGTACGCAAGCCATGAATGTGCACTTTACCTCGGTAAAGTGCGGAAAACTCTTGATTCCGCACATTAACTGAGCAAATCAGTTAATCTGCAGATTAGGTAGGTAATGTGCTCATTCACGGCTTTCGCACTTTAGCGGTAACATACAGCATTTAGGAGGATTGCTTGCATCTTTCACATAACCACCTCAATAGATGTCAAAAGGGAAATGAAAGAGAGTGATGTCTGAATCACTGAAGATCTCCTCCCTCCATGACATTGATACATTTGCCAAGGAGAGAATAATGATGCTCTTTAGACATGCAGAGAGTATCATGAAGACCAAAGAACACACCAGGCAGGTCCGTAATACTGTTGTGGAGAAGTTTAAAGCCGGATTTGGATACAAAAAGATTTCCCAAACTTTAAACATCCCAAGGAGCACTGTGCAAGCGATCATATTGAAATGGAAGGAGTATCAGACCACTGCAAATCTACCAAGACCCGGCCGTCCCTCTAAACTTTCATCTCAAACAAGCAGAAGACTGATCAGAGATGCAGCCAAGAGGCCCATGATCACTCTGGATGAACTGCAGAGATCTACAGCTGAGGTCGGAGAGTCTGTCCATAGGACAACAATCAGTCGTACAATGCACAAATATGGCCTTTATGGAAGAGTGGCAAGAAGAAAGCCATTTCTCAAAGATATCCATAAAAAGTCTCGATTAAAGTTTGCCACAAGCCACCTGGGAGACACACCAAACATGTGGAAGAAGGTGCTCTGGTCAGATGAAGCCAAAATCAAACTTTTTGGCCACAATGCAAAATGATATGTTTGGCGTAAATGCAACACAGCTCATCACCCTGAACACACCATCCCCACTGTCAAACATGGTGGTGGCAGCATCATGGTTTGGGCCTGCTTTTCTTCAGCAGGGACACGGAAGATGGTTAAAATTGATGGGAAGATGGATGGAGCCAAATACAGGACCATTCTGGAAGAAAACCTGTTGGAGTCTGCCAAAGACCTGAGACTGGGACGGAGATTTATCTTCCAACAAGACAATGATCCCAAACATAAAGCAAAATCTACAATGGAATGGTTCACAAATAAACGTATCCAGGTTTTAGAATGGCCAAGTCAAAGTCCAGACCTGAATCCAATCGAGAATCTGTGGAAAGAGCTGAAAACTGCTGTTCACAAACACTCCCCATCCAACCTCACTGAGCTCCAGCTGTTTTCCAAGGAAGAATGGGCAAGAATTTCAGTCTCTCGATGTGCAAAACTGATAGAGACATACCCCAAGCGACTTGCAGCTGTAATCCCAGCAAAAGGTGGTGCTACAAAGTATTAACTTAAGGGGGCTGAATAATTTGGCACACCCCACTTTTCAGTTTATTTTTTACAAAAATTTAAAATATCCAATAAATTTCGTTCCACTTCACGATTGTGTCCCAATTTTTGTTGATTCTTCACCAAAAAATTAAAATTTTATATCCTTATGTTTGAAGCCTGAAATGTTGGAAAAGGTTGAAAAGTTCAAGGGGGCCGAATACTTTCGCAAGGCACTGTATGTTCTAATCCTTTGTATGACAAGTATATACCATCATGCATTCACTTTCCGTCCAGTGGGATCTTGCAGGATCCAGTTGGTGTGGGTATCATTAGATCAGGCATTGTATTTGCCCGCATATTTGACCAGCACTATAGATCATAGCGCTGCTGAGTGTTCCTCACTCACGCAGGCTCATTACACACCTCACTAAGCGCCCGTTTTGCCGTACTTGGCAGCGGTGCGCCTGCATGAGAATATCATGCTCGCACAGGCACACTGGCTCATGATGCTCCTGTGCCTTCAGAAATGACTCACGCAGGCACCTTGCTCCTATCTATACTCTGCTCTAAGTGTGTATTATGACAGCATCACATGCTATATCTTTTTACCTATGGGCTCTACGCAGTTTTAGGCCCACCCCCACAACTTGTGGCGGTTTTCTAACATACACATGAGCTATAAAAACCACGTGGACACAAGCAATCTATAACCACGGTATTAACTTATTTATCTCTTAAAGACACACTGATCTTTTTTTCTGAATTATTATTATTGTTTATCTATATAGCACCATTAATTCCATGGTGCTTTACATTTGAGGGTTGACATACGGTACACAAGATATACAAAACAGATAATACTAACAGTGACCAACTGGCACAGTGGGATAGAGGGCCCTGTCCGCAAGGGCTTACAATCTATGAGGGAAGAGGGATAGAGACAGAAGGTGAGGGGAGAGACTGAACAGGTGGTGGTGTGGTGACAGTAGTGTTATTGGAGGTTGTAGGCCTTCCTGAATAGGTGAGTCTTCAGGGCCTTCTTGAAGCTTGTGACTGTGGGGGATAGTCTTATGTGTCTTGGTAATGAGTTTGAGTATGGGGGATGCACGGGAGAAGTCTTGGAGACTGTTGTGTGAAGAGCGGATAAGAGCAGAACTGAGTAGGAGGTCTTTGGAGGATCAGAGGTTACGTGCGGGCAGGTAGCGGGAGATTAGGTCGGAGATATATGCAGGGAACAGGTTGTGGATGGCTTTGTATGTCAGAGTTAGTAGTTTGAACGCTATTTGCTGGGCAACGGGTAGCCAGTGAAGGGATTGGCAGAGTGGAGCGATCGATGAAGAACGGGGGAAGAGGTGTATTAAGCAAGCAGCACAGTTTAAGGTGGACTGGAGGGGGGCGAGAGTATTAGCTAGGAGGCCATGGAGAAGGGTGTTACAGTAGACAAGGTGGGGGATTATGAGGGCGTGGACTAGCATCTTTGTAGTTTCAGGGCTGAGGGTGTCATCCACATTTCTGTGATACCAAGAAATGATAATTTATGAGAAATGAAGAGGTCGTGGATGTAGTCAAGTTTGTTGCGCACAGAGCAAGTATTCCATAGTGCATCGGGGAGGGGCAGGAGCAGGTAAGATAGGTGTAAGGTTTAGGGGGTTCCGTGCGCTGATGCCGGTTGTGCAGAAATATCCGACAGCAGGAAAGTCCTGGGATGGTCCAGGATTAGGAGATATGTCGCCAGAAGTAAGGAGTAGCAGCGAGAGGGATAGCAGGTGTAAATAGGAGAGAGTGTGGGGAGGTTGTGTGTGTCTGGGGCGGAAAGCTTGTAGGTGTGTGAGTAGCTGTACAGAGAAGGTCAGGTGGTGGGGTAGAATAGATGGAGAGAAAGATATTCTTAGTGACATGGCTGGTTTGGGGTGGAAAAGTGGTTTTTACAAGTCTGGGAAGAACAACAGTGATTAAAGTGAGAAGTATTTCTATAGTTAATAGGTTGTTGTTTTTTTAATGGGTGGTTGTTACCTTCAGTTCCATTCTGGTCTAATTCTGGTCTGTACACTTTAAAGCTGCACTTTGAAGATGCAAAATGACCAGAGGCCTTAAATTTATACTAGCTAGAACTACATTTGTTTCATGTGTATCAGGTGTGAATAGGGGGTGTGGACACATGCAGATAGAATCAGAGACATCAGGAAGGGAAAGGTGAGAAATCAGCAGGGGGATGGAGACAGTGGTTTCAAAGATAATACATACAAAGTGGAAAATAGCATACCAGCAGATGATAGATATAATAAAATCAGCAAGCAGATATATAGTATGAATGGTGCAGGGTAGGTTCAGTATACGGGTCCAGAAGGAAGACACATACCATCAGATGATTGATAGAATTATTGTTTTTATGCTAGTAAATATTTTAGTATCTCTGATGGTCAATTTTTATGAATAGTTTAAAGAATTTCCAGACTTGTTTGTGAACACTGGGTCCCTCCCAGTGGGTGGGCTTTATTTATGTATATGGTTTATATAAAGGGAGTGAGTTTATGTGTTATGTCATTCCCAATTTATACACTTGATAAAGAGGCAGTCAGCCTTAAAGGGGTATTCCCATGAACATAATCATATCTATATCTGTAGATAATTAAAAATTAAACATTTTTGAAAATATAAGTAGTTAAAAATTCTGAACAGTTTTAAAGATTTTCTTTCAATATCTTAGTTGTGATAGTCTGCTGTCTTGATCGGTTGCCAATGGATACGACCACGGATGCAGAAACTTTTTATGGTCTGGGACTTGCCAGGAATCCAGCCATGATTTTCTTATTGTGGCTGGGTTATCATGCAGGGACACTACATGTATCAGATGATATCCCGGCCACAATAAGGAAATAATAGCTGATTTTCTGACGTTAGAAAGTTCCTGCATTCATGGTCGAATCCACTGGTAACTGATCAAGACAACAACTTGTGACTACAAGATATTTAGAGAAAATCTTTAAAACTCTGCAAAATGTTTAATTACTTATATTTGCAAAAATGTTTAACTTTTAATTATCTACAAATTTAAAAATGGTTATGTTCGTGGGAATATCCCTTTAAAACACATTGTGTGTTTTTG
Organism: Leptodactylus fallax; assembly: GCA_947044405.1. Lineage (NCBI taxonomy): Eukaryota > Metazoa > Chordata > Amphibia > Anura > Leptodactylidae > Leptodactylus > Leptodactylus fallax. The sequence goes on from CAMRHE010000322.1 coordinate 1,991,264, forward strand.
GCTTGAATAAAAGAAGATTTTCCTCCACATTCTACAGGGTAAGTGCTGATCTTTTCATCTCCATCTATTGGAATTGGTCCGGATTTGGAATCCACACCTTCAGCAGGGACAGGGAAGCTGATCAAAGTTGATGGGAAGATGGATGGCGCTAAATACAAGGCAATCCTGGAAGAAAACCTGTTGGAGGCTACAAAAGACTTGAGACTGGGAAGGAGATTCACCTTCCAGCAAGACAATGACCCTAAGCATACAGCCAGAGCTACAGTGGAATGGTTTAGATCAAAGAATATTCATGTGTTAGAATGGCCCAATCAAAGTCCAGACCTAAATCCCATTGAGCATCTGTGGCAAGACATGAAAATTGCTGTTCACAGACGCTCTCCATCCAATCTGGCTGACCTTCAGCTATTTTGCAAAGAAGAATGGGCAAAAATCTAAGTCTCTAGATGCGCAAAGCTGGTAGAGACATATCCCAAAAGACTGTACTTGCAGTGAAAGGTGGCTCTACAAAGTATTGATATAGGGGGGCTGAATACTTTTGCACATCACACTTTTCAGATTTTTATTTGATTAAAATTTTGAAAACCATGTATTATTTTCGTTCCACTTCACAATTATGTGCTACTTTGTGTTGGTCTATCACTTAAAATCTCAATAAAATACATTTAAGTTTGTGGTTGTAAGGTGACCAAATGTGAAAAAGTTCAAGAGGTATGAATACTTTTGCAAGGCACTGTATACAATACTTACTAGAAAAGGTCCTCAACATGCATAGTATGGCAGCAAGGTGACCAACTCATTACTCTGAAATCTAACCTCAAATCAAGATAAACACACAAGACTGTCCTGTGCATTGGACTAACAGTAGGTGAAAGAGAAAAGGTGGAAAAAAAAAAAAACACCATAATTGTATATAAGTAGCAAACAGTAATATTAGCTAAAGTGAAGTCAAATAGGAAATTGCTGTGGTTACTGGTTATATAAGAATAGGGAGCTGCTTGTAGTATTCCGGTGACCTGATACAGCAGTCATCGGTATATTCCACTTTCTATGATGATAACTTCCTAATAAAAATGAGTTATACCACAAGCTATATTGCATGATCTGTATGGACTAAGTTCAAATGCAAAACACTCATAAATAAAAGTGATCAACTGTATTCCTCTGATCAGACTTGTTTAGGGTGGCACCACATTAGAAACATAAAGAATAGATGAGATATTGCTTTGAGTCCTATGAAAGCTACTTCTGTCTATCTTAAATGTGCATCTGTGGGTATTAAATAGTGGTGTAGTCCATATGCTGTGTGCAAATAGGATATGCAGAATAAGCTATACACAGTATGGTAGCATCCCATGTGTATAGTGGGGCTTTAGCCTTAAAAAGGTTTGCTGGAATTTTTTTTTTTTTTTTAATATATCTGTGGGGGTCTGACACAGACTCCGCAGATCAGCTTGAATGCCATGTGTTGTCACGTTCATCAGTCACATGGCCTGATTACAGCTCAGTCCTATTCAAGTGATTGGGATGACCGGAATAGGACCTGTTCTATCTGATGCGGCCTGGACTGTTGGCCCGCACAAGGGACCGTGAAATTCACTGTCGTGTGTACAGGTCCATAGAAAATAATGGGTCGTTGTACTATCCGTGAAATAAACAGATAGGATACTGACCTACACCACGGTCGTCTGCAAGGGGCCTAAGTACCGGAAAACCCCTTTAGGCTAAGGCCCAAAAAACGCAGCAAAAAAAAAAAAACGCAGCACTTTTTTTCCGCATGATTTTTCATTGTGTTTTTGCAGTTTTTCTCTGCGGATTTTCTTCTCTTATCTTTTTTTTCTCTTACCTACTGTATAGACAAACGCAGCTTTATCGGAGCTGATTTTTTTTTTCTGCAATGTGTGGATGGGATTAGCCAGAATTTCATTCACTTTCCAGGTACTGTAAAACAGCATTTTGTCTGCTGCATTTCCACAGCGGCAAAAATGCTGCTTTTTCGCAACATGGAGCTTAAGCCTTAAAGGCAAAATATATAAGTAAGAGAAAATTAATATTCATTGGTAATCCAGTGGTCCATGGCAATTGCTAAAATAGCTTCATGATACTTGTATTCCATACTTCATAAATAGAATATAAAGCACATTTTACAGTGAGCTGACGTATGTATGTTTATAATCTTGGTACTGTATTTGAAGATACATAAGTGACTATTGCACATATCACTTCTGATATATAGAGACAAACACCTGTATATATTTGCGTATGGAAATTATACAGCAATTTTCAATAACAGAGAAAAGTGTGGAAGAAATATTGCAGTGGAAATATTCCTCCTGCACAACAAACAACTTTAATAAACAATATACCTTTATGTATAACATTTTTGTAGCAGTTTTGTCCATTATACCAATTTACAGAAATAAAGCAATTTAGCATTGAATCATTTTACTGCTGCAAAACACATTATTTTTGTTGTAGTCGTTCGTGCTAGGGAGAAACAATGACATGTATTTTTAGCATGGAAACTCTATTATATCACCATAAAATTCATAGTATACTGTACGCCATTACTGATTGCTTCTTTGTGCTTGTAAGTTATAATAATCTTTGAGTTGACCTTACTTTTAAAGCTTTTCACTCCTCTTTCCTTGCCTATTGCTATTCAGCTCAAAACATTTCCCATGTCTGCCCCTTTCTCACACAGAAGACAACCAAAATCCTAGTGCAGGAACTTCCAGTAAATTTTCATGGTATGGTACTACAATGCTCTCCTTTTTGGCCTAGTAATAAAGCGCTGTCCAATTCTGCTCCTAGATTTCTTTGTTAACTCGGATACAACCATATATGCAAGTGCCTCTGCTAATGACAACTTCACCACTTTCACTTACCTCTTTTTTTAATTAATTTTTTTTTTTTTTTTGTGTTATATAGCATTATAGTTCAATAAAAAAAGAAGAATCACAATGACAGAGATATTTCATATCTTCCAGAAATATTGCTCTCTCACATACTGTATGGTGTGCCATTTGGATAAAACCTTGGCCTGGTGATACTGCTTCTAAGAATATCTTTAGCTCCTTACCCTTTCAGCCGGGTCAACTATTTGGTTCTCGTTTAGAAGAAATCCTGAAGGCCAATAAAGACCGTAAAGGTCTAGTCTTTCCATACATGTCAAAACATACAAATTTCAGATATCATGGATGAAGAGGACCTGGATTTTTCAGATCTGCCTTTAGAAAATGTGGTAAAAGATCTGACCGCAGAAATTAGGGGAACCTGTAACATCCTTGCCCATTCAGACTTTGGCGCCATTCTCTGGCCGCATGCTACAGCACAGGAGGCGTGTTTGGCTATGATTCCTTGCTTTAGGTTCTTGTCTGAACACTGTTCTATTCCCTCACCTCTGTAATTGATTTTCCACCACATCCATCTCTTACACCTTTGTTTCCCTCTGCTCCTCATATAGTTAATCTCAGCCTTACTTGTGTGATTGGCATCTTTCCTTCAAATCAAGTCTGGGGCAGGTTCTTTCTTCCTATTTATTGTTTACCCACATTCACCTTAGTGCTTGCTATTACCTTTCTGTGCATGCTGTTTGTATTTATATTTCTGACCTTTGGCTTTTCTTGTGACTACTTTCTTGGATTTTGACTCTCTACTGCGTTGCTCGACTGGTTCCGACCCCTTGGCTAGCTGACCTCCCGTTTGTTGTTGTTTGTCTTGTCTGCGTTCTGTGTAATCGCCTATATCATAAGAAGGGACTGCCACCCAGTTGTCCTCTGTCACCTAGGGCAGTGAGGCAAGTAGGTAGGGACAGGGGGTGTGGGGGGGTTCAGCTTAGGATTCTTGTCATTCCCCTCCTCCCAGCATTCACCAGCAGCTACTGGGGAATTACTCTTCTAGTAATTCCCTTACAGAACCAAGGAAAGTTCAGGAGAAAGCCAGAGACCGGTCAAAAAGTCTGAATTCTGACGCCAGAAGTTTGTCAGTCTTGGTGGGACTGTGATTTTCCTTTTGAAAGATTTTCTTTTTTTAAAGAGGACCTTTCACATCCACATGTATAAGCTGTTTTACATGCTGCTAGAAAGCCGACAGCACGCTGAATTCAGTACACTGACGGCTTTCCCAGTATGTGCCTCAGGACTGGAGATATCGGCGGTCGTAGTTTCACCATTCACTGTCAGAAGGGCGTTCCTGACAGTCTAGCTGCGCTGTGAGGAATGCCCTCCCTGACAGTATTCCTCCATAGCACTGTACTGGGGGGCGTTCCTCACAGCTCAGCGTCATCACTGGGCTGTAAAGAACGCCCCCTCTCTCTGTACTCGTCCATAGCGCTGTACTGTCAGAGGGGCGTTCCTTACAGCCCAGCGATGACGCTGAGCTATGAGGAACGTCGCCCCAGTACAAGTCTATGGGCGAGTACTGTCAGGGAGGGCATTCCTCACAGCGCAGCTAGACTGTCTGGAACACCCTTCTGACAGTGAACCATGAAACTATGACTCCCAATATCTCCAGCCCCAGGTCACATACCGGGAAAGCCGGCAGTGCGCTGAATTCAGCATGCTGTCAGCTTTCTCGCAGTATGTAAAACAGCATATACATGAGGATGTGAAAGGTCCTCTTTAACCACCAAGCCAGATCCACTCTCTTCTGATAATTGAGACACATCAGCCTCTGAAGATGCATGGGATTTAAATCCCATGCCCTTAACATGTCTTGCTGCAGACGCCTGAGATAAAACTTTGCCCACAGAATGGCTTCTGTTGCAGCACACATGACCCAGCACTCTCATTGCTGCAAGAATACAGATTCGTCTGCACCTTCTTATGTGCAAGGAACTCTGCCTTCAGAAAATGAATGGGAGAGACACCTCGAGTCCACCATGATACCTAGAAAACGCTTTCTGGTAGCTGGTATGAGTTCAGACTTTGTGTGATTTACAAGAAATCCTAAGTCAGAAGTATCGTCTGATGAAGATGAGACAACAGGATATCTTCTGTTGGACCTATTAATAGCCAGTCATCTAAATATGGAATTATTTGGATTCCTAAAGGCGTAAATGAGCCAAGACCATGATAACCACTTTTGTGAATATTATTGGGTCTGGAGACAGACCAAATAGCATTGCCTTGAATTGTAAATGTTGAACTTGTCCTTGGGACAGAAATGCCACTCTTAGGTATTGTTACAAAACCTGTTAAGTTTTGTCTGCTGCGAACGTCCCGGAAAAACAAAGGAAGACAAGGACAGTGAGCCCTAATACTAGATCCACCTCAAAGTCCCTACCTACTTGCCTCAACTTTATCTTTTTAAGGCTTTTGTTTAGTTAATGCAAGTATATTATTAACCTCCATTTTCTGCCCAGTTTTGGAAATGCAAACACACAGGAATAGACAACTTGATATTCTTCTCTTGCAGGAGCAGGCTCTATAGCCCCTTTTTTTCATAACTCAAGCAGAATCTTCTTTTTGATTTAAGAATTTTTATTGTGCATCCTTTTTTTATGAGCTGCAGAATCCACTGACCTGATGTTATCTTGCTCCAGGCCTGCATAATATTCATCAGTCCTGATGGCTGTGGTGGCTGTGAAGGTTGGGAGAATTACAGGCTCTTTTAGTGAACCTCCTTACCTTAGATTCCTTCCAGACGGAATAACCCTCAGAACTCTGCCATGGTTTTTGCCAAAAGTAGCCTGTACGTCTAACATTAAATGAAAATCCTTCCTTCCAGCATTCTGTCCGAATCCTAGAAATGATGGGAGAAGTGCAACTGAGATCTATGTGGACAGAACAAAGAATTTTAGATTGGTAGAAAATCTGTTCATCTTATTTACCGGTCCGAGAAGGGGAGGTAAAGCTTTGAAGGATACTCTGACTCAATGGATAAGAATTGTATTTCAGAGGCATATACAGCTGAGTCACTACACTGTTTTCAGTTAGAGCTCAGTCCACATGTGCAGCTTCCACTTCTTGGGCAGAAAAAGCTAAAGTTTCGCTACAAGACATCAGCAACGTGGCATCCTGGACTACTCCATCTACATTTGTCAAGCACTATAGGCTAGACATTGAGGCATTAAAGGGAGCAGCTTTTGGCATTGGTGTCCTTAATGCAATCTTGTCGTAATCCTACACTTTTTTGTGATTTATTTATATCCAAGTTGTGCTGCCTAAAGAATGAGGAAAGTGAAAATTTGTTATTACCTGTAATTTTGCTTTCCTCGAGTCTGTAGGCAGCTCACTTTTTTCCCACCCTAATAAAATGTTTTTTTGCAGCAATTCGGATCTATTTATTAAACAAGTGCGTGATGTATGAGTGGGGTTATATAGGCTGTGTATTCAGTAACTAATGATGTTCTAATTTTTGTGTTTAATTCTAGGTAGGCTGGTCCTACATAAGAGATAAGGAGACAAAATATCCCAGTTGTGTTGCCTTCAGACTCGAGGAAAGCAAAATTACAGGAAGAAAAAAATTACAAGAAATAAAATTTCACTTTATGTCCCCAAATGGGTTTTTGTTCTGCAAAATTAGTAACCCATAAAAACAATATAAATAAATAACGCTATAATCGTACCAACCCATAGAATAAAGGTAATATATTACTTATGCTCTACTCTGCATGACAAACAATTTAAAAGGTAAAAATCAATTGCAAAATTTAGTAAATAGATTGTAGGCACCCCAAAATGGTGTCATTACAAAATGCACATCATCCTGCAAAAAACAAGTCCTCATTTGGCTACATCACCAGAAAAATAAAAAAATTTATATAGCTTGCACAATGTGAAAACAAAAACCTCCAAATCATTTGGACAGACAACACTGGATGCAGCAGGAAGGGAATGTATAAACTGTGTGAGCATATATCAGGGTAATCCCCAGATTTAGAGATTATGAGGGAAAAGACACCAGAATTGACCCCAAGCACAGCTTACTTATTAATTTTTCACCATCTGAAAAGTAATGCTCACTACAGCCCTTGATACATTTTTTGAGGGGTGCAGTTTTCAAAATGAGTTACTCCCTGGGGGATTCCACATTAGCGGCTCTGCAAACATGACATGGCGTCCAGATACCAAACATCTAAATCTATGCTCCAAAATCCACGTGATTCGGTCGATATGTATCCAATATACTGTATCTGAATGTTCTCTTTGGACACCTATCAATTCTTCCGTTTCTGAGATAGCTTGGTATGAATGCAAGAAAAGAAGTTCTTCTTTGTGGAGCCAACTGTACTTCTTTCTATAAAAACAATGCTAAAAATGCAATTAAAACAAATTGTTCATACAATTCTTTTTCATGTCGAAAGATGGGCTCATGCATTATCGATAATACTGGACATATACCACATGCATGCTTGACATTTTTTTTGACAAGCAGCTTGCTGGTTTCATATCCATGCTCTCCTCTGATGATAGTAAACCATTTACAAGAAAAAAGTTTTTTTATGACCTTTTCTTGATTGTGAATGAGATTGACAAATTTATGGATTCTAGCCCAGAATGATGATTTGTGGCTTGATTGCCCCTCTATATTTTAATGAGGGGATCTTAATATAACATCATGTGTTCTTGTTGGTTATTTTATTTAACAACATATGGCTTTATGCCTGTTTTGTAATGACAGATTCTGGGCCTCAATACATTTTCTGGTGTAGACGACAGTCTCTGAATTTACAATGTCAACTCCAATGTATAAATACACGTGTTGTTACTAACTCTAATGCATTAATATACGTGTTGTTTGTATATTGAATCTTGTATACTGAATGTTTGTATGCGTTGAATCTAATGTGTAACTCCACCCTTTTAAGTCTCTTGGTGATATCATACTGCTTAGCCTGGCTGATTAGTATTGCAGTCTTTAAAATCGTAGGACATATGATGGCAACGCTGGTATTGTGCCGAGTGATGTGTTAATATAGTGTTATGTCCGCACCTGTTCAAACTTCTGCCCCATCCTCTGGCTGCATTGTACGGCGCAGGAGGTGTGTCCGCTCATAATTACCTGCTCCTGGACTCTGGTCATTTTGTGTCGGCATGTTTAGGGTTACTTTTGTGTGCTTGTGATTGACAGCCTATCTACCAATCAAGCCTGGGGCGGGTTCTGGACTTCCCATACACAGGTCATCAGCCCACACATGTTTGCTGGCTTTTGTATCTCTGACCGTGCTAAGTGTTTGTCCTTGCTCTTGCTTTATATTACTGACCTCTGCTTTTTGGCTTTTCAGTTCCATTTGGATTTGGTACTGTTTGTCTCTGGTTTGACCTCGGCTTGCTGACTCCTCTTCTGTGTTGTTTTGTCTTGTCCTGTTCTGTGTAACATTTATCCAGAGAAGGGACTGGCGCCCAGTTGTCCTCTACCGCCTAGGGTAGTGAGGTAAGTAGGTAAGGACACCTTCCAGGTTTCAGCAGCAGCCCCTGGGGAATTGTTCAACAGGCAATTCCTTAACACATAGGCTCCAGTATTACTCACAACGCATGTTTGTCCTCTGTGTCTGGATACCTTTACTAGACATGTCGTTATAGGATTCAGTTAGATCTAATGTGGATGCTCAGCCCTTGAACTGATTCACACATAAGGGTAATAATGTGAGCATGCGCAATTACCCATTTTCTGTAGTTGCTGGATTTGCGTCGCTGGCTGTCAGATTTTTCCAGGTTACTTGAGCCCACGTGGTATTCGGAGATTGCAATAGGTAATTATGCACCCACCTGAATATTTTACATATAGGGACATAAAGGACATAGTTTTAGTTATCAGTTGTATCCCTGCAGACAGGGGCAGAGATAAGCATGGGGTGTCGTTGTGTCCCCAGTGGTAACTTTTTTTTCCTATCCTCTCCCCCAGCTGAACCTCAATATAGGTATGATTTGCTGTTAATCTTGTGATTATTTGTGCTTTTTATATGTTATCTTGCCAACTGTCGGAATATGCATATATGATTTGACTTTGTGGCTAAATGTCAGAATTAATATTGAATTTCTGACAGAGTTGTCGATTTTTATTGTGTGTACTTGATATTTGTGCATATGTCTTAATATATGATATTTATTAATTATTTAACTTTCATATGCACCACTATATGACCAGGTATATATTTGTTAGGGGGCATGGTTTATTAATGTGAATAACTATATATGTATTTGTGGGCTCACTAAATATTTTACTGTTATCTCTTTGGGATTATATCTTGTTACAACATACTACTGGGGGAGGGGAAACCACATATATTAATTATTGAAATATTATCTTTGGCTTTTCCCGGTAAATTTCGTCTTTAAGTCATTTTAGTTTTTGTCTTTTGTATACAATAAAAGGATTATATTTTCCTAATATTGGAAGTGCGTTTCTTTCATGTTGCCTTTTCTCCACATAACGCTCCTTCAGATCTGTGCTCTGCTTTGTGCCCAAACTGCAGTTTATGCCCACATATATGACACTGTTGTACCCAGGATTCCGTGCTTAACAATGCCATATGTGAGTATAAACTGCTGTTTGGGCACACATGAATGCTCAGCTGATGGTGAAAAGTGAAAATTGCAATTTTTCCAGGAATACGTAATTTCAGCATGCAATATGTTGTGCCCATCTTGTGTCAGAGATAAGCACTCCAAAAGCTCTTGTGCCCAGAATAACCACTTAACAGTTTTTGGCATGTGTGTCTCTGCTGACACAAGCTGGGGGCAACATATCAGGCACTGAAATAGCGTATCTCTGCAATTGCAATTTTCACTTTCCAGCTGCTTATTCATTTCTGGAAATTAAATTAATGCAGCACTCAAGGGTTAAAAATGCATGTTATGCTGTGTGATAAAATCCTTGAGGGGAATAGATTCCAAAATGGGGTCCAAAATGTCTGCAGATTCCCCTTTACTGCCAATTCAGGAGCTCTGCAAAAGTGGTATGACGTCCAAAAACCAAACTGTGCTCCAAAAACCTAATAGTGCTCCCTTTCTTCTGTGCCTGGCTGTACTCAAACAGCAGTTTGTATCCACATATGGCACTGTTAAGTACATTATCCTGGGTACAACAGTGTCAAACACGTGGGCATAAATTGCTGTTTGGGCACAAAACAGGGTGCAGATGTGAAAGAGCTTTAAGTAGGTTTTGGAGTGCAGATTTAGATTGTTGGTTTTTGGACTCCACGTCACATTTCCATAGACTATAAAATGGCACTCACAAAATGGGTTCACTGCTTGGGGAATTCTCTGCTCTGCAAAAACAATACGGCATCCAGAAACCAATCAGCTAAATCTATACTCCAAAAGCTAAAAAGTGCAGCTCCTTCCCTTCTGAGCCCTGCTGTGTATCCAAACAACAGTTTACACCCACATATACAACTTTTTTGGAGTGCGTGTCTCTGTTGAAACAAAGTGGGCACAACATATTAGGCACTGGAATGGCATATTTCTTTAAAAATTTCAATTTTCACCTTCCAAATTAATTTTTGGAAAAGCACTCTTGGGCTCAAAATGATAATAATATCTGCTGCGGTATTTTCCACAGCATGGGGCCTTAGCCCCAGGACTAAATACTGTCACGTCACCCACTGACCGCTATACCAGGACTAAATACTGTCTCATCAGCTGCTGACCGATATACCAGGACTAAATACTGTCATGTCAGCCACTGTCCGCTATACCTGGACTAAATGCGCTGGAGTCCTGGGTTCGAATCCTGCCAAGGACAACATCTGCAAGGAGTTTGTATGTTCTCCCCGTGTTCGTGTGGGTTTCCTCCGGGTACTCCGGTTTCCTCCCACACTCTAAAGACATACTGATAGGGAATATAGATTGTGAGCCCTATATGGGACAGTGACTGTCAATGTCTGTAAAGCGCTGTGGAATATGATGGCGCTATATAAGTAAGCATAATAAATAAATAAATAAAATAAATGCTGTCACATCACCCACTGACCACTATACCCGGACTAAATACTAAAAGAAATTCCACACTAAGAATCATGAATAAAAATCAACAATTTTATGGAATTGATCATTGAGTATAACAGCAAAGTCCTAGACGATCTTAATGTAGAGATTGATAAATTAGAAGAAGAGTTAAAAAGAAGACTTTCTACTGCTGATATTGAGGCTATGCACAAAGAATTACAGTGCCTTGTGAAAGTATTCGGCCCCCTTGAACTTTTCAACCTTTTGCCACATTTCAGGCTTCAAACATAAGGATATAAAATTTTAATTTTTTTGGTGAAGAATCAACAACAAGTTGGACACAATCGTGAAGTGGAGCGAAATTTATTGGATATTTTAAACTTTTGTAAAAAATAAAAAACTGAAAAGTGGGGCGTGCCAAATTATTTGGCCCCCTTAAGTTAATACTTTGTAGTGCCACCTTTTGCTGCGATTACAGCTGCAAGTCGCTTGGGGTATGTCTCTATCAGTTCTGCACATCGAGAGACTGAAATTCTTGCCCATTCTTCCTTGGAAAACAGCTGGAGCTCAGTGAGGTTGGATGGAGAGCGTTTGTGAACAGCAGTTTTCAGCTTTTTCCACAGATTCTCGATTGGATTCAGGCCTGGACTTTGACTTGGCCATTCTAACACCTGGATACGTTTATTTGTGAACCATTCCATTGTAGATTTTGTTTCATGTTTGGGATCATTGTCTTGTTGGAAGATAAATCTCCGTCCCAGTCTCAGGTCTTTTGCAGACTCCAACAGGTTTTCTTCCAGAATGGTCCTGTATTTGGCTCCATCCATCTTCCCATCAATTTTAACCATCTTCCCTGTCCCTGCTGAAGAAAAGAAGACCCAAACCATGATGCTACCACCACCATGTTTGACAGTGGGGATGGTGCGTTCAGGGTGATGAGCTGTGTTGCTTTTACGCCAAACATATCGTTTTGCATTGTGGCCAAAAAGTTCGATTTTGGTTTCATCTGACCAGAGCACCTTCTTCCACATGTTTGGTGTGTCTCCCAGGTGGCTTGTGGCAAACTTTAAACAAGACTTTTTATGGATATCTTTGAGAAATGGCTTTCTTCTTGCCACTCTTCCATAAAGGCCAGATTTGTGCAGTGTACGACTGATTGTTGTCCTATGGACAGACTCTCCCACCTCAGCTGTAGATCTCTGTAGTTCATCCAGAGTAATCGTGGGCCTCTTGGCTGCATCTCTGATCAGTCTTCTCCTTGTTTGAGATGAAAGTTTAGAGGGACGGCCGGGTCTTGGTAGATTTGCAGTGGTCTGATACTCCTTCCATTTCAATATGATCGCTTGCACAGTGCTCCTTGGGATGTTTAAAGTTTGGGAAATCTTTTTGTATCCAAATCCGGCTTTAAACTTCTCCACAACAGTATAACGGACCTGCCTGGTGTGTTCCTTGGTCTTCATGATGCTCTCCGTGCTTTAAACAGAACCCTGAGACTATCACAGAGCAGGTGCATTTATACGGAGACTTGATTATACAAAGGTGGATTATATTTATCATCATCAGTCATTTAGGACAACATTGGATCATTCAGAGATCCTCACTGAACTTCTGCAGTGAGTTTGCTGCACTGAAAGTAAAGGGGCCGAATAATATTGCACGCCCCACTTTTCAGTTTTTTATTTTTTACAAAAGTTTAAAATAACCAATAAATTTCGTTCCACTTCACAATTGTGTCCCACTTGTTGTTGATTCTTCACCAAAAAATTAAAATTTTATATCCTTATGTTTGAAGCCTGAAATGTGGCAAAAGGTTGAAACGTTCAATGGGGCCGAATACTTTCGCAAGGCACTGTAAATGACTTATTGTCAATGTGTGAGAAAGACTCAGCAACTCAAGAGCAAGAAATATCAAAGAGATTTACTTGACATGCAAAATAATAGAATCTATAAATGGAAATTTTCTAAGGATACATCATGCAGTAGAAGCTCCTCTATTTCATCTTTAGGTTCTACAGGCGGCGATTCTGGACATTCATTGAAAGGACGGGAGAGATACTTTACTCGCCAATTCAAGTGAAAACAATATAATTTGGATTTCATCCAACAGAAGAGATCTGTACCAGCACAGACGACAAATATGGTAAGTAAAAATAATACGTTACAGATTATTAATTTATCAGAGAGGGTATTAACAAAAGCACAATGTGAAGTTCTTAATCTGTGACTCAATTTTGTACCTTCTTCTAGATTTGATACATTTACAACAATTAAAGATCTTCACTTGTTTGCAAGGAAATTGGTCCTTAAAAAATTACATCAAAAACAGGACTCTGACTCCTTCTCAACACCAGCAGAATTGGAGGCTGTACAGATTTTGGAAGAATTATCAGATGAACAGCATGTAGAAACAGCAGGTAATTTTCCTTCAGATCTTATACCTAAAAAATTTCCACCACTCAATTTGGTTACTAATGTTGACATCTTTATGAGTGTTGTTAGTGAAGATTTGAAGAAAATTACACCAAGAATACACAAGGATAACTAATTATCATCAAGCAATTCAAGAATTATCTACAATGAGAGATCTTGTGATTAAACAATCTGATAAAGGGGGTAACGTGGTGTTATGGCCAAAGAAAGAGACTCACATTTAACCCTCTTCAGAAATTTTCTAATGAACTGCTTTCTATTTTACAGGAGGCGGTTGACAAGGGAACCTTATCACAAAAACAATTAACATATCTCTTACTGGAATCGCCATCTGTAGCAACGTTTTACATGCTCCCGAAAGTACACAAAAATCTATCATGTCCACCTGGACGTCCCATTGTATCAGGCAATAATAGCTTATGCCAAACAATTTGCAAGTTCAATTTCCATCTAAAACCTGTGGTTGAGACATTACCTTCGTACATTAAAGATACTTCTGATGTTTTATTGAAGATTGACGGAATACATCTTGAACCAAACATGCTTTTAGTTACCTGTGATGTGGAATCCTTATATACGTCTATAAGACATCGTGATGGTTTAGAAGCTGTACGGACGTTTATTGATATGTCTCCAATGGATGAAGATCTTGGTAAGTTGTTATGTAAACTATTGTCCATTGCCCTAACTCATAACTTTTTTTTATTTAAAAACATTTTCTACCTACAGCTCCAGAGAAAAGCAATGGGGGCGTCTTGTATATATTGACGATATTCTTATGATTTGGCATGGTACCCTTGATGACAAAAACATCAAACTTACCTTCAAATGGAGTCGTTTTGAACTGGACTTCCTCGATCTTAAACTCCAGGTGGCTACTGATGGGAGCATCCAGACTGATCTCTTCCAGAAAAGCACTGCAACTAATTCTCTTTTACATTTCAATTTATCACACCCGACGAGTCTTCTGCGTAACATACCAACTGGACAGTTTTTACGTATCCGAAGGATTTGTTCAACTGATGAAAACTTTACACATTCTGTTTGTGAACTTGGACAATGTTTCTGGGAGCGAGGATATGACGAACAGTATATACAAAAGGGTATGCAGAGAGCAGTCTCCACAAACCAAAGTGATGCCATGAAGATAAAAACAAAACGTCAGGATACTCAGAACCAAGTAAGGTTTACTACTACTTATAATTCTAAGTGGTTTGAAATCCGACGTATTCTTAAAAAACACTGTGGAATTCTTATAAGTGATCCAACCCTATATAAATTAGTGGGCAAACAACCCTTTTGACTTATAGGAGGTCAAAAAATCTCAAAGATACATTAGTGCATAGTCACTATGTGCCAAACCCATCTGAATTCATTTTCGGGGGACAACGACCACCTTTAGGGTGTCGGCCGTGTGGGAAGTGCGTGGCATGCTGTAACATCGAATCCACAACTCAATTCTGGAATTCAGATCATTCCCGGACCTATGAAATCCGCCACAGTCTCAATTGCCAATCCACTGGCGTTATTTATTTTGCTTTGTGCCCGTGTGATCTTATGTACGTAGGGCTAACGACACAAGAATTCAAGAGACGTGTTCGTGAACACGTCCTTGGCATTACAAATGCAGCCAATAGTGAGGATATTACCACCTTAAAAATGATACCCAAATATTTTAAAGTTCACCATAATTCAGACCCTACAGGTTTCAGAGTATGGGCATTGATCAGGTATTGGCTGGACCCAGAGCAGGCAAGTGGAAACAACATCTAGCCCAGAAAGAAAGCAGATGGATATTTACCTTGGATACCGTTTCCCCAAAAGGTCTCAATGAAAACATAAGCTTTGCTCGTTTTTTATAATTAAATTTTGTTTCATAGTCTTTTGAATTTTTTTTTTTTTTCTCTCGCTTTGATTGCTGCAGTTTCCTGTATAATTTTATTTTTTGGCTAAGTGTTTTTATATCAATCAGTTTTATTGAGTTTTTTTAAAGAATGTACAATAACACATATCAAAAAGAAAATAACGTGTAATCGAATCGAGTAACTATAGGTTACTATGAATACGTAATGGTCAAAGAAACAACATGCATAGGAATGTCCTCTGCTACTTAACGATGAAGAGTCCCTTGACCTGTGTAAAGAGAGTGGTGCGATTATTGGGCAACCTAGGGTGACAAAAAACATTAAAGACAATAACAGGAATGTGATACTACTAAAGTGGGTAATATGCTGGGGTAGGCAAGGACAGTGTACAACGGTCAGGTTTGGGTATTTGATGTCCATGGAAGCCAGTTCCTTTGGAAATTGCTGTCACCAAAGACTCCGTGAGAGAGGATCTTCTCATATTGATAGGTCTGTTCTACCATTGTCACCAGATCCCTCCTGGACGGAATGGTAGATGAGTTCCAGTTGCGTAAAAGAGCCAATGATGCTGATAATAAGACATGACCAATCAATACTCTGAGTGCTGTCGGAAAGGAGTCAATCTGAAGGAACAGTAAAGCTAAGGCTGGAGATGGGGAAATAGAGAGTCCTACCATGGATGAGATCCACCTGAAAACATCTTGCCAATATGATTCCACGTGGGGGCAGGTCCACAGTATGTGTAATAAAGATCCATTTTCACCGCATCCCCTCCAACAGGAACTCGAGGCTTGTGGGTACATTCGATGGAGTCGCTCTGGAGTGTAGTACCAGTGAAGTAGGATTTTGGTAGTGGTTTCATAGTGAGTCACGCACTTAAAAGTCTTCTTGGTAAAGGCCAAAGCTTTCTGCCATTGCCCAATCGAATATGTTCGATGGAGTTGAGTTTCCCAGCTGAGCAGAGGAGTGGACTTGATCAATTGGTCCTTGGCGCCCATGATGTTGTAAATTGAGCTGAGAATTCTAGTGGCAGGATTTGGAGTTTTGAGAAGGTCCAGCAGAGTTTTATTGTAGGTCACTTGTTTGTTGTGATTAGAGGATAGAAAGTGTTTAACTCTAAGATAGGCAAAAAGGCATTTGGATGGTAATGAGAAGGTACATTGAAGAGACTGAAATGGGATTATCGAGTCTCCACTCCATATTTGCGCGATGGAAGTGATACCGCATGCTCTCTAGCAAGATAGGTCCAAGTCAAGGATCGCCTGCTCCAGAAATTCAATCGGAGCCCGTATGATATGTAGTGTCTGTTTCTTGCCTGTCGCTTGATGAGTATGGCGCCATTTATCCGTGAGATGTTGCAGGATTGGGGACAGGAGAGAGGGTGTCATCTCCGTTCAGAGTGTGTAGATGAGCCAGGATTTGAGACTGTGTCGTGGTATCATGTGGGATTCGATATGTATCCAGGATTTGTGGGCATTATTGTGCCACCAGTCCTTCAAGATAGATAAATGAGAAGCCACATAGTAATCAAAGATATTTGGCACTCCCAAACCTCCTACTCCCCACTTCCTGTATAGGATAGAGGATGGAAGTCTTGGCTTCTTGGAGTTCCAGATAAGTTTATTGAATAATGCGTTGATCTTTTGGAGGAATATAAGAGGAGGTGCTACAGGGATGGTTCTAAATAAATATAGTAGTTTTGGGAGCAGCATCATTTGAAATGCTGAGATTCTACCTAACCATGACAGGTGGTGTTTCGCGTAAGCCTGAAATTCCTTCTCCAGACCAGTCAGTCGCGGCATGTAATTGGTTCTGGACACCTGTGAAAATGAGGGCGTGATCTTGATCCCTAGATAGTCCAGCTCTGACGATCTCCAATCATACGGAAAATTTTTCTTAAGAAGTTCCAGAAGTGGCATGGAGATATTTAGGGGAAGTATTTGTGTTTTAGACTCATTTATTTTGTAGAAGGAGAGGGCTCCATATTATTTGAGGATTTCGATGGCCGCTGGTAAAGATGTTTCTGGATGAGTTAGAGACAAAATGATGTCATCTGCATATAGGGAGATGAGATGAGAGGAATCGGCCACTTTCACTCCCCGCACACTTCCGTTTTGCCTCAGGGTCTGGGCTAGGGGTTCAATGGTGAGAATGAATATCAAGGGGGAGAGAGGGCATCCTTGCCTTGTTCCGTTTCTGATACTGAAGCTATCTGATAGCATATTATTAGTAAATACCCTAGCCGATGGAGAAGTATAGAGATTCGAGATAGCGTTAAGGATAGGGCCAGAGAATTTCAATTTTTTCAGGACGGAAAAGGCAAAGTTCCAATTGATCCTGTCGAACGCCTTTTCGGCGTCTAGGGCGACCATGAGTGATGGGGTCTTAGTGCGTTCCAATAAGTCCACTAGATGGAGAATACGTCTGGTGTTGTCTGGAGCTTGCCGACCCTTCACAAAACCCACTTGATCCATGCTAACCAGTTCTGGGAGGATAGGTGCTAGTCGAGAGGCCAGTATTTTTGCATACAGCTTAAGGTCCGAATTCAATAACGAAATTGGTCTGAAGTTTTGTGGGACATCAGCGGCTTTGCCAGGTTTGGGAAGAGTGACGATTAATGCTGCTAGAGATTCGTGTGGAAGCAGTGCACCCAGCATGGCATGATTAAGGAAGTCCAAAAGAGATGGGACAAGCGTTTGCTGGAAGTGTTGTAGGTATTCATTGGAAAAGCCGTCTGGTCCTGGGGATTTACCCTTAGGCAAGGACTTTATTTGTTTCAACACCTCTGGAAGAGTGATAGGTGTGTTTAGGACCAAGAGTTGATCGTCTGTAAGACTTGGTAGTGTGATGTCATTTAAGAAACTGGACACCAAGGAGGAGTGATCTGGTGGGATATAAGTATGGTCCTGTACATTATAGAGTCTCGTATAGTAATCCTTGAAAGAGTTGGCTATGTCTCTGGGGTCTGTTAAATGTGCTCCAGTAGAGGGATGTTTGATGTATGGGATCCTCGATTTAAGTGTTCTGGTTTGTAATTGTCTTGCTAATAGTCTGCTAGCTTTGTTGCTTTGAGAGTAGAAACGGGCTTTGGATTGTTTCAGAGCTTTCTCATAATCTTGTAAGAGGAGGAGACATAGTTGTTGTCTGGCCTGATAGAGCTGTTTAGAAGTGATCGGGTTAGGGTTAGCTTTGTTCGCATCTTCCAGGGTGCGGAGTGTTAACATTGCAGCTTGAACCGCCTCCTGACGTTCTCTTTTATTTCTGTGCGCAATCTTTATAAGGGTACCACGGATGTATGCTTTATGAGCGTTCCAAAGGGTATAGGGGTCGGTTGTAGAGGAAGAGTTATTCTGAAAGTAGTCTTGAAGGTCTTTTTCTATTATAGGACGATATTTAGGGTGGCTCATGAAGTATGTATTATTTCTCCATATTCTGGTGACAGAGGGTGAGATCTTTTCTTCTATTGTAAGAGTGATAGCTGCGTGATCCGACCAGGTGATTAATTCAATTGTGGATTGTTTCGCGTTCATAAGGGTATGGAAATCTGTCCAGAACATATCAATGCGGGAGTAGGAGCTATGGACTGCTGAGAAGTACGTGTAATCCTTTTCGCCTGCATGTTGTGCTCGCCAGACGTCGTAAAGATTTTCATTGAGTTGAAATTGGTTTAGGCAGGAGGAATTGTCTCTATTAGTGTTGGTCAAGTCCATATAGGGGTCCATTATATTATTGAAGTCTCCACAGATGATTAACGCTCCTTGTTGGATGTCTCGAATTTGTCTTCGGACTCTACGGAGGAATGCCAAGCTCTTTCGGTGTGGAGCATATATGTTCACTATAGTGTAAAGGGCGTTATTGATACGACCTACAATTATGAGGAATCTGCCTTGAGGGTCTGCCCTTTGTGTCAACAGTGAGAACGCCATTGAATCCTTAAAGGTGATCAGAACTCCGCGTTTCTTTGATCGGTGATGAGCATGGTATATGGCCGGGAAAGAGGGGTGTTTTATTCTGAAGGCGTCTTTTTGTAAGAGGTGAGTTTCCTGGGCACAGAATATGTCCGTAGACAGCGAGAGAGCCTCTTTCCATAAATAAGTACGTTTCTGTGGGCTGTTTAGGCCTCGAACATTGAGAGATGTTAGTTTGAGCACCATATTGCCACTGTAGAGTGAGGATGTCAAGAGTGTAGCTTAGTCGGCAGGGGAAGTGGGGAGTAGTATCACAATTAGCAAAATTAATAAACAAAATATAAGAACGAATTTTTTTAGAGACAGATACAGGTTCACTGTATGTTTTTGGGGGGTTTTTGTTTGAAGACTAGCCGAGTAGACCGTCAAAACAATGGGGGGTATGCACCCTATATGAAGAGTAGTAGCCTCCCTGGAATATCATTCGTGATTCGTAGGAGATTTTCGTCCGGCATGTGGACAGGAAGTAGGATTGTCAGCATCTTGAGGGAGAGACATTGGTATCTTCCATGTCGACAGTAACGCCTTACCCTGATTCAAGTCGCGAATGGTGAAGGTGGTCCCATCTTTATTAATCATCAGCTTCACAGGAAACCCCCATCTGTATTGAATTTTATTCCGGCGAAGCGTTGTTGTAATCGGGAGTAACTCCCTTCTAAGGCGGAGGGTCGTTGCTGAGAGATCTGTGTATAGTTGTATGTCTTGAAATTTGGAAGGCCAAGTAGTCCGTTTGCGAGCGGCTTCTAGTAATTTTTCTTTTATATGGTAAAAGTGGAATCTCGCCAGTACGTCCCTCGGGACATCCTCACCTAGATGTCTAGGGCGAGGGATTCTGTGTACTCTGTCTATCATAATTTCTATCGTTGGGGAATCCGGCAGTAAAAATTTGACATATTCCTGCAAATATGAGAGTAACTCAGTTGGCGAGACTTGTTCTGATATGCCTCTGAATTTTATGTTGTTTCTTCGGGAGCGGTCCTCCATATCAGCCAATTTCGCCTTAAAACTTTCGACGTCTTCCGCTATGTCGTTGTGAGCATCGATGACTTTGTTGTGTGATGTAGCTAGATCACCCATCTTAGCTTCGATGTGCCCGTCCATTTAGAGCCTTAACGGATGATTGAATTGGTTGAAGTAATTGTGACATGTCTGTTTGAAGGGAACTGCGGAGGGCCAAGAGCATTTCTCGCAGGGTATGTTCAGAAGCCGGGCCATTAGTAGTTTGGAAACTGTCGAGGTCAGTCGCTGAGGTCAATGACAGAGCGTTAGGAGAAGGTTGATCCATGGGACGAACTGAGTCTCCGGGTAGTTCCATACGTGGTTTTTGTTTGATTGGACTTGTACTCGGAGACAGTGAGTATCGTAAAGGTGGATTTTGTTCCTCTGTGAGTTGGGATGAGACATTGTGGATTTGTTGTACCGCTGTACGGATGTCTTCAGGAGTTGGGGGAAGATGCGGGGCTGGCGTACTTATGGAGTGTGGGAGAGCCACTGCAGGCATTAGCGCCGCCGTGAGTGTTACAGCGGATACAGGCGATGGGGGTGTGAGTTCTAGACGGTCCATAGGGCCCAGTTCACTCTCTCCGCTACGGTCCCATTCAAAATAGTAAGATTGTTATCTGGTCTTCTAGCTGATTTCCTACCTTTCACCATAATGCCAGTTATGAGTATCTAGCAGGTAGCGGTTCGGAGGCAGATATTCCAGTACAGGCTTTTAGTCGCTGAGAGTCGTTAAAGATGCAGTTAGTCCCCAGAGTTAAGTCGACATTCTTTAAGGGGAAGGATGTCACTGATGAATTTTTGTACAAGGATGCAAACTGTAGCTGGTTGATACTATAACTAGGCGATTACAGTACTAGGCCCAGTGTTGATTGGTGATATAAGAGTTAAGAAAGCCACTAGGTCTTTTATATGGTGTTGCCTTTCTGCCTTAGGCCTTGGGCTTTGTAGAGAAGGTGGGGGCCTATATAGACCTGTATGTCTCCTAGTGAGAGTGGACACGGAGGCCTGTAGTTGCTTCACTTGTCGTAGGGTAACGGTTCGCTCCCGGCCTAAGTGCAATCAGGGTGGAGGGAGGATAAATGTTGGAGTAGGGCCCGTCCTTCGCCGACCAGCAGCAGAGGCAACAGGCTTCTATTATACACCCGTGTGGGGAGCCAAGGATGTGCATACTGCGCACCGGGTAGGTGAGCTGCGGAGGCCTTTCTGCGCCAACGGCAGGAAGGAGTGAGGAGTCCCCTGCCTTCCACGCAGGATCCCCGAGCTCCTCCCCCCTGCGTCTTATGTAGTATATCTCCCACCCGGAGGTAACTCTAGGTGTCTAGGGTGCAAGAGGCCGCCCCAAAGGAATAATCACCTCCGTTCGTCTTAGGCCCCGAGGCCACTGATGAAGGCCTCAAGATGGCGTCCTCCGCGCCGGCCGATGCCCCGCGATGCCGCCGCCGCACCAGATGTCCCGTCCTGCAGGTTCTAGGCACTAGCAGAGGCGATGGAGGCGGGTAGTGTACTGGAGACCCGCGGTAGGTGCCGCTATCGGTGAGGACCGAGGGCAATATGGCGGGCGAGGAGGAGAGGCCGAGATAGGCCTCGATATTAAGTTGCCGGTGAGGTGATCGCAGATCCGATCCAAACACCCAGTATCGACTAACTGGGGCCTGGGGGAGAGCCCCTGGGTGAGTATCGGTCTGAAATAGGTAGGATTCGTGCGATAGGGATTAGATTGCAACTGGGTCCAGCAGGAGCTGTGAGATATGCTTCTTGTCTCTTCTCCGGCTAGCCACGCCCCCCGGCTAATTGTTTTTAATTCTTTTTTATTGTTTTTAATTATCTTCATTGTTTGTCCCTTGTCTTATCCATATTTAGGTTCCTCTTATGGGCATCCTGATATAGGACTTCATCCATGTTTATCAAGTGAAAACAGTTCCATCTTTACCTGCGAAAATTAAAAAAATTTTTTTTCAATTTTTACATCCATCAAAGCTGCTAATTATTTATTTATTTAATAGATTTTATGAATTTGGTTTGCACTAGCACTTTCATCGCACTGCGCACTTATCACTTTTTTGTTTATCACTTTATCACATTATTACTTTTTAGTATTTTTATACATATATTTGCTTGTCACTATTTTATATATGATGTACATTTATGACTTCTCATCCACATTATTGTATGGATTTTTTCCTTTTATTCACTATTTATCCTGTGTATATATATTTATATTTGTTAGTGATTTAGCATGTGTAGTAGTCACCATCGTCATTTCTTTTTCTAGTAGCAGATATATATTTTTGTTAGGATACAATTAATTATATTCTTTTCATTGGTGATTGTATTGAATAAGTAAGGAATATGCAGTCTAATTTATGCCTCTGCGCATGCATGACTCTAGCAGTATGTTACAGTTTATATCTTCTTTCGCGTTACCCTTTTGGGTTTTCGCGCACGCGCAGTAGTGTTTGGTCTCTCGATGAGACACTATTGTTGTTTGTATTGTTTGTTTAATATACGATACAACGCTTCTGCGCATCCGTGACATCAGCGATAAGTCACGTTACTTGGTTTAGTATATACCTATCCTCACGTTATCTCGCTGGATTCTCGCGCATGTACAGTGATATTTGTCTTTACGATGAGACGCCATTAATGTTTAGTATACGATACAGTGCTTCTGCGCATGTGTGACTTCAGCGATATGTCAGGTTACTTTGTCTGGCACATACCTACTCTCGCGTTATCTTGCTGGATTCTCACACATGTGCAGTGATATTTGTTTTCACGATGAGACGCCATTAATGTTTTATACACACATAGCAGGTAATTTTCACTATTTAAGATGATTACAAGCAGCTGGGTGATATTTACCTATATAAAGAATGATATTTCCTTTCAGCCCTCTCCCCTGACGAAGCCATTTTTGGCGAAACGGACGTTGGGGTGCGTTTCTATACATGGTATGTGGTGAGGTTTTCTCTGGAGGTTACTCTGAGATATAGCGTTGGGTCCATTTATTTATTGTCATATATTGGGACTATTTACCTATACCTTGTATTTCTATTGCACTATTATGGTTATTACATTTTTCCCTTTGTTTTGGGAACATTTTTTCTGCAATTTATTCTATTTATCCTATCTCCTTTTAGAGAAGGTTTCATTTTGTATTACAATAGGTATTTAGGCTTTTGAGTCCCTGTTTCTCGTGTTAATTTTTGGACTCTGTATGCATTTGTGAACCGAGAGCAAGGCAGGTGGTTTGGACTCCGCAACCAGAAATGAACGCACACGCGGTAGTTCAAGAAAAGAATATATATTTACTATAAGTTAATAAAGGCTAGTTAAAGGTAAAATGACATGGATAAAGACAAGCAAAATATACAATATAGCATGAACAATTTCAAGGCAAATTCTGCAATGGTTTCTACTTTTACTCTGTCCACTTCTGCAGTATGGACACTGAATGAACAATATACTCAAAACTATCCCTAACTGACCCTGACATCACATTTGGGTGCACCCCCTTTTTCCCAGTGGTCCAGGTGGACCGCTTACAGTCCGTAGAAGCGCGCGGTGGGGCCCAAAGTCGTTCCTTTCTTTTATAGTGAAGCGTCCTCTCCTCACGGTTATCAGGATCTCGGGAGAAATGAAGTCCTTTTTAACAGGGAAACCCAATGAATGCAATGTAATCCAACAGCAGATTCCACTCACCACACTGACAGTCCTGCCGAATCCATACACTGAGCTGGGATGTAAGCCGGGATTTAGCAGGTGCCGTCCAGTACGTCAACAGCACTGCGAGTCTCTATCTGTGGTATCCATATACACAGTCACAATGTCAGTCTCACTGATCAGCCACTGAGCACAGTTCCTTTCATGTGGACTCACTAGTCCTGTTGTCTCTTTACATTCTGTTTGTCTCTGGACCAAGATACAGCTTAGCTGTACAGAAACATCTCCACACCAGGTCAACACAACACAGACACCTGTCTTCTCTCTTGCCAAGATGGCTGCTGCTCTCTGTCTCGTCACTTCCTGCTTCTCTGCTCACACTCTGTCTGCAGAACAGGCAGGCTGACATAAAAGGGGGGGGGGGGTCTCACTCCAGCATCATGTCACAATTACAATGGCTGCTGTCTTAAAGGAACAGAATCACAGAAATACATTCAACATTAACAGTTTATACAGACAAATGAAGCTTAGGACAACACTGGCTGTCTCTTACACTTTATTATCTGTTAGACTTTTTTACCCTATGTAAGAACAAAATATGTACCTCCACTACTACGGTATGATTTAATGTGGATATATTCCTCTATTTCCCCGATGATTATGTATTGTTTATAATAATTTTTGCATCTAATAAATTGTTGATTTTTATTCATGATTCTTAGTGTGGAATTTCTTCTGTTATATATTGTATTTTGATTCCATGTTTTTTTGTGAGTTTATTAGCCCATTTTCAGTTTTTTCCGGACTAAATTCTGTCATGTCACCCACTGACCGCAATACCCAGACTAAATACTGTCACATCACCTGCTGACCGCTATACCCGGACTAAATACTGTCATGTCACCCACTGACCCCTATACTGTCACTTCAGCCACTGACCGCTATACCTGGACTAAATACTGTCACTTCAGCCACTGTGGAGGATGACTCAGCCATTGTGTCCTCCATTTTGGATTCCAGGGCAATGTGGGCCATGCCTGTAGCCATTTTACATTCCTCCTTTGTTCAGAGAGCTCATCCCGCACCAGATGGCTTAATGGGATGCGGCCCCTCTTTTGTTTCTTATCCAATAGCCATGTGCCAGAACTATTTTACAACTTTGACACCAATCATGTTATGCTAATTATAGTAACCCGACCTGTTCTTTGTCCACACTGTACATAAAAACTACATTTTTCCCTCCATTAACGCAGAACCCACTATATACACAATAAGTGTGTGTGTGTGTGTGTGTGTGTGTCTCTAAGCTAGCTTATACGTCAACTTTATGAATTTGAACTTCAATACAATGATACTTAGAGTGGATTGCGCTCACACTGCTGACCGATATACCAGGACTATATACTGTCACGTCAGCCACTTACTGCCATATTCCCCTCTGTTCTCATAGTATAATCCACAAATAGCTGTTTTTACTGTATAATGTTCCCCTCATAGCACCAAACACTTCACTATCAGAGTTGTTGCCCATATTAAGAACACAACCAGCCCCCTTTTATTTGAAGATGCCCCCTCATAATGCCAGCAAGCAATTAACCTTTTTATTGCAGATTTTGCTTCATTTTTTTGAGCCAAAAGAATATCTACAAAAGGATCGTGAAATATAAAGAAAGTTCTTACACTTCTCCCTTCTGTTCAATCCACTACTGGCTTTGGCTCAAAAAAACCATCAAAATCTTCAACCAAAAAAATCTGCTTTGAACGTGAAACGTGAAACACTGCGGTTTTGGTGGCTGCAGAAATGTGCGAGCAAAGTGAATAAAATGTGATTATTTAATCTCATCCACAGCAGGTTAATTTTAGCTGCAGAATTTCCATATGTATTTAATAGGGGAAGAAAATGCAGATAAAAATACATCAAAAGCTCAATGAAAATCTCTGTGGGAAAAAAAAACAAACAAAAAAAAAAAACTGTTTCCCTGCTTTTTTTATTCAGCATTTTTTAACTGCATTTGGCTGTGTTGGGCCTAATCCTTAAAGTGGTTGTCCAGGAGTTACAGGTTTTTGCAAAGAGGCTGTGCAACGTGAAAAAAATAAAACCCACACTCCTGTCCCTGGTCCTCCCACCCCTGTCTGGTCCAGAGGTGCCCTGGGGCTTGTTCCAGCAGCAGTCCTCGCCACACGTAACCGCTGAGGCCAATCAGTGACCTCAGCAAGCCTAAGGAAAGGAACCTGGATGTCACTCACATAAGTCACCTGTGATGTCCCGTGTCCTTTCCTTAGGCCTCTGATGTGTGGCAAGGACTTCCACCAGAACAAAGCCTGGGGCGCCGCCGGACTGGACAGCCGTGGGAGACACTGGAGCTTCGGAGACAGGTGAGTATGGGCTCTCTTTTTCTTATTTTTCACCTTCCCCCGACCTCCTTGCAGAAAACTGTAATTCCTGGTCAACCCCTTTAACATCTCAATATAATGAGCATCACACTATAAAATACAATTCTAGTTTGTATAATGGTACACATGTACAGAAGAAAACACAGAAAGATGGATAGACATTGATATGCTGTATATACTTACACATATACCCATCTATTCACACACATACATTCATATACAATATATACAGACACACCTGTCTACAAACATACCGTACTCACACAGTATATAAGACACTGTAAACAAATATACACATATATACTTTGAGAAGGTGACAGGCAGAGTGCTGGAGTCACAATATATCAGCCCGCCGTTTTTTTGACATATGTCTGGTCCAGGGCGGGTTTTGAGTAGGCCTCAGCCCAAGTGTGAGTCCTGGCCTCATTACTGGCCCATATAGGCCTACAAAGCCTGCACTTCAGGGCAGATCCTGGGGAGTGAGAGGAGGTGCCTGGGTCTGCCCTGAACCATTGAGAAGTCTGGTAGTATGCCACTGTGCTACTGTATTTTGTTTGTGTGGTTGATAGTCAGCCAGACGTATAGTTAGTTTTTTTCCTGTTTAATTAGTGCTCGAACGAGCAGGGCTTTGTTTTACTGTTTTGCCTGAAGTTAAGGCTGTATTTTATTTTGCTCCGTTTGTACCTGACATAAGTTTTATTTATTTTGCAATTTTTTTTCAAATAAACCTGTTTGCACCAGACTTTGTGTCCCTGTCTCTGACTGGTTGGGTCCGCACCATTGCTGCTACCAGGCTACCTTCCCCACAATACATATTAAATATACATATTATACCCAAAAAAATTCACTTACATTTGGCTGAATTGCTGGGTGCACTGGACATGGAGGAAGCTCATGTGCAGCTCTGCCTGGCAGTAGTGAAAGATCTTGCATCGTAGCAGACCTCCTCCTTCACACTACAATCTGCTGGATGACTCACTACTTGTCAGAACGAGGGGGGGGGGAAGATAGGGCCGTAGTTGCTTCTAAGTGCCGGCAAACTTCATAAGCAGCGATCAGCAAACCGTAGATGCTTTCATCTACTCCCCAGTATTAGTCCTAATAGTAGGCAAAGTATTGGGCACAGTTTGCCCTCCCCTAATGCCGGCCCTGTGCAGAGCCCCTTCCAATACAATGGAAATCCCCAGAAAGTGACCCCATTTTGGAAACTACACCTCTTTCAGAATTTATGAAGGGTTATAGTGAACGTTTTGACCCAACGGCCTTTTCACAGATTTTATTAACATTGGGATGTGTAAATGAAAAATTATTAAAATGTCACTTTATCCTCAAAGTTTTCATTTTCACAAGGGGTTGAAAGAGAAAAAGCACCCACAGATTGTTAAACAATTTCTCTTTAAGACAGCAATACACCATATGTGTTCGTACTCAGCTGTATGGGCACATGGCGGGGCTTGGAATGGAAAGAGCGCTATTTGGATTTTTGGAGTACAGATTTTGCTGGAATAGTTTTCAGATGCCATGTCATATTTGCAGGGCCCCTAAAGTACCAGTACAATAGAAAGCCCTAAAAAGTGACCCCATTTTGGAAACTACACCTCTCTCAAGGAATTTCTCAAGGGAAATGGTGAATATTTTGACCCTACAGCTGTTCACTGATTCTATTAGCATTGGGGTGTAAAAATGAAAAATTACTTTTTTTCCAGAGCCCCTAAAATACCAGTACAATGGAAACCCCCGAAAAGTGACCCCATTTTGGAAGCTACACCTGTCAAGAACTTTCTAAAGGGGTATCATCATTTTGAGCACAAAAATTAATGTACAAAGTGAAAATTTTGAAAGTAATATGCGATTTCAGTGCCCAATATGTTGTGCCCACTTTGTGTCATCAGAGACATGCACTCCTTAAACTATTAAGTGGGCTATCCCGGGTACAAAAAAGTTGTATATGTGGGTGTTAACGACTGCTTGGGCGCACAGCAGGGCTCAGAAGGGAAGGAGAATTGTGCTTTTTAGTGTTTGCACTACAGATTTAGAGGGACTTTCTGGATGCCATGTTCCTTTTTGCAGACCTCTGGAGGTGCCAGTAAATTGGAATTCCCCAAGAAGTGACCCCATTTTGTAGGGGTAATTTTAGGGTCTCTGCAGATGTGTCTTGGTGTCCAAAAACTAACAATCTAAATCAGATCTGCACACAGCTGTGTGCCCAAACAGCAGTTTATGGTTTTGTGCCAAATGTTTGACACTGTTGTATCCAGGATAACGTACTTAATGTCATATGTGGGTATAAACTGCTGTTTTGGAACAGCCAGGCACAGAAGGGAAGGAGCGTTATTTTGGTTTTTGGAGCAAAGTTTGGTTTTGGATGTCATGCCACTTTTGTAGAGACCCTGAATTGTCAGTAAAGGGAATCTGCAGACACATAACCCCATTTTGGAAACTACACCCCTCAAGGGATTTATCAAGTGGTGTAGCAAACATTTTTAACCCTTTCATTTAATTGCTGAGCAGTCGCCATAGCCGCCAGATTTCTGTTGTATTATACTCATCTTGCACCTCAAAGCTGACCAAGGCACCATTTTTCCGGGGATCATTGGGACCCAGAACAAGATCCGTGGGCCGGCGTCCCGTTGGCATGACAGCCAGGAGCCTATTGAAGGCTACCAGGCTTGTCTGCCATTAATTTGTATGCTGATATTTTACAATGCATTGCAATGCATTAGCATTGTAATTCATTGCATTAGTGATCAGACCGCCTGGGGTTCAAGACCCCTAGGGGGTCTAATAAATTCAAGCAAAAAAAAAAAAAATTTGTAAAAATTAAAAATTCAAATCACCCCCCTTTCCTTAGAATACATATAAAAGTACTTAAATACTGTGAAACACATACACATTAGGTATTCTTGTGTCTGAAAATGCCCGGTCTACAAACCTATAAAAACATTTTTCCTCTACGATGAACACCATAGCAGGGAGAAAAATAAATAAATAAATAAAAAATCAAAAGTGCCTAACAGCCGTTTTTTCACTGTTTTGCCTCTGATAAAAGTTTGAATAAAAAGTGATCAAAGCAATAGACATTCCCCAAAATGGTATAAATAAAAAGTACACCTGGCCCCATAAAAAAAAGATGCCCTACACATCCTCATACATGGAAATATAAAAAAGTTATGGGTGTTAGACTATGGCAACTTTAAAAAAAAATTTTTTTGCAAAGATTTGGATTTTTGTTAAGGGAGTTAAAATATAATTAAAACAATATGAATTTGGCATCCCCAGAACAGTACCAAAACATAGAATACAGGTGACATGTTATTTTGACTGCAGAGTACAAGCTGTAAAAACAAAAGCTCTCTCCATACACGGCGGGTGTCGACTGTATAACACAGCCAGCACCCGCCGCTAACAGCGGCGATCGGTGCTGACACAGATCGCAGCTGTTAACACTATATGCCGCGGTCAAACGTGACCGTGGCATCTAAAGTGCACAGCCACCACGGGTGCCGCCATCTTTAAACGATCGCCCCCCCCCTCTGAACATCATCGGAGGGCGGTGATTGGTTGTTATGACAGCCGGGAGCCTATTGAAGGCTCCCAGGCTTGTCATTACATTAGATCTATTACACCATGCCAGAGGCATAGTGTAATAGAAGGGAACGATTTTTGCTATACACTGCAATACATTAGTACAGTGTGAGCGATCAGACCCCCTAGGGTTCAAGGTCCCTAAGGGGTCTGATCATAAAAGTAAAAAAAAAAAAAAAATTTAAGAAAAAAATGTTTGTAGGCTAAGGCCCCACGTGGTGTCCCGCAACAAAAAAAGCACTGCGGGAGAAACCGTGGCGGGATCGCATCGCGGTTCTTCCCGCAGTGCTTTAGACAGAAAGTTTGCAGAGTTTTCCTCTGCAGACTTTGTTTCCATTATACCTATGGGGAAACTGCCGGTGTTTCCGTAGGTATAATTGACATGCTGTGATTTCCAAAACCGTGTTGGTTTTGGAAATCGCCGCGTGTCCGCAGCGCAGTTTTTTCCACAAAGTGGGCATGAGATTCACTAGAATCCCATCCACTTTGCTCTGACTGTAAAACGTCGCAATTTTTTCCGCAGCGCTTCCGCCGCAGGCGAATCGCAGCGTTTATGCCACGTGGGGCTTTAGCCTTAAAGTATATATAAAAAAAAAAAAAAAAAAACACAAAAAAAAATATAAAAGTTCAAATCACCCCCCTTTCCCTAGATCACATATAAAAATAAACAAAAGTAAACAAACACATTAGGCATCTCCATGCTCCAAAATGTCCGAACTATTAAAATATTAAAATATTTCTCCCATACGGTGAATGGCGTAGCGGGGGGGAAATCAAA
Source organism: Leptodactylus fallax (assembly GCA_947044405.1). Classification (NCBI taxonomy): domain Eukaryota; kingdom Metazoa; phylum Chordata; class Amphibia; order Anura; family Leptodactylidae; genus Leptodactylus; species Leptodactylus fallax. The sequence continues at coordinate 2,021,844 of CAMRHE010000322.1, forward strand.
ATGGCCTCCTATAAAAAAAATGGAATAAAAAGTGATCAAACCATCAGACCTTCCCCAAAATGGTATCTCTAAAAATGCCATCTTGTCCTGCATAAAAAGACGCCTTACCCAGCTCCATACACAAATATAAAAAAGTTACAGGAGTCACAATATGGCGGCACAAACATTTTTTTGTATTTTGCAACTTTTTAATTTTTTAAAAGGTATGAAAACATTACGAATATTATATAAATTTGGTATTGCTGCGATCATACTGACCCACAGAATACAGGTAACTGGTCATTTTTACCATATAATGAATGCCGTAAAAATTAAACCCATAAGAAATTGGCATAAATGCATCTTTTTTTTCCAATTCCATCTTATTCTGAATTTTTTTTTCCAGCTTCCTAGTACATTGTACAGGATATTGAGGGGTGCCATTAGAAAGTACAGTTTGTCCCGCAAACAATAAGCCATTATATGACTCTGAACTGAAAAATGAAAAAGTTATGGCTCTTGGAATGGGTGGGAAAAATGGAAATGCAAAAATGAAAATTGGCTGACTTATGAAGGGGTTAACGGGTTAATTGTCTTGTGTTTTGTTAAACTATTTATATTGTGTGTATAGCCAGGATTAATAAAGTCCAAATATTTTGCATAATATATGTTTTGGGCTGTTGAAGGGTATTTAGTGTTGATTTTCACTGGAAGATTATGACCAGGCAACAAGCTTTTGGAGAAGATGATTTGGGGGTATTTATGGCCAATAAGAGTATTTTAAGTGTGGGTGAACAGATTGTGATGCTGAAAAAATGAAAAGCTCAAGTTTATCCAAGTCCAGTTTCAGGAAATGAGAAGACATGAAGAAATCATTTATCATTGAAGCTTTTTATGCAGCAAAACACATTATTTTTGTTGTAGGCATTTTACTAGGTAGAAATAAGGAAATGTGTTTTAGCTTTGAAACTCTTGATTTTATACCCATAAAATTCATAATTTACTGTACCCAACCAGCCATAACATTAAAACCAAATGCCACATATTTGCTGTATGTCCATTTTTATTATACAATTAAAATGCCAATTTGGCTAAAACACACTAAGGCTAGGTTCACATCTGCGTTTGGCTCTCCGTGCAAAATCAGTTTTTGAAACCATCTCAAAATCCTCAAAAGCGGATTTCAAATTGTTCCTTTTAAAACCCATTGATTTCAGTGGGTCGTAAAGAGCATCCGCAGGTATGTGTTTGGAGCATTTCCATCTGGTATCCGCTCTTTTGAGCAGAGAAAAAAAGTCCGACTTGCAGGACTTTCTCCATTTAAAAAATAAGGATATTAGATGGATAGCAACCAATCCATTTTTAACATGGTCCATTTTGCAATCCGTTTTTCCCTCTGCGCATGCTCAGAATGAAGAAGGGGAACAAAAAGAAAACGTATTGGTCAAAACGGATCACAAATGGACAAACTGACATAAATGGTCAGTTTTTTTTTAACGCACGATGATATCCCGAGTCCGGAGCTGAAAGGAAGCAAAGGTTAGTGTAATAAGGCTAGGGGCAGGTCAAAAAGAAGGAGCCGGCGGCCGCTACATGTCATAAAGTGGAGGTGCCGACCGGTACCTTGCACCTTTATTTGACATTTTTGAACATTTTTAAAGCTTTTTACATTTTTTTTTTTTTTTTAGTTCCAATATGGCGGCATCTTCATATCTCCATTCCAATGACGAAGAATATTGTGCTGGATACTCTGGCTGTATACCCTGCAGCCTAAGGTACTGCATCTATCGAGACTACTAACAACCCCAAAGTGTGCAGCCACCACGGGCGCCGCCATCTTTCACCGATCGTCGCCCTCCTGAATGTCTTCAGAGGGCAGTGATCGGATGTTATGACAGCCGGGAGCTTATTGAAGGCTCCCAGGCATGTCATTACATTAGATCTATTGCACGATGCCAGAGGCATCGTGTAATAGAAGGGAATGAATTTTGCTATACACTGCAATACATTAGTATTGTAGTGTACAGTGTGAGCGATCAGACCCCCCTAGGGTTCAAGATCCCTAAGGGGTCTGATCATAAAAGTAAAAAAAAAAAATTTTTGTAGGCTAAGGTCTCATGTGGCGTCCCGCAGCAAAAAAAGCGCTGCAGGAGAAACTGCGGCGGGATCGCATCGCTGTTCTTCCCACAGTGCTTTAGACAGAAAGTTTGCAGAGTTTTCCTCTGCGGACTTTGTTTCAATTATACCTATGGGGAAACTGCCGGCGTTTCCATAGTACCCAGCAATTCAGCCAAATGTAAGTGTATTTTTTGGGTATAATATGTATATTTAATATGTATATATGTGTATATTTGTTTACAGTATCTTATATACTGTGTGAGTACTGTATGTTTGTAGACAGGTATGTGTGTCTGTATATATTGTATATGAATGCATGTTTGTGAATAGATGGGTATATGTGTAAGTATATACAGCATATCAATGTCTATTCATCTTTCTGTGTTTTCTTCTGTACATGTGTACCATTATACAAACTAGAATTGTATTTCATAGTGTGATGCTCAGTACCATCATTTCTATCCAGGCCTGTTTCATGAGTTTTCTTTTTTAAAAAAATTCTGTTGAAGCATGGTTGAAAAGCAATGTCTGACTTTCATTTGTTTATTTTCATAGAAATTTTATATATTATTACTTTTGTCAGATTCAAGTTATTTCTGTGACCATTGTGGGTTTTTCTTTCATTAAACGAGGGGTACCAACAATTTTGTTCCCGTGTGTATTTGTGCATTGGGGTTTGGCACTGTCCCTCAGACATTTAATGGGTAAAATCAGGTCTATTGGCTTGGAAAATATAGTTTTTAATTGGATTGAAAACTGGTTGAAGGATCATATCCAGAGAGTTGTGGTCAATGACTGCAGCTCAGACTGGTCCTCTGTTATAAGTGGTGTACCCCAGGGTTCAGTGCTGGGTCTGCTGTTATTTAACTTATTTATTAATGATATAGAAGATGGGATTAATAGCACTGTCTCTATTTTTGTAGAAGACACCAAGCTATGTAGTACAGTGCAGTCTATAGAGGATGTAAGTAGGTTACAAGCGTTCTTGGACAGACCCAGTGTTTGGGCATCCAACATGGCAAATGAGGTTCAATATGGATAAATATAAAGTTATGCATCTGGGTAAAAATAATCCACATGCAACATATGTCCTAGAGGTAGTAAAGCTGGGAGAGTCACCGGTGGAGAAGGACCTGGGTGTACTTGTAGATCATAGATTAAATTACAGCATGTAATGTCAATCAGCTGCACCTAAGGCCAGCAGGATACAGTCTTGTATTAGAAGGAGTATGGACTCACGGGACAGGGATGTAATATTACCACTTTATAAATCATTGGTGCGGCCCCATCTGGATAATGAAGTTCAGTTCTAGGCACCAGTACATAGAAAGGATGTCCTAGAGTTGGAAAAGTTTCAACGGAGGGCCACAAAATTGATAAGGGACATGGAGGACCTCAGTTATGAGGAGAGATTAAAGGCATTAAATTTGTTTATATATAAATGGCCCATACAAGAAATATGGGGAAAAAACTTTTCCATGTAAAATGCCCTCAAAAGACAAGGGGGCACTCTGTCTGGAGAAAAAAAAAAAGGTTTAATCTCAAGAGCCAACAAGGCTTCTTCATTGTAAGGACTGTGAATCTGTGGAATAGTCTACTCCAAGAGCTGGTCACAGCAGCAACAGCAGACAGCTTCAAAAAAGTATTTGATGCCTTTTTAGAGCACAATAGCATTGATGGTTATGGAAATGTATAGACTGTCATGATGTTCCCCATACCCTGGTTGAACTTGAATGATGTGTCTTTTTTCAACCATACTAACTATGCAACTATGTATAATAAATACTACTCCCAATCGCATCTTTAAATTAATAATTTCCTTGTGTACCCTTTTAACCCTTTAATAATGCCCCATGTGTTTCCTAATTAAAAGGTATTCTAGGTCATCAATAAAAATATCAGTGGGGTTCCAACACCTGGGACCCCCAGTTGATTAGTTAAATGAACTGTGATACTTGTGTTAGCGCTGTGACCCCTTTTCTGTTTAAATAGCATCATTAATTTTATAGTGGCCATGTAATGTAACTACAGCCTCATCCTATACCCGTCTATGTAACAAGGCTGTAATTACATCACACGGTAACTATAACCAGACAGCATGTGTTCTAAACAGGCGCCGTGGCCCCTTCATACAGCTGATCAGTGGGGATTCACTGATCTGTTATTGATGATCTATTCTGATAGACAAACAAAAATGAGCTTGAAAACCCCTTTAATAAAGCCCAAGTGCCGCCTTAATTAAATTAATTGCCCCCTTATATTATGCCCTTGATTTCCCCTGACATAAATACTGTGCCCCTAATGATGTCCCCTTCTATTCATAATGTCCCCTAATGAACCCTTATATAAATGACCACCCCCTTATGTTCATAATGCTCCCTAATGGCTCCTTATATAAATGACCCACCTTATGTTCATAATACCCCCTTATTAACCTCTTCGCAACCGCCCATTGTATATAAACGTCGGCTCTTGCTGGGCTTTGTGAAGTGCCAACGTTGATAAACTGACCCTGCTAAATTGGGGATCGGGTCTCCCCAAGGGTCAGGAACTCCGTGAGTACAGTGCTAATAACTGCCCTAAAAAAAATAAATAAATAAGCCCTCAACCAACTCTATCAACCGGAAAAATAAATTGCTACACATCTCAGAAGATGACGATGCAAAAATAATTGATTTCTTTCCCCAAATGGGCACCCAAAAATGATATACAGTAATACCTCGTACATTCGCGAGGTTAGGTTACAGAGCGGGTCTCGGATCGCGAGGAATCGCGAATGTTTGGTACAAGCGCTTAGAAGCGCTTACAATGCCGATTTCTAATGTTTAACCCCTAAATATCAATAAACTTTACCCTACAGTACTGTACAGTATACCAAAGTATACTGTACAGTACTGTATATATACATTCATTCATTTTTCTTATACACTCACAGTAAAATGAAACTAATTACCGGGTACGTAACGAACAGGACGCTACTACCCAATAGCGAAGGTGTTTTTTTTAATTAAATTTCACAGATCTGAGAAAAAAGAGCAAAATCTATATACGTTAGTTGCCAAAAAAATATTGCGAATCTGTGAATTTGCAAATTCGGAAACGCGAGTGTACAAGGTATTACTGTAATTACAAAATAAATCTCACCCTGCAAACAACAAGATCTCATATGGCTAAATCATCAGAAAATTAAAGAAAATATAGCTTGTACAATGTGAAGACAAAAACCCCAAAAATCTCCAAATTATTAGAACAAAACTGGTTGCGGTAGGAAGGGAATGTATAAGCTGAGACAGCCCAAATTTAGTCTCCAGAAGTGAATTCCCCAATCATAGGATCTACTGGGAAATAGTAGGGAATTTGGTGTTCCCAATGTACAGTGGGGAAAAAAAGTATTTAGTCAGCCAATTGTGCAAGTTCTCACACTTAAAAAGATGAGAGGCCTGTAATTGACATCATAGGTAGACCTCAACTATGAGAGACAGAATGAGAATACAAATCCAGAAAATCATATTGTCCGATATTTAAAGAATTTATTTGCAAATTATGGTGGAAAATAAGTATTTGGTCAATAACAAAAGTTCATCTCAATACTTTGTTATATATCTTTTGTTGGCAATAACAGAGGTCAAATGTTTTCTGTAAGTCTTCACAAGGTTGGCACACACTGTTGCTGGTAAGTTGGCCCTTTCCTCCATGCAGATGTCCTCTAGAGCACTGATGTTTTGGGACTGTCGCTGGGCAACACGGACTTACAACTCCCTCCAAAGATTTTCTATGGGGTTGAGGTCTGAAGACTGGCTAGGCCACTCCAGGACCTTGAAATGCTTCTTACGAAGCCACTCCTTTGTTGCCCTGGCGGTGTGCTTGGGACCCAGCCACGTTTCATCTTCAATACCCTTGTTGATGGAAGGAGGTTTGCACTCAAAATCTCACGATACATTGCCCCATTCATTTTTTCATGTACATGGATCAGTTGTCCTAGTCCCTTTGTAGAGAAACAGCCCCAAAGCATGATGTTGCCACCCCCATGCTTCACAGTAGGTATGGTGTTCTTTGGATGCAACTCAGCATTCACTCTCCTCCAAACACGATGAGTTGTGTTTCTACCAAACAGTTCTATTTTGGTTTCATGTGACCATAAGACATTCTCCCAATACTCTTCTGGAACATCCAAATGCTCTCTAGCAAACTTCAGATGGGCCTGGATATGTACTGGCTTAAGCAGGGTGACATTTCTGGCACTGCAGGATCTGAGTCCCTGGCGGTGTAGTGTGTTACTGACGGTAGCCTTTGTTACGTTAGTCCCAGCTTTCTGCAGGTCATTTACTAGGTACCCCTGTGTGGTTCTGGGATTTTTGCTCACCGTTCGTGTGATCATTTTGACCCCACGTGGTGAGATCTTGCGTGGAGCCCCTGATCGAGTGAGATTTTCAGTGGTCTTGTATGTCTTCCATTTTCTAATTATTGCTCCCACAGTTGATTTCTTCATACCAAGCTGCTTGCCTATTGCAGATTCAGTCTTCCCAGCCTGGTGCAGGTCTACAATTTTGTTTCTGGTGTCCTTCCACAGCTCTTTGGTCTTCACCATAGTGGAGTTTGGAGTGTGACTGTTTGAGGTTGTGGACAGGTGTCTTTTATACTGATAACAATGTCAAACAGGTGCCATTACTATAGGTAATGAGTAGAGGACAGAGGAGCCTCTTAAAGAAGAAGTTACAGGTCTGTGAGAGCCAGAAATCTTGCTTGTTTGTAGGTGACCAAATACTTATTTTCCACCATAATTTGCAAATAAATTCTTTAAAAATCAGACAGTGAGATTTTCTAGATATGTTTTCTCATTTTGTCTCTCATAGTTGAGGTCTACCTATGATGTCAATTACATGCCTCTCTCATCTTTTTAAGTGGGAGAACTTGCACAATTGGTGCCTGACTAAATACTTTTTTTCCCCACTGTACTCCTCACAGCTTACATATTCACTGTTACATATTCACAACTTACATATTCACATATCCGCTGTGCAGTCACGTCTGGGATATTAATGCTCACTACACCCCTTGATAAATTCTTTCAGTGGTGCAGTTTTCAAAATGGGGTCATTCCCTAGGGAATTCCACTTTACTGGTACTTTAGAAGCTCTGCAAACATGACATGGCGTACAGATACCAAACATCTAAATCTGCGCTCCAAAAGCCACATTGCACTCCATCTCTACTGCGCCCTGCTATGTGCCCAAACTGCAGTTTATGCCAACATGTGTAACACTGTTGTAGCCAGGATAACGTACTTAATGTCATATGTGGGTATAAACTACTGTTTGGGCACAGCCGGGCACAGAAGGGAAGGAGCACTATTTTTGGTTTGGAGTACAGATTTAGACTGTTTGGTTTTTGGATGCCATTACACTTTTGCAGAACCCTGTGTATCCTGTTTACAACAGTGTCATACATGTGGGCATAAACTGCCATTTGGGCACACAGGAGGGTGCAGATGTCAAGGAGCGCTATGTGCTTTTGGACCACTGATTTAGATTGTTGGTTTTTTGGACGCCATGTCACATTTGTAGAGACTCTAAAATTGCCCATACAAAATGGGGTCACTTCTTGGAGAACTCCAATTTACTTGGACTTCCAGTGTTTTGCAAAAACATAGCGTCCAGAAAATCCCTCTAAATCTGTACTCCAAAAGTTAATAAGCACACTTCTCCTTCCCTTCTGAGCCCTGCTGTGTGCCCAAGCAGCAGTTTACACCGACATATATAATTTTTTTTGTACCCGGGATAACCCACTTAATAGTTTTAGGAGTGTATGTCTCTGATGACACAAACTGGGTGCAACGTATTGGGCACCAAAATGGCATATTTCTTTAAAAATTTAAATTTTCACTTTGTACGTTAATTTTCGTGAAGCACTCTTGGGCTCAATATGATAATACCTTTTGATAAATTCCTTGGTGTGTAATTTCTAAAATGGTGTCACTTTTTGGGAGTTTCCATTGTATTGGTACTGTAGGGGCTCTGCAAATATGACATGGCACCTGAAAACTATTCCAGCAAAATCTTCCTTCCAAAAGCCAAATAGCGCTCTTTCCATTCCAAGCCCTGCTATGTACCCATACACCAGTTTACAACCACATATTGCCGTGTTCAGAAGTTGTGTAACAAACTTTGGGGGACTTTTTCTCCTTTATCCTCTTGTGAAAAAAAAAATTGGGACTAAATTGACGGTTTATTGGAAAAGAAAGTAATTTTTCATTTTCACGTCCCAATGTTAATAAAATCTGTGAAACAGCTGTAGCGTCAAACTGCTCATTATATCCCTTGATATGTTCTGTGAGGGGTGTAGTTTCCCAAGCGGGGTCACTTTTGGGGGTTTCCATTGTATTGGTACTCTAGGGGCTCTGCAAATGCAACTTGGCACCTGAAAACTATTCCAGCCAAATAGCGCTCTTTCCATTCCAAGCCCCACCATGTACCCATACAGCAGATTATGACCACATACACTACCGTTCAAAAGTTTGGGGTCACCCAGACAATTTTGTGTTTTCCATGAAAACACACTTATTTATCAAATTAGTTGCAAAATGAATAGAAAATATAGTCAAGACATTGACAAGGTTAGAAATAATGATTTTTATTTGAAATAATAATTTTCTCCTTCAAACTTTGCTTTCGGCAAAGAATGCTCCATTTGCAGCAATTACAGCATTGCAGACCTTTGCCATTCTAGCTGTTAATTTGCTGAGGTAATCTGGAGAAATTTCACCCCATGCTTCCAGAAGCCCCTCCCACAAGTTGGATTGGCTTGATGGGCACTTTTTGCGTACCATACGATCAAGCTGCTCCCACAACAGCTCAATGGGGTTGAGATCTGTTGACTGCGCTGGCCACTCCATTACAGATAGAATACCAGCTACCTGCTTCTTCCCTAAATAGTTCTTGCATAATTTGGAGGTGTGCTTTGGGTCATTGTCCTGTTGTAGGATGAAATTGGCTCCAATCAAGCGCTGTCCACAGGGTATGGCATGGCGTTGCAAAATGGAGTGATAGCCTTCCTTATTCAAAATCCCTTTTACCTTGTATATATCTCCCACTTTACCAGCAAAGCAACCCCAGACCATCACATTACCTCCAACATGCTTGACAGAAGGCGTCAGGCACTCTTCCAGCATCTTTTCAGTTGTTCTGCGTCTCACAAATGCTCTGTGTGATCCAAACACCTCAAACTTCGATTCGTCTGTCCATAACACTTTTTTATATCTTCCTCTGTCCAATGTCTGTGTTCTTTTGCCCATATTAATCTTTTTCCTTTTGTTAGCCAGTCTCAGATATGGCTTTTTCTTGGCCACTCTGCCCTGAAGGCCGGGAAATGGAAATGGGCCTCTATACACCTATGTAGATATTGCATTAAAAACCAGACGTTTGCAGCTAGAATAGTCATTTACCACATTAGCAATGTATAGAGTGTATTTCTGATTCATTTAATGTTATCTTCATTGAAAAAAACTGTGCTTTTCTTTCAAAAATAAGGAAATTTCTAAGTGACCCTAAACTTTTGAATGGTAGTGTATGGGGTATTGCCGCGTTCATGAGCAATTGTTTAACAAACTGTGGGGTGCTTTTTCTCTAACCCCTTGTGAAAATGAAAACTGAGGATAAAGTGACATAAATTTTTCATTTACGCATCCCAATGTTAAAATCTGTGAAAAGGCTGTTGGGTCAAAATGTTCACTATACCCCTTCATAAATTCTGAAAGAGGTTTCCAAAATGGGGTCACTTTCTGGGGATTTCCTTTGTATTGGTACTCTAGGAGCTCTGGAAATGAGACATGGCATCAAAAACTATTCCAGCAAAATCTACTTTTCAAACATCCAATGTCACTCCTTCCCTTCTGTGCACTTCCATGTGCTCAAACATTAGTTTACACCCACATGTGGGGTATTTCTGTGCTCAGGAGTAATTGCATAACAAACTGAGATTCATTTTCTCCTTTAACCCTTTGTGAATGTGTTAATTTTAGGGCTAAATAAATGTATTGAAAAAAAATGAAATGTCTAAATTTCACCTCCATATGGTTTTAATTTCCGTGAAATGCTTAAAGGGTTAAACTTCCAAATGCTGTTTTGAATTTGAGGGGTGCAGTTTTGAAAATGTGGTGATTCATGGGGGTTTCTAATATATAGGCCTTTATAATCCCCTTCAGAACTGAAGTGGTCCCTGAGAAGTTATTTTGGGAAATTTTCTTGTAAATCTGGAAAATCGCTGTTAACTTGTAAGCTTTGTAATGTCCAAAATAAATTACAGGATGATTAAAAGATTATGCCAATATAAAGCAGAGATATGGTAGATAATATTTATTAATTTATTTGGGTGGTATGACTATCTGTTTGAAAAGCGGAGCATTTCACTTTTTTTATAAATAAGTACAAAAATCTTGATCAATGTTTACCACTAACATGAAGTACAATGTGTCACGAAAAAACAGTCTCAGAATCACTTGTGTAAGTTAAAGCGTGTTAAAGTTATTGCCATATAAAGTAACATGTCAGTTTTGAAAAATGAGGCCTGGTAACGAAGGTACTTTTAGGCTCTGTCTTGAATGGGTTAAACGACCCCACCATATGTTCATAATGCCCCTTATACAAATGAACCTCCAAATGTTCATAATGCCCCCTTATATAAACAACACCCCCTATCTCAATGCCCCCAAAGCCCCCTTATACTATTAAAATACCCACAACTGCACTAAAAAAAAAAATAAATAAAAGTTATACTCACCTACCTGCAATCCCTTGATGGGGAAGCCACCACTGCATTCTCGTCTTGATCTGCTCTCTATGCGCCATGTCCACACATAAGATGTCTGTGTCTCTGCTCAAGAGGCACAATGTTGTGACATCATCGTGCCCATCTGTGCTGAGAAGCAGACATCTTCTGTCTATGGTTTTGGTGTGTTGTAAACTGCAGGCCTGAAGTATCTTGCAGTTTACAAGATAGCTTTTGTTACAGGATGCATTTTAATTAGATTGGTGTCCCAGGGTTGACCCCCACAAAATCAGTGGGCTCGAGGCAGCTGTCCCCTTTGTCCCACCGCTAGCTACACCACTGTATAATGTGTATAATGGGGTATATTCGGGTATCTAAATATGGTGGCCGCTTTGGGAGCTGAGTGGCCAACATAGCCGTCCGGTTTCTGCTGTATTATACAGCAGACACCCGGCGCTTATGCCCACGATCAGTGCCCACACTGATTGTGGGCATTAACCTCACTGGCACCTCAGTCAAAGCTGACTGAGGCGCCATTTGGCCAGCGGCACCAGCGCGCCGCCATTTTCCCGGGGATTGACAGCACCCAGAGCGAGCTCCGGGGATGGCGTCCCATTGGCATGACAGCCAGGAGCTTACTGAAGGCTACCAGGCTGGTCTGCTATTAACTTCTATTGCAGGCTGCTTTATGACGATAGAAGTATCATCATTTTGCAATGAATTGCAATGCATTAGCATTGTAATACATTGCATTAGTGATCAGACCCACTGGGGTTCAAGACCCCTAGGGGGTCTAATAAATGCAAAAAAAAAAAAAAAATATATATATATATATATATATATATATATATATATATATTTATTAAAAAATCAAATCACCCCCCCTTTCCCTAGAACACATATAAAAGTACTTAAATACCATGAAACACTAACAATACACTTGCCTCTGATAAAAATGTGAATAAAAAGTGATCAAAGGAATAACAATTCCCCAAAATAGTATAACTAAAAAGTAAACCTGTCCATGCAAAAAAAAAGAAGCCCTATGCATCCCCGTACACGAAAGTATAAAAAAGTTACGGGTGTCAGAATATGGCAACTTTTAGAAAAAAAAAAAGTTTTTGCACAGTTTTGAATTTTTGTTAAGGGGTTAAAATGTAAATAAAACCATATAAATTTGGTATCCCTGGAATCGTACCAAAACATAGAATACAGATGACATGTCATTTTGTCTGCACAGTGAACACCGTTAAAACGAAACCCGTAAGAAAGTTGCACAAGTGTACTTTTTCTTCAAATCCACCCAATTCTGATTTTTTTTTCCAGATTCCCAGTACATTGTACAAAAAAAATAAATGGATGAAAAATAAAAAAATCACGAAGAAAAATTTGTCCCGCAAACATTAAGACCTCATATGGCTCTGAGAATGGAAAAATAAGATGGTTATGGGGTTTGTGGAGTCAAAAACGAAAAGCAAAAATTGAAAAAAATTCCTCCGGCCGGAAGGGGTTAACTTATCTTGCAGTACTATTACGACATGGTGCAACTAGGGGTTGGTATTAAGTGTACCTTAGAATTGCTATTAGGGATGAGGAATACAGTACAAGCACTTTCATAACTTGCATAAAAACATGAAAAAAATCCATCAAAGGTGTTGAATGCATGAATGTATAACATGGAAAATGTTAGATGTGACAAGATGAACATGCTTCATAATTAAAGTGGTATAACTTGCTAGACATGTTAGACATATTTCTCTTTGTTACACCAGCTTGTCTCTAATGTACAGATGCAGTCAATATTTTGTGTAAAAAAATAGTGTATTATATTTTATAAATTTTCTTAGCTACATTCCATTTTTTATACAATGTTCTGGTCTATCTGGAATGGAAATGACAGACACCAACCTGATGAACATAAATTACCAAAGCAAGAGTGTTTTTGACACAATCTACAATATCACCACTTACAGAGTAACTATTTTTTGTAAATGAATAGTTCAGGTGAATATAAGAAACTTTGTGATATATCTTATCACAGGAAAATGCCTCTATCTCCTATTATCAGCATCTCTCCATTCTTCTAAGCTGCTCAATTCCCTACCAGATCCATCTTCACTGAAGACAATCTACAGTTCATAGTTCATATTTGTGAATAGCTTTCAGTGAGTTCTCTCTTGTTCACTTTTGTTCCCTATTTATTTTTTTTCACAAATTTAGCTAATATTTGACCTCTGCCAAACTTTTTTTTTTTTGCTCTCCTGTTATCAGCTGCTCTTCTACCTGCTAAACTGCTCAATTCACTGCTCAGTCTTTACTGAAGATGAGCTAGAACTCATACTGATCAGGTTACTAAGAATACTCTGGAGAAAGAGGGGAGGGGGCCCAGTTAGAGAGAAGCAAGCACAGACATGAAAACAGTAAGTGTTTAGCAGATTTCTTGCAATTTTCCAGAAGGTTTTAGCTGTATTGAGGAGTATTGATGTACATTCATCAGAAAAATATAGTACTCCCACTTTGATTTGTGTGTCAGTGCATAATAAAAATCTGCTCCTTAGAACATTGTAAAATTATGAAAATAGAATCTCAGATGTAAAACACCATACAACAGATTCCATAGTTTCATTATTTAACAAAAATGAGGCCAAAATGGAAAAGTTTGAGTTGGCAACAGATAGGAGACCTTTTCTCTGTGAAGATATATTACGTTTCTATGAAGTTTCTTATAATCACCTGAACGATTAATTTACAAAAAATAAATCTGAAACAGTTTGGCAAAGAGGCCTGATTTTACTTCAGTACTGAGCCATCCAAATATATGGTTCAGAACCCAAATATTAGCTAAATCTCAAAAACAAAAACGGACAAAAAACCCCCCCAAAAAAACACAACATTGTGGATCCCAATCTGTAGTTTTGGGCAAAAAGAAAGCAGAAAGGGTGTACTCTGGGTGTAGTAATTCCAAGGAGGAATATTGATAAGCCAATAGCCAATATGCTCACCTTCAAAGTGACACAAAGAACAGCATCAATAAGGCTCAATGATTCTCCCACCAGAGACCAGGAAAGCATCCCATAGGTATCCAGACAAAATGGAGCTGCTGCCAAGTTGCAAGCAAAAAATAATCCACCCACAGTGGAAATTTTTGTAGCACTTAAAGAGTAACTCAAATACAGTAATCTCTAGGCACTGCTTACTTAAAACAGATGAACTCATCTAATTAAGTTTCCAGCTAGAAACTGAAATGTTTTGTGGATTTGTATTTACTTATATGTATTTTATTTATTTATTTATTTATTTATTTATTTATTTATTTTTACATATACTGGCATTTGTAAGCTAATTGTAAAATAAAAAAAAAAATTAAAATCTCACCACCAACACACTTTTTCAGTGTGTAGTAGCATCTGTTAACTTTAAGTGAGTAGCGTCTAGAGCAGGGGTCGGCAACCTATGGCACGCGTGCCACTCTTGGCACGCGAGGCTTATTTCCCAGGTGTAACATACAGCAAACATTCCTGCCTCTTTAAGAGGAGGGCACAGGATACAGGAACCAGTAAGTGGCACTGCTTGCTAGAGAGTAGTGTTGTGTTGTATATCAGAGTGTGTAGACATGAATAAAGGAAGATGCTGTTGGATTTCATCCCTGACTTCTAATGTTTCCTAAGACAGTACAACTGGCGACGAGGATGGGATGAGAGTTCTGCTGCTGTGAGTACTGACTGCCATCTGCATAATCCAGACACAAGGAGTGTGCTTACAGATTCACATATAAGAACTGTACCCAGAAACCTGCACATTTATCCCCTATACTGCATTACTAAATACAGGAGGGATGGCAGACTACATGCATGTGTTCCCAAAATTTGATATAGCTGACAGCCATAACCTGGCTCATAACTGGAAAAAATGGATGCACAGGTTTGAGAACTTTCTGGAAGCAATAGACATAACAGATGACAAAAGAAAAAGAGCTCTATTGTTGCACCATGCTGGCACAGAGGTGTATGACATTTACAGCACCCTACCTGCTACAAACACTGACACTTATGGCCGCTGCGCCAAAGCCTTGACAGATTACTTCAACCCTAAGCAAAACATCAGATATGAGAGATACAAGTTCAGGATTGCTAAACAGCTTCCAGAAGAATCCATGGACACGTATGTCACACGCTTAAGGGAACTAGCACAGGGGTGTGCATTTACTGATGTTGATGATGAAATTATAACGCAAATCATTGTATCTTGCACATCATCCACTATAAGACGCAAAGCGTTGCAGCAGGATTACTCTCTACATGACCTTCTCAAAATGGCCCGTGCCATAGAAATAGCAGATCATCAGGCCACTGTGATGGAAAAGGGGGATGACATCCAGGTGCATAACCTCAAACATAAAGCTACTGCAGACACTCCAACCCAGAAACAAAGGAAATGTTACCGGTGTGGGAAAGACTTTCCTCATGCAAATAAATGTCCAGCGTTAGGACAAACCTGCAGCAAATGCGGTAAAGAGAACCATTTTGCAACAGTGTGCAGATCAGTACTTACCAAACCTCATTACAGTTCAGCAAAACAGGCTAATGTAAAAGCCATACATCAGACTGCAGAGGAGACATCTACCACAAGTGAGGACAATGTTTACATTACTTCTACACCAAAATCCATGCAGTCTCCAAGTGTTACAATCAATGTTCTCAAAACTGATATTATTTTCACCATCGATACTGGGGCATCAGTGAACATTATAGACAACGATACATATAAGAAATTGAAGATACAGCTTGTCCTGGAAACTGTTCAGACCAAAATCTTCCCATATGGATCTCAGACCCCACTACCAACTGTGGGAAAATTTGAAGCCGAAATCAGCTACAAGGGTAAGACACAGAAAACAAGTTTTTACATCTTAAAGGGCTCTGGAGGCTGCCTTCTCAGCTACCATACTGCCCTAAATCTGGGTCTCATTCAGATCATCCATACAATAACTGATCCAGCTGACAAGGATGTACAAACTATGATTAATGAATTTTCCTATTTGTTCAGTGGACTTGGAAAACTGAAGGACTTTCAAGCACATCTTCATGTGGATGAAAATGTTCGCCCAGTCGCACAATCCCACAGGTGCATTCCATTTCATCTGAGAAAGAAGGTGGAAAAAGAACTTCAATCTTTGGAAGATGATGATATTATTGAGACTGTTACAGGCCCCACTCCATGGGTCTCTCCAATTGCTGTTGTTTCAAAACCCAAAAATCCCGACCAGGTGAGACTTTGTGTGGACATGCGCCTGCCAAATGCAGCTATTCAGAGAGAAAGACACATCTCTCCCACAATACATGATATTATTTATCTACTAAATGGAGCAAATATCTTTTCGAAGCTGGACCTTAATAAAGGTCACCATCAGCTAGAACTGAGTCCAGAGTCCAGATACCTAACAACATTTTCTACACATTTAGGCCTCAGGCGGTACAAATGGACCAAACACGTCCGAAACGAAACTGCTATTATTATACTGTGGGGTCTCTTCAGACCCCCAAGTATAATAAGCGGAGCTCCCGGGGAGATGATCAAACATAAAAAACAATGTTACTCACTATTCCACACTCCGCAGCTGCTGTGTACTCTTCAGGCGCTTCTGCCTGAAGTCAGCTGACAGGGCCTCAGGTGTCACGTCTGCGTCTGACGTCATTACGCATAATGACGCGACGCGACCCCTGAGACTCAATGAGCGGTCGCTGACTACAGGCAGAAGAGCCCGAAGATACAGAGCGGCTGTGGAGCATGGAATGGTGAGTAACATTGTTTTTTATGTTTCATCACCTCTCTTTGCCCTCCACTTATTATAATTGGGGGGTCTGAAGAGACCCCACAGTATAATAATAGCTAGTGAGTGGCACAAATTGGAATATTATAAAAGTTAGAATATTATACCGTGTGCAGGGGCTACTATGGAGGATAACACAGTGTGCTGGGGCCACTATGGGACATATACCGTGTGCAGGGGCCACTATGGGACATAATACCGTGTGCAGGGGCCGCTATGGGACATATACCGTGTGTAGGGGCCGCTATGAGACATATTGCTGTGTGCAGGGGTCGCTATGGGACAAATACCGTGTACAGAGGCCGCTATGGGACATAATACCATGTGCAGAGGCCGCTATGGGACATAATACCGTGTGCAGAGGCCGCTATGGGACATATACCGTGTGTAGGCGCCGCTATGGGACATATACCGTGTGCAGGGGCCGCTATGGGACATATACCGTGTGTAGGGGCCGCTATGAGACATATTGCTGTGTGCAGGGATTGCTATGGCTGTGGGACATAATACCAGTGCAGGGACCACTATGGGACATTATTCTGTATAACGGTGTGTTTTCTATATTAAGGATGTGTTTTTGCACAGAAAACTCAAGCTTTGTTTTTTTTTTTTGTGCAAAAATGCACCAGTTTTACATCGAATGAAAAAGTTCGAGTGGCCTAAGAATATAGCTGCATCCAGATACATAGTGTGTTTTCACCATAAGGATGCCGCCATATGGTGCTCCTGGACACATTTACCACTAATTGGCGGCTGTACATGTACTTTCCTTGCTTCTAATCAGAAAGTACAGGAGCGTCCCAGGAAATAGCAGTAAACGCATGTGTCCTAAAGCATCTGATGGCAGCACTTCTGTGTTATGGTTTGTGGTATATGACTTTAGTTTAGGGGTCGTCAGAATTACAATTATTGACCGGCACTCCGAGTACCTCATCTTTGATTTTTTTATTAAAATCGGCACGCCGAACAGAAAAGGTTGCCTACCCCTGGTCTAGAGATTGCTGTATTTGGGAAAGACATAGGGAACAAACATGAACAAGAACGAAAAAGTGATGTTCTCAAACATGACACTAACACAGGGGTGGATTAAGGATACCATGGCTCCTGAGGTCAGAAAGAAAGCTTGGTTCCCCCCCATTCATGCCAAAGATCCCTGTGACAAAATTATTTCCCATAGTATAATGTCCCATAGTGGCCCTCAATGCAGTATAATGGTCCATAGTGGCCATCCATGCAGTATAATGTCCCTTAACAGCTCCACACAATATAATGTCACATAGTGGCCCCTCCACACAATATAATGTCCCATATCGGCCCTCCATGCAGTATAATGTTCCAGAATGGCCCCCCTTATAGTATAATGTACCATAGTGGCCCTCAATACAGTATAATGTCACATAGTGGCCCCTCCATGTAGTATAATGTATCAGTGGCCAATATGGTGGTAAAAAAAAACAAACAAACAAACACAAAACAACGTATAAGTGTTTGAACTGAACAAAACCTCGAGTGAAACTCGTGAATATTCATGAGACGAACATCTTGAGCTATCCAGATACTGTGATCAGAAGTGTAAAATAGAAGAAATTGACTTAGACAAGCGGTTGTTACCATTTATCATCTTGCACAATACCATAAGCTATATAATCCTAAAAAAAGAAAACGGCTTATCTAGCTTTGTTTTTGGAGGTATGTTTACTTTGTACTTGATACTGCTGTTTGAATGTGCGGATTGAAGAGGAATCTTTGTGCAAATATCTAATAATGCTCTGCAAAAAATGTTCTGCCTCTTAGATAATACTAAAAGGCATGCCTGGTTTTTATAAGCCAAAACTAGATCACTTCTGTTTAATAATTCAATAATGACCTACAGTTTAAACACCATTTTAATGTTAACATTAAAAAAAATTGCAGTTTTTTTTCTTCATTTTCTATGTCATTATCAATGTTTAAACATAATCCTGAAAGTTTCACAGTGGTTAACAATATTGTGACACTTTCTGTTCTGTATTGTTGAGCGTTATTATCATAGTCAGGATTACAATGACAGGTAACACCTATGGTATATATCGATAGCAAAGTATCACACTATTCACAATTGGTGATGGTCATAGCTCCCCTTCTCCCCCCTCCCTGCCCTATGGACCAGAGAATGTCTGTATCCATTTCCCATATTAGCTCAAGCAAGATGGCTGCTCCTATTGTCATGTTCATAAAATAAAACAAATCTTAGATAAAATTAAAACCGGTTTGAAAATTAATATGTTTAAAGGGGTATTCCCATCTCAGGGATCCTATCTATACTGCTAGTTTATGTATATTGAAGAGTTTTCCTAAATATATTGCTTCAGCAATACTGCTTTGTTTTCCTGCTATGTGAAATTATTCATCCTATTGTTTACACAGCATTTCCATGACACCTGACCTGTGTGATAAGAGAGGACAGATGACTTCACTCACTGCTCCCACTGTTATCAGCTAATCTGTAGATAAAGCCCTGTCTGTTATCTCCTATGTAAACACAGATAACAGTCTGTTCCCTAGAATATGTGCATATTATTTGAACCGCTTTTATATTAAATTTCTAGTAGTCATAAGTATTGTGATACTTCATAGTGTCCTGCTCAGCAAGCTGAGGGAGGCGCATTTGACTGTTTGATAAAAAATACAGGAAGTGAGAGGAGAGACAGCAGGCAAAGCTGCTAAAACGAAGATGGGAAAACCCCTTTAAGTATCTGGTTTAGTAAAATGGAATCCACCGGACACATTTGTTTAAAGGCATTATACTTTGGCAGACAGGTTTACTTTCTTATTAGGCCTGACGACCTTCTCTCACCAGTGTTTGACAACTGGCTACTGTGAATTGACAGGTTTCACTTTCACAGCAGCCTGTCAGTTGCTGCTGACAGGGGTAGGATGAAGCGATGAAGCAGGGAAGTGCTTCCCTGGTGCATACTGTTTGTACACAATAGTGAAATTGCTTTAATTAAATTAAAATTTCATAACCAAATGAGAACATGTTTTTTTTCTCTAGTTACATATAGTTTATTCCAAAAATCTAAAATCAAGATAGAAAGCTAATTGATCTCCAGAATTAATAAAATGGGAGTTTACATATCATGAGACAAAAACATAAAATATCTTAGCAAAAGGAAGAAAGGTATACTCAAATTCTAACCCCATAGATAATCTAAAAATGCACTATATAGTTGAATATGCAAAATAAAAACCAACTTTTTTTAACTTTTTTTTTTTAACTACCCACAGAACATCCCATTTGTTTTTGTCTGTGCCTGAATATTGAAGGGGTTGTCCAAAACTTGATATTAATGGCAAATCCTCTAGATAGGCTGACATTATCAGATCAATGGGAAACTGACACCCAGTACCCCACTGATCAGCTACCGCTGCCTCCAGTACCAGCATAGTGTATAGGTCCAAAAACGGATCAATAGTCTGTGTAGTGGTTGTGCCACACAATTGCAGTTGCTGAGCACGGCTACGACAAAGTATGGAGATGTCTGTTTCTATCTTCATACACTGTGCAGATCTGTTCATTGGAGATGCCTGGTGTACAACCTCCACCAGTCTGATATTTATGACCTATCCCCATGGTGGTGAACCTATTGCACACGTGCCAGAGGGGGCACATGCGCTGTTGTCCCAGCCAGGCTCCTGGATCGCTCACTAACGGGGAATCAGGGACAGATCCCCCGGTGAGCGAGCGCTTCCTTCAGGTGTATGTGGAAATACACATACACCTGAAAACTGTCGGGATAGGCTGTGGGTCCGCGGCTTACACTGACAGAAAATTGTACCTCTGCGCCGACGCAGGCACGATGACGTCATTCATCAGTGCCTGCTTTGCGGTGGAAGGAGGCCACCTGGCTGCTCTTCGTGGGAGTGCAGGTAAGTACAGGAACATGTTATACTGTGTGGGGGCCACTGTGAAGTATATCATGTTCCACAGTGGCCCCCACACGGTATATTACACTTTGTTGGGGGCCACTGTGGAGCAGATTGTATTGGTTGGGGGAACTTCACTATTTATATCACATAGTATCTGTTTTATAGCAGACATGTGATATTATTATAAGCTGTAATAACATTGAACGGTCATAAAACAGATCCTGTGCGATGTAAATAGTGAACATTAATTGTTCAATAGTATACCAAATGCAAACTTTTACCTTTCAGTACAAAGTTGTTTTGTATCATTGAAAGCTCTGTAAAACACCATTCACACAACTGTATTTTGCAGGTCTAACTATCCACAATTGTGGATACGCACAGTATTAAGGTTAAATTGCTGTTGACACTGATAAATGAATGGTTTTGGGTTGCAGTTTCAGCACTTGGTCTCTTATAGGTTCTCCATAACTGAACTATCCTAAGGATAGCCTATTAAGTCAAGTATTGGACAGCCCTGTTGACTACTCCGATTTTTATGGGACAATTCCAGTTTGCAGTTAGTGATAATGGAAAGTAGAGTGAATTGGTTCTTCAGTATTTTGTCTTAACTTGTATATTATATATCAGCAGTTTGACATTGTCTTTATAATAGCAGCTATTAATGCATTAATTCACGGGTTATTGGTAAAGATGTTTCAAGTATAGAACCATAAAGGTCAGTACAGATAGATTCTCATGTAACGGCATTCTATATGGCCTAGGCACATATATATTTCCAAATGTTTATATGAAAGCTCCATGTAAAAAGTAAAGGAACACTTCAATGTATGCATTTCATTTCAAGACATCTCATGGCAACATATGAACAACATAAATGGTGAGCCAAATCAGAGAGGTGCTATACAATAATGGCTTCCACTTTAGCCCAGGCTGTCTACACATTATATAGCCAGCTATTCATTTCTTAAGCAACAGTTGCTAGAGGAAAACTGTATGGAGAGAAGTGTCTTTTCCTGGCAAAAACAGCTGTTTCTGTGGACGCTTAGAGAAGCAGAACCTGACATACTGGCTTCTTTTTATAAAGGGGTTGTGATACAAAGAGTTAAACTAATGTTTCTGACATGTTTCACCAAGCTTTTAGCTTACCACTAATTGACAGTCCAATAGAGATAAATGGAGCGATCCTTTAGGAAAACACAGCACACTGCTCTTTCCTATACATTAAAAAAAAGGTATATTGATCTATGACAGCCTGTCAGAGCCCAAAAGGAAACACCTTTTACCTTTGTGGAATATGGGCCTGTGGATACATTTAGCGTATACAATGGGACCTTTTCCAGGATGCACAATGAAAGTAATGTGAACGTACCCTAACTGTGAAACATGAAGAGTCCCTTATATGTGATTTGACACACAGTAGAAAGCTTCCTTTAGGGTGACAGTGGCATGGTATACCCTTCCTTGACTGTTTTCAGTTTATGGTTTATTCATTGCACCTATTGATTTTTTGCTGTTCTTATACTGTATGAGTCACGTTTTCTCTGTATATCAAAAGTAAATATACTGCTACATTCTATGTTTACAGCCTAGAAAAGTGCTCCTGCTACCCACATGCCAGATTACTGTTCCCATTTATTGCTCTTGTGAAGTGATCCTAGCTATGATGGCCATGATACTATAATACTGTTAAAATTAATACAGTCAGGTAAGTGTGTCATGAAATCCACTGGGCTGCAAATGTAAAGTACATGACGACCACTAGAAACTTTTACTAAAAATAAAAGCCTGTCCAATGCTGTCCTTAGACTGAGGCTGGAGCTTATAATAGCTTTGTTTTGTTTCTAGCTTACAGCTACGGATACGGTTATGTAACTGCATATATGTGCATTTTTTTTTTAGCAGCTTAACTAGCAAAGAAGCAGATTTCAAATGACTTCAGCATGTCCTGGTCCACAGGCATCGCCTGTAACCTTAGAAAAAATCACCATGTGATCCATTTAAGACAGCTCCAGCTTTCATGTCTCAAGTGAGCAGAGTTTTTCCAGGAAAGACAACCTAATTGGCAACACCTTTTACTTCCCCTTGTTGCTCTGAGCAGTCATTTTGAGATTCCTTCCTTTTCCCCAGTGATTTGTGATGTGTTAGCAGCTTTACATTATATAGGCTGCCCTTGTGTGTGAAGTAATATCTGGATTATGAAGTTTTCATGAGACGTTGGATCCCAGATGACTTTAACCGTTTGTACTTGAGGTAGTAATCCTGCAGTGAACCTCTTGGGGCACGGATTTGAGCCAGCTCTTCATTAACTGTGAAAAAAAATATTGATTTAAAAACAATTTGGAATTTAATAGTGTGATCATATAGCATAATACACTTCTATAGCTTTTGTACCAGGTGAAGCAGGTGACGTGTCATCTAATGTGTTTGTCATGGGCAGATAATGTAATTTTTTTTTTTTTAATAGACCCTATTGTTGTAAGGGCAGCCTTCAATAAGCAATGAGGTCAATAATATGGAATTCTTCGCTGTAAAGAAGATGTGACATTATTCCAAGTCAGTTGTTTGCTAGCCATGCTAATAGAATGAAAGCATGTGGCCAACTTAAAAATATCCTTTTCCAGCTTAGCCAACTAAATTCTACCAGTGAGCTCTGGAATAGGAGGTGAACTGGTATAGACACAATGAACTGTTACTAACTTCTCAGTTCCTTGACTGAAAGATTATCTACAGAAGAAGGATTTGAGATATTAACCTTATGGCGGAACCTCTGTAAAATGATAGCCTCAGTGTTAAAGGACTGTTAATACAGCTTCGAATATCTAATCACTATATACAGTCATGGCCGTAAGTGTTGGCAACCCTGAAATTTTTCTAGAAAATGAAGTATTTCTCCCAGAAAATTATTGCCATTACACATGTTTTTTGTTATACATATGTTTATTCCATTTATGTGTATTGGAACAACACACAAAAAAAACCAAACAAAAAAAAAAACGTAAAAAATTGAATAATTTCACGCAAAACTCCAGAATTGGGCCAGACAAAATTACTGGCACCCTCAACTTAATATTTGGTTGCACACCGTTTGAAAAAAATAACTAAAATAAATCGCTTCCTATAACCATCAAGCTTCTTACACCTCTCAACTGGAATTTTGGAAAACTCTTCTGCAAACTGCTCCAGGTCTCTCATATTTGAAGGGTGTCTTTAACAGCAATTTTAAGATCTCTCCACATGTGTTCAATGGGATTTAGATATGAACTCATTGCTGGCCACTTCAGAACTCTCCGGCACTTTGTTTCCATCCATTTGTGGTTGCTTTTTGAACTATGTTTGGGATCATTGTCCTGCTGGAAGACTCATGACCTAGGACACAAACCCAGCTTTCTGACACTGGGCCCTACATTGTGACCCAAAATCCTTTGGAAGTCTTCAGATTTCATGATGCCTTGTGCCAGTGCCAGAGCCAGCAAAAACAAGCCCAAAACATCTTTGAACATTCACCATATTTGACTGTTGGCACTGTATTCTTTTCTTTATAGGCCTCATTCTATTTTTGATAACAGTAGAATGATGTACTTTATCAAAAACCTCTAATTTGGTCTCATCTGTCCCCAAAACAACTTCCCAGAAGAATTTTGGCTTATTCATGTATATATTTTGCAATCCAATAGAAAGGGCCTACTAAACTGTCAATGCCTCAAACAAATATAGATCTACAACAAAACAATAAATCCAAATGATAATCTCAGAATATATATAACGTGGTCATTACATCTAAAATATAACTTAATCAGGTCAGTTAAAAAATAACAATATAAAGTTCAGATATGTGCAATAAACTGTATCCACATAGTCCTATCATGCATTCATATTCATAAGCACTTACAAGACACGGCGGCCAAAAAAAAATAATAATAACGGCCAGACCTTACCGTGATTCAGAAGTCGCAGAATGAATGATAGATGATAGCTCGCTGGGATATCAAGGGTGAGACAGCCATACAATCATGTATAAGCTCATAAGGAATATAGAGGAGCCCCGGTAAAAGATAATGCTTACCCTATTATGGACCTCTCATGCAGTGGTAATCTAGATTGCTCTAAAAGCCTAACTCAGGGCCACTGCCCTAAATAGCAGGTGCCCCCGACAGGAACCTGATCCTGATTATGTGTTGCGGACAGCTTTTCAGGTGACTACCTCTTGAAACTCATCAAGAGAATGCCAAGAGTGTGCAAAGCAGTAATCAAAGCAAAAGGTGGCTACTTTGAAGAACCTAGAATATAAGACATATTTTCAGTTGTTTAACACTTTTTTAAGTATATAATTCCACATGTGTTAATTCATAGTTTTGATGCCTTCAGTGTAAATCTACAATTTTTATAGTCATGAAAATACAGAAAACTCTTGGAATGAGAAGGTGTGTTCAAACTTTTGGTTTGTACTGTATATATTTTGGCCAACTTAAGTCTAGCTTTTTTATGTCTCTGAGTCAGCAGTGGGATCCTCCTGGGTCTCCTGCCATAGCGTTTCATTTCATTCAAATGTTGACAGATAGTTCGCGTTGACACTGATGCACCCTGACCCTGCAGGACAGCTTGAATTTCTTTAGAACTTGATTGGAGCTGCTTATCCACCATTCGGACTATCCTGAGTTGCAACTTTTCATCAATTTTTCTCTTCCCTCCAGGTCAAGGGAGATTAGCTACAGTGCCATGGGTTGTAAACTTCTTGATTATGTTCCGCACATGATCAAGATCTCTGCAGATAGACTTGTAATCTTGAGATTGTTCATATTTTTCCACAATTTTGGTTCTCACGTCCTCAAACAGTTCACCTCTCCTCTTTCTGTTCTTGATGCTTAGTGTAAAACACACAGACACACAATGCAAGGATTGATTCAACTTCTCTCCTTTTTAGCTTCTGGTTTCATGTGTGATTTTAATCTTGCCCACACCTGTTACTTGCCACAGGTGAGTTTGAATGAGCATCACAGGCTTGAAATAAAGTTATTTACCCACAATTTTGAAAAGGTGCCAACAATTTTGTTCGGCCCATTTTTGAATTTTTGTGTAAAACTAAGTCCAGTTTGCCTTTTTTTTTCTCAGTTTTTTTGTGTTGTTCCAATACATACAAAGGAAATAAACATGTTTATTAAAAAACATGTAATTGCAATAATTTTCTGGGAGAAATACTTCATTTTCTGGAAACATTGCAGGGGTGCCAACACCTACGGTCATGGCCATATTAACCCTTTCACTGCCAGGGGTTTTCGGACATTTTACACCTCTGGTAATTAGGACAATTTTCACACTTGTGACATTCACAAATAAACCCTAAACTACAACATTTAAAAATCATACTAACCCCTCCATACCCATATATTTTCTAAAACTAGGCACCTGCAACATTGTCAAAATGGCATTTGGCACTGTATACGAACAGGCACCTAGATGCAATTTTAATTCAAATTCATGCTTTATTAAAAACAAAAAAAATATTATTAATTGCTAAATGTGTAAACCAAGCAAAAAGTTATATGCACCACACCTCCTAAAAATAAGAGTTCAACATGTCAAGAGTTCATTCATATATCACTTAGGCCTACACCTGCATGCACATATCTTCATAAAAACACCAGAACTGGAAGGAACAAAAATTTGCTTTTAGGCTGAAGTCCCACATTGCGGAAACGCAGATTTTTTTTGTTGCAGATTTTGCTGCGTTTTTTTGAGCCAAAGCCAATAATGGCTATATAAGGAAAGGGAAATATATAGGAACTGTTTATACTTCTCCCTTCTGTTCAATCCACTCCTGGCTTTGGCTCAAAACACACTGCAAATCTGCAACAAATAAGCTGAATTTCTGCAATGTGGGGCCTTACCCTTAAGCTGGAAATGTTAAAGTATCAAGATATAAAATGTAGGAATTACACACCTCGAAAAGCAAGTATTTTCTGCAAACAAAATGTACTTTCCAAAAAATTGCAAGATTAGGAATTTATACATACCACACATATCTGTATTTTATAAGAGGATTAATGTCTTACTGATCAGTCTATATGTATTTCTTGTTGTACATCTATAGGATGTCACTGATCACTCTGTATTTCTGTATACTATTCTGCTACTGATCAGTAGCTACAAATTTCTTCACATTTTTTGGACACTCACATTCCAGCTATACCATATATGACCCCTAGAGGTGATTGTGCCTCAGTATAGAAGTCATCGAACAATGGTTGTATATTAGTGTCTGATATCCAGTGAACTATTGCATTATTTGTAACCACAGCTAAGTATTATCACTTTTCATTTATAAAACACTTACTTTTTTATTATTTTCTGGTTATAGTCATTCTTTGACCTGTTTGAAAAAAACCTGTTTGCCTACACCATCTGAATATAAGTATGATACCTACATAGAATACATATATACACATTTCATTTAACACATCCATTTATAACCAGACAACTCCATGTCATATGGTGGAGTCTTGCTGAGAACTTTGGGCATCTTGGACAGTGAACATTTGGTGAAGGAAAGCAAGTGTTTAAATTACTCTACACAGTAGATAAAGTTATGGTACTTGTATTTATAGGTAACTAGCAGAAGGACCCGGCTTTGCACGGGTATATTTCATTTTTTGTTTGTGTAGTGGCCCCATAAGAATTGGCCAGTTTTGCACTTGACATCCCATATGGCAGTCCAGCATAGATACAGTCTATTTATGGCTGTGTTGCTATGGAAACCTGGTAAATGAAATGTGAACTTATATTGGCTGATGCACGTCATATGACTGAATATTTAAGGACCTGCGAACTGCTATTGACTCATACAGGTCATAAATAGCTTGGCTGCTATGGAAACCTGGTGTAAAACTGTGTGTATGTCAAGGCTGAAGAACCTGCGATTTTCCATTGGTCCATAAGCGTCATGTGTCATGTGTATCTCAGTTTGGATATCAGTGAAAAACCTGCGATCGTTTGTTATGGAAAACCTGGACTTTTCATTTTCTTTTCAGACCCCAGAGTATAATAATCAGAGGCCCAGAGGAGGTGAGGGAACATAAAAAACACTGTTACTTACCTCTCCTGCGCTCCAGCAGGCTTCAGGCCTCTTTGGTGACATCCCAGACATCGGTGGGCCAGTCCTATTTCATTATGCGTCGCAACGCATGCCTGGCTCACGTGACATCTGGTGACATCTGGTCCAACATTGAAGAGGTAGTGGGGAGTGCGCATACTATATGAAGGCGCCACTATGGGGCATAATACTGTGTGCAGGAGCCATTATGGGCCATAACAGTGTGTGTGTCCCGATCGGGCCCCTGACCAATGGACAGTGGCGTAAGGATCATGGTCGCAGGGGGTGCGACTGCGACCGGAGGGGTACGGGGCCTCGCGGCCAGCTGGAAGTGGCCAAGGCCCCGGACTACCATGATAGTGGTCGGGGAAAGCCTGGTTCCCCGACCACTATACCTATTGTTAATAGAAAGGGTATGCCAGCCCAGGGAAATAAAAATACTCACCTGTCCTGGGCTCAGCATCGTCTCCAGCTCTTTTCCAGCCTCACTGCAGGGGTTGGGCCTGTGGTTAGGCCCCAGCGGTGACATGGGCGCGCCAGAGTAATGACGTCATCACCACCAACGTGACCGCAAAGGTCCAATCAAAGGCCCCAGCGGTGACGTCTGGGGCACGGGACGTGGAGACCCGGGGACCGAGGAAGATGGGAAAGACAGCAGGATGCCCCGGAGAGGTAAGACAAGGTGAGTATAAGTGTTTGTTATTTTTAATCGCTTCTCCTGAGCCTCTACTTATTATACTCTGGGGTCTGAGGAGACCCCAGAGTATAATAATAGTATGGCTCTGGGGAGGGGGGGCACTGTGGGCATATAATACTGTGTGGGGGCCACTGTGAGCATATAATACTGTGTGGGGGGCCACTGTGGGCATATAATACTGTGTGGGGGCCACTGTGGGCATATAATATTGTGTGGGGGGGCCACTGTGGGCATATAATACTGTGTGGAGGCCACTGTGGGCATATAATACTATGTGGGAGCCACTGCGGAGCATATAATGCTGTGTGGGGGCCAGGGGCGCACCGCTAATGAGGCGAAGTGAGGCGGCCGCCTCAGGCAGCACTGTCCGTCACTGTCTGGGGGGGCGGCATTTTTACTATTCAATGTAAACCAGCCCAGGACAGGCTGAGCGGGGCCTGTCCTGGGCTGGTTTACGAGACGTCGCATCTCAGCGCAGGCGGCGATACAATGACGTCATCGCGCAACCTACGCTGAGACACAGACGTCGCGGACAAGAAGAGGAGGCGGCGGCTCCATCAAGGCATCGCAGGTAGGTGAGGAGAACTTTTTTTTTTATATATATAAATAGGCCGTAACCTGCTGGAGTATCCCCAGCAAGTAACAGCTTATTTACTTACCTACCCCGCGTCTGCTTGTAGCCGCCTCCGCTTCTCCTTCTGCTATGAGATGCAGAAAGGGAAGTGGATGCCGCTGTGAGCAGCGCAGGCTTCGGTAAGTGAGGCCGCGGGCCTCAAATACTACTATTATTATACTCCGGGGTCTTTTCAGACCCCGCAGTATAATAATTGGAGGCCCAGGGGTGGTGAGGGAACATAAAAACCAATGCTACTTACCTCTCCTGCGATTGGTGTTACTCCTAGCAGGCTTGGGGCCTCTGGTGACGTCATCAGGTCGCTTCGCCGGCCTGATCACTTGACGTTTGTGCGCAATTAAACAGGGACGAAAGCTGCAAGGAGTGCATCGGTGTCCAGGATAGGTAAGTAACACTGGTTTTTATGTTTGTCACCTCCCCTGGGTCTCCAGTCATTATACTATGGGGTCACTATGGAGCATAATACCCTGTGCAGGGACCACTATGGAGCATAATACAAGTGCAGGGGCCACTATGGAGCATAATACCAGTACAGGGGCCACTATGGAGCATAATACTGTGTGCAGGGGCCACTGTGGAGCATAATACCGTGTGCAGGGGCCAATATGGAGCATAATACCGTGTGCAGGGGCCAATATGGGGCAGAATACCAGTACAGGGGCCACTATGGAGCATAATACTGTGTGCAGGGGCCACTGTGGAGCATAATACCGTGTGCAGGGGCCAATATGGAGCATAATACCGTGTGCAGGGGCCAATATGGGGCAGAATACCATGTGCAGGGGCCACTAGGGAGCATAAAACTGTGTGCAGGGGTTGCTGTGGAACATAATACCGTGTGCAGTGGCCACTGCGGAGAATAATACTGTGTGCAGGGGCCACTATGGAGCATAATACTCTGTGCAGGGGCCGCTGCGAGGCAAAATACAGTGTGCAGGGGCCACTATGGAGCATAATACCGTGTGCAGGGGCCGCTGCGAGGCATAAAACGGTGTTCAGGGGCTGCTGTGGAACATTATAGTGTGTGTAAATGGGGCGCTATAAACAGGGGCTATGGCGCCTGTTAATATTATACGCTGTTTATAGTGGCCGTGTGATGTAATTTCAGCCTTGTCACATACTGTAGACATGTACAGGACGAGGCTGTAGTTGCACTACATGGCCGCTATGAGATGAATGACACTATGTAAACAGAGAAGCGGTCATGACGCTTACACAGGTACCATTCAAACAAATGATCAGTGGGGGTCCTGAACCCCACTGATTAGTTTATTAATGACCTGGAAAACCTTTTAATTAGTTAACACCTGGGGCATTATTAATAAGGGGCATTATTCATACAGGGTACACATACACATTATTAATATAAAGATGCACTTGGGAGTATTTTTCATTATGGGGGGTTATATCATATATTTTATAATTGGGGTAGCAGCAGGATGGGTGTGTAGGTGAGGACAATGTGAGTTGGATGTCTGGAAAAGTGAGGAGCCAAAGATGTCTGTGTTGCAAACTTTACAGAGACAAGTCACAGCTGGAAGAAGTGGTCATGGCGGTCCAAAGGGAAGAGAAGGGAAATGTGAAGGATTAGTCAGAGACATCACCTGTAAGTCACAAAATGTTACTGCCCTGTATACAACTAAATGAGGATAAATACCTGAGTGATGGGGGTCTGTCTGCTGAGACCCCCACTGAGCCTGAGAATTGGGTTTTTTCCCCCCCACTGGGTGGGAAATCAGCCTGACCGCATGACCGCATATACAGTATATAGGAGTGTCACTTGGTGGATGTGTGGCTCTCATTCACTTCAATGGGAGTGCCATAGATATCCGAAGTCCAGTACTCAGCTATCTGCAGCGCTATTATTATAGAGAATGGGGGCCACATGGGATCGTCCATCCACCAAGCAGAAGATGTGTGAAGTTATTGTCGTTGTTAATACCATGTTGCTGATCTGATACTGAAGTAATACAGGAAGAAGAATTCTTAAAAACTGTTTTATAACTTTGTGTATTGTGTATACTGTGCGACGATAACAGTGTGTTAAACTAGTAGTTTAGTAGTAAACTAGTAGTGTTAAACTCAATTTTTTTTTTTGGGGGGGAGGGGCGTCTTTCTATAGTCTGCCTCAGGCAGCAAAGAGGCTAGGTTCACCACTGGTGGGGGCCACTGTGGGCATATAATACCGTGTGGGAGCCACTGCGGAGCATATAATGCCGTGTGGGGGCCACTATAGAGCATATAATAATGTGTGTGGGTCACTGTGAGCATATAATACTGTGTGGGGGCCACTGTGGTCATATAATACTGTGTGCGGAGCCACTGTGAGCATATAATGCTGTGTGGGGGCCACTGTGGAGCATACAATGCTGTGTGGGGGCCACTGCGGAGCATATAATGCTGTGTGGGAGCCACTGCGGAGCATATAATGCTGTGTGGTCACCACTACGGAGCTGATAACTGCAGTTGTGGGTACTAAAGCTGTATCCCTTTCAAGTATCTGAGATATTGCTCACCCATAACCGCCACTATCAAGAATTCTCTCTAGGGAGGGGGTAGGGCGCCCCGGACAAAAGTTTGCCCACAAGACCTTAGTTACGCCTCTGCCAATGTATTTGCATTGGCAAAATGATAACTAATTAATGATAACTTTTTTAGTTACACAGGTGAAAAACAAAACAAACAAAAAAAAATCTTTCTCTGCTGTCGCCAGTGTCTCCCAGCGTAGATTCGCCTGCAGCTCTGTTTTCTTCCAGCACAAGTACCCCCTGCATGTGACTACCTGTGACGTCACATGACCCCTGAGGCCAATCAGCGGCCTAAAGGAAGGGACCTGGGACGTCACAGCCAGTGAGGACTTCCAGCAAAAGAAGACAGCGGAGCAGCAGGACCGGACCGTGCTGTGACCTGCTGACACCGGAGGACCAAGGATAGGTGAGTATGTTTAGTATGTTTTTGTTTTTTTGGGGGGAGGGGTTCACCTCCCCCAGACTAATTATAAATAAGAAAAAAATTATACTGGACAACCTATTTAAAGTGTGGCGCATTAGGGGGTATATTAAAGGGGTTGTCCAGGCATAATTTGTTATGGTTTATCCTCAGGATAGGCCATAGATACCTGATCTGTAGGGGGCCGACCCCAGGCTGATCAGCTGTACGGAGCCACTTCTGGCACCTGTCCTGTACACAATATGGGGCCAGAAGCAGAAAGCTCTGTCCACTGTATATTAGCGGGCCACCTTCACTGCATCTCAGCACTTATTGAAGTCAGTGGGAGCTGAACTGCAGTGACGGCATCGGGCAACTATACAGTGGATTGAGCTTTCTGCTTCCGGCCCTGTGCTTCCGGAAGTGACACTGTACAGCTGATGGTACCATGTGTCATCCCCCTACAGATCAGGTATTTATGGCCTATCTATAGGACATAAAAAAGATTAACCCTGGACAATCCCTTTAATATGCATCACACAGGATGTTAGCCACCATCACTTCTCCCACACAATATAATGGCCCCATCACTGTTCCCCATACAGTATGGAGGACCAGTGAAGGGACCACTGTATGGGGGGACCAGTGAAGTGGCTATAAAAAATTTGGCCCAGACAACCCCTTAAAAGAGGTTGTCTATTAACTGGAGCAACCACTGTGGCGGCCGCCAGGGAGGTGTAAAAATAAAAAAAATTTCAAAAATACTTTGAAGAGGATGTCCAGGAATTGGCGCAACCAGTGGCATAACTAGGAATGGCTCCCCCCCCCCCCGAACCGGTTACGGGTCCCCAAACAGTAAAATATGCTCAACAGTGGCCCCAGATAGTTTTATATGCTCAACAGTGGCCCACACACAGAATTATATGCTCTACATTGCTCCCCCCACACACAGTATAATATATTACCCACAGTGGCCCCACACAGTATAATATGCTCCACACAGTGGTCCCCACCCAGTATTATATGCTTCCCACAGTGGTACCCACCCAGTATTATATGCCCCCCATAGTGGGCCCCACCCAGTATTATATGCCCCCCAC
Source organism: Leptodactylus fallax (assembly GCA_947044405.1). Classification (NCBI taxonomy): domain Eukaryota; kingdom Metazoa; phylum Chordata; class Amphibia; order Anura; family Leptodactylidae; genus Leptodactylus; species Leptodactylus fallax. The sequence continues at coordinate 2,054,892 of CAMRHE010000322.1, forward strand.
AGTGGCCCCCACCCAGTATTATATGCTCTACAGTGGCCCCACCCAGTATTATATGCTCTACAGTGGCCCCACCCAGTATTATATGCTCTACAGTGGCCCCCACCCAGTATTATATGCTCTACAGTGGCCCCCACCCAATATTATATGTTCTACAGTGGCCCACACACAGTATTATAAGCTCCCAACAGCCCCCCTCCGCTTCTGTGCTATTATTATTCTTTGGGGTCTCCTCAGACCCAAGAGTATAATAATCGGAGACCCAGGGAAGGTGATTAAAAATAACAAATATTCAAACTCACCTTGCCTTACCTTTCCTTGGAATCCTCGCTCCATCCTGCTGTCTTCAGGCCCTCTTCCGACGTCGCTGCCGAGGCCTCTGATTGGGCCTCAGCGCTCGGTCATGTGGGGGCGCACTGACGTCATTACGCAACTGCGCCCCATGTGACCGCTGGGGCCTAATCACAGGCCTCAGTCATGACGGAGAAGCGCCGGAGAGAACGCTGCGCCCAGGAGAGGTGAGAATATGTGTTTATTATTTTCAGTCACCTCCCCTGGGTGCCCTGCCCTGCCATCTATTGGAAAGTGGCCTACAATATGCCAGGACTCCTTTCCAATAACAGTATGTATAGCGGTCGGGGAACCAAGCTTTCCCTGACCACTATCATAATGGTCCGGGGCCCGGCCATCTCCAGCTGGCTGTGGGCTACGTACCCTGCCGGGTCGTTACTGGTTTGTGGAGTTCGTGGTAGCGGCTGCCACAGGGCTCTGGGGCCCCTAATGTCCCGTGCCCTGTGGCAGCCGCTACCCCGATATTTACACTCCTGGGCGCAACTCAAGTCCCGGGCGGGAGGTTGTCCCCTGCCTGTGTCTGTTCGGTCTCATGGTGGCGCCTCATTTCTGGAAATCCTGTACCTAATTGGTCTTAGCGGTCCCATGAGGTGCAGGACTCCCAGCAGGAAAGCCCCGGCATGAGACTAAATGGACACTGGCAGCGGACAAGGGAGTGCTGGGGACAGGTGACTATGCTTTTTTATTTATTTTTTATTTTACACCTCCCGCCCGGGACTTGGGTTGCGCCAATTCCTGGACATCCTCTTCAAAGTATTTATCCATCTTTCTAATATTGTTGGCTTGTGCATAGGATAGGCCAGCAATATTACATCTGCGATGTTATGATGATCTACAGGTAATGGTAACAATTCTAGGAGCCACGCTGTTCACTTACCATACAGGGCGTAGCAGTAGGTTTAGGTAGTGCAGAGGTACACATGTTATGGCAGGTGAGCAGCATGGCTCCTGACATGTTATTACCTTTATCTGGCCTGTCTTGGTACCGCTGATCTGCAGGGGTCCTGATGGTGGGCCCCTAGAAGCAATTCCACTGGTGGGCCCTAGACATCCCAGTCCGACACTGCACTAGTATAGGTACAGTCTATTTATGGATGAGTTGTTATGGAAACCTGGTAAATTAAATGTGAACTTATATTGACTGATATATGTGATATGACTGAATATTTAAGGACCTGAGCACTGCTATTGACTAATACAGGTCATAAATAGCTTGGTTGCTATGGAAACCTGGTGTAAAGCTGTGTGCCTGAGGAGACTAAGCGCCTGCGAGCTTCTATTGGCGGATAAGAGACATGTGACTGTGTGTATGGCAGTTGGAATATAAGTGAAAGACTTGCAGGCTTGTATTAGCTAATGGAGGTCATTTTTTGGGAATACTGTATCACAGGAACGGTACATCCTAGAGAACTGAAACCCAGTCTAAAATCTTCCCGGACACCTGATGTACCTGTGTACCAAATTTGATGAGGATGAGCCCAGTTGTTTGGTCGCGCATAAAAAACAGACAGACAGTTTTATATATATAAGATATATATATATATATATATATATATATTTATATATATGTATATATATATATCTATGTATATACAGTGCCTTGCGAAAGTATTCGGCCCCCTTGAACTTTTCAACCTTTTGCCACATTTCAGGCTTCAAATATAAGGATATAAAATTTAATTTTTTGGTGAAAAATCAACAAGTGGGACACAATCGTGAAGTGGAATGAAATTTATTGGATATTTTAAACTTTTGTAAAAAATAAAAGAACTGAAAAGTGGGGCGTGCCAAATTATTCAGCCCCCTTAAGTTAATACTTTGTAGCGCCACCTTTTGCTGCGATTACAGCTGCAAGTCACTTGGGGTATGTCTCTATCAGTTCTGCACATCGAGAAACTGAAATTCTTGCCCATTCTTCCTTGGAAAACAGCTCAAGCTCAGTGAGGTTGGATGGAGAGCATTTGTGAACAGCAGTTTTCAGCTCTTTCCACAGATTCTCGATTGGATTCAGGTCTGGACTTCGACTTGGCCATTCTAACACCTGGATACGTTTATTTGTGAACCATTCCATTGTAGATTTTGCTTTATGTTTGGGATCATTGTCTTGTTGGAAGATAAATCTCTGTCCCAGTCTCAGGTCTTTTGCAGACTCCAACAGGTTTTCTTCCAGAATGGTCCTGTATTTGGCTCCATCCATCTTTCCATCAATTTTAACCATCTTCCCTGTCCCTGCTGAAGAAAAGCAGGCCCAAACCATGATGCTGCCACCACCATGTTTGACAGTGGGGATGGTGTGTTCAGGGTGATGAGCTGTGTTGCTTTTACACCAAACATATCGTTTTGCATTGTGGCCAAAAAGTTTGATTTTGGTTTCATCTGACCAGAGCACCTTCTTCCACATGTTTGGTGTGTCTCCCAGGTGGCTTGTGGCAAACTTTAATCGAGACTTTTTATGGATATCTTTGAGAAATGGCTTTCTTCTTGCCACTCTTCCATAAAGGCCATATTTGTGCATTGTACGACTGATTGTTGTCCTATGGACAGACTCTCCCACCTCAGCTGTAGATCTCTGCAGTTCATCCAGCGTGATCATGGGCCTCTTGGCTGCATCTCTGATCAGTCTTCTCCTTGTTTGAGATGAAAGTTTAGAGGGACGGCCGGGTCTTGGTAGATTTGCAGTGATCTGATACGCCTTCCATTTCAATATGATCGCTTGCACAGTGCTCCTTGGGATGTTTAAAGTTTGGGAAATCTTTTTGTATCCAAATCCGGCTTTAAACTTTTCCACAACAGTATCACGGACCTGCCTGGTGTGTTCCTTGGTCTTCATGATGCTCTCTGCGCTTTAAACAGAACCCTGAGACTATCACAGAGCAGGTGCATTTATACAGAGACTTGAATACACACAGGTGGATTATATTTATCATCATCAGTCATTTAGGACAACATTGGATCATTCAGAGATCCTCACTGAACATCTGGAGTGAGTTTGCTGCACTGAAAGTAAAGGGGCCGAATAATATTGCACGCTCCACTTTTCAGTTTTTTATTTTTTACAAAAGTTTAAAATGACCAAAAAATTTCTTTCCACTTCACAATTGTGTCCCACTTGTTGTTGATTCTTCACCAAAAAAATTAAAATTTTCTATCCTTATGTTTGAAGCCTGAAATGTGTCAAAAGGTTGAAAAGTTCAAGGGGCCCGAATACTTTCGCAAGGCACTGTATATATTAGTATTTTTTTAAATAATAATATTTCTGGATAGTGCAGAGTTATAAGCACATGGAGATGCCTAACATGTTTGTTTATTTTTTTTGGTTTATGTTATGTGATTTTTAAATGTAAAGGTGGTTTTTTTGGACTTATTACTTGTTATATACAGTACAAACCAAAAGTTTGGACACACCTTCTCATTCCAAGAGTGTTCTGTATTTTCATGACTATAAAAATTGTAGATTCACACTGAAGGCATCAAAACTATGAATTAACACATGTGGAATTATATACTTAACAAAAAAGTGTGAAACAACTGAAAATATGTCTTATATTCTAGGTTCTTCAAAGTAGCCACCTTTTGCTTTGATTACTGCTTTGCACACTCTTGGCATTCTCTTGATGAGCTTCAAGAGGTAGTCACCTGAAATGGTCTTCCAACAGTCTTGAAGGAGTTCCCAGAGATGCTTAGCACTTGTTGGCCCTTTTGCCTTCACTCTGCGGTCCAGCTCACCCCAAACCATCTCGATTGGCTTCAGGTCTGGTGACTGTGGAGGCCAGGTCATCTGACGTAGCACCCCATCACTCTCCTTCTTGGTCAAATAGCCCTTACACAGTCTGGAGGTGTGTTTGGGGTCATTGTCCTGTTGAAAAATAAATGATGGTCCAACTAAACGCAAACCGGATGGAATAGCATGCCGCTGCAAGATGCTGTGGTAACCATGCTGGTTCAGTATTCCTTCAATTTTGAATAAATCCCCAACAGTGTCACCAGCAAAGCACCCCCACACCATCACAGCTCCTCCTCCATGCTTCACGGTGGGAACCAGGCATGTAGAGTCCATTCGTTCACCTTTTCTGCGTTGCACAAAGACATGGTGGTTGGAACCAAAGATCTCAAATTTGGACTCATCAGACCAAAGCACAGATTTCCACAGGTCTAATGTCCATTCCTTGTGTTCTTTAGCCCAAACAAGTTTCTTCTGCTTGTTGCCTGTCCTTAGCAGTGGTTTCCTAGCAGCTATTTTACCATGAAGGCCTGCTGCACACAATCTCCTCTTAACAGTTGTTGTAGAGATGTGTCTGCTGCTAGAACTCTGTGTGGCATTGACCTGTTCTCTAATCTGAGCTGCTGTTAACCTGCGATTTCTGAGGCTGGTGACTCGGATGAACTTATCCTCCGCAGCAGAGGTGACTCTTGGTTTTCCTTTCCTGGGGCAGTCCTCATGTGAGCCAGTTTCTTTGTAGCGCTTGATGGTTTTGGCCACTGCACTTGGGGACACTTTCAAAGTTTTCCCAATTTTTCGGACTGACTGACCTTCATTTCTTAAAGTAATGATGGCCATTCGTTTTTCTTTACTTAGCTGCTTTGTTCTTGCCATAATACAAATTCTAACACTCCATTCAGTAGGACTATCAGCTGTGTATCCACCTGACTTCTGAACAACACAACTGATGGTCCCAACCCCATTTATAAGGCAAGAAATCCCACTTATTAAACCTGACAGGGCACACCTGTGAAGTGAAAACCATTTCAGGTGACTACCTCTTGAAGCTCATCAAGAGAATGCCAAGAGTGTACAAAGCAGTAATCAAAGCAAAAGTTGGCTACTTTGAAGAACCTAGAATATAAGACATATTTTTAGTTGTTTCACACTTTTTTGTTAAGTATATAATTCCACATGTGTTCATTCATAGTTTTTATACCTTCAGTGTGAATCTACAATTTTTATAGTCATGAAAATACAGAAAACTCTTGGAATGAGAAGGTGTGTCCAAACTTTTGGTCTGTACTTATATATATATATATATATATATATATATATATATATATATATATTTTTTTTTTAACTTGTTCACTGTCCACAAGGGGACTGGAACCTGGGATCTCTGATCCCCAATGCAATGTACTGCAATATATAGTATTGCAGCGCATCGCACATAGGCTCCCCATGGGCTCGGCCTCCTGGCTGCCATGGCAACCCCTCAGACACTGCAATATTATTTGGGGGGAACCGAGGAGTGACGGGGGCAATCTTGCCCCCAGACCCTCTGGATGCCGAGATTGCTATTTATCATGGCATCAAGGGGGTTAATCTGCTGGCGTCGGAGTATCTTATAACTCCAGCGGCTAGTCCCGGGCCTCAACTGTGTAACTCAGCTGAATGCTGGATGAAATGCCGCAGACACAGTTCGTGACATAATAGTACAGAGCAGAGCGGGCAGGGGTTAAGGGGTTAAATAATCCACATATTTCAAAATGTGTTATATTGTCACATACTCTGTAACTATCAGACTATACTTGTTTTTAAGCTTGTCTTTTCCTTTGATTTAGGCAGATATTTTCTTTTTTCTGTACATTCGGGGATGAACAATTTGCATTAACTCTCAGCCTGCCTAATTAGACATGAAGCACTTTGGTTAAGTTAAATGAATAGGCCATCCTTTAAGCACCTTGTAACCATGGTAGTGTAATTGCGGATTGTGCCTGTAGAGCACAAGAGTCTGATTATAAGTATAGATTGTTGTCCAGCAAAATCCCACTGACAAATGGCGTCTTCCTTGTGTACAATACTGTCTGATTAAGGTCAGTAACAATTGATGTAAGATGTTATGGGACAGCCATACACTCTAAGGCTGATATATGTTACACCATGCCCTGTCATTTATCATCTGTGATTAGGTAACTAGACAGTTTCCACGCATTTGCCTAAGCTTTTCTTTAACACTTTTTTTCAGTTTACTAATTTTTTAACCACTTTGCGGTAAAGCAGGAGCGAGTGACATTTAGAAAGACACAACTTTGGTATAGATAATAGTCCAAATATGTGATCAGGGTCACACAAAAATTTGGTTCATAAAATAGGTTGATCAATGCAAAATGATTCTATTCATTTACTCTTGTGCTCTCTGAATCTGAGTTCTCCTGATACTCACTGAATCGCTTAGACTTTATGTACACGACCGCATGTACAATGCAAATGTGTTCTGATGGTTTGTTCTGTTACTATATTTCTAGAACAGATCCTATAAAATATCGGAACAGAGTGGAGCATCTGAAGATCCTCGGGCTGCACATGTGGTCGTGGACATGAAACCTAAACTATAGATTCACCTGGTGCCACTTTATTACTCCAGATCTACTGTAATCTGACATTACCTAACAGTCTGATGTCACATGAGCAACAAAAGGAATGCTTATTTGTTGAGAGTTTTAGTTGATTCCACCAGGTAGGTATAAAGGTTCTTGAAATCTATGAAAAGCATAAGGAAAACCTGGAAATATTCCAGAAGAAATTTACAATTCATAGTGCTTGTCGTAGACTTTAAATATAACTAAAATCTCAGCTCAGTGAGAGAGTCATGTAACTCCAAATATTACCCAAGATCCTCCGCTGTCCTTTACTAGGCTGCAGTCTGTGCAGACTATAAAAATAGATTAATGATGTGATAAGCAACCTAAATTCAATATAGCATATATACTCCAACTGCATTACATAATTTTACAATGATGGCAATAAGATACAATGGGTCTCAATTTTATTACAATGCTCAAAAATTGAGGGTCCACGCTGGGTGTACCTGGGATATTTTGTGATTTCTTTATGTCCAAAGATATACATTACTTTTGGTGCTGTACATTCAGTGTCAGACTGGTATGTCTAGGGCCCACCAGTGGAATTGTTTCTAGGGGTCCACCACCAGGACCCCTTCAGATCAGCTGTACTGAGACAGGGCAGCTTAACCACTTCCATACCAGATGCTTTACCCCCCTTCCAGACCAGGCACATTTTCAAGTTTTTTGTATATGCAGTTTTGAGGGCTATAACATTTTTATCATTTGCGTTATTCAACTAATTTCTGTGTCTTTTTTCGGTGACACATAGGGCTTTATTTTTATGTTGTTTTTATTTTTGCATGTGTTTTCATTTTTTTTTATATCTGGGAAAATATAAACAAAAGAGGAGGGAAAACGTGTCCGTTTTTCACTTTTCATTTTTTTTTTTATTTAATAACACAAAGTGCTACTAAAAAACTTTTTAAAATACTTTTTCCTCTCCGTTACGGTAATTTTTATTTTGTATGGTGTTGTCGTGAGTGGGTCTATAACCTTTAATAAGGGCGTGTTATTGGCGCATTATTTTATTTATTTTTTTAATTATTTTATTTACTTCTTTTTTTTTTTTTTTTTACTTTTCTATACATTTTTTTTTTTTATCTTTTTTTTTTACATTATGCCCCATAAGGTCATAATAGACCTTTGGGGACATCTGATCACTTTTTTTTTGGGGGGGGGGAGGCTGATTTCCCCTGTAACTGAAGCTGGTACATTTAGCCCCAGTTGCAGGAGGAAAACAGCCTCTTGTACCTTACTTGCACCTTACTACAGAGCTGATCTGGGTCCTGTAGGATCCAGCAGGTCTTGCAGACATTTCACCCGGCAGATCACATGACCGCAGGATGTACCAGTACGTCCTTGCAGAAATAGACAACCACCACTTGGACGTATATACTCTATGGGCGGTACAGAAGTGATTAAGGTAATAACATGTCGGGAGCCATGCTGCTCACCCGCCATACAATGTGCACCACTGCACTACCTAAACTCACTGCTACACCCTTTAGGGCAAGTAAACAGCGTGGCACCTAGAATTGTTACCATTACCTGTATCCGCACTGTCCTGGAAAAGCTGATCTGAAGAGGTCCTGGCTGTTGGACCATTCTAAGGACAATCAATATTAGAAAGATGGATAAATTCTTTAAAGAGGTTGTTCAGGAATTGGAGCAAACCATGTGGCGAGCAGGAGGTGTAAAAAAAGGATACTCGCCTGTCCCCAAAACTCTGTTGTCCATCGCCAGTGTCCATTCAGTCTCATGCCAGCGCCTTTTTGCTGGGAGTCCTGCACCTCATGTGATCACTAAAACCAATTAGGTACAGGATTTCCAGAAATGAGGCGCCGCCATGAGACTGAACAGACACAGGCGGAAGACAACAACCTGCTGGGGACAGGCGAGTATCCTTTTTTTTAAATTTGTACACCTCCCTGGCCACTCCAATTTATGGACAACCTCTTTAAAGGGTTGTCTGGGGCAAATTTTTTTTTATGTCCCCTCCATACAGTGGCCTCTGTGTGGGGAACAGTGATGGGGCCATTATATTGTGTGGGGGCATTGATGGGAGCTAACATCCTGTGGGGGGGGGGCATTAAACTGTGTGGCGTATATTAAAGGGGTTGTTCTGATCGCTAGGCGGCTGATACATGGCCCCATCAGCTGTACAGAGCCACTTCCAGTGCCCGTTCTGTACACAACACAGGGCCGGAAGCAGAAAGCTCCATCCACTACAGCTTAGATCCCACTGACTACAATATGTGCGGAGATGCAGTGAAGGTGCCTGGCTAATATACAGTGGACAGAGCTTTCTGCCTCTGGCCCACTACAGATCAGGTATTTATGGCCTTTCCTGAGGTTAAACCATAAAAAATTATGCCTGGATAACTCTTTTAATGCACCCTCCTAATGCGCCACACTTTAAAGAGGTTGTCCAGTATAATCTTTTATTTTTTTTGTATAATAATTAGTCTGGGGGAGGTGAATCCCCCCCCAAAAAAACTAACCAAACAAACACATACTCACCTGTCCACGGTATCCTCCTGGCATGGTCCAGTCCTTCAGCTCCGCTGTTTTCTTTTGCTGGAAGTCCTCACTGGCACAGTGAAGAAAACAACAGAGCTTCAGCACTGAAATGCAGAGGGAGACACTGGGGACAGGAGAGTAAGACAGGAGAGTTTTTTGGTTTCTTTGTTTTTTTTCCACCTGCACAGGCTATTGGCCTCCATCTCTGCCCCCCTCTCCACAATATTATGGCCCCATAAATGGTCCCCAAACAGTATAGGGGGCCAGTGAAGATGCCACTGTATGGGGGAGGGAATTGTGAAGGGGCCACTGTATGGGGGGGAAATAGTGAAGGGAACACTGTATGGGGGGGAAATAGTGAAGGGGCCACTGTATGTGGGGAATAGTGACGGGGACACTTTATGGGGGGAATAGTGAAGGGGTCACTGTATGGGGGGAATAGTGAAGGGGACACTTTATGGGGGGAATAGTGAAGGGGTCACTGTATGGGGGGAATAGTGAAGGGGAATGTTTGAAAATTGCCACATGTAACCACATGTTGTTCAGCTTCTTTTCAAACAGGTAGCAATTGTCATGCCAATGAGAAACTAAAGCTACCCAACGTCACTATAGGATCCTAATAGGACAGTAGTGGTGATAAGGCTAGAAAATGTTGAGATGTATAAATTTAGAAGCGCCACACTTAACAGGAAACAGTGTAACTAAATGTAATGTTTCTGTAAGTCTCACCCTGGTACTTGCAATTGGCTGAGATTGGAATAACAAAACAGCAACAAAGCCCTTTCCCTTTGTTTAGTTATTTTTGAGTCTAGTAAGGTGCAAATGTGTCTGGGGTTGAGGCCACACATTGTGGAAGAGCTACAATTTTTTCAGATTTTGCTGTTTTTTGAGCCAACGCCAGGAGTGGATTTATCAAAAGGGAGAAATATATTGCCCATTCCTTTTAAAGGTTTTGGCTTAAAAAAATCATGTGCACTATTTTTGACACATTTTAAAATGGAATTCTGGCACATATGGAATAGCAAATCTACACCTTTTTTTTTTATCACCAACATTATTGCAAGATGAATAATAGGAGGTAAATCTTGTCGGGTTCCTCGCAGCTTTCATGATTTCTACTTGCATCATATCTGCCCTGTGTCAAATGCCCTGATGCAGTATAGTTGGCTGGGCAGTATCTTGTATTCATGCACCTACATGATGATCACGTAATCAAGATAAATATTTATTCACTGAAGTAACAAGGAACATCCACATTGAATGACTGCATATAGAGATATTGAGAATTGATACAGAAAGTATATTGGGAAACTATATTACTTTTTTTTTTACTACATAAGGCCTGTTGCAGACGACGACCATGGGCTGGCTGCTGGCCGTGATTGAACGGCACAGCTGGCGCATGGGTGGCATATGGATGTTATCCGTGTGCCACCCGTGCACCAGCCGTGCTTCCGCGGCCCCATTCATTCAAAATAGGATAGGACCTGTCCTGAGTTTTGCAGCTCGGACTGTTGGCCCACACACTGATCCATGTAATACATGGTCATGTGTGTGGGCCGACAGAAATGAATAGGTCAGTGTGCTATCTGAGAAAAACCCGGATAGCACACTGACCTAGCCCACAGTCGTCTCCACAAACCAGGTGCCATTCAAAACAATTATGTTTTCTTAAGTAGCTGAGAGGTCTTTTGGCCCCCTGAGGTGAAGGTTTCAGGTGCAATGGCTACCTTTGCACCTTGTATATCTACGCCCATGCACCTAACAAAGAAGGACCTCAATAAACAATTACCAATCCTTCAAATTCAAATAACAATCTAAAAGGTACAGAATAGTTACATGCTATGTATACAAGTCATGCAGCAGTGTAGCACCAATGAAAAGGAAATACAGACCTCAATATCCACCTCCCCAATGCACTGTAATGACATTTCATTGTTTAGTACTGGACTCATGAATAAACTAGACTACCAGACTTATAGTTCACTTCAACAATTAAAATAAAAGTTCACCAAAATGATAAGGTTTTTGCACATAAAATCACGTTGAGGTTAAAGCCCCACATAGCGGGCCGCAGCAAAAAAGCACTATGGTAAAAACAGCGGAAGCAACGCATCGCAGTTTTTTCTGCAGTGTTTTTCACAGACAGTCTGCAGTGGAAACCTTTCTGCTTCCATTATACCTATAGGGAAACTACCACCGTTTCCGTATGTGTAATTGTCATGCTGCAATTTCCAAAACTGCAATGTTTTGGAAATCGCTGCATTTCTGGGGCCTTACCAGGGCCCGATGTGGCATAAATGCCGCAGTTTAGCTGCTACAGTCTAGTGAATCCCATCCACATATAGCAAAAAAAATACGCTTAGCGGAAAGGCTGCAATTTCAAAAACTGCAATGGTTTTGGAAATCGTAGCATGTCAATTATACCTACAGAAACGCTGGTGGTTTCCCTATAGGTATAATGGAAGCAGAAAGTCCGCAGAGGTTTCCGTGACAAGCGCTGCGGGAAAAAACACAATACTTTGCCTGCCACGATTTTTCCCCACAGAGCTTTTTTTTTTTTTTTTTTTTGCTGTGGCCTGCTACATTGGGCCTTAGCCTAAAAAAACCCTTCATAATGAAGAATACATTATAAGCATAATAAATAAAAATAAGTAAATAATACATATTAAAGGAATACATGCTGAAAGTGTACCTGAACATTTATTCCTGTATTCCTTTTCTCTGGTTATGTACAACTATTGCAGAGTTTCAAATTTACTTACCCTCTTCAAGTTTTATCATGAAATATGAAATGAGACTGAGCAGGAGCAAGGCGACAGGTAGAAAAAATCCCACCAAATATGCATGCAACAGGTAGCTCCCTGACAAACACAGATATTATGTGTCCCATGGTGATCTGTATTGAAGAATCAGGCAGGAGAAATGTCTGTCCCTTCTTATTGCTTGTTATGTGGATGGATAACTAGATTGTGTTTGCCAATCTTTTAAACTTTGGTCTCACAATTGAAGCCTTGTATTAGGACTTTGTACTATTTGTCCTGTGATTTGTAAGAGGATTGAAGCAAGTTTACAAATCTTTTACTTCATTTATTACTTGTTTTCTTCATGGCTATCTAGTTTTTTAATGAGTAACTGCGTTCATTCAAAATATACATATGAGGTCATGTGAACAAGTCTTGTTGCCCAATACATATATCAGAGTTCATGTTTCACCAGTGTAGTTTAGAAAATGACAAGTGGTTGCTATAGACAGCGACATTTTTTCTTTAAAGTCTGCTGTTTAGATATGCGACACTATGATTTAAACTGAACCTGTTAGAGCGATTTAGGACACCAAACCGCCCACATGGATGGGGGTGCAGTGTCCCAAATTGACTTGTTATATTGCAACCTGCAGCTTCATTAAAATAAAAAAACCTTATACTTACCTAGTGCTCCTGGCACCTGCACGGTTCTTCAGTGAAGCCAGAGATGTAAACCCTGGCTTCACTGCACATGTGGCCAAGGCCTGACATAAGCACAATGAAGCCAATACTCCTCTGGCTTCAATGAAGAACTGGACTAATGCAGGGAGTACAACCGATAGGTGAGTATAAAACCTTTCTATTTTTAAAGTGCCCGGAGATTTCATTTTAACAGGGCGATTTGTGACACTAAACCCCCAGTCCATAAGGACTTGTGGGTGGTTTAGTGTACCAAATCGCGCTGACAGGTTCCCTTGCATTGCAGTATTTATTTCACTGCAATGTAAAATTATGGTTTAATGTTTGCACTTTTCAATAGTATTATTTCTGCTTTGTTTGGTATGATAATTCCAAAGTTGATATTTAGCTCGAACCCCCTTAAAGATTTAGGAAGGGGGGGGGGGAATTTTTACATTTTATTTGAATATATACAAAGCAACCTCAAAGAAATAGCAATCAGATTGAGAACTAAAAGAGAACCTAACCTTTTGGATGATTTTTCAGGATAAGCTGCCATGTATGTACACAGGAGCACACCCAAGGGAGGGGATCCAACGGGTTTACACTCCCCTCCTCCAGAGCTCCAGAAGTTTTTTTGGGGGGCCCTGGATCCGTGTGCCACTGTCAAGCACAGATATTCGGGGCCAGTGTCCGCATCATAATTCATATTTAGGACACTGGAGGGATGCTGATGATTTGACGCTGCTTTTGTCGCAGGCTGATGTCACATCACTGTACCCTGATGTCTGTCCTAGGCAGAGAAGGTGAAGACTCCCTGTGGGAACAGGGCTAGGTGGGTATATGTGTTTTCTTTTCTAATAGTTGCAAAGGGGATACCTGAGGGGTACCATGGGAGGATTATTGCTGAGCAAAGATACAATGGGGCATTATTACTGAATGGGGGCACATACGTGGCATTACTAATGAGTGGCGGCTGTATTATTACTGAGAGGGTAAACAAAAGGGTATTAATACTGAGTATTAACATAAAAGAGGGCATGAGTACTGAGTAAAGACATAAATATTGCCATTTGTGGGGGCATAAAGAGAAACGTTAGTACTGGGTGGGCTCACTAAGAGGAGTTCAGGAGCAGTATTACTGCTCTAGAAACTAGTGTTCCTGAAATTGTTCACTAGAAATTGTACTTACTCTGAGGAGTGTAAGGGGATTTACTATGTGGAGAGCTAAAACTGGCACTTATTGCTCAGGATGTAAAGGGGCACAAAAAGTGGCATCTGGGTCACTAAGAATACTACACACGTGGACAAAATTGTTGGTACCCCTCGTTTAATGAAAGAAAAACCCACAATGGTCACAGAAATAACTTGAATCTGACAAAAGTAATAATATTTAAATATTCTATGAAAATAAACAAATGAAAGTCAGACATTGCTTTTCAACCATGCTTCAACTAATTTTTTTTTTAAAAGAAGACTCATGAAACAGGCCAGGACAGAAATGATGGTGCCCCTGAAAATAATGTGACCAAAGGGACATGTTAAATCAAGGTGTTTCCACTAATTAGCATCACAGGTGTCTACAATCTTGTAATCAGTCAGTGGGCCTGTATATAGGGCTACAGATACTCACTGTGCTGTTTGGTGGCATGGTGAGTACCACACTCAACATGGACCAGATGAAGAGAAGGAAAGAGTTGTCTCATATTATTCAGAAATTTAGGATCCATGGGACTGTAGCCAACCTCCCTGGACGTGGAGGAGGTTGATGGCAAATCAAAGAGAAGGATAATACGAATGGTAAAAAAAGAACCCAGAAAAACTTGTAAAGAGATTAAAGGTGAACTTCAAGCTCAAGGAACATCAGTGTCAGATCGCACCATCCGTCGTTGTTTGAGCCAAAGTGGACTTCATGGGAGACGACCAAGGACACCATTGTTGAAAACAAATCATAAAAAAGCCAGACTGGAATTTGCCAAACTACAAGTTGACAAGCCACAAAGCTTCTGGACAGATGAGACAAAAATCAAAATTTTTGGCAAGGCACATCAGTTCTATGTTCACAGTTGGAAAAACGAAGCATATCTTGAAAAGAATACTGTCCCTACTGTGAAACATGGAGGAGGCTCTGTTATGTTCTGGGGCTGCTTTGCTGCATTTGGCAAAGGATGTCTTGAATCTGTGTAGGGTACAATGAAATTTCAAGACTATCAAGGGATTCTAGAGAGAAATGTGCTGCCCAGTGTCAGAAAGCTTGGTTTCTGTCACAGGTCATGGGTCTTGCAACAGGATAATGACCCAAAACACCCAAGAATGGCTAAGAGGAAAACATTGGACTATTCTGAAGTGGCCTTCCATGAGCCCTGACCTAAATCCTATTGAGCATCTTTGGAAGGAGCTGAAACATGCCATCTGGAAGAGGCACCCTTCAAACCCGAGACAACTGGAGCAGTTTGCTCATGAGGAGTGGGCCAAAATACTTGTTTAGAGGTGAAGAAGTCTCATTGACAGTTACAGGAATCGTTTGATTGCAGTGATTGCCTCAAAAGGTTGTGCAACAAAATAATAAGTTAAGGGTACCATCATTTCTGTCCAGGCCTGTTTCATGAGTTTTCTTTTTTAAAGAATTCTGTTGAAACATGGTTGAAAAGCAATGTCTGCCTTTCATTTGTTCATTTTCATAGAATTTTTATATATTATTACTTTTGTCAGATTCAAGTTATTTCTGTGACCATTGTGGGTTTTTCTTTCATTAAACGAGGGGTACCAACAATTTTGTCCACGTGTGTATGTCCTCCTTACTGTTATATATATTTCCATGTCTTATTTTTATATACAGTGTTCTTCTTAGTGTTATATACAGTGCCATGTCTTATTATGCAGTGTTTTCCGTATCATTATATAGTGTCCTCATTATATACAGTGTTCTACTTATTACACATTGTGCCCTACATATTATATCCAAGGTCCTCCTTATAATTATATGTGGTGTAAACAGCAGGCCCCAGTGCAAGGCACCATTATCTATGTGACTCCATATACAGTGGGGGAAAAAAAGTATTTAGTCAGCCACCAATTGTTCAAGTTCTCCCACTTAAAAAGATGAGAGAGGCCTGTAATTGACATCATAGGTAGACCTCAACTATGAGAGACAAAATGAGAAAACAAATCCAGAAAATCACATTGTCTGATTTTTAAAGAATTTATTTGCAAATTATGGTGGAAAATAAGTATTTGGTCACCTACAAACAAGCAAGATTTCTGGCTCTCACAGACCTGTAACTTCTTCTTTAAGAGGCTCCTCTGTCCTCCACTCATTACCTGTAGTAATGGGACTTGTTTGAAATTGTTATCAGTATAAAAGACACCTGTCCACAACCTCAAACAGTCACACTCCATACTCCACTATGGTGAAGACCAAAGAGCTGTGGAAGGACACCAGAAACAAAATTGTAGACCTGCACCAGGCAGGGAAGACTGAATCTGCAATAGGCAAGCAGCTTGGTGTGAAGAAATCAACTGTGGGAACTATAATTAGAAAATGGAAGACATAGAAGGAATGGTAAATACTTCTGCTCAATCCACTCTTGGCTTTGGCTCAAAAAAACGCAGCAAAATATGCAAAAAAAAAGTGCTTTTCTGTAGTGTGGGTCCTCAGCCTTAATTAAGTTTCCTTTAATTGGGTTCACCTGGTAAACTAATTATCACCGGTATTTGAAACTGATTTCAGTGATCCAAAGAGCTCTAAGACATGACTCAGCCATGAGTTTAATTGAAATTAAAACAAAAACTTTATGACAATTAAATCTGATTTTCATAATAAATTGGAACACGGTGTAGTTTGCAAGTAGAGTAATCCATAAGTTTATGGCCTTTTTCTCATCAGTAGAGGCCAGTGAGCACTGGCGTAACTATAGCTGTAGCAGCCATATTGGGCCCCTGCTGCTTTTTTTTTTTTTTAAATTCCAGCAGGTAGTGGGCCCTATTTACTTACTGATCCCTGATCCTCAACTATGAGAGACAAAATGAGAAAACATATCTAGAAAATCACAATGTCTGATTTTTTAAGAATTTATTTGCAAATTATGATGGAAAATAAGTATTTGGTCACCTACAAACAAGCAAGATTTCTGGCTCTCACAGACCTGTAACTTCTTCTTTAAGAGGCTCCTCTGTCCTCCACTCATTACCTGTAGTAATGGGACTTGTTTGAAATTGTTATCAGTATAAAAGACACCTGTCCACAACCTCAAACAGTCACACTCCATACTCCACTATGGTGAAGACCAAAGAGCTGTGGAAGGACACCAGAAACAAAATTGTAGACCTGCACCGGGCTGGGAAGACTGAATCTGCAATAGGCAAGCAGCTTGGTGTGAAGAAATCAACTGAGGGAGCTATAATTAGAAAATGGAAGACATACAAGACCACTAATAATCTCCCTCGATCAGGGGCTCCACGCAAGATCTCACCCCGTGGGGTCAAAATGATCACATGAACGGTGAGCAAAAATCCCAGAACCACACGGGGGGACCTAGAAAGCTGCAGAAAGCTGAGACTAACATAACAAAGGATACCGTTAGTAACACACTACGCCACCAGGGACTCAGATCCTGCAGTGCCAGACGTGTCCCCCTGCTTAAGCTAGTACATATCCGGGCCCGTCTGAAGTTTGCTAGAGAGCAGTTGGACGTTCCAGAAGAGTATTGGGAGAATGTCATATTAGAATGTCAAAGTAGAACTATTTGGTAGAAACACAACTCGTCGTGTTTGGAGGAGAGTGAATGCTGAGTTGCATCTAAAGAACACCATACCTACTGTGAAGCATGGGGGTGGCAACATCATGCTTTGGGGCTGTTTCTCTGCAAAGGGACCAGGACGACTGATCCGTGTACATGAAAGAATAAATGGGGCCATGTATCGTGAGATTTTGAGTGCAAACCTCCTTCCATCAGCAAGGGCATTGAAGATGAAATGTGGCTGGGTCTTTCAGCATGACAATGATCACAAGCACACCGCCAGGGCAACGAAGGAGTGGCTTCATAAGAAGCATTTCAAGGTCCTGGAGTGGCCTAGCCAGTCTCCAGATCTCAACCCCATAGAAAACCTTTGGAGGGAGTTGAAAGTCCGTGTTGCACAGCGACAGCCCTAAAACATCACCGCTCTAGAGGAGATCTGCATGGAGGAATGGGCCAACATACCAGCAACAGTGTGTGCCAACCTTGTGAAGACTTACAGAAAACGTTTGACCTCTGTCATTGCCAACAAAGGATATATAACAAAGTATTGAGATGAACTTTTGTTATTGACCAAATACTTATTTTCCACCATAATTTGCAAATAAATTCTTAAAAAAATCAGACAATGTGATTTTCTGGATTTGTTTTCTCATTTTGTCTCTCATAGTTGAGGTCTACCTATGATGTCAATTACAGGCCTCTCTCATCTTTTTAAGTGGGTGAACTTGCACAATTGGTGGCTGACTAAATACTTTTTTTCCCCACTGTATAACCCAATAATATACAACCCTGAGAGTTACATTTTCTTATAGAAGATTCACCCCATTGATCAGGAATACCAGGAATACATCTGTTTACTTGTGTGATCTGTACTAATTTTTGGCTGTGCTAAATGAGCTATGTGCCACTGTTGTATCACATACTGCAGTTTGGGGTCATTCCAGTAAAAGCGGATGTTGTTTGATGCTAAACATGTGCAGCACCTTTTCTTACCCTATTCACTGTCAGCCCTGAGTTTGCAAAATCCCAATTCTTCTGGCTCCCATTTCTAAGCTCTCCTCCCAACATCTAGTCAGAACCCCCCAGGTAAAATTCATGGGTGTGTCCCTGTGTGTACATGTGAAAATACACTATATCTGACTTGTATATGACTTGCATTCTGTGTCTTCAGCAGTTTTCCCCAAGGTAGGCTCTCTTTTTAATTCTCAGTTTTCCTTGAACTATGGAAAGAACAGGAGATGTTGCTCCTAAACTCACTCACTCACTCACTCTCTCACTCACTCTCTCACTTACTCTGAAGCAGCAGCTCCACCATATATTACATTACAGAGAAGCCACCTGGGAGACACACCAAACATGTGTAAAAAGGTGCTCTGGTCAGATGAAACCAAAATCGAACTTTTTGGCCACAATACAAAACGATATGTTTGGCGTAAAAGCAACACAGCTCATCACCCTGAACACACCATCCCCACTGTCAAACATGGTGGTGGCAGCATCATGGTTTGGGCCTGCTTTTCTTCAGCAGGGACAGGGAAGATGGTTAAAATTGATGGGAAGATGGATGGAGCCAAATACAGGACCATTCTGGAAGAAAACCTGTTGGAGTCTGCAAAAGACCTGAGACTGGGACGGAGATTTATCTTCCAACAAGACAATGATCCCAAACATGAAGCAAAATCTACAATGGAATGGTTCACAAATAAACATATCCAGGTGTTAGAATGGCCAAGTCAAAGTCCAGACCTGAATCCAATCGAGAATCTGTGGAAAGAGCTGAAAACTGCTGTTCACAAACGCTCTCCATCCAATCTCACTGAGCTTGAGCTGTTTTCCAAGGAAGAATGGGAAAGAATTTCAGTCTCTCGATGTGCAAAACTGATAGAGACATACCCCAAGCGACTTGCAGCTGTAATCGCAGCAAAAGGTGGCGCTACAAAGTATTAACTTAAGGGGGCCAAATAATTTGGCACGCCCCACTTTTCAGTTTTTTATTTTTTACAAAAGTTTAAAATATCCAAGAAATTTTGTTCCACTTCACAATTGTGTCCCACTTGTTGTTGATTCTTCACCAAAAAAATTAAAATTTTATATCCTTATGTTTGAAGCCTGAAATGTGGCAAAAGGTTGAAAAGTTCAAGGGGGACGAATACTTTCGCAAGGCACTGTATCTCTGTGGCTTGAGAAATACATCTGCTGAGGTCAGTTTTTGAACCTGAACTACTTGTGTGGATCTGAAGTTTTTGATGTGCTAAACATCTTAGGCTGGAGATGGTGATCCTGTGAGACGTTTAACCCCCAGGTTGTCACAATATGTATTTTTACAATCTTCTCATGGTGGCTCACAGAGAACATAAGTGCGTGAGTGCTGCAATCCTGATAATGGTGTAAGACTGAAGAACCTACAAGCTTCTATTGGCTAATATGAGTCATGTGATATGATATAGAGGGAGGCAGTATCGGATTAAAGGGCCTAGGTCCCACCAGAGGAACTAGCTTCCTGCTAATAGCCTACACCACAGCTCGTTCACTGAAATCTTACATATGTGCTGATTATCTGGTGTCACTGAGCATTTTCCCAGTATCGCCATCTCCTCTAGTACTGTGCATGCCCCAATACCTTCATGGCCGGTTCACACACAGGATTGTATAGGCAATGACACGGCGATGGAGAACTACATGTATTTGCAAGATTATAATGTGGGAGCTATGAAGCAGATATAGCACACAGGGCTATTTTGAGCCCCCCACCCCACAGTATAATGCTCTACATGGTATATACTGCTCCACAATGCACTACACAGTATAAAATGCTCCCATAAGCCCCCTACAGTGGCACTACATGGTATATATTGCTCCACTGTGGCCCCCACAAGGTATAATATGCTCCCCACAGTGCCCCCCAGTATAATGCTCCACAGTGGCCCCACAGAATATAATATGCTCCTGAAAAGCCCCACACAATATAATATGTTTCTCAGTGGCCCCACACAGTGTAATAGGTTTCCCACAGTGCAGAAGAATAAGTCTCATCGTATAATATGCTGCCCACAGTGCCCCCACACAATATAATATGCTTTCCTGAGGGCTCCACCAGTATAATGCTTCACAGTGGCCCCACATAGTATAATATACTCCCCAGACCCTCATGCTGCTTCAGGTGAACCCCTCGAAATTCGTTTTGACAAATATTCATGAGGTTCGCACGTTTGTTTCAGTGCTATTATTCTACTCAGATAATAATACTGATAATAATACTTATATTAATTGGAGGCCCAGGAGAGGTGAGGGAAAATGACAAACAGGTATACTCACCTAGCCTTACCTCTCTTGGGCATCCTCGTACTACTCTGCTGTCTCTGCCGGCTTCCTCTTCAGGTTTACGGCTCAACTACAGGCCAGAATATGATGCCCAGGAGAGGTGAGTAAAATTTTTTATTTTTACAGACCCCCCCATGGCAGGCTTCTATTGGAAGTGGGCCCCTTTTTGTTATTGATGTGACTGGGCCTGACCAGATTGAGTTATCAGGCTCTGGATCCTGGAGGACCCCTTTAGGGACGGGGGCCTTGGGCAATTGCCCAGTCTACACCCCCTAACACTGGCCCAGGGAGGGCCATCTAAAGGCATAGGGCCCAACAAGGGATTCACCGGTATTCCAGTGGGCCAGTCTGAGCCTGGATGGAGGTCCTTGATGTAGAAGTCAGTGGTGCTATATTTGCTTTTGTGAATAGACTGATTCTAGAGATCTGAAACCCAGTCTAAAATCTTCAGAAGTGCCTTATTTATCTATGTGCCAAGTCTATATACTTTATTATTGGTAAACCTGCGGTTATCTCTAATTCATAGAATTACAGAGCATATGTTTCCTTGCAGGCACTGTCAGTATCCGTAATTCTTCAACAGACTATATATCTGGCATTCCCCAGATATCATCTCTGCTTTTCAAGATTAAATGACAGGCTGGTCATTATACAGTAGTTCTATGTTGTTCTTTATTAAAGGTATCAATAAGTAGTCCCCAGGAGAATCTAAGCTCTAGACAATGTCTTCTGCATCTCTAATGCAGCTGTTGCTATGTAATGATCTTTGTATATGTTTGGTTACTGAGTTTTTATGTTATCAATATATTCCACTTAGCCAACTCTGAAGAGTATTGACTCAGAGCTAATTACAGCACAGCAGGCAATTACTTTGAGTTTCACTGGTATCAAAATGTCATATTTGTTAGCAAGATCATTGAAATAAAGCTAGTAGAAAATCAACTTAATTGCCAGACCTAATTAATTAAATATTCCATATAAAAGTGAGTCACAATTGTTACCATGGGCATAACTACCAGGGTAGCAGACAAAGCAGTAGCTATGGGGCCCAACAACTAAGGGGGCCCATTTCCACTATGACCTATGGTAATAGTGATAACTATGGATGATGAAAGGGGCTCTGTGGGGATGACATCATAATGACTGCATATAACATCATTATAATTTCTTTCTTAATATGTTGTGATGTCACAGTGTAAACAGTTATTGTTTGTGTGTGCATTATCTTTGTGCTGTGATGTCATAGTGGGCATAATCCATGTACCGTGACTTCACTGTTTATTTTCGCTGTATTGTGACCTAGATGTGTATATTATCTCTGTATGGTGACATCACTGCGGCAGATTTATTATGCTTTATACATATTTTTTATGTTGCACAAAGCAAAAAAGTTGAATAAAAAAATGCGACTTTTCCATTTCTGCGATGCCTTTGCAACTTTCCTGAAAAGGGGACATTGCTAGTGACTAGATATATCATAACTTTATGCAAGAAATTACGGCGTAAATTATGCTGAAAATTTATGACAGCTATAAACTGGTGTATGTTTCCCTACAGGCAGACTGCCCAGCGGAGGGTGTGCCTCTACCGAGGCACCTTCCACCGTCTCAGGGGTTATAAAGACTGGTGGTAATAATGCCAGTCTTCATAAATCTGATACACTTCTTGACATCTGCTGTAATAGTCTGGTGGATTTCAGCTCTTTAACCCCTTCCCACCGAAGGAATTTTTCAATTTTCGCTTTTGATTACCTGCCTTCTAAACCCCATAACTTTTTTTTATTTTTCCATTCACAGAGCCATATGACGGTTTAATGTTTGCGGGACAAATTGTTATTCATGATGCTACCATTTATTACTTTGTACAATGTACTGTGAAGCTGGAAAAAAAAAAATCATAATGGGGTGGATTTAAAGAAAAATTGCATTTGTGCGACTTTCTTACGGGCTTCGTTTTTACGGCATTCACTCTGCAGCCAAAATGACATGTTACCTGTATTCTATGTTTCGGTACAATTTCAGGAATACTAAATTTATATAGTTTTATTTACACTTTAACCCCTTAACAAAAATCTAAACTTTGCAAAAAATTTTTTTTTCTAAAAGTCGCCATACTCTGACACCCGTAACTTTTTATATTTTTGTGTACGGGGATGCATAGGGTGTCTTTTTTTGCGGGGCCAGGTGTACTTTTTATTTATGCCATTTTGGGGAATGTCTATTGTTTTGATCGCTTTTTATTCAAATTTTTATCATAGGTGAAACAATGAAAAAATGACAGTTTGGCACTTTTGATTTTTTTTTTCAGCTACAGCGTTCATCGTATGGGAAAGATATTTTTATAAATTTGTAAACTGGGTGTTTTTGGACACAGGGATATCTAATGTGTATGTGTTTCAATTAGCGCCGGGTCTCCGCTGTAGAATACAACGGAGACCCGGTAGCTATGGTGGTTTTGCTGCAGCAGAGCCGCCACCATATTTAAAGACCCGGCATCCACTGAACTATTATGGCGGATGTCGGGAAGAGGTTAAATATGGCAGCTGCTCAGGAGCTAAGCGGCTGCCATAGCCACTCGATTAACGCTTTGGTCAAAGGTGACTGAGGCGCCATTTTCCCTGGGATAAGAACAAGTTCTGGGGGTGGCGATTCATTACCATGACAGCCAGGAATCTATTGAAGGTTTCCAAGCTTGTCATTACATTAGTTCTATTACAGTCGGCACAATAGCACTGCAGTGCATTAAATTAGTGATCAGACCCCCTGGGGTCAAGACACTTAGAGGGTCTAAAAATAAAAAAGATTAAAAACTTAAAAATATTTAAAAAAGTAAAAGGAACTAAGAATTCAAATCACCCCCTTTCCCTGGAACACCTATAAAATGAAACAAAGCTTAAAGAGGACCTTTCACGTCCTCATGTATATGCTGTTTTACATACCGCTAGAAAGCCGACAGCGCGCTGAATTCAGGGCTGGAGATATCGGGGGTCGTAGTTTCATGGTTCACTGTCAGAAGGGCGTTCCTGACAGTCTAGCTGGTGTGGTAAAGTATACGGCAAAGTCCTGGACGGAGTGTATATCTCGCCTGGTTTCCTCAGCCAAGTGAGATAGAGGAAATCCAGGGATTAGCTTGCTCTAGCAGACCATAGTCTGCTAGCGTTTTTCATTATAATATATGGGCTGGTTTTTCTGGACTGGAGGGCAGGATTAGTAGTGGGTACTCTCCAGTCGACACCCCAGTCCACTTCGGGATTTGCCTCCCCTAACCCCAGGTGAGGTTTCTTGTGGGTTTTTGATTGAGGAAGGAAGCTCAACACAAAAGGCGAGCTCTGGTATACTGCAGAGGAGAGAGAGACCAAATGCTCCTGGAGGTGAGCGTTTACACTGGACTGCTGTGCTCACTATGTTATGGTTACCTGCATGAGGACAGTGAGGTACGCTGTTGTTAGCTAGCGCCGGACAGGCCTAGACATTTATTTTGTTTGGACACTTTTGTTTTGTGCTGGAATTGCCACAAATAAAGCTCTATCACCGTTTTAAGTAACCTGCTGTGTGTGAACTTGATCATTGCCGCCCCACTGTGCGTGCTGATCCATACAATTGGTGGAGAACGCGGGCAGTGTGTTGCTAGGGGCAACGGCATGACAAACCAAGTGAGAGCTAAATATTGCGGACTTTAAAAACCCAGAAGTGTATGTCTTGGGTGAAAGCTGCTGCTGCTTTGCAAGGCCCATCCAGCACAATGGAGGAAGTAATAAAGCAGCTGGTGCAGGCTAACCTGAGACATGAAAAGTCCATGGAGCAGCAACAGAAGTTCCATGCCGAGGCCATACAAGCCCAGCAACAAGCACAGATGCAGTTCAATATGCAGCAACAACAGGCCCTAGCTCAGCAACAGGAAACTAATCGCCTGCTGACGGAACAGATTGCTGCGCTCAGAGAGACTGCCGTGTCTCAGTCCCAATGGGTGGAGGTAAGCCCACCGGAGACTACTAATGTGAAAAGGGCTGTACAGCGGGCCATGCAAAAAATGACACCTGATGATGATGTCGAGGCCTACCTCACTGTGTTTGAGAGAGTGGCGGAGAGAGAGAGGCTACCAGCTACAGAATGGGCAGAGGTGGTCACGCCCTTTCTGTCAGGAGAACCGCAAAAGGCCTACTATGACCTCAGGTAGCAGGATGTCCGGGACTATGCAAAGTTAAAAATGGAGATCCTTGCTCGCCTTGGTGTTACGCCAGCTGTTCGTGCCAGGAGAGTGCAAAATTGGAGCTACACCCTGGACAAACCTGCCCGGTCTCAGATGCATGACCTGATTCACCTGGTGAGAAAGTGGCTGGAACCATAGTCCTCTACACCAGCTCAAATCGTGGAGAAGGTGGTGGTCGACCATTTCTTCAGGACCCTCCCAGCAGAGCTACAACGGTGGGTTGGACATGGAGACCCCAAGACCGCGGAACAGCTCGTTAACCTGGTGGAAAGATACCTGGCAACCGAGGATTACCTCCATGACGCCCTTGCAGCTCCGACACCTCCCAGGATGGCCCGACTCGTGACATCTTTGGGTAAGAGAGTTCCAGCTGGAGGTGGGTGGACAAGAGGTAGCAGGGCTCTGGAGCATGGCAGAGGGCAAAAGATTGAACCTGAACCCCAGAGGCCCTCTGGTCTTATAAAGGACCCTCTTCCAAGGAGGCCCGGGACTCCCCAGTGCTGGAGGTGCCATGAGTGGGGACATATAGCTGTCTATTGCCCTCTTACCTCAGAACCCATGGAGTGTGACGCTAATCGGCGACAGTCACTGTTTGCAGAGTCTGTATGTGCAGCCCTTCCAGGGTCAGGGACTGAACCCCATGTTTACCTGATAAAGATAAATAACCGCTCTGTGAAGGCCCTTCTGGACTCAGGTAGCCTGGTGACTTTAGTTCGGGCCAGCCTTGTGGCTAGGGACTATGTGCCAGGCAAACAAGTGAAAGTACTCTGCATTCATGGGGATATTATTGCTTACCCTGTAGCCTCAGTCTGTTTGGAAACCCCATCTGGGGCTGTGACCTATGAAGTTGGGGTTGTAAAAAGACTAATATATGAAGTTATACTAGGCCGTGATTTCCCGTTATTTGGGGAGTTGTGGAAAACGGGTAACACTTCTGCTGCCAGTGAAGAAACTCCAGCAGAATATGTACCTTCCCCAGTAAATAGTGGTACTGATAAGGGGCAAAGTGGAAATGTGAGTGTACCTGAAGTGCAGGATGACGATTACTTTCCCTTGCAGGTGTTAGCCGGGGAAGAAGAAGAAACTTCCCCATCGGGACAACAAATCCTAGACTTAGAGGTGTCCCAAGGTAACTTTGGGACCGAGCAAATGAGAGATCTTACTCTGACTAATCCTCGGGCCAATGTTACCGTAATAAATGGTGTACCACAGGAACCTGAGGCTGATACAAAATTTCCACACTTTGCCATGAATGGGGATAAGGTGTACTAGGTCACCAAGATAAACAATGAAGTTGTAGAACAACTTCTGGTGCCAAAATCGTACTGCCACAGGGTGCTTGACATGGCTCATAGCCATGTACAGTACAGACCAAAAGTTTGGACACACCTTCTCATTCCAAGAGTTTTCTGTATTTTCATGACTATAAAAATTGTAGATTCACACTGAAGGCATCAAAACTATGAATTAACACATGTGGAATTATATACTTAAAAAAGTGTGAAACAACTGAAAATATGTCTTATATTCTAGGTTCTTCAAAATAGCCACCTTTTACCTTGATTACTGCTTTGCACACTCTTGGCATTCTCTTGATGAGCTTCAAGAGGTAGTCACCTGAAATGGTTTTCACTTCACAGATGTGCCCTGTCAGGTTTAATAAGTGGGATTTCTTGCCTTATAAATGGGGTTGGGACCATCAGTTGTGGTGTTCAGAAGTCAGGTGGATACACAGCTGATAGTCCTACTGAATGGAGTGTTAGAATTTGTATTATGGCAAGAAAAAAGCAGCTAAGTAAAGAAAAACGAGTGGCCATCATTACTTTAAGAAATGAAGGTCAGTCAGTCCGAAAAATTGGGAAAACTTTGAAAGTGTCCCCAAGTGCAGTGGCCAAAACCATCACGTTTGGCATGTTTCCATATTAGACTCAACAATCATAGATCCAATTCATGTAGGGGTTATATTAAACATGGCGTTTCAAAACATGCCAAATATTTTCACAATAGCGAATTCTCATCATTTAAATCTACCATAATAGAACAAATCCCTATCACAAAAGACAACAGATTTGACACTCTAAAAAAACGCGAGATGTATTGGATTTACAAGCTCAGTACTTTAAATCCCTATGGTCTGAACGAAGCCACCGAAATAATCACCTAAACCTTTCACATCCAAAATTCATCCCACTTCATTACTACACTTCTAGGACCACAATTTCATTATCCAATTACATAATCTGTAACCCATTTATTCAACCCCTTTTTTTTTTTTTTTTTTTTTTTTCTCTCCTTTATCAATTAGTTCCCATATGACACCTGTATCCAGTCATTTCAGTATCCAATACACAGTTCTATTTCATGAATTCCATCATCCATTTACATAACACATCTATATAACCTTTTTTTTTTTTTTTTATCTAGGACCACAATTTCATTATTCATTTACATAATCTGTTATCCATTTATTCAACCCCCTATTTTTTTTTTTTTTTTTTTTTTTTCTAGCTACTCTAGACACCTGCGCTGGCATCACACATGCCACACATTATAAATTAACCCTCATTTCCTGCACACAACACTGGCTCTTTGCACAAGCAATATTACAGAGGTAAGCACTCTTCATTTTAACTATACCATCATCAGGAGTATACATACTGCTGCAAATTGGTGTAACTGCATTTCAATCAAAAGACATTCACAGAGATAAGCCACCATTTTGACTATGTATATTGTTTGAATTTCTAGTACTGCAGGCATTTATACAAAAGATATTTATAAAGATAAGCCCCTTTCTTCTTGGCTTTACCATCTTTACTATATATATAGATAAGCCACCATTTTGATTATGTATATTGTTGCAACTTTTAGCACTGCAGATATCCTTTTGCTGTATTACCATCTTTACTATATATATTGCTATATATATTGTTATACGCGCTAACCCCCTGTCCATGCTAGCTACCATTTTGATTATGTATATTGTTGCAATTTTTAGTACTGCAGATATTTATATGAAAGGTATCTATAAAGACAAGTCCCTTGGCTATATTACCATCTTTACTACAGATATGGTTACACGTGCTAATCACCTGTTCGTGCTAACTACCTGTTCTTACACAATTTGCTTTTAGTTACTATATATTTCTTTTGACTGTACACATCGTATACAATATTTTCTAGTGTCCATATCAAGTGATTTATTCATCTTGATAAATTTATATACCATCCATTAATCCATTGTATTTATAATGGTCTGTATAAGGCAATTTGAATATATACCCGACATTTTTATTATGAAATAATATACATATATATATATACATACACATACATACAGATATAAACTATGTTTCTACATAGGAGACTATAAAGTAATAAGTGTGTTAATAATGTAACCAACAAGTGTGTTAATAATGTAACCAACAGTTAGATCTTTTATCATCTGATTTTGTTATGATCTTATAGTACATCTTTTATGTCTTTCTTGTTATAATATTAGCTTATGATTTTTTACTATACATTTTTATATGTTTATTTTATGTTTTATTACTATTTTATTGATTGTAATTGAAATAAGTGTTTTTATTTTATCTCTTATCATTATTTATGTAGATCTGATGAAGGGGTGCGCTCTTTTGAACACCTTAAAACCCCGAAACGCGTAATCTTAAATAAAGCCTGAACTTCCCGCACTTTGAGACCAGTTGTGGTTTATCCATAGAGGAGCGCAAATCCTGGGACTCTATTGGGAACAGTTGTTCCAGCTATACATATCTTTCACCAACGGCTTCAATCCTTCGGATAGTCGGTAACCCCAGTTTGAATGCGATCCTGATCTACTAGATTCCCTAATACGATCTATGTCATCTAACCATAATTGGGTTGGTTCAAATCCTCAACTACTAAGGAATAACTGAGGTTTTACCTATATATATTATAGATAGTGGTCTCCTCCTCGGAGCGCATACTTTCCAACCATTTATTCCTTATATATTAAAAAAGGTTGTAGAAAGGGATGGTCGGAACTCGGACTACCTGTTACCCTAGCTAATGTTCTCCATAAGAGAGGTACCCCAGGCATCTACAGGGTTTTCACCCTTTGAGCTAGTTTATGGCCGACATCCAAGGGGTTTGTTGGACATCGCCAAGGAAACCTGGGAGACCGAGGCAACCCCTTATAAAAGTGTGGTTGAACACGTCGCCCAGATGCAGGATAGAATAGCAACAGTGATGCCAATTGTCAAGGAACATATGCAAAGAGCTCAGGAGGCCCAAAGCAGAATTTATAATAGATCTTCTAGGCTGAGGGTCTTTAATCCTGGGGACAGGGTCCTGGTTCTAGTACCTACTGTCGAAAGTAAATTTCTGGCAAAGTGGCAGGGTCCCTATGAGATTGTAGAAAGAATAAGTGAGGTGAACTACAAGGTGCATCAACCAGGCAGGAGAAAACCCTTCCAGGTCTACCACATAAACCTGATCAATCCGTGGAAAGATCGGGAGTCGTTAGTAGCCACCCAGGCTGTGGCTAAAGAGGTGGTACCGCCAGTTCCCCCAGTAAGGATAGGTGAGGCACTGTCAGGGCACCAAAAGCAGGAGGCAAGGGAATTTTTACAGGAAAACAGGCGCAAGTTTTCTGACTTACCAGGCCGTACTCACCTGACAAAACATCATATTAAGACTAAGCCTAACCATAGAGTGAACCTGAAGCTGTACCGCATACCAGAAGCCCGCAGGCAGGCGGTATCCTCTGAGGTCAAACATATGCTTGAGCTAGGTGTTATTGAGGAATCTGTCAGTGAGTGGTCAAGTCCCATTGTACTAATCCCAAAGCCTAATGGGACATGGAGGTTCTGTAATGACTTCAGAAAATTAAATGAAGTATCAAAGTTTGATGCTTACCCCATGCCCTGAGTAGATGAACTTATTGAGAGACTTGGGAGGGCAAGATATATTACAACACTTGACCTTACAAAAGGTTATTGGCAGATTCCACTATCTGATGAGGCTAAGGAAAAAACTGCATTCTCCACACCAGAAGGCCTGTTCCAGCATGTAGTGATGCCATTCGGGTTACATGGGGCCCCGGCTACATTTCAGAGGCTGATGGACCTGATCTTGAGAAGACAACGAGATTATGCGGCTGCTTACCTGGATGATGTGGTCATTTTTTCGTCTGACTGGAGAAGTCACCTCTGTAAGGTACAGGCAGTGTTGGACTCCATCAGTGATGCCGGCCTAACTATAAACCCAGAGAAGTGTGCAGTAGGTCTAGAGGAGGCAAGATACCTGCGGTACATAATTGGAAAGGGCTTGGTAAAACCCCAAATCAACAAGGTTGAGGCAATACAAAACTGGTCTAGACCCCTAACAAACAGGTCAGAGCCTTCCTTGGCATAACCGGGTATTACCGTCGGTTTGTGCCCAATTTTGCCGCAATGGCTTCCCCACTGACGGACTTGACAAAGGGTGGTAAGTCCGTAATGATAAAGTGGACTCCAGAGGCAGAAAAAGCTTTTCAGAGCCTAAAATCGGCCCTGTGTGAACAACCCGTACTTATCTCCCCAGATTTTAAAAAGCAATTCCTGGTCCAGACGGACGCGTCTGATACAGGCTTGGGAGCAGTCCTGTCACAAGTGGTAAATGGGGAAGAACACCCAGTGATGTACCTGAGCAGAAAACTGACCCCTGCAGAAAAAAACTATGCCATAGTGGAAAGGGAGTGTTTGGCTGTCAAGTGGGCGTTAGAATCCTTGAGGTATTATCTGCTGGGTAGACAGTTCGTGTTGGTGACAGACCATGCTCCTCTGGCATGGATGAAGCAAAATAAGGAGAGAAACGCAAGAGTAACCCGGTGGTTTCTCTCCTTAAAGAATTTCAGTTTCCAGGTGGAGCATAGGCCTGGGAAATTACAAGGTAATGCAGACGCCTTATCCAGAACTTACTGTATGTTCAGTGGAAATGCCCAGACCTCTGGTCTGGAGAAGAAGGGGGGGATATGTGGTAAAGTGTACGGCAAAGTCCTGGACTGGGTGTATATCTCGCCTGGTTTCCTCAGCCAGGTGAGAGAGAGGAAATCCAGGGTTTAGCTTGCTCTAGCAGACCATAGTCTACTAGCGTTTTTCATTATAATATATGGGCTGGTTTTTCTGGACTGGAGGGCAGGATTGGTAGTGGGTACTCTCCAGTCCACACCCCAGTCCACTTCGGGATTTGCCTCCCCCTAACCCCAGGTGAGGTTTCCTGTGGGTTTTTGATTGAGGAAGAAAGCTCAACACAAAAGGTGAGCTCTGGTAAACTGCAGAGGAGAGAAAGACCTCCTGGAGGTGAGCATTTACACTGGACTGCTGTGCTCACTATGTTATGGTTACCTGCATGAGGACAGTGAGGTACGCTGTTGTTAGCTAGCGCTGGACAGGCCTAGACATTTATTATGTTTGGACACTTTTGTTTTGTGCTGGAATTGCCACAAATAAAGCTCTATCACCGTTTTAAGTAACCTGCTGTGTGTGAACATGGTCATTGCCGCCCCACCGTGCGTGCTGATCCCTACACTGGGCTGTAAGGAACGCCCTCTCTGACAGTACTTGCCCATAGACTTGATTTTAGTTTTTTGTTTTCGACTCCCCCCCTTCCCCCTCCCCCTTCCCCTTCCAAACCCCATAACTTTTTTATTTTTCCATTCTCAGAGCCATATGAGGGCTTAATGTTTGTAGGACAAATTGTTCTTCATGATGCTTCAGAATGGGGTGGATTTGAAGAAAAAGTGCATTTGTGTGACATTCTTATGGCTTCGTTTTTACGGCGTTCACTCTGCAGCCAAAATGATATGTCATCTGTATTCTATGTTTCGGTACAATTCCAGGGATACTAAATTTATATGGTTTTATTTACATTTTAACCCTTTAAAATCTAAAACTATGCAAAAAATTTTTTTTATAAAAATCGCCTTATTCTGACACAAGTAACTTTTTTATGCTTCCATGTACAGGGATGCATAGGGCGTCTTTTTATGCAGGGCCAGGTTTACTTTTTAGTTATACCATTTTGGGGAATTGCTATTGCTTTGATCGATTTTTATTCAAATTTTTATCAGAGGCGAAACAGTGAAGAAACAGCAGTTCGGCACTTTTGTTTTTCTTTCCCGCTATGGCGTTTACCGCACGGGAAAAAATATTTTTATAGATTTGTAGACCAGGCGTTTTCAGACACAGGGATACCTAATATGTATGTGTTTCACAGTATTTAAGTACTTTTATATGTGTTCTAGGAAAAGAGGGCTGATTTTGAATTTTTTATATTTTTTGTTTTTTTTAAATATTTTTTTTAACTTTTATTTTTTTTGCATTTATTAGACCCCCCCCTAGGGGTCTTGAACCCCAGGGGGTATGATTACTTATGCAATGCTGCTTAGAGAAAGAAATTGTAGACAGTCCTGAGAGCCTTCAAAAGGCTCCCAGCTGTCATGGTAACGGGACGCTGGCCCGGAGCTTGACCGAGGCGCCGAAGGGGTTAATGCCCGCGATCAGTGTGGGCACTGATTGTGGGCATTAGCGCTGGGTGTCTGCTCTATAATACTTACCTGACATCCGCCGTACTATTATGGCAGATGTCGGGAAGGGGTTATAAGGAAAACACATAAAGTGGCGCAAATGCAGTTTTTCTCTAATTCCACACTATTCTGATTTTTTTTAATTTTTTTTCTAGCTTTCCAATACATTGTATGGAATATTAAATGGTACTATTACAAAGTACAGTTTGTCCTGCAAACGCCCCCATACAACCCTCTGAATGGAAAAATTAAAAAGTTATGGCTTTTGGAAGGAGGGGAATAAAAAACAAAAATAGAAAATGAAAAAAAAAATGGCTGCGATGGAAAGGGTTCATTCCTGTACTGTGAGATCGCTGTGTGCATTGTCACTGATGCATGGATAGGTAATACGTTTATTTTTGTTTATTTTTAATATGTATTTTAGGGAAAAGGGGGATTTGAACTTTAATATATTTACATTTTTTTAACTTTTAACTTTTTTAACATCGTTAGGCTGCAAGCTTTCAGAAGACTCCTGTGATCTAGCTGCACATGAGCCATTGGGACCCCCAAACCGCAACAGGTATGGCGGGTGTTCAACTCCTGAGCAGGCTAAATGTTTAAATATTCAACATCCACTACACATGTATGGCAGAACTGGATGTCAGAGACACAGGACAGCTTTTTACCATATTTTTTTAATATACAGTACTTACAGAAATTAATCCTGTCCTCCTTTAGATGTCATTTCTCAAGACTAAATAAATTTTATATATTCATTTTGATCTATCTTCATAACTAAGAGCCACCATGTTCCTTATCAGTTTTGTGGCTCTGTTTTGTACCTTTTCCAACTCTAATGCATTCTTTCTATGCTACATATTCTAGACCACTGCTTTTCAGACTGTGAAGTGAGTATGATGGTGGTAGTATTGTTTCCCCCAGGACATGTCCTAGTTATTGAAAGCCTCCCTGAGCTCCCTGAGCCTGTTGGTGGCTGGAGTGCCCAGGATAGTCAGTCATGCAGAATAAGACTAGAGGGACTGAGCTGAAGCAAGGCCATGTGACCAACCGACATGATGTTTTTTTCTGAGAAGAAAGCAGCCATGTTTTCTAATCCTGGATAACTACTTTAGGCTAAGGCCCCACGTAGTCAAAAAAAACACTGCAGAAATGTATCAGGGTTTTTTCACGCAGCATTTTTCACAAAAAGTCTTCTAAAAGCTATTACATTTTTATTTTTCCTTTGAGGGCATCAGGGCTTTTAGGGCTTGTTTTTGGATAAGCTGTGTTTTTCATTGGTACTATTCTGGGTTACACATGAGTTTTTGATCATTTTTGTCTTTTTTTTTTTTTTTTGTGGAAGCCAGAGGTTTTTTTGTGGATGACCAGGAAACCTCCATTCTGGTGTTTTAATGGCATTGTGTGGCATAAATAACGCAATAGATGTATAGTATTGGATAAGAAAAGTTATCGCTTTTAGAATATGGCGATACAAAAACAAATGATATTTTTTGTTTTTGTATCAACTGAGCTAGTTAAGGGCTTATTGTGATTAATTTTTTATCAGTTATTTCATGTTTTTTGTAGGCGATGTGATAAAAAAAACAGCATTTCAGCTCTTGCTTTTTAACTTTTTTATTTTACACTGTTCATTGAGATAAATAATGCATCTGTTTTATAGTATAGGATGTTACTGACGCATTGATAACAAATACTTTATAATAATAATAATTTTATTTAGCGCCAACATATTCTGTAGCACTTTACAAATCAGAGGACACATGAACAGACAATATGAGACATTACAATGTGACAAAGAAATAAACATATCAAAAAATAGGTGTGAGGGCCCTGCTCGCAAGAGCTTACATTCTATGAGGAGATAGGGGAACATAAGAGGTCAGAGGGCTTGTTTGCTACAATGGTCCAGCCATCTTTTAATAGAAAAGATTGTGTAACTGAAGCTGTATGAACCCATCACCAGCCAGTACCTTTGAATAAACAGATACAGTGTGAGGAGTGCAGTGTAACTTCTAGATAGAGGGGCCAGGATCTGAGGAACAGAGGAGGAAGGATAAAAGGTGTTATTGTTCTACACCTCCGCACAGTACACTGTGATCAGGGCACGTGATGAGCCTGACCATACAGATGTGATTTTAGGGCAGTTTTGAAGCTGCTGTAGTTGGGGATTAATTGGATTGTCCTTGGTAAAGCATTCCAGAGCACCGGCGCAGCTCGAGAAAAATCTTGGAGACAGGAATGGGATGATCGGATAACAGGGGATACAAGTCTAAGGTCATTGGCAGAACGGAGAGGACAGTTGGGGCGGTAGACAATGATGAGAGAGGAGATATAGGGGGCGCAGCGCTATGGATGGATTTGTTGGTCAGTGTGATAATTTTATATTGAATTCTGTGATGGATGGGCAACCAAAACAGCGACTGACATGAGGTAGATGTGTCTGTGTACTGGTTTGACAGAAAGATGAGTCTGGCGACTGCATTCAGGACAGATTGTGGTGGGGAGAGTTTAGTAAGAGGAAGCCAAATTAGAAGAGAATTGCAATAGTGAAGACGAGAGAGAATCAGAGCAATAATGAGGGTTTTTGATGTTTCCACGGTGAAAAAAATTCTAGAGATATGTTTAAGGTGCAGGTGGCAAGAGCGTGCAAGTGTCTGAATATGTGGGGTAAAGGTGAGATCTGAATCAAATACAACCCCCAGACAGCGGGCATGCCGCATCGGGGTAATAGTAAGGCCACAGACAGAAATGGAGATATCAGGGTTAGGTCGGTTAGTAGATGGAGGGAACATAAAAAGTTCAGTTTTTGAAAGATTTAATTTCAGATAAAGAGAAGACATGATGTTAGAGACAGCAGAGAGACAGTTACTGGTGTTCTGTAGTAGTGCAGGGGGTGACGTCACGGGATGAGGTATATAGTTGGGTATCATCTGCATAAAGATGGTATTGAAAGTAAAATTTGCAAATGGTTTGTCCAACTGGGGCTGTGTACAGAGAGAAGATAAGGGGACCTAGGACCGAGCCTTGAGGAACCCCAACCGCAAGGGGCAGAGGAGAAGAAATAGCACCAGTGAATGATACACTAAATGAGCGGTCAGAGAGCTAGGAGGAAAACCAAGAGAGAGCGTTATACCTGAGGCCAATAGAATGGAGCATAGTGAGAAGGACTTTGTGGTGTACAGTGTCAAATGCTGCTGAGAGATCCAGAAAAATAAGTATTGAAGAGTTCCCTTTAGATTTAGCAGTGAAGAGATCATTGGAGACCTTTGTGAGGGCCGTTTCTGTAGAGTGTAGTGCACAAAAACCTGATTGTAAGGGGTCCAGAAGAGAGTTAGCAGAGAGATAGCGGATTAGGCGGGAGCAGACCAAGCTTTCCAGGAGTTTAGAGATGAAGGGGAAGTTACAGACAGGTCGGTAGTTAGCAGCACAGGATGGGTCAAGAGAGGGTTTTTCAGTAGTGGGGTTATGACAGCATGTTTGAAGGAGGAGGGGAAGATTCCAGAAGAAAGAGAGAGGTTAAAAATTTTAGTAAGGTGAGTTGTAACAGTAGGGGACAGAGACCAGAGGAGGTGTGATAGGGTAGGATCGCTTGTGCAAGTAGTAAAAAATAACAAAACAATGCATAAAGTACTTATGAAATGGGAAAAGGGATTTTTGGCTTTTATTTTTTTAATATTCTAAACATTTTTTTTTTAAACTTTCAGTAGGGGATTGTAAATAGACTTCTGATTGCTGATATAATACACTGCAATACTATTATATATTAATTACTATTAGATTGTCCAGGCATTTTTTTTAAATATGCCAGGGTAGGGGAAAAAAATAATTAATATTAACCTGTCCCAGGTGCTCCGGTATCCTCTCAGTGTGGTCCAGTCCTTCTGCTCCGGCGTCTTCTCATGAGTCTCTTCCTGCGT
This sequence comes from Leptodactylus fallax, assembly GCA_947044405.1. Taxonomy (NCBI): domain Eukaryota; kingdom Metazoa; phylum Chordata; class Amphibia; order Anura; family Leptodactylidae; genus Leptodactylus; species Leptodactylus fallax. Next base: position 2,091,256 of record CAMRHE010000322.1, read on the forward strand.
TCCGCTGAAGCCACTGATTGGCCTCAGCGGTCACACGACTTCCGCCACACGTCAACACTGGACCGAGAAGACCGAAACATGCTGGGAGGCACCGGAGCATCGAGGAAAGGTGAGTATGAATTTTTTTTTATTTTTTTCACTGCCCCCGGTGGCTCATTGGTTAGCACTACAGCCTTATCAAATGAATAATAATGTAATAAGGTATTGCGTGCCGATAATTTATAATTATAAAGACTAGGAGAGTCACCCACCAGTATCCAGACGTCTGGATACTGGTGGGTGACTCTCCTAGTCTTTATAACCACTACAGCCTTGCAGCATTGGAGTCCTGGGTTCAAATCCTGCCAGGGACAACATCTGCAAGGAGTTTGTATGTTCTTCCCATGTTTGTATGGGTTTCCTCCCACACTCCAAAGACATACTGGTAGGGAATGTAGATTGTGAGCCCTATATGGGACAGTGGCTGTCAATGTCTGTAAAGTGCTGCAGAATATGATGGCGCTATATAAGTAAGCATAATTCATAAATAATAATAAAAATTAAATGGGTTGTCCATTTTTGCCTGGACAACCCCTTTAAGCATTGTAGTTTTCTTGCTGTCAGATAACCTATTAAGTTAATGATGGCAGACCCCATGATAACCCACCGTTATTTCCAGAGATAGGAGTACCTGGGATCAGAGCCATTTTATTTTCTGGGACTGCAGCATGAACTGAGCTGGCTCCATGTCCTTGCCATACACTTAAGTTTTTTTTTTTATATAAGTTAGTCTTCTGGTGTATTTGGAAGCTTTAGTAGAAGAAGGATCTCACACTCTTGCTTTTAGAATATATGTGTTTTTATTTATCGCACATAATATTCAAGTAGAGTAAATAGTGACGTGTCGGCCTTCATCAGACTTTACAGGAAGATATAACATAGTGCATAATGTGAGAATAACATAATTAAGATATGTACAATCATAAGCAGTTACAAGTTGTAAATCATAACACAATGGAAGGTTTAAAAAAATTGTCACTAAACAAAAGAATATTTCAAACTTGGTAGAGGACCAATATTGGTTCAGGACCAATTCACAGGGGCCACAGTAAGTTTAGTCAAGTGGAAATTCAATATAATTATAGATCCAAATTATCACATAAAGTACAATAAGAAATTGGGTATATAATGAAGAGTATATTGAGAAATCACCCAATTTCTACCAAGTTTGAAATATTCTTTTGTTTCGTGACAATTTTTGTTATATGTTTTGTTAATGTTATATCTTCCTGTAGAGTCTGAGTAGAGTCACTATTTACTCTACTTGAATATCATGTGTGATGAATAAAAACACACATGTTCTAAAAGATCCTTCTTCTACTATATACTAATGGGTTGGGACCCTATCTCTACACCCATAGTGGAGTGCAAACTACACTCTTCACTTTGGAAGCTTTAGCACACCCCTGGTGCCCCTTTTAGCTATATTTAGCAACAACTATGATTATGTAGCATCTATGCCATAAATATGGGCAGATATATGTTTCAGTTGCAGCCAAAAGATCACAGGAAAAAAGTTATAAACCTATATAATTTTTAAAATAGAAAATAATACAAACAAAAACCCAAATCCCCATTTTTCCATTAGAATTGCTTAATTATTTAAAAAAATATACATATTTGGTTTCTCTGCATCCAGAATGACACTATTAAACTAATGCAGGGGTCAGCAACCCCTGGCACCAGTGCCGGGTTCGGCACCCCGGGCATAGCTACGTGACACAGTGCTCTATGCTGTCTCAACACATGGCAGTACTGCTCCAGGTTGCAATCTCTCTCAGTTGAAGAAGAGGATGCACTGGGGTGGAGAGCATCAGGCATGATGTACTAGTATGTGGGCCATGGGTAGCATAATCAGAGGACAGCAACTGCATGTGCAAAATATAATATGGCAACTAAAATTGCCTTTGTTCATTTCAACAAGGCTGGAAAGATTGGTTTGGACTTCTTCAATAAAAAGACTGGGCTGTGTGAGGGGCATTCTCTGACCCCCACAAACCAGACTTACTGCAGACTACTCTTAGTCCCATGTATAGCCCAGTCTTATCCACCAGATAAGAATCATTTTTGCGAAAAAAAAAAAAAAAAAATTCAGGGATCCCACTGAAATGTAAGTTTAATCGACTACCAAATCAGTTGCTGCTATAGTTTGTGTTATATGACTTTCATGTAGCGGTCGACATCCTTTCCATTATTACATGGCACACTGACTACGTCATCTTTGATTTTTTTTCCAAAAAAGGTTGCTGACCCCTGAACTAATGTATTATTTATCCAGCACAGTAAATGCTGTAAAAAAATGCTATAAAAACAACAGAAATGCTTGATCCCCTCACCTACAAAAAAACTAGTCAATGGAAAAGATAAAGTTATAACTTTTAGAAGACGCAAAAACAACAAAGCACAGCGGGGAAAAAAGCGTCGGAAACGCATCATGGTTCTTCCCACAGCACTTTGGACAGAAAGTTCGCAGAGTGTTTTTTACCGCAAAGTGGGGATGGGATTTGTTAGAAAGGGGTATGCATCTATTGGAAGATACAGGAAAAATCATGATCCAGGGAATAACTAGAACAAATGAGTATAACAACAAATAATGGTAGTACAAGGTACATATATATCAAAAGAGTGGGAGTACACCAGTTATTCTGGCAGAGGTATTCTACTATGTTTGAGGCTCAGTTCCGGTCTCTTGGTTTAGTCCCATGTATGTCTTGACTTGTACTAACTGTTGACAATCTCAGCATAACATGTCACATTTTGTGTCTTTGAATGGTTGAAATGTTTTATTTTTATCTGTCTCATTATGAATTAATACAGTATATTTGTAGACCTCACATTTATGACCTAGCATTTATGTAGTAGTGTAAATCATTTAACTACTACAGCATAGCAGCGCTTTTAGAGTGGTTTTAAATTAGGTAAGTTGACCTCCTTTCCCCCACTGGGGATAAATCATAAAACATGAAGACAGTGTAAAGTATGCAATAAAATACAATATGCTAGTCCTTCTTGCTTGTATACAAGTTGCTATTATGAAATATGAACAGGGCCAGCATCAGGTTTGAGTGGGCCCTTGGGTGACAGAGCCTCAGTGGGACTGTAATACATCAGAAAGTAAAGCGGAATTTGAGGCAGAGTTCTGCCCTGGATTCCTCATTATTTTCTGCCCCAGGCTCATGGTGGTGGATGCAGGGCATCAGCATTTTGTTGCGGCTTTCCACCACTGATTAGGCCCAAATGAATGGATCTAATCAATGGGGAGTCTCAAGATGCGGCCTTCGAATCAGCTGCAGAATCTGCGGCAAGATCGAGCGGGATACTTTTTTTTTTTTTTCCTTTTTCAGCTTCATGCTCCAATTGTTTTCAATGGGAGGCAGAATGAGGGAAGAATCTGCTTCTGATTTAGGGGTGAAATCTGCCACAAATTACCGTGTGAACAGGGCCTGATACTGTTAATAGTGCAATGAACGCTTTCATTTGTATTAATGATGCTCAATGCAGAAACTGAGTGGACCCTCACAGATACATATACTGTATATACATGGGAGTAACTAGCAAAGACTGGGACCCATAGCAAACTTTTGGCCCCCCACCCCCACATGGCATAGTACTCCCTTTCCTAGCCCCTACATGGTATAAGGCCAGTATAATGCCCCTTATTGGCTCCTGCCCACAGTGTAATGCCCAATATTGGCCCCTGCCCACGGTATACTGTAATGCCCAATATTGGCCGCTGCACACAGTATAATTCCCCATAGTGGCCCCTCCACACATTATTATGTCCTATAGTGGCCCCTACGGTGTTACTGGCAAATTTTGCAAAAATTTTCAGGTTTGCCAAAACCAAAATTTTTAGGGTTTAATACCCAAGAACTATTATTATACTCAGGGGATCTTATTAGTCTCCCGAGTATAATGATCAGAGGCCCAGGGGAGGTGTGTAAACATCAAAAAAGTGTTACTTCTCCTGGGCTCCGGTGCGACTCCCTGCTATCTGTGGCCCTCTTCAATAACGTCACATGACGTGGGTTATACCGCTGTCATTAAACCTGATCCACGTGATGTCACTAAAGAGACCCGAAGACAGCAGGGAGTCATGCCAGAGCTCAGGCCTCCCTGGGGCCTCCAATCAATATACTCGGGGTTCTGAAGAGATACCAGAGTATAATGATAGCAGGTTAGGTTCGGATGAATGCAGTCTGAATGGAACTGACAGGTGAACCTCGCAAGATGAATCTCGTGGGGTTCACCCAACAAATACTGTAGCCCTACTTACCGATCTCTGTTCCTGCTCATACTTCCACTTCAGCCCTCCAGGGGGCCCTGTGCATCCCATATCACATCTCTGTCAGCTACAGCAGCGTAATATGGAAAGGCCAGGGCCCCCTGGAGGGCTGAAGTGGAAGTGAAGGAGGCCGTGAGCAGGAACAGGGTTCAGTAAGTAAATAGGTCCCATTGCCTGCTGGGGTTACTCCTCAAGAACCTCTCAAGATTTTGTCTTCTGATTTAGCGGCTCGGGTCCCTGATTTATTTCAGGTTGAAAAAGTTCAGTAAGAACCACACCTTTAAATTGGCTTAAAACATAGTGTAGAACACTCTTGTTGCTCCTAGGAGCATAATTTATCCAATTTCTAGCTCTCTAAGGCAAACAAAGCCGAAGTTATTTTGGAGCATCAGACACACTCCTAGTGACCAGTGGTCACATAGGCACGCCGAGCGTTACAGATCTCAGTGATGAGCCTGGGCTTATGAGCGCTGCACACCGCAAGGAGGCCCAAAAGAGGTAAACGAAGGGGAGTATGAAATTTTTTTTCCCACCTCCCCTGGGCCTCCACCTATTATACCCTGGGGTCCTGAACAGACCCAGAGTATAATGCAGCAGCCATTTTAGTTCATCCGAGACTAATCTCCATTTGTTCGGTTTCGTAAAAAAACAAATAATTTGGAATATTTGGGCCAAACCCAGCTCGGTACGACCGATTCGTCCATCTCTAATCCCTAGCATCAGATCTGCCACTTATTTTAGATTTTTTAATCAGCTGTTAACTACTGGATTAATCCAATAGAGAACAGCTGGTACTACTTGCTCTCCTCATTATTGGGCTTCTTTTCAGGTGGTGGCTCCACACTGGACTCTAATGCCATTCCGTTTCACATCGTGTGCAGTGATGTGCACATCATCACCCTGCTAGGGCTAAGATGTGAAAGTGAGGTTTTTGTTTTTTACTCCCCACCTTTCAAAAGCCATAACCTTTTTATTTTTCTATTCACAGAGCTGTATAAGGGCTTAAATATTACCATTACAAAGCACAATTGCAAAAATAAATTTTTTGTAAATACACTGGTAAAGTAGGAAAAAAAATAATCAGAATGAGGTGACATTAGAGAAAAACTCTGTTTGCACTACTTTATTACAGTCTTCGTGTTTTCGGCATTCACTGTGCAGCCAAAATAACATGTTATCTGTATTTTGCAAGTAAGCATGGTTACAGGATACCAAATTTATATACTTTTTGTTATGTTTTAACACCTTTTAAAAAGAATCCAGTCACAGCTCCAGAGAAAAGGGACCCCCCCCCCCAAAGATAGAGACAGGAAGTAAGAAACCAAAAAACTTTTACAATGTAATAACATCACATTTATGCTCAAACTAAGCATGAGTCCACATAATCAAAGCTAGGTTAGAGGCAAAATACAATATTATATACAAGAAAGTTTGTGGGCTGTAAATGTACAAAGGGGATAAGAGATGAGTCTCCTGGGAGTAATGGGTGATGCTCCACTGATTCTGGCAGAGTTGGAATTTTTTTCTCTAGCTCCCACCATTCCCAATTCACAATGCTTCTCTATTCACTTGCATTAGTGCAAGAATCACATGGGTGGCACGATGATCTTTGGTCAGGCAGTCATGTCTAAAATCGCTATGTACCACTAGCGTAGTAATTAAATGAAGTCAGGAATGTACACCCAGCTTCAGTACAGCTCAAAGGTGTTTCCAGGAATCAGACAAACTCTGGAGGGGCCTGAGGCAGAGGTAACATTTAAAAAAAAAAACAAACAAAAAAAAAAACCAACTCTCCCCAGTGCTCCGGTGTCCACCACCACAGCCCGTTCAGGCAAGTGCCGTTTATGTAAGTGACATCACTGGTCCCTCTCCAGAGACTGCTTATTTGCTTCAGTGGTCACGTGGGGTGCAGGGCTTCTCAGGACTGAAGCACGACCAACTCCCAAACAGGCTGTGGGCACTGGAACACAGGACACAGGTGAGATGTTTTTATTTTTAAATGCAAGACCTGCCCTTGGTGTAACATTAATTCAATTCCAACTAGTCCTTCTTACTGAGTTGTTTTCTTTTGTCAATAAGTGTATATGTTCTCCTCAGCTTTGAAATTGCAATCCCAAGAAGGACAAGTCATAATGTTATGTAAATCGAGGAAGTAGAAGGTGTCAATGATAAGCAAATTATCAAATTTTCAAGCATCTAGCTCCAATCTGTGGCATGTAAGAGAAGAATAAATGCCAGTTTGAAAGCTTTTTAGCCACATGAACTCCCAAAAATCAGATCTGGTGGTGTGGGATGATTGTGGTATGGACATGGTAACTGCCAAATGCACCACTGTAATAATACATCACTTTGTGCTAAGACCTTGCAGCTGCACCATACTATTATGGTGTATGTTGCCAGATGTGTTTAGGGGTCTAGGATCTGAATTCATATAGGAGGGTCTCTAAAATTTAGAGGGTTTGTACTGACATGTGAAAGTATTTATTTAACGGTCTGGTCTCAGGTCTGAAATTTCTGTTTTTATTGTGGCTTAGGATGGTTGCAGAGGCCAACATTGTTTCATTAGCAGACTCTGCAGCAGTCAGAAATAATCATGGTGGTCAGGGCTATGTGTAAAAGAATAGAAAACATAATGTCTATAATCATAGAAGATATCACCCTTGACAGCGTTCCCATCCATAATTGGGCTGTGGATGAGGGGACTATGACTGAACATGTCAGCATGTCTCCTCCGTTGACACATGCTGCCCTTGTTTCTTGATTTCATGGAACTGCACTTGTGAAGGGGGGCTGGTCCAGTAATTGAAAAACTGGTGGGATAAATAAATACATTACACACATTCATACAAATTAACACTAGAAGTCCCAGAGACGGGTCGAATGACCTGAAGGATTTTATCTAACATCCTATAATCACCGTCTTTTGTTCTGTAATTAAGGCCATTACTGTCACACCACAGGAGGTTGTTGTTTTCCATTGAGTTTAGCCATTTAGTTTCTAGTTAGTTCTATTCAGTTTATTGTATTTGATAATATAAAGACTATAGATATTGTATTTAGTTTAGTTTTATTTGAGCAAAAAAGCACTGAAACAATTAATCATTTTTTATATATTTCAAATAGAATTAGAAATTTTAGAGCAAGGTACAGCTGTGAGTAATGACCAGAAGCATTTGTCTAAGGCAGGGGTAGGCAACTTTTTTGTTCGGCGTTCCGATTTTAATAAAAAAATCAAAGATGAGGTACTCGGAGTGCCGGTCAATAATTGTAAGTCTGACGACCCCTAAACTAAAGTCATATACCACAAATCATAACACAGAAGTGCTGCCACCAGATGCTTTAGGACACATGCGTTTACTGCTATTTCCTGGGACACTCCTGTACTTTCTGATTAGAAGCAATGAAAGTTCATGTGCAGCCCCCAATTAGTGGTAAATTTATTGTGTCCAGGAGCCCCGTATGGCGGCATCCTTATGGTGAATACACACTATGTATCTGGATGCAGCTATATTTGGAACTTTTTCATTCAATGTAAAACTGGTGCATTTTTGCACAAAAAAAAACAAAGCCGGAGTTTTCTGTGCAAAAACACATCCTTAATATAGAAAACACACCGTTATACAGAATAATGTCCCATAGTGGTCTCTGCACATGGTATTATGTCCCATAGCGGCCCCTTCAACATGGTATATGTCCCATAGCTGCCTCTGCACACAGTATTTGTCCCATAGCTGCCCCTGCACACAGTATTTGTCCCATAGCGGCCCCTGCACACGGTATTATGCTCCATAGTGGCCCCTGCACATGGTATATGTCCCATAGTGGCCCCTGCACACGGTATTATGCTCTATAGTGGCCCCTGCACACGGTATATGTTCCAAAGCAGTCCCTGCACACAGTATTATGCTCCATAGTGGCCCCTGCACACGGTATTATGCTCCATAGTGGCCCCTGCACATGGTATATGTCCCATAGTGGCCCCTGCACACGGTATTATGCTCTATAGTGGCCCCTGCACACGGTATTATGTCCCATAGCGGCCCCTGCACACGGTATTATGTCCCATAGCGGCCCCTACACACGGTATTTGTCCCATAGCTGCCCCTGCACACAGTATTTGTCCCATAGCGGCCCCTGCACACTGTATATGTCCCATAGCGGCCCCTGCACATGGTATTATGCTCTATAGTGGCCCCTGCACACGGTATATGTTCCAAAGCAGTCCCTGCACACAGTATTATGCTCCATAGTGGCCCCTGCACACGGTATTATGCTCCATAGTGGCCCCTGCACACGGTATTATGCTCCATAGTGGCCCCTGCACACGGTATTATGCTCCATAGTGGCCCCTGCACACGGTATATGTCCCATAGTGGCCCCTGCACACGGTATTTGTCCCATAGCTGCCCCTGCACACAGTATTTGTCCCATAGCGGCCCCTGCACATGGTATTATGCTCTATAGTGGCCCCTGCACACGGTATATGTTCCAAAGCAGTCCCTGCACACAGTATTATGCTCCATAGTGGCCCCTGCACACGGTATTATGCTCCATAGTGGCCCCTGCACACGGTATTATGCTCCATAGTGGCCCCTGCACACGGTATATGTCCCATAGTGGCCCCTGCACACGGTATATGTCCCATAGTGGCCCCTGCACACGGTATATATCCCATAGTGGCCCCGGCACACGGTATTATGTCCCATAGTGGCCCCTGCACACGGTATTATGCTCCATAGTGGCCCCTGCACACGGTATTATGCTCCATAGTGGCCCCTGCACACGGTATATGTCCCATAGTGGCCCCTGCACACGGTATATGTCCCATAGTGGCCCCTGCACACGGTATATGTCCCATAGTGGCCCCTGCACACGGTATATGTCCCATAGTGGCCCCTGCACACGGTATATGTCCCATAGTGGCCCCTGCACACGGTATATGTCCCATAGTGGCCCCTGCACACGGTATATGTCCCATAGTGGCCCCTGCACACGGTATATGTCCCATAGTGGCCCCTGCACACGGTATATGTCCCATAGTGGTCCCTGCACACGGTATTATGCTCTATAGTGGCCCCTGCAGGCAGAAGCGCCCGAAGAGTACAGAGCGGCTGCGGAGCGTGGAATAGTGAGTACATTGTTTTTTATGTTTGATCATCTCCCCGGGGGCTCCGCTTATTATACTCGGGGGTCTGAAGAGACCCCACAGTATAATAATAGCAGTTTCGTTTCGGCCGTGTTTGGTCCGATCGAAACTGCTGGGTGAGGAGCCCGCTGCTGTGCCAGGGGAATAAGCCTCGCGTGCCAAGAGTGGCACGCGTGCCATAGGTTGCCGACCCCTGGTCTAAGGCCTCAAGCACACTAGCGAAAAAAAATTGCGCGAAAATCGCATCGCAATGCGATGCAATTTTTTTTTCTGCGATTTGCCAATGTATTTCAATGGCACCAAGCACACCTGCAATTTTTTTTTCGTGCGATTTTTTTTTTTTTTTTTTTTTTTTTTTTTTTTTTTTTCTCTCCCCTGCACCCATTGACTTGAATCTAAATATACAAAAATGTAAATATACAAAAGAACAACTGTTATTTGTTTCCATGCTTTTTATTTTTGTTAGGAAAATAATTAAAAAAATACAAGGAATAAAACAATTCCACACATATTTACAATAGGCTGCTGTGGGGGGCTGCGTGTGTGTGTGTGAGTGGCATGTCCTTCTTGTGTGACTAGCATTTCAGCACTCACTCAGCAGTCTGTCTGCACTGTCGGAACATACCTGGCACTGCCTGGGTATGTCCCTGGTACATTTGGCACACGTGTATTTGTAGCAGTAAACACATCTCTCAGTTGCACAATTGTTCGTGCATCGATGGTTGACCTGACACTTCGCCCTTTTGCCAGGGCTGGGTGTGGAAGGTTGTTGCCGAAGGAGTTTCTCCTTGCGTGCCTTCTTTTCAGTCACATGAGAGCCACCTAACTCTTTTGCAAGCTCAACCAGGAAGTCCACCCGTCTCTCCTGCACCCCAGTGCATGCCTGATAAAGAACATGAGCATTCAGTGCTGCCATGTCAATCATGTTGTAGAACACGGCGACTGGCCATCTCCGGGTTCCTGCACGCACGCTGTACTCCCGCACCATTTGGTCCATTACATCCACACCGCACTTTGTGTGGTTGTATTGTGTGACCATGTTTGGCTTCCTTTTGTTGGTATCCTTAGTCTCAACCACACTGTGCATGCTGCTGAGAATGTAGACGGCCTTCTTTCGTTTGGGTGCATACACTGTCAGTATGGCACCAGTGGTTGAAAACACTTGAGTGGTGAATTCAGTGCGGTCCATCTGTCTAGCGGATTGAGGAATTTCCCGGCGACTCTTGTTGACTGTGCCGAGGATAGTGGTTTTCCGGCTAAGCAGTCATTGTGCAAGTGACAATGATGTAAAGAAATTGTTCGTGGTTACAGTTCTGTCCTTGTCCATGAGTGATTCCATCAGCCTCATCACTACAGTTTCGGACAGTCTCTCCCCGCTGGGACGACTGGGGTCCTTGCCAAGATATGGGAGGACATTACAGATGTACTTTGATTTCAAGTCGCAGACTACTTTGAGAAGCAGTCACATCCCCCACAGCACAAAAGGCTGCATGCAAATTTGCTAAGGTGTTAGCAAATATTCCCAGCACAACAATGCAGCTGGGGGGTGAGCAGACACTCAGGAGCAGCTTACATTCTTTTGTTTACACTCTCTTACAAGACCTGAGGTGGATCAACACAATTCCCCCCTGCAGATTCCTCAGACAATGGCCACATTTACAAATGAAAGGAAATGCTAATTGGAGCCATCAGAGTTGTTAGTTTGGACTAAGGGTCATTTGACCCTCTTTCAGGACTTCAAGGGGGAGCTCCAAATTTCTGGGACTTCTAGTGTTAACTATAACCATTTTGTGAAAATGTATATGTGTATGGGAAAAGGCAAAGACCCTTGGCTTTGATCATTTTAAAAATGTGACCTTTAAGGGAGTAGCTAGGGCCTGGTGGGTTTCATGTTCATGTGCTGGATGTTCACGAAAGTTCCAGGACACTGACCACATGATGACCTGCACCTATTAAAGTAACATAAGCATGTAACATAAGCATCTTAGCACATGCTATAACACAATACTATGCAAGGTTGTGCTGAACTAACTTGGCTAACACTTACTATGCTAACAGGAACAGTCAGGACATGGGTTCAACCCTTTCCTGTGCAACTTCCCAACTGTTTAAGGTGTGTTTCTGTACCACCTTACACCTTGTCCACAGTATTTGAATACAGTTGCTCATTATAAATAAACCTAAACTGTATGATGTACATTCTTAATACTAATAATACATAGCAAAAATGAGACTCAATTCCAATCAACAGATGCAATTAAACAGCACATTGAGTGTCTGCTCCCAACTGTGCTATACACATTTCATCTATGCATACATTTTACAGTACTCTCTGCTTGAGGTGAATGTTGACTAAAATGAGCCTGGCTCACTATGGAAAGCCTTTATAAGTAACTCTTTGGTGTGAATGATAGAAGTAATTTTCTAAAAGATTCCATTTACATACATCTTTATTGCCTACATTTATATATCACATCTTGTATGTTCTCTGTGCTAGTTATCTATTTTTATACTTTTCAATTGTGACTTTTTAGTTGAGAAGTTTATAACAGGACTCACTAACCACATACAGTAGTGCAGTGTTATCTAGAATGGCTCTTAATTGGAAAATAGGGATTTTTTTTATTTTTACTTATGGTCCTTGATACATTTGGAAATCAATAGTGGATCCATATTTAGATCAATGTCTCACTATACAGAGAGTTACAGAATTTAATGATTTGCAAAATTCGTGAGGTTCATCTGACATTTATTTGTCCTCATTCAAAAGTTGCCATGAATAGAAAACTGATGTAACTGGATATCAGCTGACAGTGTGAAAGAGTGTTAATCTGAAAAAATATTTTTTCGAGCTTTTCTTAAAAAAACTATTTAAGACTGAGGCCCCTCATTGTGGAAACACAGCTTTTTTTTGTTGCAGATTTTTCTGCGGTTTTTTGAGTCAAAGCCAGGATTGGATTGAGCAGAAGGTAGAAGTATTACAACTTCCTTTATATTTCCCCTTCCTTTTGTAGCTATTCTGACACACTGTGTCAGAATTGTTGCCTATCAGTATCAATATTATAATTATATAGTGTGCAGTAAAAAATGACTGGAAAAGAACATGGCAGGGGACAGGCAAAAAGAAGGGGAAAAGGAAACATGCATGCAAGTAACAATAAGAAAGTTGGTGGTGGAGGTAGTAGTAGCAGGGGGTGTGGTACTACTACTGGTATTCTTTCTGACATAAATAAAGCACAACTAATATTAAAATGTAACCTTTATTCAACTCATTAAAAATTGTCGGTATAGACTTGATCAACATGCGTAAATACGCCAAAAAAAATAAAAAAGTGAACAATAGGAAATAATGGCTGGCCAATGTACAGTATATCTGGGGTAAAATGGTCCAAAATATCCTAGGACCCCTCAGATACAGAAATGTAACCACCTCCACATGTACCCAATAACTACCCCCTTTTTCTCTTTGTGTATGTGGCCAAAGTAGTGTGATAACCACTGTATTAGGGTGTCAATTTAATTTAACTCTTGATATATCAATGAGGACATCAAAATCTGTCAGTCACTAGTGATATTTCCCATATATCAATGACACATATATCCACCAGTAATTTGAACAAGAGGTAAGTATAATGTACACCCCAAATATATACAACCTATCCACTTATAATGAAATATCGGCTTGATAATAGCGATGGATCCTATATTATGCCGATCCTAAACAGAAACAAAAAGCACATGATCACTATTACTCTTGCTACTATATCAAGTAACTAAAGGCTAAAGAGTACTATAGTACAGTATCCAGGGATCAGCCATAAAGACAAACTAGTCTAGTAGTGCATTGGTGATGGTATGGTCCAGTTTACAGATTGCCACATTCCAATCCATCCATAGCTACATAAACCTAGCGGATTTTAGATATCATTAGTCTGATTAATGGTTTGATCCTATATATAGATAGATAGATAGAGAGAGAGAGAGAGAGAGACAGACAGACAGACAGACATGTATCCAGGGCTGGTTTTAGACAAAGTGGGGCCCTGGCCAAAATTAAAAGCGGGGCCCCAAATGCTGATATGCAAACAACACCATCATCTTGCAGTGGCAACCCCTATAATAACGCCTCCTTTCTGCCAACAAAAAAGTAATAACAATCCCCATTTTACCACACACAATTCAAATGAGCACCTTTGTACCACCTAATAGATTTTTGCTCCCAGTCATCAGTTATTATAGCGCCTCCTTATAAATAATAGTCCCTGCTTATAAATAATATTACACGTTTATCAGTAATAGCTCCCTTATAAATGATAGTGTCCTGTATCAGTAATATTCCCCCTTATCAGTAGCAGGCACCCCATAAAAATAATACTGCTCCCTTATTAATAATAGCCCTCTCATAAATAATAGTTACCCTTATAAATAATAGTCCCCATTATCACTAATATCCCCCTTTATAAATAAGCCCACTTAACAATTATACCTCCCTTATAAATAGTTCCCCTCTTATAAATAATAGCTCCCCCTTATAATGGATGCCTTATATATAATAGTTCCCCCCTTATAAATAATAGCCCATCTTATAAATAATAGTTCCCCCTTATAATAGCCCCCACATATTTAAGTTTCCCAATTATATATAGTAACCCACCCTTATATATAATAGTTCTCCCTTATACAGTGTCGGACTGAAGGGCCTTAGGCCCACCAGAGGAACTTGTTCTGGGGCCCCACCCAACAGCTTCCTGCTAATAGCCTACACCACGGCTCCTTCACTGAAGTCTTACATATGTGCTGACTATCTGGTGTCACAGAGTATGTTCCCAGTATAGTCAGCCCCTATAGTACTGTGCAGGCCCCAATAACTCCATGGCCAGTTCATGCACAGTACTGTATGGGGAATAACATGGCCATGGAGCACTACACGTATGTGCAAGATTATAGTGAGGGAGCTGTGATGCAGACATAGCACGCAGAAATTGAGCCCCCCCCCACAGTATAATGCTCCACATGGTATATAATGCTCCACAGTATTAAATGCTCCCCTGAGCCCTCCACAGTTTCCCCACATGGTATATAATGCTCCACAGTGGACCCACACAGTATAAAATGCTCCCCTGAGCCCCCCATAGTGGCCCCACATGGTATATAAAGCTCCACACAGTATACTACCTCTTGGTGGCCCCAGACAGTACAATATACTCCCCAGCAGCCCCACACAATATACAGTGGGGAAAAAAAGTATTTAGTCAGCCACCAATTGTGCAAGTTCCCCCACTTAAAAAGATGAGAAGCCTGTAATGGACATCATAGGTAGACCTCAACTATGAGAGACAAAATGAGATAACATATCTAGAAAATCACATTGTCTGATTTTTAAAGAATTCATTTGCAAATTATGGTGGAAAATAAGTATTTGGTCACCTACAAACAAGCAAGATTTCTGGCTCTCACAGACCTGTAACTTCTTCTTTAAGAGGCTTCTCTGTCCTCCACTCATTACCTGTAGTAATGGCTCCTGTTTGACATTATCAGTAAAAAAGACACCTGTCCACAACCTCAAACAGTCACACTCCAAACTCCACTATGGTGAAGACCAAAGAGCTGTGGATGGACACCAGAAACAAAATTGTAGACCTGCACCAGGCTGAGAAGACTGAATTTGCAATAGGCAAGCAGCTTGGTGTGAAGAAATCAACTGTGGGAGCAATAATTAGAAAAAGGAAGACATACAAGACCACTGATAATCTCCCTCGATCAGTGGCTCCACGCAAGATCTCACCCCGTGGGGTCAAAATGATCACAAGAACGGTGAGCAAAAATCCCAGAACCACACGGGGGGACCAAGTGAATGACCTGCAGAAAGCTGGGACTAATGTAACAAAGGCTACCGTCAGTAACACAGTACGCCACCAGGAACTCAGATCCTGCAGTGCCAGACGGATCAGTCGTCCTGGTTCCTTTGCAGAGAAACAGCCTCAAAGCATGAAGTTTCCACCCCCATGCTTTACAGTAGGTATGGTGTTCCTTGGATGCAACTCAGCTTTCACTCTCCTCCAAACACAACGAGTTGTGTTTCTACCAAACAGTTCTACTTTGGTTTCATATGACCATATGACATTCTCCCAATACTCTTCTGGAACATCCAAATGCTCTCTAGCAAACTTCAGATGGGCCTGGATATGTGCTGGCTTAAGCAGGGGGACACGAAAGAATGAAATGGGGCCATATATCGTGAGATTTTGAGTGCAAACCTCCTTCCATCAGCAAGGGCGTTGAAGATGAAACGTGGCTGGGTCTTTCAGCATGACAATGATCCCAAGCACACCACCAGGGCAACGAAGGAGTGGCTTCGTAAGAAGCATTTTAAGGTCCAGGAGTGGCCTAGCCAGTCTCCAGATCTCAACCCCATAGAAAACCTTTGGAGGGAGTTGAAAGTCCGTGTTGCCCAGCGACAACTCCAAAACATCACTGCTCTAGAGGAGATCTACATGGAGGAATGGGCCAACATACCAGCAACAGTGTGTGCCAACCTTGTGAAGACTTACAGAAAATGTTTGACCTCTGTCATTGCCAACAAAGGATATATAACAAAGTATTGAGATGAACTTTTGTTATTGACCAAATATATATTTTCCACCATAATTTGCAAATAAATTCTTAAAAAATCAGACAATGTGATTTTCTAGATATGTTTTCTCATTTTGTGTCTCATAGTTGAGGTCTACCTATGATGTCAATTGCAGGCCTCTCAACTTTTTAAGTGGGAGAACTTGCACAACTGGTGGCTGACTAAATACTTTTTTTCCCCACTGTAATATGCTCCATACAGTATAATATGCATCCTACAGTGCCCCCACCAGTATAATGCTCCACAGTGGCCTAACACATTATAACATGCTACACAATGGCCTCCATACAGTATAATATACTGCCCAGAGGGGTTCCCCCAGTATAATGCTCCACAATGGTCCCCCACAGTATAATATGCTCCCCACAGTATAATATGCTCCCCACAGTCCCCCCCCAGTATAATGCTCTACAATGGCCCCACAGAGTATAATATGCTCCCGAGAAACCCCACACAATATAATAAACTCCACAGTGGCCCCACACAGTATAACAGGCTCCCCACACTGCCCCTTCCCCCCCAGTATAAAGCTCCACAGTGGCCCATAGTATAATATGCTCCCCAGAGGGCCCCTGCTAGTTTAATGCTCCACAGTGCCCTCCCCAAATATTTTGCTCCACAGCGGCCCCATGCAATATATTATGCTCCCCAGAGTGTCCCCCCAGTATAATGCTCCACAGTAGGCCTTACACAGTATAATATACTCCCCAGAGGGCCCCCTAGTATAATGCTCCTTAGTTCCCCCCCCGAATAATGCTCCACAGTGGTGCCACGCAATATAATATGCTCTGCAGATGGCCCCCCCCCCCAGAATAATGCTCCACAGTGACCCCACACAGTATGACATGCTCCAGAATGGCCTCCACACAGTATAATATACTGCCCAGAGAGGTTCCCCCAGTATAATGCTCCACAGTGGCCCAAAACAGTATAATATGCTCTCCTGAGGGCCCCCCCAGTATAATGCTCCACGGTGGCCCCACACAGTATAATATGCTCTCCAGAGGGCCCTCTCCTCAGTATAATGCTCCATAGGGATCCCACACAGTATAATATGCTATTCAGAGGGCCCCCTCCCCAGTATAATGCTCCAGAGGGGCCCCACACAGTATAATATGCTATCCAGAGGGCCCCCTCCCCAGTATAATGCTCCACAGGGGCCCCACACAGTATAATATGCTATTCAGAGGGGGCTCCCCAGTATAATGCTCCACAGTGGCCCTACAGACTCCCTTAGTGCTAGTATTAGGTCTTCAGACCCCAGAGTATAATAAGCAAGGGGGAGGTAAGGGAAAATAACAAACAGTTACATTCACCTTGTCTTACCTCTGCTGGGCCTCCTCGTGCTGCTACGCTATTCACGCCAGCACCAGGCTTCGTCTTCTATGCGGCCGACGTCACGCGTTGTGGACGTCGCCGCTGAAGCCTGTGATTGGGCCTCAGAGATTACGTGAGCATGCCCCACGTGACCGCAGAGGCCAGGCCTCAGCACCTCAGCGGTGATGTCCGGAACGCCAGAAGATGACATTGGACGCAAGGACAGGTGAGTAAAAATTTTTATTATTTTTACTCACTTCTGAAAGGGGCCCTGCGGCACATGACACTGGGTCCCTTTCTGTTATCGATATGGCCTGATGACTCCGCATCCCGGGGGCCCCTTTGGAGTCAGGGCCCTGGGCAATTGCCCAGTTTGCCCCCCCCCCCCTAACTCCGGCCCTGCATGTATCACAAGATAAATATCACTCTTGCTCAAAATAAAGTGTAGCTAAGTGAGATTAAATAATGCAATACCTAAGGATCAGTCATGTACCAGACACACTAGTCTAGTTGTAGTGTGATCCAGTTTACAGATCTCCACACTACAACATGTCGATCACTACATGCAACCAGAAAGTGCTGCTAGTCCACTACAAAGGTTCATTTCATGGTGTAGATCAGTATCGGGCCAATTTCTGGTTCAGGACGACACATTTTCGGGTTTTTTGTATGGGCGGTTTTGAGGGCTGTAGCATTTTTATCATTTGGGTTATTCAACTAATTTCTGCGTCTTTTTATGGTGACACAAAGGGCTTTATTTTTATGTTTTTATTTTTGCATGTGTTTTAATTTTTTTTTTATATCTGGGAAAATGTAAACAAAAGAGGAGGGAAAACATGTCTGTTTTTCATTATTTTTAATTTAATAACATAAAGTGCTACTAAAAAACTAGTTTTTCACTCTCCGTTATGGTAATTTTTATTTTGTATGGTGTCATCGGGGGTGGGGCTATAAACTTTAATAAGGGCGTGTTATTCCAAAATTATTTTTTTTAATTTTATTTAAATTTTTTTTTTTTATTATTTATTTTTTTTTTACTTTAATTTTTTTTTACACAGCGATCGGGAAGTCAGGGAAGGTAGTAAACAAGGCAACCACCTTCCGGATGTATATACCCAATGGGCGGTTCCGAAGTGGTTAATTAACATTTTTCACCTGTGTTTTTTTTTTTTTTTTATCATATTTTGCAATCGGGGCCTACTCATCAGTACATGACAAAATGGAAAACTATTGTGGGCCAACCTATCCTTTTGTCGCTGTGGCAGGTGATCTGGTCGAAAGCTGCTAATACATACATTTGTACCACATATAAGGAAAACCAATACAAAATTCTGATGTTTTGGTACCACACCCCTGCCCTTTTGCACACACTTAATCCTACCATCTCTTTGACTGGCTGGAGGTGTTGATGGGACGTTGGTGCTCTGCAACATAGTTTTTGGTTATACCCAGTCCATTTTGGGCCCAGGTACAGAGTTTAATCTCTACCCTGCTGTTTCATGACATCCCATTAGACCCCATCCAGTACTTACTGAATGTTCCCCCTAGGACTATGGGGAAACAGGCAGCTAGATTACCCTTACAGCGGCTAAGACCCTGATTTCCTCTCAATGGAAACAGACTTTACACCACTCTTTCATGACTTGGTTACACTAAGAGACATATGTATGATGGAATACCTCACTGCCTCCCTTAATGACTCACTAGATATATTTTATTTGATATGGGACCCATGAGACAACTATTGGCAATCTTATCAAATTGTACAGTGCTGCAGAATATGTTGGTGCTATATAAATAAAATGTATTATTATTATCTGTCATCTAATGCTAAAGGTGTGACCACTTGAGAAAATGGTTCTCCCCTCACCGTTATCCCCCCTTCACACATACATTCCTACCCCCTTCCTCTTGTATTTCCCTATGTCTTGTCTTAATCCCACAAACATGTTTTTTGTATAATTCCTATCATTTGATGATTGCCCTATACACTCTTGTATCAATGCTCTGTGTATTTCAGTTGTGGTGTTTTCATTGATTATTGTCAATTCTTTCATAAAAACACAGTGCCTTAAAAGAGATGTTCCTCATGGCCAAAAAAGTCTCTGCACATTTCAGCCATTTTATGTTGCAAAAAACATCCTGCTTGATTTGCTTTGAAAAAACGGTCTGCTGAGGAGTACACAGAGTGACCCTGTGGTAGTGGCATGAGGAGGGCATACAGTGACCCGGTGGCTGCGGCATGAGGAGGGCATACAGTGACCCAGTGGCTGCGGCATGAGGAGAGCACACAGTGACCCAATGGCAGTGGCATGAGGAGTCCACAGAGTGACCCAGTGGAAGCGGCATTAGGAGGCCATACAGTGCCACAGTGGCAGCGGCATGAGGAGGACATACAGTGACCCAGTGGGAAGCAGCATGAGGAGGACATACAGTGACCCAGTTCCTCCCCTGTGTGACTTTGTTCGCCTAGGCAAACGAGGTATAGAACAGCGTGACACCGCTGTGCCCTGCACATGTGGAATGCGGGAGGAGCATACACCTTATTTAAAGGTGTTTCTTAGTGTGGAAACCCATAAGGAGGACCATATTCGCCATTTTGTTCCCAGTATAAAGTGGAAAGCAATTTATCAGTACAGTATTTTCAATAATTCTGAGCCACAAATCTCTGCCTTTATCACGCTTTTTTTATAGGTGTTCATTAGTGGGGAAAAAAATAAGGGGCATATTTGCCGTTCTCTTCAAAGTAGAAAATAACAGGCCTTTTTGCCCTTTGGAATTAAGTTTTTTCATCGAACAGTATGTCAGACTGAGAAGCGAGAGGCTATGCACAGGGGATGGACACAGGCCTAAATTTTTCTGGCGCAGGCACAGGTCGCAGCAGAGTAAGGGGCATGGCAGCAGGGGTCAGTTACAGAGGCCTGAGCTCCCAGTGTCAAGTAGCAGTCATGTCTTGACCAGCAATCCAACGGTTGTAGACTGAGGTGACTTGGGATGAATTGGATGACCGAGTCACTCAGACACTTCTTCCAGCCAAGAGTCGGTGGATTCGTCAGACACAACCCTTAGTTGGCATGGCCCGGCAGCTGGCCCTGTGCCCTCACCTGTCCTCAACTTGCCTCTGTCCTTTTCTGTTCCCTCAGCTAGAGAAGTACTTTATGCTGTGGGCTCAGATCCATTGTACAGTGAGGAGGATGTATTATTATTATTATTATTATTATTATTATTATTTATTGTTTATTTATATAGCACCATTATTTCCATGGTGTTTTACATTTGAGGGTTAACATACGGTACATAAGATATACAAAACAGATAATACTGACAATGACCAACTGGCACAGTGAGATACAGGGCCCTGCCCGCAATAGCTTACAATCTATGAGGGAAGAGGGGTAGAAACAGAAGGTGGGGGTAGAGGCTGTTCAAGTGGTGGTATGGAGACAGTAGTGTTATTGGAGGTTGTAGGCCTTCCTGAATAGGTGAGTCTTCAGGGCCTTCTTGAAACTTGTGATTCGTGGGGGTCAGTCTTATGTGTTTTGGTAATGAGTTCCAGAGTATGGGGGATGCATGGGAGAAGTCTTGGAGATGGTTGTGTAAAGAGCGTATAAGAGCAGAGCGGAGTAGAAGGTCTTTGGAAGATCGGAGGTTATGTGCGAGCAGGTAGCGGAAGATTAGGTCAGAGATATATGGAGAGGACAGGTTGTGGATGGCTTTGTATGTCAGCGTTAGTAATTTGAACTCTATTCGCTGAGCAACGGCAGCCAATGAAGGGATTGGCAGAGGGGAATGACCAATGAAGAACGGGAGGAGAGGTGTATTAAGTGAGCTGCGCAATTTAAGGTGGACTGGAGGAAGGTGAGAGTATTTGCTGGGAGGCCATGGAGAAGGGTGTTACAGTAGTCTAAGCAGGAGATTATGAGGGCATGGACTAGCTTTGTAGTTTCAGGGGTGAGGAAGGAGAGGATTCGATGGATGTTCTTGAGTTGGAGGCGGCAGGAGGTGTTGAGGGTTTGGATGTGCGGCTTGAAGGATAGGTCAGAGTCTAAGGTTATCCCAAGACAGTGGACCCATGAGACTGGCGTAAGTGTAGAGAACAGTCAACAACTACTGCTCAGCCAAGATCTAGAGGAGACATCCGCTGCTTCCTCCGGTAGGTAAGCAGTGATGAGGAGAGTGGCGTGGGAGCTGGTGTTAAGGAGGACATCAGTGACCTGCAGACAGTAGTGGATGACGATGTAGCAGATGGTAATTGGGAGCTGGGTGACGAAGAGGCTTTATCGTCATCAGAAGAGGGTTGCAGCTTGCGCATGAGGCAGCGGGGGAGTGAGCAGGGTGGCAGCAGTGTGAGGTCGGGAGCTAAACGTGCCAGGGGTAGACCACCCGCTTTGCAGCAGCCTACCTGCCCGGAAAACAGTGGTGCAGGGGTTCACGGAGGCAGTGGCGGTAGCAGTCAGTTAGTGCGGAGTGTTGGGGGTAAAATCACCTACTCGGAAGTGTGGCAGTTTTTTGTAAAGCCGCCGGGTGAGGTGAACATGGCCTATTGTTCAATCTGTGGGCAGAAGGTGAAGTGTTTTCCCAGGGTGCCAATGTTGGCACCACAACCCAGCGTCAAAATATGCAGCTTCACCATAAAGTGGCCCGGGAGAGCCGTGGCTCCAATGTGGTGGTGGTCCAGCCTGCCATAGCAACTGCTGCAGCACCCAGTGGCACGCACCCCATTTCAGGCAGTCAAGGCTCCACCACCTCAGCCGAAGGAAACTGTGTGTCCTTTCCATCATCTGCTGGTTATGATGTTCCTGCTCCTCCTCCTCCTCCTATTCAGTTATTGCGTCAACAATCGATCACAGAATCTATATCTAAGAGACAACAGTATACGTGCACTCATCCAACAGTGCAGAAGCTGAACGTGCTCCTATCCAAGTTGCTGGTGCTGCAGTCACTCCCTTTCCACTTGTTGAACTCTGCACCTTTCAGAGAACTGATGGCTTGCGCCGAGCCGAGGTGGGGAGTCCCAAGCCGTCATTTCTTTGCCAAGAAGGCAGTACCAGCCCTGTACAAATATGTAGAAGAAAAGTTGGGCCAGTCCTTGAGCCTGTTGGTGTCTGCCAAAGTGCACAGCAGCGCTGACGTGTGGAGCTGTAACTGCGGTCAAGGACAATATATATCATTTACGGCCCACTAGGTTAATGTGGTGCCTGCCCAGACACACCAGCAACTTGGACAGGTGACGCAGCTTCTGCCTCCATGTTCTCACACAGTTGGCCCTGCAACAATGTCTGCCTCATCCTCCACTGTCTCCTCAGCCTCCACTGCAGGGACAATTCACAGTGCTTCTCCAGCATACCACATGTGCAGGGCACAGCGGTGTCACGCTGTTCTACACCTCGTTTGCCTGGGTGAACGAAGTCACACAGGGGAGGAACTGCTCCGTGTCCTCAATCAAGAAATCGAACTTAAAATCGTAACAATGGTGACCGACAACGGAAGAACATGGTGTCGACACTGCGTCAAGGAGGGTTGAGCCATGCACCCTGCATGGCGCACGTGTTCAATCTGGTTGTCAAGCGTTTCCTTAAGTGTTCCACCCATCTGCAAGACATCCTAAAAATGTCAAGTAAACTTTGCATGCACTTCAGCCACTTGTACACTGCCAAGCACACCCTCCTTGAGCTGCAGCGGCAGAACGGCCTCCCACAACATTGGCTGATATGCGATGTTTCCATCCAGTGGAATTCAACCCTCCATATGTTGGATCGACTATATGAACAGAGAAAAGCCACAAACGATTTCTTTATGATCCAAGCAGACATAGGTACTCCCCTGTGTACAGTTGTGCTAAAAAGTTTATATACCCCGGCAGATTTTTTGGTTTTTTGGCCTTTTTTTCAGAGAATATGAATAACACAAAAACTTTTTTCTCCACTCATGGTTAGTGGTTGGTTGAAGCCATATAATGACAATCAAAAACATCAAAATGACCCTGTTCAAAAGTTCACATACCTTCCAGAGCCTTCACTTTCTTCTTCTGTAGCCAATGACAGGTCGACTTGGCCTTGTGTTTTGGATCGTTGTCATGTTGGAACGTCCAAGTACGTCCCATGAGCAGCTTCTTGGCTGATGAGTGCAAATTTGCCTCCAGTATTTGCTGATAACGTGCTGCATTCATCTTTCCTTCAACTTTGACCAGGTTTCCTGTGCCTTTAGCACAACTGTAACTTTAATGTTAGCCACCTGTCGTTTGCTCATTCCTTTTGAGAAGGCCACTTTGTTAGTTAGTCGCCAGGACTATGGGATGAACAACGTCATTAGACTGATTCACATGTTGGAAAAGATGCTTTTCAATCTGGCTGGTCGGGGACTGGAGATGTGGCGTCTACATCTCATGGCCACATGAGCCCTGTGGGGGCTGAACTGGAGGAGGAGGAGGAGGGGGAGGATGAGGAGGACATTGGAGCACAAACAATGTGTAGCCAAATGGGTGGAGAGGAGTTGCAGGAGCAGTGGAGATGGATGCAGGGAATCCCTTGGAGTCACTTGCGCAAATGGCCCGAAGCATGCTCACTTCCAAGTGCAGTGACAGCCGAATTGTCACCATTTGGCAAAGGGATGACTACTGGCTCTCCACCATGTTAGACCCTCGCTACTGGGGAAAAATGGGGGCCTTTTTTACACCTGCTGAGAGAGGACAAACTGAACTACTATAAAGACATGCTATGTAGCAAGTTGGCTGCTGCCTACCTGCACCATCGTCCATCCTCTCACATGTCCAATCGGGGGGGCCCTGAAAGCTCAACTTGCACTGGCATGGCAGCTATGGGAGGGGGTGGGGGTGGCAGGAGCAGCATCTGCTCCATCAGCACAATGGGAACAAAATGGCGAATATGGTCCTCCTTATGGGTTTCCAAACTAATAAACACCTTGAAATAAGTGATAACCACTAAGAATTATTGAATTATTATTGACAATACTGTTTTGATAAATGGCCTCCAACTTTATATTGGTAACAAAATGGCGAATATGGTCCTCCTTATGGGTTTACCCACTAACAAACACCTTGAAATAAGTGATAACCGCTAAGAATTATTGAATTATTATTGGCAATACTGTTTTGATAAATGGCCTGCAACTTTATACTGGTAACAAAATGGCGAATATGGTCCTCCTTATGGTTTACACACTAATAAAAACTTTTAAATAAGTGATAACTGCTAAGGATTATTGAATTATTATTGACACTACTGTATTTATAAATGGCCAGCAACTTTATCCTGGGAACAAAATGGAGAATATGGTCCTCCTTATGGGTTTCCACACTAATAAACACCTTTAAATAAGGTGCATGCTCCTTTGCCTGGGCGAACAAAGTCCCACATGGGAGGATCTGAGTCATTGTATGTCCTCCTCATGCTGCTTTTCACTGGATCACTCTGTGTCCTCCTCATGCCACTGCCACTGGGTCACTGTATGGCCTACTCATGCCGCAGCCACTGCGCCACTGTATGCCCGCCTCATGCCGAAGGCCCCCGGGTCACTGTATGCCCTCCTCATGCCGCAGCCACAGGGTCACTCTGTGTACTCCTCATGCTGCTGCCACAGGGTCACTCTGTGTACTCCTCATGCCACTGCCACTGGATCACTGTATCCCTCCTCATGCCGCAGCCACTGGGTCACTGTATGCCCTCCTAAGGCTGCTGCCCCTGGGTCACTGTATGGCATTCTCCTGCTGCTGCCACCTCCACATTATGTCGCCTTGCCACGCTGTGGTCTCCTGATGCTGCTGCCAACTCCATATTATGTCGCCTTGCCACTCTGTAGAAATCTATGTGGAATAGGCAGACGAGGGTGTAAAAGGAGTGCGCTCTTTCACGCTACAGTAGGATGTTGGGACTCTGCATGGTTCTTTCTACATGGTACTAACATGGACCTGTAAGGCTGAGTTCACACTTGAGTTAGTTGGTCAGTTTTGGCCCCGTAACTGTCCAAATAAGTGAAGTGTGCAGTGGTTCTAAGAGTGACGCCTGTCATGTGCGTGTCATACTGACCCACACTATTGTTTGACTACCACAGTAGGCTCCCTATGTGTGTTACTGCAAGGCACAGTGTTCTACACCACTATACAGGCTCTCTGAAGCCAGAAAATAGGTGTTTTTTAGCGATATTCGCAGCGAATTAATTCGGATCGAAGCAAATTGGAACTTTGAATCGAACTGCAGAATCGAACTTTTGAGAAATTTGCTCATCTCTAATCAGAACCTTGCACTCCCATATCCAAGACCCTAGTTGCGCCACTTCTGTGGAATACTCTACCCTGGTCAAGCAGATTAGCTCACAATTTCTACAGCATCAAACACCTCCTAAAGACACTTCTCTTCAGGCAGGCATATCACAATTGTTAATCTAAATCCTTACGCAGTTAGGCTCTCTAAAACTAACCCTCCACTGTTCACGCTCCTGCATTACCTCACAGGGCATGATGCCTTATTGAACTGCAACTTTTTATGTCTAGGCACCAACTGCACATAAAAGGACACTGACTGGTGATGGCTCATACACCTTTATTTATATGTGTAATTAAAATAATCTTTATCACAAAAATGGATGGGCCACTGTATAAACAATACTACCTCCTATGCCGTACCTGCTACCTCTTGAATCACCCCCTCTACCTCATAGATTGTAAACTCTTGGGAGCAGGGTTCTCAATCCCATTGTGTGAATTGACTTATTACTCTGTAATGTCTCATTTTGTATGTACTTTAACCCTTCCATTTGTAAAGTACTGCAGAATATGTTATATAAATAAAATGTATTATTATTATTATTATTATTATTATTGTGGAGGAACTGGGACTCCTAGACTGGAAGGGGAGGAAGAGGGGCCCTTGATATGTCACACACAAAGCCAGGGAAGAAGGCTGACCCTTATTTCTTCTAAGATGATAATAACCACACTATCCAAGAACACCAACCATGGCAGACCCATGGCTTCGTGCGCAAGCTAGCAAGCATGACAGGCTGTATGCTCCGCTGTTTACACAGCAACAGGAGTATTATTAGCATCAAGCAGAGGGATGACTCTTGGATGGCCATGCTCTTGCACCCTTGCTATAGAGACATAATGAGGGAATTCTTCCTTGCTTCCCAAAGGGAAGAAAAAAATTGGCTGTAAGCAGACAGAGGGTAAGATTGCAGAGGGAAGATACCTCCCACTAAGGTGGCTCCTCTCCACTAAGTAATGGACTGGAATCTATGTCCAGGGTTTGGATGTGATTACAGACCCGGGCTCAAAGCTCTGGTTCTGGGTTTTGTTAAGAGCCAGGTTGAAGCCTTAACGCTGACCAGGTAGGAGGGTTTGTCTCTCTGATGGTGGCTCTGAGCCACAAACACACTGCCTGTGTGGAGGACAAAGTGGAGACCAAAACCGCTAACTTGGTGAGCCTGCTGGACTGTTTCTGTCTTAAAGACTATTTTTGTGTTGCTGGACTTTCTGCCTCTTGGCTGAAACAAGCCATTCTGTTTTGTGTTGCCTTATGCTGCTGGAAGCTATTTATGTTATGGACTCTGTAAACTCCTGCCAATAAAGCACCAGTGTGAACTTGCACACACTCATCCAGTGTCTTACTTGCCTGGTAACCAGACCCTGGAAGGTCCCGCATTGACATGGCATATTATCAGGTTAGACTGTATACTTAGCTTACCTCACCATTTAGAGAGACTGTATTGCCAAATCAAAACAGATTCTTTTGGATTCCGTGTAATAGAATAGAGTTATAGAGTAAAAACACTAGACTATCCCCAAATAGCTTAACATTTTATTAAGAAGAGTATAAGAAGATAGCAAAAGGTAAGAAGATATCAAAAGGTAACATTTCACTAAGAAGAGTATAAGAAGAAGGTCTTATAACAAGGAAAAGTATAACAAAAGGTCAAAAGGTCTTACAACAAGGAAAGGTATAACAAAAAGGTCTAACAAAGAAAAGTATAACAGATATTAGAAGGTATAATCAAACCTTGCAAAACGGCTGGTATAGCAAGGTATAATCCGATATCAAAGTCAATCAAACGATGATATAATCAAATATCAAATATCGCAGTCAATCAAACTGTGATATATAATCAAATACTTACAACACTTAAAAGTATCAAAGTATAATCAAATCAAATAATCAAATCTCAAAGTCAATCAAACTATGAGATAATCAAATATCAAAAGTCAATCAAACTATGATATATATATATATATATATATATATATATATATATATATATATATTCAACACTTACAATACAGTAGGTATAGCACGGTAATCAAATCAAATACTTACAACACTTGCTAAACTTAGTTCTGATGAGGGTATCTGTAGGAAGCACCACTCAACCATGTGCAGCAGGTCTCCGCAATCAGCAGGCGTCCCCAATGATCTGCTCTCAAGAAAAATTGCCACACTAATGCTGAGGGATCTTTCCTCATATACCCTTTGTGTATGTCATACAATGGGTGGTTACAGAAGTGATACACATCTGTAAGGCCTCACTTATCTCCAAGATCATATTCATGTGAAAGGGGCCAGTTCTCACCTGAATATGTCTTGTGACATATATGCTTTAAACAGAATCTAATTACTATAGACATACAAATATATCCTGTTGATCTGGTTAGCATGGATATGTAACCTTAAACAGAGTCTGTTGTCTAAGTTGTGTGGGTATGCAAATATCCCTTCAGACAGCGTCATTAATTTAATCTGTATAGGTATGCAAATACATTGTTGATCTAATTAGCATGTACATATAGATATCACCTTAAACAGCATCCTGTAATCTAATTAGTATGTGCATATAGATATCACCTTAAACAGCATCCTGTAATCTAATCTGTATAGGCATGTAAATCTAACCTTAAACAGAGTCTGTTGTCTAAGTAGTATGGGTATGCAAATACCCCTTCAAACAGTGGCGCTGGTCTGATTAGTATAGACATACAAAATCTCACAACATGTCAACTAAAAATAGAGTGGGTATACATTACTTTATACTGGGTTCAAAAATAAGGTTACTTATGGCCTGACTATCATAACATTTTGTCATAAGCAGCCATCTTTTTCAAGGGCTGCTATTTTGCAATACAGAGACCACTGCAACTGTCAGACACACGCATACCAGGGGCAGCCCTGCCCGCTCCAAGTCCACCTCACCTCAGTGCTACAGCTCCAAGTGTCAGGAGTAAAGGCAGTAGCATCAGCAGCAGCCAGGTCCAATACAGTATCTGCAACATGATGAACCAGGAATTTTTCAGCTTGCAGTGCCAACCAGAGCCACATGAGGCAACTGACACCCACCGGCTGCTCCATTAAGAGCAGTTGTACCTAGAGAGCACCTATATTTCAGCAGATAACTGTGCCTCAATGGAATTCTGGGCCAGAGTTTGAGCAATGTATGGAGCTGGCCTAATTTGCCACGGGAGTTCTATCTTGTCCAGTCCGAAGCGTAATGGCAGAGAGGGTGCTAAGTGCAGCCAGTGGCGTTGTAACACCTAAAAGTACGAAAATGTCCACTGCTGGTGTGAAAAAAATTACTTTTTGTCAAAATGAATCAGACATGGATCCATTAGGATTTTCACACACCTTTTGAATAGTGTGCCACCATATCCCTTAATCATCATGTTCCATTTACTGTACTGATGATGCCGCTAGCTACTCCTAAACAGCTACCACCACTCAGCCAGACAAGTCCATCATATTATGCCCTGCCACACATGTCTGGCTGAGTGGAGGTAGCTGTGGCAACATGTCCTGCAGCCTACTCCATCACAATAAACTATAGCATACTGTTGGTGCCACAGTGTTGGCATGAAGAAACCAAAACCATATTAATTTCACATTTACTTCCATAAAAGGGATAATTTTTGGTGTTGTGTTTTTTTTTTTTTTTTTTGAAAAGCCAAATCATCATTTTTCAACTAGGCTTACAGACACAAATTTGTCTTCCAAATAACAAGAAAACATTGTTTTTTGCAATATAACCACCATATGTATACCTTGTCCCCCCAAAATGGGCAATTTTTGGAGCAATTTAAATGTTAAAATGCCTAACATTGAGTGTCAGTTCAGTGTATGGTGTGGTAAGGTGTACGGCAGAATAGTGGACGGGGTGTATATCTCGCCTGGTTTTCTCAGACAGGTGAGATGAAGGAAAACTGGGTTTTGCATTGCTTAGCAGACCATAGTCTGCTAGGGTTTTGTTTGTTGTTACATGGGTTGGTTTTTTTGGACTGGAGGGCAGGTTTGGTAGTGGGTGCTCTCCAGTCCACACCCCTAGTCCGCTACGGGTTTTTCTCCCTAACCCCAGGCACTCCCAGGTGCGCCTTCCTGTGTTGTGTTTATTGGGAAGGAAGCCTGATAAAAGGGAGCTCTGAGATGCTGGAAGTGGTGAGGACAACACCACTCTTAATGTGTGAAGTTGGCACTAAGCCAGCGTGTTTTGCTGCTATTTTCATTTTGTACCTGCACGAGACTAGACAGGTATGCGAAGTGTTAGCCAGCGGCCGGACAGGCCTAGGTATTTTTGTTTTGTTTGGACACCGTTTGTTTTGTGTTTATTTTGCAAAATAAAGCACCATCACCGTTTGAGAAAAACATGCTGTGTGTGAACATGGTCATTGCCACCCCCACCGTGTGAGCTGATCCCTTGGTTAAACTAGGAGTTGGTATCCACTGCTTACCATCTGCTTTTTCGTAGACATACATGTCACTTTCACTTTGAGATAACTTTGGCAGTGTTTGCCTTAGTGAGGCAGAAATTGGATAGATGGGTTCCTAGGAGCCCTGACAGTGTTATACAATATATGTTTAAGCCAATTTAACCACTTCTGTATGTCCAAGCAGAACTCATCACCTGCACAAAGTTGGGGAACCAGCTGTAACTTTAGCCGAGCTCCCA
This sequence comes from Leptodactylus fallax, assembly GCA_947044405.1. NCBI lineage: Eukaryota > Metazoa > Chordata > Amphibia > Anura > Leptodactylidae > Leptodactylus > Leptodactylus fallax. The sequence continues at coordinate 2,121,619 of CAMRHE010000322.1, forward strand.
GAGAGAAGGCAGGGAAGGTTTATTACCTTCCCTGCCTTCTCGATCGCTGTATACAGCTCTATGGGCGCCGCCATGTTGTGGCTCCCCTCTGACCCAGCAGTCATGTGATCCGTCAGGATCAGCGTCTGTAAGAGCTGCTGGGTCCTACAGACCCAGATCAGCTCTATAATAACATGCAGGAGACTGTATTCCTCCTGCAACTGGGGCTAAATGTACCAGCCCCAGTTACAGGGGAAATCAGCCGCCCCACAAAAAAAACATGTGATCAGATGTCCCCAAAAGTCTATTATGACCGTATGGGGACACAATGTAAAAAATAAAAAAATATTAATAGAAAAGTTAAAAAAGTAAATAAAATAATTAAAAAAATAAATAAAATAATACGCCAATAAAACGCCGTTATTAAAGGTTATAGCCCCACCCCCGACACCATACAAAATAAAAATTACCGTAATGGAGAGGAAAACTATTTTATAAAGTTTTTTTAGTAGCACTTTGTGTTATTAAATAAAAAAAAAAAAAAAAAAAAAGAAAAGTGAAAAACAGACACGTTATCCCACCTCTTTTGTTTAAATTTTCCTGGATAAACAAAAAATGAAAACGCATGCAAAAATAAAAAATAAAAATAAAGCCTTATGCGTCACTGATAAAAGACACAGAAATTAGTTGAATAACGCATATGATAAAAATGTTACAGCCCTCAAAACCGTACATACAAAAAAAAACTGGACCAGAAATTGGCCCGATACTGAAGTGGTTAAGTTGTGCTTTGTTTCAAACTTGTTTCACCCAAAACAAATCTGAGACCCCAGCCACCCAAGACTAAAATGAAACAAATTTGTATGGGTTCACCCATCTCTATTGTTCCGTGTCTATTGCTAAAGTTGATTCTAACAGAAAAACATTTACTAGACAGAATTAATTCCAGCAACTGAAACACAATCATGAAATTACTTTCGTATTCAGCTACCATTTTACTTGCAAAATAAAGATTTAATACATTGGATGACTAAATGGCTAAAGTGATTAACAAGGCATATGTGCTTAAAGTACACATCTATAGCACACAGAGGCCTAAGTCCAAAGGCTGCTGCAGGATCAATAGGAACCTTGAGTAGATGTAGAAAGCTCTAATTTCTTCTTTCACTAAATGAATTGTCTGACATTAGTCGTTGATGCCTGACATCTTCATTGCAGTTCCACTGAAGGAATGACTCTTCATTAAATGAACTGACCAAAGTGCGACTTCTTTACTGTCTCATTAAAGGATAATTAAATTCACCTTTTGTTCATTTACCCATGGCTCAGTTTCTTTGTTATATATAACTCCACCCCAGTAATGTCAGCTTAATTATAAATACTCATAGATGGGTGGTAAATGAGAAACGTTTAGCTGTGAAGAATAAAGGCAATATCATATTGGAGTTAATTGGATGTTCACAGAGCTGCAACATCTCAGTGGCATTCCAGAAATGAGACTAGCCAGCAATAATGAATATTATTATTGAGTAAATAATCGGTGTAATCCAAAAAAAATCTCCATCTAGGACACTGGAAACTCTCCACCTTAGGCCCCTTGCAGACAACCATGGTCGTGATCAGTGTGCTATCCGTGTATTTCACGGATAGCACACTGACCCATTCATTTCTATGGGACCGTAAAATAGACTGTGAATTACACGGTCACGTGTGCGGGCCGACAGTCTGGGCCACAAAATATAGAACAGGTCCTATTCCTGTCCTTTTTTGCGGCCTTTGCTTCCATGGCTCCTATTCATTTAATGAAAGGGGGGCTGCAGAAGCTCGGCTCATGCACGGGGGGCACACAGGTTACATCCACGTGCGCCACCCGTGCCTTTAATTCACGGCCGGCCAGCAGCACACGGTCATCTGCACCCGGCCTTAGACTTTATCCAAGGTTCTAAATTAATAGTAAATAATTACTAGAAAATTCTTGCCTTTGGTACAAAGTAGCATTGGACAATAATTAGAATTTATCACCAACTTTCTCCGGCACAACCAACAACACAGCTAGACCTCCACAGTGGCATAGTAATATAACCAGCTGCCATTGGTATTGGGGTCTGATTTTAGTCCAAAATAGGGAAGGACCATTGCTTAGCATACAATGGAGACAACTAAAATATTCATTAGGGTCCTTAAAAGACATTTATTTTTGATAGTTGCCAGATTCTTCCTTTGAGGTCAAATATAGGAAGAATATAAAGAACCAAAGGCAGAATGTTTAACCCGAAAATAAAAATGTCACATCTACAGATTAGGGTGTCATGACTTTAGCAGCTATCATTCAATGCAAAATATTTAGAAGGTGAGGTATCACTCCATTAGTTAGCATATCCTGATTTATTAACGCTTGTTGGAAGTACGTTGAACATGGGTGTATATACAATATTAAGATATTTTAACGCTCAAAGTGCTGCCTCATCTTCTACATAATATCAATATAGCTAAAGAGGTTTTTCAGACCTAAAAAAAAACTTTTTACTGAGCTGCCAAAAAATAAAATTTTATAAACTGAGTTAATGTATTCGTCAATAGGGAAGAAATATCACCTTAGTGGGACAACCAATTTACTAAATATAGTACACCTATGGATGTCACTACATAGGCATGTAAATAGCAGTGCATCTGAGGAAGCCAACATCAGCAGTGGAGAAGGAAGTATGGGAAGCATGTGTGTGTGTGTGCATTGCTGAGTGCATCTCTGTATAACCTTTACTGTACATTGTATATCAAGTAATAGCAGCACTACAGCTTATATATTGTAGCTGCTTTATATCTGTTTTTCCTGGGGTTAATAATACTGTGTTAAAGGGTGTATAGCGGGCTACTGTTACTTTTACAGTCATATAAATTGGATTCTTTTTTGTTAAAGGGTTAAGTTTCAAGTGTTCTGCACAGCTGGGGGTGTGGTTACCTAATTAAGAGGTGATAAATTACTGCTGTTTGTTGTGTGCAAGCCCTTTGCCACCAGAGGAATCATTTACGGTTTTCTGTGTATCTGAGAACACCTTTAAAATATAACTGATAAAGCTAGTGTGTGAGCTTGCAAGTGTGTTTTGATTCTAAGTTTGACTTAAGCTTAAATGACTTTAGATTCAGGGACTTTACTTGTCACCATTAGCATACCTCCCAACTTCCAAAGAAGAGAAAGAGGGACGGAATGTACACCATGGCAAATTTAGCCACACCCACTTCTACTTTTACTCCGCCCATTAGCATCAATTTCTCTTTGTGCCCCACAGTCACCCTAACATGATATGCCCCCAACATTATAATGTCATCCTTCTGGTGCCCCCACAGTTGAATGTCCCCCTTCAGCTACTCACACAGTTTAATGTCACCATTTATCCTCCCCCCCCCCATTTCATGTCCCTCTTCATCTGTCCCCACAGTTTGTCTCCCTCATCTGGCTCTCCAGTTTAATGTTGCCCTCCATCTGCCCCCACAGTTTATTGTCCTTCTCATATGGCCCCACAGTTTGTCCTCCTCATTTGGCCCTCCAGTTTAATGTCCCCCCTCATCTGGCCCCCCAGCTTAATGTTCTCCTCATATGGCCCCCCCAGTTTAATGTCCCCCTCATCTGGCCACAGTTTACTGTCCTACTGTCCCCCTCATCTGGCCCCCAGTTTAATGTCCCCCTCCCAGGTTAATGCCCCCTTTATTTGGCTCCCCACTTTAATGTCCCCCTCATCTGGCCCCACAGTTTAATGTCTTCCTTCTGGTAACAAACAAACATAAAAAAAAACTGATACTCACCTCTCCTCGCTCACCTGCTGCTTGGTCTGAAGTCTTTTCCCAGAGTCTTCAGGGAGCTGCAGGCGCAATGTGAGTGATGTCATTATATCGCACCTACAGCTCCTGGAGCCGGAGCACACAGGGCGCAGAGAGGTAAGGTAGGATCTGTCTGCGGATGGCTCCTGCTTCACCATTGTATTCAACTCATCTTTGTCCTCCGGATGCATATGAGTTGAAACTGAAACTATACCTCCCACTGACCAGGACAGTGGGACTGTCCTGCTGAATCGGAGACGGTTGGCAGGTATGCATTAGGTAAGATGTGCTTCATGCTTAGCAATGTGGTCCAGTGTACCTCTTGTGTCATGTGTGCTCTGAGCGGCCGTTTGCTGTGCAAGATGTAAGCACGTTACACATTTGGGAACCAATATCCTAGATCTAAATGAACAAATTACAAGACTGAGATCCATTGATAACTTGGAAAAGAGTTTGCTGCTCACAGAGCAGGAACTCACTGGGGTAAGTGCAGAGGAGGTGCAGGAAAATGAGGCAGCTAGCTGGGTGACATTTAGAAAGCAGCAGGGTAGAGGGAAGAGTGTCAGGGTTAGTTCTGAACTGGCACACCCCAACAAGTTTGCTAAGTTAGCAGATGAGAGGTTGTTAGTACAGGGGTAACACTGCTGCAGCAAGACTCTTCCTCTGACAGCCAGGGGAATCTCTGCTCCAGTAAGAACGGCAATGGCCAGGCAGGTGCTGATAGTGGGGGATTCAATTACTAGGGGAACAGACAGGGCAGTCTGTCACAAAGGTTGGAATTGTCGAACGGTGTGTTGCCTTTCTGGTGCTCGAGTTCGAGGATTGGGTTTATAGATTACAGGGAGGGGCTGGTGAGGATCTAGGATGCAAGGTCAAGGCAAGGACCACTATGGTGGTATTTTCAGAGCTACTACCACGAGCCACACTGGAGAGGCTTCGGGAGATTAGGTAGATAAACAAGTGAGCTAATGTAGGAAGGAGGGGGTTTGGGTTCCTGGAGAACTGGGCCAGTTTATATGGTAGGGATGGGCTATACCTCAGTGGGGAGTGTGCAGCTGTGCTGGGGAAGAAGATAGCCAGATGGTTGGAGGAGTGTTTAAACTAGAGACTTTCAAAAACATTGTAAATAGGGTCAGTGAAAGATATGTATACCTTATGGGAATAAGCAGGCTAGAAATCATAGAAAACCAATGCGGCTAACTAAAACTGTAAGGAGTGCAATGAGAGATAAAAAGAAAGCATTTAAAGTACTAATACAAAAAGTTAGGGACACTGCATTAAAAAAATTATAAAGAAAAATAAATTGTGTAAAAGACAAAGGAGGCAAAGATCAAGGCAGAGAGAGTAATTGTCAAGCAAAATAAATATAATCTAAAATTATTCTTCAGCTACATAAATAATAAGAAAATAAAAATTGACAATGTGAGCCCCCTCAAAAATAATCTGGGTCTAATGGTGGAGGAGGATGAGGAATAGGCAGATCTGTTAAATGCCTACTTCTCTACTCTACTTCCAATGACATGATTAGGGATAATTTCAATTCTCGATTAAATGTCACCTGTTTAACAAAACAGGAGGTGCGGCGGCGCCTTCAAAATACTAAAATAGACAAATCGCCGGGTCCAGATGGCATACACCACAGAGTTCTGAGGGAATTATGCACGGAGATAGACAGACCCTTATATCTAATATTTAAGCATTCAGTAATGACTGGTTCTAATAGAGGATTGGCACATAGCAAATGTGGTTCCAAAATTCAAAAAGGGGTCTAAAAATGATCCCAGAAACTATAGGTCGGTAAGTCTAACCTACAGTGGTGGGTAAGTTATTTGAAGGTTTTCTAAGCTATGCTATCCTGGCGTATCTCAATGTAAAAAATCTTATAACACCCAATCAGCATGGGTTTATGAGGAATCAGTCCTGTCAAACTAATCTGACAAGGTTCTATGAAGAGTTTAGTTCTAGAAGGGACATGGGTAATGTGGTAGAAATTGTGTATTTGTAGTTTTATAAGGCTCTGTACCACATAAAAAGTTGGTATGCAAACATGAGAATGTTGGGACTGTAGGAAAACATATGCATTTGGATTCACAACTGGCTCAGTGATAGGAAACAGAGGGTGCTTGTTAATGGACCACAATCACCAGTGGAGTGCCACAAGAATCAATATTGGGTCCTTTCCTTTTAATATGTTCATTAATGACCTCATAGAGGGTTTACAGAGCAGGGTGTCCATATTTGTGGATGATACTAAACTGTAAAGTAATCAAAACTGAGGACAGTAGAATATTACAGGGGGATCTAGAGAAGCTAAAAGCATGGGCGGGGACTTGGAATATGAAGTTTAATGTAGAAAAATTTTGGTCAAAGAAATAAAATATATGATTATGCACTTAATAGGAAATTACTGGGCAAGACTGCCACTGAAAAACACTTCAGATTTTGCTGGACAGTAAGCTTAGCTTTAGTAACCAGTGCCAGGCAGCTGCCGCCAAGGAAAATAAAATTATGGGATGCATCAAAAGAGGCTCATGGCAAGAACATAGTTATGCCTCTATATAAATCACTAGTATGGCCACACAGACTATTATACGCAATTTTGGGTTCCAGTGTACAAGAAGGACATATAGTGTGGAAAAAAAGTATTTAGTCAGCCACCAATTGTGCAAGTTCTCCCACTTAAAAAGATGAGAAGCCTGTAATTGACATCATAGGTAGACCTCAACTATGAAGAGAAAATGAGAAAACAAATCCAGAAAATCACATTGTCTGATTTTTAAAGAATTTATTTTCAAATTATGGTGGAAAATAAGTATTTAGCCACCTACAAACAAACAAGATTTGTGGCTCTCACAGACCTGTAACTTCTTCTTTAAGAGGCTCCTCTGTCCTCCACTCATTACCTGTAGTAATGGCACCTGTTTGACATTGTTATCAGTATAAAAGACACGTGTCCACAACCTCAAACAGTCACACTCTGAACTCCACTATGGTGAAGACCAAAGAGCTGTGGAAGGACACCAGAAACAAAATTGTAGACCTGCACCAGGCTGGGAAGACTGAATCTGCAATAGGCAAGCAGCTTGGTGTGAAGAAATCAGCTGTGGGAGCAATAATTAGAAAATGGAAGACATACAAGACCACTGATAATCTCCCTCGGTCAGGGGCTCCGCACAAGATCTCACACCGTGGAGTCAAAATGATCACAAGAACGGTGAGCAAAAATCCCAGAACCACATGGGGGGACCTAGTGAATGACCTGCAGAAAGCTGGGACTAACGTAACAAAGGCTACCGTCAGTAACACACTACGCCGCCAGGGACTGAGATCCTGCAGTGCCAGATGTGTCCCCCTGCTTAAGCTAGTACATATCCGGGCCCATCTGAAGTTTGCTAGAGAGCATTTGGATGTTCCAAAAGAGTATTGGGAGAATGTCATATGGTCAGATGAAACCAAAGTACAACTGTTTGTAGAAACACAACTTGTCGTGTTTGGAGGAGAGTGGATTGCATCCAAAGAACACCATACCTACTGTGAGGCATGGGGGTGGCAACATCATGCTTTGGGGCTGTTTCTCTGCAAAGGGACCAGGATGACTGATCCCTGTACATGAAAGAATGAATGGGGCCATGTATCGTGAGATTTTGAGTGCAAACCTCCTTCCATCAGCAAGGACATTGAAGATGAAACGTGGTTGGGTCTTTCAGCATGACAATGATCCCAAGCACACTGCCAGGGCAACGAAGGAGTGGCTTCGTAAGAAGCATTTCAAGGTCCTGGAGTGGCCTAGCGAGTCTCCAGATCTCAACCCCATAGAAAACCTTTGGAGGGAGTTGAAAGTCTGTGTTGCCCAGCGACAGCCCCAAAACATCACTGCTCTAGAGGAGAGCTGCATGGAGGAATGGACCAACATACCAGCAACAGTGTGTGACAACCTTGTGAAGACTTACAGAAAACGTTTCACCTCTGTCATTGCCAACAAAGAATATATAACAAAGTATTGAGATGAACTTTTGTTATTGACCAAATACTTATTTTCCACCATAATTTGCAAATAAATTCTTAAAAAAATCAGACAATGTGATTTTCTGGATTTGTTTTCTCATTTTGTCTCTCATAGTTGAGGTCTACCTATGATGTCAATTACAGGCCTCTCTCATCTTTTTAAGTGGGTGAACTTGCACAGTTGGTGGCTGACTAAATACTTTTTTTCCCCCACTGTAACTGAACTAGAGAGAGTGCAGAGACGGGCGACCAAGATTATTAGAGGAATGGGTGGATTGGAGTACATTGACACATTAACAAATTTGGGGTTATTCAGTTTAGAAAGACACCTACAGGAAGAGGCAATGTACAAATACATGAAGGGACAGAACAAGGAACTGTGTAATGATCTTTTCACTCCTAGAGTGGTGAAAGTGACAAGGGGACATACAGACATGGACAAAATTGTTGGTACCCCTCGTTTAATGAAAGAAAAACCCACAATGGTCACAGAAATAACTTGAATCTGACACAACTGGAATTTGCCAAACTACATGTTGACAAGCCACAAAGCTTCTGGGAGAATGTCCTATGGACAGATGAGACAAAAATCGAAATATTTGGCAAGGCACATCAGCTCTATGTTCACAGACGGAAAAATGAAGCATATCTTGAAAAGAACACTGTCCCTACTGTGGAACATGGAGGAGGCTCTGTTATGTTCTGGGGCTGCTTTGCTGCATCTGGCACAGGGTGTCTTGAATCTGTGCATGGTACAATGAAATCTCTCTAGAATCCCTTGATATCCTTGAGAAATGTGCTGCCCAGTGTCAGAAAGCTTGGTCTCAGTCGCAGGTTATGGGTCCTGCAACAGGATAATGACCGAAAACACACAGCTAAAACACCCAAGAATGGCTAAGAGGAAAACACTGGACTATTCTGAAGTGGCCTTCTATGAGCCCTGACCTAAATCCTATTGAGCATCTTTGGAAGGAGCTGAAACATGTCATCTGGAAAAGGCACCCTTCAAACCCAAGACAACTGGAGCAGTTTGCTCATGAGGAGTGGGCCTAAATACCTGTTGAGAGGTGCAGAAGTCTCATTGACAGTTACAGGAATCGTTTGATTGCAGTGATTGCCTCAAAAGGTTGTGCAACAAAATATTAAGTTAAGGGTACCATCATTTCTGTCCAGGCCTGTTTCATGAGTTTTTTTCTTTTTGTAAAAATTCTGCTGAAGCATGATTGAAAAGCAATGTCTGACTTTCATTTGTTCATTTTCATAGAATTTTTATATATTACTTTTGTCAGATTCAAGTTATTTCTGTGACCATTGTGGGTTTTTCTTTCATTAAACGAGGGGTACCAACAATGTTGTCCACATGTGTACTACTCTCTTAGAGAAGAGAACATTTCACCAGCAACAAAGACAGAGATTCTTTGGTGTAAGAGCAGTGAGACTATGGAACTCACTGCCACAGGATGTGGTGATGGTGAATACATTGTGCAAGTTCAAAGAGGGACAGGAAGGATTTTTTTTTCCCCTGACATGGGGAAATTGTCATCAGCCTCACGGATTTTGTGTGACCTTCTTCTGGGTCAACACTGTATATTTATAGGTTGGACTTGAAGGACCTGTGTCTTCATCCAATCTCATATACTATGTAGCTTTATATCCTTGAGACATATTCATCTGTCAATTTGCTAACAATTCTATACAGTGTTTTTCAGTGATAGCTCCAGGAAAACTGAATGGCAACTGCATGGCTGCCATTACAAAGCTAACAATGGTTGTCTAGGTTCTCTGAGTGGCAAATGGGTCTCAGTAACAAATCTGCTTTCATAACAAAGTAGATTTTGCCATTCAAGTTTGATTTAAAGCTACCCAAAGAATTCTTCTTTAATAACCAATAACATAGCTGGAGGAGATACAGAGATATCCATTCCTCATTGGGTTCTAGCAGCTTCAAATAATACCCCTGGCTTCATGTTTCTTCATGAAAATTCTAATGTAATTTACCCTATGTAGCCTTGTCTGCTTATGTGGAAGTATGGCAGGTGGTCTATTCAGGCTTTAGAAACTTGATGTAATTGTACCACCTATAGCCCTGTAAGTATGCCACTGGCATTAGCAAAAAATGTGTAGATTTTTTAAAAAGCTTGAAAGTAGAAGAGGAATGTAATTGGGGATTGTTTGGTTTGCCACATATATGTATGAACAGATGTAATTTTTAAGATTTAATACTACTCAATATAAAATATATGTATGCATATATGCTATACTGCTGCTTTCTTCTCCATGGCTGACTAGCAATTGACTGACTGGGAAAAAGTGTGAAATTAAAAACCTCAAAATATGCCATCTTTGCCTAATAAAATAGGTAACATGTAAAATAAACGAGAAACAGAGTTGATGAAAAATATCACAAATAATAATAATAATAATAATAATAATAATAATAATAGTCCTTTAATAGTCCCACAATGGGGAAATTCAGTGTGTTACAGCAGCAAAGAGAAGCAGATACAAATACAACATGTACAGGAATGTTCCAAGGTAAGAGGCATTACTTTGATAGCCGACAGACATATAGGAAGTAGCGGGGGGGGGGGGGGATTTAACAGGCAGAGAGATATTTCAGTTCTCTGTGTGTAATGATCTCCGCTTAGGTCAGTGTTGGTTGTACAGCCTAACCGCGGTGGGGGAGGAAAGACTTCCGATAGCGCTCCTTCTCACACCTAGGGTGGAGCAGTCGGTCACTGACAGTACTGCTCAGCGCGATCACAGTCTCATGCATGGGATGGGACTTCTTCTTCTGCATGGAGCTCACCACGGACAGTATCCTTTTGTCACCCACCACCTGCACTGGGTCCAGTGGGCTCCCCAGGACAGAGCTGGCCTTTCTAATCAGCTTGTCAAGTTTATTTCTGTCCCTGGTCGATATACTGCTCCCCCAGCAGGCCACTCCAAAGAAGATGGCTGATGCCACTACCGAGTTGAAGAAAGTTTTAAGAAGTGCCCCCCGGATTCCAAAGGCTCTCAGCTTCCTAAGCAGGTAGAGCCTGCTGTGGCCCTTCCTGTACAGGGCCTCCATATGATCTGCCCAGTCCAGCTTATTATGAAGGAGCAAACCCAGGTACTTATAGGTGTTCACAATCTCTATGCCCGTCCCCAGGATGTCCACTGGTTTAGGAGGGCTTCTGCCTTTACGGAAGTCCACCACCATCTCCTTGGTCTTCCCCGCGTTAATCTTCAGGTGGTTCCGGTGGCACCAGTCCACAAAATCCTGGTTCAGTTCTCTGTACTCCCTATCATCATCATCTGTGATGAGACCCACTATTGCAGAGTCGTCAGAATACTTCTGTAGGTAGCAGCTGGATGAGTTGCACCTAAAATCTGCAGTGTACAGTGTGAAGAGGAAAGGGGCGAGAACCGTACCCTGAGGTGCCCCCGTATTACAGATCACGGTACCTGACACACAGTCTTGGGCTCTCACGTATTGAGGTCGATTTGTGAGGTAGTCTAGGATCCAGTTGGAGAGGTGGTGGTCCACTCCAGCAAGGCCCAGCTTGTCCCTCAATAACCTGGGCTGTATGGTGTTGAAAGCACTGGAGAAATCAAAGAACATTATTCTCACCATGTTCCCTGGTTTCTCCAGATGAGACAGAGCCCTGTGCAGAAGATGGAGTAAGTGGAGTGGAGTCAAATATCGCTAGCAAAGTTGGTAATGTATTTTACTTTTCACCTCAACCACATTTTAATCTATTTTCCTATTTCAGTTCTGTGTGAGAATGTAATATATATATATAATTATTCACACAAAAGAAGAAAAATGGCAAATAAAGACACTTGCTTTTGTTTTTTTTGAAATCCATGGAGTGCTTCCATATTTTTTTTTCTCTCTCTCTCTCTCTCTCTCTCTCTCTCTCTCTCTCTCTCTCTCTCTCTCTATATATATATAATTTCATTCCCTGTAAACTATGCTACACTACCTTATATCCCAGTTATTGATTTCAACAATTCCTGAAGTTTTTATTTATAGGATTAAGTACCTTCAGATCCACCACAGAGCATATATCCCACCCTTAGGCTAGATTCACATAAAAAAAGGTGCAAAACATTCCTTTATCCACTTTTTCACTGACGTCTTGCACCCGAGGGGCACCAGTTTTCATGGATCCCCCATACATTTCAGTGTATGGAGGGAGCTGTAAAAACAATCAGAAATAGGAAATGACTCATTCAATGACGTCTGTTTAAAAAAAAAAATGGACATCACACGGCCATTATTCACTGCCTTGGGGTATACAAAATAAATGTATTTTCCTAATGACAAATGCTTTACATCCGAAGCAAGATTGAACTGACACTTATCACTGCCTTTGAAACTGCTTTTTTATACAAGTTTGGAAAAAGTACATACCTTTACTACTACTATTTACCCATTAAATGTGTTTTTCATCTCATACTTTTATGGCATATGCAGAAAATATGCTATAAAACCTGATCTACAGTTACAGTGGGTACAGAAAGTATTCAGACCCCTTTACATTTTTCACTCTGTTTCCTTGCAGCCATTTGCTAAAAGCAAAAAAGTTCATTTTATTTCTCATTAATGTACACTCAGCACCCCATCTTGACAGAAGAAAAAACAGAAATGTAGATATTTTTGCAAATTTATTAAAAAAGAAAAACTGAAATATCACATGGTCATAAGTATTCAGACCCTTTGCTCAGTATTGAGTATAAGCCCCCTATTGATCTAGTACAGCCATGAGTCGTCTTGGGAATGATGCATCAAGTTTTTCACATCTGGATTTGGGGATCCTCTTCCATTCTTCCTTGCAGATCCTCTCTAGTTCCGTCAGGTTGGATGGTGAACGTTGGTGGACAGTCATTTTCAGGTCTCTCCAGAGATGCTCAATTGGGTTGAGGTCAGGGCTCTGGCTGGGACAGTCAAGAATGCTCACAGAGTTGTTCCGAAGCCACTCCTTTGTTATTTTAGCTGTGTGCTTAGGGTCATTGTCTTGTTGAAAGGTGAACCTTCGGCTCAGTCTGAGGTCCAGAGCACTCTGGAAGAGGTTTTCTTCCAGGATATTTCTGTACTTGGCCGCATTTATCCTTCCTTCAATTGCAACCAGTCACCCTGTCCCTGCAGCTGAAAAATACCCCCATAGCATGATGCTGCCACCACGTTTCACTGTTGGGATTGTATTGGGCAGGTGATGAGCAGTGCCTGGTTTTCTCCACACATACCGCTTAGAATTAACGCCAAAAAGTTCAATCTTCATCTCATCAGACCAGAGAATCTTATTCCTCATAGTCTGGGAGTCCTTCATGTGTATTTTGGCAAACTCTATGCGGGCTTTCATATGTCTTGCACTGAGGAGAGGCTTCCTTCGGGCCACTCTGCCATAAAGCCCCGACTGGTGGAGGGCTGCAGTGATAATTGACTTTGTGGAACTTTCTCCCATCTCCCTACTGCATCTCTGGAGCTCAGCCACAGTGATCTTTGGGTTCTTCTTTACCTCTCTCACCAAGGCTCTTCTCCCACAATTGCTCAGTTTGGCTGGACGGCCAGGTCTAGGAAGAGTTCTGGTCGTCCAAAACTTCTTCCATTTAAGGATTATGGAGGCCACTGTGGTCTTAAGAACCTTGAGTGCTACAGAAATTCTTTTGTAACCTTGGCCAGATCTGTGCCTTGCCACAATTCTGTCTCTGAGCTCCTTGGACAGTTCCTTTGACCTCATGATTCTCATTTGCTCTGACATGCACTGTGAGCGGTGAGGTCTTATATAGCCAGGTGTGTGCCTTTCCTAATCAAGTTCAATCAGTTTAATTAAACACAGCTGGACTCCAATAAAGGAGTAGAACCATCTCAAGGAGGATCAGAAGGAAATGGACAGCATGTGAGTTAAATATGAGTGTCACAGCAAAGGGTCTGAATACTTATGACCAAGTGATATTTCAGTTTTTCTTTTTTAATAAATTTGCAAAAATATCTACATTTCTGGTTTTATTCTGTCAAGATGGGGTGCTGTGTGTACATTAATGAGAAATAAAATGAACTTTTTTGCTTTTAGCAAATGGCTGCAATGAAACAAAGAGTGAAAAATTTAAAGGGGTCTGAATACTTTCCGTACCCACTGTAGGTCCATAAATATTTGGACAGAGGCAACATTTTTCTAATTTTGGTTCTGTACATTACCACAACGAATTTTGAACAAAACCATTCAGATGCAGTTGAAGTTCAGACTTTCAACTTTAATTCAGTGGGTTGAACAAAATTATTGCATAAAAATGTGAGGAACCAAAGCATTTATTACACACAATCCCTTCATTTCAGGGGCTCAAAATTAAATGGACAAATTAAATAATTGTAAATAAAATGTTAATTTCTAATACTTGGTTGAAAACTCTTTGGCAATGACTGAAGTCTTTAACTCATGGACATCACCAGACGCTGTGTTTCCTCCTTTTCAATGCTCGGCTAGGCCGTTACCGCAGCGGTTTTCAGTTGCTGTTTGTTTGTGGGCCTGTCTGAAGTTGAGATCAGGTGACTGACTTGGCCATTCAAGAATATTCCACTTCTTTGCTTTAATAAACTCCTGGGTTGTTTTGGGTTTATGTTTTTGGTCATTGTCCATCTGTATTATGAAACGCCGGCCAATCAGTTTGGCTGGATTTGATACAGTGTGTCTGAATAGCACAGAATACAACCGGCTGCTTCTGTCCTGTGTGACATCATCAATAAACACTAGTGACCCAGTGCCCCTTGCAGCCATTCATGGCCAAGCCATCACACTGCCTCCGCCATGTTTTACAGATGATGTAGTATGCTTTGGATCAAGAGCTGTAACACGCCTTCGCCATACTTTTTTCTTTCCATCATTCTGGTAGAGGTTGATCGTGGTTTCATCTGTCCAAAGAATGTTTTAGATGGTTTTTTTTTTTTTATCAAAGTCCAAAGTAGCCTTTTTATTCTTGAGGCTTACGAGTGGCTTGCACCGTGCGGTGAACCCTCTGTATTTACTTTCATGCAGTCTTCTGTTTATGGTAGATTTGGATATTAATAAGCCTACATTCTGGAGAGTGTTTGTTCACTTTGTTGTCTGCTGCAGAGCGGTCGCCATAGCTACTGGGTCTCCCGCTGTAATGTACAGCGCAGACGTGGAGCTAATGCCCACGATCAGAATCCACACTGAACGCGGGCATTACTACTTCAAAGCCCCCACCCTAAAGTGGAAAAGTAGCCCCTGGGGCCGGTCCCCACCAGCCCCGTACCTTTGAAGTTGCAGGTTGGCTCCCACGCGGCGAGATCGCGGGAGCCGTCCTGTTCCTATGACAGCCGGGAGCCTTATGAAGGCTCCCAGGCTTGTCATAGGACTATTACTATTGTGGCTGGTCTATTACCAGCCACAATAGCATTGTACAGAATCTCCCATAGACTGCAATACAGTTATACAGTTGTATTGCAGTCTATGGGATTTGCAATCAAATGATTGCAGGTTCAAGCCCCCGAGGGGGGGGGGTAATAAAATAGTAAAAAAAAAAAGTTAAAAAAATAAATAAGTAAAAGTTCTAAATCACCCCCTTTCCCTAGAATACGTATAAAAGTAGAAAATGATTGTGAAACACATACACATTAGGTATCCCTGTGTCCGAAAACACACGGTTTACAAACTTATAAAAATATTTTTCCTGTACAGTGAACGTCATAGCAGGGAAAAAAAAAATCAAAAGTGCCGTGTTTTTCACTGTTTTCACCTTTGATTTGAATAAAAAGTGATCTAAGCAATAGACATTCCCCAAAATGGTATAACTAAAAACATCTGGTTCTGCAAAAAAAGATGCCCTACAGGGTACGGCTGCAGAGCCACCTGTCAATGTGACCTTGCAGCTGTTGCAAAAACACAACTCCCATATATTAAATATTTTACCATTTCTTGCTTCAAAATTTTTTTTCCCCTATTTTCCTCCTCTAAAACCTAGGTGCGTCTTATGGTCCGGTGTGTCTTATAGTCCGAAAAATACGGTATTTCCTTTTTATTTTAGGATTGACATGTGTTTATACCAAGCATGCTTTAAAGTCACTTACTAAAGACTTCCCAACCACACCTGCTGGAAGTTTATTCCAAGCCCCAACCAAAAGTAATATTTCCTGACATTGCTTCTAATCTTCCCCCCAACAATTTTCAGATTGTGTCCCCTTGTTCTTGTATTTATTTTTTATTTTTTATTTTTTTTAACACTTTCGACCTGAACTTTATACCTTTACATATTAAAGGTTTCATTCATGTGCCACTTCCTTTCTCTGCTCAAGGCTACATAGATTAAGTTCATTAAGCCTCTCCTGATACGTTTTATGCTTCAGAACCTCCACCATTTTCATAACCTGCCTTTGCACCCGATCAATGTTATCTATGTCTTTTTATAGAATGGGTCTCCAGAACTGGACATAGCATTCCAGATGAGCTCTCATTAATGTGCAGTACAGCAGGATCACAATCTTTTTCTCTTCCTATGGTTTGTACATCATGAAGCCAAACATCCTATTACTTTCTCAGTCACCTGGCCCAAGAAAATGTGTTGGGGGGAATTCACTGAAGTCAATTGGTTGAGAGGCTGGGTTACACAATTTTGTTATTGTCAGCTTGAGAACATAACGGTTTTGGTTTTCTGCAGCAGTTTTTCTTTGCCCATCGCCATTAGTCCTTTCTTGTCTTCCCTCATTTCACCCTCCCCCTCTTTTCTCCTTTAATACTTGAATATTAATGCAACACTAGAGCTTTATATGCATTATAGATAGGGATCATGTAGCTCACACTTTTAGTCCAATTCAGTCAGCCCATAGGTTTGCTACAAAGGATGATCTTAAACTAAAATGAAAAAGAAAAAGTAGATATATAACTTTCTGCTTCATGACCCACAATAATAGTGCTCCATTAGGGCCTATACAGTGATGATGTCTTTGTAGTGCTCCATTTCCAGTAAAGATTACACCTTGGGGCTCAATATATTGTATGTTGCCCTCTTAGTTCCTATCACATGCTGTCACACAGTTTAATTTATCCTTATTGCCCCCAACACAGTATTATGTCCTTTTAGTGCCTTCCTTGAGGTATGATTTCCCTTAGTGCCTTCACACAGCATAATGTTCCCACACAGTATAATGCACCCTTAGTGCCATCAACATAGTATCATTCCACCTTAATGCTTCCGCAGATAGTGTGATGTACCCTTAACGCAACACAGTAGAATGCCCCTCAGTACCCCTTACACAGTATACTGCCCCCTTAATGTCCCCACACAGTATGATGCCTCCCAGTATCCCCAATACAGAAATAGTGCCCTAAAAGGTAATACTAACTTAGCAAGATTTCCACAGAACAGTCTGCAGGTCTCATCTGTGCTTCTTTGGATCGTAAGGGTTACATCAGGGTTAGTGGTACATTGTATTCAACTGTGTCTGTATTCAAAGGATATAGATACAGTTAATCAGAACACACTGCAGAATGAAAGGGTAATCCGGGTCTGCAGCCAGCTTCTCCTCAATCCTTCAAACCAGCTGTTATTTTGGCAATCGTTTCAGGAAACTGGCCGATCCCACACCTGGGACAAAGATTTAATTTGCTCCTCCCCAACCTATCTGAACTTGCTATATAACATATATTTGTTATACAAATGTATATAATTAAATTAGCTTCCTTTAATAAAAAGCTAATGGTGGGATAGCAAACTATGCCCAGTTACTGACTGTGACAGTGACAGACTAAGTTAACCATACTGCTATTCAGAATGACCCCTACATATGACATCCTGAAGAGAGCCCATCCTGTATCATATTGCAGTTTACTGCCAACGTGCTGCAGGGTACCTATTAAAGAGGTCACCATTGCCCCAGATGTGTTTTTGCAGAAAGTCCATGTCAAAAAGGAAAGATTGTCTAGATTCTGAGAAGAACTCACCTATACAGTGCCTTGCGAAAGTATTCAGCCCTCTTGAACTTTTCAACCTTTTGCCACATTTCAGGATTCAAACAGAGATATAAAATTTTAATTTTTTGGTGAAGAACCAACAATTGGGACACAATTGTGAAGTGGAACGAAATTTATTGGTTATTTTAAACTTTTGTAAAAAATAAAAAACTGAAAAGTGGGGCGTGCAATATTATTTGGCCCCTTTACTTTCAGTGCAGCAAACTCACTCCAGAAGTTCAGTGAGGATCTCTGAATGATCCAATGTTGTCCTAAATGACTGATGATGATAAATATAGGGACAAGAATCTCTCACATTGAGGAGAGCACCAGTGAAGGTGTGTAGAGATTTTAATTGCCTTTCGCCCTCTACTTAGCATCTACATATCACAAGGCATTATGGGAAAGGAGCTGGGGAGCTCATGCTCCCTCTATTGGATGTAACAGATCCTCAATTTGCTTTTGACTCACCGAGCCTTGAGACAGCAAAAGGGATCTTAGCCAAGCCAAGCCAGATAAGTGAAATTGGCTTGGCTAAGATCCCTTTTGCTGTCTCAAGGCTCGGTGAGTCAAAAGCAAATTGAGGATCTGTTACATCCAATAGAGGGCGCATGAGCTCCCCAGCTCCTTTCCCATAATGCCTTGTGATATGATGATAAATATAATCCACCTGTGTGTAATCAAGTCTCCGTATAAATGCACCTGCTCTGTGATAGTCTCAGGGTTCTGTTTAAAGCGCAGAGAGCATCATGAAGACCAAGGAACACACCAGGCAGGTCCGTGATACTGTTGTGGAGAAGTTTAAAGCCAGATTTGGATACAAAAAGATTTCCCAAACTTAAAACATCCCAAGGAGCACTGTGCAAGCGATCATATTGAAATGGAAGGAGTATCAGACCACTGCAAATCTACCAAGATCCAGCCGTCCCTCTAAACTTTCATCTCAAACAAGGAGAAGACTGATCAGAGATGCAGCCAAGAGGTCCATGATCACTCTGGATGAACTGCAGAGATCTATAGCTGAGGTGGGAGAGTCTGTCCATAGGACAACAATCAGTCGTACACTGCACAAATCTGGCCTTTATGGAAGAGTGGAAAGAAGAAAGACATTTCTCAAAGATATCCATAAAAAGTCTCATTTAAAGTTTGCCACAAGCCACCTGGGAGACACACCAAACATGTGGAAGAAGGTGCTCTGGTCAGATGAAACCAAAATCGAACTTTTTGGCCACAATGCAAAACGATATGTTTGGCGTAAAAGCAACACAGCTCATCACCTTGAACACACCATCCCCACTGTCAAACATGGTGGTGGCAGCATCATGGTTTGGGCCTACTTTTCTTCAGCAGGGACAGGGAAGATGGTTAAAATTGATGGGAAGATGGATGGAGCCAAATACAGGACCATTCTGGAAGAAAACCTGTTGGAGTCTGCAAAAGACCTGAGACTGGGATGGAGATTTATCTTCCAAGAAGACAATGATCCCAAACATAAAGCAAAATCTACAATGGAATGGTTCACAAATAAACGTATCCTGGTGTTAGAATGGCCAAGTCAAAGTCCAGACCTGAATCCAATCGAGAATCTGTGGAAAGAGCTGAAAACTGCTGTTCACAAATGCTCTCCATCCAACCTCACTGAGCTTGAGCTGTTTTCCAAGGAAGAATGGGCAAGAATTTCAGTCTCTCGATGTGCAAAACTGATAGAGACATACCCCAAGCGACTTACAGCTGTAATCGCAGCAAAAGGTGGCACTACAAAGTATTAACTTAAGGGGGCCGAATAATTTGGCATGCCCCACTTTTCAGTGTATGTTTTACAAAAGTTTAAAATATCCAATAAATTTCGTTCCACTTCACGATTGTGTCCCCCTTGTTGTTTCTTCACCAAAAAATTAAAATTTTATATCCTTATGTTTGAAGCCTGAAATGTGGCAAAAGGTTGAAAAGTTCAAGGGGGCCAAATACTTTCGCAAGGCACTGTACCTTACCTTTACCTCACCTTTACCTCAGACAGGAGGATGATAGTGCTTATATAACTGTATGAAAATAAGTCCTTCCTCTGTGTGACACCCGTAAAATGGTCTACCTTCATAGAGCTTCTCTTGGATGTTGCTATTGGTTGCTGACAATTCTTGACAGTGCTGCTGTACCAAGGTAAAAAATGCAAAACTGGCTATTGAAATAGGCCACACGGCTTACAGGTGCAAAATTGTGTGGCTACTTAACAATGGATTTAAGAACTTCAGCAGTCACATACCACAGCAGTTATTGCCCACATCACTATTGACCAAGTGCTACCCTGTGTGGTCATACCCTAACAAGGACATATACCTATCGATAACTCCGTACATAAATTAAGACCTGGAGAATGGGGATGTCATTCTAAGAAGGAGAAAATCATAACTCAATAGAGCAGTAACATCTATTTACGTCACATATAGATGTAATAAATGTCAGGTTTCTATGCCTTTACGTGATTTTTTTTTCCTTACTGTTTTATTGCAAAAAGAAAATGTAAAAAAACAGAAGTCTTTCATTGAATTGTGACAAGGGATATTTGCTGACAGTTAAAGGGGTTGTCCAGGCAAAATTGGACATTAAATTTATTCTTTAAATAGGCCAGGGGCAGTGAAAAAAATGTAAAAAAAAAAAAAATCATACTCACCTTTCCCCGATGCTTCGGTGCCTCTCAGCGCGGTCAGGTCTTCTCAGTCCAGTGTTGACCTGTGGCACAAGTCCCAGCCACATGTGACCGCTGAGGCCAAACTACCTGTGACATCATGGGTCTCTTCCTGAGTCCTTAGCCTAATCAACAGAAGGGATCCGTGATGTCATGCAGCTGTTTCACTTTGAGAAGATGACGCAGCAGCAGGACCGGACCACGCTGGGAGGACATCGTCGCATCAGGGACAGGTGTTTTTTTTTTTTTTTTTTTACCTCCTCCCCCCTCCCAGCCTATATAACATTTAACAATTTGCCTGGACAACCTCTTTAAGCAAAGCTTTTAAAGCTATTAAAAGACTGGAGTGAAGAGAAACAAAGGGTTATAAGGTTATGAAAGTTAAGCGTTGATGGTAAAAAAAAATAATTAAATTGTTGCTAGTTCTATACATAACCATAAGGTATACTGTAAAAAGATTAATTAATGGGGAAATTATTATTATAATCGTCTCAATGTGGCCCTGCTGTAGAAGCCATCTTGTCAGGGACGGTTTTAAACAAACAAAGTAGGGCCCTGGGCAAAATCAAAAGTGGGGCCCTAAATGTTGAAATATTGTACCTACTACATAGTCATATTCTGTTAATTCGATGTGCTGCAGTGCCTATCACTGGAATTTACTGGAGTGTTCCTAAGGTCTTTAAGGCCAGGGCCCCACATTGCGAAGACTCAGCATTTTGGCCACAGCAGAAACACTGCAGCAAAAAACGCTGCGTTTTACAGTACCTGCAAAGTGGAGGGGATTCTGGCTAATCCCATACACACACACTGCAAAAAAAAAATCTGCAGTGGAAAAGTTGCGTTTTCACAGCATGTCAATTATACTGTCTGAAACACTGGCATTATCCGTATAGGTATAATAGGTGCAGAGAGTCCACAGAGGAAAACTCTGAGATCACAATTAAATATGCAATGTGTTTCTGCCAGTCTTTTCCGCAGCATGGGGCCTTAGCCTGAAGGGGTTGTTTCATATATATTGTAGGGATCAGCTCACACGGTGGGGGCGGCAATGACCATGTTCACACACAGCAGGTTTTTCTCAAATGGTGATGGTGCTTTATTTAGCAAAATAAACACAAAGCAAACTGTGTCCAAACGAAACAAAAATACCTAGGCCTGTCCGGCCGCTGGCTAACACTTCACATACCTGTCTAGTCTCGTGCAGGTACAAAATGAAAATAGCAGCAAAACACGCTGGCTTAGTGCCAACTTCACACATTAAGAGTGGTGTTGTCCTCACCACTTCCAGCATCTCAGAGCTCCCTTTTATCAGGCTTCCTTCCCAATAAACACAACACAGGAAGGCGCACCTGGGAGTGCCTGGGGTTAGGGAGAAAAACCCGTAGCGGACTAAGGGTGTGGACTGGAGAGCACCCACTACCAAACCTGCCCTCCAGTCCAAAAAAACCAGCCCATGTAACAACAAACAAAACCCTAGCAGACTATGGTCTGCTAAGCAATGCAAAACCCAGTTTTTCTTCATCTCACCTGTCTGAGAAAACCAGGCGAGATATACACCCCGTCCACTATTCTGCCGTACACCTTACCACATATCCCCCCCCCTCTTCTCCAGACCAGAGGTCTGGGCACTTTTACTGAATAAACAGTACACCCCGGACAACGCATCTGCATTTCCTTTCAATTTTCCAGGTCTATGTTCCACCTTATAACTGAAGTTCTGTAAGGAGAGAAACCATCGGGTCACGCTTGCATTTCTCTCCTTATTTTGCTTCATCCAGGTTAGTGGAGCATGGTCTGTCACCAACACAAATTCCCTACCCAGCAGATAATATTTTAGGGATTCTAACGCCCACTTGACAGCCAAACACACTCTTTCCACTATGGCATAATTTTTTTCTGCTGGGGTCAGTTTCCTGCTCAGGTACATCACTGGGTGTTCTTCCCCATTTACCACCTGTGACAGGACGGCTCCCAAACCTGTATCAGATGTATCTGTCTGGACCAAAAATTGTTTCCTAAAATCTGGGGAGACAAGTACCGGTTGTTCACACAGGGCCGATTTTAGGCTCTGAAAAGCCTTTTCTGCCTCTGGAGTCCACTTTATCATTACAGACTTACCTCCTTTTGTTAAGTCTGTTAATGGTGATGCAATGGAGGCAAAGTTGGGCACGAACCGACGGTAATACCCGGTTATGCCAAGGAAGGCTCTAACCTGTTTTTTTTGTTAGGGGCCTAGGCCAGTTCTGTATTGCCTCAATCTTGTTGATCTGGAGTTTTACCAAGCCCTTTCCAATGACTTAACCCAAGTATTTTGCCTCCTCTAGACCCAGTGCACATTTTTCAGGGTTTATAGTTAGGCCCGCATCACTGATGGAGTCTAAAACTGCCTGTACCTTGCAGAGGTGACTTCTCCAGTCAGCAGAAAATATGACCACATCGTCCAGGTAAGCCGTGGCATAATCCCGATGTGGTCTCAAGATTAGATCCATCAGCCTCTGAAACGTAGCAGGGGCCCCATGTAACCCGAACGGCATCACTACATACTGGAATAGGCCTTCTGGAGTGGAGAATGCCGTCTTCTCTTTAGCCTCATCAGACAACGGTATCTGCCAATAACCTTTTGTCAGATCAAGCGTTGTGATATACCTTGCCCTCCCTAGTCTCTCAATCAGTTCATCTACCCTAGGCATGGGGTACGCATCAAACTTTGAGACTTCATTTAATTTCCTGAAGTCATTACAGAACCTCCAGGTCCCATTGGGCTTTGGGATTAGTACAATGGGGCTTGACCATTCTGACAGACTCCTCAATGACCCCTAGTTCAAGCATATGCTTGACCTCAGATGACACCGCTTCTCTGCGGGCTTCTGGTATGCGGTATGGCTTTAGGTTTACTTTATGGTTGGGCTCAGTCTTAATATGGTGTTTGATCAGGTGAGTACGGCCTGGTAAGTCAGAAAACTTGCATCTGTTTTCCTGTAGAAACTCTTTTGCTTCCTGTTTCTGGGGCACTGAGAGTGCCTCACCTATCCGTACTGGGGGAATTGGGTGTATCACCTCCTTAACTACAGACTGAACGGCTACCAACGACTCCCGTTCTTTCCATGGCTTGATCAGGTTTATATGGTAAACCTGGAAGGGTTTTCTCCTACCTGGCTGATGCATCTTGTAGTTCACCTCATTCACTTTCTCTACAATCTCATAGGGACCCTGCCATTTTGCCAGAAACTTGCTCTCAACGGTGGGTACTAGAACCAGGACCCTGTCCCCAGGAGAAAAGTTCCTCACCCTGGCAGACCGTTATAAATCCTGCTCTGGGCCTCCTGAGTTCTTTGCATATGCTCTTTAACAATAGGCATCACCGTTGCTATTCTGTCCTGCATCTGGGCCACATGTTCCACCACACTTTTATAAGGGGTGGCCTCTGTCTCCCAGGTTTCCTTGGCAACATCTAACAAACCCCTTGGATGCCAGCCATAAATTAACTCAAAGGGTGAAAATCCTGTAGATGCCTGGGATACTTCTCTGATAGAAAACATGAGGTAGGGAAACACAGTCCCAGTCCCGACCATCCCTTTCCACAACCTTTTTCAGCATATGCTTCAGGGTTTTATTAAAACGCTCCACTAACCCGTCAGTTTGGGGGTGATACACTGACATCCGGAGGTGCCTAATCTTAAACAACTTGCACAGTTCTTTCATGACCTTTGACATAAAGGGCATACCTTGGTCAGTAAGGATCTCTTTGGGGATCCCTGTGCGAGAGAACATGTGAAACAACTCCCGAGCAATATTCTTAGATGCCATATTTCTTAAGGGCACTGCCTCTGGGTACCTGGTGGCATAATCCACGACAACAAGAATGTATTGATGTCCCCTAGCAGATTTGACAATGGGGCCCACCAGGTCCATGGCAATTCTCTCAAATGGTACTTCAATAATGGAAAGAGGCACCAAGGGGCTGCGAAAGTGTGATGTGGGTGCACTTATCTGGCATGTGGGACACAACTCACAGTATCTTCTCACTTCTTCATATATCCCAGGCCAGAAAAACCTTTGGAGGACTCTTTCCTGTGTTTTCCTGGTCCCTAAATGACCCCCAAGCACATGGCTATGGGCCATGTCCAGCACCATACGGCGGTATGGTTTTGGCACCAGAACCTGTTCCACAATTTCACTATTTACCATAGTGACACGGTACACCAGATCCCCAATCATTGCAAAATGTGGAAATCTCTTATCAGCTCCTGGTTCCTGGGGTGCTCCATTTATTACGGTCACGTTGGCCCGAGCAGTACTCAGAGTGAGATCTCTTACTTGCTCAGTCCCAAAGTTACACCGAGACACCTCTAAATCTAATACCTGTGGTTCAGGCAGGGAAGTTTCTTCCTCTTCCCCAACCAACATCTGCAAGGGAAATAATTTATCATCATCAGTTTCCCTTTGTTCTTCACATGACTCATTTTTTTTCAGATGAAGGTACCATTTCGGCTGGCGTTTTATCACCGGCAGCAGAAGTGTCACCCATTTCCCACAACTTCCAGAAAAACGGGAAGTCATGGCCTAAAATCACATCATGCATAAGTCTTTTTACAACCCCCGACTTCATAAGTCACAGTTCCAGACGGGGTTTCCAAACAGACCAAGGCTACAGGGTAAGGGACGGTATCCCCGTCAACGCAAAGTACCTTTACCTGCTTGCCTGGCACATAGCCTTTAGCCACAAGGCTGGCCTGAACTAGGGTCACCAGGCTACCAGAGTCTAGAAGGGCCTTCACAGGGCAGTTGTTCACCTTTATCTGGCAAACTTGAGGCTTGGTTCCTGACCCCGGGAGGGCGGCACACACTGACTCTGTGAACAGAGACTGTCGTCGACTAGCGTTACACTCCATGGGCTCTGTGACAAGAGGGCAATTGGCGGCTATATGTCCCCACTCATGGCACCTCCAGCACTGGCGGGTGCCAGACCTCCTTAGCAGAGGGTCCCTGGGGTTCAGGATTAGCCTTTTGCCCTCGCACAGGCTCCAGAGCTCTGCTCCCTCTTGCACTTTTCCACCCACCTCCAGCTAGAATTCTCTTACCCACAGACGTCAGGGGTCTGGTCATCCTGGGAAGTGTCGGTGCTGCAGGGACATCACAGAGGTAATCCTCGGTCGCTAGGAACCTTTCCACCAGGTCAACCAGCTGCACAGCGGTCTTGGGGTCCCCATGACCAATCCATCGTTGCAGCTCGGCTGGGAGGGTTCTAAAGAAGTGGTCAACCACCACCTTTTCCACAATTTGGGCAGGTGTGGAGGTCTCTGGTTCCAACCATTTTCTCACCAGATGGATCAGATCATGCATCTGGGACCGGGCAGGCTCGTCCATGGTGTAGCGCCAACTGTGGACTCTCCTGGCGCGGATAGCTGGCGTAACACCCAGGCGAGCAAGGATCTCCATTTTCAGTTTGTTATATTCCCGGAGATCCTGCTCCCTGAGGTCATAATAGGCCTTTTGAGGTTCGCCCGACAGAAAAGGTGCAATCACCTCTGCCCACTCTGCAGTCGGCAGTCTCTCCCTCTCTGCGACTCTCTCAAACACCGTGAGGTAAGCCTCGATGTCGTCACCGGGTGTCATCTTTTGTAAGGCCCGCTGAGCGGCCTCTCTCACATTGGGGGTCTCAGGTGGGCTTACCTCCACTCGTTGGGGCGGAGCCCTGCTGGACTCTCGGAGCGCAGCAATCTGCTCCAATTATTACCCCGGTACCTAACACCAAAAAGAGTTGAGTATCGTCCAATACCCGGCTGTCTAAAGAGACATCGCAGGTTGGTATTATTAGGCTGGGAAGGAGCAAACACCGTGGCCCTTCCCACCCTTGTAATGTCAGGCTACTGCTTGTTATATCTGTCTGGTTCAGAAATATTGGGGGGACCCTATGCTGCTTTATAATTGGAAAAAAAACGACATAGGATCCCCCCAATTTCTCATAACCAGCCGGATATAACAAGCAGCAGCAGCAGCCCGACAGTATAAGGGTGGGAAAGGCCACTGTTTTTGGGCCTTCCCAGCCTAATAATACCAGACTGCAACCGCCCCAATCCCCAGGAGTCTCTTTAGAAAGCTGGGTATTGGACGATACCCAGCTCTTCCCGGTACCCCTGATGGTGTTGGGTGCTGGGGTAATAATTAGAGGGTTAGTGCTAGAATATTAACCATCTAACACTAAGCCACACCTTAGTAATGGATGCTGTCTAATAGACAGTCGCCATTACTAAGGGGGTAAGAAAGTAGTTAAAAAAATCAAGAGACATGAGAGAAATTATTTTTATTGAAATAAAAACTCCCCCAGACAACCCTCTTTGACCATTTTATTAAAAAATTAAAAAAAACGATGATCATTGGAGTCCAACGAATCCGACGTAATCCAAGCGATCCATCATAACCTGAAAGATAAAAAAAAACACAAAAGATCCCAGCAGTATGAAAAATTAAAAAAAAAACCTATAGTGACCTCCAGCTGTCTTCCTTCTTATTTGGTAAATTTAATGAACACTGGCTTCTATTCTGGTGCAGGGGACCTGAGTTGAGACAGAATCTTGACTCATATGTGAGACAGAATTCTGTCTCATCCTAAAGGTAGGTGTGCCAGAATGAGCTAGTGAAGGGACTCCTAAGTTACATAAGAGTCCCTGCACTAGCTATGTGACCTGAGTTACCCCTACTCACATTTAAAGTAAGCTATTGAAGTGAAATACTGTCAATGTGCTTGGGAGTAAACCAATCACAATGAAGTGTAATAATATTGATCCAGAGTGGCGGAAGCTGACAAGCTAAATGCTGTCTTAGTACCTTGGAAATCAGGGTAGTACAAGGGTACTACCCAGCTTTCCAAGATACTGACACAGCTCAACACTGGATCAATATTTTAAACACTTCAATGTGGTAGGGTTGAGAGGCGGGAGCTGAATCAACTGATTGGTGCATGATCTGGGAGTCAGCCCCCACACCGATCAGATGCTGATGGCCTTTCCTGTTGATAGATCATCAGTATCTATTGTATTAACATCCTGGACAATCTCTTAAAAAAACAAAAACAGATGACTGTCAATAATAGATGTTGAGAAGCGCCTACCTTGAATCACTGTCTATGCTTCCAGACCAACCGTTTGTGCAGTAGTCTCAGATCTGCACAAGGGCATATGTTCTGGTGGATTCCACAGTTTTCACGTTAAGCCTACTGTAGATAGAAGAATGCTTAATGATGTCTTTCATTCACTGCAGAGAGGAAACAGAATTGGGTGCTATATTATCTTTTTATATCAGTAGGACAGTCCAGTTGGGGCTTTAACCCCTTAACGACCCAGGGTGTAATAGTACGTCCTGAGTCACATGACGATGTATGGAGCGCGCTCAGGAGCTGAGCACTCTCCATACACCGCGGGTGCCGCCTATTGAAGGCTCCCAGGCCTGTCATTACATTACAGCTATTACGCGATGCCAAAGGCATCGTCTGATAGCAGTAACAGCATTTTGCTATTCACTGCGATACAGTAGTATCGCAGTGAATAGTATGATTGATCAGACTCCCTAGGTTTCAAGGTCTCTAGGGAGTCTGATCATACAAGTAAAAGTATAAAAAAAAAAAGTTTTTAAAAAGTATGAAAAAATAAAAAAAAAACACAAAAGTTCAAATCACCCCCCTTTCCCTAGATCAGATATAAAAGTAAATAAACAAAAGTAAGCATAAACACTTTAGGTATCCACGCGCTCCAAAATGCCCGAACTATTAAAATATTAAAATATTTATCCCATACGGTGAACGGCGTAGCGGGAAAAAAAAATCAAAATGGCCAAATAGTGTTTTTTTCAACACTTTGCTTCCTATAAAAAATTGAATAAAAAGTGATCAAACCATCAGATCTTTCCCCAAATGGTATCAATAGAAATGTCATGTTGTCCCGGATAAAAAAACGCCTTACCCAGCTCCATACATGTAAATATGAAAAAGTTACAGGTGACACAATATGGCGACGCAAATTTTTTTTTTCTATTTAGCAAAGTTTTTAAGTTTTTAAAAGGTATCCAAACATTACAAATACTACATAAATTTGGTATCGCCGTGTTCGTACTGACCCGCAGAATACAGGTGACATGTCATTTTTACCACAAAGTGAATGCTGTAAAAATTAAACCCATATGAATTTGGCGCAAATGCAGTTTTTCTCCAATTGCACCTCATTCTGAATTTTTTTCCAGCTTCCCATTGCACAGCATATTGAATGGTACCATTACAAAGTACAATTTGTTTCGCAAACAATAAGCCATCATGTGAATTGTGAATTGAAAAATGAAAAAGTTATGGCTCTTGGAATGTGGGGAGGGAAAAATGAAAATGCAAAAACAAAAAATGCCCCGTCATTAAGGGGTTAAAGGGGTTTTCTAAGGCTGAGTAATTGATGACCTATGCAATCATCAATTAAAAATTGGAAAGGGATCAGCACCTGTTCACGTGATGTGTGTGCTGCAGCCTCTTCAGTACTTACCAAACACAGCTCCATAGTGACTGTGCTTGGTATCACAGCTCAGCCCATTCACTTGAATGGGACTGAGCTGTGATCAGGCCGTGTGATCAATGAACATAATGTCACATGTCCTGTGAAGTAGAAGCAGCACTCAGAGAGGGCCACTGCCTCTTTAACCAGCTGAACCACAGGGGGACAAGGTGTCAGACCCCCAACAGATCTCCAATTGATGACATTTCTAAGGATATGTCAGCAATTAAAAAAAAAATGGAAAGCCCTGGAAAATCCCTTTAAGCTAAGCCCCACATGGCGTCCCGCAGCAAAAAAGCTCTGCTGGAAAAACCACGACAGCAACGCATTGCAGTTCTTCCTGCAGCGCTTTTGACAGAAAGTTTGCAGAGGTTTCCTCTGTGAACTTTCTGCTTCCATTATACCTATAGGGAAACCGCCGGCATTTCCTTAGGTATAATTGACATGCTGCGATTTCCAAAACCACAACGGTTTTGGAAATCTCTGCATGTCTGCAACACGTATATTAACGCAAAGTGGGGATAGGAATTACTAGAATCCCATCCACTTTGCTGTGACTGTAAAACGTCGCTTTTTTTTTCCACGGCGTTTACGCCGCAGGTGAACCGCGGCGTTTACACCACGTGGGGCACCAGCCTTAAGGACAGAGAAGTGCCCCGACTATGGCTCTTGAAATGTGGTGACACAAGTCCCCACTGACCTACACTTCCTGCACCTGAATCCCTTACATGCTCCAGGATTATTACGAGGCCAGAGTCACCTAACTTCTACTACTTTATCCATAGGACAGACCATAATGAATCCAGGTTCCCGGTCCTGAGAATGTGGTTGTTTTTCTCCCCACAGTGAATTTAGTCTGACTGAATCCAGGGTGAATGTAACCGTGCCCTGCTGGATAGGAAGCATCCATGCCCTCTTTTACTTTAATGGGAGTAACTGAGATAGCCGAAGTCCAGACAAGGCCCTAGACAGTTGGGGATAGGGACTACATGACTAGGGGGAGGATTAAAGACATGAAGGGGTTAAGAAAGAGGAGAGTTGGAGCGGGAAAAATGGGGGTGGGATCGAGGGTGTTAAAAGGGGCGATGGGGTGAGATAAGGGTCAGTCAATCAGTGGCAGGGTAAGGAAGTGGACGTACTACACTACTTACCATTGCCGATCTAGAAGCCTTGCGGTCTCTCCTTTGGGCGGCGGCGGTGGTCCATGGCGAGCAGGTCGTGGAGGATCTTGTCGCAGCGGTCCGGGTGCCCCCTGGCCAGGGCACGTCTGCCCTGGTCCCTTCACTTCGCACTCGGCGGTCCCGGTCGACGGAGCGTTACTCTCCTGATAGGGAGCTGGCGATGAGGCGGCGTTCCAGGAGGGACCCTCAGGCCACGGGCGCCCAGTTCAGCTCCCCTGGAGAGCGCTCGGCGGCCGGGAGGAATCCTCACGGAGGCTGCAGTCGCCAGGAGGGAGGCCAGGTGAGTACGCCTCCTCCCCCCTCTTCATCCTCCAGGACCCGCGCGGCAGTCTCTTGCGCTTCGGCCGGGGGGGGGGTGTGCCCGGCGCGTGACGTCAGCGGGCGGGGACCGTTCCCCGGGCGCGCTCCCTGGCCCCCTCCCTGCTGCCGCGCACGAGGGCGCTGGAAGTGACGCGGCCGGGCCTACTTAATGCGGAGGTTCGGGCCTGGGCCGGAAGAGGCCGGCTGAAGATGGTGCCGGCGGTTCTCCGACGGGGCGGCGGGTGCGCTGCACGGCGGGGACTGCGGCATCTCCTGGTGATGGCGCTGGTGGCTCCAGCGCTGAAGAAGGCCTATGCTCCCTGGACAGCGCGGACGGACCCCCTGAGGATGCGGGACCGGCGGCGGCTGATCTGGGGCGCCCCCCGACGCAGCCTGGTGATCAGATGGGGTTTCCTCTTTCTATGGGTGGAGGCTCTGGGGCAAGTGTGTCGGGCGCTGCGGTGTTAGGGCCCAGGGGGGTGGAGTCCCTGGGGGGGTCAGCTGCGGGGGGGGGGGGGGCAGTATGGGGCCAGCTGATAAGTCTGCTCCAGCAATTGGTGGGCGAGCGGCCTGGGGCCGCGGGGCCTACGGGAGTAGGGGTAGGCGCGGACGCGAGGGTTTCCCAGGGGTCTGGGGGCATGGCGGTCCCGGCAGTCCCTATTGCTGGCCCGCTAGGGGAGGTTGCGTCGGTGCCTGCGGAGCCCATCCAGGTGGGTGGCGGGGCCCCTGAGGGTTCGGATGCGGTGGCAAGGGCCAAGGGTAAGGAGAAAGAGAAGGCGGGGGATATTGTGCGTCTAGATGACCCAGCGAAGGGTGAGGTTTACATCTGCTTTGAAGGCCCACTCGGGGCGCATTTGAAGCAGGAGGTGCGGGAAAAAATTTGGAAAGGGGAGTACGTGGAAATATTTTCCCTGCTCCCTTTGGACAAATTTAATCTGGATAAGGTTAAGCCTAGTGATAGCAAAAAGGAGGACGAGGAGAAGCGTCGCTACTGTTTAATTCCCCGTACATTTGTCAATTGGCTACAGGCGTTTGCCATATTGGCAAGTGTGATTGGGGAAAAGGAGCCTGAGCACTGCTCTGCTCTGTTTGGCTATATGGACTCTATTGGGGAGGCGCACCGAGTGTATGGCGGGGTAGCGTGGCTTAGATACGACGAGTAGTTCCGGCAGCGTAAGGCGGTGCGTCCGGGCTTGCGGTGGGATCACAAGGACAGATCCTTGTGGATGCGGCTGATGTCGGCGCCAGTGGCGCCGTCCTTTCGTGGGGGGGCCGGGAATTTGGGCTCTGCTACCGGATCCTCGGCTTCCCAGAAAAAGGGGTACTGTTGGTTGTTCAACGAAGGGCAGTGCAAATTCGGTGTCACCTGCCGCTTCAAACACGAGTGTTCAGGTTGCGGGGGCGGACATGGGCTTAACAAGTGCTTTAAGCGAGGAAAAGGAAAAGGGGGGGGATGTTGTGGAAAAAAAGGGAAGACGCCGGTGAAGGTCACAGTAATGCTTCCTTTTCTAAGTAGGTACCCTGATCGGGTGGCTGCACGGTTGCTAGCGGAGGGTTTTGGGGAGGGTTTCCGTATCCCTTTTGATGCGGCGGCCCCTGTTTTTCGCCCTGGGAACCTTAAATCAGCTAGGGAGCACCCTGAGGTTGTGGGGGCAAAGTTGATGAAGGAGGTGCGTTTAGGGCGCATGGCGGGCCCCTTTTCGGCCCCGCCCTGGCCCCATTTACGGGTTTCACCGTTGGGTGTGGTGCCCAAGCGTGAGCCCTCTCAGTTTCGCCTTATCATCACCTTTCCTTCCCAGCTGGGGGGTCGGTTAACGATGGGATTGATCCTTCATTGTCATCTGTCTCCTATGCTTCGTTTGACAAAGCGGTGGCGTTAGTGCGTCGGGCGGGTCCTGGGGCGCTTATGGCTAAAACGGATATAGAGGCGGCGTTTCGGCTTTTACCTGTTCACCCTGAGAGCTTCCATCTGTTAGGTTGCATGTGGGAACACCAGTTTTATGTAGACTGTTGTTTGCCTATGGGCTGTTCCATCTCGTGTGCTTACTTTGAGGCTTTTAGTTCCTTTCTGGAGTGGGTGGTCAGGGACTTGTCGGGTTTGGCGTCGATCATCCATTATCTAGATGATTTCCTCTGTGTCGGGCCTGGGGCTTCGTCGGACTGCTTGGTGTTACTGCGCATGGTTGAACGGGTGGCGGGTTTGTTCGGGGTCCCTTTGGCCCCCGACAAGACGGAGGGTCCGGCGTCGGTAATTAAGTTTTTGGGCATTGAACTTGATTCAGTGCTCATGGAATCCAGGTTGCCAGGGGATAAACTGGAGGACCTGCGGCTGACTGTTCGTAGGTTCCAAGGGGTACGGAAGGTTCGGCTGCGGGAGGTGCAATCATTGCTGGGAAAATTGAATTTCGCCTGTCGCATCATGCCAATAGGGCGAGTTTTTTGTCGGCGGTTAGCGGCATTGACAGTTGGGGTACGGTCGCCTCATCACTTCGTGCGGCTTACTGCTGAAGTGAGGGCGGACTTGTTAGTGTGGGATGATTTTTTGGGTCGGTTTAATGGGCATTCGTTGTGGCTTGCCTCCGTTATTTCTAGTGAGGAATTGAATTTGCATACCGACGCGGCGGGGTCAATAGGGTTTGGGGCTTATTACCAAGGGCGTTGGTGCGCGGGGGTTTGGCCTGTTGAGTGGGTGGAGGCGGGATTGGTGGCGAACTTAGCATTGTTGGAATTGTTCCCGATTATAGTCGCGGTGGAGTTATGGGGGGGGCGAATTTCGGGATCGGAAGGTTTGTTTTCAATGTGATAACAGCGCGGTGGTGTTCGTCATCAATTCCCAATCTGCAAAGTCCCCTCCGGTGGTGTCGCTGCTTAGGCATCTGGTGTTGCGCTGCTTAGAAATGAATGTGCACGTATCGGCGCGCCACGTGCCCGGGGTGCTTAATTCTGTGGCTGATTCCTTGTCTCGGTGTCAGTTTGGTAGGTTCCGGGAGTTGGCTCCGGAGGCAGCGGAGGTGGGCGAAGACTGTCCGGCCCACTTGTGGTCCCTGGTGTCGGTTCCGCGGCGGAGCTCATCCAGTGGTCTGTGTCCGCCGTAACTTGGAAGCGTTACCAACAGGTTTGGTGTGATTGGGACCGGGACTGCCTGTCATGCGGGGGGGTGCGTTCGGACGAAGACCGGGTGGTGTTGGTTTTGTCCTGGATAGGGATAGCATTTGCGGAAGGGCGCTCGGTCGCGGTGGTTTCTCAGCGTTTAACGGGTCTGGCATTTCTTTTTCAATTACAGGGTTTGCGGGATGTCACAAAAGATTTTGTGGTGCGCCAGGCTATGAGGGGGTTTCGGCGGGGGGCCGGGAGGCGCGATCTTCGCCGCCCGGTTTCCTTTGAGTTATTAGGGCGTCTATTGGGGTGTCTGCAGAATTTGTGTTTTTCAGAATACGAAGTGCTGTTGTTCCGGGTGGCTTTTTTGCTGGCCTTTTTTGGGGCTTTTCGTGTTGGGGAGTTGGTTAGCGAGTCAGTGGCAGCTCTGGGGGGGTTGCAGTGGAATGAGGTAGCCTTGTTTGAGGATCGGGTGGAGTGCCATTTGCGTCGCTCCAAGACGGATCAGGTGGGTCGTGGTAGGTTGGTGGTGCTTTATGCGGTTGGGGGGGATCCCTGTTGTCCGGTGGCGGGGGTGTCTAATTTTCTGCAGGTGTGGGGTTCGCTCTTGGGGTCCTTCCTTTGCCATGAGAATGGGGGGGCTCTGTCTAGGTTTCAGTTTATAGCTGTATTTAAGAAGGCCTTGGAATTGGTGGGTGAGCTCCCTGGTGATTATGGCTCCCACTCTTTCCGAATAGGTGCGGCCACGGAGGCCGCTCGCTGGGGTCTGGGGGCCGATGTTGTGCGCCGTATCGGGAGGTGGGAATCCGACCGGTTCCGCCTTTACGTGCGTCCGTCCCTATTGCGGTGAGTGGGTGGCGTTCCTGCGGGGTGGAGGAGGAGCGCGGTGCTGGGTCAGTGGAATTGGGAAGGTTCCTCCTGTCCTATCTTCGGTGTTGCTGTTTGGTATTTAGTCTTCTTTGTTGTTGTTTTATTTTAGGTCCCTGTTTGATCTGGATATTGGGTCATTCGTACGTTTTTTTGGGGTGCACTTCGTGCGGACGTCCGGCCGGATGGGCGACAGCTGGGTCTGCGGCGGGAGGATGCCTTGGTACGGTGGATCGGGGTGCGCGGTATGATCTGGAGTCGGGTTTTGCCCGAGTTTCATTTTTATAGTTGCGTCGATCGCCCCCCCGCATGTCATTGTTCTGCATGTTGGGGGCAATGACCTAGGGGTGCGATCATCCAGGGAACTCATCAGGGACATTCAATTTGATGTGTTGCGGTTGCTGACTGAGTTCCCGGGTTTGATTATAGTGTGGTCTGACATGGTTGCGCGTTTGGTGTGGCGAGGTCGGTGGCCCGTTTGGACAAGACCCGTATAAAAGTAAATAGGGCAGTGGCTCGTTTTGTGGTGCGAAATGGTGGGATAGCGGTCCGCCATCGGGAGTTAGAAGTTCCTTCTGTGGATCATATGCGCCAGGACGGGGTGCATTTGAATGCGATAGGGACGGATATGTGGATGCTGGGTTTGAGAGATGGTGTAGAGCGAGCTTTGTCTGTGTGGCGGGCATAAAGGGTCATTCCCGGGAGTCTGTGGCTGGGGGTTGGTGGGGTTAGAGGCCTATCGGGCACTGTTGTAGGACCTCATCGGTGGTATGGGGATCCTGGTGGGGAAGGTGTAAGCCTGGGAAGTCCCCTAGTTGGGCTTAGGTCCCTTTGGGGGTCAGGCTTATGGTCGTACAGATGGTTAAAGGTCTGCCCGAGGTGGGGGTTTTGCGCCTGGGCATATTAGTGGTGGTGCCTATCCCCGTGGTGGGGTAGGTTCTGATATAATGTACTTATAAATGGTCTGAATTTTGTATACAGTTGTAACGGTTAAGTATTGGTTTGTATTTATACACCGCCCGTTTTATGGCGGTGTTGTTTATATGTTATTTATATGTTTAAAGTATGTATATATATATATATATATATATATATATATATATATATATATATATGTTTTAATAAATCGGCCTGAACAGGCCAATTTAAAATCCAAGAGGTGGTCTGAGTCCTTATTGGGGGGTAATGTGGGGTTAGGACATGAGGTCTAAAGGGCTGTGGTAAGTCAGCCGGAGTGATGACATATTCCTCCTCCCTGAGTCATGTACTTTACTATCTCAGGCACTTTCATTCAAGTTAATAGGTGCACGGTCGCCTCCCATCAGCCTGGATTCAGTTAGAAGGAAAACACCCTGATTCTGAGGGCTCGATCCTATGGATAACAGATAACTATTCTTCATGGCATAACCCCTTTAAAAAGGTTATCCACCTTCTAATATTCTAGGCTACACTCACACGACAGTGCCCAGCACAGTGTACACCCTAACAAAATCTGTTTTCAAGGATCCCTCATTGATATGAGTCTATTGAGGGATCCATAAAATCACCAAAAATAGCCGGTTCTATTTCTTTCTTGGATCATTTACACAGACGGTTAAAACAATGGTTGTGCGACTAGATCCACTAAAATCTATCGGACCGTGTGCTGCTAATACAACAGCCAGCACACAGCCTTGGAATCCTGTTGTGTGAATGAGCCCTTAGATCTGTGGAAGTCTGACAACCTGGATCCCTGCAGATCAGCTGCACCAGGACAGCGTGACTCCCAGTAATGATTACATACCAGGAGCCACACTGCTCACTCACTGTACAAAGTGCAGATGTGGCTTCTGGTACTGTAGTGCTGCCTCATAGACTTCAATGGGACAGTGCTGCAGTACCTAAAGCCACCACTACACTTTATACGGCTAGTGAGCAGCGTGGCTCCTGGTATGGTAACATTACTGAGAGCCATGCTATTCCAATGCAGCTGATCTTCAGGGGGTCCTGCGTGTTGGTACCCTGCAGGTGGTATAACAATATTAGAATGTGGATAATCCCTTTAAAGGGGTTGTCCAGGCAAAAATGTATTTTTTAATTAGAGTGGGAGAGGTGAAAAAAAAAAAAAAAAAAAAAACACATTCACCTGTCCCCGATGCTCGTGTGTTCCCCAGTCCTGCAGCTCTGTTGGCGCATGTCCCCACCACACATGACTGCTAAGGCCAATCCGCAGCCACGGCGAAGGGACGTCACTATCTGTGACGTCCCTTCTGTAGGCCGCTGATTGACCTAAGTAGTCACGTGACGGCCTCAGCGGAAGGGAGCTGGGACATCATAGCCAGAAGACAGCCAAGTAGCAGGATCGGACTGCACTGGGAGGACACTGCAGCATCGGGGACAGGTGAGTAGGGTATTTTTTTGTTGTTTTTCACCTCCCCTGGCATAAATAAATAAAAAATAAAAATAAAAAATTAACAACATATTGACAAAATTATATTGTATTGGGGGTTGGTTAAAAAGGTTATATCTGCCATATAAATAAATAAGCCGTGTTAAATCAGCCCCATAGTATATACACTGTATGAATAGGATGCATGACACTAAATAGGATGCATGACATTTTTTTTTTTTTTTTTAACATCATGCATCCTATTTGTACAGTGTAAATACTATTTATTTATTTTTCTTACTTATATAGCGCCATCATATTCCGCAGCGCTTTACAGACATTGTCAGTCATTCTCCCATATAGGACTCACAATCTACATATGACTGTCAATGTCTGTAAAGTGCAGCGGAATATGATGGCGCCAGAGGCGTAGCTAGCGGGGGGCAGAGGGGGTGGCTGCCCCGGGCCCAATGAGTCTTTGGGGGCCCACCCCGGGGCCGCCATTAATACATCCTTAATTTCAAACTAGATCGGTGTCTCATTTATATAAGGGTTATTAGGGGGTATTATGAATACAAGGGGGGAGGTTATTTATATAAGGGGCCATTAGGGGGCATCATTTATATTAGGAGGCATTATGAACATAAGGGGGTGGTCATTGATATAAGGGGTCATTAGAGGTGCAGTATTTATGTCGGGGGGAATGAGGGGCATAATATGAGGGTCAATTAATTTAATTAAAGTGGCACTTGGGCTTTATTAAGATCTACATCAGCAAGGAGCTGGTGTGGAGTTCTGTTTAGGTGCACGGACTCCGGAAGACGCAACTAATTTATGTGCGCACCTCATTATAAATTAGGCGCAAAACTCCGGCAGGTGAAAAACATTGTTTTTGATGAATAAGCCGTGACTCCTGTCATGTGGATCGCTGTGTCGCCTTGTAACTCCTTCACTTATGTTAGTGAATGGAGTCGCATTGCAACCTGAGGGTCCCAACGCGACTCCATTCACTAATGTGTGAAAAAGTTCCAAGGCGACACGGCGATCTTTGGTTCCATGACGGAAGTTGTAGTGTAGCCATAGTCTTATGCTAGGTTCAAATCCGCAGCAAGCTCTCTGTCATACAGGTCTGCCACGGGACCCGAATGACTGAGAGGCGGACTGTTAACATGGCGGTTACACACAGACACCAGCAGACCCCATTATAATGAGGTCCGCCGGTGTCCGCCATATTCAAACTGAAAGTGACGGACAGAAAAGTCCTCAGCGGTTTCTGCAACTTAGGTATTGTCATGCTGGAGCCCTAGAGCAGGCACCAGCATAACAGTACAATGGAATATTTGTTTTGGGGGGGGGGGACTACAACTCTCAACAGTCCAGAGCATCTGGAGCTGCTGGGGGTTGTAGTTTTCAGAGGGGTCAGTGAAGCTGAAAGATTTGGGAGCAAAATAGGGGGGAAAGTTGTTTTGTGTGTGTGGTAACTAGTACTTACCTTCACACTGTTGTTCTGGGCTCCTCTGCTGAATCCCGCCGCCGCGCGTTATGACGTCATTGATGCGTGCAGCAATGCGCTGCAATTTGATTGGCTCCAGCAGCTGTCGATCAGGATGCAGGCTTAAGGAGGCAGGCCTATGACAAGGTAGGGACAGTCTCCCGCCCCTGCGCTCTGCCGGCAGTGGCCATCTTTATGGCCAGATCGGGCCCCTGACCAATGCATTTACATTGGTAAAATGTAGACTAATAGTCGGGGCTCGGGGCCCACCGGGGGATTCATGCCTCTGCATGTACATCCCGTGTAGACTAACTCTGAAAGGGGCTTTCCTATAACCATATCTTGTCATCTTTTCACAGAATTGGTGATATGTCTGATCAGTGGTGTCCTATGACTGAAATCGCCATCAATCGCACACACAAGGTCCCATGTTCTTCTTTCTCAATGGATTGGTGTTCATGTGCAGTGCAGTTCCATTCAAAGTCTATAGGACAGATGACAACAGCTGACCTCTGACCTCGGCTTCCTCCATCAGTTCCATACACTTTGTACAGAGCGGCAGTGTGCTCACTCACCCACCAAACTATTGATATGGGAGAACACAGGACACCTGACCTCGTGGCACAGCAGTCGGGCACTTATCACCTATTTTAGGTTATAAATTTTGATTTCCAAAATAGCCCTTTAAGGCTGAGACCCCACATTACGGAAACGCAGCTTTTTTTGTTGCGGTTTTTTGAGCCAAAGCCAGGAGTGGATTGAGTTGAAGGTAGAAGTATAAGAAGTTTCCTATGTATTTCCCATTCTTTTTGTAGCAATTCTTGGATTTGGCTCAAAAAAACGCAGCAAAATCTGCAACAGAAAAAACTGCTTTTCCGTAACGTGACACACAGCGTTTATGGCGGCTGCAGAA
Organism: Leptodactylus fallax; assembly: GCA_947044405.1. Classification (NCBI taxonomy): domain Eukaryota; kingdom Metazoa; phylum Chordata; class Amphibia; order Anura; family Leptodactylidae; genus Leptodactylus; species Leptodactylus fallax. The sequence continues at coordinate 2,160,806 of CAMRHE010000322.1, forward strand.
AGTGCCAGTAAAGTGAATAAAATGTCATCATTTAATCTCATCCACAGCAGGTTAATTTTAGCTGTGGAATCGCAAGCATTACCACATATTTTTAATAGGGGAAGAAAGTGCAGAGAAAAATGCAGCAAAAGCTCAATGAAAAACACTGTGGGGAAAAAAAAACCAATGTGTTTTAGCTGCTTTTTTTTTCTCCGGTGTTTTTTTTGCTGTGTTTGGCTTAATCCTTAAAGGGGTTGTCCAGGAATTACAGGTTTCTGCAAGGAGGCTGGGGAAGGTGAAAAATGAAACCCACACTCACCTGTCCCTGGTCCTCCCACCCCTGCCCGGTCCAGTGCCACCCTGGGCTTGTTCCAGTGGCAGTCCTCGCAGCACGTTACCGCTGAGACCAGCAGCTTCATCAGCCTAAGGAAAGAAACCGGGATGTCACTCACATACGTCACCTGTGACGTCCCGTGTCCTTTCCTTAGGCCGCTGATTGGCCTTATCAGTCACGTGCAGCGAGGACTTCCGCCAGTACAAGGCCCTGGACGCTGCTAGACCGGACAGCCGTGGGAGACACCGGAGCATTGGGGACAGGTGAGTATGGGCTTTCTTTTTCTTATTTTTCACCTTCCCTGAACTCCTAGCAGAAAACTCTAATCACGGGACAACCCCTTTAACATCTTAATATATTGAGCATCACACTATACAATGCAATTCTAGTATGCATAATGGTACATATGTACAGAAGAAAACACAGAAAGATGGATAGACATTGATGTGCTGTAGATACTTACACATATACCTATCTATTCACACACATACATTCATATACAATATATACACACACACATACATTCACCTACAGTGTATATATATATATATATATATATATATATATATATATACACACACACCTGTCTACAAACATACAGTATTCACACAGTATATAAGACACATACTGTAAAAAAAAATAAAATACACATATACATATTTTACCCAAAAATATATACTTACATTTGGCTGAATTGCTGGGTGCACAGGACATGGGAGGAAATTCATGTGGAGCTCTAAGTCTGGCAGTGGTGAAAGCTCTTACATGGCACAGGACTTCACCACTCACACTCCGATTAGATGGATGAGTCACTGTTTGTCAGAAGGAGGGGGAGGGGCGGTACAGGATTTGCTAAGTGCGGCTAGCTTTACAAGCAGCGATCGGCAGCCCCTGCATCTGCCAATGATTTCTCTGCTGCCGATCGTTAATCCTAACAGTAGGGAAAGTATGGGGCCCCTAAGGGTGTGGGGGCCCTGGGAAATTGCCCAGTTTGCCCACCCCTAACGCCGGCCCTGCATCTTGTATTCTTGTATGTGCTACACTTTTACGGAGGGAGCAGAGGCGTAGCTAGGGGTTTAGCACAGAGGGGGTGAACATGTCCAAGTGGGCCCCCTACTTGGACATGTTTGTATACCGATACTATCAGTATACGGTGAGCGTATAGTGGTATATAGCGGCTCTACACAGGGCTCTGCAGACGATTTAGGTGAACACAGGGCAGTAGCATTTAGTGACTTACCGGTAACGTCTCTGACTAATCGTTCACATTCCCCATCTCTTTCATCTGGACGGCCATGACCACTTCTTCCAGTCTCTGTAAAGTTTGCAACATAGACATCTTTGGCTCCTCACTTTTCCAGGCACCTGACCCTTATTGTCCTCACCTACACAAAGCCCCCATCCTGCTGCTACCCCAATTATAAAATATATAATATAACCCCCATAATGAATAATACTCCCAAGTGCATCTTTAAACTAATAACTTCCCTTTGCACCCCTTTAAGAGGACCTTTCACGTCCTCATGTATATGCTGTTTTACATACCGCTAGAAAGCCGACAGTGCGCTGAATTCAACACACTGCCGGCTTTCCCGTTATATGCCCCGGGGCTGGAGATATCGGGGGTCTAAATTTCACCGTTCACTGTCAGAAGGGCTTTCCTGACTGTCTAGTTGCACTGTGAGGAACGCCCTCCCTTACAATACCCATCCATAGAATTGTACTGGGGTGTACTCAGCCCAGTGATGACGCTGAGCTGTGAGGAACGCCCCCCCCCCAGTACAAGTCTATGGACGAGCACAGTCAGGGAGGGCGTTCCTCACAGCGCAGCTAGACAGTCAGGAATGCCGTTCTGACAGTGAACAGTGAAATTTAGACCCCCGATATCTCCAGCCCCGGGGCATATAACGGGAAAGCCGGCAGTGTGCTGAATTCAGCGTGCTGTTGGCTTTCTAGTGGTATGTAAAACCGCAAATACATGAGGACGTGAAAGGTCCTCTTTAAATAATTTGCCCCTTATTAATAATGCCCCAGGTGTTTCTTAATTAAAAAGGAAAAAAAAAGGGAAAAAAAATTTTTTGGGGTTCCAATACCTGGGACCTCCAAGGAACAACTGTTTGAATGAACCGTGGTATCTGTGTAAGCGCCATGACCCCTTCTCTGTTTACATAGTGTCATCTCATAGCGGCCATGTAATGTAACTACAGCCTCATCCTATACAAGTCTATGTGACAAGGCTGGAATGACATCACACGGTCACTATAAACAGACAGTGTGTGATATAAACAGGCGCCATAGCCCCTTCATACAGCTGATCAGTGGGGAATCACTTATCTCTTACTGATGTTTTATTCTGAGGATAGATCATCAATAAAAATGAGCTGGAAAACGCCTTAAGGCTAAGGCCCCATGTGGCGTCCCGCAGCAAAAAACATCTGTGGGAAAAACCGCGGCGACGATGCATCACGGTTCTTCCAGCAGCACTTTGCACAGAAAATTCGCAGAGGTTTCCTCTGCAGACTTTCTGCTTCAATTATATCTATAGGGAAACCTCTGGCATTTCCGTAGGTATAATTGACATTCTGCGATTTCCAAAACACCGACTGTTTTGGAAATCGCAGATTATCCGCTCCGCATATTATACTGCAAAGTAGGGATGGGGGCTCCATGTGGCGAAAACCCACTGAAAAAAACCGCAACATTCTAGCAAATCCCATCCACACACTGCGGAAAAATACGTGCAGCAGACACATTGCGATTTCCAAATCCGTTGCGGTTTTGGAAATTGCAGCATGTCAATTATACCTATGGAAACACTGGCGGTTTCTATATAGGTGTATTGAAAACAGAAAGTCCACAGGGGAAACCTCTGCAGACCTTCTGTGAAAAGCACTGCGTGAAAAACCACAATGTTACCGCCGCGGTTTTTCCTGCAGCGCTTTTTTTGCTGCAGCCCAGTTCGTGGGGCCTTAGTCTTAATAAGGTGCAAGTGCAACTTTAATTAAATTAATTGACCCTCATATTATGCCCAATTCCCCCTGACATAAATACTGCACCTCTAATGACCCCTTATATCAATGACCACCCCCTTATGGTCATAATGCCTCCTAATATAAATGATGCCCCCTAATGGCCCCTTATATAAATAACCTCCCCCCTTGTATTTATAATACCCTGTAATAACCCTTATATTAATGACCCCCCCATTGTCATAATGCCCCCTAATGAATCCTCCCTTATAGTTAGATTTCCCCCTCCTAACCACCCCTTATTCTATTAATATACCCACAACAAAAAGTCATACTCACCTACCTGCGATGATGATGAACGGAGCCTGAATCTATGGGTGAGCTGTGGAGAGACTTTTTTGCTTAAACTACTGTAAATAGTCAGGTCCATCTAAATAATAAGAAATAAATAATAAGTGTTACGCATAAAAAGAAAAATTAGGGCTAGACAGTCATACAGTGTGTGATTGTAGTGGGTTAGGCATAGTGAAATTTCTGGTGGTTAAGTCACTGTAATCTATAGTGGCAGCACCGTAGATGAGACTATACAAATCCCCACATGCTGTTACTAAAACACACAGTACAAGGCATTTATTCTGCAACAAAAACCTGTGGGAAATGCTTATACCTGCTCAAAATGTGTCGCCCTGGCCTTAGAATGAAAAAACACAAACAAACAAAAAAAATACCTTTTGAAATATTATTCCTTGCATGAAGGTAGGTCAAAAACATCCCTTTTTATGAAATGGTTGGACATTCCCTTTAAAACTTGAGACATTTTGCTTTTCCTCTTTCTTCCTATGTGACCCATAATATATATTGATTTAATAGATTGTCCTATTTACATAGATTTGTTTGATATGAATTATGCAAATAAAGAAAAAAATTGCTACAATGGCTTATACAATGTTTAGAAATGAATTAGCAAAATTCGGCTAGCCTACATGTATGTAATTTTAGTGCCCCACCCATAATGCTGTACATTAATTGGTCATGCCAAGAATGTTTTTGTATCTATACAGTGGAAATTGGAAAATGAAGTTGACTTCCCAGAATAGTTGCTATGGCAGTGAACAAGTACTTTTACAAGCTGACATTTTTAAAATAGACTCTCTTAATTTCACTCTTACTATTGAAGAGAGAACAGCTGTATATAGTTTGCTGTGACATGTACTGCTGTGTGGTTGCAGAAACATGACATGTTTTGTCAGATCATCAGAGGAAGGGGTAGAAGGACAAGATTTAATGAAGTACTGTGTTCAACAAAGATCTGGGCTGCCATTCATAAACGAAAAGCCAAGTCTGTGTACGTATTTCTTTATATTAAACCAGACTGACCTGCTTGCAGCATGCAGGACAGTTCAAAGGGCACATGCTAATGATATTTTTCAATTCCCATTTCTTGTATTTTTGAAAACCCTCTTAGAACTCAAGAAGCTCTTAAAGTTTCTGTCCCTTAGTTGCTTGCATGGTATACCATGGTTTAGTTTCATTGAGCTGACCCCTCTTACTGCACCTGATTAGTGTCCATACACTGTAATGTGTCCTTCTTTGTACCGCCATTAAGTGATAGTTATCCCATTTGTGCTACTACACACTAAACCTGCCCATACTCCCTAGAAAGAAATAGTGTTCATTTGTGGCCCATAGTAATAGAGCCCTTTTTTGATTTACTGCACAGTAATAATCCTAACTATGTTCTCCCTTAGTAATAATCCGTCCTCATCCTCCAAAGTAATTAGCCCTCTTTTTTTGCATGACAAGGTAATAGTTTCCCTTTTGCGCACTCTCTCTCAATACCCCCCAAATGATACAACCCCAATTCCAAAAAGGTGGGATGCTATGTTCTATTCACAATAGAAAATAGAACACAAATCAGAAATTCAAAGTTAGACATTTTTAAAATTCATTTGAAAATCTCATTTAGAAATTGATAGCAGTAACACATCTCAAAGAAGTGAAACAAAAAGTAATTTTTCACTGCCTTGTTCCAGTGGTTGCAATTTTGTTAGAGCTGTGGGGTCAAAATATACTCAATATACCCCTTGATAATTCCTTGAGAGATGTAATTTCCCAAATGGGGTCATATGTTTTTCACTGTGCTGGTACTTCAGGTGCTCTGCAAATGCGACATGGCGCCTGAAATTGATTTTAGCAATATCTCAAAAAGCTCAATGGTGTTCCTTCCTATGGGATGTATGTTTTCCTTTTAACCCCTTGCAAATATGAATTCTAGGGCTAAATGAGTGTAGTAGTGAAAGAAATTGAAATGTGTAGGTTTCACTTCCATTTTGTTGAAATTTCTGTGAACTGCTTAAAGGGTTCACAAACTGCCTATATGTGGTTTTGACTTGAGTTGTGTGGTTTTGAAAATGGGGTGATTTATGAGGGTTTCTAATAGGCCTTTCAAAGCCCTTTCAAGCCATTGAAAAATGGATTTTGGAAATTTTCTTAAAAATTTGGAAAATTACTGTTTTTTTTTGGAAATTATAAGACATGCTTAAAATGTGATGCCAACATAAAGCAAATATGTGGTAAGTTATATTTATGAAGTTATTTGGGTGGCATGACTATAAGAAAAGCAGATAATTTCAAACTTTTGAAATTGCATATTTATCCAAATTTTCACCAAATTTCCTATTTTGTTCCATAATTAAACACAAAACATATCAACCAAAATTTACTGGTAACATGAAGTACAATGTGTCATGCGAAAACAATCTTTGCAATCACTTGGTAAGTCAAAACGCTACAAAGATGCTACCAAAATAAAGCGACATGTCACTAAAACTAGTCTAAGGCTGAAGCCCCATGTGGTGTAAATGCTGCGGTTTGGCCGTGGCGGAAATGCCATGGCAAAAACTGCAACATTTTACAGTCCTTGCAAAGTGGATGGGATTCTAGCGAATTTCATCCCCACATTGCAGAAAAATTTTTCACAGAGAAATGCTGTGATTTCCAAAACCATTGCATTTTTGGAAATTGCAGCACATCAGTGATACCTTCAGAAATGCTGACGGTTTCTGCATAGGAATAATTGAGGAAAACTCTGCGGACTTTCTGTAAAAAGCACTACAGGAAAAACCATAAAGCGTTTCCGCCGCGGATTTTCCCGCAGCGTTTTTGGCTGTGGCCCATTACATGTGGTGTTAGCCTAAGGCTGAGGCCCCATGTTGCAGAAAGCAGCTTTTTTTGTTGCAGCTTTTGTTGCGTTTTTTGAGCCAAGGTCAAGAATGGCTACAAAAGGAATGGGAAAGGTATAAGAAGTACTTATACTTCTACCTTCTGCTCAATCTACTCCTCGCTTTGGCTCAAAAAAATACAACAAAATCTGCAACAAAAAAAGCTGCTTTCCTGCAATGTGGGGCCTTGTTCAATTGTGTCCCTTGTTCTTGCGTTTAGTTTTTTTTATTAAAAACATCTCTCTCCTGAATCATATTCATACCTTTAACATACTTAAAGGTTTCAACCATGTCCTTCCTTTCCCTTCTTTCCTCACGGCTATACTGATAAAAGGGGTTGGCCACTTTCGAACCAATATTGTTTGTATAATAAAAATTTGTACAATTTTCCAATATGCCTTCTGCATCAATTCCTCACAGTTTTCTAAATTTCTGCTTGTTACTATTCTGTTTACTCCCAGTGGATAAAAATCAGTATATATAGTATAATATATATATAGCATAATATATATAGCAATATATAATAGAGTATAGGTGACTCATCTGGTCCCAACTTTTCCCATTGGGTATAGTATGCAAAACTTCAGATAGTTCAGGTAGGGAGTATGATTGTATCTTGGAAGGTGGCAAGTAGTGTGGTATCTCCAGGCGTAGAATTAGGCGAGCTTTAGGTGAGAGCCCTTGCTGCCATGAGCATAGTGCTTGTATTTGCAAATTTGGAAGGCTTTGGCAGCTTTCACATTCAATAAGGCTTTCAGTTGGTCCCTGAGTCGCTGAAGCTCATCTAATTCTGCAGCTAAATTGAGGTGTTTGTGAGAATTCTCCAAGGCCCAGATCTGTGACAATAAGGTGCAATTTCAAGCTCTAACATTACTAGGTGATGTCTCTAAGAACAAAAGTAACTCACTCTCCACACCAAATTGTGGCACTTTCGATGCGGCACTTTACATTGTTCCAAATTGAATGAATCTCACCAAACAAATATCGGGAGATTTGTTCATCTCTACTTCTGCCTATGAAATCAAAGGGCAGACATGGAGTATGTAGTCTTTTTCTGCCGTCAGACTTCTAGGTTTTTATGTTTCTATGCTGTCAATTTTTTTCTTTGTGCCAGAGCCCTATCCCCACATCCTTTAATCCATCTCAGTGTCTTTGCCTTTCATAAGCCAAAGAGTGCTCTTTTCCTTCACATTCTGCTGTGTACCCAAACAGCAGTTTATGCCCACATATATGACATTGTTATACCCAGGATAACCCACTTAACATGTCATGTGTGGGTTTAAATAGCTGTTTAGGCATACAACATGGTGTAGAAGGGTAGCAGAGATCTAGACGGTTTGATTTTTGGACTGTCACTTTTGCAGAGCCTCTGAAACGCCAGAAAAGTGGCATCCCTTGAAACGTGACAGATTTTTGGAAACTGCTCCACTCCAGGAAATTATCCAGGGGTGCCGTAAGCAATTTTACCCTCCAAGTGTTCCATTAATTTATTTTCCAGAAATGAATGTTCACCACTGAAAAGTGAAAATTGCAATTTTTAAATATATACGTCATTTTAGTGCACAATTTGTTGTGCCCAGCTTGTGTCAGAGATGAACGTTCCAAAAGCTGCTAACACACTTAACAGTTTCTGGAGTGTATGTCTTTGCTGAAACCAGCTGGGCACAACATATTGGGCACTGAAAAATGTAGATTTACCTAACCCCCTTAAGAGTACGTGTCTCTGACACCAAATGGGCAAAAAAATATAGGGCACTGAAATGGCATATTTCTTTAAAATTGTTTAAAATTGAAGTATAACCTCCTATATAACCCTAATGTTCTGCTCCTAGAAGTCTAGGGGAACGTAGTGTGCCTTTGTATGCCTCCAATTTCCTGTAGGGACATAACTATTTTTTTTTATCAAATGTTATATTACGAAAATATTCACTTTATAGTATCTCCTAACATGTCTTATTTCTTTTGACCCCACTCTTGCAAAGTGTTAGTTTGAACAAAAGTTAACTGTATATGTAAAATAAATTACTTTACATTTTATTGTGACATTGTGGATGTCTTTAAAATACAGAAGTAACTTTTTGACAGTTTTAATGCCATGAATATCTAGCAGCAAATCATCTTTCATTTCCCTGCCAATTCTATTTCCCCTACTGAGCTTGCTTTAATATTATAACATGTCTTAAAAGCGAACCATTTAGTACAGTGGCACATTATTTGTTATTCTAGTTATTTATTGTGTAGTAAAGTAAGATTCACAAGACAACTACTGCTCATTGTCATGTGGATTATAACTTCAAGGACACTCGAATTCCTGAGGGCATGCTATATTAAAATTTTAAAGATTCTTCCTATGGATTGTTCAGCAGCCTGAAACCTGTACTTTATAGTTTTAGAGTGCTAAGAGATTTTCACACGCTATAAATATTTCAGCATCCTGTATTTCATTTAAGTAAAAAGCATAAGAACACTACAGAGCCTTAAAATATAAATCAAAAGAAATTGCAATGAAAGAAATTTCTGAAGGACTTTTGTGTTAGCATACTAAGGGAGCTTACACAAGCTGAAAAGTTGAATACTTGAAGACTAAAAATAAATGATGATGATTGTTACTTGCTCTCTAAATTACAAAATCATATCAAAAAGTCTGTTGGAAAGTCAATGTTTGCAAACGTCCTTGAGATTTCTGCTAGATAATGAATTATATGGTGTAAATAATGAAGGAGAAGATATCTTTCTTTTTTTATTTCCAAATTGTGTGAAATATATACTATATAAACCCGTTCCCACCGCAGACATTTTTTGATTTTGACTCCCCGCCTTCCATAAGCCATAACTTTTTAATATTTCCGTTCACAGAGCCATATGAGGGCTTAATTTTTGTGGGTCAAATTGTACTTCATAGTGGTACCATTTTAATATTCCATTTGATGTAATGGGAAGCTGTAAAAAAATTCAGAATGGGGTGGAAATGGAGAAAAACTGCATTTATGCAACTTTCTTATTGGCTTTATTTTTATTTTGTTCCCTGTGTGGCCAAAATGACATGTCACCTGTATTCTATGGGTCAGTATGATTACAGCGATACCAAATTTATATAGTTTATTTTATACATTTTAACCCCTGAAAAAAAAAAAGTTGAGACACCTGACAACTTTTTTATATTTCCATATACAATGTTACATTTTTTGCGGGACAGATGTACTTTTTATTTTATTTGAGGAACGTCTATTGCTTTGATCACTTTTTATCTAAATTTTTATGGGAGATGAAAAATAGCAACAAAATTGTGATTCAGGTCTTTTGTTTTTTTTTTTTCCTGCTGCAGTGTTCCCTATATGGGGAAAATATTTTTATATATTTGTAGACCGGGTGTTTTCAGACAGAGGGATACCAAATGTGTAAAGTACTTTACTTAAGTACTTTTATATGTGCTCTAGTGCTCTAGGGAAAGGGGGGGTGAATTGAATTCTTAGCTTTTTTTTTTTTTTTTTAACTGTAATTTTGTAGACCCCTCCTAGGGGTCTTGGACCCCTGGGGTGTCTGTTCACTAATACAATGCACCTCAATGTACCTCACACAGTGTCTTTGATGGAAAAGTAAAACAATTATGGCTTTCAAATTATGATACACAAATTATTTTTTTAAATGTTTTGTTATCATGCAAAGTAGCAAGACATAAAAAGGTATAGTATGAAAGTTGGCATCACTATAGCTGAAAAGTCCTGCAGATGGTAGCATGTTATTTAAGGTACATAGTAAACAACAAGATAATTTAAACTGTAAAAAAAACTTTCACCACCCCACAAAAAGTTAAAGGGGTTGGCCCCTTTCAGACCAATATTGAGAGACAAATGTTATTGTTTGTATAATAAAAAGTTTTACAATTTTTCAATATACTTTCTGTATCAATTCCTCACAAGTACCCCACTCATTATAGTCAAAGCACAGTAATCTGTGAGCTGTGCACCTGTGTGTCCATCACATGACCATGGACCTATTTTTTATCCACTAGAAGTAACAGAATGAATGACAGCAAGCAGAGATCTAGAAAACTGTGAGGAATTTATACAGAAAGTAAATTGGAAAATTGTATATCTTTTTTATTATACAAACAATAACATTTGTCTCTCAATATTGGTCTAAAAGTGGCCAGCCCCTTTAAAGTTAACCAAAAAGTGGTAGGGGAGGGGGCTAAAGTTAACTTTCCAAATGTGCTGGAATCAATGGAATACCAGCTTTTAAAAAGTACAAGTTGGTGGAGGTGGTAAAAGGGTCTCTTCAAATGCACCTGAAAAACTCATTGTTATGCCTTGAAAAATCTTTGTCAGTCACTACTTTCATCATAGTTGTAGTGAGTAAATGTATGAAAGATCTAAAGGACAGCTCCACTTTAGAATTAGAGAGGTTTTACTGAAGAAGATTATAAAAGAAGTTGAGGACAAGAACAGTTTCTATTCAAACTAAATATTTGAGCATGGTAATGCCCAGCTATTACGTATACCTTTCAGATTCAAAATAGGCAAAATGTCAAATTAGTCTAAAATCATATAAGACATACATAACAAATCAAATACAATGAGAAAGGTGAATTTAAATAAGATCCATCTACCAAATCACAACTTTGAATGCTCATCCGTTCCACAATACAAATTTATGCTATTTAATATATAATGTGCATTGTACAGTAACATTGCACTAGGACCAGGTAAGCAGGCGAACAGTTTAAGAATGAAAAAAGATTGCTGTAGCTACTGTGACCTCTTATGAGAGTTTGTAGCTGCAGCTTCTGCCCACTGCTCAGAGTGGGATGTTTCAATGAGAGGAATTTTAATAAAACTGATTATTTATGGTCATGTCAGACTGTTTCAACCACCTGTCATTTTGACCCTGTAATATATTAAATATATAAGGCAATTTTATTATCACAATGTCCAAACAGATCATGTAGATATGAGTGTCTATATATACAAAATGATTGTGAGCTCACAAAATTAAATTAGTTTAAAGCAATGCTTTAGAACATTCTGTTATCAGAATGACCTTAACAAAAAGCCTTCTGTCAAATTTGGAAAGAGTGAGTGAAAATTAATAGGGTCATATAGTACTTTCGTAAATTCATGGATTGAGCTTCAGTGTTCAGTTATTGCTCATTAAAAGAAAGAACAAAAAAAGTCAAATGAATTTTGCGTTTGTTGTGTGCTTAAAGTCACCGATCTCTTTTGGCAACTCCATTGTGCAAGAAATAAATCAGAGTAGTGACAATGAATAACTGTATGTAAATTACTGTTAACAGCAACATATACTGTGATAAAATGTCAGATCTTTTAAGGAGATAGGCGAAGGATTTGCTTTTTTCTGTTGGCTATGTTCCGAGATTTGTTTCAGGTTAAACAAGTTCAGTACGAACCACACCTTAAGGCCGGTTGCAGACCACCGTGGCCGTGTATTTCACAGCACACTGACCCATTCTTTTCTATGGGCCCATACACGACCGTGAATTTCATGGCCCCGTGTGCGGGCCGACAGTCCGGGCTGCAAAATATAGAACAGGTCCTATTCCTGTCCATCCCTGTGTCCCCCGTGTGCCTTTAATTAAACGGCTGGCCGGTTGCAAAACGGTCATCTGCAACCGGCCTAAAACATAGTGCCTAACACTATCAGGGCTCCTAGAAACCTATCTATCCAATTTATAGCTCTCTAAGGCAAACACAGCTGAAGTCTAGTCAAAGTTAAATTATTATACTCTGGAGTCTGTTCAGACCCCAGAGTATATTAGGTGGAGGTCCAAGGAAGATAAAAAAAAAAAAAATTCATTCTCACCTTCAATTACCTATTTTGGGCCTCCTCATGGCATCCAGCCCTCTCTCTCAACCTCCTTGGTGATGGTTTGGTGCTCGGCATGCCCATGTGACTGCTGGTGGCCCAATGACACACCTCAGTGGTGACCATGGGCACATGATGTCATCAGGAGAACGCTGGATGCCACGTGGAGGCCCAAAGAAGTAAGGATAAGTATAAATGTGGGTTTGTTTTTTGTTTTTTTTCCACCTCCCCTTTACCTATTATATTCTTGGGTCTGAAGAGAGTCCAGAGTAGAAAGTGGCGGCCATTTTAGTTTGCCCGTGACAAAGAGAAGTTTGCCCTGAGAAGTTTGGAATATCATGAGTCGGTTCGTCCATCTCTAGTGCCCATACACCCTAGACTCTTTTTGGCCAAACCTGCAGATTTGGTGGGACCACCTGGTCATATAATATGTATTATGGTATACTAACTTTATCCTAGCATGGCATATGTCTGGAAATAAAAAAAAAAAAAAAAAAAAGGATCAAGCTGTTGGATTTCAACATGTTTCCATAGCTCCATGGAGAGGTCCCTCAATGGTCAGCCTTGAGGGTTAAGCCATGATTTATATTACATTGTTTCTCTGACTGTACTGTCTTTGCAATGCATTCCTGCCTGTTGATCTTGCTGAAGACTAAGAAGCAGCCTGACGCCACTTCCACCTGAACCTCCGGGGGCCACCTCTCTCAAATTTAAAGTGACTCTTAATGTAAAAGAACTTAACTTGAATGTTTAGACTAAGGCCTCACGTTGCAAAACACAGCTAAAAAATGCAGCAGAAACGGTGTGTTTTTGCAGGGTTTTTCTCTGTATTTTATATCCCCTTACTAAATCTAAAGGTAAAATTGACATGCTGCATTTTTCAAAAATGCATGCGTCTTTGAAAACACAGCTTTTATGCAGCATTTTCTTTTTCACAATGTGTAAATGGTATTAGCCAGAATCTCATTCACACTGCTGTTTTTTTGCAGCAGCAGCAGGAAAAACGCAGTGTCTCCGCAACACAGGGAGTTAGAATAAGAAGCTTTTGGCATTACAGGATCTTCTCAGGTTACATACCGGTATTGCCTTTCTCCAAGAGACCCATTATAATTCTGCAGGCTCCTTTAACTTTGAGAAAAGTTAATATCCACAGGCCTATATGGCAAATGCACACCAAGATAACTGGAGTGGCCATATTAATAGCTCACAGCTGCTCTTCTCACATTGGTGTTTCACATTGATGCTGTCATACAGGCCAATTTTTAATCTTACAAGGTACACTTACTGCCTTTCAGTGGTTCTGTTTACAGTTTACGCCCTCAGTATTGGACAGCCTTCTTTCCTGTTTTCAGGCCTCCCCGCTTTTCCTCACTGTGATACGCTACTTTACTGTTTGGGGGGTGATTTCATTATGCCCTTCTCCAAACTTAGATACAGGTGCATCTCAATAAATTAGAATATCTTTGAAATGTTTATTTCTTTCAGTAATTAAATTAAAAAAGTGACCTAAATTTTCTAGATTCTTTACACACAGAGTGTTCTATTTCAAGTGTTTTATTTCTGTAAATGTTGATTATGGATTACAGGTAACGAAAACCAAAATCTAAGAAAATTTGAATATTGTAAAATAGTTCAGTATTGTAAATTCAGTGTGTCACCTGCCAAGGTTTCCTAAGCCTTTAAATGGTCCCTCAGTCTGGTTCAGTAGGACACACAATCATGGAAGACGCTGATTATGGATTGAATTACTGAAATGAATGAATGTTTCAAAAATATTCTAATTTGTGGGGGCCACTGTGGAGCATATAATACTGTGTGGGGGCCACTGCTGAGCATATAATACTGTGTGGAAGCCACTGTGAAGCGTATAATACTGTGTGTGGGCCAACTGTGGAGCGTATAATACTGTGTGAGGGCCACTGCTGAGCATATAATACTGTGTTGGGGGCCCACTGTGGAGCATATAATACTTTGTGGGGGGCCCACTGTGGATCATATAATACTGCGTGGGGGCCACTGCTAGGCATATAATACTGTGTGGGGGCCACTGCTGGGCATATAATACTGTGTGGGAGCCACTGTGCAGTATATAATACTGTGTGGGGTCCACTGTGGAGAGTATAATACTGTGTGGGGGCCACTGTGGAGCATATAATACTGTGTGGGGGCCACTCTGGAGCATATAATACTGTGTGGGGCCCCTTCACTATTCACATCACACAGATTCACATCTATTTTATAGCAGCCGTGCACTATTATTACAGGGTGTAATAACATTGTTCGGTGATTATAAAACTGATGCTGTTCAATGTAAATAGGGAAAGAGTCACGTCGCTCACAAAAGCACCACAGTAACTTCAAAGAATCGATAAGCAGGGGCCCCAAGTATTGGACCCCACTGATCCTTATATCTTTAAGACTGTTAGGACCCTGCAGATCAGGTGTTTCCCAAAGCACGCAGCTCCCAGTATTGTTTTTATATGCTGGGCGCTGCTCTGCTCACTCATCATATTCTTGATAACTGCAGTTGTGGGTACTACAACTGTATCCCTTTCAAGTATCTGAGATACCAATGCAGCACCCGTAAACCGTCACTGTCAAGAATTTTCTATAGGGAGGGGGTAGGGGCCCTGGACAAAAGTTTGCACCGGGGCCCACAAGACTTTTGTTACGCCACTGGGTAGAGGTTACTTTTAGTACACATAAAGTTGTATGAGTCGTCACCAGTCAGCATCCTTTAATGTGCAGAAGGTGGCTGATCAAACAAGGTGCCAGGCTGTATGTTCATGTACTTACAACATCTAAATGTCTTATCTCTGTTTTAGATAGTAATGCCTGACTCCAGCCTGACAAGCTTGACTTGTATTCTAGGATGCAGGATCTTTGTGCATTCGAATATTTAAGTCCTTGCTTTATAACACCAGAGAAGTTTGAAGACGCCTAGTCCTGATTGGATGTGTACCATATTGAAGCTGGACTTTGGAACTCATAGACCAGTGATGGCTAACCTTTTAAACTCGGTGTGTCAAAATTTGTAAAAAAAACATAGCTTAACTCGGGTGGCGTGTCACATCCAGAAATATCCATAATTTTGTGATATTTGTAGCTCTAGTAAAAAAAAAGAGTTATATTTTTGATATATGTATTTATATTATATGTATTTCTGGCCCATCACACAGTATATGACCCCCTTTTTCTGGCCCATCACACAGTACATGACTCCCTTTTCCTGGCCCATCACATAGTATATGACCCCTTTTTTCTGGCCAATCACACGGTATACGACCCCCTTTTTCTGGCTAATCACACAGTATATAACCCCCCTTTTAAAGCCCACCCACAGTATATGACCCCCTGTTATCTCCCCACCCCCACACAGAGTAGTGGCCGATAATTTTTACTTACCTGTCCATGCTCCAGACCTGGATGCCCTCCGCTGCTGCCTCCAGGGTGCGCTTTTGCCAACACTTAAGAAGGCAGGGACGCTGTACGTAGCGTCCCAGCGTTCTTCAGCGTCATAACGTCAGTGTAGCGCTGCCTAGAGGAGGCAGCGGAGGGCGGCAAGGACAGGAGTGTGGACAGATGAGTAAAAGTAACGACAGCTGCTTATTGCAATAACACAATACGTAGCTGCTGATGTGTGTCACCCAAAATGTCTTGGCGTGTCACGTGTGTCATAGGTTCGCCATCACTGTCATAGACATTATCACCCTTTTTCCCCTACCTCCTTTTTATGCTCTATAACGTTTATGCTTAGGTGTTTTTTTGACTGTATCTTTGCTCTTGTTTTTCTGTGCTTTGTTTTATTTATTTTATAACAAATTTACAAAGTAAAAAAAAAAACTGTATATAATTTTTAAACATGCAATGTACTGGCATACATAGATTTAGCTCTATATACCAATAGATTATGCAAGGAAAGGAAAATACTATTGAAATTCTGGTCAGAGAAAATTTTCTTAGAGAATGGTTGAGCATGTGGTTCAACCATTTCAAATGCAACATCCTGTTTTAAAATCAATGTAAAACCTCTTAAAAAATTAACTTAATAAATCTTTAAATAGATGGGGACCTCCTCTATAAATTACTGAAAGTTTTAGTAATTCCTAAAAAAAAAAAAAAAAAAATTAGAAATATCATTGATATATATGTATATTTTGGTAATTACTAAAACCTTAAAGGCAGTCTATCATTAGAAAATCACCTTTTGAACTAATGGCTATTCTACGCCTACCTTCCATTCTCTTCTTCTCCCCGCCGTTTCTGTAAAAATCTGTTTATTGCGATATGCAAATTATGCTCAGGGAGCACAGGGGGCGTTCCCCCTGTGCTCAGATCACACCCGTGTCATAACCTCTCGCCGTACACAGTACGCTCGTGTAACAGACCACAGCAAAATGGCGGACCGAGCCTGTGCAGTCGGCTCTGCCTAAACCCGAATTGGCAGAGTCGACTACGCATGCGCGAGATTTTATTCTCGTATAGCGCAGCGCCGGATGCCTACACAAGGCAGAACATCAGAAGATGAAGAGGGGCATGAACAGAATTAACTAAGAGGCGGCGAGAGGTTATGACGTAGGTGTACTCGGTGGTGAGCATAATTTGCATATCACAATAAACTGATTTTTACAGAAACAACGGGGAGGAGAAGAGAATGGAAGGTAGTAGTAGAATAGCCTTATTAAAGGCTATTCCAAAGTGTCATTAGTTCAAAAGGTGATTTTCTAATGATAGACTCCTTTTAACTTAGGAAATTAAATTGCAATAAACCCTAGGTTGATGTCTCTGTACCAAGCACAGCCAGAGCCGATTTAACACATTAGTTGGTACGGTTCAAACATCGTATAAGTGGAGCGTCCCATATAATTTAATTTAATGTTACATTAAATTTACCTAACCCAGGTCCCATGGAGTTGCCTGCAGGCTCCAGCTGTAGTAATATATCTGGCTTGGCGCTCTTCGCACCTCAACATTGCAGATATCACCAGTTGAAGATTGAATGGTGGAACACGAAGCTGATAGCTCCATGCTTCACCATTATATTCAACGTTATCTGCATCTTTAGGACTGAATTGAAATCACTACCTGCCGCCCAGTACAACAGGACAGTACCCATAATGTACTGTACTGTCCTGCTTGATTCAGGTTGGTTGAGGGGGCCCCCACTACCATAGGGCCCAGTTCAGACACACTGTTTGTCTATTGGTAACCCATTCCCGCTGGAGGCATTTTTCAATTTTTGTTTTTGACTCCCCGCCTTCCAAACCCAATAACTTTTTTTTTTTTTTTTTTTTGACCACAGAGCCATATTAGAGCATAATGTTTGCAGGGCAAATTGTTCTTCATAATGGTAACATTTATTATTCTGTACAATGTACTGGGAAGCTGGAAAAAAATCAGAATGGGGTGGAATTTGAGAAAAAGTGCATTTGTGCGACTTTCTTATGGTTTGTTTTTACAGTGTTCACTGTGCAGCCAAAATTACATGTCATCTCTATTCCAAGGATACCAAATTTGTATAGCTTTATTTACATTTTTACCCATGAACAAAAATCCTAAATTTTGGAAAAAAATTTTTTTTTCTAAAAGTCGCCATATTCTCACACCCAAAACTTTTTCTTATTTCTGTGTACGGGGATGTATAGGGTGTCTTTTTTGCGGGTGCAGGTTATACCATTTTGGGGAATGTCTATTGTTTTGATCACTTTTCAATCAAATTATTTATCAGAGCCAAAACAACAAAAATCAGCGGTTCGGCACTTTTGATTTTTTTTTTTTTTCTCGCTACAGCATTCACTGTATGGGAAAAATATTTTTATAAGTTTGTAGACCAGGCATTTTCCGGATATCTAATGTGTAGAACGGAAACAGGGATACCTAATGTGTATGTGTTTTTTAATATTTTTTTTTTACTTCTTTTAATACTGTAATTAATACACCCCCTAGGGGTCTTGAACCCCAGGAGGTCTGATCACTATTGCAATGCATTACAAAACATTGGCACACCTGTAATAGAAGTAATGCCAAGACAAACCTGGGAGCCTTCAATAGGATCAACGGATCACTGGCCCAGGATCTCGTTTCGGGTGCCGTTGATCCTCCCCAAAATGGTGGTGCCCAATGTGCCGCTGGGAAAATGGCGCCTTGGTCAGCTTGGACTGAGGCACCTGGGGCCTTACTGCCTGTGAGCAATGCGACTCGGTGGCTATGGTGACCACTCAGCTCCTGAGCGGCCACCATATTTAAATAATGGACATCCACCATAATAGTACAACAGATGTAGGGAAGGGGTTAGAGCAGCCCTGAGCACAGCCACTGAACAATATACAGTGTTGTGCTTGGCAAGTAGTGAAGAGGCTGCAATGCTTGTCTGAATGCTGTCTTCTCTTGCACCCCCATTAATTTGATATTGATATATCCTAAGCATCAAAATCTTACTCTCTGAAGACCCCTTTAACTTGTATTTGCGAATTGTTCCTTTTTGTGTAAAAATTAAAAGTTTGTTTGGTATTTTTGCTTTCTACATTTTATTCTTCTCTTTTATTTTTTACTCTTTGCTGGCATTCCCTGAGCTAGTCATACGTCTTCAAACATTTATAATTATATGATATTTAATGGGTTCTCTATCTGGACAGAGGTTGTCTTGTAACATCAAAGCCTCTCTTTGACTTTGGTCTTGTAGATTTTAGATTAGATTGGTTACTTTGAACAACCACCTCTATCACATTCTACTACAATTCTGTTCGGTGTCTTTATACAGCTGTTTGTAGTGATATAGGAGTTCCTTCGGAACAAGCCCATATCTCCATTAAGTGAAGGTTAAAGATCATACAATCCACAGTTTGGCTCTCAACCTTGGGACTAGAGACTAGGAGTTGGGACTAGGACTAGTTGGGAGTTGGGACTATGAGTCATAGGAGACTATTTACAGGAATTTCAATGAGTCTATCCAGAAATATTTGGACAGTGACACAGTCTTCATGATTTGGTATCTGCATGCCATCACATTGCATTTGAAATGAAACAATTGAGATGCAATTGAAGTGTATAATTTCTGGTTCAATGCAAGGGGTTGAACAAAAATATCCTGTGAAACATTTACAAATTGCAACCATTTTTTCTACAAAGCATTCTCATTTCAGGGGCTCAAAACTAATTGGACAAATTAACATTAGCATAAATAAAATGTACAGAATCCTTTGCAGGAAATGACTGCCTGAAGTCTGGTACCCATGGACATCAACAAATGTTGCGCTTCCTCTTTTGTTTGTGGGTCTTTTATGACTTAAGTTTTGTCTTACGCAAGCGAAAGGCCAGCTATATCAAACTGAGATCTTCTGGTGAATGACTCGGCCATTGCAGAATATTCCACTTCTTTTCCTTAAAAAAACTCCTAGGTTGCTTTTGCAGTATGTTTTGGGTCATTGTCCATCTGTACTGTGAAGTGCTGTTCAATCAGCCTTGATGCATTTTGTTGAATCTAAGCAGAAAGTATATCCATGTACACTTCAGAATTCAACTGGCTGCTTCTGTCTTCTGCCACATCATCAATAAACACTAGTGAATCAGTGCCATTGCAAGCCATGCATGCCCATGGCATCACACTCCACCTTGTTTTACAGAGGATGTGGTGTGCTTTGTATCATGAGTTGTTCCAAGCCTTCTTCTCCAGCCGTTAATTTTGAGGCTGATTAATGGTTTGTACCTTGTGGTGAACCCTCTATATTTGCTCTCTTGAAAGTTAGAAATGAATTGGTTTTCAGTAGCCACTGTGATAGTACCAAATACAAGAGAGATTGATCCTAATAGGAACACAATGAAGTTAAAGCCTCCCCCACCTCCCCAGTGTGTTATAAATTAATAGGTGATATCACAAGTTATAGTTAACAAGAGATGGAAAACCATGGTCCTGTCATGGTGGCTACTGAAAAATGAATTAACAGTAAGATTTAATTCTAACTTTACGCCATCAAACAGATATACCAAATCATACTTACTAGGGGAGTTAACAGCGTGCAAGTCTTTCCTACTAAATGCAAGATCTTGAGAGGATGAAACATTGAGTTATAATGATTGAAGAAAGTGTATGGATTGGACCACACTGCAGCTTTGCATATCTGTTTTGACGAAGCAGATGATTTTTTGGCCCATAAGACTGCCATGGCCCTGGTGGAGTGGGCCTTGAAGGATGGAAGAGGATCCTTCTCTGCTGCCTTGTAGGCTTCACCAAACACTAGCTTGAGTTAAATTTTATGTTTGAGTTTATTAAGAATTTTTTTCAAGTACAGTTAAGAACAATAAACAACCTCATTGTACTTGTATATACATAAGAACTCTTTTCTATACTTTGTATATTGTATATATTTTTCACTTATTATATTATATTTTTGTAGAGTCTGATGAAGGTCTAATTTTTGACTGAAAAGTTACTGTGCTATACTCTACAAATATATCTACTATTGTTGAATAAACCATGTCTGTATCATAACATTTTGTCTCATACGAAGTCTGTTACTGGTGAAAGTTACAGGTTGGGACCCTACTTCAAAATGGCTTCAGGAGTGCCCTCCACACTTCCTGTGCAAAGGGAAGCCTGTCTATAAACTCCTTAGGTACTATAAGTTTTCTTTCAGAATTGCTCCATTCATACCTGATTAACTTGAGAATATGTTATTGCACAGGAAAAATTCTGTGGTTCTGTGGAACCAAACTATCAAACATAACGTTCTGGATCGAGAGGGGTTCTTTCTTCTCCACTATACCCATGGTACCCTAGACCGCTTCCAGGAGAGTATCTCTGTCCTCAGAAGTAAAAATTCCTTGACGTAGAAGGAACCTTTCCCTCTTTCAATGCTTTACACGCTAAAGAGAGAAGGCTAGCCTCTGAATCAGAATCCAAAGAAAACTTAACTTAGATTTTTTTTTTTTTTAACGGGGGAGGGTCAGAAGGAGGAAGATTAAAAGTCAGCATTGAAGCCTGAATTTCTTGTCTGATTAAATTTCTTAGATCCTTACAAATAGATGACTTTTTCTTGTTGTACAACTTTAGAAGAGCCGCACAGGGGCTTATTATAATTCTCTGCCAATATTTTGTTACAAATGGTGCATCGATTGACTTTAGGCTTTGGGCTTACGTGGGGTACCTTTCCCTACCTATAAGAAAAAAAAATAAATACATTGAGGACCCCATACAAAGAACCATAAAATAAGGGGCCCCATGAATGTTACTCACTGGACTTAACAATGAAGGTGGAGTAATAGCCTCAGGACAAGGCACAACCTGACCCTCCTGAGTAGACATGTTGAGCACAGACACAGAACAGTCTTACCTTAGCATCCTTTATACAAAATTCTAAAATGGTACCAAAAAACGCTTCTGGTTGAAGCATCGTCTTCCCAGGTTCAGAGTCGCTATATCCGGCCCGAAAGTGAAGACCACATTGGTGGATCAGCGTGTCTCACAGCCTAGGCCTAAACAGAAGCCTTCCCTCATACGCAGGCATCTGACATCATCAGTGAGGGACAGACGCCAGTCACATAAACGTGACACACTCCTGCAGAAATCGCACCCCAGCCAGAACACATGGGAGGAGGAAAAAGCCACAAGCGGGCGCCTTCCTACCAACTATGGCCACACCAGGCAGATGCCACAGCACAGCTTGGGCCGGAAAGTAAGAAATAAACACATGGGGGAGCCAGGAATAACCTGAGGTGACCAGGCTCAGGCAGCCTCCCTGCTCCATCATACCTATAGCCCCACAGGAGCGCAGTAACACATGGTGCCAATATACCTTCACAAGGGAAGGATGGACAGTCTAAGTACTTGGATAAGAATAAAAAAAAAATCCTAACTGTGAGGAGGTGTAAAAGTAAAATAATAAAGTATGACTCCAAACACTGGAGAACCTCTAAGTGACCTGTGCCTAATAGAAAAACACTGGGGAGGTGGGGTGGCGGCTTTTAACCTCTTTGTGTTCCTGTTCCTATTAGAGTCAAGGGTAAACCCCTCCAGTGTTTGGTGCTGTCATGGTGGTGTGGTGTAAATCTCCACTTTATGGTAGACTTAGAAACTGATACACTTACTTCATGGAGAGTGTTCCTAACTTCGGTGGATGTTGTTAAGGGATTTTTATTCATCATGGAAAGGATTCTGTGATCATCCACTACTGTTGTTTTCCATGTACATCCCAGCCTTTTTGAGTTCCCAAGCTCACCAGTGCACTTCTTTTTTTTTTTTTTATCTACCAGAATGCACCAAACTGTTGATTTGGCCACCCCTCACATATTCATTATTCATGAATAATTCATCATTCTCTCTGATGGATTTATTCCTTTTTTCAGCCTAACGATGGTCTGTTTCACTTCAATTGAGAGCTCCATTTACCACATGTTGTGGGTTCACAGCAACAGCTTCCAAACACAATGTCACACCTGGAATCAACTCCAGACCTTTTTCCTACTTAATTGATTATGGATTAACAAGGGAATAGCCCATACAGGCCATAAAATAGCTTTTGAGATAACTGTCCAATTACCTTTGGTCCCTTGAAAAAGAGGCAGCTACATATTACAGAGCTGTAATTCCTAAACCCTTCCTCCATTTAGGAATTGAATAGCCTCAAATTTGAGAGAGGGCTGTACCAGCAGGGTTCTCTGAGGTGACGGGGGGGGGGGGGGGGGCACCTGCAAGAGGCACTGAGGAGTGAGGAGACACAGCAGAATAAAATGGTGTTCCTCATTTTTAATTGCATAGTTGCCCCAAATGTCCTGCAATTAAAACTGTCTGGCCAAGAAGATTGAAGGAGTCAGCATCCAACAGCCGACTGGACTTCAGGGACACATGGCCCCGAAACTTGCCTGGGTTTGTCAGGTACTGATAGTGGCCCTGAGTACTGTTATCCTCCTATGTGGCATAGAAGATCCAGATCAGAGAATGTGTGCAACAACATCTACTGCCGCAACCCAGTCGGATGAGACCGGAGGATGGGAGTAAAAGTGGCGGATGCTGTGCCATCTAGCAGGCCAAGCACGCTCCCAAAGGGCTCCAGTCCCACTCCTAGGCTGGACAAAGTTGAGGGGGGTCCTGCAGCACTACCGGATGGTGGTGGTGGTAGTTCTTTTTCCCCCCGGGGCACTTCTGGTTGAAGAGGGGGACCTCTCCTACCTGAGCTGGTGTGGTGTTGGTCGGAAGAGCCCTGATGGTAAAGCAGGCACGACTCAGGGGTCAGAGTTGCAGGTAAACCAAACAGCCGTTTATTAAGGCAACTTGAACAGAAAGTCAACAGCAGCTTCCAGATGGGGGTAGTAGTCCTACAGTGTCCAAACCCCAGCCTTGGCTCTAGGAGAGCGCCCAAAGATAGTATAGGCTCCACAGTATGGCCTTCTCTACTCCACCTCTGTGCCTCTCCCAGCTAGGTACACTGGGGATGGAGTTACAGGGAGTCCTGACAGGGATCTGGTTACCTGGAGATTAGGCCCAAATATGACTCTCCTGTCAGGGTCCTCTCCTGCTCCTCCTGGCACGACACCAAATGAATTCCAGCAACTTGGATAGCTTTACTCCCTTGCTCTGGGCTGTCTTCAGATGAGCCTGGGGCTGATGATGTCCCTCCTGAGGCTGTGAGAGCGGCGGTTGGCCTTCAGTCCAGAGGCTGGTGGCAGGTCAGCTCTGCACACCTTGTCTGGCTTGCTGCATGCACTGAACTAACTCCCAACCAACGCCGGGGAGATAATATCTCCTCACAACCCCGCCCAGTGGCCTGTGATAGACCATGGCTGAACCAAGTCTGGGCTTGAACACTGCAGGGGGAAACATATAAGGGAAAAGCTGCACATCAATACGTTTAACATAGAACAAAACTTACAGACATAAAACCCAGAGGCACACAAGACAAACACATAAAAGCAGTAACCCTCTGGGATGCTGCACACCCCCTTTTTTTTACCTGAGCCGCCCTCGGTGAATCTTTGCCCAGGCTAGGGAAGGCAATACAGCGGACAAGACAAGACAAACAGCATAACAAATAAAACATGGCAAATTATATACAACACAAATGAATGGGAGATGGGAGAAGGCCTGGTATCTGAGGCACAAGTTCGTCAGTGTCCAATCTCAGGCACCAGCAAAACATGGGGAGAAGGGGCGTCGACATCTCCAGAGAAGTCCCTGAGGCACAGGTGCATTAGCGTCTATTCTCAGGACTTCAACAGGAAAAAGAGGGACTCCAGGGCACAAGTGCGTTAGTGTCCATCCTGGAGCATGGGGACAGGAGAAAATAAGTAGGGAAAACTTGGGCAGTGTCCAAAAGTTCGGCACAAAAATGCTGTAAGCTGATGGCTGGAAAAGTATTGGAACGGATGTACATCTCACCCAGGTTGCTCAGATGGGTGAGATGAGGAAATCCAGACAACTTTGTTTGCTGGGCATTATTTAAGTGCCATGCACCGGGCTGGATTTTTATGGAATGGCGGGTAGGTTGGTAGTGGGACCTGCCATTCCCATCCTCTCCAGTCCACACCTTGTGGACTCTTCTGGAGAAACCCAGCTGACTGGGATTGTCCTCATCAAGGGGATATAAGAAGTCTTTGGCAGAACTTGAAAGCCACAAGGAAGGTTGTACGACTGGAGACAAACCTGACTATCCAAACCTGTCTTATTGTAGGTGAGGTAACCACTTCTGTTAGTTATAGCCCAGACGGGCAGGTGTTTATTTTGTGTTTTTTTTTATGTTGCCTGTACCAAAGAGCAGTTTTGAGTGAATAAAAAAAAACTCAACACTTGGACCAATCGCTTGGAGTCTGTGTTTATGTCAGCCCATCCAGCACCGCAGATCCTGACAATGCAAAGGGGCAAGAAAACTTGGAGCTATGTAAAACCGTAGAAGTCCAAGGGAGTCACTCCAGGGGGCGTCCTGGAGGGCAAAGAAAACTTGATCTCCCCAGTCAAGTGTAGACTGTGGGGCACAAAGCTTACAGGTGGCGACCTTTACTCCTCAGCTTCCGTGGAAGAAGATCCCGATGTCTTGGGACGTGAAGCTGGTGCGGGTGTCAGTGGTGCAGCCGCAGGCAACCTGGACAGGCGTCATAATTCCAGGCCCTTCTTCTCCATGGCTTTGTAGAAGGCGGTGACGGTGGCTGGGTTCATGCTGCTCTTGTAGACAGGTGGCTCCACTTGCTGTGCAGTTGCAGAGTGACCTCCAATACAGATGTGTTCACCCCCCCGAGATGATAGTGCTCAGGACAGCAGGTGGCGATGCAGCAGGAGCAGGGCGTGGCGGTGATGCAGGTGCTGCGGGTGCAGCCCCGGAGGGAAGTGGACCGTAGGCCAAGCCTGCGGCTGTTGGTAGCAGGCGACCAGGGGTGGCTGTGGCAGAGTCCTCCCAGACCTCGTGTTGTGGTGGTGACATAGGGATCCGGTCAACGTCAGCTGCCCAGAACCCCTTAGGGCCAACCTTCAGGGTGAACTCTACTCTCTCACCTGGATGCAGATTGTGTAGCTGCTCTGGCAGCCCAGGCCTCTTCACCGACCTCCGGTTGACAAACACGTTGGCTCGCTCGGAGTCCTCCGCGATGTATCCACAGCTATTTCTCCAGTCAAAATCCATAATGGTACCTCTTTTCCGGTCAGGTACCTCTTCTCCGGTCAGGCACCTCGCCCTCCACAGGTGGTTCTAGGCCAGCCCGTCTACGAGAATACACCTTCTCTTCCTCCACTTTAAGTTGCTGGCGCCCGGCGATGGTAGTAGGCCATCGGGCAGGAACAGCAGTTGGAGGGACAGCAACAGGTGAAACGGGGGCTCCGGCCGGAGTCCCCTAGATAGTCAGCACCGCGGCCACTGGAATCTCTTCCACAATCTCCTCAGCGTCCATCTCCTCTCCCCAGGTCCAGGCATCAGGATCGGGGTTAATACCTCGGACAGATGGGGGACGTGATATGATGCAGCAGGTTAGGATGGCTCTGCGTGCACTAGATACGTAGCCTCTCACTAGCGCGGGCTCTCTGGAACTTTCCAGGCTCGTAACTGGTGATAGATGCTGGTGGGCGGTGCTACTACGCATAGGACAGGTCTGGGGTTGGACTCACCCAAGATGGCGGCGCCCAGGAGGCTCCGATGACGCTGTCCTATAGGAGGGGCTGTCCCGCTGACGTCAGCGGCCGTTGATTTGTCCAGTTCAAAAAGGAGGGTGGAGCTTGGCTGATACACCTCTGACGTCAGTCTTTCCCGCCTAAGTGCTGGTTTTGGCGGGCTGGCGGTTAACCTCTGCGGAGCTGTAGAATTTTGAATGATGCAGCTCCGTCTGAGGCTGGTCTCACGTGTTCCTGTGATGTTGCAGCAGTAACTACAGTCCAATAACGGCTGGCGGTCCTCTGGCTTGCGATACGTGGCACAAACACAGCAAACAGTTGCAACAGTCCACAGTCTCTGCAAATAGTCCAGGGAACTAGCGACAAACAGCTCCAGGCACACAAACAGAGTCCTCAGTAAATCCACAGGGAAAAGTCTCTCTCACAGCCAGAGCCGTAGCTAGGGGTTCGGCACAGGGGGGGCAAACATATCCAAGTGGGCCCCTACTTGGGTATACCGATGTTATCACTATATGGTGACAACAGATAATGGCTGTACACAGGGCTCTGCATACAGTTTAAGTAAATACAGTACAGGAAAATGTTGTTACTTACAGGTGACGTCTGACTGTAATCTTTCACATTTCTCGTCTTTTACAACTGGACCGCCATGACCACTTCTTCCATTCGCAACTTGTCTCTGTAAAGTTTGCAACACAGACATTTTTACATTTTTGGCTCCTCACTTTTCCAGACATGTGTCCCACATTTCCCTTGCCTATACAAAGTCTCCATCCTGCTGCTACCCCCAATTATAAAATACATGACATAAAAATCCCCTGTAAACGAATGATACCCCCATATGTATCTTAAATTAACAATGCCCCTTTGTACCCCTTAATTAATTCCTCCTGTGTGCACCCTTAAAGTGATTGTTTGGGATCAAAAATATTAATGCAGGCAGTAGGACAGGGTTGAAAATAAAAATTCACAGACACTTGGGGTGGGTTCACACCTGCGCTTCAGTCCGTCCGCTGCCAATCCGAGTGAAAATCTCGGGGAACGGGATAGGCATCGGATACCGACAGGTTAGCAACGCATTGGTTAAAAACCCATTCATTTGATTGGGTTTTTAAAGCAATGTGCGGGTGTGCGCTTACACCCTCTGCGCTGCGAATCCTTTTTTTTTCGTCGGAGATTTTCACTCGGATTGGCAGCGAACGGACTCAAACGCAGGTGTGAACCCACCCTTACCTGCATCCTCCCCTCTGTCCCTGCCCTGGGCCAGCCCTGCACTATTTGTATACGGAGCGGCTGCAGCACTGATACAGCAGTACATAGTGTTGGGCCGCTGCGGTCCCACTGTTGTGACATCTCGCTGCAGCCACTCTGTATACAAGCAAAGGTGACAGACAGCCCAGTGCAAGTAAAGGGGGGAAAGTACATTATAACCCTCGCCTGCTGCCTGCTTTAAAATGTATGATAATACAACCCTTTAAATTAATAGTGCCCCTCAATTAATAATGCCCCTGTATGCCCCCTTATATCAATAATGTCCCTGTGCCCCCCCAATTGATAATACTCATGTATGCCCCCTTAAATCAATAATGCCCCTGCTTGCCCTAATGACCCCTTATGGTTATTGGCCTTAATATTTTTAAGGCTTCCCACCTCCCCAAAAAAAAAAAAAACCAATAATAATAATACTCACCTGCCTCCAATTCCCCTGCTTGGACTTGCCACCGCCGACTCTCCTTGCTGTATCCTGCAGCCTACAAGATGCCGTTACCACAGGACGTCTGTGTTCCAGCACAGGCAGCGTTATGTAGTGATATCATTAGACCCGCCTGTGCCAGGACACTGTCGTCTTAATTGTCGCTAGGGAACCTGTGTAAGGGTGGGTTCACACTTGCGCCAGAGTCTGTCCGCCGTGAATCCGACTGAAAATCTCGGGAAACTGTATAGGCACTAGATAGCCGATTCATTTGAATGGGTTTTTAAAGCAATGTGCGGGTGTGCGCTTACACCCTCTGTGCCGCGAATCCAGTTTCAGGACTTTGTTTCCAGCTGAAAAAAACTGGATTCGTGGCGCAGAGGGTGTAAGGGCACACCCGCGCATTGCTTTAAAAACCCATTCAAATAAATGGGTTTTTAAGCAATGCGTCGCTAACCTTTCGCTATCCAGTCCCTATAGTTTCCCGAGATTTTAAGTCTGATTTGCGCCGGACGGACTCCACAGTGCAAGTGTGAACCCACCCTAAGCCGCAATCCACTATCAGCCTGTGGCCCCCAACCTTTTTCGCACCAAGGACCAGTTTTCCGCAGCCTGGTGGGGGGTGGGGGGTGTTTGGTGTTGCAGGGCCACCCCACATCTAATAGTGCCCCCCTCCACAGGTAATAGCCTCCTCACATAAGTAATGCTATTACCTGTGGGGGGGCACTATTACTAGAATATTGCTCTAATAGCACCCCCCAAAGGTAATAGTTCCCTCCTCTAGGAACCTTGACCCCCTATTCTATGGCACCACTAGAAAGAAAATAGTAGATGCGCACAGGCTGTGTACAGGAGGAGGTACTGCTCACCCCATCACTGCTACATGTACAGTCATGGCCAAAAGTTTTGAGAATGATACAAATATTAATTTTTACAAAGTCTACTGCTTCAGTTTTTCTAATGGCAATTTGCATATACTCCAGAATGTTATAAAGAGTGATCAGCTTAACAGCAATTACTTGCAAAGTCAATATTTGCCTAGAAAATGAACTTTATCCCCCAAAACACATTTCAACATCATTGCAGCCCTGCCTTAAAAGGACCACCTAACATCATTTCAGTGATTGCTCCATTAACACAGGTGTGGGTGTTGATGAGGACAGGGCTGGAGATCAATCTGTCATGATTAAGTAAGAATGACACCACTGGACACTTTAAAAGGAGGCTGGTGCTTGCCATCATTGTTTCTCTTCTGTTAAACCATGGTTATCTCTAAAGAAACACGTGCAGTCATCATTGCACTGCACAAAAATGGCCTAACTGGGAAGAGTATTGCAGCTAGAAAGATTGCACCTCAGTCAACAATCTATCGCATCATCAAGAACTTCAAGGAGAGAGGTTCCATTGGTGCCAAAAAGGCTCCAGGGCGCCCAAGAAAGACCAGCAAGCGGCAGGACCGTCTCTTAAAAGTGTTTCAGCTGCGGGATCGGGCTACCAGCAGTGCAGAGCTTGCTGAGGAATGGCAGCAGGCAGGTGTGAGTGCATCTGCACGCACTGTGAGGCGGAGACTCTTGGAGCAAGGCCTGGTCTCAAGGAGGGCAGCAAAGAAGCCACTTCTCTCCAGAAAAAACATCAGGGACAGACTGATATTCTGCAAAAGGCACAGGGAGTGGACTGCTGAGGACTGGGGTAAAGTCATTTTCTCTGATGAATCCCCTTTTCGATTGTTTGGAACATCTGGAAAACAGCTTATTCGAAGAAGAAGAGGTGAGCGCTACCACCAGTCTTGTCTCATGCCAACTGTAAAGCATCCTGAAACCATTCATGTGTGGGGTTGCTTCTCAGCCAAGGGAATCGGCTCTCTCACAGTCTTGCCTAAAAACACAGCCATGAATAAAGAACGGTACCAGAATGTCCTCCAAGAGCAACTTCTCCCAACCGTCCAAGAGCAGTTTGGCGCTCAACAATGCCTTTTCCAGCATGATGGAGCACCTTGCCATAAAGCAAAGGTGATAACTAAATGGCTCAGGGAACAAAACATAGAGATTTTGGGTCCATGGCCTGGAAACTCCCCAGATCTTAATCCCATTGAGAACTTGTGGTCAATCATCAAGAGACGGGTGGACAAACAAAAACCAACAAATTCAGACAAAATTAAAGCATTGATTCTGCAAGAATGGACTGCTATCAGTCAGGATTTGGTCCAGAAGTTGATTGAGAGCATGCCAGGGAGAATTGCAGAGGTCCTGAAGAAGAAGGGTCAACACTGCAAATATTGACTTGCTGCATTAACTCATTCTAACTGTCAATATAAGCTTCTGTTACTCATAATATGAATGCAATTATATTTCTGTATGTGATAAAAACATCTGACAAACACACATAAAAACCAGAGGGCAGCAGATCATGTGAAAATATAATATTTGTGTCATTCTCAAAACTTTTGGCCATGACTGTACAGTATAGAATGGCAGAACTGAAAGCTAATAGCTTTCTGCTCTGTCATGTATTTCAACTACGTCGGTGTCCTGTGCCGATGCAGTTGAAATTTTTATGTGCACTTGCCCCCTCTGCCCCCCCGCTAGCTACGCCTCTGCTCACAGCCAATAAAGGTTTTCAGCTTACCTGTTGTAGATGATGTTATGGATCTTGACACCGTAGTCTGTAGATGGTATAAGGACACGGGAGTCACAATCCTGACGACTACGCCAAAAACGACTTGCCGCAACCCAGTCGGACGAGACCAGAGGATGGGAGTAGTAGTGGCGGATGCTGTGCCACCTAGCAGGCCGAGCACGCTCCCAAACAGCTCCAGTCCCACTCCTAGGCCGGATAAAGTCGAGGGGGGGTCCTGCAGCACTACCGGATGGTGGTGGGAGTAGTTCTTTTCCCCCCGGGGCACTTCCAGTTGAAGAAGGGGAGGGTGCCCAAAGATGGTATAGGCTCCACAGGATGGCTTTCTCTACTCCTCCTCTGTGCCTCTCCCAGCCAGTACTCTGGGGATGGAGTTACAGGGAGTCCTGACAGGGATCTGGTTACCTGTAGACTAGGCCCGAATATGACTCTCCTGTCTGGGTCCTCTCCTGCTCCTCCTGGCACGACACCAAATGAATTCCAGCAACTTGGATAGCTTTACTCCCTTGCTCTGGGCTGTCTTCAGATGAGCCTGGGGCTGATGATGTCCCTCCTGAGGCTGTGAGAGCGGCGGTTGGCCTTCAGTCCAGAGGCTGGTGGCAGGTCAGCTCTGCACACCTCGTCTGGTCTACAGCATGCACTGAACTAACTTCCAACCGTCGCCGGGGAGATAATATCTCCTCACAACCCCGCCCAGTGGCCTGTGATAGGCCAAGGCTGAACCAAGTCTGGGTTTGAACATGGCATACTGTTCAGACTGGTAAATCCAGCCAACACACGGACCTTGAGTTTCATGGCTAAAACTCGGACATGTGAATACGGGGTTAGACTATTGCTTCCCCATTTTGCTTTCAGCAGTCTCCAGGCAGTAATACCAGCTGGGCTGGTTATTTAGTCTAGTGTCAACTCTACTTGTATACCAACCAATCTAACATTTGCCATCTACCCAGTGGATGGTTGAGAAATGTTTTTTGCTGCTATAACCCTTAAGATCAAACAAAGAGGATGGCACGCAAGTAAAAGACCAGGTAGACTAGATGAGGACTGATACACCTAGAATAGAGAAGCCTAGAAGATTAGATCTAATTCTGACAAGAGAGTTTATATATCTGGTGTGGAGCTTTAAATGATAAAATTCTTCACCTGCACTTTTATGTATGACTGACCAGAGATATAAATGTGAGGTTCTTAGCGCACACTTTGGTGAATTGTGCGAGCCCATCTGCCACGTAAAGGCGACCTCATTCAGATGGGTCCCTACACTAAGACTTTATTTCTATAATAAATACTATACTCCCCCTATAGATAAGATACTAGGAGACGGTAACATTCTTAGAGACAGCACTGTAACAGTGAATTTAGAAGAAAGTTATCTCCTGCCCCAAGGGATAGTATAGGGACCCATCATAATAAGGCCACTAACTGGTTGATGGGCTCTATATACACATACCGTATATAGAGATTTTTATTACTATAATATATATACTCATGTACTATATAAACATAAATTTATGTTTATATTAGTTGTCTTCTTTCATTGTAGAACTTGGAATATTCTGCGCCTGTTGAGATGTAATACGCATGGTAAGGTTCTGGTGTCTATGATGTTATAAGTTCTGCAATGTCATAGCTACTCATTTTCCAACCTTCTAACAAGTTGAATATCTGTCAGGGGTATAATCACAGGCTGTCAATATTTTTATTGCACTGATATACCAGATGATGCAGGAAGTAGACAATTTATAGGGCATTTAAAGGGATTTTCTAGGAGTGTGAATTTGATGACCTATAGATAGATATCTATAGATTTTGGATATCAGGTCAGATGAAATCTGTCATCAAACACTCCTGCCAAGTACTTGAGATTTTGGTGTTGGAGATGGAGTACTTAATTTGAAGCACCCCATCTCTCCTCCCTTATGTGTGAACAAGGGTGAAAAACATTAAGTGAATAAGCAATATATACCTAGACCTGTCCTCAAGATGTCTTCCTCAAGTGACAAAGTCTGCTTCTGATTTAGAACATTCTATTCACTTACCTGTTGTCATGCACATTGTGATATCATGGGTCTTGTAATGTCATGGGTCATGTGATGTCCTTACAACATTCCAGCCAATTTGAATATGGCAGCAGGGTGAAACTGCAGTCTGTGGATATTTTTATTGTAATTAATATTTCATATTTTTCTCTTTATTTTAAGACATATTATGAGTTGTACCCTTACAGAGGAGTCCATATCTTCCACAAATAAGTGTCTAAGCTTCTTTTGAGAAAATCCCTTTAAATGTCTCTTTTCAGTAAAGTTCCCTTGAAACATACCATCTGTGTAAACCTACATATATGTGTATGCCTTAAAAGTAACCTTCTGTGTCCTCCTACATACAGTATATGAATTCTGCATACACAGACATAACATACATGCTTAGCAGAGTCAGCCATGAATGATTAGCTGAATGATAAGCTATGCCAGTCGACCTCAACCTGCGGTACACATACCCCAGGGGTACACACCTCAACCTCAGGGGGAACGCGCTAGGGCTGAGAGGAGGATCACTGCACGTTTGTTGGCTCCAGCCCTGGACTCCTGCATATGTGTGTGCTAGCTTCTGACATAGATGTATGTAGGAGCTGTTCTAGGTCCTCCAAAGCTCCTCAGGCATTCAACGCTACTTCTAAAGCTAGGTTCCACTTAAAACTGGCAGAGAGAAAAATCCTATGGGGTTCGTGGGTTTAAACGGACAGGGTCTCCGTCTTTCAGGTCCCCATGTGGACCTGAACACTAGTGTGATACACTAGTGTATCAGTTTGATCCTATCTGCTCTGCAAATATGGCCTTGGATTAGCACTACTACTCTTATTCTGCATATATGACCTCTACACAGCACTGTTACTCTTATCCTGTGTATGTGGGTAATGCATAGCACTACTACTCTTATCCTACATATATGACCTCTACACAGTACTACTACTCTTATCCTGCATTTATGGTCTCTACACAGCACTACTACTCGTATCCCAAATATATGACCTTGACACAGCACTACAGTACTACTCTAAATTGCAACATTAAAAAATCATACGAACCTCCCATATCTGTATATTTTCTTAAAGTAGACACATGCAGCATTGTCAAAATGCCACTTAGTACTGTATACGAACAGGCACCTTCATGCAATTTTGATTTAAAGTGTATTTTTGATTAAAAAAAAAAAATGCAAATAAATGTATATTAGTTGCTAAAAGTGGAAACCAAACAAAATGTTATATGCACCAAACCTCCTAAAAATAAGAGTTCAACATGTGCAGAGTTCATTCATAATGCTAAGGTCTACACCTGCATGCACATATTTTCATAACATAACCAGAACTGGAAGGGACAAAAATCTGCTTTGAAGCTGGAAATTTTATAAAAGCATCATCCTATTAAATGTAGGGATTGCACACTGTGAAAAGCAAGTGCACTCCTAAACCCTATATATTTCTTGAAAGTAGACAACCTGAAGATTACATG
Organism: Leptodactylus fallax; assembly: GCA_947044405.1. Taxonomy (NCBI): domain Eukaryota; kingdom Metazoa; phylum Chordata; class Amphibia; order Anura; family Leptodactylidae; genus Leptodactylus; species Leptodactylus fallax. The sequence goes on from CAMRHE010000322.1 coordinate 2,195,057, forward strand.
TGTCTCAATGGGCTATCAATAGCCATGTCCACCTTCATGTCACAAACAAAAATAATTTTTGAAAAAATGCACCTATACACATATATTTGCAACTAAAACTCCTATTCAATCGTACATTCACACACAAAACACATTTAAAATAATAGATCAAGGTGTACACAATTTATATATACCACAAACATAAACTACAACAAGAGCTCATACTCTCAAAAACACTGATACAGAAGACAAGCTATATTTTGATGTTATTCACTAACATATTAAAAATCTATATTGCACATAGCAAACTGTGACTGTGATACCAAAATCTAACTTTTTGAGATTGCACAGCATTCCGTTTCTAAAAACACAACTTGATATTTCAGAGATTACAAGCAAGAATTGCACAAAAATTCAAATTTGTCACTAAAGTGCAAGATCAAGCAATCCCTTTCCGCAAGCAAAATGTACTTTCCAAAAAACTGCAAGATGCGAGGAATTCATACATACCACATAAATATATATTTACAGGTGCATGTGTTAAAGAAAAATTGGAAAAATTGCAGAAATGTGCCAACCAATTTTGTGCATGCAAATTAAATAGGAGCATACATAAGAATATAATTTTCTATCCCCCTATAAAAATTGTAGAAATGTATACGTTCATCTCTACTGATAATCGTTATTGCCTCCATTGCATCACCATTAACAGACTTAACAAAAGGAGGTAAGTCTGTAATGATAAAGTGGACTCCAGAGGCAGAAAAGGCTTTTCAGAGCCTAAAATCGGCCCTGTGTGAACAACTGGTACTTGTCTCCCCAGATTTTAGGAAACAATTTTTGGTCCAGACGGATGCATCTGATACAGATTTGGGAGCCGTCCTGTCACAGGTGGTAAATGGGGAAGAACACCCAGTGATGTACCTGAGCAGGAAACTGACCCCAGCAGAAAAAAATTATGCCATAGTGGAAAGAGAGTGTTTGGCTGTCAAGTGGGCGTTAGAATCCCTAAAATATTATCTGCTGGGTAGGGAATTTGTGTTGGTGACAGACCATGCTCCACTAACCTGAATGAAGCAAAATAAGGAGAGAAATGCAAGAGTGACCTGATGGTTTCTCTCCTTACAGAACTTCAGTTATAAGGTGGAACATAAACCTGGAAAATTGAAAGGAAATGCAGATACGTTGTCCAGGGTGTACTGTTCATTCAGTAAAAGTGCCCAGACCTCTGGTCTGGAGAAGAGGGGGGGATATGTGGTAAGGTGTACGGCAGAATAGTGGACGGGGTGTATATCTCGCCTGGTTTTCTCAGACAGGTGAGATGAAGGAAAAGCGGGTTTTGGATTGCTTAGCAGACCATAGTCTGCTAGTTTTTTGTTTGTTGTTACATGGGTTGGTTTTTTTGGACTGGAGGGCAGGTTTGGTAGTGGGTGCTCTCCAGTCCACACCCCTAGTCCGCTACAGGTTTTTCTCCCTAACCCTAGGCACTCCCAGGTGCGCCTTCCTGTGTTGTGTTTATTGGGAAGGAAGCCTGATAAAAGGGAGCTCTGAGATGCTGGAAGTGGTGAGGACAACACCACTCTTAATGTGTGAAGTTGGCACTAAGCCAGCGTGTTTTGCTGCTATTTTCATTTTGTACCTGCACGAGACTAGACAGGTATGCGAAGTGTTAGCCAGCGGCCGGACAGGCCTAGGTATTTTTGTTTCGTTTGGACATAGTTTGCTTTGTGTTTATTTTGCTAAATAAAGCACCATCACCATTTGAGAAAAACCTGCTGTGTGTGAACATGGTCATTGCCGCCCCCACCGTGTGAGCTGATCCCTACAATATATATGAAACAACCCCTTTAGTGGGAAATGCCGAGGGAAAAGCTGCACAAAATGTCACATTTAACACTTAAGACAGAACAGAACTTACAAACATAAAACCCAGAGGCACACAAGACAAACACATAAAAGCAGTAACCCTCTGGGATGCTGCACTACACCCATTAGCGTTACAGTTAGGTCCATAAATATTTGGACAGAGACAACATTTTCCTAATTTTGGTTCTATACATTACCACAATGAATTTTGAACAAAACAATTCAGATGCAGTTGAAGTTCAGACTTTCAGCTTTAATTCAGTGGGTTGATCAAAATGATTGCATAAAAACGTGAGGAACTAAAGCATTTATTACACACAATCTCTTCATTTCAGGGGCTCAAAAGTAATTGGACAAATTAAATAATTATAAATAAAATGTTAATTTCTAATACTTGGTTGAAAACCCTTTGTTGGCAATGACTGCCTGAAGTCTTGAAGTCATGGACATCACCAGACGCTGTGTTTCCTCCTTTTTAATGCTCTGCCAGGCCTTTACTGCAGCAGTTTTCAGTTGCTGTTTGTTTGTGGGCCTTTCTGTCTGAAGTTTAGTCTTTAACAAGTGAAATGCAGGCTCTATTGGGTTGAGATCAGGTGACTGACTTGGGCATTCAAGAATATTCCACTTCTTTGCTTTAATAAACTCCTGGGTTGCTTTGGCTTTATGTTTTGGGTAATTGTCAATCTGTATTATGAAACGCCGACCAATCAGTTTGGCTGCATTTGGCTGGATTTGAGCACAGAGTATGTATAAGGGAATTGCCAGTTGAGCAATTCCCCAGTGCTGCTGCAGAACCCTGGGGGGAGGGGCACAACAAGACAGTGAGCCCTAAAGCTGAACGCCCCCATTGTCCCTGGCTAACTTCCCTCACTACTGCACCCTGATCAAGCTGGGTTTGTCATGGGCAGGGAAGGGAAAGATAATTCCCATCGCTTGCTTCATGCCATTACTCATGCTAGGAAAACTCATTCAAACTGTAAGGGAATTGCTCGAGGATCGATTCCCCAGTAGCTGCTAGTGAACCCTGGGGGGGGGGGGGCACAGCAAGACAGTGAATCCTAAGCTGAACCCTCCCCCCCACTGTTCCCACTTGCCTGATCTGTCCTAGGCGACAGCCAGCAACTGGTCGACAGTCCCTTCTTAATATAAGTGACAACACAGAACACGGACAGGACGAACAACAAAAGGGAGGTCAGCTAGCCAAGGGGTCAGTAACAGACGAGCAATACAGTACAGAATCAAAATCCAAGAGAATAGTCAAAGACAAAGCCAGAGGTCAGGAAAAGGAATAGGAATACAGGTAACAAAACAGCAAGGAGTAAAGGCCAGTACGCAAGAAACAGCAAGCGCCAATGTTAAAGTGAGCAGAGAATAAATAGGAAGAAAGAACCCGCCCCAGACTTGATAAGACGATAGGCTGTCAATCACACAGGCAAGGCTGAGATTAACTATTTGAGGAGCAGAGAAAAACAAAGGTGCAGGAGACAGGTGTGGCTGAAATTCAATTACATAGTCTAGGACAGTGTTCAGACTGAGCAACAAGAATCTTAAACAAGGAATCAAACTGAACACATCTCCTGCGCCGCAGCGTGACGGCGGAGGGTGGTGCAGAGACCCGAACAGGCAGAGACGTTACAGTATATCTCTGAATACCTCAGAATTCATCCGGCTGCTTCTGTCCTGTTTCACATCATCAATAAACACTAGTGACCCAGTGCCACTGGCAGCCATGCATGCCCAAGCCATCACACTGCTTCCGCCGTGTTTTACAGATGATGTGGTATGCTTTGGATCATGAGCTGTACCAAGCCTTCGCCATACTTTCTTCTTTTCATCATTCTGGAAGAGGTTGATCTTGGTTTCATCTGTCCAAAGAATGTTCTTCCAGAACTGTGCTGGCTTTTTTTAGATGTTTTTTAGACAAGTCCAATTTAGCTTTCTTATTCTTGAGGCTTATGAGTGGCTTGCACTATGCAGTGAACCTTCTGTATTTACTTTCATGCAGTCTTCTCTTTATGGTAGATTTGGATATTGATATGCCTGCATCCTGCAGAGTGTTGTTCACTTTTGTTGGCTGTTGTGAAGGGGTTTCTCTTCACCATGGAAATTATTCCGCGATGATCCACCACTGTTGTCTTCCGTGGGCGTCCATGTCTTTTTGCATTGACGAGTTCACCAGTGCTTTGTTTCTTTCTCAGAAAGTACCAAATTGTAGATTTTGCTACACCTAATATTGTAGCAATTTCTCGGATGGGTTTTTTTTCTGTTTTTGCAGCCTAAGGATGGCTTGTTTCACCTGCATGGAGAGCTCCTTTGACCACATGTTTTCTTCACAGCAAAATCTTCCAAATGCAAGCACCACACCTCAAATCAACTCCAGGCCTTTTATCTGCTTAATTGAGAATGACATAACGAAGGAATTTCCCACACCTGCCCATGAAACAGCCTTTGAGTCAATTGTCCAATTATTTTTCGTCCCTTTAAAAACAGGATGACACATGTTAAGGAACTGAAACTCCTAAACCCTTCATCCAATTTTAATGTGGATACCCTTGAATGAAAGCTGAAAGTCTGGACTTTATGTCCTTGTACATTATATAACTATAACTTGAATATGTTTCAGTAAACAGGTAAAAAAAAACAAAATTTATGTCAGTGTCCAAATATATATGGACCTAACTGTATGTCCCTGCTTTGCAGGCACCAGATTATGTACTTTACAACATGATTAACTTTTTACTTCACTTATACAAATGTAGCATATTTTGCATGCATCACTAATGTGAGAACTTTATCAGCCAACACAGAGAGTTAATGCACAATGAAAATGACTGTCACAGATATGCTAAAAAAGACATTAGCTTAGCTTATATTTCATGTTAAACTATTGATGTTTAATTATTGCAAAGACAAAATGAATGTCTTAACAGCTAAACATATTAATTAGTCAGAAAGTGTTATGTATCACAAAACATATTAATCCTATTCTATTATAGCTCAATACATTTAATTCCGATTATATATATTACAGTTTTAGGAAGAATATTAGTTAGTAATACTGCCACATTATTGCCCTATATACTGTGAGATTCTTCAGAGGGAATAACTATCAGGACTGCCATCTTTCCTGATTTAGACGGAATGGCACACCAATAATTTCATCCCAACACAGTGGATTTTCGGGTTTAAAATGTCTTCAACCAGTTTATTCCACAGGTTGCATACCAAAAACAAACCATAGACACAAAATTCTAGCTTTGTTCAGGCGCTAACTAAACAGACTATACTCCCTGACTACTTGGACTAGGCTGAGCTTATCTCAGACCAGCCACACAGTCACAATGTGAACAGCAACATCCATTTTTCATGGCTGCCTTGCACCTGAGGGGCACCTGTTTTCATGGATCCCCCCACAGGATTCCCCATTAGAGAGCGAGCGCTTCTTTCAGCTGTATGTGCAGCCCCTAACCCCTGTGAAGTAAAAGCCAAGTTTATGGCTTCCTTAATCCAGTGGGCCAAGGAGGTCTTAGAAGCCTTGAGCCCTTTATTCTTCCCAGCAAAAGACAAAAAGAGGTTCTCTGACCGACTAAAGGGCAGCGATCTCTGTATATAAATTCTGAGACATCTGGCAACATCCAGGGAGTGAATTTTAACTTCCTCTGGGGTTGACGGACTGGGATAGAAAACTGGTAAAGAAATAACTTGATTTAACTTGGAATATGAGGGTACCTTAGGGAGGAACCCTGGCATAAACCTTAATTGCACTCTATCCGGATGGAAGGATATTTGAGGTTCTACCGAAGATAAAGCCTGAAGTTTCCCAACTCTCTTAGCTGAGGTTACGGCCAATAGAAACACTGTTTTTAGTGTAAGAAATTCAACATCAACCTCTTCCAGAGGCTCAAAAGGGGGGATCCCATAACCCCTTCAAAACTCTAGACAAGTCCCATTGGGGAATTGGGTGGGTAACAGGCGGTCTGAGCCTGGATGCACCCTTAAGTTTAATCAAAGTTTATTAAAGATTTTTTAATTGCAGTGGAAAAAAACAAAACAAAAATAGTGCGAGCAAACAAATGATGCAAAGGCACGCAGGCCTCGCCTGTAAACAAGAAGCTTGGGGTAAGACCCAAGCTAATGCTGTGGAGCACAGTACTATAACAGAGGAACTGAAGTCCCAGATATACAGGACCATAAAACAACATCTTAAAGGTAATGAGAGAAGAACAAACAGACAAAGGAACACACAATGGGAACTACGATCAGGAAAACATATACTAGAGAGAAAGAGGGAGGGAGGGGGTTAACAGTGGGATAGAAGAGCGACCAATAACCTCCTCCAAAGGATGGAGGAGAGAAAAAGGGAAGAAAGAAGTAGCAAGGTATCACTGTATCAGGAAAAGAAAGAAGAGAACTCAGACGATACCTGGAACACCACCCAAGGCCACCAGAGAGCATCAAATTTGGAGGGGTCGGGGGAATCCTCCGCCACCAGGGCCTCCATTCTCCTTATGAGGAGGAGCTCCTTAAGAAATTCAACCAGGGAGGGCGAAACTGTGCTCCGCCAGTGCCTGGGAATGACGGTTCTAGCAGCTGTGAGAAAGTGTCGCAGGAGGTCTTTGTTCACCGCAGAGATCCTGCCAGGAATAACTGAAAGAAGGGCCAGTTGGGGAGTTGCTGTGATGGTGCAACCACACACTTTAGCATACAGGGCAAACACAGCGTCCCAAAAGGGCCTGAGAACGTCGCACTCCCACCAGATGTGATATAGGGTTCCTTTCTCAGTACCACAGCGCCAACACCGCTCAGTCACAACAGAATAAATTCTGTGGAGGAAATCAGGGTACCACCGAGACAGGATCTTGAAATTCTTTTCGCGCACTGCAGGGCAACGGAAGCTTATGTGCGAACAGGAAAACCCTATCCCAGTTAGCAGGGGAGAGGCCCGCGCGAAGGTCTGAGTCCCAGGGGCCTGTGTAGGATGCACCCTTAAAAAACCTTTTAACCAGCGGGTCTATGGAAAGCTGCTTACCTAAGCAGGCTGACAAGGCTGCAACCTGAACCTTCAAAGTGGAAGGACTAAGGGCTTTGTTCAAGCCATCCTGAAGGAATTCCAGGATCTCTAGAATGGAAGGATCAGAGCTCTCAATTCCTTTGCTTGATGCCCTGGAGATGTTACGAATCCGGGCATAGTTCTTATTCGTAGACTCTGCTCTAGCGAGAGTAGTTACGTTGGGTCTGAGAGTTCCTTAGATTGTAATAGGGACTGGTCAACCTCCAGGCTGTCAGATTGAAGGATTTCAGATCCTGGTAGAACCTGGGTCCCTGAGACACCAGGTTCTGAATCGGGAGAAGCCTCCAATATATTCCGTGACTCATATGTATGAGCTGGGAAAACCAAGCTCTCTTTGGCCAGAAGTGATGGAGATTAGAGACTTGCTCCTGTCTGATTCTCATCAATACCCTTGATATCATGCAGATTTGGAGGGAATATGTATGCCAGCCAGAACCTCCAAGGGATGGACAGGTCATCCACAGCCAAGGGATTGTCCTCCTTGTATAGAGCAGAACTTGTCTACCTTGGCATTGAGCCAGGTTGCCATCAGGTCTACCTCTGGATGACCCCATTTCAGGGTGATTGCTTGAAAAACCTCTGGATGGAGAGACCACTCCCTTGGAACAGTGATGCCACGACTCAATTGATCTGCCACTGTATTCAGTGACCCTCGGATATGTATGGCAGAAAGATGGGTTAGGTTCTTCTCTGCCCAACTCAAAATCTTCCTCACTTCGCTTAGAAGGGATTGTGACCGAGTTCCTCCCTGCTTGTTCAAGTAAAGGACAGTTGTCATATTGTCCGATCTCACTCGGACTGCCTTGCCTCTCAACTGGACGGCAAAGTGAAGTAGTGTCAAATGCACCACTCGGAGTCCTCTCCAATTGGATGACATCATCTTCTTGAGGAAATTCCAAGACCCTTGGGTTGGAATGTCGTTTAGGTGGACTCCCCAAACTGTGAGTGATGCATCCGTAGTCAGCAGGGTCCAGCGAGTCTGGATCATGGACCTTCCTTCTCTTAGCAGAATCCACCACTTGATGCAGTGTCGGACTGGTTCTGAAGAGACCCCAGAGTATAATAATAGTCCATGGGTCGTTATCCCCAAAAATTTCTGGATGATGCCATTTTTGTAATATTTGCACCAAACATCGTAGGAGACATTATACTGTGTGAAGGGGCCACTATGGGACATTAAACTGTGTAATGGGGCCAATATGGGACGTTATACTGTGTGGAAGGGCCACTATGGGACAGTATACTGTGTGAAGCGGCCACTATGGGACATTATACTGTGAGAAGGGGCTGCCATGGGACATTAAGCTGTGTGAAAGGGCCGCTATGGGACATTATACCTTGTGAAGGAGCCACTATGAGACATTATATATACATATATATATATATATATATATATATATATATATTTGTCAGTGAATTATGTCAGTGGGTATATAGATGAGACATTTGAGGAAAGGATATGATTGGTTAGAAGATGGCCAGCCTGTCCAACCAAAGCAGGATCAGGTCATGTAGTCCCCCATATGCTGCAGCCATGTATAACTAAGGTTAAGTTCACATATGCACCGGAGTTTCCAGAAACCGCTGAAAATCAGAGATAAAAGTCCTGCATGGAGAAATGTTCTCTCCAATTTCAAGAGGACCTTTCACGTCCTCTGGTACCCACGGTTTTATATACCACTGGAAAGCTGACAGTGCATTGAATTCAGCACACTGTCAGCTTTGATGGTACATGCCTGGGCGCTGGAGATATTGGTGCCGTTAGTTTGGGCACCGATATCCCTTCACCGTCAGAAGGGCGGGCCTTACTGCTCAGTGTCATCACTGCTATAGAAAAGTACAGTCAGGGGGGTGTTCCTTACCGCCCAGCAATGATGTTGAGCAGTAAAGCCCACCCGTCTGACAGCGAAGAGAGATCTGTGCCGAAACTAACGGCACCAATATCTCCAGCACTGGAGCATACATCGGGATGGACTTCATTACAGATCTGCCTGTTTCTCAAGGGAAGACTGTGGTGTGGGTGATGGTGGATAGATTCTCTAAAATGTGCCATTTCATACCACTGAAAAAGCTTCTTAGTGCTCGACACTTAGCCTCTCTGTTCATTAACAATATTCTTCATTGCATGGGGTACCAGAGAATATTGTGTCTGATCGAGGAGTACAATTTGTTTCCAGGTTTTGGAGGGCATTTTGTGGCCGTCTGGGGGTCTCTTTGTCTTTTTCTTCTGCATTCCATCTGGAGACCAATGGACAGACGGAGAGACTCAACTAGTCTCTTAAACAATACCTGAGGTGTTTTGTGTCTGATGCCCAGGAACAATGGAAGAAGTTCCTTCCGTTGGGAGAGTTTGCGATAAATAATAGAAGGAACTCCACCACTAAGATGTCTCCATTTTACTGTAACTATGGTTTTAACCCTAGGTACTCGTCTTTTCGTAGCACTAAATCTATAAATCCTACCGCAGAACAGACTTATCGACGACTGTGCACAGTATGGGCCCAGACTCTGCAGAACCTGGTAAAAGCCCAAGAAAATCAAAAAAGTCAGGCAAATAAGAGACGCTTACTGGGTCCTGATTACAAGGTGGAAGATCGGGTTTGACTGTCCACAAAAAATTTGCACCTTAGGGTTTCATCTGCAAAATTTGCTCTGCGTTACATTTGGCCGTACACCATCATTGATGTTATTAATCCAGTGTCATTTAAACTACGACTGCCTAAGTCTTTACACATTCACAACGTGTTCCATAAATCTCTTTTGAAAAAGTACATTGTGCCTGTCATTCCTCCATCCACTCCACCCGAACCTGTGATAATTCAGGGGGAACTAGAATATGAGGTCAAAAAAATTCTAGATTCCTGTTGGGTATGGAACATTGGAAGGGTTATGGCCCTGAGGAGCAGACGTGAGTCCCTGGCAAGGACCTTCATGCTTCACGCCTCATTAGGCTGTTTCATCAGCAGAACCCTTCTAAACCTGGGTTGTCTGTTGAGGGTCCGGTGGCCCCTCATAAAAGGGGGGGTGTACTGTTACGTCCGCACCCGTTTGAACTTCTGCGCCATCCGGCTGCATGTTGCGGCGCAGGAGGCGAGTCCGGCTGCGCTTCATTCCTTTGGGTTTTTCTTATATTGTCTGAACACTGTCCTATTCCCTCACCTTCTTAATTGATTTTCCACCACAACCATCTCCTTTACCTTCGTTTCCCTCTGCTCCACTAATAGTTAATTTTAGCCTTACCTGTGGGATTGACAGCCTATCCTCCTATCAAGTCTGGGGCGGGTTCTTCTTTCCTATTTATTGTATGCTCACATTCACATTGGCGCTTGCTATTGCCTCGTTGTACTGGCTATTACTCCTTCCTGTTTTGATACTTGTATTCTTATTCCTGACCTCTGGCTTACATTTGACTATTCTCTTGGATTTCATTCTGTACTGCATTGCTCGACTGTTACTGTACCAACCCCTTGGCTAGCTGACCTCCCTTTTGTTGTTTTGTCCTGTCTGTTTTTTGTTTTGTCACTTATATTAAGAAGGGACTGTCGACCAGTTGCTGGCTGTCGCCTAGGACAGATCAGGCAAGTGGGGACAGTGGGGGGGAGGGTTCAGCTTAGGATTCACTGTCTTGTTGTGCCCCCCCCCCAGGGTTCACTAGCAGCTACTGGGGAATCGATCCTCGAGCAATTCCCTTACAGTTTGAATGAGTTTTCCTAGCATGAGTAATGGCATGAAGCAAGCGATGGGAATTATCTTTCCCTTCCCTGCCCAAGACAAACCCAGCTTGATCAGGGTGCAGTAGTGAGGGAAGAAGGTGTTTTATTCTAGTGGCTAAGATTTTCGCCCATAATTTAAGATCGAGATTAAGGAGTGATATGGGTCTATAACTACCACAGGAGAGGGGGTCTTTCCCTTCCTTGGGGAGCAGTGTAATATGTGCTTCCTGAGCCTGACGAGGGAGTGATTTCCCAGATAACAGGGCATTACGAGAGAGAGAGATGCGGGAGTAATTCTGACTGGAATACCTTATAGTATTGTAAAGGAAAACCGTCTGGACCCGGGCTTTTCCCTTTAGAGAAGCTGTTTAGTACACGTGTAATTTCTTCAAGAGAGATGGGGAAAGTGAGTTCCTAAGCATCATCAGCCGACAGGGAGGGCATAGAGAGAGAGCTAAGAAAGTGTTCCATCCTAGCAACTGTCTGTGACAGATACTGCGGAGTCTGTCGAGATCAGATTGTATAACCCGGAATAGAATGAGAGGAAGGCTGAAGTTATACCTTTAGTGGATTTGTGAGTGCCCCCTGACTGATCTTTGGTTACAGAGATGAAACACTTAGTTTTTCATTTTTGAATCATAGAGGTCATCAATTTACCCCCCTTGTCCCCGTCTGCATAAAGCCTATGTTGATAATGGAGGAAATGTTTACAGGTGCATCTCAATAAATTAGAATATCTTTGAAATGTTTATTTCTTTCAGTAATTAAATTAAAAAAGTGACCTCCTATATTTTCTAGATTCTTTACACACAGAGTGTTCTATTTCAAATGTTTTATTTCTATAAATGTTGATTATGGATTACAGGTAATGAAAATCAAAATCTAAGAAAATTTGAATACTGTAAAAAAGTTCAGTATTGAAAATTCTGTGTGTCACCTGCCAAGGTTTCCTAAGCCTTTAAATGGTCCCTCAGTCTGGTTCAGTAGGACACACACTCATGGAAGACGCTGATCATGAATTGTATTACTGAATTACTGAAATGAATGAATGTTTCAAATATATTCTTTTTTTATAAACTGTAATTTTTATTAACATTTTGATAAAAGGACAGGCGGTAGCAAGACTTCAGTCAAAAGATAAACAAGAGAGATAATCGCTAGAAAGAAAGAAAGAAAGAAAGAAAGAAAGAAAAAAAAAAGGAAAAAACAGGGGGGAGACAGACAAGTAGGGAAAAACAAGAGGGAATAGTAGGGAGAGGAGTAGATGACCTGTCAGCAACCTAAAGACCCCTAAGTAACAGTGTTATTAATGTTCGCCGTCAGATGTTCAAGGGTACGAATGTCCTTCATTCTGCCAAGTAAATCCGACCCTGAAGGCGGGGACACCGACCTCCAATTACGTGCTATAAGAGTCTTCGCAGCCGCATAGAGATGGAGGAAAAGGTGGGACGGTGCCTTGCCAACGTGTCTAGGAGGGAGGCCAAGGAGATAAATCAGCGGGTCTAACGGGTTTCAAATATATTCTAATTTATTGAGATGCACCTGTAGCTGTCCTGATATTAATGGCATCTTTTAGTTTTCCCCGCAAGCTTTGAAGCTCCATATGTAAAGGCAGCTGTTTACTCGCCTTCTGTATGCGCTCAATTGCTGCTATATCAGAGAGGATTTTATCCAAGACCGCTTGAGAGTCCTTCTTAACTTTGGAAGCAAGAGATATGAAGATCCCCCTAATCACTGACTTATGTACCTGCCAAGTAATGGTCGGGAAGGTTTCAGCGTTGGCATTAATGGTGAAATACAACTCCAGATGCTGTCTGACCGCCCCCACCAAATCAGAACGATCCAATAAAGCCTCATTTAATCTCCAGCTCCAGTCGATCTGAGGGAGCTGCCTGAGCGTTAGCAAGGCCCACACAGGAGCATGTTCTGATACCGAGATGGACTCAGTTCGGGATTTCAAGGAATACAGAACCAGATCCCTAGAAGCGAAGATATAGTCCAGTCTCTGGTAGGATTGTCTGGGATTGGAGAAAAATGAGTAATCTTTCACAGATGGATTATGCAAACGCCAGAGATCAACTAATTGGAGGTCGTTAAGATCCTGGAGAAGCCTACCCAGTGCCTTTTGAGGTGTAGAAGAGGCACCGGTAGAGGAGTCAAGAGTGGGGTTGAGAGTGAGGTTGAAATCACCAGCCAGGATTATGGGGCCTTCAGCAAAAAATTCCAGAGTGCTTAAGGCTCCTATGAGCCAGTCCACTTGGCCTTGATTAGGCGCATAGAAATTTGCAAATGTGTATTTGTAGGAGGCAATGGAGCCCTTGAGCAGCAAAATTCTGCTTTCTGGGTCTTCATAACTCTGAGAGCACTGGAAGGGTACTGAGGAGTGGAAGAGAATGGAAACGCCCATAGAGGACGCTGATGGGTTTGAAGAGTGGAAGCAAACGGGGAAGTTTTTCGTGGAGAGACGAGGAATCTTCCCAGCTTTAAAGTGAGTTTCTTGAAAGAATGCCACATGAGTGTGTAGCTTACGGAGAATAGTGAAAATTTGAGATCTTTTATTCGGTGAATTAAGACCGTGGGTATTAAATGAAGTGAAGACTAGTTCGGACATGATGGGTAAAAGTAGTATAAGTCTAGCAGGTAAGGGAGGGTTAGTTGGGAGGGTAAAAGAGAGCGGAGTGGGGGGTGTCTAATGGGCAAGGATGAAAAAAAGGATGAAAAAAAGGAGACGGGGGAAAGTGAGGAAGAAGGAGAAGGAAGAAAAGGAGAGGAAGGAGTTCAAGAAGAAAAGGAGGAGGAAGAGGAAGAAGATGGAGGAAAGGAGAAGGGGGAGAAGAGAAAAAAGAGAAGAAAAGAAAGGTAAAGAAAAGCGCCTAAGAAAATACCAAAGATATCAAAGAGTTACAACACCTGACAACCGCCAACTAAGCAAGTTGATCTGTCAAATGACAGTAAAATGGGGAAACGGAGGTAGTTACAGCTGTAACCAAACCTTACATGAGTAGAAATGGGGAGAAAAAAAAAAAAAGGATGAACAAAAAGGCAAACGAAGAAAGTGAAAGCGTGAAGATTGAGAGAAATATTGAGAGATTGAAGACTGAGAAATGGAGAGAGAGAGATAGAAGTAGAGGTAGAAGGTAGACTTGTGTGAACCTAAAAAGCCCTAACTGTGTACTTGAGGAAGAGAAGGAGGACAGAAGAGGAGGAAGGGAAGGGGAAGGAGGAGGAGAGGCGCGTGAGAAGGAAGGACGAGAGGAGACCATAAGTTGGGAGTAGGCCTGAGCCAGCATAGACCACTTCCCCCTACAGTATCAGAGACAGGACAAAAAGAGACCCATTGCAACCAAGTGTAGCGCTGTTTGACTATAGGCCTGTAAGAAAATAAGATAGCACGGAGTCTGATATATAACAAATCAAATAAACATTTCACCACCCAACCCCCACCCACCCAGAGAGGCACAACCACCCGAGACCACGGGACCCAGGACATCCACTAGTGAGCAATCTTAAATAAGGAGCATAAGTCCTCATAGGGCCCCAAAGTCCCAGGCAGGAGCCCGCCCTCGAGAGTATACATCATTGCATTAGAGCGATAGGCAATAAATAAATTTAAACATCAATATCACTAGCCACATAAATGCAAGAGGTAAGGTAATACAAAATGCTAGAGAATGAAATTCTGCATTTCAAGACAACAGGCAGTTAAGAATGCAATATTGGGAACACTACAAAGTAACAGACTGGATGTGGTAAGGTAGGAGGTGGGGGAGGGAGTAGGAGGTGGGGGAGGGAGTAGGAGGGGGGGGCAGGGTGTGTGGGCCGAGAAGCAGGTCTCCACGAGAGGGTATACAATTAAGTAAGTAAGGAGAAAAACCAGGGGAGAAACGGCGTGGAGTCCAACGCTACCGCATCAACCTAGTCAAGCAGTGCAAACCGCAGTGTCATCCGGGACTTCACTGCCACCCAGGGCCACGAGACGGTCCGCCCAGCCAGCTCCATGTCAAGCCCCGGAGCCCCAGGCGGGAGGAACATTCTACATATACATTTTTAAAAATAATAATAAAAGTAGAAGAAGTACCCACTAACAACAATGCAAAGAAAGAAGCAACTAATAATAACTGGGGGGAGCATAAAGGGAAGTTCCAGTAGAGTCAGGATAAATGCTAGAGAAGACATTCTGAAGAGGAGAGCTGCCAAACTAGGAAGACGGGAGAAGGCACATGGTAACGAACACAGGAACAGGGGATCTTCTGGACAGAATAGCCATCGGGATTCCGCGGGACAGATGAATAACTTCAACTCAGGGACAGGTAAGAGCTACAAATCAAATCAAACTGTGAATGGAAAACAGCGCTGCAGGGTAGTACGCCTCAGCGTAGTGCAGCGATAGCAGGAGAGAGAAGTTCAACCAGCATCTTGAAGGTTCCTTCGCAAGGAGGGTTTCCTTAACTTCGGGGATTTAAATCTGCTGATCGAAGTTGGGCAGCGCAGGCCAGGACTTGACATCCTCCAGGAGAGACAGCCAGGAAGGAATTTGGATTGGTGGGATGTCCAGTAGGGACCAGGCGGCAGAGAGATCCTCTGGAGAGCGGATCACAATCCTGCACCCTTGCTTGAGCACAGACAAACCAAAGGGAAAAAGCCACGCATACTGCAGGCTTCTCTCGTGGTGGGACTCCAATAATGGCCTTAACATTTGTCTTTTTGCCAAAGTAGATGGTGCCAGGTCCTGGTACATTTGGATCTCCGAATCCTCATAGGAGAGAGGTCTTTTATCTCTAGCTGCTGCCAGAATGGCGGTAGTGTCCATGGACGATAACAGTCCACAAATGACATCCCTCGGGGGATCAGTCTAAGAGGGTTTGGGCCGGACAGCCCGGTGAACCCTTTCTATCTGTACAGAAGCTGCCATCTCCGGGCCCAATAGTGTGGCAAAGATGGCCGACATCACCTCCCTCAAGGCCTCGGGAGCACAGGACTCTGGGAGGCCCTTGATGCGTAGGTTCCTCCTGTGATTGTGGTTCTCCAGATCCTCCAACATATTGTAGGTGTGGTTT
The DNA here is from genome assembly GCA_947044405.1 of Leptodactylus fallax. Taxonomy (NCBI): domain Eukaryota; kingdom Metazoa; phylum Chordata; class Amphibia; order Anura; family Leptodactylidae; genus Leptodactylus; species Leptodactylus fallax. Next base: position 2,210,743 of record CAMRHE010000322.1, read on the forward strand.
AGGTGGGTATGGTGGCTAGTAAGATGCTGGACCACCGAGGAAGAATGCAGAGTGATCGCCAAGCATGTGGATTCCAGGGAGTCCACGAGCTTACCTATAGCCTGTAGGTCTGAATGCATGTCGGAAAGTTCTGAGAGCACCAGCGTTATGGCCTGTGCCAGGTCTCCGAAGAAAGGATTTGGTGATAGCACTGGAGAAGGAATCGGAGCGGTCCACCCCCGAGGCGCTGTCAAGGTCAGAGTCTTCAGCCACGTCCTCTGAAGGAACATCTTCCAGCGCCATCTTCGCACCATAACCGGGGACTGCAAGGCTTTCTTCCGAAAGAATTTATGAACATCCGCGGGCTTAGATTTGTTGATCAGGTCCCACCTCTGTCCTTGACCATTTTGTCCATTTTGTCCACCTGAGAGTGCGGTAAGACTGGTGCTTGGCTGGATAGCTGATGGAGCCCAAAGCGTCCATCAGCGTTGACTGTTAGGCTCCGCCCACCAGAGAGACTGACCTTTGTCAAGATGAATCAGGTGTGGATCAGCCAGGATTTACACCCACCAATGCCTGATGCATCAGATTAAATTATCCATGCTGCCTCACCCAAACCTTGACAAAAGAGACCAGTTTCTTCTGGCTACCTGCTTCAGCTACTATTCTAATGCTGCCACGCACCTGATGCCACACATCTGATGCCAAGTGCTCCTTCTAACAGCCACCACCGTCAGCGGGTACTGTTTGTGACACCCACCTCAACACTCTGTCACCGGGTCACTCTATGGCCTCCTCATGCTGCTGCTACATCCACATTATGTCACCTTGTCACTCTGTGGCCTCCTCATGCTGCTACTACCTCAACACTATGTCACTTCTCATGGTATTCCTACCCTCCCTACTCCTTGTCTGGGCCACTATTTTGCCTTTTTGGCCTGGTTGACATCATCATTTACTGTATTTGACCCTTCTTCTGATCTGTCAGAAGGAAGGAAAAATGAGAAGTACAACGGATCCTGTATGTGTAGCAGCTGTAAGGCCTGTATGGTCCCATCAGAATTGACTTATGATTTGATAGCCAAAAGCAGGAGTGGGTACAAAACACAGAAGACATGCAAATATTCCATTCACGTGTCATCTCTGTTTTGGATCCACTCCTGTTTTTTTTTTTTTTTTTGGCATCAGCAATACTGATGGATTACTGACCAAATCCTGACCGAGTGAAGGCGGATACTCAACAGACAGGATCCGTTTTTTTAGGGGTGTTATTGTTCTGACGGATCAGAGGAAGGGCAAAATAATCAGTGACATCAACACAAATTTACTACTGACACCCTCTTCACTCTGTCAGGGGGGCTCTACTTGTATAAGCGTTTAATAGAACAGGTTCTGTAGACATCTATGTGGAATCAGCAGACGACGGTGTAAAAGGAGTGCGCTCTTTCATGCTACAGTAGGATCTTGGGCTTCTGCATGGTTCTTTACACCTGGCACTAACATCGTCCTGTAACTGAGTTAGCTGGCCAGTTTTGGCCCCGTAACTGGCCAAATAAGTGAAGTGTACAGTCAGTGGTGAACCTAACCTCTTTGCTGCCTGAGGTGGACTATCGAAAGACTATCGAAAAAATATAAAATTGCGTTTACATGCTGTTAGCGTCACATGCTGTTATTGTTGTACAATAAACATACACAAACTTATGAAACAGTTTTTAAGAATTCTTCTTACTGCAATACTTCAGTATCAGAAATGAAAAACACGGCATTAACAATAAAAGTAACTTCACACATCTTCTGCTTGGTGGAAGGACGAGCCCACGTGGCCCCCATTCTCTATAATAGGAGCGCCACAGATAGCTGAGTACTGGACTTCAAGTATCTTCGGCACTCCCATCGAAGTGAATGAGAGCCACGCGGGCTCGTCGATCCACCAAGTGACGACACACCTACAGTATATATATGGCTGCGGTCAGGCTGGATTCCCACCCAGTGGGGGAAAAAAAACACAAATCTCAGGCTCAGTGGGGAACTCAGCAGACAGACCCCCATCAATCAGGTATTTATCCTCTATCATTTAGGTGAATACAGGGCAGTAACATTTTGTGACTTACAGGTGACGTCTCTGACTAATCGGTCACATTTACATTCTCTTCCTTTTGGACCGCCATGACCACTTCTTCCAGCTGTGACTTGTCTCTGTAAAGTTTACAACACAGACATCTTTGGCTCCTCACTTTCCCAGGCATCCGACCCACATTGTCCTCACCTGCACCCCCATCCTGCTGCTACCCCAATTATAAAATATATGATATAACCCCCCATAATTAATAATACTCCCAAGTGCATCTTTATATTAATAATGTCTGTGTGTAACATGTATAACTAGTGCCCCTTATTAATAATGCCCTAGGTGTTAACTAATTAAAAGGTTTTCCAAATCATTAATAAACTAATCAGTGGGGCTCAAAAACCCAGGACCCCCACTAATCACCTGTTTGAATGAACTGTGGTACCTGTGTTAGCGCCGTGACCGCTTCTCTGTTCACATAGTGTCATTCATCTCATAGCGGCCATGTAATGTAAATACAGCCTCGTCCTATACACGTCTATGTGACAAGACTATATTTACATCACACGGTCACTATAAACAGACAGTGTTTGATATAAACATTCATAGCCCCTTCATACAGCTGATCAGAGGAGGGGTCCACTGATCTCTTATTGATAATCTGTCCTAAGGATAGAACATCAATAAAAATGAGCTGGAAAGCCCCTTTCATAAAGCCCAAGTGCCACCTTAACGGGGTTGTCCAGGATAACCACTTTTTTAATATGAGGCTGGGGAAGGTGCTCCGGTGTCTCCCATCGCGTTCCAATCCTGCTGCTCCGGTGTTTTCTTCCCCTCAGTGGTCATGTGTGGTGGGGTCTTCCACCAGAAGAGAACACCAGAGCAGCAGAACCAGACTGCGGTGGGAGACATCGGAGTACAAGGGACAGGTGAGTAGGTGTTTTTTTTTAAATTTAGTATTACACGGTATTATGGCCCACAGCGGCCATTGCACACAGTACTACATGGTATTATGCCCCGCAGCGACCCCTGCACATGGTATTATGCCCTGCAGCGGCCCCTGCACATGGTATTATGCCCTGCACCGGCCACTGCACATGGTATTATGCCCAGCAGCGGCCCCTGCACACGGTATTATGCCCAGCAGCCCCTGCACACGGTATTATGCCCAGCAGCGGCCCCCTGCACACGGTATTATGCCCAGCAGCGGCCCCTACACACGGTATTATGCCCCGCAACGGCCCCTGCACACGGTATTATGCTCCATAGTGGCCCCTGCACACGGTATTATGCCTCATAATGGCCCCTGCACACGGTATTATGCTCCATAGTGGCCCCTGCACATGGTATTATGCCTCATAGTGGCCCCTGCACATGGTATTATGCCCCGCAGCGACCCCTGCACACGGTATTATGCTCCATAGTGGCCCCTGCACACGGTATTATGCTCCATAGTGGCCCCTGCACTCGGTATTATACTCCATAGTGGCCCCTTCACATGGTATTATGTCCCATAGTGGCCCCTGCACTCGGTATTATACTCCATAGTGGCCCCTGCACACGTAATTATGCCCCATAGAGGCCCCTGCACACAGTATTCTGCTCCATAGTAACCCAACCATGAACGATTATTATACTCTGGGGTCTAAAAGACCCCAGAGTATAATGATCGGAGACCCAGGTGGTGACAAACATAAAAACCAGTGTTACTTACCTGGGCTCCGGTGCGCTCCCTGCTTTCAGCCCTCTTCAATGTCGCACAGACCGGCGTTGCAACATAATGACGTCGGCCTGGCTCATGTGATGCCTGGGACGTCACCAAAGAAGGCCGAAGCCTGCTGGGAGTAACATCGGATCGCCGGAGAGGTGAGTAACAATGGTTTTTATGTTTATCACCTCCCCTGGGTCTCCGATTATTATACTCTGGGGTCTTTTACCCCGGAGTATAATAATAATAGTATTTGGCCTCACTTAGCGATCCCCGCTGCCGCTCACAGCCGCTTCTGATTCCCCATTCTGCGTCCGATAGCAGAAGGGGAAGCGGCCACAGCAGGTGCGGGGATCGATAAGTAAATAGGCCGTTACCTGCTGGGGATCCTCCAGCAGGTTACGGCCTATTTATATATATATATATATATATATATATATATATATATATATATAAAAAAAGTTATTGTCACCTACCTATAATCCCATGATGGAGCCGCCGCCTCCTCTTCTTGTCTGCGATGTCTGTGTCTCAGCGTAGGAAGCGCGATGACGTCATTGTATCGCTGACACGCAGAGGTCTCGTAAACCAGCCCAAGACAGGCCCCGCTCAGCTTTGTTTTTTTTTTTAAAGCGGCCTGTCCTGGGCTGGTTTACATTGAATAGTAAAAATGCCGCCCCCCAGACAGTGACGGACAGTGCCGCCTGAGGTGGCCACCTCACTTCGCATCATTAGCGGTGCGCCCCTGTGTGCAGTGGTTCTAAGAGTGACGCCTGTCATGTGCGTGTCATACTGGCTCACAGTATTGTTTCACTACCACAGCAGACTCCCTATGCGTGTTACTGCAAGGCACAGTGTTCTATACCACTATACAAGTTCGCTGCAGCCAGGAAATAGCTGTTTTTTAACGCAATTCACAGCAAATGAATTTGGATCTAAACATCACTGCTCCAGAGGAGATCTGCATGGAGGAATGGGCCAACATACCAGCAACAGTGTGTGCCAACCTTGTGAAGACTTACAGAAAACGTTTGACCTCTGTCATTGCCAACAAAGGATATATAACAAAGTATTGAGATGAACTTTTGTTATTGACCAAATACTTATTTTCCACCATACTTTGCAAATAAATTCTTAAAAAATCAGACAATGTGATTTTCTAGATATGTTTTTTCATTTTGTCTCTCATAGTTGAGGTATACCTATGCAGGGGCACACCGCTAATGAGGCGAAGTGAGGCGTCCGCCTCAGGCAGCACTGTCCGTCACTGTCTGAGGGGCGGCATTTTTACCATTTATTTAATGTAAGCAAGCCCAGGACAGGCCGCTTTAAAAAAACAAAGCTGCGCGGGGCCTGTCCTGGGCTGGTTTACAAGACCTCTGCATGTCAGTGCAGGTGGCGATACAATGACGTCATAGCACCTCCTACGCTGAGACACAGACGTCTCGGACAAGAAGAGGAGGCGGCGACTCCATCATGGGATTGCAGGTAGGTGAGGATAACTTTTTTTATATATATAAATAGGCCGTAACCTGCTGGAGTATCCCCAGCAGGTAACGGCCTATTTATTTATTGATCCCCGCGCCTGCTGTGGCCGCCTCCGCTTCTCTTTCTGCTATCGGACGCTGAAGGGGGAATCAGAAGCGGCTGTGAGCGGCAGCGGGCATCGATAAGTGAGGCCAAATACTACTATTATTATATTGCGGGGTCTGAAAAGACCCCGGAGTATAATAATCGGAGACCCAGGGGAGGTGATAAACATAAAAACCATTGTAAAATCACCTCTCCAGCGATCCGATGTTACTCCCAGCAGGCTTCGGCCTTCTTTGGTGACATCCCAGGCGTCACGTGAGCCAGCCCGACGTCATTATGTTGCGACGCCGGTCTGTGCGACATTGAACAGGGCTGAAAGCAGGGAGTGAAGCGGAGCCCAGGTAAGTAACACTGGTTTTTATGTTTATCACCACCTGGGTCTCCAATCATTATACTCTGGGGTCTAAAAAGACCCCAGAGTATAATAATAGTTCATGGTTAGGTAACTATGGAGCAGAATACTGTGTGCAGGGGCCACTATGGGGCATAATTACGTGTGCAGGGGCCACTAGGGAGTATAATACCGAGTGCAAGGGCCACTATGGGACATAATACCGTGTGCAAGGGTCACTATGGAGCATAATACCGAGTGTAGGAGCCACTATGGAGCATAATACCGAGTGCAGGGACCACTATGAGGCATAATATTGTATGCAGGGGCCACTATGGAGCATAATACCGAGTGCAGGGGCCACTATGGAGCATAATATCATGTGCAGGGGCCGCTGCTGGGCATAATACCATGTGCAGGGGCCACAATGAGGCATAATACCGTGTGCAGGGGCCACTATGGAGCATAATACTGTGTGCAGGGGCTGCTGCGGGGCATAATACCGTGTGCAGCGGCCGCTGCAGGGCATAATACCGTGTGCAAGGGCTGCTGCAGGGCATAATACCATTTGCAGGGGCCGCTGCGAGGCATAATACTGTGTGCAGGGGCCGCTGCGGGGCATAATACCATGTAATACTGTGTGCAGGGGCCGCTGTGGGCCATAATACCGTGTAATACTGTATTTAAAAAAAACACCTACTCACCTGTCCCTTGTGCTCCAATGTCTCCCACCGCAGTCTGGTTCTGCTGCTATGGTGTTTTCTTCTAGCAGAAGTCCCCGCCACACATGACCGTTGAGGGGAAGAAAATACCAAAGCAGCAGGACTGGAATGCGCTGGGAGACACCGGAACACCTTCCCCAGCCTCATATTAAAAAGTGGTTATTCTGGACAACCCCTTTAAGGTGGCACTTGGGCTTTATTAAAGGGTCTTTCCAACTCATTTTTATTGATGTTCTATCCTTAGGACAGATTATCAATAAGAGATCAGTGACCCCTCCTCTGATCAGCTGTATGAAGGGGCTATGAATGTTTATATCAAACACTGTCTGTTTATAGTGACTGTGTGATGTAATTACAGTCTTGTCACATGGACGTGTATAGGACGAGGCTGTAGTTACATTACATGGCCGCTATGAGATGAATGACACCATGTAAACAGAGAAGCGGTCACGGCACTTACACAAATACCACGGTTCATTCAAACAGCTGATCAGTAGGGGTCCTGGGTTCTTGAGCCCCACTGATTAGTTTATTAATGACCTGGAAAACCTTTTAATTAGTTAACACCTAGGGCATTATTAATAAGGGGCACTATTTAAACAGGGTACACACAGACATTATTAATATAAAGATGCACTTGGCGGTATTATTCATTATGGGGGGGTTATATCATATATTTTATAATTGGGGTAGCAGCAGGATGGGGGTGCAGGTGAAGACAATGTGGGTTGGGTGCCTGGAAAAGTGAGGAGCCAAAGATGTCTGTGTTGTAAACTTTACAGAGACAAGTAACAGCTGGAAGAAGTGGTCATGGCGGTCCAAAGGGAAGAGAAGGGAAATGTGAAGGATTAGTCAGAGACGTCACCTTTAAGTCACAAATTGTTACTGCCCTGTATACAACTAAATGATAGAGGATAAATACCTGATTGATGGGGGTCTGTCTGCTGAGTCCCCCACTGAGCCTGAGAATTGGGTTTTTTACTCCCACTGGGTGGGAATTCATCCTGACCGCAGCCATGTATAGGTGTGTCACTTGGTGGATGGACGAACCCGCAGGGCTCTCATTCACTTCGATGGGCGTGCCAAAGATATCCGAAGTCCAGTTCTCAGCTATCTGCGGGGCTCCTATTATAGAGAATGGGGGCCACGTGGGCTCGTCCATCCACCAAGCAGAAGGTGTGTGACGTTATTGTCATTGTTAATGCCGTGTTGTTGATCTGATACTGAAGCAATACAGGAAGAAGAATTCTTAAAAACTGTTTCATAAGTTTGTGTATCTTTATTGTACGACAATAACAGCATGTGACACTAACAGCATGTAAACTCAATTTCATATTTTTTTTTTTTTTGGGGGGTGGTGTCTTTTGATAGTCCGCCTCAGGCAGCAAAGAGGCTAGGATCACTACTGTACCTACGTGGACAAGTAGTGGGAGAACTTGCACAATTGGTGGCTGACTAAATACTTTTTTTTCCCTACTGTGTGTATATCTATCTATATGTATATATATATATATATATATATATATATATATATATATATATATATATATATATATATATATATATATATATATATATATATATATATATATATATATATATACACACACACATGTGGACAAAATTGTTGGTACCCCTCATTTACTGAAAGAAAAACCCACAATGGTCACAGAAATAACTTGAATCTGACAAAAGTAATAATATATAAAAATTCTATGAAAATGAACAAATGAAAGTCAGACATTGCTTTTCAACAATGCTTCAACAGAAATTTTTTTTTTAAAAGAAAACTCATGAAACAGGCCTGGACAGAAATGCTGGTACCCTTAACTTAATATTTTGTTGCACAACCTTTTGAGGCAATCACTGCAATCAAACGATTCCTGTAACTGTCAATGAGACTTCTGCAACTCTCAACAGGTATTTTGGCTCACTCCTCATGAGCAAACTGCTCCAGTTGTTCTCGGGTTTGAAGGGTGCCTTTTCCAGACGGCATGTTTCAGCTCCTTCCAAAGATGCTCAATAGGATTTAGGTCAGGGCTCATAGAAGGCCACTTCAGAATAGTCCAATGTTTTCCTCTTAGCCATTCTTGGGTGTTTTTAGCTGTGTGTTTTGGGTCATTATCCTGTTGCAAGACCCATGACCTGCGACTGAAACCAAGCTTTCTGGCAGTGGGCAGCACATTTCTCTCTAGAATCCCTTGATAGTCTTGAGATTTCATTGTACCTTGCACAGATTCAATAGATAATGGACTCCGTATGTCAAAAGTTTGGTATAGTGAAATATGCTTTATTTGTTCCCAAACACAGTGCGTAGAGTACAGTTATAGTTGTGATGTTTCGGTCTAATCGACCTTCATCAGACTCCACAATGACAATAAATCATGTAGTGACATATCTGGAAGAATACAGCAGCATATACATATAAACAAACATTATACATAAATCTACAATAGTCGCATCATATTTAATGTATGACAATAGAAAGGACCACACAACATGGCAAAGGTGGTGACCTGGAATGATAACACACAATGTATAAATGAAATATAATATAAACTGCAGCCAAGGTAGACAGAGGGGAACAAGTGTCCATCTTAGTTCTGTGTGATAAGTCAAGCATAAATATAGTGAAGATAGGGAAAGGTGTCAGATTTATAACAATGATCCATGGATGCCAAATGAATGTAGGCTACAAGTGATAGACACCCATCCTTGCTAAGTAACCAGCCCAAATATAAAGTCAAGTAACGGTATATAGGTTATAAGAAATATAGTAGACCTTCGATTTAATGCTGCTAACTATTACCTTCATACAGAAGAATATGGCGACACTGAAAAAACAGGCCCAAGCAGCAGAACAACAACTGAGGAGCTCCTGCACACCTGCAGAATTTGAAGTATTTAAAGAGAAACAGACATCTTCACTCCAAATCCACAGAAAAGAAGTGGAAGCACAGAAGAGATGGAAGAGACGGAAGTTCCAGAGGGATCTGGAAGCTTACCGTTTCGAACGTGTCTATAAATGGCAAGATAGACAGAACCAGAATACTCGTGCATCCTCACCAGATTCAGCATGTTCAAGCTCGAACAGTGAAAGATCATATGGCCGGAGCCATACAACATCTTCTTCCTTTTCAGAGTTACAGAGAGGACATAGTAGCAGAAGGAGGGGCAGAATCGGAGGACCTAATACTGGTACATCTACCTCTACTTCCACCGTGGCAACACGATCTCAGGTAAGGGAAGTGTTCAACCCCTCAATAGTGGTTAACATTTCTTCCCGTACTCTAAGCCCGGCTGAGTATCAGGTTCTACAGAAAGGTCTGTCCTTCTGCCCCACCTACAAATACGATTTATTCCAATTAGACCTGGATCTTCACAGATTTTACAGGTCACTAAGATTAAAAGTACATTTTGCTGATGTATCACAGTCTTCTGAGACTTGTCCTCCTAACCCCCCAGAAAGCTTAATAACAACTCACTGAAATCTTGAAGGGTCTCCCCAATGGTAGGGCCCCAGGCCCAGATGGTTTCCCTTACTCTTATTATAAGACCTTTCAGGAGGACCTAGTTCCCCACCTGTCTTACCTTTTTAATTCATTCCTTGAAGGGGCCCCGTCCCTCACACCATGCTACACTCCCATATTACCTTAATTTTCAAGCCGGGTAAGGACCATCAGGAATGCTCCAATTACCGCCCTATTGCCCTCTTGAACATGGACCTTAAGCTTTTCACTAAGCTTTTGGCTAACAGACTTAACGCTTGGCTTCCCTCTCTCATCCACAAGGACCAGGTGGGTTTCGTCCCTTGCCGTCAGCGATGAGACAACACCAGAAGGGTTGTGGACTTGATTGATGTTGCCAACCGTTCAGCTACCCCCACTCTCATTCTTAGCCTTGATGCTGAATAGGCTTCCGATCGCCTAAACTGGTCTTTCATGCTGGCCACCCTTGGGGCCTTTATGACAGCAATGAGATCCTTGTATTCTCGTCCCTCTTTGGTCGTAAAGCTGCCTAATGTCTTCTCCCCCCCTTCCTCATCCGAAATGGGACTCGCCAGGGGTTTCCCCCTCTCCCCCCTCTTATTTGCCCTTTGTATTGAGCCCCTGGCGTCTCCGATTAGGTCTAACCCTGATATCATGGGAGTAGCAGTCCGAGATAAGGAGTTTAAGGTCTCTTTATTTGCTGATGATATCCTCAGGGGCGTAAATACCGGGGTAGCAGTGGTAGCGGCTGCCACAGGGCCCGGGACATTAGGGGCCCGGAGCCCTGTGGCAGCTGCTACCGTGAACCCCACAAACCAGTGGCGTAACGATCGCGGTCGCATGGGTGCGACCGTGACCAGAACCGGCAGGGTATGGGGTCCGTGGCCAGCTGGAGATGGCCGGGCCCCGGACCACTATGATAGCTATCGGGGAAAGCCTGGTTCCCCGACCGCTATACATACTGTTATTGGAAAGGGGACCTGGCATATTGCAGGCCCCTTTCCAATAGATGGCAGGGCAGGGCACCCAGGGGAGGTGACTGAAAATAATAAATAGATATTCTCACCTCTCCTGGGCACAGCGTTCTCTCCGGCGCTCTTTCGTCATGTGACTGAGGCCTGTGATTAGGCTCCAGTGGTCACATGGGGCACGGCCGCGTAATGACGTCAGTGTGCCCCCACATGACCGGTGAGGCCCAATCACAGGCCTCAGCAGCGACGTCGGAAGAGGGCCTGAAGTCGCTGAAGATGGTAGGATGTAGCGTGGATGCCAAGGAAAGGTAAGGCAAGGTGAGTATGAATGTTATATTTTTAATCACCTTCCCTGCGCCTCCGATTATAATACTCTGGGGTCTGAGGAGATAAGTATAATGATTGCAGTGTTTGTGTGGTTTACGGCCCGCAGGCCTTACTTACCGATCCCCGCTCCTGCTCACAGTCGCCTCCACAGAAGGTGAAGCGCAGGCGGCAGTGAGCAGGAGCGGGGATTGGTAAGTAAATAGGGCCCGTTACCTGCTGGTGTTAACGGCCTATTTAAAAAAAAAAAAACAAAAAAAAAAAAACATCAGAGGCCTGCTGGAACCCCTAATATCCCGGGCCCTGTGGCAGCCACTACCACTGCTACCCCGGTATTTACGCCACTTACTGGACTGCCATACTGGATTTCAGCATTCTTATAAATTGAAACGTTTTTAAACTATTCATGCCCCCTGCAGCAAAATGAATGGCTGCTGCTCGAGCTAATGAAAACTCTCAGCAGACCCAAGCCCATCTCCAATCTGAAAAGGTATGTCACAGACAACAGTGAGCTGCTGAAACAACCCAGCAGACCCAAGCCCGTCTCCAATCTGACAAGGCATTGTCAGCCACATGCACACAGCTGCACTCTATGTTTCCATAACAACCCAGCCATTTTTCTTCACTGCTGTGGGTCAGCTTTAAAGGGGCAGGGTGCTGTGGATGACACTGTTACACAAGGTCACATACACACAGGTTTTCCATAACAACCGATCGCAGGTCTTTCACTGATATCCAAATTGAGATACACATGATCACATAACGCTTATGGACCAATGGAAAATCGCAAGTTCTTCAGTCTTGACATACACACAGCTTTACACCAGGTTTCCATAGCAACCAAGCTATTTATGACCTATATGAGTCAATAGCAGTTCGCAGGTCCTTAAATATTCAGTCATATGGCGTGCATCAGCCAATATAAGTTCACATTTCATTTACCAGGTTTTCATAGCAACACAGCCATAAATAGACTATACCTATACTGGACTGCCATACTGGATGTCAAGTGCAAAACTGTCCAATTCTTATGGGACCACTACACAAACAAAAAATGAAATGTACCCGTGCGAAGCCGGGTCCTTCTGCTAGTTCTTAATAAAATTGATAGTTAAACAAACAAAAAAAAAGTATAGTTTGCTGATGTATCACAGTCTTCCGAGACTCGTCCTCCTAACTCCTGTGGGGGAATTCCCCCGGGTTATGTTGTCTTGGGCCTAATTAATAAGGAACAATTGTTGAGCGCTCGGGAAACAGACAAACAGACAGCAAGGTGTCATGTATAGAATGCTTCAATTTATTGATTGGCAGAGCTAGGTTATATAGAAAGCACAGTTATACATCAATCACATGACACGATGCCCAAACTTGGACTTATGCTTCCGTTGTCACGTATATCCAAAAACCGGTTTAAACCAGATTGATTCAAAAGCATATTTTAAGACATCACTTTATGTCACAAAACATAACATCTAAGGCTAAAAGGCCAGAGATAGCGATCTTTAGACTTTTGCGATATAGCCTTATCTTAACCACATCCAGTACTGGCATACAGCGCAGACTTTGTGGTGGGCGAGATGCTTTCAGCAATAACTTCTATTTTTCAAATATATTTTTCTTAAAAACATATATGTCTGGCAAGCTAAATATTTTTAACCCTTACACTCCCCAGAAAGCTTAATAACAGCAAGAGATCTGGGACTTAGGAACAAGAGTGTATATACTCCTCCTAGGAACATCCCCCCTCTAGAGTCTATGATCTCATTTGTCAAAAATGACGTCACGGCTTTCAGACACCAAGTGGAAGAAGGTTGATTTACCTGTAAATCGAATTTATCCCAAGGGGACAGAGATGCCCTTAGGAGCCACACACAAGACAAGTCGGTGGTCATTAAACCGGCTGATGAGGGGGGTGCCCTGGTTCTAATGGACAGAAAAGACTATATCTCTGAAATTAAAAAACAATTTGAGGATAGAAATGTTTATGGCACATTATCCCATAATCCAATATACACCATTAATTTACCCAAAATTTACAATCACTACTACAGAGACATCCGGAGGTAGGCACAATTGATTTGGATACAGTCACATACCTGACTAAGACACATCCAATAACTCCAGTCTTTTACAGTCTTCCAAAAATTCATAAGAGGTTGGACAAACCTCCGGGTCACCCAATTGTGGCCTCCACAGAATCAGATCTTTCTCCCTTATCTTTGTGGAGAAAATTCTGACCCCACTGATTAAAAAAACAAAGTCTTTTCTTCTGGATACTAATATGTTCCTATCCCTCATTAAGGATCTGGGCACACTACCACCTGATTCTATCTTGGTGACACTGGACGTTGTATCCCCCTATAACTCCATACAACATACCAAGCTAAGACATTACTAAGACATTGCAGCTAAGACATTACTTGACTCTTCTGACCTACATCCCAATGTCACTAAATTTTGTCTGGACCTCATACAATTAATACTCAAGGAGAACTATTTCTTATTTCAAGACACGTTCTACATCCAGAAACAGGGAACAGCCATGGGTTCGGACATGGCACCGCCCTATGCTAATGGATACATGTCCTTTTTTGAAGAAAGCTTCATTTACACTAACTAACTCTTCTCCCAATATTCCCTAATTATTGAATGTCTCCCTCATTACACAAGCTTTCACCCAGTGGCCACTAAGAAGTCCTTACCAAAATCACAATTCTCCCGCATCACCCATATCGTGGATGATCCCATTAAAAGAGAGGTAAGGCTGTCGCAAGCCAGCAACAAGTTCTTAGAACGTGGCTACCCGACATCAGTTCTAACACAATCACTGAGGGACATCAACACACCACATACTAACATCCGAACCCCGAAACCTGAACAACTAGCTTTTGTACACACCTATCATCCATTTGCCTATCGCATACACCAAATAATCAGAAAGCATTGGAACGTGTTATGGGTGGCATATCCACAGATAAGCGAATTGCAGGCTCCCTTTTTTCCTTGTTACAGGCGGCCAACAAACATTAGGGACAAACTAGTCGGAGCAGACATAGGTTCTGATGTCAAACCCTTGAGGCAAAAATTTCTAAGTACTCCCAGAAATGGGACTTATGCATGTCTCTCATGTAACCAATGTTCAAATGTCATCAGGGGCGACAGTCTGTACCATCCCCTCAGGGAAGAACAAATTCACATTAAGGATTTTTTTCACTTGCAATTCCAACTTCGTGGTCTATTTGATGGAATGGAGACCACCCAACGTGTGCGAGACCGCATTAAACAACACAAATCTAACATACGATGTCAGAACTATTACCTATACTGGCCCATTTCATCAAGTACAAACATACAGTGACACAGCTCAGATTTCAGATTTTAGAACATGTTACTTCTCCTAGAAGGGGTGGCAACAGGATCCTGCTTCTAAAAAAGAGGGGCATATTGGATTCACAGATTACAGACCCTAGAACCCCAAGGGTTAAACCGAGAATATGAAATCTCAGCATTTATCTGAGTAGAATATAATTATGATTGTGGTTAACTGTGTAATCCATATTTAACAACTGTGTTATGATAAATACTTTAACAATATATCCTATTTTTTAGATACGTTGATTTATTGGAATTCCTGCACTAATCTCATCTGGAATCTCTACTAGAGTATCCTTCTCTGCACTATATGGGAATGTAGTCTTGTTGGAGTCTATCCTCCGACTCTCCCCACCTCCACAACCCAACACCTTACTCTCTCTTTAGCATTTTGTTTCCCCTCCCTCCATCTCATTATTTCAGCTACCACCTAACAGTTAAATTGGTTCTCATTCTTATGTGTTCTTTGGCCACTTTTTTTCACTGTTTAGTTCTCCACATTCATTTTCATTTTTCATTTACAACAATAGTATTCCCACATTTATTCAAGTATTCATTATACTTGGACAGATTATGCGCATTATCATCCACCAGTGCCGTTCATATCATTTAAATCACTATTTCTATAACTATTTAAATCAGTATTTCTTTAATTATAATTATAATTATCTAGCGACTTTATTGTCGATATAGCGCTTACTAGCGGTAATTCCGTACATAGATTAGATTTGTCCCTTCTGGTTTTCCGTATAGGTCTTATTAGACCTTCTTCCTGTCTGATATGCCCCACTCCCGGCGGGGATCATGTACGGCGCATGGGTGAATATCGCTGACGTCATCAGCAGATACTATTTCAATTCAAACGCCAGCCAGCGGTGGCAGCACTTTACACTGATCAATACTTTGCTGTTTGAATTATTTCATGCGCTAGAATCCACTAGAGATTGATTTCTCCTTCACATTACTGTATTCTATAAGGTGGGTCTACTATATTTCTTATAACCTATATACCGTTACTTGACTCTATTTTGGGGTTGGTTACTTAGCAAGGATAGGTGTCTATCACTTGTAGCCTACATTCATTTGGCATCCATGGATCATTGTTATAAATCTGACACCTTTCCCTATCTTCACTATATTTACCCTTGACTTACCACACAGAACTAAGATGCACACTTGTTCCCCTCTGTCTACCTTGGCTGCAGTTTATATTATATTTCATTTATACATTGTGTGTTATCATTCCAGGTCACCACCTTTGCCATATTATGTGGTCCTTTCTATTGTCATACATTAAATATGATGCGACTATTGTAGATTTATGTATAATGTTTGTTTATATGTATATGCTGCTGTATTTTTCCACATATGTCACTACATGATTTATTGTCACTGTAGAGTCTGATGAAGGTCGATTAGACTGAAACATCACAACTATAACTGTACTCTACGCACTGTGTTTGGGAACAAATAAAGCATATTTCACTATACCAAACTTTTGACGTACAGAGTCCATTATCTATGACAATTTAAGGGTTGGGACCCTACTCCGCATGAACTGGTGGCACTATCCACACCCACCAAGCACTGCACAGATTCAAGACACCCTGTGCCAGATGCAGCAAAGCAGCCCCAGAACATAACAGCCTCCTCCATGTTTCACAGTAGGGACAGTGTTCTTTTCAAGATATGCTTCATTTTTCCGTCTGTGAACATAGAGCTGATGTGCCTTGCCAAAAATTTCGATTTTTGTCTCATCTGTCCATAGGACATTCTCCCAGAAGCTTCGTGGCTTGTCAACATGTAGTTTGGCAAATTACTTTTGTCAGATTCAAGTTATTTCTGTGACCATTGTGGGTTTTTCTTTCATTAAACGAGGGGTACCAACAATTTTGTCCACGTGTGTGTGTATATATATATATATATATATATATATATATATATATATATTTTTTTTTTTATTTATATATGCACATTTTCAGATACAATTAGGATTCAAACTGTTTCCTGTGTAATATAATACATTTATTAATGGCAGCCTTCAAAAAGAGAGACATATAGGTCACAAAAGAAGGACAGACAAACTTGGGACCTCCTACATGAGAGACTCTTAGGGGGTGTGTGCAAATTGTTACAAGGCTTTGGTCTGTCTTACACATTCAAAAAAAAAGAAAAAAAAAACAAAACAAAACAAAACAAAACAATTGGACTCTCATAAAAGATCATGTTTCCCAAGTGTAATATAATGGCCCCCCAGAGTGCCCTAACATGTAGTATAATGTCCCTCACAGTGCCCCACATGTAATATGATGACCCCCACACTGCTTTCACATATAATGATCCTTACGGTGCCCTCACTTATATTTACCCCCATATATAGTATAATGGATGCTACAGTGCCCCCACACCCAATGCCCGCAGGTACATTCTTTACTTTACAAGCATAACTGATGGAGATGCTCATTGCAGTTACAGCTGATCTGGGGACGAGTGGTAAGCTGCATTCAGTACTCTACACTCTAGTCCCCATTCCCTCTCTGTTCTGGACGCTGAGTGCTGATGTCGCAGTAGGCTTTGAAGCAGAGATGAAACATGGAGAAGAGTGGTGAATGCAGCTCAGCACTCGCTCCATCAGTATGACAGGCCCTGAATTGTATAAAGAAAGGGCCAGGGACTGAGTGGCGGGAATACATTATTTATTTTTAAAAGAAATGGCGACGTGGGAAGGATGTCAGAGGAGGGGGGGTTAAAGAGTATATAAGTGTTGGAGTGCATGTAGACAGGGTTCTTACCTTTCTGTCATCTTGGCGAGAAGTACTGGAACGAAGACCCCGTGGAAATGGAGGACACGATGGAGAAGATCATCCTGGAGCGCATCTACCGTCAGAATTCTGCGTGGCTGGAAGCGGTGCTGGAGCGGAGCCGGAGTTCTTTTCTTCCTATTCCTGCTGCTGATTCTGCTGCTCCTGGTCCGGTGACAGGGAGGCGCGGTGGGAATCGAGGCCTACCCCCCCCCGCCTGAGTCCTAGCCCTCTCCGTGGTGCTACCTGGCGGGGAGCTTCTACGTCGGTTTCTGCATCCCCCCGGGGCTCCTTCTGGTCGGTCTACATATGCCATATCGGTGGCAAAAGTTACTTCTTCCTCCTGCGCTGTTTCCCGTCGGTCTGCTTCTGCAACCAGGTGGACCGCGCTGGAAGGGAATATGGCCGTGCTCAGCGGTGTGCCCGAAGTCCCACCTGGCGGGGCTGATGCGGAGGATTTTTTGCTGAAGCCAGCGATTTTTCTGGAGGGAGGGGGAGGAGAACCCAGGGCCAGGTCATCTTTATCCTTGTATGGGAAGCTGGCTGCTGGATATGCCGTGCCCCATGCAAGACAGCTTCCGCCTGCGACTCAGCGTTCTGCCAGTACCACTCCTGGGTCCCCCCTGGGGGGTTACGTCGGGGGGGCTGGGTTCAGGGGGCACTCTGCTGGTTTGTCGGTGACGCGGCCTAATCTCTCCTCTCTTTCTGAGTCTTTGTCCACAGATGGTAGTGGTCATCGTTGGCGCAGAAGGAGGCACTCATCACACTGGCACTCCCACGGCGGGGGCGGCCGCCGAAGGAGGAGTGATCGTCGACGGCATCGTTCCCCGTGCAGTCAATCTTCCTCGAGATCGTGGAGTCTCCACGCCCACAGCCGGAGAGACAGTTGACTGCCAGGCGGGTCTCGCTCCTCTTCTCACCATCATTCTGGAAAGGAACAGGGCTTCTTCAGAGTTGGTTCATCGCTTGTTGGATCGGCCCTCTTCAGCGGTTTCATCTCCACTGCCGTCAGCCCAGACGTCTGACGAGGCGAAGGGTGGTGAGTACGCCGGTTCGCCGCCACCTCTATCCCTTCCAATTTTGTCTCTTCTTTAAAGCATATGTTAGATGTGTTGGAGGGCCAGTCGGCTGCTCCTGCGGCGGCTGGCCCTCCAACGGTTTCTTCCGTTAATACTGGTTTTGCTTTTCGTGATTCCATATTTTGTGGTGTGGCCCCGCTGGGTACGCATGTACCGGCGGAGGTTAGGGAGCGAATCACAAAGGGCGAATATGTTGATATATGGTCACTATTGTCAACGGACCATGTAACCGTTGACAAAGAGTGGGTTATCGAGAGAGGTGCGGATAAAAAAACCTCGGGTTGCGAAGACTTTTGGCAACTGGTTTCAGGCCTTTGCCACACTGTCTTATGTCATTTCACAGTCGTCTCCAGATAAGGGTCCAGAGTTGTTCATTTATCTGGATACGA
Source organism: Leptodactylus fallax (assembly GCA_947044405.1). Lineage (NCBI taxonomy): Eukaryota > Metazoa > Chordata > Amphibia > Anura > Leptodactylidae > Leptodactylus > Leptodactylus fallax. Next base: position 2,229,568 of record CAMRHE010000322.1, read on the forward strand.
TTTACAGCATACAAAAATTATACGGCGGTTCCGCCTGGTGGCGTTACGACGAAGAGTTTAGTCGGCGCCTGGCTCTGAATCCGTCCATCGGTTGGGTCTCTAAGGCCACCGATGTGTGGATTCAGCTTATCTTGTCACAACGTCCACAGCGGCCTTTTCAGAGTGGAGCCGCTGGATCGGGTGCTCAACCTGGCTCGGCGGCCCCCAAGCCCAATGGGGCATGTTGGCTGTATAATGAAGGGCACTGGCACTTCTATGCTACAAGCCAATTCAAACATGAATGCTCCATCTGTGGAGGGACGCATTCAGCGTTGCGATGTTTCCGTCGTCAGTGACAGCCTGCCAAGGTGGGTGTCGCCGGTGGCGCAGAGAACGTCGGTGAACAGCCCGCAGCTGCACCTGTGGTTAGATCGGTACCCTTGGAAGCAGGAAGCAAGCCTGCTTAAAGACAGTTTTTACCATGGGTTTTACATACTGCATGAACATTTGTCTGTTTTGATGCTGTCCCCCAATTTAAAATCTGTTAGAGACAATGTCGAGTTAGCTTGGGAAAAGGTTATGAAGGAAGTCGAGTTGGGTCATATAGCGGGTCCTTTTGATGACCCGCCTCTGCCTAATCTGCGGGTTTCTCCTTTGGGCCAGGTGCCTAAGAAGGAATCCGGCAAGTTTAGTTTAATTCATCACCTTACATATCCCACTGGTTCCTCGGTGAACGATGGGATATCAAAGGCGGATGCGGCAGTCTCATATACTTCCATCGATCGTTAGTTGCTAGGGCGGGTCCGGGGGCCTTGTTGGCCAAATCAGATATTGAATCAGCATTTCGTTTGTTGCCGGTACACCTGTCCTGTTTCCATTTGCTGGGTTGTATAGTTGCTGATAGGTTTTTCATGGATATGTGCTTGCCCATGGGTTGCTCCATCTAATGTTACTATTTTGAGGCGTTTAGTTCCTTTTTGGAGTGGATGGTACGGTTTGAGATGGGCATCCCATCGGTATTGCATTATCTTGATGATTTTTTGTTCATTGGCCCGGGGGGTTCGTCGGTTTGTGCCTACCTCTTGCATACTTTTCGTGTTCTTATGGGTAATATTGGGGTCCCACTGTCTGAGGAAAAGACTGAAGGCCCAACAACTAAGTTGTCTTTCTTGGGCATTGAACTGGATACGGTGGACATGGTTTTTCGGTTGCCCGATGATAAGGTTGCGCGGCTGGTGTCCATGGTACACCAGTTCGTGCATGCGAAGAAAGTGTTGTTACAGCAAATGCAGAGTTTGTTGGGTCTCTTGAATTTCGCTTGCAGAGTCCTGCCCATGGATAGGGCTTTCTGCAGACGTTTGTCTTTAGCTACTAAAGGGGTCCTGATGCCTCATCATTTTATACGTATTACCCGTCCCCTCAGAGATGATCTCTTGATTTGGCAGTCCTTTTTAGCTACCTTTAACGGTCGGACTCTTTGTCAAGAGGAGGAGGTTGTTAGTGTAGATTTGCATCTGTTCACTGACGCGGCGGGTAGCGATGGTTTTGGAGTGATTCTTGGGGATGCTTGGTGTCGAGGTGTTTGGCCACTTTCCTGGGTGGAGTCGGGACTGGTGAGGAATCTGGCTCTCCTAGAATTGTTCCCAATTGTTGTGGCTGTAGAGCTTTGGGGCTCGGGTATGGCGATTTGAAGATTTTGTTTTTGGACGGACAATATTGCGATTGTACAAGTCATCAATAGTCAGTCCTCTTCTCTCCCGGTTTTGGCATTGTTGCACCATCTTGTTCTTCGCTGTTTGCAGCATAATATTTGGTTTAGTGCAAGACACGTGCCAGGAGTGCAGAATTGCGTTGCTGATGCTCTGTCCTGTTCCGATTTTCAGGTGTTTTGTGTGCTACACCCAACGGCAGAGGCAGTCGGTACAGCTTGCCCGGACTGCTTATGGAACCTGGTCGGGAGCATCTAGTTGAGTTGGTGCGCAGCTCCGTATCCGAGGCCACCTGGCGGAGCCACGGGACTGCATGGTCTTCTTGGCTGTTTATCTCCGGCGGTATCGTACCCGCGGATCACTGTCTTTTGTTGGAGGTCATGCTTGATTTTTTAGCACAGTTGGGGTGTAGGGGTGCTTTGGTGTTAGGGAAATCAAAAACGGATGTTTTTGGGCAGGGGTAGTTGGGTGACTGTAAAAGCCTTAGACTCCTCTTATTGCCCAGTGCGGGTCACTAGGGAATTTGTCTTGTGTCGTCCTGAGTCTTCTGTCTTCCTGGTGCATGCCTCCGGTTTGCCTCTTACACGTTTTCAATTTGCTTCAGTTTTTATTGCATGCTTGGTTGAGTTGGGTATGGATCCAAAAGAGTTTGTTACCCACTCTTTTCGGATTGGCGCAGCGACTATGGCTGACGCTTGTGGTTTGGGTGAGAACGCTGTAAAGCAATTGGGCAGATGGAAGTCGGATTGTTATAGGACGTATATCCGCCCTGATCTGCTTACTCAATGATTGTTTGTTTTGTTTCTAGTTTTCTTTTACTATGTTTTGTTTCGTTTTGTGTCTTTTCAGGACCCAGTCTCCCTTCTGTGTGGATATTTGGGCACTCATATATTTTCTGGGACGAACACAGAGCTGCAGTTCGTCCTGGCGGCGTATCTCTTGGGCTCTCCTCCGCTGAGGTACACTTGTGTGGTCATCGCGGCTTGAGGTGGCATCAGATCTTGCCAGAGCTCGTATCGGTCAGCCGCCAGGTTCGTGGTCCTGTCGTCGTCCTTGTCCACGCTGGTGGCAACGACCTTGGTCGGGTAAAATTGGTGAAGCTGATTGCTTTGATTAGACAGGATCTTCAACGGGTCTCAGTATTCTTCTCTGACATGGTGTTCGTGTGGTCCAAGGTGGTGCCACGGCAGGTGTGGAGTGGTGCCAGGGACCCCCTGGATATTGAAAGGTTCTTGCAAAGTCATGAATGTCCGGATCTCTAAGTTTGTATGATCCCTTGGTGGTGTAGTGGTTCGACATCGGGAATTGGAGGGTGACAACGGTAATCTATTGTTGCTTGATGGGGTTCATCTGAATACTATCGATATGGACATATTCTTGCTAGGGCTGCAGGAAGGGCTTGAGAAGGCTTTGGTTTTGCTGGGTGGGGAAGGTCGCAGGCAGTTGTAGGGGGTACACTGCCAGCTCCATGACGGGAGAACATGCCCATAGGAAATATGGAATATGAAAATAGGTCCCACATGCCCGCTGCTTCACATCGGGGCATTCGGAGAAGAGTTCTTGGAAGACTAGAAAATTTGTCATGGGCATTGTTATCTTTGTGGTATTCTATTTGTTAGATGGTTTTGCGTTAATAAAGCTGTGGCCAACCCCACAATTTACCCACATTTTTTATTTAAGGTTATACGGAGATAATTGGTATCACCATTTAGGTGGAGTGACGGTCAGAGTCCACTCAGTTCTGATGGAAGATCTCTTTGTGCTTCTAAAGTAAGGATCATCCTTGGTGGAGGTGGACAGTGGCTCTCACCGCAGTGCGTACCTCTGGGCATAGCGGGGCATACATCTAGGGGTACATGTACCACAGGTTGAGAACTACTGCATAAACTGTTCCCATATAGTTATCCAAAACATTTTGGTATGCTAAAGTATTAAGCATGGTTTCACACAAGCTTTTTTTTAATTTTACAGTGAAAAAATCCTTTAACAATGCTGTTATGAAATTATGAAAAACCTTACATACATGGCGTTTCTTTGCTGTCTTTTTTTTTTTTTTTTTTTTTTTTTTACATTATATGCTATTTTTTGCCTCTTTGGTGAGCTTTCAATATACAGCATGCTATTTTTTCAGGAGTTCATTACGGATAAAAAAAATGCCCAAAAAAATGCAAAAAATGCTGTGTGAATAAAAAACAACAGGGGCAAAAAAAACAAAAAACAAACAAACAAAAAAAAAAAAGCCATAAAAACGCACAGCAATACAGGCATTTTTATGGTGTTTTTTTTTTTCAAGAAAAAAGGCATGAAAAAACTGCGAATGTAGCCTAAGATTTCTCTTTACTAGAACTAAAGGGCCTAAATGGACCCCTGAAATACTACCACCTTAGCATTATCCCTCCTCAACCATACTTTATTACCACAGTTGAGCAATTCCCCAGTGCTGCTTCAGAACCCTGGGGGGAGGGGCACAACAAGACAATGAGCCCTAAAGCTGAATCCCCCCGCTGTCCCTGGCTAACTTGCCCGATCTGTCCTAGGCGACAGCCTGCAACCGGTCGATCAGTCCCTTCCTAATATAAGTGACACACAGAACAGGACAAGACAAAACAACACAGAAGAAGAGTCAACAAGCCAAGGGGTCGGTAACAGTCGAGCAATGCAGTACCAAAACGAATCCAAGAGAGTAGCCAAACGTCAGAAGTCAGAAATACAACAATAGCAGAATAAGAGCTAGCAGGGACAAGTCACAAGACAGAATCAATAGCCAGCGAGCATGTGAGGGCTGACAACCTGTTTATAGAAAGTCAGGACCTGCCCCAGACTGGATTGGTAGACAGACTGTCAATCACACAGGCAAGGCTGAGATTAACTATTAGAGGAGCAGAGAGAAACAAAGATGCAGGATACGGGTGTGGCAGAAATGCAATTACAGACAGGAGGCATTAGGACAGTGTTCAGACTGAGCAACAAGAAACCTATCCAAAGAATCAAACTGTACACGCCTCCTTCGCCGCAGCGTGTGATCGGAGGGTGGCGCAGAGACCCGAAGAGGCAGAGACGTTACAATGTGTATTCATGTATACTTATGCTGTATATATCAGTGTTTACATTACCATGTTATTTTATGTATGTTAGCTTCATCTAACAGCATGTTTAATACTATTGTATTAATATTTTAAAATAAACTTTATTATACATTGAAAAATGAATCCTAAATCACAACCTGGACACAAAGTCTACACAGTACAATGCATGTATTAGAGTGGAATTGATAAGGCATTTAAGAAATCTTTACTTACAATGCTATTTGGATTCCTATGTGACTGATGAGCTTCCACTTGAGAAAAGGCAATCATAGTCTAGTACTGATAAGTGGTAATGTACAGGCCTCCATTATCAGAAAGAACATGTATTGAGAACATGCAATGAATCCTCCAGCTGAAGTGAGATTAGAAATATGAAATGAACAATTAACTTTCTTTTCCATTGACATTTTTCGATCTATTAATCTGACTTTTACTAACAATGCCAAGGCTTTAGCTCATTATACATATCACAGCTGGGGACAAATCCTCCAATAATTGCAAGCATTCTCCAGTGTTTTACCTAAATCAAAAATGTGCTATTTCCATTTCATAAACTATGAAATTATACTAGTATTCATAGTAAATTTGCTTGATGTGCCAGATATAACTTTATTATTTAAAACAATGTAATATCTTATTTGGATTCCTAGTATACTAAAAATAGCTTTCATCATCTGTAAACAAGTCAGTTTTGGTGGTTTTCGCCACCAATCTAATGCTTTCTGTCATCAAATATATATATACACCACTGACCAAGGAGTCAGGAGCAGATAAATAACCTTATGGGATAACATATGGACTGCAAACTCAAAGATAAATATATTTAGAAGAAGTCTACCACCACCAAAATAGCTTCTAAACCAGGCAAAATCGTTTGTGCCGCCAGGTGTGGCCACACGCCAAGTGCACTTAACAACGTATTTACATAAGGATTAAAACTTGATTTTTTTTTAAGCAGCACTATTGCACAAGAAAGGTGTGTTCACTATGTCATTTACTGCCCGTACAACAATGTATAATTGATTTTGGATATCCTTTAAAATACAGTACATCGGTATATTTCCTAAATTAAGTTGGTTGTAGATGGTTAAGAGCTGTACATCTGAGCTACATCTGTATAATATCACCACACTGTGTAGTATCTTTGTCTGCTATTGAATGAACTATTTATTGGTATAAACTTGGTATAGCCATACTGTTAAAGTGAACCTTGAATATGAAATTAATATTAAATATACAGTTAGGCTATCAAAGATAAATGTATTCATGCAAGATTATTACACTACCCTTTAAGCTTAACCTTACCATGTTACTAAAAAAGGACATAACATACAAAAACATTAAAGAAAAAAAAGCCACACTTACCCAATACCAAAACTTTTCAACAAACTGCGCATAAATCAATAGTGTAATATATCGCATATATGAGAAAAATGTTTCCCTTACGTCCCACAACAGCACAATATGGGGTATTCCTGCGCCTGTGTGCTGGTAGGACAGGCAGAACTTTTAATCAGCATAAATTATGCATGACTACGTTACCCTATAAGAGGGCAAATAGATCTCCCCCCTTGTGTTTTTTTCTGTCCTGTCTGGTGGGACAGGTGGAGGGAGGTCTCTTTGGCCTCCCATAGAGTTCGTTCTCTCTTTCGTTACTTACTTTTACTGTCGTCTTCTTTCCCTCTATTGAAAGGAGTTTCTTTTTGGCAGCTTCGGTTCTTGCTGCCTTGTTATTCCATGCACCGGAGTTCTGTTGCTCTGCGGGCTTCATCGCGCTTTGCCGCGACCAGAAGTAACGTCAGTCTTTTTTTCTTCCCGGAACCTTTCTTTCATGCCGGGTTTCCGGGGATGCAATTTCTCACCGTACCTATGCTGCGGCCTACTTCCGGTACCGCGGAAAATTTTAAAATGTATATTTTTATATGGATTCTATTGTGTTTTATTACTGTTCTCTTCTTGTGAGCTGCTTTATTGCTGAAGCAGCTCTGCTGTAGAAATTTGAAGGGGAAAGTTTGTGAGGCTTTCCATTGCCCCCTTTTTCCCCTCTATAAAGCCCCATAGTTCTTTGCAGGGTTGGGCTTGTTCCTCTCTGAGTCCAGCTCCTTATCCTTTGGGATTATTTGCCTTCTGCTAGGGCGCTTCTGTCTTTGTCTGATTTACTTGATTCTCCAAAGGTACTTTCTTGCTATTTATTTTAGCTGTCTTTACTGTCTAATGACTTTGGTCTCCTTATAGATGTCCTCCTCAACCTCTGGTGCGGATGGTGACGTTTGTAGAAGGAAAAGATCCTCCAAACGCAAGCATCTGTCTTGCTTAGACTGTAATACTCCCTTGCCGGATGGGTATGAGTTTTCCCGCTGCTGTCAGTGTCGTGGACCCCCCCTGATGAACCATTTGTACCTGACGTCGTGTGGGTCAAGGAATAGATGCAGGACTCCTTGCAGGAAGTCCTGGACTCCATCTCGCAGATTTCCAAGAAACCTCGTGTGGAGAAGCATACTCTGGTTCCTATTGAAGATCTCCAGGTGATTGTTGAGACGCTTTCATCTGATGATACCTTGGAAGATTCCAGCAGACCTCTCTTTCCTCTTGAGAAGATAAATAGGCTGCTGAAGTCCATCTGGCCAAGGGACCGTGATGTTGACGGGGAAGCCTCCTGTTCCACCTCTAGGGGGCCTAGGGCCTTCCAAGTGGACGAGTGTGAAGGATCCGAGTTTACCAGGGACCGCACCTGGCCTTACCTGCGATCACTTCGATTACCTCACACCCACTTTGCGTGAGTGAGGCGGGTCAACAGAGGGTAGTACGCAAACAAGCCTTCTAAATTTTATATATTTATTAACCCCTAAATGGGTCGATACTAGACACTCAACACATACATAGAATACATGCAGCGATTAACAAGCAGATACAAGTGAAAATAACATAACACGGTACATAACAAATAAAAAATGGGGATAAAAGAAAGAAAAAGATATATATTACCAACACCAGCTTGTGCAGGCTATCTCTGGCTTCCAAGTGGGATTCAACCAGGGCCCTTTCTTATGGGACGACCGGCAGCACAGCACCTTAACCAGGTCAGATGGCACAAGAACCATCTGGAGCAGGCAGTTAGTCCATTTCTCTGAACCCATGTGGTAGGCTCAGAGCAGTCTTGGCAAAGCATGTGTTGCTTACATGCAGTGGCACCTCTTCCAGGGTCACAAGGCCTCAAGCCTGGCTGCTAGGCCGCATGGCAGCCACATGTTGGTCACATGGCTCCCCCCCCCCACAGCTGGCCTCCAAAAAGCGTGCATCTCCAAATCCACAAGACAACAGACTCTGGTTCAGCCTGGGCGGAGCCTTTTTGTCTCCCCTGGTCTCCTCCCTGAGTGAGGTCACCAGGGGGAGAAACCCCGCCCCCTCTCTACATCTCTCAGAATAACTTTTCAGTATAAGTCTATGCCTGATGTTTATCGAGTCTGGCTGGTAGTATAATGGGGTTCCTGGCGAGATCCCAAATACATAGACTCCAAGTTTGACACTCCAGCTCCCTTTGGGTAAGGAGATCAGTGCCTGCACCTTTCCTGGCCTTTGAACGGTGTTATGTGTATATTCCGAGCGTGCGCCTTGACTGGACGCATCTGGGGCATTTATCGGGGCGACTATAAGATGTTCCCCAGGCCAGATATTGTCATAAAACCATAACTCCCCAGAACTAATAAAGGTGCCAGGGTGCCTGGCAGTTACATGTGGATCATTTGCATACCATATCCTGTCTAAATGAACCCCTGCTGGGTTAGTGGGGGTTGTAGTCTTATGCAGATGAAGGCTTTTGACAAAATGGCTGCTTGCCTCAGGGACAGGACAATAGACCTGAACTAGAGAGTAGTTTAACCACTTTCCAGGTACTCTGCTGAGCCTGATTCTAGGCACCAACCCCCGCTGTGCAGTAATATAGAGGGATATTGATATTCCAAGACTATCCCTGCACCTCATATCATCACACCTCCCCCTTTTAGAGCGTGCACGGAGGAAGGCGGATCCGATGATCACCTTCCGCAGGCACCTTAGTGGCCTGACCACGATATCCTTCTCCTCTCTAGTCTGACTAGGGACACTTCTAAGGCTCAGGCTCTGAGCCACGTACACCTGGCTACCTCCTGCCTGCTCTGGATCCGCTTTCTGAGTGCTGGCATCCCAGGAAGCCCCACTCATGACCCCAGGCCTTTGAGGTACTAGTTCAGAGACCCCATTCCGGCAGTCTCTCAGGGTCTCTCCCACACTAGCTGCTAGTTGGGAGAGTTCTAGGGGATTCTGCACCTTCCCCTTTGCTTCCAAACCTAGGGGAACCTCTGGTTCTGGCACAGGTATGTTTGGACCCTGTCCTCCCTCCCAGACCCCTTGCCCCTTTGGGCCTACGCCCTGTTCCTCCTGTACTTGGGTGGGTGATGGTGATACCTTGGGCAAATGACTGTGATCATGCTTCCCCAAACCATCCCCCCACACTACATTGACAGGCAATACATTTGACATACCTAGTTGGGAGAGTTCTAGGGGGTTCTGCACCTCCCCCTTTTCTTCCAAACCTACATCCTGTTCCTCCTGTACTTGGGTGGATGATGGTAATACCTTGGGCAAATGACTGAGCTCATGCTTCCCCAAACCATCCCCCCACAATACATTGACAGGTAATACCTTTGACATACCCCCTTCTTGGATCACACCTCCAGTACCCCATGCCATCTGCACTTGGGCCATGGGCACTCCTGGAATAGAACTAGACAGAAGAGACGTGTATGTCTCATACCCGCCGGGCTTCTCCGGCTTCAAGGGGGTGAGGCTAGTCATGGCGGTCTCAGCACCGACTCCAGGTGGTGTAGGCAACGGTTCAAGGGTCAGAACGCCCTCCACCCTTGTAGCACTCTGGCTGCGGGCTGGCACCGCACTACCAGCAGTCTGTCCCTCACCTGGATCGGCCATGAGATCCCCATAGCCTACCTGACCACCTGGCACATGGTCAGCATCTGGGTGCTTATCGGATGCACTGGGTGAAATAATAGAAGTCGCTCCCAGTGACTCAGAAGAGCTACCCTGTACACGTTCACAAGCATTGGCAATTACATTGACAGTACATTCATTAGCACTTGTTAATTCACACCGGGTCTCAGTAAGATCGGTGGTAGACAAATCAACAAGCTGGGAGGGCGACGCCCCCGCAAACGTGGGTGTGTCTACCGACCAGGTCTCACTGGTGCACAAAGCATCAATAACATTTTTGCTGAGCTGGGTTGCAGAAAGCTCATTTACATCCTCCAGGCTCTCAGCTGGAGGTAACTCATTAGCATTTACACTTACTGCCATGGGAAGTATCTCAGAGGGGGGGTTACGGGCCCCCTCTGCAGATATGACAGACACATTATCAACATTAGTCATAGACAGTTTACCACAGGAAATTGGGGTGCCCCCTACCCCATATTGGGACACCATAGGTCCTAAATCAGTTCCCAACAGTACATTAGCAGGCAAATCAGTCATTAGTCCCACAGTCCGCATTCCTTTTCCTGCACCCCAGTCCAGATGAACACAAGCCATGGGTACAGTGAGGCGTTCCTGCCCAATTCCCCTCAGGGTTAAAGTTTTCCCAGGGATAATACTGTCCAGGGGGACCAAATCAGGTTGCACCAAAGTAACATCTGCCCCAGTGTCCCGAAATCCCATGACCACTTTATCCCCTACAGTGACTTGCTGACGGTTGGCATTGGGTCGTGCCCCCACCCCCCCAACCAAGTACACAGATGAGCCACCTGCTGTGGCTTGGGGGTTCTTAGGGCGGTTTGGGCACTCCCGCTGGAAATGCCCTGGTTGGCCACAGCCGTGGCACCGCTGGACCACCCCTTGGAACTGGTGGTAGGGTGCTGGGGCGCCCGGAGTTCTAGGGACAGGGGAAGTATAGGGACCACCATAGTTTTTCTTACCCCACTTGGAAACAGAAGGCTGTGGTAGATTCCGACCTTGCCCCGCCTTCCAGCTGGAGGGTCTCTGCAACGTTGCTCCTCCCTTGGTCTCGGGCACCCTGCTGTCCGTGTAGGAGTCAGCAATTCGCGCAGCTTGGTTTGCTGTCTTGGGTTCACGGACATACACAAACTGGCGGACATCCGGAGGACAAACATGGAGGAACTGGTCTTTTATCATCAGATCCTCAAGCTCCTCGAACTTGGTAACAGTAAGTCCTTTAATCCATTGCCTGAAGGCAGCCCGTAAATCGCCCACAACATCCGCATAGCTGCCAGTGGGGTTCCGCTTTATACTCCGGAACTTTTTGCGGTACACCTCAGGAGTGAGGTTGTACCGTCTGATGAGAGCCTCCTTAATAGCGTCATAGTCCCCATCCCGTTCAGGTGATAGGTCTGTAAAGACTCCCAGGGCCTTGCCCCTTAAGCTTGGAGTCAGGTACTGGGCCCATTGTGCCCGGGGCACACGATATTGCCAGCAGGTTCTTTCAAACCCCTGCAGAAATAAGTCCAAGTCGCCATCCTTCTCCAGGACAGGGAAGCTCTCCTGGCGAAGCCTCTGCACATGGGCCTCCTGATTCTGGGAAGAGCTGCTACTCCTCTCCAGCCGGGCCATCTCCAACTGATGCTCCCGCTCGGCCTGGCGCTCGGCAGCGTCCCTCTCTGCTTGTCGCTCAGCAGCTTCTCTCTCTCTCTCTGCTTGTTGCTTAGCAGCCTGTTGATATTGGAGGATCAACTGTAGGCGAGCATTAGAGTCTTTGGGGCCTAGCTGCTGTAAGGCCAGTTGCAAATAAAAGTCCCATCTCCCCACCTGGCTGGGGTTACTGGCCCCTCCAGGCATAGTGATTTCTGGTACAGGACTAGTTGCTGCACCCTCTGGCCTGGCAAGGATCTCTTGTCCTAACACCTCAGGACTCTGCTCCGCCTCCTGCATGGCTATGGTACCTTCCATATCAGCCACCTCCTGGAGTTCAGCAGAAGCCACGTCCTGCAGACGTTTGGTTATGCTTCTGAGCCCACTGGCCATCCACTGGAAGCCGTTGCCAAATAAAAGATAGGATAGAAAAACAAAGAGAAAGGGAAGGGAACAGCACCGTGCTAAATTTTCACTGTATCTTATAGCCTGCCCTAGTACCGAGCTCGCTTCGTAGGATTTATCCGCAAATCCCCAGCATCTGAGTGATACTACACACACAAACGCTGTCTATCCTCTATCCCACCACGCTGCCACCACTGTGAAGGATCCGAGTTTACCAGGGACCGCACCGGGCCTTACCTGCGATCACTTCGATTACCTCACACCCACTTTGCGTGAGTGAGGCGGGTCAACAGAGGGTAGTACGCAAACGAGCCTTCTAAATTTTATATATTTATTAACCCCTAAATGGGTCGATACTAGACACTCAACACATACATAGAATACATGCAGCGATTAACAAGCAGATACAAGTGAAAATAACATAACACGGTACATAACAAATAAAAAATGGGGATAAAAGAAAGAAAAAGATATATATTACCAACACCAGCTTGTGCAGGCTATCTCTGGCTTCCAAGTGGGATTCAACCAGGGCCCTTTCTTATGTGACGACCGGCAGCACAGCACCTTAACCAGGTCAGATGGCACAAGAACCATCTGGAGCAGGCAGTTAGTCCATTTCTCTGAACCCATGTGGTAGGCTCAGAGCAGTCTTGGCAAAGCATGTGTTGCTTACATGCAGTGGTACCTCTTCCAGGGTCACAAGGCCTCAAGCCTGGCTGCTAGGCCGCATGGCAGCCACATGTTGGTCACATGGCCCCCCCCCCCCCACAGCTGGCCTCCAAAAAGCGTGCATCTCCAAATCCACAAGACAACAGACTCTGGTTCAGCCTGGGCGGAGCCTTTTTGTCTCCCCTGGTCTCCTCCCTGAGTGAGGTCACCAGGGGGAGAAACCCCCGCCCCCTCTCTACATCTCTCAGAATAACTTTTCAGTATAAGTCTATGCCTGATGTTTATAGAGTCTGGCTGGTAGTATAATGGGGTTCCTGGCGAGATCCCAAATACATAGACTCCAAGTTTGACACTCCAGCTCCCTTTGGGTAAGGAGATCAGTGCCTGCACCTTTCCTGGCCTTTGAACGGTGTTATGTGTATATTCCGAGCGTGCGCCTTGACTGGACGCATCTGGGGCATTTATCGGGGCGACTATAAGATGTTCCCCAGGCCAGATATTGTCATAAAACCATAACTCCCCAGAACTAATAAAGGTGCCAGGGTGCCTGGCAGTTACATGTGGATCATTTGCATACCATATCCTGTCTAAATGAACCCCTGCTGGGTTAGTGGGGGTTGTAGTTTTATGCAGATGAAGGTTTTTGACCAAATGGCTGCTTGCCTCAGGGACAGGACAATAGACCTGAACTAGAGAGTAGTTTAACCACTTTTCAGGTACTCTGCTGAGCCTGATTCTAGGCACCAACCCCCGCTGTGCAGTAATATAGAGGGATATTGATATTCCAAGACTATCCCTGCACCTCATATCATCACAACGAGTCACTGGAAAGACTCATGCTTGCAGAATGGTAATATCCGGAAAAAGCTCCCATATATTCCAGGAGATTTAGAATCCTGTTCCCTATTGTGGAGTCCTAGCGGGATCGGAGGGGTTTCCCACCTAAAGTTGATGCAGCAGTGGCCAAGTTATCCTGTCGTACGGTGGTCCTGGTGGATGATGGATCTAACCTCCAGGGCCCCATAGACAGATGCATAGAGAGTACGATCAGGAAGGTTTACTCTCTGGCCTCCGGTCAGACTTCCGTGGCTATTGCCTCTAATGAAGTCTCAAGCAAGCTACGGGCTGATGTAGCCCATCTTCCAAGAGACACCGACTCTGGAGTTTCCAGAGATGATTTACTAGCTTTTTTAGAGCTCTGTTTTTTTGTCGGTAGATTATTTAGCCGAAGACTTCCAGCATCAGTTAAGACTGGCGTTCAAATCTTTGGCCCTTTCTACGGCAGCTAGAAGGCCGTTATGGTTGAAACCCTGGAGAGCGGATATTGCCTCCAAATTCAACCTCTGTTCGCTACCCTTTGAGCCGGGTAAGATTTTTGACAAAGGCCTAGATGAGATTATGGAAGACCTGGCCGGTAAAAAGGGGTAAAAGTCTGCCTCAGGCCTTTAGAGGCAGGTCAAGACCTTCCAGTTTCTAAGGATGAGAACAAAAAGAAGCCCAGCTTTGACATCTGCTGCCTTCTTCCTGTTGCCGAGACTCCTGTTCGAGGTCATCTTTTCCAATTCTACACCGTCTGGCAGGAAAAAATTCAAGACCCTTGGTCTTGCAGGTTGTTCAGCAAGGTTACACGATCGAGTTTCTTCATTCCCCTCAGGATCGATTCATCATAACCTGCTCCCTTCCTGCGGCTCATCAGGATATATTGGAGTGCTCCATTCACGATTACATCCGCAAGGGGCCTTGGAAGAGGTCCCTCCTTGGAGGAAGGATTCGGTGTTTATGCCCAAGTTTTTCTGGTGCCAAAACCATCAGGCAACTGTAAAATGATTACAGACCAAAGATATCTGAATCGCTTCATAAAGAAAAAACATTTTCGTATGGAGACCATAAAGTCCATTACATCCTTTCTTCAACAGGGCGAAGTTTTCATCACCTTAGATCTAAAGGATGCCTATCTGCATGTCCCAATATATCCTCCGCACAGAAGGTTTCTCAGAATCGCCGTTTCAGTTTCCGGCCACAGGAAGCATCTTCAGTTCGCAACCCTGCCCTTTGGCATCTGTTCAGCTCCTCATATCTTCACCAAAGTTGAGGCCCCTATAGCCGCCTCTCTCAGGTTGCAGAGCCTTTTTGACTGTGCCATACCTGGATGACTGGCTAATAAAGTGCCAGTCAGAATCTATTCTGCTCCAGCAATTACTGATAGCCGTGTCCCTTCTCCAGAGCTTGGGTTGGCTAATAAATTGGGAGAAGTCAGAAGTAGTTCCTTCTACCCGCAGGAAGTTCCTGGGGTATCTGTTGGACTCAGACCACATGGAGATTTCCTTAAACACTTGCAAGGAAGGGAAGATTGATCAAAGCGGTCCGGTTTCTCTTCAAGACACATCTAGTGTCCATCAGAATTCATGAGAGTCCTAGGCTTGATGTTATCCTCAGCCATTGTAGTCCCTTGGGCTTTATGGCATTTGTGTTCTTTCCAGATGGAAGTACTAAGAGCCTGGAATCGTACTCCTTTCGATCTCGACAGGAAGATCAAGCTATCTCCCTGTACCCGTCTTTCCCTCAGATGTTGGATACATCTGAAAGACGGAATATCCACAGTCCAACCTCGTTGGACCATGTTGACTACCGATGCATCCCTCTCGGGATGGGGAGCCCACCTGTACGAGAAGACCGTACAAGGAGTTTGGAGCAGTAAAAAAAAAAAAAAAAAAAAACATCCTCCAATTGGAAGGAGCTCAGAGCTGTGTACCTGGCACTACTTCATTTTCTCCTCTCCTCGGAGGGAGAGCGGTCAAGGTTCGGTCAGACAGCATGACGACTGTAATGTACCTGAACAGACAGGGACGCACCAGATCAGTGTCTCTCCTCAGAGAGACAGATCTGATTTTTACCTGGGCAGAGAAAAATCTTCCACTTATCCGCAGTTCACATCAAAGGTTCCCTGAACATAGTAGCAGATCAGTTGAGTCGGGGTCTTGTCGTATCAGGAGAATGGTCTCTCAATCCAGATGTATTCCATCAAATTATCCTGAAGTGAGGTCTCCTAGAAGGAGACCTCATGGCGACCAGACTCAACGCCAAGGTAGAGACGTTCTGTTCACTGTATCAGGACTATCCCTTGGCAGTGGATGCCCTGTCCATCCCTTGGAGGTTCAGGCTGGCGAACATCCTCCCTCCACTTTCCATGATACCAAGAGTATTGATGAAAGTCAGACAGGACCAAGTCTCTGTGATAGCCATCATACCATTCTGGTCAAAAAAGACTTGGTTTGCCCAGCTCATGTACATGAGTCGAGGGACATATTGGAGTCTTCCTCTCACCCAGAACCTGGTTTCCCAAGGAACTCAGAAGCACCAGGATCTGAAAGAGATTCAACCTGACAGCCTGGAGGTTGACCAGTCCCTACGGAGATTTAGTGGACTGTCAGAAGCTGACTTGAAGACTCTTTCCTGTGTCAGAGCAGAGTCTACCAAGAGAAGCTACCAAAGGATAGATAACATCTTCAAGCAGTGGTGCTCCAGAAGAGAAGCTGATAATTCAAACCCTACTACGGCAGACATTCTGGATTTCTTCAAGGCGGCTTGGATATAAGCCTTTCTCCTGCTACCCTGAAGGTACAGGTTTCAGCCTTATCCGCCTGTTTAGGCAGACGTTTGTCCCAAGATTCCCTTATTGTTGGATTCCTTAAGGGCGCTACCAGACTTAGACCGGTGGTCTCAGCCCCGGTTCCCCAGTGGGATCTCTCCACTGTTCTTTCAGGTCTTTGTGGTCCTCCTTTTGAACCTTTGGAAGATGTAGATCTTAAATTTCTTGCCTTAAAACCACCTTTCTATTAGCCATCACTTCAGCCAAAAGGGTGAGTGAGCTCCAGGTTTTTTCCTCCAAGGAACCTTATATATCCTTTTTTGCAGATAGGGTCCAAGTTAGGATTTTTCCTGGGTTTAACCCTAAGGTGCCTTCCTGCGCCAAAATTAATCAATTAATTTCTTTACCTGGGTTCTTTCCTTCCCCTTCCTCTGAAGAGCAGAAAAAACTGCACACACGAGAAGTTATGAGCTGTCTCCAGATTTACCTCTTACGCACACGGTCCTTTAGGAGAGCGAGAATCTCTTTGTCAACATGTATGGTAGAGACAAAGGTCTCAAGCCTTCCAAGCTTACCTTGTCTGGGTGGATCATGGAGGCAAAGTCTCTTTTTTTGCTCAGGGGTTAGCTCCACCCAAGTTTTGTACAGCCCATTCAACCACCAGGGCTGTATCAGCCTCTTGGGCTGAGAACCGGGCCTTACCTCTGGATCGGATCTGTGCGGCTGCTTCTTGGTCATCTCACCTAACCTTTATGGAACATTATCATCTAGATGTTCGGAGTTCTGTGGCGACTGCCTTTGGCCAGTCAGTCCTAAGTATTGTAGAGCAGGGAAACCCTCCCTAAGGGAATTACTTGCTATATCCCCATATTGTACTGCTGTGGGACGTAAGGGAATCGTTGATTATAATGTTAATCTGTTTTCCCTTAGTCCCAACAGCAGCACAAGCTTCCCTCGATAAATTTGGAAATTTTTTTACTTTATAACTTACACAAGGGGGGGACGTCTCTTTGCCCTCTTATAGGGTAATATAGTCATGCATAATTTATGCTAATTAAAAGTTCCACCTGTCCTACCAGCACACAGGGGCAGGAATACCCCATATTGTGCAGCTGTTGAGAAAAAAGATTAACATTATAATTA
Organism: Leptodactylus fallax; assembly: GCA_947044405.1. Classification (NCBI taxonomy): domain Eukaryota; kingdom Metazoa; phylum Chordata; class Amphibia; order Anura; family Leptodactylidae; genus Leptodactylus; species Leptodactylus fallax. Next base: position 2,246,781 of record CAMRHE010000322.1, read on the forward strand.
TAATAACGATTCTTTCTCCTCTTATCAGGTTGTTTCCCGAATCCTCCCTCTGATAACCTTCACCCTAAAAATCCTGAAATATCCTTCTTGAGATGGACTTCAGGTCACATTACTCATGATTATAGAAGTCTATGTGCAGCAACCATTGGGAAAGGCCAGGAGATACAAGATAGGCAGGAACAGAGTAACTTGAAACATTTAAATGAGGTAGAACACAGGAGAACAGCATCCCAGTTTTTAAAGGTACAATGCTTCTGTCTTTACTTTTCTGTATTCCACTCTCTCACAGAGTTCCAAAAAGTCTCTATCAGATCCCTCAGTGGGGATCATTGCTCTGAGGTCTATATAAGTCTTAACCTGATTCTATAATTCTGGTTTGGCACACACTTCTGTCTCCTCAGCCAGACATTGACAGTCACTGTCCCATATAGGGCTCACAATCTACATTCCCTATCAGTATGTCTTTGGAGTGTGGGAGGAAACCAGAGTACCCGGCGGAAACCCACGCAAACACGGGGAGAACATACAAACTCCTTGCAGATGTTGTCCTTGGCAGGATTCAAACCCAGGACTCCAGCGCTGCAAGGCTAACCACTGAGCCACCGTGTTGCCCTTAGGAGTTTTCTATCACAACCACAGTACTTTATTCACAGCAGAACAGGTCAGATACATGTATATGACCTGCATGCTCTGAAAGAGACGGGGAGCATATTCTTGAGGGGGTCTAGCCTACTGACCTCACTCTCTTATTCTTATCTGGTAGAAGCTCCTTATTGAAGTACTAGTGCTAGCATTAAATAGCCATTGACTGCTAATGTACTCTTGTGCAATACTCCTGCTATGGTTAAGGGGAAAATGACCAATGGAGTGGAAAAAGAAATCCATAATGGCACCATCCCTTTAACACAAGCTGGTACAGGCTACATGGCTGAACAACAGCAATGAGATGTTGTCTCCAGGGTCCACAATGAACGAGAGACCCAACACTGTAGATCTGGCTGTTCCCAATGAAGAAGCGTTAGAGGGCTAAAACATGATAATTGTGACTATATACAGTACTTCCTCTATCCTAAATGGTGTTGAGTAGCAAGAGCATCATTGATATTGTGTATGTACTGAAAGGCAAGAATAATAAACCCTTACTGATGTTATGTGGGTCATAAAGCAGTGCCACAAGACTTTCCCATTCCACAACAGCTCTGGAAGGGCGCATGGGAGAGTTTGAAGATGTGATCCTGCCACTTATGTAGGATGTTCCGCAACTTACAATTTCTCTAGAGGCCATTAAAGTCAAGCAAGATGACATAGAAAACCACCTATGGCAGAATAATATCCAGCTTGTGGGGTTCCTCGAGAAGGTGACAGGAACAAACTCCACTAGCTATATTGAGAACTAGATCTAATCTATCTCCCATTTTTTGCAATGCAAAGAGCACACAGGTTCCCCATACAACCTCTTCCTCCCCGAAGCCTGTCTCACACTATGACTGTTAAGATCCTGCATCTCAGAAACAGAGACACCCTGTTGCAACAAGTAAGAAACAATCCTAACTTGACAGTACCCAACTGCAAAATCTCATTATTCCTGGATTATTCTATAAATGTCCAGAAGAAGCAAGCACAATTCACTGAAGTTAAACGTCCATTGCGAGAGCTCCAATAATTCAATGATGTTGAGATCCGGGCTCTGTAGGGGCCATACTATCACTTCCTGGACTCTACATCCAATGGTCACAACAAATATTTATTTGATTTAGATTTCTGTGGAAACTCCCATTAAGTGTGATTGATCAAATAAATCTTACCAAAATATGAGTTTTCCATAAGTTTAATGCCGTTTTCCATGGTCTATGGAAAAAGGTACCCCTCATATACTTAAAAAATCCTCTGTGAAGGGGTCTTGTGGTGCAAATCCTTGGATATAAATTATCTCTAAGCACAGATGCAGAACCTCAGGGGTTGGGGTATAGATACTTAATGTTCAGCTGCAGGAAACCTGATAGAAAGTATAATTATTAAAGTACATTCCCCATATATAAAACATAACTTTTATTTAGTTACTTAACAATGATGTGTTTGCACACTTAAAAATGAACGGATGTGTGATGCACTAAAGCAGGGGTAGGCAACCTTTTTTGTTCGGCGTGCCGATTTTAATAAAAAAATCAAAGATGAGGTACTCGGAGTGCCGGTCAATAATTGTAAGTCTGACGACCCCTAAACTAAAGTCATATACCACAAACCATAACACAGAAGTGCTGCCACCAGATGCTTTAGGACACATGCGTTTACTGCTATTTCCTGGGACGCTCCAGTAAGGCCGGACCCGGGCAAAGCATGGGGGGAGGCCGCCATGACAGGGCCTGAAGGGGTTGGCGTAGGGTTACTAGGGGAGGGGTCAGAGTGCAGTGGCGGGAGTAGTTAGGGAGAGGGGTTATAGGGGACTAGCGAGGGCTTCCTGCGGTCAGTTACGCGGTGAAGGGGGATCAGAGCAGGTCAGATCGCGCTACTTACCTGCGGGATGTCTGAGCTTGAGGTCCTCCTGGGGCAGCTCCGCGCTGCTGCCGGCTTCGTGGACGCGGAATGGCTGCGTCAGCAGGTGCAGGGGATCATCGACGCGGTCCCCATCGATCTGGCGCTGTCTTCCACAGGTCAGCACATGGCGCCGGCGGCCTCCTCTTCACCCTCTCCTTCCAGGGCTCCAGTGGGCGTGGCCTCGGCCCGGCGGCAGCGTCGGGCTCGGCCGCCGGAGTGCTTAAGCCCTGAGAACGCACCCAGGTCCCGGCACCGGCTGCGGAGCCCTTCCAGGGACCCTCCAGGCCGGCGGGCGCGCCCTGCAGCTTCGGGCAGCGGCTCCCGGCCTGGGAGGCATCCAGCTCAGCGGCCGGGACCAGCGGTGGGGAGGGAGCGGGGCTTGCGGGCCAAGCGGCCACGCCCCCTTTCCACATTGGCTCCGCCCCCCAGCTCAACCATGGCAACGGCGGCCCCTACTGGCGATGCTCCGGTCGGGGGGGCTGCTAGGCGAGTGAGCAGACGGCTGATGTCTCCCAAAGCTTCACGCCGGTCCGCTGGAGCGGCCGGGCGTACCTTGGTGTCGATGGAGCGGCGGGCGGCTTCCGGCGGACGGTCTCCCGACCGTTCCTCTTCTGGGCTTGTGGCAGCCTCCAGGTGGGGGTGCTCTTCGTGTGCTGGCTGTTCCAGGGCCGCGGTGGCCGGTGACAACGACCAAGATTCCGATGTTGATGACTTCCTGGATACGTCTCGTCGGGTGGATTCTGGACAAGCGGCTGGTGGGATCACAGCTTCTGCGCAGCCGGGTGAGTGTTTGTCTTTGTCTGGTTCTGTGACGTCGTTGTTTAGATCACAGGCGTGCGGGGAGGGACCCGATGTGGGGGTTGGGGATAGCCAGGTGGCGACAGGGACGGCGGCGGGTTTAGGTGAGGAGCTGCGGTCGCTGTTAGGCGGGCTGCGTGATGTATTGTCGCGGTCAGGAGGGGAAAGGGGGGCGGCAGGTTCCCCTGTGGCAGCGTGGGTCGGGGGATCCGCACCCCCTACAGTAATAGTTTTGCCGTCGGATAGTTTGGTTCGTAGAGAGGCGGGGGTAGAAGTGTCGGTCCAGACGGAAAAAGAGGGAGACGGTATTCGTTTAGATGACAGAGCCAGGGGGGAGGTATACTTGTGTTATGAGGGTCCCCTGGGAGCGCATTTAAAGAAGGAGGTGAAGGATAAGATTTGGCGTGATGAATACGTCGAAATCTTTTCCTTGCTGCCATTAGCTAAATTCAACCTGGACAAGGGGAAGCGGGATGAGAGCAAGAAGGAGGAGGAGGAAAAGAGGCGTTGGCGTTTAATCCCGCAGACGTTTGATAACTGGATGCAGGCGTTCGCTATCCTGGCCAGCGTTATTGGGGAGAAGACTCCTGAACACTGTTCGGGGCTCTTCTGTTATTTGGATGCTATCGGGGAGGCTTACCGGGTTTACGGGGGTTTGACGTGGCTGCGCTACGATGAGTAGTTCCGTCAGCGCAGGGCGATCCGCCCGTCTATTCGGTGGGATCAAAAAGATATAGGGTTGTGGCTGAGAGTTATGGCCCCTTCCCGATTTGGGCAGCCCTTTCAGGGAGCGGCCGGTTCATCCGGCCCCGCTAGTCAGTCCCCAACTGGGCAGGGGGCTGGGGGTAAGACAGGATTTTGCTGGCAATTTAACCAAGGCCAGTGCAAGTTCGGGACGACCTGTAAGTTTAAGCACTCATGTTCTGCTTGCGGGGGATCTTCCCACGGTTCCGTCAAATGTTTTGAAAGAGGGAAGGGACGGCAGCCAGGAGGGGCACCTGGCCATGGGGTTGACACCGGTGAAGCTGCTAGAGATGGAGCCTTATCTTAATCGCTATCCGGACCGTCTTAGGGCCCAGTTGTTGCGGGATGGTTTTGGGCAGGGTTTTCGGATCCCGTCAGCGCTTCAGGGGGCCTCCTTGTCCACGAGGAATTTGGTATCGGCTTACCGCCATCCGGGGGTGGTGATGGAAAAGTTGGCCAAGGAGGTTGCCTTGGGACGCATGGCGGGTCCTTTTAGTTCACCGCCGTTTGCGGATTTTGTAGTTATCCCGTTAGGTGTAGTGCCCAAAAAATAACCCAACAAGTTCAGGCTCATCCATCATTTGTCGTACCCAAAAGGGGGGGTCGGTTAATGATGGTATTGATCCTGAGCTGAGCTCCGTCGTATATACCTCATTTGATGCGGCCGTTAATTGGGTGCAGAAATATGGGACAGGGGCGTTGATGGCAAAGACGGACATTGAGTCGGCTTTTCGCCTCCTCCCGGTTGACCCTGAGAGCCTTCGGCTCTTAGGGTGTTTCTGGAACGGGGTGTATTTCGTAGATCGTTGTCTCCCTATGGGTTGCGCGATTTCTTGTGCCTACTTTGAGGCCTTTAGTTCATTCCTGGAGTGGGTAGTGAAGGACCTGGCGGGTGTCGGGTCTGTTATCCACTACTTGGATGATTTTTTGTGCCTCGGTCCTGCCGACTCCCCCGTTTGCCATTCGCTGCTTCGGTCTCTTGAGTGGGTGGTGGCGTGTTTTGGGGTCCCCCTAGCGCCAGGTAAGACTGAAGGCCCATGTACGTGCTTGAGCTTTCTAGGTATCACTATTGATGCCGAGCGGATGGAGTGCCGTTTACCAGAAGACAAGCTGCTCGCGCTGCGGCAGGAGGTAGACCGGGCTGCAAGATTACGTAAGATCACGCTTAGGGACTTGCAGTCGCTCTTGGGAAAGCTCAATTTCGCGTGCAGGATCATGCCAATGGGGCGTGTTTTTTGCAGGCACTTGGCGGGGGCTACGGCGGGGGGTGTCGTCGCCCAGGCACTTTATACGGTTGACGAGGGATCACAGGGATGACTTAGAGGTGTGGGCCAATTTTTTGTGTAAGTACAACGGCCGCTCCTTGGTTATGTCGCCTGTGGCCGACGTTTATGATTGGGACTTATACACGGATGCGTCCGGGTCGGTTGGTTTTGGGGCTTTTGCTAGGGGACAATGGTGTGCGGACCGGTGGCCAGCGGGTTGGATAGAGCAGGGGTTGGTTCGGAACCTGTGTTTGTTGGAGTTATTCCCTATTGTGGTGGCGTTGGAGATTTGGGGGGGATCGTTTCAGAAACAGGAAGGTACGTTTCCACTGTGACAACCAGTCCGTAGTTGGTGCCATTAATTCATTAACGGCCTCGTCCCCTCTGGTGGTTCGCTTGTTGCGGCACTTGGTGCTGCGTTGTTTATCTCTGAACGCTTGGGTGGTGGCTGTTCATGTCCCTGGTGTCACCAATGTAATTGTCGATTCTCTTTCTCGGTTTCAGTGGGAGCGGTTTCGGCAGGTGGCCCCCGAGGCGGACGTCACTGGAATCCCATGTCCGGATCACCTGTGGGGCGTGGTCTTGCCGCGGCGGGTGAGCTGATTCGGTCTTCGTTAGCAGATAGTACCAGGGCAGCATACAAGGTAGCATGGAGGGAGTTTGAGGCTGTGGCAGGCGAGTTGGGGGGTGTTTCTTCGTATGGGGACAGACGTACGGCGGTGCTGGTGTTGATTGGTCGGGGGGTCGCTGGCGGGTTGGTCTGTGTCTAGGATGAATCGCCTGGTGGCGGGTTTGGCCTTTGGTTTTCGTTTTAGGGGATGGGGGGATGTCACTAAGGAGTTTTTGGTGTTGCAGGCGCTACGTGGCTTCCGGAAGGGACGGTCCCGCCCGGATGGGCGCAGGCCGGTTTCTTTTCAGTTGCTGGAACGTCTGGGGGAGGCGTTACGAGGGGCATGTTCTTCACCGTTCGAGGTTGCTTTGTTTCAGTTAGCTTTTTCATGGGCATTTTTTGGGGCCTTGAGAGTGGGGGAATTGGTGTCCCCGTGTAAGAGGAAGGCAGGAGGGGTCTTCTTTCAGGACGTGTCAGTGGAGGGGCCGGGGGTTGAGTTTGTCATATGGAGATCTAAGACAGACCAGTCAGGCAGGGGTCGTAGAGTCCGTCTGTTCCCGGTGACGACGTCCGAGATGTGTCCGGTGAGGTGTTTTGAGAATTTTAGCGGCCTTCGACAGGGACATTTTGGCCCCCTGTTGTGCCATATGGATGGGTCATTTTTATCACGTTATCAGTTTATGTGGATGTTTAGAAAATGTTTGGTGGCTGTGGGCCATGATCCGTCGGTGTTTGCGCCACATTCATTTAGAATTGGTGCTGCTACCGAGGCCTCGGTGTGGGGATTGGGCCCTGAGGTGGTTCGTCGGATCGGCAGATGGGAATCGCGTCGCTTTGTCTCATATGTGCGCCCCCATTTGTTGTAGTTTGGATGTATCTCCGGTGAGACAAGGGGGGGTGGACCAATTTAGGGGGCTTGGAAGTCTGTAAAGGTTGTTAGTTTTTCTTCTTGGCTGATGTGCGGATTCGGTTGTTTTTTGTTTTCTTGTAGGTCCTCCAGCCCGTCTGGTATGGATTATGGGGCATTCTTATGTTCACTGGGGGGGCGGAAAGAGCGAAAATGCGCCCCCACGGTCGGCAACTAGGATTCCCCAGGTCGGTGGCGGTGGACCGGTGGCTAGGATTCCGGGGTATGTTGTGGGGTCGTATGTTGCGGGAATTTTTCCGGTACATCCGCCTAGATCACCCTCCGGATGTCCTAGTGTTGCATCTGGGTGGGAATGATTTGGGTGCCCGCCCCTTTCGGGAACTGGTGAGGGACGTCAAACACGATTTGTTGCGCTTGTGGGTGGAGTGTCCGACAGTGGTGGTGGTGTGGTCGGATATTGTCCCTCGGCATTCGTGGAGGGGGGGCCAGGTCGGTGACTAGCATTAATAGGGCAAGGGCCAAGGTTAATAGGACCATTGGAGCATTCGTGGTCAGGCATGGTGGCATTGTGGTTCGGCACCATGAATTGGAGGATTTGCAGGGTGGTTTTTGGTTAGCTGATGGGGTTCACCTTAATGCAGTGGGAATTGATCTGTGGGCCTTGGGCCTGCAAGGCGGGGTTGAACGTGCTCTCGCATTGGTGGGGGGCGTGCATCCTTGAGGGGGTCAAGGCGTGCGCGCTGTGGCGGGGTGGGGGGTCCTTGGAGTTGGTTGAAATTCGGTGGTGGGGGAAACATGGAGGGTAGTTTCCCCAATAATTAACTACAATTCTGGTTGGTCTGGCTGCTTTTGGGCTCCTGCTGGGTGGTGTCCCGGGGAGTGGTTTTGGTATATATGTGGTGATACTGCCATCTGTGTTTTATGGTGCCTCCGAGCCTGTGGTTTTTGCGGCTGGGGGTAACTTGGTGTGATGGACAGTTTGGCGGCCAGATCTAGGTAGCTCCAAGGACCTCCCCCTCAAGAAGGATGTTTATCAGGAAAACGTGGGGTTAATTGTTATTTAATTGTTATTTATTTTGTTAGTTATTGGTTATTTAAATTGGTATATAATTTGATAAAATACGGTTTATATATTTATATTTGTATTGTTATTGTAATAAAATGGCTGCTGTGGCCAATTAATCCAAAATAACTTGTGTTGTCTTCATTCTTAGGTAAGATAAGAATGGGGGAGGGGGGGTGAAAAGGAGGCCGCAGCAATGGTAAGTGATATGTTGGTTGAGACAACATCCTCAGTGCCGATGTCATGTACTTTCTGATTAGAAGCAATGAAAGTCCATGTACAGCCGCCAATTAGTGGTAAATGTATGTGTCCAGGAGCACCGTATAGCAGCATCCTTATGGTGAAAACACACTATGTATCTGGATGCAGCTATATTCTTAGGCCACTGGAACTTTTTCATTCGATGTAAAACTGGTGCATTTTTGCACAAAAAAAACAAACAAAAAAACTAAGCCTGAGTTTTCTGTGCAAAAACACATCCTTAATATAGAAAACACACCGTTATACAGAATAATGTCCCATAGTGGTCCCTGCACACGGTATTATGTCCCATAGCGGCCTCTGCACATGGTATTATATCCCATAGCGGCCTCTGTACACGGTATTTGTCCCATAGCGGCCTCTGCACACGGCATTTGTCCCATAGCTGCCTCTGGACACAGTATTTGTCCCATAGCGGTCCCTGCACACGGTATTATGTCCTATAGCGGCCTCTGCACACAGTATTTGTCCCATAGCTGCCTCTAAACACAGTATTTGTCCCATAGCGGTCTCTGCACACGGTATATGTCCCATAGCGGCCCCTGCACATGGTATTATGCTCCATAGTGGCCCCAGCACACGGTATATGTCCCATAGTGGCCCCTGCACACCGTATTATGCTCTATAGTGGCCCCTGCACACGGTATTATGTCCCATATCGGCCTCTGCGCACAGTATTTGTCCCATAGCTGCCCCTGCACACAGTATTGGTCCCATAGCTGCTCCTGCACACAGCAGTATGTCCCACAGCGGCCCCTATACACGGTATATGTCCCATAGTGGCCCCTGCACACGGTATATGTCCCATAGTGGCCCCTGCACACGGTATATGTCCCATAGTGGCCCCTGCACATGGTATTAGGCTCTATAGTGGCCCCTGCACACGGTATTATGTCCCATAGTGGCCCCAGCACACTGTGTTATCCTCCATAGTGGCCCCTGCACACGGTATAATATTCTAACTTTTATAATATGCTAATTTGTGCCACTCACTAGCTATTATTATACTGTGGGGTCTATTCAGACCACAGAGTATAATAAGTGGAGGGCAAAGAGAGGTGATGAAACATAAAAAACAATGATACTCACTATTCCACGCTCCGCAGCCGCTCTGTATCTTCGGGCGCTTCTGCCTGTAGTCAGCGACCTCTCATTGAGTCTCAGGGGTCACATTGCTTCATTATGCGTAATACCGTAAGACGCAGACGTGACACCTGAGGCCCTGTCAGCTGACTTCAGGCAGAAGCGCCCGAAGAGTACACAGCGGCTGCGGAGCGTGGAATAGTGAGTAACATTGTTTTTTATGTTTGATCATCTCCCCGGGGGCTCCACATATTATACTCGGGGGTCTGAAGAAACCCCACAGTATAATAATAGCAGTTTCGTTTCGGCCGTGTTTGGTCGGATCGAAACTGCTGGGTGAGGAGTCCGCTGCCGTGCCAGGGAAATAAGCCTCGCGTGCCAAGAGTGGCACGCGTGCCAGAGGTTGCCAACCCCTGCACTAAAGTATATTTCTATTGGGTATGTAATAATCATAGGAAAGTGGGGCCATTCTGACTAGTTTCTTGTCAGATAATGGTACGTAGGTGAGGTTACATGTCAGTGCATCACCTAAAATATGTATTGATATCCCAGTGTGAACATTAGATATTATGATGTCATCGCGAGCACGCGATATCACAATGGATGTGCGCTGGCATGTAAGCAGGGTGATATTTACAGTAGATGTGGCAGAACAAACAACTCACCTTCTGCATTTGCATTTACTGTGGTCAGACTAACTTACTATAAACCCCTTCTATATGGGTATTCTCACTAGCCCTAGTGTGGTCTAAAGGTGTCAGCGACTTGCCCTGAAAGGCCTATAGGGGATTATCCTAGGCGCTCTCAGAAGAGCGTTCCCAACTCTGGCCTACTTTCCTATCCCTACAATTTCTTGCTGTTCCCTATAAAAAGAGCAGATTCCCTACTCCTCCTACATGTTTCACCAACTTGTCTGTGGCTCTTCAGAGAGTAATGGAGATAGGGCAGCAGGCAGCAAAGAAATCAGCAGTGGCTGCATCCCTGTTAGATCAGGGGATTTAAATACCTGAAAGCAAACACCAATCGGGGTTGAAACCATGATGTCTCCCATGATGTCTCACAGGTCCGTCAGTTGTGCATGCAGACACTCCACTTCAGCATGGAGGTGTCATCATAGCACAGCCCACTTTGGACGGAACAGTTGCATCACTGCTAGGCTGTTCTCCTCATGCCCCCTTATCTAAGCCCAGCCCATACTGGGTGGGGTAATTGAGAACCAACTCCACCATTCTAATCACGCTCATTCATCCCATAGAGATCTGGGAGTGAAGAGCATCAAAGTGCCAGCATACACAGATACTCTTACTAAGCAGCAATGAAGGCGCCAGCCTACTGTTAACAGTGAGGCTGATGTCATGGTATACGCATTCGCTAGCATGCCCACTCTCGATAGATAGAGCTCAATCCCTTAAGGACCAGGTAGGGGCACAGTAAAGATGCTTGTGCCAGCTCCTGGCCCAATGGTACATCCAGAGGGAGTAAGCAGAGGAAGATAACAATTACTCATAATGATGGGGCTTTGAAAAGTCAAAAGGAGAAAAAATCACATAAAAGGGAAAGACAGCGGTACCACAGGGAAGGGAAATAGATCATGAGTAGGCTATGATCAGATTAAACAACCAAAACTAAGGTTTTCATTAAGCCCTGCTGGATTCATAGAATTAAGTTTATAAATCCAGCGACATTCCATCTGTAATTTTGATCGATCCCAGTCACGACCCCCACCCCTAGATTATGGGGGACAATTTGAATGCCTAAAAATTTTATAACATTGGGGTCCCGCAATGTTGTGAATGGATGTGGTGCGTGATGGGGGTATATTTATTATTTGCAAAGTTGTGAAGTGGGTCCTCATCCTTCTACTAAATTTAGCTTTGTTTCACCTACATAGTCAAGGGAGCATCTGTAAGTTGATAAATACGCCACCTCCCTAGACTTGCAATTAATGAAATTGTCTATCTCAAATTCTTGCCCTTACTGAAACTCCTGAAATGTTTTTTTATTGTGACATTTTGTGAAAATGTTGTCTCAGGTCTTCAGCTTGCTTTTTAAAACTCAAAGCTGACAGCAATTTCTCCTAAATCTTATAGGAGATATTGTCCCCTGGGGATACATTTTTTCAGAGTAGGAATGGGAACTCTCTCACCTTAGTTGGTTGTTCGTAGCTGTAGTTTTACAGAACAACTCTGTTTTTATAGCGCCACCTTAACTCCGTGGATTGAGTATGTCCAGGAACACTAGAGATCTTTTATTTGATTCACATGTAAATCTGAGCCCTAGTTCATTCTTATTGATACTGTCTATGAAACCTTCCTAGGTACCTTTCCATAAGATGAATATGTCATCTATATACTTCAGCTAGAGGCAGATGTATTCCTGCCACTTGACTAAGGTCATCTGACAAGATGATATTAGCCTCCCACCAGCCCAGGAGCAAATTTCTGTATGTATGAACACAAAGGCTCCCCAACACAGTGCCCGTGAGCTGGAGGTAGAAGCTACTATGAAAAGGAAGACATTTCTGGCTAGACTGAAATTAAGCTGATCCAGGATGAATTTATTGTATTCCTCGTAGGCAGGATGCTAGTGCCCGCATGTAATCCATCCAGATGATGTATAGAACTATATAATGCCTCCACATCTAGGAGCATAAATTCTTCCACAATAATTCCATCCAGTTTCAATAGTAAATCTGAGGTGTCAAGAACATAGGATAGTAGAGTCTCCACAAAGGTTCACAAGATTTTATCTATATAAATGCTTATGTTATGATTAATACTGTCTACTCCAGACACAATCAGTTTCCATTTCAGAGGTTCAAGTCCTGTGCACACCTTCAGGTTACCAGTATGGCATAAAATGTAGCCACCACTGGATGTTTCGGTACCAGAAACCTAAACTCCTTGTCAATAATCTTACGGGTCAATGCATGCTGTAGGATATCTTCTGACAAATAGTACTGTCATGCTCTGAGTTCAGGACCACCACATTATCCCCTTTATCAAAAAACTTTATTGTGATGGTCCTGTCCCTGCTACAATCCCTTAGTGATTCGATTTCAGATCCACTCAAATTATGAGACATAGTAAAATTCCTTTCTAATTTTTTGAAGTCATTATTTACAAGTCTATAAAACAAGTTAATATTGGGGCTATCTACTGGAGGTAGCATGTTTGTACTCTTTAATTTGAGTAATTTGTCTAAGTGGAGGAATCAAATCTTCCTGTGGGCACAAAAGATAAAACTTTACCAATGTGAAGAGGTAAAACGTATTGCTTTGTGTTTACAACTGGTTTCCTCTTTGTAACCTTGGTTGTGGTACATGAGTTCTCTAGGTCTGGTAAAACCTCTGTGTGAATGTTCTATTACTACTTCCTATTTCTTTCTTTTCTTATTGGTGTTGCTCTATTTCTCTACTCTTTTTGGTCTTGTCATTTGGGAACAAGGCATCAAAACTAAGGAAATGTTCACAACGGTATGGGTTAATAAAGAAGTGTTTTGATTTACTTACCTGCAATAGTGGAGCTGTCTACCCTGACCTTATAAGAGGCAAGTCTACAGAAAGTTTTATAGAGAAAACTGAGTAGGCTTATGGGAAATGTCTATGGTATAAAAGGACTCAATTAGACAGAAAGCTGTGTTGTTTTTTTTTCCCCTTGTTGGTGGAGCTAACAGTGAAAATCTGTGGGACTGCAACAGCCAGAAATGTAAGGATTTTGTTGTACACAGTATGGATATTTTCTGATGAATTCATTATTTTGTTAAAATTGGACTTCCTAAAATAAACTCCTTTTGGATTTCTTAAGGATAAGGATTTGATTGTGGAGGGAATATTGATTTACGAGAGAAGGCCTGAGCTATTAGGCTACCCTGAATCTTTCAGAAGTAATTAATTCCTTTTCACCATCTCAGAGTTCTGCTTCAGAGGAGAAAGGTTCAGTTTCACTCTCTCTGGAATGGGGTCTCAGAAACAAATAGAATCTATTTTTCTTAAATTCTTGGAGGTCTCTATTGAATTGATGATGTTTCATTTCATGAATGGAATATTGAAACATCTCAGTTGTGGATCCCTTTCAAGTTCAACATTTGTTCACGAAATTCATTGAGCCGCTTAGATTTTCTATCCCAAGACACCCTCTCCTCCTTTAGAAGGATACGCATAAATGTAAGAGAGTTCACAATTGTTTCCTTCTGCCATTTACTCAAGCAAGCCCTGATATTATGTGCGATGTAATTTTCAAGTGATTAGATCTCCTACTGTGGCATCCCAGAGCTGGCTATGGCTGGGCTGAGGGTGATCTCTGTGCATTGTATTATTTCCTGTTGCTTCATAGCCTGTGTGACATAGCAGGGGGTCCTGAGTCTCACACAACACAGCGCCACCTAGTGAGCCTCACACATGCATTACACCTCCCATAGGATTGAATAGTAACCAAATGTCCAATGGGAGGACATCGCCTGGGAAAAGGGGAGGAGTCAGCTGATCACTGGGTCCCCATGGTAACACCCCTGCAGGAAGGTCCTGCGTGTGAGGAGTTAGAAGTGTGGAGTGTTAGGAGGAGGAGGTGAGGAGATAAGTGTGATGTCCTGTGAAGAAAGCAGTGAGTTTAGTGCAGGAATCTCAAGTCCTAGACAGGCCCAGGAAGGTTGGAGAGCTGACATACTCCAGCTATTCAGAAGATCCTGTCCCCTGTCTGCCTAGCCATCGCCCTGAAGGAAGTCAAGCATCATTATCTTGTCAGCATGAGACTGTGGAGAGAACATTCTGGAACACGTGCTCCATAGCCAGTATCACAGGATCCAGGGGCTAAGGCCAG